>OX090903.1:10908660-13308660 GCA_944319695.1 Tiphia femorata | reverse complement strand
TGGTGTGAATGTTAACATAAACTTCGGTGAAGTGACCTATGTGTATTCCATGTGTTTTATACGGGGATAGTCACTGTAAAGTGGCTAAAAGGTAACTTATTACAACGTGTTACAGCTTGTGTGCAAAATACGTCTATAATATTAAAACGTCTATTATATTAATGAAAGCGATATAGCTTGTAATCAGTCATAACTCACTTAAAGAACTGTCCGCGATGCTTCCATCGCAATGAATAAATGTCAACGCCAACATAGCACGTTATTAAATATCTTAATGAGATACATCGAACAAATTTCCATATGCAACAACAGAAATGAAAGAAGAGAAAATAAATACACGGTAGGACGAGTGGTTTCTGTGTAATATGCCAGTGCTCTAAATGTATCGAAAGTATCCAAGGTCAAAAAGAAAAGCACATGATACGAGTAGAGAGACAATGAAGCGATAATGAAGCGAGAAATGGAACGATATATGTATGAATGTGAACATACAACCTACTGGCCAGTTGCCTCCAAATCCTCCTTGGTTGGAACAGACCTTAATCGATGAGAACACGAATGAAAACAACTGAACTTAACTTAATATTTGGTGAGTAGCGAAACCTGAAGCGGTCTGATTCTTTTGAGATGCATGAGAAGTGGTATGGCGAGATAGAGAAGAGAGGGATTAGTCTGTCTCGTTATTCTCTGACAATCTCCCTATAACGCAAAGCAAACCTTTGATGCTTTCTTTGATAAATTACCAAAAACCTCCGGCACTGCGCCCACCCGGTGGATTATTCACACGAATACAAGCTCTTCTTCCCTCATCAACATCCTCTGCAAGAACAGTCGAATTTACATCATAATTAAACCCAACGACCGTACTGCCCGACATCAAGGCTGACTCACCGCTAATAGAGAAAGTAGAATCTTGCAAATTTCGTTGCCCTTCCAGACGTGGGCCTTTAGCCGACGGTGTCATTACGGCAGAGTCTGGTAACGTTGGTATACAAGTTACTGGCTTCAGTTTAGGCTTGGGACTGTCGTAAGTCCCATTGGTTTGGCTGTTGGCACGCGCAGCCTGGGCAGCAGCAGCAGCTGCCATTGCTGCCTCCTTGGCTCTTGCTATAGCAAGATCTTCCTCGGCGTGCTTCTTCGCATCTGCTTCCGAACGAGCAACTCCCCGTGGTCTCTGAATATGTAGAAAACATATTGTATCTATTGTACCATTAGAAACGGAAAAGCTTAAAGCTTTGACTGCCACGCTGATTTTCCATGGAAGGCCACGTGGCGCCAGACTTTACATTTTTTTTGTTGACATATGATCTTTTAAAGTGCTGTAAATTGCTATTAACATAATCGTTTTTTTAATGATTTTTCTGGAGGTCACCGGTGACCACCGCGGCGCCACAAGACACATATGACCATCATGACAATAAAAATGTTAATTAACAAAAAACTGAACAACGTACCTTCTCATTCGCGTCGATCATTTCGTACACGTAACTGGCGAAAGTCGGAGTCTCCAAAAATCGTCCGAATCCGTGCACGGCCTTCAATTCGCACTCGTCAACGCAAACCCGACCATTCACAATAACGTATTCCGGTACTCCGTGAATCTCCATTCCCTGAATCGCATTTTCAATTATCAGTATTCACCGACGATCGGCAGAAGCGATTAATAAATTTTCCAACGTATCGAGGACACCAACCTCGAAAATATTAAAGTCAACGGCCTGGACGTGCGTCTGGGCGGAAATGGTGCGCTTCCTGTTGGGGTCCCACACGACAATGTCAGCGTCTGATCCAGCAGCTATCACTCCCTTCCTGGGGTACAAGTTGAAGATCTTTGCGGCATTGGTGCTGGTCACGGCGACGAATCTCACGAGGTCCATTATGCCCGAGTGGACACCCTTCTCCCAGACGACCGACATTCTGTCCTCCACACCGTTAACACCATTTGGAATTTTGGAGAAATCGTCCTTGCCAAGAGCTTTCTGCTCGGCATTGAACGTACAATTGTCACTACCGGTTACCTGAAGACCACCACTGACAAAATTCAAGGAAAATATTCTTCTCATTCGCCTTCTCACTTGGACGTGGGGTTAGGGTTAGTAAAGGATAAAAGTGCTGTTAAAAGGAATCGAAATTTACGGTTTGGCGTTCCTTGCCATTGAATAAATAATAGGAGGAGGATCTTAAGATTGGTTCACCTTGACATCTGATAGGCTGAAACGATCGTAAGGTAAGGGAGGCACGCGCCGTCCCTACGCGTTAATCCTCTACCCTTTAAACGTTATGCAAACCCGCCCGGGCTACTTGAGACACCTAGTCGCGGCCGTTAAAGCGATTCTAGCCCGCCCACTTAATTAACTTAAATATCGTATGCAATAAAGCCGCCTTCCCACGCGTCGTCCATTGAAACGAGGATCGTGCTTATGTCACTCGCGTCCACTACCAATCGAAATAATTTATTGCACGCGTCAGCGGGTGGCGCAGTTATTTACGACGAATAAGAAAATTGTCCGATAAATGAATATTTTATGAACCGCTTACTCAAGGTACCTACGCCGAGAATCGTAGGGTGCTTCGAGTTTAAGTGACCCAATTTTTCAATGCTCGGTGCCATTTTTCAAATCCACGTCGATCCAACTGGGTAATATCTAAGTGAATACGGGAACGAAAGAAACGTGATGGAACGGTTTTTTTCTTATAAGACGTACTTACTCGGCCAGATGTTCTATTAGATAAGCAGGCGTTGTCGGGTCCGGTCTCAACGGTGGACACGTTATAAAACGTCTCGCCCTTTCAATATCTTTCCCGTATTGCTCACTACCATCGATACCAACGGTACTTGCCAGCGTTTCTCCAAAAACGGCGACGCCCTCCGTTCTTTTCGCTGAGACAACGTCGGCGGTGGATTTGCTCGACACGGCCGTTACGTATAGCGGATTATTCACCTAAACGCGATATTTCAATCTTCTCACTGAGAGTGACCCTAGTGCGTGTATCTTTTACTATTCACGACACGATTCCATTGACTGGCGAATACAGCTGAACAGGTAGGCTAGGCCTTTCGTAACAGATCCAGTTCCCTCGTGGGGACGAGGATTCCATTTTTATTTAAGGTCAAGTAGCATCGAGAGAAAGAGAGATCAGCTGTTCAGCTGTACCCGATGATATCGCTACGTGGTACGTCTACACAGATAGAATAAACATGCGTGCTAACAACCATGATCCTCGGCAACATAATAAACGATGTAAAAGGAAACTTGCTGTCACTCTACAAAGAGAGCATGCCGATACGGGCGAGCACGGGAAGCGTAACGTTCTAAAAATAATTTTTCGGCGCACGATACAAGACCAACTAATGCGGGCAGGGTAATTGCAGTTTATGAAGTTTGCACGTATATGAGTCACGCGAGTATCGGGTAATCCAACGGTGGCTCCGCTTACCGACCATTACGACCCATTTTACCCTATCGATGGGCATTACTTCCCAACTCGAGAATCCTCGAACCACTTTTCCTCTATTCCGGTTCCGTCGCGAGCATCGGAACGCGCTGGGCTCATCGAACATTTCGCGCGACTATACGGTTCTAGAAATTATTTTTAAACGGGCCAGACGTTTCCCAGGGAAAACGAATGGAACCCGGGCATTCCTCGGCGCGAGAGAGCCACCATACCCCATACTTTCTAAAACGAGGAGTACGCGCAATGTCCTTGAGATCGCGACTCTTATGGGAAAGAAGTGGTTTGAAGTAGCACTGTCCCTTTTAAGAGGAAAGTGAGCACCGGTCCACGCGATCTTAACCTTATGTAGACCGGGAGGCACCAAATGGTAAAGTATATTTGACCGGATTCTTAGAGCGAACGGAAAATCTTGAATAATTTAGTGGCTGAACTCCCAGAGGAAAAAGAATAGGGTACTCGGTTCTAGGTGCGTCCAATGAAAGATCTTTGATTTTTTTTTTAGAACGAATCGAGTCTCCGCATTAGAAAACTTCAAGACTGAACCCGCGTGAAAGGTCAACGCTCTAAATCTGATGCCATTTCTGATGTCAAAGTCATCCCATGATCAATTGTCGCACGGTGGCTTCGACTCACTTGGCCAACTTGTTCACAAGGTACTCCGGGGTGCCCGGGTCCGGCCTCAAAGGTGGGCTCAGCACGTGTGCAGCTGCGTGTCTCCAGCACTTGTGCGCGTAGTGTGTGCCATCGGTGCCAATTGCTGCCGCCAAGGTCTCGCCGAAGACGCAAATGCCACGCTTACGTGCAGCCTCCAACTCTTCCGCGGCGTTACTACTCATCACATGCACTACGTATAGCGGACAATTGACCTAAGCATGCAGAATAATGTTTCACACGTGAAACACCGATGGTAAAGTGTGCGCGTGCCGTGAACCCGGAACTTTTCGCGCGTTTCCATCAATTCTACTTTAGTGTCACGAGTGAGATTCGCGCCGACGATTACTTCCCGAGACTAATTGATCGTTCCAGGTGACCCAGAATTTCAAGAACTTCCAAAAGCATTGCTCGTAATCGTCGGCACGAATTTCAGAATAGTTCGACGTCTTGGGGACGATAAGCGCAAGTAAAAATGGAAAATGAATAAAAGAAGCTACACAATTCTAAGTGTGACGTAAGAACGAGTAACATCGATAATAGGACCACGTTTGCGGCGAGTCGGTCTCCCGCTTACCTGCTTCGCAATCACGCATGCTCGGTACACGGCTTCCGCCTCGACATCTTCCGGTCGAGACATCTCGTGACCTTCCGGACCGGTCACCCCTGCTGCCAATAATTTCTTGGTGTTCTGAAAATGCAGATAAATCATTCGTCACCTGTGCGACCGGAAACACAGATTACAGAGAATGCTACGTAGAATATAAACACTTCCTCATTATTCATTACCATGCGCTCTACCGAAACAATTAATTAATCACCATATAAACGAGCCTCTTTCACGCTCAAGCTCAAACTAAAAAGCTCACAAGTAAGAGTGTAACATGCCTCAGAAACAAGGTCCCCGTTCTCAGCGTGAACCATGGCCACCGCGCCCAATTCCTTGCAGGCTTTGAAAGCCTCGATCAACTCAGGATCCCTCAGCATGTAAAGATCCTTGTAAGCCATGAACATCTTGAAGCTACTGACTCCATGCTCCTGGGTCAACGTGGCCATCTCCTCCTTCACCTGAAAATAGCAATGAGAAACATGAGTGAAGCACGAAGAAGGACAATTTGGTCCCTGGACGTGACGAGTGCCTAACCGGCAAATAGAACCGAATAAGGAGAGCCCCATTCATCGTGGCCGGCACGCGCGCTTGGTTTCCTCATCGACTCGCTTGCCATTCGTGTCGCGCTACCCGATCAACAGTTATACGAGTAGCCGATAGCAGTGAGATAAGTCTCTCCACTACTAGATTTACCAGAGCAATGCGTAGACATTTGTCGTCGTAAAGCTCTTAACATCACCGTAGCAGGAGATCGTAGCTGGCGGGCTCCCCTTCGTCATCTAGGTCGAAAGTTTACGTGAGCTGGTAGCTCGATAGTTCTCCAGGTAGCGATGGAGAATCGATCCGATTCAATGCTGTTACTCCTGGCACAGGATGCCTTGCGTAAGGCAGTGTGCGGATCGTGCTACGAAAACGAGATGTGCTCGCGTAATAGTCCATCAGCGTGGATTTTTGTCCTCAGGTTACGTAAAAGATCGCGCACAATGCGAGAAGATGTTGAATGGCTTCGACGGCCAGTTCTCTTTTAAGCGGTCAATTTAAAGTAGGAAATTAATCCAAGTAGGGTGCGAATCGGGGTCGTCCGTCTGGATGGGCTTTCTTTTCTAGGAAGGACTCGTGTTACCGCAATTATCTCTCGTTCTGGGTGACTAAACGCGACGGCGTAGTGCGTGCGAACCGTATCGTGGCACATGGCACGATGACCTCGCGAGGAACTTGCAACGCCGGTAGATCTCATTAATGCATCATCGCGTAAACGCTCTGTACGACTTCCCACCGTGCGACTACCCTCCCAGTTAGTTCTTCCTGGTTCTTCGAGGGGGCGGAGATCGATTCTCTTGCTTTAGTTGTGCTTCGCGCGCTCGTGAGACTCGGGATCTCTTTCGAATTGCAAACAGGATCACGAGGCTCGCGAACGATCGTCGGAGCAGGGAGGAAAAAAAAATCGCGTGACCTTATCGAACGATCGCTCGAAAAGAAGATCGCGAGATATTTCTCGAACATTTCTCGAGAAAATATCACTTAGCTCTTTGGAACGATAAGCAAAATCGAAGGAGATCACGGTGCTCTTATCTCCTTTTTTTTTCAAGAATTGCGAGAAAAGAGATTCCGAAGATAGTGAGAAGCGAATAGAAGGGAACCGTCGAGAATTAGATAACCGGATTTCGCAATCTTTCTTTGGACGATCGTCGAAAATGAAGTAAGCGTGGTGGCGCTCGATCATCCGGCTCCACTTTGAATCATAACTGTCGCGCTCTCCCGTCGTCGGACAGCAGGCACTCACCTTTGGACTCCACGACGTGATAGCGACATGGAGCGCATAATCGCAGCAGACCTTCTGATCGGCCGTCTCTCTGTATCTCTCGTACGCCTCCAAGAGCGACTCGTCCTTCGTCGGTATTACGAAATCGATTATCGTGGTGGTGCCGCCCGCGACGGCGGCTTTGGTCCCCTGATAAAAATCGTCCACCGACTTGGCGCCCATCAGCTCCAGCTCGAAGTGCGTGTGAGGGTCGATCCCACCTGGCATCACGTACTTTCCACGGGCGTCGATCGTTCTCGTTCCACCCGGTATGATCAAATTGCGTCCCATTTGCCTGGAAGGGGAGATAAAGTGCGTAGAGCTAGTGTAATTGGCGTCGAACCAGGGAATTAATCGTGGGAGCGGGCACGTCAAATTCGACCAATCTCAATTCTTTTCATTCTCATGCGCGCTTTAAAATTATCCTCCAGGAAGATTAATCGAGAGCTGTACACTGAAAAAATGGTATTCTTATTTTGGTATAACCAACTATATTATGTTTTTACCCAAAATAATAGTTATTTCAACTAAAAATATAGTATGGTTGAAAATTATAATGGTAAAGAAAGTAACTATTTTATACAGTTAATATTACCAGAATATGTCATACATACACTGAAAAAATTGTATTCTCATCTTAAAAATTTACCACTTAAGTTTAGAATATTTTTTACTAAAATAAGCAACAAGAGGATCTTCTTAATTTAAGAGTAGAATGTTCTAAACAGATTCCTCTAATAAAATATTCTTAACAGATATTCTTAACAAAGCCTGGTAAAAAAATTGTATGGATATATTTGGTATATAATTATTGGAAACAAAACTCTTAATGAAATGCTTCGCAATTTATATTGTCGAAAATTACATTATCCGTATCGTGAAATCAGAATTGGTTGAGAAATGTAGTCACGAGAGAAGGTTACATATACATATTCATATACATATACGTGTCTTTCTATCACTTGTAAATATCTCCATTAAATCGCCCAAATCCTCTTCTTCTAGCCACTTCGTCATTTCCTTATCCATACTTTTTGCACAACACAGCACACAAAATAATATAGTTAATATATTCTTAATTGAAGAATATATTCTAAAAACCGTCATATCGATAAGAAAATATTCTTATCTATTAAGAATATCTATTAAAATGAATTATTAAGTTTGTATTTTAAGAATACAATTTTTTCAGTGTAGAATAGACAGAGAGGATGTTTATTAGAAGGTAATTAAATGTATGGATGGGAAGTATGAGTAGGCGTAGTCGCTGCTTCTCCAACCATGCACCACCTGCTGATCCACCATTGTATTCCGAGATCCATGGAAAACTCGAGGGAAGCCCGTTAAAACAGCGATCCTCGAAGTGTTCCCGTTACGAGGTTCTCTATTTATTTATCTTACCGCCCCGAGCTTTGATCACACGCTGTAAAAGCAGTGAGACATCGGAGCTATGCGCGAGTTTGCATAGTTAACACGTGTCGCAGTAGCTAAAGACAACAACGGAGTCCAGCGACCGAAGCGAACCGAAGAAACACGGTGGAAAATTAAAGTGAAGCCAGACAAGTGAAACCATCTTATGGTATCACTCGGTAAGGACAATCTGCGGTGGATCTTCGCTCGCCTTGAAAACGATATCTATTCACGACCGAGGAGAGTGAATTACATCCAACAGATTCATCTTTGTATCACATCCTTCTCCTAGAAAGTCATCAAGCTAACATAAGCTGCTTCCAAGCACTCGAAGGTGACCGATTGTCCGGTGTCCGTGAAACTCGGACGACATTTAGAAAATAAAAAATAAATAATAATAGTTCTATTAACACGACACTTTCTCCTGGAGGGTCGTGCTGGCTCCGAAGGTTGAACAATTGTTTAAAAATAGTTGCTGACTGGAATTCTGCTTGAAAATGATTGTAAGGATCGGAGCTCTTCTAGAACTATTGATATTTTTAATTTGGAAAAAGTACAAAAAATAATCAGCGCGACATTTTTTCCCCGAGTGTCGTACCGAGTATAGTAATCAAAGTTTATGAAAAAACTGTAAATGTTGACATTTTATTTTTTTAATTGCTCTCAGAAATGAAACTCGATGAGACCTAACGAGAATTCTTGCTAAAACTACTGTTATTTGCTGATCTTTTATACACTTTAGAGGAGAAGTACCGCGAAGAATCTTATTCGCGAAGTAGCACGACAATTCTTCACTTGCTACTTTTCAATATTAAAAGTGCAGAACTCTTTCTATTTTCTATCAAGAATCCTAGAACTATGAAAAGTGCTACTCGATCTATTACTCTTTATTTTCCATTTTCAAAATGTGCCAGCTTCACGGGCACGATTGTCCGAGCATCTTGTACTCGCGAATAATAAGAGTTTAGCTGTGGAAGAGAAGTCAGCCGACAAACGAAATCCCAAATATCTGCGAACCTTGGAAGGCTTCGTGGCCAAAAATACGTGGATTATCGTTATCGCTCTCTTGGCCCAAGCGATTCGCGAGATATGTACTCCTCGCGCGCGCGGAACAACTGGACGGCCCTGATCGACTTTGTTGGGCTGAAGCTCTCGTGTTCCATCGTCAAGTGGTTCACGGCTCATCCCAGCAATCTCTCGTTTCGCGCCTACTCCTCGGCTCTGCTCTACTCCTCCTCCACCAGGCGTGCCACTTACGATCGGTTCCGCTCGGGCGGCCTGCTCGGCCCCGCTAAACGCTTTATCCGTGGCGCGTTCCATTCACAACTGGTCGTCAATGATAAAACCGTTCGGCTTGCACCACCGGTTCTCGTGTTTCACCCTACCGCGGTGACGTGTGTTGCTGCCAGAGAGAACACACGCGACCACTCAATGGACACGGAGGAGGAACGAAAGGAGTCGGACGCGGTTACGTTAAAGAGGAAATTGCCTCGTTACCCCTTCAATTCGAAGCTTGAGGTCCCAGCTTGACGAAAATGATTCGGGGCACGCCCCACCGGCGAGCGTGTCGCGCGAATCGCTCGTGATAAGATTCGGAGGATCGGAAGATTAAATTTGGATGATCTTGTGATATTAGTCGTAGGTGACCGCGAGGATGTCGGGATATTTCAAAGGAGAGGAATTGGTTGATTGTCACAATTGATTTATTGCCACGTTCCCTGGTAAGTTGCTCGTGAGTAGATGCCATTTCCGTTTTTGGTACGCGCTAACAATTTAATCATTTTGATTAAATACTTTCTTTTGTGTGTTTATGAGAGAAAATGTATACGTATATGTATCGTTATCTGTACACGTCTCAAACAGTGTAACAATGTAAACATCAACATAGTATGAAATAGTGATAACAATTCATTTTTAGATTCGAATGTCTCAATTTAAAAAATTGAACTTGGCGTACATAGGCATTTTAGCGGGTACTGAAAACGATACACGTGATAGGGAACGTGTTAAACGTCTCCACTACAGAAGAGACAAAGCAATTTCTCACCTAATGATGCCATCCTCGATGTAAACATCGCTGTCGATTATCCCATCGGCGTTGACAACTTTTCCATTCTTTATCAGCAGCCTGTTCTGCGCGCTCTGCGAAAAAAAAAACGATTATGAATCAGATTCGGAATTAAAAGTCCAGGCGTCGGCACGATATATTTGCGCGACGCAAGCAATTAACGAGAACTGCTTTCGTCAAGAATACGACGCGTGTCTGTGAATCGTCTAAAGTATCGTCGAGTTGACGATTTTCCATGTAAACATAAACGACAGGTTGATTTCGGCACATTTAAATGTTTCTCTCTCGCTTCGTTCGAAATTTCCTTAGCTCGCACATTTCTAGTTCCTCTTTATTATTCTCCCTTCTAGCACATTGTCCCTGGATATCAAATAAATTTATCTATCATCTACCTATGTACTTGTTCCGCGCACCGTTACATCTCAAACCCCCCAACAAATTCCTCTGATCCCTTTTTCTCCAGCTTTCTCACAATTCTCATTTACCTCGTGTCCAGCTCAACCAAGAGCCGTCAAAAGCGTTCCGCCTGCCGTGTGTCACGCTTCTAACCGACTCTACTCTCATTCTCTCCTGCCGCGCAAAGAAAACGCCGTCCTAATTGCAGTAATTATGAAACGTCGCGCGTGGAAAAAGGAAGAGACACGAGGAATGGCTATAATCTCGAGGGTCGCAGCTTCGAGGCATTCGAACTTCTTTGTCCATGGATGGCGAACGATGGGCAACCCCGGATGGTTCGTCCATTACAACACGTCCTTGATATTCGCTTGCGCGGCGTCACTCGTCCGACTTCCGGTTTAGAGCGTCGTCTCGTCGCTCGTGAAAACGTCGAGTGGGCCATAACGGAGCGACGACGCGGACAAACGCAAAGGCACGCCCGGTGGGTACCAGGATGGACGCCACTTCCGCCAATGCTGGATTTAGAGCGTGTGGGCCGCGATGTGCATCGCTTGATAAGGCCTCTCGCGTCGAGGAGAAGGAGGAGCCGGTGGTCCCGCGTGCGTTATCGTCCCATCGGCGAGAGTCGTGCCGCGAGCACTTTGTTACTCATCGCGTGCCACCCCCGTTTCTTTTTTTCTCCTCTCCACGCTCTTTTCATCCTCCTCTCCGTCGTGATTTACTCTCGTTGCGGCACGAGTTCGCGACGCGAACCATGACGAGAACATAGCGGGCGGAAAAGAAGAAATCGTAGAAGGAAATCTAGATTCCACCGAAGACCCAGAAATAAGGCTGATATTACTCTGTAAAAGGTTCTTCTTGAAGAACTTTTGTAAAATGTTCTTTTACCAAAGATCGCCCATTACTTTGTAATGTACTTGATTTTTGATAAGGATCTTTTACAGGGCAATATCGGCTTAAAGGAAAGAGTTTAAAGAAATGATGTTTTAACCCTTTGCGGGACCAATTTTTCTTATAGGAACATAACAAAATTTATTCCACAGAAAATCAACAGGTTTATACCTATTTACGTAGATTAACAAAACATTTATGAGGCAAGTTTTCCAAAGTTTTCCAAAGTCATTCATTTTCATATTTCAAGTTGATGTTAATATTGTTGATGCCAACTGTCGTTAATATTGTTATTGGTTATTTCCGAAACATTATAATTAAGACGTATACGCCATCGTGTTAGGGGCCAAAGTTATTTGGTAAAATGTCGATATTTGATATGTGAAAGCTACACATAGCCATAGAGGGTTAAGGGTTAGGGTATTCATTATTTAATAGGGTACTCCAATTATTTCTCTAGTCAATTTTGAAAGATGATTAATTAAAATAAACATTCACATTATTATACTCTATTCTTAGGCACAACCGTAAAGGGAGTGGACTTATTCTTACCTATAAATCCTCGAGTTCCGTATAAATATTAAATCAAAGATCAATTGCACCCTTTGACACGTGTAATCGACATCGACCACGGTACGATACTCGCTGATGGAAGTAAGTGACCGAGAAATAATCAAAACGTCTGTCGAAAAAAAAAAAAAGAAACAGCGTCGAACGTTGTCCCTTCGAGAAGGACCTTTGACGCGCCGACTAGTCGAAGGGAGAGATGAAAGGAAGAGGAGGCAGGCTCGGGCGGCTAACTGCCGACACGCCGAAAAACAAAGAGGAAAGGATGAGAGACGAGAGAAGAAGGGGAAGGAAGGAAAAAGGAAGCGAGGCAAGCAAGGTGGAGGGCGTCAGTTCTGGGGAACACGAGAGGAGCAAGAGTGGCGCGTAAGAGCAAAAAGAGAGGAGTTTCAAAGGAATGAAAGAGAGCGAGCTGGTAGAGAGTATAAAAAAAGGATGGAGAGAGAGAGACGAGCAAGTGGTCTGTAGAAAAAGGACAATGCCACCCTAGGGTTCGGCGAGTTTTAAAACCGCACGAGGATCACTCTTTCCTTCTCTCTCTGTCCCTCTTTTCTTTCTTTCTCCTTTTCTTTCTCTTTCTCTCTCTCTCTCTCTCTCACTCTCCATTTATTCTCTACAAGTCTACAAACTCGCTGCAACGTCCGTTGAACAAGAGCCACCCTCGCCTGGCGGTCACCGTCCTGAAAATTGCTTCCACCACGGGACTCGCGTATGAATTCGAACCCTACCCTTCGACCCTCGAGGCATCCGCGTCACCGATACTAATCTTCTCCTCTCCCCTTGTTGTTTCTCTCTCGGTTAAACGCTTCGCAAGTGCGTGCGCACCGATGAAAGCGTATTAAAACTACCCCCTGAGGGTAAGCGCAGAAATTCTCCTCGGGTTCGTGTAAGCGATGGGACCCAAGACGGGGCCCACTTTTGCAAAGATGAACATGAATGTTACTCTCTTTCTTCTTTTTCCTCGAGGGCTGATTTTAAATCGTGTGCCGAGAATTTTTCAAACGAGACATTTTAAAGTCCTTTCACCCTTTCTCCGTGTTCTCGTTGCTTTCTGTTACGCGTTATTGAATAAATGAATAAATTAATCAGTTGGATCCAATCAATTCTCAACCCTCTAATCAGTCGCCTTTAACAGATTTTAAATCTCAACACGAATAATAGAATTTCCAATGTTAAAATGTAATTCACAGCGTGATTCTGCTCAATCTTGAATTCATCCAACGTTCTCGCGCGACTTTGAAACCACGCGGTAGTCTGAAACTTATTCCGCAATGCAGAATCGCGAGTTCGCACGTACGAACGCGATTTTCTCGCGGTGAGGCATCACCATCGGAGAAGATCGAGGAAGGAGATCAAATATTCTCGAAAAAGAAAGCGAAGAGAAAAATAAACGCGTGGGCGTGGATGAGCCTCTTTATTGGACACCGGTGAGAACATGTGCGTTTCATGTGTAAGAGAGAAGATATTTTCGGGGCGAAGAACGTCTGAAAATATCGCGCCACCGGCTCGCGCCTACGTTTCAACGTTGGCCCTCTGTGATTTTTCGGAGAAATTTTCTCACTCTACCAGAAGAATCTCGCGAGGCCCTCCACTCGCGATCTTCCCAGGAGTCTTCGGTCGAGACGATCGTCGGTCGTGAGGAGTCGAAAGGAATGAGGACCTTAGGCGAACGAGAAGACGAGGAGAAAAAGAAGGAGAGAAAAATAGATAATAGCCGAAACAAGAAAGAAACGTGGCGCGCCTGCAATTTAGCCTGACGTCACTACCTCGACCTATTCGAGACTTCGACCTTTAGCATTTGGCGTTTAGAAGTCGTGAACTCTTCGTGAGTTCGTTGTCTCGGTATCGAGAGTCTATTGAGTGGAGATGATTGCTCACCAGGGCTGTAATCTTCTTGTCAACTTTCCACGATAATTCGACCAGTAGATTACCTTTCAGCGCCATTTGCAACTTTCTTAGGAGCAAACTGTACATTACAAACTGTACTGTACAAACATTCGATAAATTGCCATTTTGTGCCGGGGAAGATTGTAAATAAAAATCGCACCTCGAGATAATCTATCGAGTCGCGCGATATCTAAAACCGATAGTAGCCGTAATTATCAGGCGACTTTCGGTGCCCTAGAATTTTAGCGTCTCGGTGCACAATTACTACATGGACCGTTTATTTTGAAAGTGGAGTTAGTCTCCTTTTTAAAAAAGAATTAACTACTTGTAAATAAAAATTTTACACTAAATTAGTCACAAATTATGTGACATCTCATTTTTTAAAAGAATGGACTTACACCGCTTTCAAAATCATCGGTCTACATAATAAATATACAGTAACACGTTCCCTGCCAAGCTGCTTATGAGGAGACGCTATTTCCACGCCACGTGTACCGTTTTCGATACACGCTAAGAAATTTAATAATTTTGAATAAATACTTTTTTTCTGTGTTTATGACACAAACTATACATATATTTGTACCGTTATCGGTGCACGTCTCGAAGGGGTGTTGTAAAGATCATTACACTGCAATAAAATAGTGATAATAATAATTAGATTCTAATATCTTAATTTAAAAAATCGAGCTTTGCGTACAGATGCATTTTAGCGTGTACTGAAAACGGTACACGTGGCAGAGAGTATGTTAACACTATTCCCACCACAATCTGTCAAATGATCATTTTTAAGCACGACCGTAAAGGAAGTGACTTATTAAAATGTCAATTAGAATTTCCTACACACAACGTAATTGCATCGCCTCTAAATTTCACGACTTTTCCCAAAATATACCTATAATATATTTTTCAATACTTCAGAAAAAGTTCTAAAATCTAAAAACAATGAAATTACGTTGTATATAAAAGATCCTAAACGAAATTTGAAAAACGGTAATTTGACCGGTAGTGCTACGAATGCTGTTAATACCGTAAGATTTTTTAATTCACGAGAACACTATTTCTCGTGTCTCGCGTTACCACCGGCATCGCGTGTCGCGCTAATTCACCGAGAAGTGGCCTGGCTCTAAAGGACGAATCATATTTACAGCTAGAATTAATAAATAAAGAGTCGCGAGACACTCGAGACACCCCCAGAGGTTGCTGCCGTGCGACGCACGCTCCTCGGCTAAAATCAATAGTTCGTGTGCACCGGGGCACAGAGTAGTCTAGACGCCACCAATTCGTCCTATACGGCAAGACCGAGAGTAAGGTAACACGGTGAAATAAGAGGGTACCCGAACGAAGAAGAAGAAGAACGTGGAGGCGGTGGCGGATTATCGCACAACAGCGTGCGAAAAGCTCTCGCTGCTTAGAGATTACATTTGCCGGTAGAATCTCGTGCCAATTTGCAATAAGGGCAGTGGGTCCGAAACCGCGTGGCGTGGCCTTCGCGCTAGCCTACATTTCTATTCTTCGAAACTACTGGAAAGCAGGTTGGTGCCACGAGAAGAACGTCGCCACGATGAATAGCGCACGATGAATGAGACGATGAATTCTCTCACCTTGAAAGGAAACACCGGGCGCCTCATGACCACGTGTGCCTTTCTTGGTCGTCTCGTTGCTCATATAAATAAATGCATCCTTCATTGTTGTACCGGCGCTAGAATTTAATTAGCGTCGAGGTTAGTTCACTCGTGTTCAGAATTTTTCTGACTCCGTTGATCATACAGGCCAAGAAGAAGAGCATCGTTCTTTGTTTCTCTGGAAAGAAGACTTGTTCTTTAGTAAATCGAGGATGATTGATTTCAAAAATCGATGCTGTTTGTTTGAATCGGCTCTAGTTTTCAAGATATCCATCGTTAGTTTTGTTTTTCACTGGTAAGCAACGTGTAATCAAGACATTTTTCCGTTTAATATCAATTGCTTTGCTTTTGTCGATTTAGTTGTGTGTTACGTACGACAAATTTATCCACATAACGAGTTGGATAGGTATTAGGGTTAAAATGATATTTAAGAACTGGCGACGACAACTCATTTAACGCCAGTATCGTAAATGCGCAAGTGGAAGCACAGTACTACTTGAGGATCTTGGAACCAAAGTACACTGAATTGTCGTTACGTGGACAAGTATGCTGTTCGTGGCATATAACTCAATCATAAAAAAGAAAGCAATGAATATTAAACGGAAAAATGTCGTTGTCACGCGTTACTTACCAATAAAACACAAAACTGTGGATATCTCGAAAACTCGAGTCAATTCGAAGAAACGGATTCGATTTTTGGAATCAGCATCCTCGATTTAGTAAAGAGCAAGGCTTGTTTTCCACGGAAACAAAAAACAATGCTTTTTTTATTGATCTATGTCACCGGTACCGAGAGAATTAAACTTGACGTTAAACGTCACATTTACGAGAATTCCAATGATACACAATTCATCGATAAGAAATGTTTGTAAATTAGAATCGAATGAAGAAAAGTTTCAGTCGTCGAAGGATCTTCTCGATTTTTCTTCCGCGAATTTAAGCCCATTGGATTCTTAAGGACCTCTTGGTCTCGATAGGCATTCTTCTCATCGATTTACATTTCTTTTTTGTTTCTCGTTTCGAGGAACGAGAAGCGATCGTAAACTTTCGTTAACGCGTCTCTAACAGTGGCTACGAGAAGCGTGTAGAGCGTTTCGTTGCCAATTGACGACTAAAATTAGCTTCCTACACGATCGTGTAATTCGTGGGATGAAATTATTGTCGATTGTGCGCTTGCACGGCGAGAATGCACGTTACTCCACTTTTGCGTCATTCCTATTGCGTTTCCTTATTCGTTGCCGCAATGCGAGAAACGGGGTGTGTATCCGGTGGTGGCGCGTCGTAGCGAGAAAAATAAATTAACGAAACTTTCACGGCGCACCACCTGAACTGTTTTTTCATCCTTGGTGATTCTTATGGAGGGAAAGCTCGGATCTGTATCGGGCCTGGAGGTGGCAGAAAGAACGATTGGAATTAACCGTACCGGGCTACGGAAGACCGCTGGAAAATCGCACGATAGAATGTGCCCGTGGAAATATCGCGATCAACGGTCTGGGAAGGAATTGCATATTCATGGAGATTCGCTCGTATCCACGCCTCTTCTCTCCCTCGCGTGCTTTAAATCCACTGAGAGCAATAAATCAGATCAAAGCAGGTCATACTGCGAGGGACAGGGTGAGTGCACTTTAATGCGCATGCAATATTCCACTCTGTTCTGCGAAATAATTGAAATCTGTTCTTTCGGACGTATTGCAACGAAAAGACGAACAAAAAAAGTACAATCGAGTAGAGAAACATGAAATTAAAAAAACTTATTTTAAAAAACCAATGACCATTTAAATATTGAAATTATTTAAATAAGATAATAGATATAAATAAATTTACTAAAACTCCTAATTGGACGAGACCAGAAAAAAGTCGAAGCTTACGGAAAAAGAGAGAAAACTCTATTCTGTAAAAATAATTAAAATCTGTTTTCTCGCACGTATCCCAATGAAAAAAGAAAAGAAATAAAAAATCGGTTGAGTAGGAAAAAATAAAATCCAAATTTTTTTATACAACCGGTAATTACATAAACATGAAATTATTGAAAAAAAAAAGTAGATACAAATAAGTATAGTAAAATTCCTAATTCGCGGACCAGGAAGAGAAGCCGCCGTCGAGTGCCACGGAAAAAGAGCGAGAGCGCGAGAGAGAAAGAGGACATTGGACTACTGGACGAAGAATAAGCTTGCCGGCGAAATGCGTAATGGGCAGAGGCCTCCTAAGGTTACTCGCCGTCGCAAATGCGTCTGTGTCCTTCGTGGCCGCCTCCCACGGCGAGACAGAATATTTACCTCCCAGTCCACGTGAGCAAAGATGTAAAGGGGGTCATGCGAGCGTTATGCTCGGTCTAGTTTGCATTTGTAAACTGCGCGCGCGCTCCGGAAATGGCAGGCGTAGGTCACACCTGGCTTCCCCATAACGGCTATTTATATTTCCAGAATTAACGCGCGGCGGTGCGCCGGTGCGAAGCGACGTACATGCAAAAACGACTTTTCTCTATGAACGTACGAGGTGAGACGCGTGTGTGTGCCAACGCACTTTAGGAGGTCTCTGTCTCGTAGCTGGAAGCTGTGAGACGAGAGAGAGAGAGAAAGAGAGAAACCAACGACACACAGGTGGAGAGCGTGGGGAGAAGGTGATTAACACTGCGCGATACGAATCTTCGACTTTTAGATGCAATGGCAGCTGTTGAGACACACTAACGATATTCGGAGCTTACCGCGATATAATTGCTATTCCACCAACGTAACGATACCAAAGTTCGCATCTAGATCGCGATAGTTAAGCAATGGGATAATAATCTCGTTCGAGAGTAACGTCCTACACCGTAGTCCGCCCTATCGCGTGAATACGTTTTATAAAATTTTTAATACTCTCGTCTACACTAAAATCAACTTGTCCGGGACCACGCTATTGGTCGCCCTATCGATTATTCTATTCGGCTACGGCGTTCGTTACTCTACAGTTCCGCAGGATTCGCAGTCACGTGATCTCCATATTTCATTTTGCATGTGCCCCATCATGGCGGCCTGCAGGCGCAAAATCCCGTTGGAAATGTTTTTCAGCAGGTCCCTCCTCTCCTCTTCCTTCTTCTTCTTCTTCTCTCTCGCGCGAAGAGCCGCTACACACGCCGGTGTGCTTCGCGTTCTCTTCCGCGAGGATTCGTTTTCGCGCGAGTAAACACCCCACCCACCCGCCGTTATTCCATCGATGAAGCCTCGCGTTTTCCACGAGCGATGGAACACATTGTTGAGGAGGGTGATATTAGCGAAAGTAGGACTTGCCGCTCTGTAAGCAGAGTGGCAGCAATCCGTATCGAAAAGCCTTCATGACGTAGAACGTGGGTACCCTCGTAGATCTGGCCACATGATTTTTTTTTCCAAGTTTAGGGCGGCGCGATGTCGACGAACTATTGATTCGCACCGCGGCGGTTGGCCGCGTTCTCTGCGAGCCCTAGGCAGATCCCTCCCCAGTGCCGTACGATAAAATCGTGCTGCTCCACGCGCACGGATATTTAGCAAACATTGTTGCAAGCCGTGCGATATTTCAGCTTACAATGTAGTAGAATTTTATCCGCGTTCGATCGTCCCTTATCTCTTACCGTTATCGTGCTTCAACACTCTTTCTATTCGCCTACAGGGCGAAATTCTCTTCTAGAATGGGAGTGGAAAAAGATTTTCTTCAACGGCTCTGAAGTATCGAGCGATTACTTACATTGCGCTACGTTAAACGTAAAGCGCACGTAATTAAGATGGTCAACGTCACTCCGGTAAAAGCTTAATCATTAGTAAATTGCAGGAGAAACGAAATGTCTGCAAGAAACGCGTTACTTCGTTCCTTACGTTCTTAGGTATTCGTGAGGATTTAGTGTTTAATAGGAAGATACTATCATGCGTACGAATTTACGATAGGATCGTTACATTTTTAAATATGGAGAATGTAAATGTTTTACGAGAGGAGCGCCTTTGCGAATTGGCGGACGCAAAAATACCGACGATGCATTTAACGTAGATTCTAGCTACAACTGAGTGTGTTATTTGCGCCAAGTGGAGCTACAGACCGAATTACGATAATTCAGAGAGAAAGTCGTTTATTATGCGAGGTAAATAAAGAATAGGAGAGAGTACAAATAGTTCGCGTAACTGCCAAAATAATACCTCACTGTCTTATACATCGCTCGCAAGACGCTAATTACGTTTCTAAATAACGTTCGCTCGACAATGCGCATTAACAATGCGAAAGAATATTCGAAGACACTGAACTGTGTAACGATTCGAACCGCATAGATGCAAGATTGGCAAAGGTAGTAATACGTTATTCTCTACGAACCTGTAAATGAATGGGCACCTTTTTCACCGGAGTACTCATCTCGACGAATGTAGAAATTGCGTCTTCTTTTTAAATACCGAATGCGTACGGAACTTCCACGGGGATATAGCTGCACACTGGGCTTTCAACACAGATCACACGCTCTTCCTTTCGCCTATACTGTCCTCACTGGCAAAACTTCAAAATACAAATCATGAACGGACAAATCAAATCAAAGCAAGCCATCGACTGACGCCGCGAGCGTGCGCTGCTCTACGGCGATAAGAGATTCTCCCACTTCGTCTCTTCGAAAAGGAAGGGGTAAACGCACTCCTCCTATCGGAAAAGACCGTTCAACTGCCCTGTGTTATTACAACAATGCCGCGAGTTTTAAAAACTCAAATTTCGTAACCGACGCAATTGTCAATGTGCTTAGCATTTTAATAAAACAACTTCCATACTTTTCTAATTCTTTTTACAGAGTTGCCGAAAATTGCTTAAACGTTATTGTAACATGCAAATACTGAGATGTTACCATATTCTAACATAAGCGTAGTAACTGAAACTTATTATTCTGATCGTGGTCACGGCACCGCGGTCTTTTTTAGTTTATCGAATATATCTTTAGTTTTTATTTATCGCCACATTTGTCAAATGTAATATTCCATTGCTAGTTTTGTTTCTCATTATAATTGTTTAATTGGATTATGAAATGGTATTGAACACGAAAAAATGTACATGCACATGTATTGCCTTACGTCCATCAGGTTATGTATGCCAAGAAACAACATATCATTATTTGATATAATATTAATTTAAAATGTGTTTATATTTTAATCTATTCTGTGATCCAAAACCATTTCATTGTTTAATAAATATTTTGCTTCAGTTGTTTATCGTATAATGCTTATCGCGATATTTTTTTAATAATAGGAATTTGTCATATGATAGTTATCAAGTTTACATTACAAATATTTTATTTTTATACAAACTACATATTAACATAAAAATATTCATATCCAAACATTTTTCATTTTTTTCCTTGGAAAAGGCATAACTTATTATTTTCCAAACTTTGTATACCTTTCTAAAAAATTATCATTTTCTTTCAGAAACATGGCTATACATTTGCATATTGATCATGATTCGCACAAAGAAAAAGAGTCTGTTTTACACCTCATGCCATGCAAGATATGTGCTGACGAACCGGCTAATGTGTCGTCATATTTTAATCCATATATTCGTAAGATAAATGATGAATGTAAGTAAATAGTGTTTGAATACAATTTAACAATACTTGCTGTTTTGGTACTTCAGAAAATAACTTTTTAAATTGGAAATGCTTAAGTACAACGCTAACGATGTGCCAAATATAAACAACAGTATAATTCAAATTATATTATTATTCTGTTTTATATAGATTACAGTTCTTCGTTTCGTGGCTATCTGCTTCAAGGTAAAAAAGTAAACATTCCATCTGGTTACAAAGGGGTCACATTTTCAGAGGAGAAACAAGATGATACCAAAAATGTGGAACGTAATTTTTATTCTACAGGGATGTTTTCACAATTTACTTATTGGAATTATGATAAAATACCATCTGAAAATGATGCACTTGTCGCTGCATTCGATTGGATTGATATAGCAGAAGCAGTAAGTCAAAATTATAAATAAAACATTTATATCTAACTCGATAATCGTGTGCATCTGTACTTTTAGCTGCATTCGACAAACACATGATTGAACTACAACACAAGGGTACATTTCTACATATTTTTATAAGTATTATTTTACATATTTATATGATTTCCAACTTTTGTATACTGTGAAAATAAAGCACTATTATCGTTTGATATATTACTTTATTTTTTATGTATTAAGAGCTAATAATTATGTTGCAAAGTGTGAGCATACTTTTCAATAACATACAACAGATTTTGCTAGTTGTAAATTTACAAAATCAGAAGGGTATTCGCCGAACTTTAACATAGCTTGCATTAGTGTAGGAATAATTATCAGATGTGTAAATAACATTCACATTGGATAATATACTTATTACGTTTTCACATTAGTCAGACTTCTAGGAAATAAAACAATGTATGAATTTCTTGTGCTTGCCTTACGTAATCAGTACATATTCCACTACACTTTTATATTCTAGATATTAATTAGCTATCTTACTATTGACTAGCAATAAACAAACTATGCATTCATACTTTGGCTTATAATGTTCGACTTATAATTTCTGGACTTGCACTTTTGCAAAAGTGCAGTATATGAACAGCTGGTGCCATAAAATGACAGCAGATGGGCTCATAATTATGTATAAGTAATAAATACTAGGTATATCACACCTGTCTGAATTATATATATGTATACAGTATATATAATAGAAACATTTTTAGCTCTAATAATACCCTGCAAAAATGAAAAAAGTCTTAGAAAAAGATTGTATCATCACAGTAAAATATTAAAGTAATAACTAGATTGTACATGATTAACTAATAAAACTAGTATACTGTCAATACTTTCTTTCCTTCCGATACTTGACTAACAAAACATCTACTAATATTTATCAACAGGTGATTTACATTAGCAAAGGCAACTTATATTATTTATATATGTATATATAGATTATAGATAAATTGTCCCAAGATTAAAATCAACAAAACTATGTACATGAGAAAAATAAATGAATGAATTTATTAAATAGTGTTTACTAAAGAATTAGTGTTTACTCATGTAATGACAGAAAAATCTCATGCTGGAATAAAATATTATCTACTTATTGTATACAGTTTTAGTAAATACATAGCATAAATTCTACATACAACAATCTTATATTTAAAGGACCTATTTACAAGAAGAGTGCACTTTCCCCATCCAGCTTCGTAATGTATTAATTTAGAAATAGGTCCGTGACTTATCCATGTTTTATCTTCTTCATGCAAAAGCATTCTAATATGTATTTATAAAATTAAAAGATTAGAGCTTGTATGTATTTAAAAATTGTGGTATTTCTAATTTTATATAAAGAATACGTATTAACATAATGAAATTATTTATAACATGTTTGTGAACATAGTTACACTGCTTGCCAGTACGAACCCTAACTGCTTGTATCGATGAATAATTAGTATAAAAGAAAGTGTCACTCTAAACATTTTTAAAAGGACTAGATACATTGTATATATATTGCTACTAATGAATTGGTTCTTATAATCTTTTTGTCAATTGTATAAATATAAAACATAGGTTTTGTATGCTGATATAAAATTTTATTATACACAAGATATTTGTTAAACTTGTTATAAGAAAGGATATGTCTTGTGTTAAACTGTTTGTGCAAATTAATTCAAGTTTAAAAGTTTGGCAGTGATTCCAAAATACCTTAGAAATATGAAATATTGTAAAAGGCAATCTTTAAGAGATCGGTAAAATGGTTTGTCTGCAAACTGCACAGTAACATTGTAGGTCTATACTGTTGTTTCAATATAAATTGATAATGAGTAAGAATCTTGGCAGTTTAATTAAATCATTCTTAGAAATGTTGTTATCTTCTGGACCCTATACCATACATATTTTTTCAGCTCATCAATGACTTATAATGACTAATTGTGAATTATTAACAATGTATCTCTACATCAAAGGAGATCATACTTTTCATTTTTGTTATTTAATGCTTATTATCTTTCCTTGCGTTACTATAATGTTTTAAAATCAATTTATTTATGTACAACATATGTGTTTAAAGAAATTTGCTAGTTGAAATGTATTGTTAGTTAGCCGAAACATAAAATTGCATATATTTAAATTTGCAAATAAGTTCTCATATAAAGGTTGTATGGCAGTTGAAATTTGCAACTTCATATCAAAAATTAATTTATGAAAATGTACCTAATTCATTTGTTGGATCTTGTTGATATTTGTTCTGATCCTGTTGTTGCTTAATAAATGCACTTAATCTGTTGAGAAGGAATTGTTTATCATGACCTTCTAAAACCAATTGATTTTTTAATACGGTAACCATATGCTTATTTGCTATGCATACTGCATAATAATAATATAAAAAAAGGGCGAGGATAAGAAAAGCTGGAATGCCAAACCCAGCAGTCCCCAAAAAGTACAATACTGACTGTAACCAATGAGGGAACTCTGAGAATGTTACGAGTAACAACATCCAAACAGATTCTAAACCTCTAAATGGTCCACACGATTTAGATGGCATTATTTCTGCAATAGAGTATGCTACTGGAACAATTGCCAGTACGAACGACACCAATAATATCAACATGAAAAGTGAATTCGATCTGCTTGCTCTATAAATTTTACTCGATGGTGTACTGTTTATGAGGCAAGCAAATTTTTTTACATAGAATAGGAAGAATGTACCAATTATTGCTACCATTGGTAGTAATGGTGTAAAGAAACACCCAAGCCAACAAATAGTTTGAGAGTATACAATATCTAATACATGCTTTGGTAAATCGAACTCTTGTTCCCCAACAAATCTTAACACCTTGTTCTCTGTATGCCGTGCTATTAATGATCTGGGGAAGTTAACAAAGAATGTCATGAAAAATTGAATAAAAAAGTCAGTAGCATACAACTTGAAAAATTGTTGACCAACGAATGTTTCCCAACATAACGGTCGGTTAGTGGCATTGTTTGTGCATTCATTATCTTCAACTTTACTTGATACTATTTCAAAGAATGATGTTAGTAAAATAATCAAGGAAGCAAGACGTAGGAAAATTGTTCTGAATAAAGTTATGCGCACAACAAAAGGAGGACTATAATTTTCTAAAGCTACCAAATATCTGAAAAGAAATGGTATAGCTATATTTAGTCCAACAATGCAGATGTACGGAAGGAATTCAAAGAACAACTGAGCAATCTTATTTAACGTTAGATACTGCAAACTGGGGTTTTGGGCTATGGAATGCATTTGACTAAATGAAAACTCAATTATGTAATATATAAATGTGCCGCAGCCACCTAGTACCGCTAATACTAACAAATTAACTACCAGACGCAAAATAAATAATTTCATTCTTTCCTCTCTTGTACGATTCTGCCTTTCCTCTTCCATTCTTTCTGCTTCCAAAAATGCCTTTATCTCATTATATAATGCTTTATGTTTTACAGTTGCAGACTTTTCATTTTGAATACAATAATCCCAACCGCCAAAAACTAAATTACAATATTGATAAAATTGACCTTCACCTTCTACGACTCTTTCTTTGAACCCTTTTGCCGCTGATCTAACGATAGCCACTAGACTTATAATAAACACAGCAACAATTGCACAAATGTATGACAATGGTAAGTTATAGTATATACCTGAACCATCGTTTCCATAAATCTCATGAGTATACGCACCATAAAATAGCAAAGTGTGTTCTAAGATTCCGCCGCCTTGCATAATAGCTGTTATACTATTCCCTTCTTCGCTCATATTTCGATATGCTTCTGAACAACAAGATATACTATAGTTTGCATTTGGTGTACATTCATCTTCCTGCGCATTTAAGAGCATTGCTGGCAGCACGATAAATAAAAACATAATTGTAAATAAAACAATATTCAAATACATGAGCCATTTAATAAATAAGAAGTATGCCACAATGCCCATTCCAAAGTTGCCGCCAATATTTTTTAGGCTATCATTCCACAGTTCCATTTTCGAATAAGCTTCTTTCATTCTTATTTGAAACTGCTGCCAAACTTTCCTGCGTTGCCATTTCAATTGCTCAAAACCTTGCAGTCGAAGTTTTGTCGCACTCTAAAACATAAATATGTAAATATTCATTTTCTACCACTTTAGACATACTCTACATTAAACATGTAAGACATCTTCCACGATACATACCTGTAACTGATTCTTTAATTGTATTTTCTGTGCCATACATACGGGCATAGCTTTAATTTGCATTATTTCTTCCCAAGTGCGTTCTTCATTTGATAAGTTTTCAGATAAATCTGGCAACATGGAAACCGCTGCGTCGTGAATGTTGGTAGACATCCGTCGTGCTGTGCTTGTACCACGAGATCTTGTGCTTGTGCGTCTCCTCAATGTTGTTTTCGCATCATTACGTATTCGTTTAGCAGTAGCTTCGGGAAATGTGAAAATAAGATATCATACGGCGCGCATGATTGTATATTACACAAGAAAATACATACCAACACGAGACTTTTTACTGGGTAGCAAGGTCGCTATTTGAGACGGATCCCGTTGTAATGCTTGCTGTAAATCAGCTTCAATAGCTGCGGGATAACTTTCTTGATAAAATTCAGCGCCAGCTTCTTCCCAGCCTTGTCCTTTATCGCATCCTCGTTTTTTTCTTTCTCCACCCGACATTTTCACAAATGGATAGAAAACTTTTCAAGACAGAGTTCTTTCTTTTGCGACCAACAGGTTTTAGATGTGTAATTTAAGATATCCTTTCAGCGTTATATTGAAATGCCATAAAAATATTCCTTGTTTTTATCTCCAAGCTATTTGCCTCTGTCGCTGCTACTTGCAGACATTGAAAAATCATGTTTAAACATTTTTTTTATGCCGAGTGTACTTCCATATTATATATTTTCACAGTATACTGTGTTACGATTACATATGAAAAATTGATTACGTTATTTATAAAGAATTCTAGCAAATCTCACTGAACATCTTGAAATTATTTGTTACGGATAAATATTTGCGAGTTGTATTTTGTCATTCGGATGTAAACCACTTCTGTACAACAATTTGCAAATTTACAAATGCGTTTAAAGCACAAGCTTTTAATAAATAATTCGTGGCATAATTTCCAAAATGGATATGTATGAATTAATGTGATATATTCTGCACTCCACTTTGATATTAATACTGCGTTATCATAGTTAGAAACTAATGATTTAGCACCTTTGTTTCTTTTAAACGTCAAATTCGTATTAATCAGCAGACGGCTGATACAACTGATAAGAAGTATCTTGAGCATCACCACGGATAAGATATAAGATAGACTTAACATGCAATGTAAATTTTTCCCCGCATTATCGCCATGCGTGCGAAAATTAATCACAACGCCATTAGCGGTAGACGTTCGAACTACGAATGGTGGCATAGTTTGACTTATGGCGGGCAAAAGATAAATTTGGCGTATAAAATTGTTATTTACTTTCTAATTAATTTCAAAAACCTGCTTTAAGTATCAAGTTCTTCGTAAACTATTTCATTAACCTCTATTTAAACGAGACATTAGTTGTATTTCTTTAACCCAATAACTTTTCTTAAAGAAAAATGTTATATTCAGTACACTTTTAGAGGTTTATATTTCCACAATTACAGATGCATACCAATTCATACAATAAATAAATACGATGAAACTCATGATTTTTTTTTTTTTTACAATTCATTGCAGATCGTAGTAGTCTAATGTTTTATTACAATTCCTAGAAAATATAACACAGTATACTATTTAACAGTGGATTATGAAACCTGATAAATAATGAGTATATCAAATCAGTTTAGGCACACTTTTTAAGACATTATTCAGATCTATTCTTGACTCAGTTCTGTAGAATAAATTTAAATAGCAGGCATAAGAAAAGCATGCACGATTAATTTTCAACCACCATAAATATTTATCAGCATTATGCGTTTATGGATTTTTTAATATTGCCTTCCTCGATTATGACCACCGCGTTGATAAGTATTCGTCTGATCTCCTTGATTCCATCCTCCTTGCACTCTACCACCTCTTCCTTTACCTCCTCTGCCCCTTTGATATTCATCTCGATCTCGACTATCACTATAGTGACCACCCCTATTATCACTTTGGTGATCAGATCTTGTTCCATAATATTGAGGTTGTTGGTACTGAGCAGATTGTCCATAATGTTCCGTATTATCTCTCTGATCGTGACTACTTTCTCTATATCCACTTGCGCCGGTTGGGTTGTTCCGTGTATCACCTCTATATTCTCCGCCGCCACCTCTACCTCTATATCCTCTACTACCTCCGCTGTCTCCTCTATATCCTCCACCTCCTCTACTATCTCCTCTATATCCTCCACCGCCTCCGCTGTCTCCTCTGTATCCCCCACCACCTCCACTGCCTCCACCGCTTGCAGTGTCTCCTCTATACCCTCCACCGCCTCCTCCGCTGTCTCCTCTATACCCACCGCCGCCTCCACTGTCTCCTCTATATCCTCCACCACCGCCACTGTCTCCTCTATACCCTCCACCACCTCCTCCGCTGTCTCCTCTATACCCACCGCCACCTCCACTGTCTCCTCTATATCCTCCACCACGTCCACGGTCTCCTCTATATCCTCCACCACCTCTACTGTCTCCTCTATATCCCCCTCCGCGTCCTCCAGTATCTCCTCTAAAACCTCTATTACTATTGCCACCTCTGTATCCGCCTTCATTCCCACCGCCACCACCACCTCCGCCACCACCTCCTCCTCCTCCTCGAGATCCACCTCCTCCCCTAAATCCACCACTTCCACCAGCCTGGCCACCTCTAAAAAACAATATTACAGTAAATATTTATTAACGGTGCAGTGCATATGTCGTACATTCCATATTTTACCTAGATGGTGGACCTGGCACTCTGTCTTTCTGCCATGGCGGCATTTCAGGGGGAGGCGGTTCTTGCTCATGTGGTCTTCCCCCCCTATCTGGAACAGGTCCTATAATGACTGAATTTATATCACTACGAGTATTTTTGCGAACAGCTGCGCTGCTTGTTTTCTCTATTATTAATAAATCTTCTCGTGCTGCCAATAGATCAGCAATAGTGACATCGGGTTCTGGTCGCATCTCATCCCTTGCTGCTTTAAATTTGGCTTTCAGTTCACTTTCGCGCGCTTGTGCTCTCTCCGACCACTGTAAAACATTGCATATGTTAATTAAACGCATTTATGTATAAAACATAATTTTGCTCTCATTCTAGTGGAGTACTCGTAAACAAATCTAAATGCACCTAAAATTTAATTTTCGTACCAGAAACGATTCAACCGTAACGTCCAGTCGCGTCAATAACATTTCGCGACGAAGAGTGTATTCTTCTTGTAATTCTGCTTGCACTTTATTCAACTCATCACATTGCTCAGAAGACAAGTCATATTTGAGCATGGGTACTCCTGACACCTCGTGAGGAACTTGCTTTACAATAGTTACTAATTTATCTTCGACTTTAGTAAAAAGGGCTTCCGGAGTAATATTCGCCGGTGGCTCTTGAAATTGTAATGCTATTAATAAATCTTTTAGATGTTTAGCTGTATCGCTCTCCTCCTGAAAATATATAAACCGATTATTTTAACTCTGTAATATCTCTTTAATATGGTCGTACGATAATTGTCAATAGTTCTTCAGCTTACAACAGCAACTTCCATGGATGTTTCAGGCTCTGGATATTTATGCTCTATCACTTTACTAGCGATAAGTTCGGTCAGCAAATATTGCAATAACAAAACCCTATCCGTCCTACTGAGCAACCTTTGATTGATATATCCAGTCATAAGATCCTGATTAACACAACCTAATTCTTTTAAGAAAAAGCTTAATTCTAATAAAAAGGTGCTGGCATCATCTTCTGTTGCCGTGGGATGTACAGTCTCTTCTATACCAGTAAATGTTGTTATTTGTTCGGTAAACCATGCTACAAGACCTGTAAAGTCCGGCGACTTTGGACCAAATTCTATAGCTTTCATGAATCTGTCAAGATCACACATTGGTCCTGTATACCTATAGAATGTGAGTTCATTATCTCTCGAAGCAATTAATGTATTTCATGTACACGAGTGAATCTTGCATTTCTTTAATTATTTATCCGTTATAACCTTTGCACACTTACCCCAGATCATCGAGCATTTGTATGAATTTTTCCTCCATATTAGCGCAAATCTTGAATAACCTTTATTATGTTTGAGATACTCTGTCAATTATAAATACTATGAGTAACTACGTATACTTTTCTCGAATTTGCTGTACCGACCAACGCACATTACGTTGCTGTAAAAAAAATTCAGCACTGAATGAAGGATTCGCCGGTTCCTATATCGGTTTGCTGCGGCCGCTGCGGCCATCAACTTCTACGCACACTACAGTGTGCATATACACTACATATACACACATCACACACATCAAAAGGTATAGTATTCCAAATTAATCTCTATTATGAATTACGAGTACGAAACCAATCACGTGAATAAACACTAAAATTTGTTTGCATATCATTGCATATGACATATGACAGCAATTTTTAAACTACCAATGCTATAAATATTTTACTAATACCACGGTACTAATAATTTCATGTATTGTGAATACAAAGTATTTGTACAAAGAATCGAATTGTACAAACGAAATTCAGTTTACTTGTATGAACATATGCAACTTGTTAATATTACATACATTTGTCATGCCACAAATGTGTTAATTAGTGTTGTACATTAGAGTAAATAAAACAACAAAATAGTTATAAAAGTAAAAATATTTAGATTTCAGCGTGTTACATGCGTTGTACTTACACTGTTAAAAATTATCATACACCCACGCACACGCCATACATATTACCTAATGCATAGGTAACAGTTATTATTTACAATACAAGTAAAATTTGTCAGAAGACTCGAAAGTGGTTATGATTACAGTAAAATTTTTAATTTCAGTCAAAATTATTATATCACAAGTAGAATTTTGAATTGGCATTACTTCAATAATATTATTAGCAGCTTGTATAACATATTACAGCAATGATAATAATAAATGTTAGATCCAAAATATGGAATACAATAGATATACAGGTTTTCTATTCACTTTAAAAAAACTGGAACACCAAAATAAATGAGTGCAACATCGTATAAGATTTGTGTTACTAATTTGTAAATTAAATATTTGAATTAATTTAAATATGCAGAATTAGGTGTAAAATATGCATTTAAGTTTTATTTTTAACATAGCAGTACTATTTTCTCTAACTTAATGTAAACTGTACATTGCTAATAAATGTATAACTTGTGTACTATTATATTCACTATATTACACAGTATATTCTCATTTACTCATTAATTTCACTGCACAATAACGCGCGGGTTAACAATCAGTATTATGGAATTACTTATTTCAGGAATAAAATATTATTTTACAAATCTTCGTAATAGAAATAAATTGTACAACACGACACATGCATCATTCAAAATTAAATATCATCTCTATACTTTGTATAGTATGTAGACAGGCAATGACATAATTTAATTTAAATAAAGATTTTGCATTGCTCTTTCCTGCCTTTACTTAAATCTGAATTGAAATTATTCAATTTAGACCACAGTTCAAACTTTTAAATTCTTCTGGAATAAGATGTTTAACTACACGTCTGTATAGTTCATCCTTTAGCCATGTGTTACAAAGTAAAATAAGTTTTTTAAAATGTTGGATTAAAACAGTGGGGTAATAACAGAAGTAACATTGTGACTGGCAAATTGTACAGAGTATTGAAGTTTATATATAAATATTATTCTATTAGTATACAATTATATTTCCAATGGTGCTTTGGCAGAAGTATATTTTTATAGCACCATGTAAGTGCAATGTCTTCTTGAAGCATATAAATTTTTACCTATTCTTTGTACTTCTTGGACCCATTTAAAACTTGCAACTATAAAATACAGGATGGTGACCCATGAGTGAAGTTTCAGTAGTATAATTGACTCAATTAAATTTTGCTATAAGCAATAAATAGAAACATTTTTTCATGCTATTAACATTATAATTGCTACGACCAGAGTAGCAATAGTTCAGTCACTCTTCATAATGAAGTCTCAAGATCTATGTAATTACACATTTGTCGGCTAACATTCAGCTCATTGAAAAGTTCTTTTTACATTTATAATTTGTACATACTGCATGAATAACAATGAATTCTTACTCTTGCATCTTATAAAATAGTATACTAATTAGTTTTCTATGTTTCCTTCATAGAAGGATTCACATTTTTCTAATAAACGAAGAACTGGATTAATATTATATGGAAACAAAGCTTTAGACACTAATCTATCTATCGCTAACCGAAGTCTTATCAATATTGTCATGGTATCATCTAATTCTCTGCCGCAACAATGAACAAATTCCGTCCAATTTCGCCTTACATATTTTAAAAACCTTAATAAGTACAACAGAAAGCAGGTTTCATTACTAACAAGTAAGTCTAATAAGACATCTGGATCATGTGAAACAGCATGAATGAATTGTATGAATGTCAGTGTTGGACTAAGCATATGACCTAAATCATTCTGAGGCGGTCCTCTGTAGAAAAGCCCCACTGCCACATCTAAACAACATACCATGCCTTCAATTAGGAAGTCATCTTGATCGTGAAACATTTGCACAACCCATTGCGATAGTGGCATTTCTGGGAGAAACGGCATTAAAGTTTTCACACATTGATCAAGCTGTCTTAGAACCTCTCTAATACTTCTTTCAATGACAGCCATATCGGCATCAAGGTCTTCTGCCTCAGAACCCAGAGAAGAATCACTAGAATCACTACGTGTTTCTTTTACGGTTACAGCGACACTTTTTAAAACTAGAAGAACAATTTTTTGTAAAAGAGGACGATCACCTTCTCCAGAACCTCCACCAAACCTTCCAGAGCCATGTCGATATGGTAAAGAATCTAATAACCTCCAATCTTTTACAGCACGTACTATTAAGTGTGCTAGAGAACAAGGCTCATCTGGTAGCACGTCTTGTAATGCTAAAGTACTTCCATAACATAATACTTCATTAAACAGTCCAAGCAGATGCCTCCAAATTACACCCGGTACACTAGCATTCAGTAACACAACTAAATTGTCTAACTGAGAATAAAATAGTTTTGTATCTATAACGGATAAATTAGCTTTTACAGAAATGATCGATTCCCATAGATCAAGGAATGTAATAACAGTAGATTCATGCTGTGGTGTATAAGAACTAAGAATAGCATCAAATTTTGATACCAATATGCACCATTTTGATTCTAATGCTTTGACACACATTGCTTTCACCGGGGTGCTGTCAAAGCTTTCTGCATCAGAAATAGTTACTGTAGTACAATGCGGCGGAGGTATCAAACTATCCGATTCTTCAAGAGGGTGAATACTACAATCCTTATGTTCAACTACTCTTTTTATAATATCTAACGTGAACAACATTTGACTGGGTGAATGTGTATTTACTAGTGATTGCGTGAGCCTCTCTAACCAAGATACTTCAATGTTATCTTTTGTAACAATAAAAAATGACGCAAGTGCTCTGCTTGCTGCAAATGATATAAATTTGTTGGACGTACACGACAGATCAATAATTTGATCTATAATGGCATGTTCATTACGCGCTAGGGCATCGCAAACATCCATAATTCTGCTGCACATGACACCTCTTATATTTTGCTTAATGGCCAAATCAAAAAGTAATTGTAAAGTACTAATGAATTCTAGAGTTTGATCGGAATCCCATTCCGATAATATAGAAGAACGAAAAGTACCATCTGCATCTTCCACTGGCGTACCCGTGAATGGTTTACGTAGACTGCTCTCTGGAATATTGCATAGACATTGTGCCAGCAAACTGTTTTGAAACTGCTCGATGTCACTAAGTACATTCTTCTGGTCTCCATTATTCTCAATGCGTTGTTTCTTTTTTACTGGCTCCTCCATTGTGATGTTAGGAGGATAACAATAATAGTGCCAAAGCACCATTAGCAGCACTGCACTTACTCCTCGTATGAATTTCTGATTCACAATACACTTGCATCAGGTCATTTTCATAATATGTGTAATATTGTAAGAAGCGTGATATCTCATGTGTATTAAATAAGAAAAAGTCCACATTGGTACGCTAAATATATGACGACAACTTTAAGTGCACAGCATCCTAGATGTATCTGTGGCAGAAAAAAAAAAACAAATTATAAGTCATGAAAGCTCATAATAACTGTTTGAGTTTTTAAAAAAATAATATTGCAATTCTTGATTCGATTTATCACTTTCTTTTAACGGATGAATTTTCTTTGCAAATATATAAGATACACTTGTATAAAAATATTATATTTGTTAAACCATTGCATTTTGAAGATACAATCATACATGATTTTCTGTCTGCTTAATAATAATTTTGCAACAGAATTTGATTGATATATATATATATATATACACTATGCCACCATAATTCATGCTAAGAAAATAGGAATGCAACTTACTAGAAGAGGACGGAAGATTCAATTTTGATGAAATATTTGTAAACTTCAGACACTGAATATACATATACGTACACCTATACGTATATGTTTACATGTGTTTCACTAAGAAAAGGCGTCCATTTATACTTTATATTAGCAATTATTTGTGATTTTTCTTTCCGTTCAGGAAAATTACAATTGCATTCACTCAAAGATGCATTCTAAAAATGCCAATCGAGCAATCAACTTTAGCACAAGATGCACATGTAATGCATAAAACCGACGCTGGCCGATGTAATAATATTTATATACGAAGAATAATCCTGCTCTCCTCGCTTAAAAACTAATCGAATACTTTCACAGGATAACTTGCTTCACTGTTGAGGGTTCACACAATATTTTTCTTGTTTAACGGTATAAATATATTATTGTTTGTGATCGAAGAAATTCTTTTGACTAGGAAGTGACTGAGCACTCGACAGCTTTGCTCTGTTGCCACGTATACGTGCTACCGAGTAAAAATAAGAAATACATATTTATCTTGTTTAACGGCTAGCCAGTTTCCGCAAATTAGTTTATATCTTATATCGAGTGGTAAAACGTTAACCCGATAGCGCATAAGGTACGAATTCTTCGTGTTTAATATATATTTTTTGGATGGCATCATGCGGAGCTGCGTAACACAGTAGCTCCTCGTTGCACATTCCACAATGAACTGATAGCGAATAACTGAAATAACATGAATAACTGTTTCCAGACTAATGCCAAACATAATCAAATATTCAGATAATGGAGAATATGGAACTTTTCTGTTTAACTATGTTGATAATCGAAAAATCATACGGTAAATAAGTAGGATGATCGGCAACTCTGCATCGATTGCAGCGCTTTAGCATATTCACATGCGATATCCTTCAAATCGAAAATATCTTTGAAAGATTTTCTATTTCTACTGTTTACATTTTACATCTATTTTTTTCGAGTAGTCTTATCTTTATTTCTGACGAATGTAGAAAATATTTTTATTCCAACAAAAAGGATTCTGTAAATATATTAGACTTTGTTATCGATTTGTGGCAATCAGTTAAAAATCTGTTGCTACTGATGTTTTTTCATCTGACCGAACTAATTGCAGTTTATGAATCTGTAAAAGACTCGTGAGGATATTTTACAAAAACAATTTTTCAAAAGGACGCTGATACGAGGACGTTGGGTAAGGAAGCGCCATCTAAAATAATATTACCCCAAGAATCCCTGCTTTCCTTTTATGGGCTCTGTTCAAATCGATCGAAGCTCCACAGCACGGTCACTGAGCTAAATAAGCACAAATCATGCGGTAGCAGCGAAACAGAAGCAGCCAAAAGATGAAATCTGTTCTTTATTGCAGCACCGGGACTGAATTCGACAGAAAGTGCAAAATACATATTTATGCCCATGTGTACATGCATACACACATACATACATTTTCAGTACTTTCTAGGAAGAGCAGTCGCGGTGCTGCAATAAAGAACATACCTTATATGTATACCAATTGACTAATTCGACAACTAGAAAGTGCTATCGATCACGCAACAGTTCCAAACAATGGGAATAGGGTTCTATTAGATAAATGGAAAAGGATATCGCGTTCAAAAGCCCTAAATTCCCTAGGTACTAGTATATCTATAGGATTACGACTGGTAATCCTGGTAACTATATACTACGCCACTATATGCTCTAGTAGTCTTCTATCTACACTACATATCGTCACAGTTGCTTTCAATGACGTAGGGCTGCCATATTTTTTTACATGGGGCCTACCAGGGGGTCAACCAAATTGTTGGGGGTTTGGAGGTGGTCATGCAAGATGTTTTGTGATAATCGAATGGTGCGCATAATAAACAATTGAACTCATTTAAAAGTGGAGAGTGTCGGTACGATAGGTATGCTTGAACTTGATCGACCAATCGGTTGGGATCGGCAAACAACAAGCTTTTCGCTCAAAATAGCCCTCTCACATGCGATAGGAATTTACGTCACAAATTTGATCGGGTCGGGAGTGCAGTGTCGCGATAAGGTTATAGGAAACGTTGGAACAATGATTGTACAGTTGATTAAAAGCCATGTGAATAAATGTTACGTTATAGAAATTTTCAGTAGCCTAACTCAACGGTACCGACCGTTTCTGTAACACCAGTGATCTTGGCGATTTTCAATTCGTTCTCCGCGTATGCGGTGCCCTACCCCATTGCACTATTTTTACCTACACTTTTTATTTACACGTACTTGACTTGTTGCGTGTTTTGGTCAAATATTTTGGCTATCTTTGTAGCAGTTACGTAATTTCCGACGTGAGTGATCCCGGCACGATGGCCGATGACGAATTAAATGAAACTCAACTGTTCTACACGTAATAAAACGCGTGTATATATGTCGAGGCACGTACATTAAAGGGAATTGATTTCTGTCATCGTTTACATGAGAAGCACATTTCAAGGCATACTTATAACTTGGCACGAAAATGTTCATAAATGTTTGACAGACATCCATAAACAAAATTATTATTGAAATTGTGAAAGTGATGCTAGACATGTCTATGGAAATTTGCTTATTTAAGGTAATTGTTAAACTTTATCATTGATGGTAGAATTATTGCCTATCTGCATATCTGAAGTGTCTGCTTTAATTGGGTAAAATTTATAAATATACGAAAAGCTCGTATTTCTCTTGTACCATCTGAAAAAGGAATTTGTAGCATTAACAATTCAATATATTTTGTCACTCGATAGCATGAAATTTTGAAAACCAATGGCAATTTATTAAATGAATTGAATGTGTTAGTTGCTGTTATGTTGTACGTACATTATAAATGTTCCAATGTAATATTGTGAAAATTTTGTACATAATTTATCTTGTGCTACCTTAAGTTTAAAAAGCTAATTTTAAGCTATTCTTAAGCTATCTAAATTAGTTTTTATTTTAATAAAATCTCATTTATAGTTCTTAATTAATATGATACAGGAAAATTATCTTGTATAGGCTTAATGACATTATTAGTTATACTTGATCAAAAATATCTGTGATAGATTATTAAATAAATATTGCGTTACCGATTACGGACTATAACTGTTATTTCTAAAAATTTGTTAGTTAATACCAAAAGTGTATACATTTCCAATATTGGTTTATTATTTCAGGTTTTTTCTTATTCCGTAATGCGGTGGTATAGGAAGTCTGTATGTAACGACAATAATGACAGAGATATTATCCAAAGATTGTGGTAAGGATCAGCCTTACCAAGGAAAAGACATGTCTGATTCATCGCAGCATCATTATAGCCATCCTCCTCCAGATATTATGCCTAAAGGACTTTCAATCAATGGTACATTTTAACGAACTTGCATAAGTAATCGAAATAGCAACCTTTAACGTCATTTTTTATCACAGGCATCGGAGGACGGCTACGTCAACTTGAAGCCCTGTTCATCGGTGGCCCTGTTCAAGGTGGTCGTTTGGGTCACACATTCTCCATTGAGACCCTTATCGATATCTTACTTGTCCTCTACGATGAATGTTGCAATTCTTCTTTACGCCGTGAAAAGACTGTTTCTGACTTCATTGAGTTTGGTAAACAGCTATTCCTTATTCACAAGAATATTAAATTAAAATTTAACATTTCAAGGCTAAACTCTTCGCAGAATTAAAATGTTTTGCTCGTTACGGAAGCACGAGAATAACTTACACGCCATTCATTTTGTTTTCTTTTTTCAGTCAAACCAGTTGCAACTTGCATAAAGAGTTTGCAATTGGCACGTGAAGATTTTGAGATAGTAAAGGTCATTGGTAGAGGTGCATTTGGAGAAGTATGTGTTGTGCGAATGCGTGGCTCTGATAAAGTTTTTGCTATGAAGATTTTGAATAAGTGGGAAATGCTGAAGCGTGCAGAGACAGCATGCTTCAGGGAAGAAAGGGATGTGCTTGTTTATGGTGATCGCAGGTGGATCACGAATCTTCACTATGCCTTTCAAGATGACAATAATTTGGTAAGTATTTAACTTTGTAATATAGATTCATTTATAAAGCATTTATTAATACATTGAACTATATTGTGTTTATGCATTCAAATATGTTTAGTATTTGGTGATGGATTACTACTGTGGAGGAGATTTATTGACACTGTTAAGCAAGTTTGAAGATCGTCTCCCTGAAGATATGGCCAGATTTTATATAGCAGAAATGGTGCTTGCTATAGGATCAATACATGATCTGCGATATGTGCATCGTGATATCAAACCTGATAATGTCCTTTTAGATGCAAATGGACACATCAGATTAGCTGATTTTGGTTCTTGCTTACGTCTATTTGAAGACGGTACTGTGCAGAGTAATGTTGCTGTTGGCACACCAGACTATATTTCACCAGAAATATTGAGAGTATGTAATATTTATATACCAACTGAATATGTGCACATCATACATACACATATATATATATATATATATATAGTTATAATAATTATTGGGTACTAACTGATATACATATTATAGGCAATGGAAGATGGACAAGGGCAATATGGACCAGAATGTGATTGGTGGTCTTTAGGTGTATGTATGTATGAAATGCTTTATGGAGAGACACCATTTTATGCAGAATCTCTAGTCGAGACGTACGGAAAAATCATGAATCATAAGGTAAATTAGTAAAATTAGATAAAATATTCGATTATACATAGCTTTATTTGTAAGAATTTTGTTAATATATTTAATGTTTTATCATTTCAGAATTGTTTTGACTTTCCAACCGATGACATGTATGACGTTTCAGAAGAAGCAAAAGATCTAATGCGGAAATTAATTTGTAGTTCAGAGTTTAGATTAGGTCAAAACGGAATTGATGACTTTAAGGTGAAATTTAGGTTTCTTATATATTTCTGTGTAAATGTATATTCTTCAAATGAATTATTTATGAAACTTATAAAATATTTTTACCACAGAAACATCCATGGTTTGATGGTGTAAACTGGGATACTCTCAGAGATAGTACTGCTCCTTACATTCCGGAAGTCTCTTCACCAACAGATACATCAAATTTTGATGTTGATGATACTGATGTTCGAAGTTCAGATGCTGTTCCTCCTGCAGCAAATTCTGCTTTCTCTGCATTACATCTGCCATTCGTTGGTTTCAGTTTCACACAAGGAAGGTTTGTAATACAGCTATTTTTAATTTGTTTTATTACTAGTATACTATTTGAAGAATTTCTTTTGTGCTTATAGTTGTATATCAGATTTGGGTTGCTTGTCCGCATTAACACAAAAAGATAAACGTATGCAAATTCTGGAAGAAGAAAATGCTCAACTGGTACAAACTGTTGATGATTTAAAGAATCAAATTGGAACTGGTGTTTCCTCTCCAGGAATTTCGCCGGATACGAATAATGCGACAAGGAAACTTCAAGATGAAATTAATACTCTAACAAAGCGTAACTGTGGTAAGCTATTAGGAAGCAGTTTATTTACATTTGGATGTTTAGGTGCAGTGATTATAAAACTTTTATCCGCGTGTTACAGAATTGGAATCACAATTAAAATCAATGGAGGTTCCACGAGATTTACGTACTTTAGATAATGGTGATCTGACTAAATTACGCGAACTGGAAAAATTAGTACGCTCTCTTCGCTCAGAAAGAGAAGAAGCTATCAAAGATAAATTGGATGCACAAGAAAAATTAAAACTTCAAGATAAAGAATTAAAAGATGCATTAACTCAGCGTAAACTTGCAATGGCTGAATATACAGAAGTTACAGATAAATTATCAGAGTTAAGACAACAAAAGCAAAAATTCTCTAGACAGGTACGGGACAAGGAAGAAGAATTAGAAGTTGTAATGCAAAAAGTTGATAGTTTACGACATGATATACGGAAGGCAGAAAAATTGCGCAGAGAATTGGAAAACAGAGTAGAAGAAGCTATGGCAGAAACAAGTAAAGAAAGAAAACTGAGAGAACGTAGTGAAGAGTATTGTAAACAAATGCAAGAGGAGACAGAAAAAATAAGGCAACGTTCTATTGGAAATGACACAAGTGCCAATCATGCATTAGCAACACAAGAAATCAATAGGTTAAAGGCGGAAGTTGAAAAACTTGAAGTTCAATATAATGAAAACTTAAATCAGCAACAAAGTAGATTTAATGTTGAAATCCGTAGTCTTCAAGAACAGTTGCACGAAGCTGAGAATAGAAGAGAATTATTGGAAAGAGAAGTGCAGCTCACAAAAGATAAATTGGATGCTGCAAGATTGGAAAACATAACAGACAGCGAAGAAACAATAAGTGAATTGAACAAACGCCATGAAAGAGAAAAAATTATGCTAGTCGAAGAAAACAAAAAGCTTATGTTAGAACTTACCAGTGTTAATGATAGTGTGAATAGAATACAAGGTGAAAGAAGACAATTAGAAGATGAATATGAGGAGTTAAGAAATAAAAAAGAAGCTATTGCTCAATGGGAAGCTCAGATTACAGAAATTATCCAATGGGTATCAGATGAAAAAGATGCTAGAGGATATTTACAGGTTTGTTATATCAATGTTAAACATTTCATTTGTAGTACACCTTTACTCTATTTGTTCGAATATATATTTAATTTTGTATTAGTCTGTTGCTCTAATTATATTTATATGCGCAGGCTTTGGCTACAAAGATGACAGAGGAACTTGAATTCCTTAAGCATTCTGGAGGTGTAGCTGGAGTTGGAAGTGGATCTACAATGGCAGATAAAAATTGGCGAAATCGTAGATCTCAAAAACTGGATAAAATGGAACTTCTCAATCTACAAAGTTCGTTGCAAAGTGAGATTCAGGCTAAACAAGCTATCTCAGAAGAACTTACAAAAACACGTTCTGATTTGATAGCTGCACAAAAGTAAGTTAATATAAATTATTGTAGGAAATATTAAAGTTAAGTAATTAGTCACAGTCTAGATCATACAAATAGTGATGTTACTACTAGAAAACCTTGGCAAGTTGAATTCCATTCCACTTCATGTCTAATCCTTCATCAATATATGTGTATCAATATAAGTGACACAAATCTGATTTGTTACAGAGAGTTACGAGATTTCAGGCAACGGTTTGATTCAATGTCACACGAGCTGAAACGGAAAGAAATGCAGATAAAAGAATTGCAAGCACGGCTTGACACTGGCGATGGATGTAAGTACAATTCAATTGACAACGTTCATGTTGGGACTTCTCCCAAATTTTCTTTCTCATATTGCTATCGAGATATTATATCTACACTTATCGTACAAGTTGGACTTATACATACAACGTATGTTATCTTTAAATGTTTTGATTTCTCGTTTGCTCTGTTCAAACATTAAATGCTAAATTTATATTGTTTTCAAGTCTGTTCTAAGGAACATTGTTATTCTTTAAACTTTTGAATAATGTTAACATATTAGATAGTTTTTTTATCCAAAGTTTTGTTATGATTTAAAACAGATAAAAAGTTAAAGTATATGTTTATCAATTTATTGTGTGTTGACACTATGCATGTATAAACATTATGCAGGTTATGAGTATTAAAATTTGTTACTTTTTTATTTATATGAAATTTTATGTACAATGATACAGGAAAATTTCATAGACTAGCATAGGCTACATTGTAGGTATATAAGATAGGTTTTACATTACTGACTGAATACATATGCATGCATAATCACTTGCAATGTGATTAAATCTGATTGAATATTCATATTAATATTTATATATAGTTAATTTACTATATATTTGTGTGCTAAACTCAGATTTAACACATAAAATTCACTATATTATTATCAGGCTTCAATGTGGAATGATAAATGAAAGTACTAAATCAAAAAATATTTATAAGTTTCAGTATTAAAATATTCAATTATACCAATTTTCCAGTATGTTTTTACATATTTTTACTTCTTCAAATTATGTATACGTAGTAGAAATATTCTGCTTTGTAAGGCAATATAGGTGCTTTGCGTGCATCTTGATTTATAACAAAATTTTTTTGTGTGTTAAATATTATCAAGTCTGATATTACTATGAAATACATTACTATATGTTTTAACATTATTCGAAGTACTCTCTTTACTATAACACATTTGTAAAATATTACATTTAATTACCGTACAGAGATATTATTCAAATTATACATTACATTTACGAAATTGTCTTTCAAGTTTGTGAGACTGATTGAAAAGAAAGCATTAATTGGATCGAACATATTAGACATAATAGCTTTAGCAAGTATATATATATTGTTTCTTAGTACAACATACATTATACCTCGAAAATAGATAAATATATGTATACATGTACATTTGAATGTGTATGTATACATATATGGTATTTCTATTCTTATGTAAATTTATCTGCTTTTTATGAATCAATATATATATATGTGTATATATGCATATACATCTGTATAAATACATATACTTTGACTTAATACTAATGCATTGCCATAAATTTTGTATACAGGTTCATGTTTCTTTTCACAATAGATTTCCTAAAATAGGAGTTAAGTACGACTACTCTTTTCTCAAAGATTTCTGACAAACATAAAATAGTCATTATTAAAGAGTAGTTGTGCATGGAATACATGTGTTATAACGATTTTTCATGTTCAAATGCACTTAAATTTAATTTCTATATCCAAATGTACCATTAAATGGGGCGTTAATATATTGCGATGAGAAAGCTTTATAACACATTAATTTCAATAATCGATTATCGTAATAACAACTTATACTATAGTACTCATTTTTAAGAAATCTCACCTATTATTTGTAACTCTGAACAATAATTTAAATGCACTTGTAAACCATAGACTGATGAAAAGATGTTAGGTGAACATTGTCTAAGCACATTTATCAATTGCTGTGACAAAATGCATTCTGAAATAAAAATGTGTTTAGAGATGCAATAAATATATGCTGGTACAAATATGCCCTCAAATTACATACAACTAGGGATTTACATATAACAATAAAATATTATAAATATACTCATTAATGCTGTATAACTATGTATTGATTACATGACATGATTACCATATAGCGCCGCGACAATCCAAAATTGTCAGTACAAGTAATATAAAATAAAACGCTTTCTTGAAGATTATTAAATGCAACTAGGAATTAGCATCACTTACCTGTATGTACATTTAATGCCACTCTATGTGATACCACTTATAGGGATCGTTGTGACTGGGATATTTATCCAGCATAGTAATTCGGTTCTCCGGCACGATATGCGATTCTGATTTCTAGACTACAAAGTGCCTCTGTTTATTGGCGTAACGAGCTGCGTGTGGGGCCTCTTGTTGCTCATCTTCAAACTGTATTTGTGACAGCTGTCTCTCCAAGCAAAACGTCAAGCAAATCGCCAAACATCGTTAGCACCAAACCCCAACGCATCATCGTGCACCAGCCATCGTCACCCCTACCAGTAATGCGTGCTCCCCGCATCACAACATGTCGCTTATTAACTAGATTCGTACCCGTCAACACGTTCATCAGTCAGAATGCCGTCGCCATCGTATCGCCGCCTGGTAAATTATGTGGCAGCCAAAACGCGACAGTTGATTGATTTAGTTGACTGAGTTGCTAATTGCACAAGCACGGTGCTATGTTTCTTATATTACATAAAAAATAGTTTTGTGGGGATAATCAGCTGAGCAATTACTCGTTTCTTTTTAAGTAGACGATGATTTGTCAGTCAATTCAATAATGAGTTAGCCGTGTTAGTGAATTAATTAAATAATTACTTTATAAAAGTAGAACTGCAAAAATATATTCTCTATGAGAGGAACATAGCTCTGTGTTATTTTTAACACTTATAGTATTGACTGCAATAATATGTTTTGATGTTTGAAATTATAGTGTCTAATTATAGTTCCAAATACTGGTTTTTTGTCAGTTCTTAAAGATTGTGGGATCTTCACTGGTACTTAATAATCCATAGTAGGTCAAATATTGAAATAAAACTATTAACTGGTTTGTTTTGTGTGATTATCCCTTTGTTTTCAATCGTTTGTCTGGTTGAATTTTGAAACATTAATTTTGCATTCATTATTTCCAATGCATATTAAAGTATTTAATCCTGTAAATATAACAATGATCACTAGTTTAACAAGACATGTGTGATGGATATTGCTGTGGAGTGATATAAATATAATCAAAGGTACAAGATGATAGAGATAAATTGCAGAATTTCTGGTAGAAGATGGTTGTAATACAGTTGGATGGTGAGACATAAAAAAGCACTTCTTTTGTTAAATGCTGAGCTATCTGTTCTCGAAACGTTTTTTCAGATTCGACCTTCCAGCCATGTTATAGTCAACATTTTCTATTACAAAGTACTATTTTGTTCATAAGACATTTATAGGATTAGTTTATGAAAACTTTAAATCGAGAGCTGTTTTATATTTTTTTTTATATCAATCTCAATAATTTATAACGTACATAGTGATTTCTTCGGGAAGAATTCAGTATTATTGAAATTTTATATATAGAATTTATTAATGCTATTATGTGTAATCCTATATTTTTACTATATATTTTATAATAATGTTAATTGTGATATTTCAGAAGAATTTTTTTTATATGTATACATAACTGCAAATAATATGTTGTATATCTCTTTGGTAGCTCTAATTATCAATATTGTAAATATTGTATGAATTATTAAGAACAGTTTTGCGCTTGTTGTATTTCAGTTTTGGAACGCCCTACGTCACAAATGTCTTATTTGGAACACTTCCTTAAAGAAACGGCAAGCACTACACGTCATGGCAGTGTAGATAGTGTAGAAGGTGATATCGAGGACAATCGTGCTCCAAGTATTACTAGTAGCAAAAGTAATTTATCTGAACTTAGTATCGTAAGTACTTTTTTTTGTTTGTATATATATGTTCTCTTTCTTTAACGATGTATTTCATGATTAATTAAATATAATTTATTTGATGTTAATTAAGGATCCAACATCACCATTATCTCACGAGCTTTTAAACAAATCGTCAGCATCTCATGGACAAACAAGTATTCAACCAAAACCTAAATCTCATCAGTTCTTGGTACGAACATTTTCAACACCAACTAAATGTAATCATTGTACATCTTTGATGGTTGGATTAACAAGACAAGGTGTTGTATGTGAAGTCTGTGGTTTTGCATGTCATATGCCTTGTTGCGACAAAGTTCCACCAATGTGTCCTGTACCACATGATCAAAGTAAGTCAGAATAAAGATAATTTCCTTACATGTGAAATTTTTGTAACTTACAAACGCATTATATAATATATTTTATCAATTGCTTTTTCTAGCAAAACGACCACTAGGAATCGATCCCACCCGTGGTATTGGTACTGCATATGAAGGCTATGTTAAAGTACCAAAAATGGGTGGAGTAAAAAAAGGTTGGGTCCGACAGTTCGTAGTTGTGTGTGACTTTAAATTGTTTCTCTATGATATTTCACCTGATCGCAATGCCCTTCCATCTGTGTATGTCTCACAAGTTCTAGACATGAGAGATGAAGAATTTAGTGTTAGTTCTGTGCGTGATTCTGATGTTATCCATGCTACAAAGAAAGACATTCCATGCATTTTTAGGGTAGGTGTAAAGTTCTTCACTATTGCCCATTTTCTTTTTTTACACTCTTATTAATGACATATTTTTATTTTAGATAACCACCTGTTTACTGGAACCGCCAGGTCTCAGAAACCATACATTAATGCTTGCGGATACCGAAAGTGAGAAAACTAAATGGGTTGTTGCGTTAAGCGAGCTTCACAGAATTTTGAAAAGAAACAACCTCCCTAATACAACGGTAAATGAAATAATCTGTATTAGATTGCACTAATTTTCTGAATCTGCCACAGTGTATATGTTATATTGCCTTTGTAGATTTTTAGAGCAAAAGAATTATTGGACAATACATTGGCCCTCATTAAAAATGTGATGTCAGGAGCTATTGTGGATCCAGATCGTCTAGTCATTGGTACAGAAGAAGGTCTCTTCTGCTTAGATTTAGATCGTAGTGGTAAGATTTCAAAAATTGTGATAGTAAAATGTGGGAAATATGTTCTCAACAGTGAACATGAAAAACATTTTGAGTGGTTTCCAACATTTTCAGAAATTGCCAGAGTTGGCGAAGGTAAAAAAATATATCTTCTTGAATATGTAAATGAAGAACAGTTAATTGTAGTGCTAAGTGGAAAGCAACGACATGTACGGCTGGTTCCGGTACGTGCATTAGACGGTGATGAGGTTGAATGGATTAAAGTGGCTGAAACAAAAGGATGTATTACTTTAACAACAGGAATAGTTCTTCGAAGCCCGCTCACTTATTGTTTATGCGTTGCTATAAAAAAGCAGGTACAAGAATATGGATAATTCAATGTTTTATCTAGTAATGATTTTTTTAGTTTTTCTTGTAAAAAAGTATCCATCATTTCTAATTGTAGAATGCATCACAAGTTATTATTTATGAAATTACACGTACAAAGACACGTCATAAACGAATTCGTGAGTTAATGCTACCTTGCCATGCACAAACTTTGCAAGTCCTTTCCGAAGGACGACTCTGTGTTGGATATCCCTCTGGTTTCACTATTTATAGTATTTTAGGAGACCATCACCCAATTTGTAAGTAAACATACATTTAAGTATGGCGCATTATTTTAAAATTCTAGAATATGTGAATTACCCGAATCTCACATTTTTACAGCATTGGTCCATCCAGAAAATACACTGTTAGGTTTCTTAACATATAGTGCTGTGGATGCATTACGCTGTATTGAATTACCACGTGGAGAGTTCTTATTAGTCTTCCATACACTTGCGGTATATGTTGATAGTCAAGGCAGAAAGAGTCGAGATAGGGAAATTATGTATCCCGCATTTCCGACAGCAGTCAGTGAGTGTATAGCATTTGCTTTGGGAGTTAAGATATCTCAAAACACAAAAAAATATATATCTTCTTTTGTTCACATTATAGGTTATTGTGAAGGCTATTTATTAGTGTACAGTGAAACTCACATTGATGTGTTCGATTGCACTACTGGAGATTGGTTACAGACACTCAATGTAAAACGTGCAAGACCTTTAAATATTTCTGGTTCTCTTACATCGTGTGGCATAAATGATATGCCACATGTCATTTATCTGAGCAATTTGCATCAACGTAAGAATCTTTTAGTTACAACATATGTTTCAATATTGCAGATTTTAATGTAATAATTTATCTAACATATATTTTTTTTATGTGTTTCATGCAAAATATACTTTTCCATAAAGATGTATAATAATTTACATGATTTAATAGGGGAATTACTTAACTTGACACCATTAGATTCAAGTGGTAGACAAATGACCAGACCACGAAGGCGTTTTTCACTGAGGGAGGGTAATCGAGCAGTGCGTCCTACGGACAGGCGTTCTAAAATGATATCAGCTCCAACAAATTTTAATCATATCAGTCACATGGGTCCAGGTAATGGCATCCAGGTATGTTTAATAATGTCATAATTTTATAATATTATTATGTTATTAATGCTATGGAAACTTTTGTACTACCATTTATACACCTTTCAGATTCAAAGATTATTAGATTTACCCACAACACTAGAAACAGCTGACCAACAACATACAGGTCATCACAGTAGTACCCATCTTCACAGTAGTCAACAAAGAGTAAGAGTATTTTGTTACGTAAAGGTCGTGCCGAAGTTGTGAATGATTTTTATGAATTTTCATCTTTTCTATTTGAATTTGTTTTACAGCTGTATGGTTCTACACTGCAAACACCAAGTAAGCCAGCCCCCTTGCCTCCAAGGCATCCACCATCTGATACACGTCGACTTAGCTCACATATAACAAGAAATTCTGGATACTCACCACACAACGGTGAAATTAAAACATTCTCCTAAATATTATGTAAGTCACACAATATTTCAAAACATTACTTTACAAGCTATGGTTATTTAGGTTCAACGTCAACACGGAGAGGTCCAGCACCACCACGGCCGACTGCCACTCCTCCTTCTTTACCACGTACTCCTGTGGATCAAGTGGACACAGAGTCTGTGCACTTGCGTTCACATACTCCACTTTCCCTTGGCAGTATTGCATCTCTACATGACAAGGTCTGTTCTACATTTATTAATTAAAAAATATTGTTGTTTGCAAGTTTAACGTAAACTGTGTATCATGTCTGATAAAAGTTAGATCATAAAGGTAGGTGTTAGGGGGGAAATATAAAAATTCTTCCAAATATAGGAACACCCATCTGGTGGCAGTCCTAGGCACTCCATAGCTTCAAACAACAGTTCTAATCCATCAACACCTCCAAGTCCTGCTCATGATCATGGATCATCTTCGTATGACTCTTAAAATCAATTATTGGTTGTAATAATTGTCAAACAGGTTGCAGTGTACATAATGATGTGCACTTTCAAATTAAAAACATGGTATATATATATAGCAACATCTTTTATATAATATACTAATATTAACTTTGCTCTAGAAAGTTATCGCAGTCTTCACTAAATGTACGTGCAATACACATAATATATCACATTTTCAAATCTTATTGGTAAATTCCATGACACAGTTATGAAATTTTAAGTAAGTATTTTAATGTTTTATCATTGTACTTATGTACATGGACCAGTCTTTTTAGTACGACTTGAACTACAGGTTTTTATAATAAATTTCATTAGTCTATTGCAATAGCTTTCTGGTTTCTACAAAGTTTGTATGTATAAGTCATAGAATACTTAAGAAAGGTTTATCCTTCATATAATTATAAATTATTGTACATAACTTATACGACTGAGTACTATTGAGTCAGCTTTGGGATGCCATATCTATCTAAAGTAGGTATTGTGCTTTAATCCTAATGCAAAGGATCAGATAATTTGGTTTTATGTTTCTAATAATGTAAGCTTTTAAGCAAAATCACAAAATTTTGAACCTCAGTCAAATTATCTAGCAATAACAATTGATCTACTTAATCCATCGTACCTACTTGTGAGATTAGGTATAAAAAATAGCTTCAAAGTAACTTCTATACTTAACCATTATTAGTGATATAAACATGAACAGTGTGAATCAATTTGATGCCTTATGACTGAATGTTTTTTATTGTCATAATGCAATAAGGTGCATCATATTATTCGATGTGTGAATAGTAGGATAATCGTGCAATTTATTGAAAGCTCCTCCTGATAATAAGTAGTTTTTAAGAAAGTTGCTACATTTGTTTGCATAACATACAAAAATATTGTCACTCCATATGAATACAAAGGAGAAAATGTTGAATAATAGATTATTCTTACGAACATAGGAATAACTTCATTTATGAGTTCTATTCATTAAAGTGATGAGTGTAATTAAATAAAATATAGATTTGTTTGTAACTAATACAAATATATTGCACGTTTGATATATTCAAAAGCAGAAATTAATACAGAGCATTCAAATGCAGGTTAATTTATGAATGTGTTTACTTAACACAGGAAGGCACACTGTATTTTACAAAATAAGAATTTGCTTAAAAGATTTTAATATATGTAATTACTACATAGTAAAATTTTGGATGACTATTATTATTGAACAGTCGTCAGATAACAAGGAAAATCAATATCAAATAATGAGATACAAAGATAAATAATGAGATAAATTTATTTAGCCAACCACGCAAATATTACAGAATACAGATATCAAACGATTTGCAATGTAAAGCATACATTTCTTTGTGTAAGAATCTCATTTATAAAAATTGCAAAGTAGTCTCAAAACATGGGAGTTGGTACAAAAAATTAATAGTTGCAAAATTCCACGACATAATTTAAGTAGAATAGAATAGTATTTAATGATGTGTCAATTGAGAGTTCGTTTATAAAGGGATAATCAGTGATACAATATCTACTATTGAGTTTTCTTTATAAAATGTATAGCATAAGATGTGTTGCATAATAGAATTCAAATGTCAACTACGTATTAGAATATGAGCTTAGAATGTAATGTGCACGGAAGTGTTAAAAATAATCATAAAATCCTTGGCCTAATATTGCACTTCAGTCTGCATATATTTGCAACGATCTCATGTGTAGTCTAAAAGTATGAATAATTTCATTGATTAAATTAATTTCAGACAGTGAATCGGAATAAAATCTATTCCACATTTCATCAAATTATTTTCACAGACTATGAAATTATATGGAATCTCATAAAAGTACCAACTCTTCAGTACATTACAAATAACTAATTCCAAATATACAGTTTTAACATGATAATGGCTATACCTGACATCTTGAAGCGTCTTCATCGCAATTAGTGTAATGGTAGGAAATGGATATATATATATGATAAACGAAATGTACTCTTATTGCAGTAGATTTAACACTCTTGTAATAATGTAATAGGAAACCACGTTGATAGAAAAAAAGTATTAATGTTATCATACATGGATCATAACAGTACAGGTACTACTGTTCACGATAACGGGACTTGACGTTATTTAAAGATGTGTTGCAAAATCATGTTTCAACCTCTATGGTGGTACATTACAAACTGTAAGTGCGTTTGTATCATTGGACTTACCATTAGAATTCAATAATTTGTATGTACCTTCCATCATTGTTATTTAAGGGTTCTAAAATCACAGATGTTGATATTTATTATCATAGCATCGTCGCTTCATTAATTTCAAACTAGTTGTAAACACATGAAACAATAATTTTTATGTACAGCATTGATTTTGTACTTTTGTATATATTCTGATTTCAGTTGGTATCTCAAACCTACTAATGGTGTATGAATAGATGTTGATTTTAGACCCTTTTGGTTTTATACAATATCGAAAAAATACTAAGATTTTTAATTTACCATCTTGTGCGTAATAGTCTTTTCTGCGGAAATATACGAGCGGCATTCTGTTCGAAAGTAATTATATATGTACACATACGTGCGTCAATCATAGTACTAAGTTTTTTTTATATATATGAATAATTAACTGTTTAATGAATGCAATTATTTAAAATGTCCCATTGGTTTATAGCCAGTGCATTGTAATGACCTGATTTGAACTCGCCACTTTTAAAGCGTGTAGTGTAGCACCTTTGCTATATTATAAACTTATTTATAATACTTGTGTATTGTTTATGATATTTATTAAAGAAAATTTACAATTATTTACGACTTGAATGAAAACTGTATTTTGCTGTAAATTATTGCGCGGACGAACCGTGAATGGCGAGAAATGAGACCAAACTATACGTATTAAGATTTCGCCGTAACAAACGTCACCTTATAGATTTTATAATATTTATATTATATTATATTTCTTTCTTATAACCCTAATAACACGAGATATATAGCAATTATATTTTTTAGTTCCATCGTCGTGAAGTAACTTAATTCTCTTATGTAGGATTGTATCAATAAAGTAGAAGATTGTGGTTTTTTTTCTTTTTTTTTTTCTTCGTTTAATTGCCATACAGTTATACCAAACATCATGCGATTATAGCAAATTGTATTTTACAGATTAATTTAAAAAATTGAGCAGTAAGATAATGCTAAAAACTACCATAAGTTTCGACTTCGACAAACTAAGAAATTTCATTCCAGCACTAAATTTTTTACAATCGATTACTGCCATCATAGATTTATTTTTAAATTTCCAAAAATGATATCTAATGCCTTAGAGAGTAATCTATAGAATGTAAATGCTACATATTACGATTGAAATGTTGTATTTATATTTACATACTATTTTACAAAAAATTACAGCTTGTGAAATTGCTCGGCAATTTAGATGAAGAAGCAAAACAGCATGGAATTATGAGTAATAAAACATATATTAATATTATGGTTTGTAATGTTAAATTAATGCTTTGTTTATTGAAATGAATATAATAAATGAAATGTATCATACATATATTTGCAGTCTAATGCAGTGTATAACACTGTATAATTTATTGAATGTAATGTATACAGGATTGGCATTAATGATTAATAAAAGAATGCGATATATAAAACTGAAATCTCAGATAAACAACTTTATTTCTAAGTTATTTCTGCTTATGGCATGTTCAAAGATTTGACGAGAATTTTTTGTTCATTCTTAACACGTAACATTATAAATTTGATGTTAACAACAGTTTTCGCAACATCAGTATCTTTTCCATAATATTTCATGAATTCCGATGAGACTACAAACATGGCAAAAGCCTATGAAAGTGTCATGCGTTTGTATACATATAACCCTATGAGTCGTGCAAAATTCAAGAAGTACTGCTGCAAAGTTTAATGTCATCTTTTATTTCATTATAGAAGAACACTGCACGTAAAAGTTATACTTTAAAAAGTAGATTTTAGATGTACAGTGTACGACTTTTCAATTTCTTATTGATGATAATTATACAGAAAAAGAATTTATAAAAATAATTTCTTTGCACATTGGGAATATTAATCTTTGAAAGAGTACTTCCTTGCTTAAATAGTCTAACAATACTAATAGCAGCTGTAGAGAGGAGCGCTGCGTACACAAATAATACAAAGAAATATATATACATATACATTCGTAAAACGCAATATAATGAAAAATATTGAATAACATTTATTCAACAAAATTATCAAGTATTGAACGTTTAGACAATCATCACAGATTTTAATATATTATGGTCATTTAAATAAACGTAGTTGCACGTGTATGAAATATTCTAACACGTTGCTACAAATATATATGAAACACAATTACAAAACAGAAAATTTTTACAATTGTAGAACCACAATTTATCGCCAGTGTATTTAATTATTGTAATGCTGCCTCATGAATAGCCAGACAATTCTCAGTCTCCTTACAGCTTTGATTTGTATGTAACCATCTATTTAATTATAGATCTATGAAACTCGACCTGTATAATTTAACAAAGAACACACGCGACATGTGTATTGCCGCCTAATGTTCCAAAGACGACATACTGCAGGAAAGGCATTCTGTCAGTACTAATAATCACCAGCAGTAACTGGAGGAGGACAACTTTAAATTTGTACCTCAACTTGATGCGTAAGTTTTTTTATGGATTCCATATTCCTGGTGATGCACTAACTCTCACGATAAATGTTGTTGCTCACCGCATAAATTGCCTAGAAGGTGTAACTTCTATGACATTTTAGACCTTTTCTTTGGTTAATATAAACTAAATGTTACAAAGAAGTATCGGAAGGCGAAGTACTTTCATGATGACCAACTTGACTGAGGGAATGCTGAAGAGCATCAGGTGTTAACCATTCTTTGGGTAAGCAACGCTGGAGAAATGGAACACATGAACTGAAGTATGCTAAACGATTTACCCAACCAGGTATTTCTTGGCCGCATAAAATCTATAAGGGGGAATATTGTATTACTAAAGTGTACAACGTTATCATTTTTTTTAGTACAGATAGGATTGCGTAAGTATATACCACTGTCAATTGACTGCTGAAATGATTACAATTCTTGTTCATTAGATGATAACGATCCCCCCTGAAATCTTTCCCTAGCTCGCTTACAATCCTAGTAACCTCTTCTTCTGTAAAATCTGTATATCCAATATGTACAGATTGTCTGAAATGATACATGACGTATACGAGAAATGTCCAAAACGTGCATAATTTTATTACAAAAAGGTATTAAGAAATGGCGATTACCTGTATCGAAACTGTTCACCTAACTCTTCAGCGACTCTAGGAGCAATTTCAAATATACCAGAAATGGGTTGAGTATGACCACCATAAGCATATTCTATATTACAAACAGAACAGAAATGATTTAACAAATGACATGTGTTAAATCTTCAAATAGTTATAAATTATTCAGTCAGATAGAATACAATCTGACCAATAATTTTGGAAAGACTATAATAGATAAGGCATCTATATAATTAAATAACTCGTATATCTATACCTGTTCCATATATTTCAACACCTGAGTGAAAGACTCCTAACCCAATTGGAGTGGTGTATTCATTAATCCAGTACTGTAACACGATAGAATGTTAATCGATAAGAACAAAATACGAATTTAACATACGTATAAAAAAAATTTTACCATATCATAGACATTCAAAATAATTGGCTCACGGGCCATTTTTGGAATCAACTCTTCGCTGTCTTGTGGATAACCCAGGCAGCTAGGAAATGAGAGATTACAGCCAAGACCTGACGAAAACATCATAGAGATAGTTGTACTTGAGCAGATGAACAGCAGTGCTACCTACGTTCCAGCGCACCTAATAAGCAAATACACATACTAATTACTTCGCCAAATCTATGCATATAGCCTTGGAACACCAGATATATTAAGGTATCCATTTCTAATGAACACTAAATAATAATATTCTAAAGAATGCTAATCACTTAAAGAGTCGTATTTCAAACAGCTACGTTATTTTTGCATTGCAATTGTATAAAAATGTATTTACTTCTTTGTGAATTACTGTTTTGCGGAATTTATCGTATCTAGCAGACTAAAAGTTTTACTTCATAGTGCAATAAAAAGTGAAGTTCGCAATTTAGCATGCACTACTATAAATAACGTAGAAATAAGATTGTCGAAAGGTTTTAGGGTTAATAATGTATAACTAAAAAGTATCGCTTTATTTAAAAGCGATTATAATCACTCTATTAGCATAGCCATGATATAGATTAAGTTTTGCTCGGTACAAAAATATGTTTGTACATACACATACGTATCAGCTTAGTTTGCAATGATTTAAAAATCTACGCATTCCAAAACATGCTATTTAATCACAAAATGTAAAGGGAATGTAAAGAAGGATAGAAGAGATAGAGATAGGATTACTTTTCCTAAATAATGTTTGCTATTCACTTTTAAGAAACAAGGAGAGAAAGAATGAAACTAAATTCCATAGGGTGACTCATCTTTGCTACTTTATACATTTTTGTTTATAGTCACGAAAATACTAAAAGTAAATACGTTGCATTAAACAAACAAATTGGTTGCTTCACCTGGAAATTACTGCAGCCTTAACATCACCACATGTTTTAACTTGTTCCGAAAATATGAAATCTCTGCGATTTGTAAATTTTGACGGCGAGGTTGTTGACATCAAGCAGTGTTCATTGTTATAGCATGACTTCGGCCAACGGATATTCACGCACGAATATCAAAAAGTTCTTCCGTGGTATCAATGAGCTCGGCAGAGTGATATCAATAAACTATTTGTTGGGGTTTAGCAGCATAAATCGTCGAAGAACAAAACTTTATGATATTCTACATGAACCTTATGTAGTAATCAAAGTATAAGTCCCTTAACAACTATTTAAGTGATGCATGTTTCGTGTTTTAAAATGGTTCCTTGAATTTGCGCATTTATCGTTTTCATTGATTAAGAGTTTTTCCTAAATGCATCCAGCAGTTAATGTTTTTCAACGAATTTTCTAACAAGATCCTTATGACTGGAAATGAGAAATGCTATATGCAGCTCAATGCAGCTGTAGTCTATTTGTCTTACAATGAATTAGTTTTAATAGATGGTAAAAAGGATGAATTTTCTTGTACCGCGTTTCTCAAACATCTTTTCGGCGCTAGTGCGCTAATCTTCGTCTCACTGTCAATTCACAGAACTTGCATCTTGGACAAATAAATGATTCTTTATTGAAACTGATTGAAACGAAACGGTACACGATACGTTCGTGTAGAAAACATGCTTTTAAAATGTTATGATTAGATGCGATTATGTATATTATTTTATACCGAATAAATTCAAAATTGTCAATTTGTTTGCGGTAAAAGAAAAAACGGAATGGTATAGGAAAATTTGTAAGGGCAATATATATTATAACATGCAGTATATTATAGAATTCATTATATTTGAGATCTTGCAATGTACAAGACTTGCAAATACTCTCACAATTACACATGTGCATACTAAATATATTGCTTTGTAAGGATACGTAATGCAGAATATATTCACGCGGTTAATCTATCATAGGTTAAATATTATTGTGCAATTAGAATGTGGGTGTTTGCAACAATTACTTGACAAACATATCAACAATTCATAGTAACATGAATATGATATAGAATAAAGTTTTACACATTATACATTCAATCTAAGGAAGGAGGGGGAGGGAGGGCCTTTCAATTAGAAACTTCAGCATAAAAAATTTAGTTGTATGCAATAAGATATATGATATGTACATACATACCATATTGCACACACTTGTCATGTAAATGAATTTGCTTTGAAACAGTAATGCGGCGATGGCTGTACTTTACTCGATACTCTGGTACCACGTATCGCATTAATGTTCCACTATTCTTAGAGTATGGTTGCATTAATCTAGTATTATAAATGAATCGTATAATGTTAATTGTATCACATCACCCAATTATCTAATATATCACACATTCGTGCAAATTTACAAGTTTCAGAATAGTTTCACGTATTGCCAAATTGTATAGGATTCTTGAAAAGATACGATTAAAGTCATCATCAACGGTTAAACAAATTAGTTACAACATTATGTAATTATCATAATGCCAAACATATAGTAATATCTTTGTTCTTAAAGCAAAGTCTGTTCTTCGTTAAACTCAATTTTAATAGCAGCATATCAATGCTTGTAAGAGTATTATGCAATATAATTATAAATATTCTAAAGAAACTTTCATTTGGCAAATACAAACTGGTTTATACTAGTATTCTTCAAAGTGTACTATGTGTATAGAAAAAAGGTGCATAAAAGATTTAACATGATCTGTCCTTCCTAAAATATAAGGGTAGATGGATATCGAAAGTTTGGGGAAACGATTGATTTATATAGTACAAATAAGCTTAAATAGCTGATAAGTGGCACTTGTGCAGTCTTGCAATAGAAAAAGTAATTTTCAGCTTTCTATATGTATACAAATGTTTACTTCTTCAGCATGACATATATATATACGTATATATACATATATACATAGATGTATATATATATATGTATATGGCATTATATGTAGTAAATCAAATTTACAGTACACGTAAGCAGAGCTTGTGCCTGTAGATTATGAATTATAGCGCATTTTAACATTATACACTTTCACACTGCACTACGCAGAGTATTGACTCTATAGGCGCTACAAATGTTGTACCTTCATCTTACAATAGCATTCTTGATTTCATACATTTACACTATTTCCAATGTATGATAAAAATAATGCATAGTGAAAGTTCCTATTATATACAAATTTTGCCATAATTGCCAAATATTCTATACAATGTTACATGCTAGGTTCTCTTGTTATAAAAAACTATTATATACCTTAAGCTTTAAATGGAAAATGATATATGTAATGTTTGTGACAACTATAAACATTCTAAAATACGTACATACTAATATCTCATAATAACATGCTGTTCAATTAAAACTGTATTACCAATTAATACATGTGCAGAATCTAACTTACATCAATTTATCGCACTACCTAAACGTAGTTTGTTTGCTTGAGATACATGTAAATCACACGCTCACGTGAAAAACCCGCAAGGTTAAACTAGTTTAGAATTTCATAGTCAAATATTATAAATATTTGAAGCGTATCATGTTTTTCTCATTCAAATATCTATATAAAAAGTGTCACTAGTGCCAGTCTAATATGTTACATGACTTTACAGGTGCAATTTTCTTCTTAAATAACAAATCTATAATTCTATGTTTTCTAAGCTTTTGTAGATAAGATTGATGTCTTGTATACTTGTCTATAAAACAGGTATAGTATTTCTGATAAATATTCAATGTATAAAAGCCACTATCATTAAGTTTCATATACTGGCAATATAAACACTTTAATGACGTCTTCTATTTTATCATTATATACATCCATAACTTTACACTCATCGGACATGATGAATTTGTATGCTACAACCACACTACATTCGATGAATTACTATGTATCATAGTCTTCATCGATGTTACTGGTGTGGGCAAAATTAGATGTTGACTGATTGTTTGCGTTAACATTGGATGAGGCTTTACTTAAGTTTAAAGGATCGACTTCTTTATAAAAATTAGGTTGATTAATTTGAAATGACGTAGGCACAGATATTTGGAACTCTGGAACTTGAGGCTTGGCGATTTTAGTTACATCATTTAAAGCACTGCTATTAGAATTTGCTGTTCCTCCACTGCCTTTAAAATTGTTATGTTCTACGTGTATATCTGCAGCGAAGCTATTCTGTTTTTGTGGTCTACAAAAGAAAACTCGTTCAGAAAGATATAAGTAAAGCAAAGAGTTTTTTTATAGGACTTACCCTTGTTCCACATGACGGGTGATAGATAAACTTGCAGGTGTGTTATTTAAAGCTAAATTTATTGGAGCTGGTGTTAATGGTGGGGTAGGCACTTCATCGTCAGGTCCAGACACATCTGGCAAACCTTTCACTAAGTCCTTCAAGAAGTCAAAACGACTTTCCGATAAAATACATTGTTTCCTATGAGAAATTTTATTTTGAGAATAAGATCAATTAGATTTTAAATATAATCAGAAATATTCAGATTTCAAATTTTACTCACATGTGTGACGGACTAAGAGTTTTAGCATTCTTCGCACTTGTAATTTGCATGGTTTTTGTCAACAATGAATGAACAAATAACTCTAAAGTTCTAGGTATAAATACATTTAAGTTAAGGAAATAATTGTTGAAATGTACGTAGTCTTTGCACAAGTAAACAGAAATGTTACCATACGTAGTTATTACTACGAGCATCAGATATTAAAAAGGATATAAATTATAATTGGTACTGCTTGTGCAACTTTTCCTACTTCTTCATCTGTTTGCATGATTTTCTTGATGCGACCCTGAGGGGTTTGTAAGGTTAGATATGATGGTTAGTGCATGCAGACGTATAATAGATTTATTATTTTAAATTTACCTCTAATCTAAATCACAATATTTAGGTAATATAATTCCTACATGATACAACTTTTATTGGTAGTAGGCGAATAATTCTTTGAATAGCTTATACATTTTTGGGATATAATATAAAAAAACATAATGCTGTTTTCATTCTTACCGCTGGAAAACGAGCGTTATATTTTTTCTTTTTACTTGGCATTGTCACAGAAAACTAAAGAGTCTACGAATAACTTTTATCCAATTAAAAGAAAAAACGAAATTTTACAAGAAAAATTTATATTGTCTGCACACGAATTCAAGTGTTCCAAAAGTTGACAACCATCTATGTTGTCCGATAATAACCTATAGGTTTTTATGTTCACAAATGTGACGTGTCGTACATTTGCCTTGTCTATATTCGATGTTAAATGTTCATTGATGTCAAAATAAAGATGCCGCTAATCCTTTGCGTGTTCTAGTACGCATGTGCCAACTAGATTTAAATTTATCGTCGCGTCACTCGCGCCATTCGTGTCAGTAGCTTCGATCAGGTTAAAAATATTTTGACATTTTTGGGATTATACATCCTTATACGATTTTTCAAAGTTTTTTCACTTGCGTGAACATTTAATAATGCATACGTTTGTGTGTGTGTGTGTGAAATTTCAAATATCCAAACTGATCCAAACGGTAGATAAGCAAAATGCATGTTGCTAATTGACATTGATCTAAGAAATGCTCTATTTGTGATTCAAACAATGCAGATTTGCGTGGGAATACTGTACATATCGATTTTAATCCCACCGACTCTTTTTTTTTGTTAATCGTGTGATAAGAAATACATAATAACAGTTATAATAAGGAAACGTGTAGAAAGTCTTTAGTGTTCTTCGAAATTCGTCGGCGTCATGTCTAGTAACGATAGAATAGTAGTTTTAATAGATATGGATTGCTTTTTTTGTCAAGTTGAAACGAAATTGCAACCAGAATATGCAGGCAAACCACTCGCAGTGGTGCAGTACAATCAGTGGCAACTTGGAGGGTAAATAGTTTTCTTCTAGGTTATGCGGTGAATTTCTCATATTTTTTTAAATCCATAACATAATGCTCTCGTGTGTTGTAAATAATCGGAAAATGTATTACATTTAAAATAATATTTAATGTAACTTTCTATGCAATATAGAATAATCGCTGTGAATTATGAAGCAAGAGATTTTGGTGTTACTCGACACATGAGAGGTGCGGAAGCTAAAGAAAAATGTCCCGATCTCATCTTGGCCAGTGTGCCATGTTTACGTGGAAAATCTGACACATCTAGGTAACGTAATTATCAGAATGTCTTAAAATTATTTGCCTTTTATATCAAAATAGAAATTTTATACACTGCTATTAGTACACATTTAAAGAGACCAATCATGCTGTTTATACAAATTGATTTATGAAAATTATTCTGTTTCTCTCATCTTATTTTAGGGTTATTTATATTTATGATTTTACACTTTTGTTTTACTAGGTACAGAAATGCTGGACGAGAAGTTATCAATGTGATAAAGAACCATTGTAAGGTGGTTGAGCGTGCAAGCGTCGATGAGGCATACCTGGACATTACAGAGATTGTTAATAAAAGAATAGCGACATCATCAATGTCTTCTAAAGCCTTAATGGCTGAACTTTCAAATACTCATGTCCTCGGATACACAACAGCTGGTGACTATAACAACGGTAAAACAAAATTATAGGACAACATAGGATAATTAAAAATACCAGACGGTTGTGAAAATGTATTTCTTCAACAAATTTTCCTGTTTTGTGTCTTGATCTACTCTTTGCCATGGTAATTGCAATTGCAGCTCTGGTAGGAGATAAACTAATGGATTGTGTTATTACAGAGGCAAGGAAAAGAAATATGGCCACATGGTTGACAAATATATTTGACGAACTTCAAGATGTACAAAGTCAAAAGCTTGCAGTTGCTGCTGTTGTGGTAGAACAATTAAGGGCAGATATACTGGAAAAAACAGGTTTTAAGTGCTCTGCAGGGATCTCGCAAAATAAAGTAAGACATACTTTATGAAAATGTTGATATTTAAATTTTTGTCGTTTGTACATAAGTTATTTTGTGTACCACGTAAAATAGAACATACATCAGAAGCCAATCATCTTTTCAGATATTAGCAAAATTAGCATGCGGTTTACATAAACCAAATCAACAGACAGTTTTGCCTGCAGAAGCAGTTCCAGACCTCTATAAAACTTTACCGGTTAAGAAAGTTAGAAATCTAGGTGGAAAATTTGGCGATGTCATAGTAGAGTCACTAGGTTGCAATGTTATGGGCGATTTGCTGCAATACTCTTTACCATACTTACAAAAGCGGTTTGATAGTAAAACTGGGTAAGATCACAGCATTCTACTTTTATTCTTGCTTAATACGTTAACTGCCATTGGGGTCACCAGGACCAGTAAAATCATTAAAAAAATTATTACTAACCTCAGTTTACTGCGATTTAAAAGTTCATATATGTTTAAAAGAAAAAAATCGAAGTATGGTGCCAGGGGCAATGCATGGAAAATCAACGTGGCAGTCAACGTGTTATATAACTGATATTATTGTAATAACATATTATCCATAATATATTACCATAAAGTATTGATGTTATAGGTCTTGGTTGTATAATATTGCCCGTGGTATAGATAATGAACCTGTTACTACTAGATTATTAGCAAAATCAATTGGAGCTTGTAAAAAATTTCCAGGCAAAGAAGCTATTGTTGCTACAGATGTGGTATGGTTATTTTAAATGAAATAATAAAACAAAAGTATTAACGATAGTGGAAAAAGGAATATAGGAAGTTATATATTTTTAGTTACAACATTGGATCGGTGAACTGTCTGAAGAAGTATGTGAACGACTTGAGCAAGATTTAGAAGAAAATGAAAGACGCGCGACCCTACTTACAGTTTCTTATCATTATTATCAAAACAGAACTACAGTATCGCAATCACGTTCATGTGCATTAAGTACATATAAACCTGAAAAAATGGCAAATATGTGTTTAGAAATTATTGCTAAATCGACACAGTGTCCTATTGCTTACTTAGGTATTTCTGTTGGTAAATTTATTGGTGTAAAAGGCACTGGCACCTTTATGAACTTTTTTGCAACAGAAAAAACATCAAAGAATAAACTTTGTTCAGACAAGGATGGTACGACTATATCGTCGTTGGATGGTATATCTACGAGTACTATTAGTAAAATTACAGGTAATAACAGTGCGGATATCACTTTAATAAACAAGATAGGGTGTACAGAGAATGAGCAACTTTTAAAGGAAATAGAGAAAGTTATAGTTTGCAAGGAAACAAGTAAAAACGGTTCTACTAATATGATTCCTCAGGTATTCACGCAAACAGAGAAAGTGGTTAAGACTATTTTACCTTTAGAGTCACGTATGATGGACGAATCACCAACATCAAAGAAAGTCTGTAATCTTATAAAGTCTTGCAACGGAGAAAATAAGTTGCATTTACAAAAATCTAATGTATCTACAATAAGTGATCATTTTGTGAGTAATGATTCAGAATATAATAATTTTAAAGAATCTTTTTTTATGAACATGTGGAAAGATAATACAAAGAGGAATGTTATGGATAAGGAGAAACGGAATAGTCTTATGAACAAAGATTTGGGAAATGAGTGCCTTAATACTATGTTAATAGTTCCTGAAAATACAGTGAACGAAGCTGTAGAAGTCAGTGACAAATGTCTAATAAAAGAAGACATTAATTTTACTATGCAAGAAAGAAAAGAAGAAACTACGAATGAAGAATTGCTACTGGAAAATCAGTGTATCTTCCAGCATAGGAGAAACGAAGAATTATTTAAAGAAACTAATCTACATGCAAATAAAGCTGAAATTAAAAATTCTGAGATAGCAAATGCAACAAGCAGTGAATCTAGCGCATTAAGCACAAAATACAATTCACTTGTGCAACTACAAGAATTATTTCCTAATTTAAATAATATTGATTTAGATATATTAGCAATGTTACCTAATCATTTACAAGAAGAAGCAAAGCACCACTTAAAGGTACAAACGCAATGTACAGATAAAAATACTATAACTCGATCAGGGAAAAATTTAAAAACAAAGCATACTAAAAGCAAGCTTAATGTTGGAAATCCAAAGAAATATACTTCCATTGACACTTTTTTGATTAAAAAATCTGTTAGTAATTCTGACAATGACTTGTTTAGAGAATGTACACAGTGCAATCAAATGATATCTGTAATACGATATAATGAACATAAGGATTTCCATATTGCCGAAAATTTGCAACGTGAAATTAATAAGTCTGTAGATGGTGGTACTTTGGGTAAAAGAAAATATGAGGCTTCCAGTACAGATGACATTAATGTTAAGAGGCGACCTAATGTAAATATTCATAAAACCTCGCAAAACGGACAGTTAATAACTGCGTTTCTTTCGTAGTTGAGGTCTATTGGTGTAACCATTTTTAACTTATTGCTATGTTGTAACACCATTTATGTAATAATTAATTATTAGGGGACATACTGTTTGTACATAGAAGAAATTATAGCTGGTATATAGAGGACGATTCTTATTTGAAAGATGTAATAATTTTAATTCGCAGATATTTTGTAAATATTCCCCACAGACTCCAAGAATGTATTATATTAAAATAAAAATATTGAAATGTAGCTTTGACGGTCAATTATTACATACAATAGTTTTTTATGCTAATGAAGGCAAGATTTTTTTTTACCAAATTTATGTAATCAACTTTAATTTCATTTATAGAAGAAATAAATGACGCTAATGTCCATTATGACAATTTGGAGCTGTTCGCGGTAAGATTCAATTTCATGACGTTACACATGCATGCTGCCATCTATTTAACTTCTAGGATTGGAAACAAAAATTGCAACGTGGTTTTGGTCAGGGAGTGCAAACTCCCATATACAGGGTGTCCCAGACCAACCGACGCGGAAGGAGAGGAGACATAGAGCGACTTGCGCTGAACGTAAAAGTCCTGTACCGTTTTGCGATAATCGCAATATTTATCGAGTTATTAATTGTTAAAGATCAAAGGAAAGGGCGTCCGCCAAAATGGCAGCGGGAGGAGCGCTGGAGCCTCTGCGAGCTGTACTGTAGGACCATTGTAGGACGGCTCAGTTTGCCTACAAACAAATGCGGGGCGCGGTGAGGGGGAAGAATAACGCAAAAGAAGACGGCCGTGCAGCGACGTCTTATCCTTCCCCTAATATACTTTATTATAAATTGTGCGAATAATGGCTGCAGAATTTTATACATCGCATTCGCACAAGGCGTAGGAAAAGTGCAGAAAGACTACGCCCGTGTATCGCATAAATATAAATATAAAATATAAAACATAAATAGAAATATAAATATAAAATATAAATAAAAATAGAAATATATATAGAAATATATATAGAAATGCACTATATCACTATGTTTATGCGAACTTAAGGGGAATCAACCCCGTATAGTGACCAAAAAGGAACTAGCCCGGGAGCCAATAAGAATCGTGGAAACATTGAAAATTCCAATAAGATCTGACGTCTTTATAATACGTTTATTCCTCATGAAACTGGTATTAATTGAAAGCTTGAAGTCTGTTGCACCCCGCTCTGGTCTCGTACAGAGGGACAAAGCCGCGATAAACGAATAATTGTAGTCGAAAGAAGCATCGGCCTCTGCAGCTGTCAAGGACAGTCCAACATGGCCGCTCGAGCAATTGCATTTTCTCTTATTTCTCCGATTTAACGACACTACACTCGAATATCGTACCAGAGCGAGGTCGGCACTTCTTCACAGTTATTAGGAAAATTCACTTCACTGCGCTTTCTTCCCGTAATAAGCCGTCAGATCTTATTTACGAATCCAGCTGTCACACCGCCGAAAAATAGCGTGTAATAGTTCCCGGCTTTGGTGCTTGGCGGCGTTCCCAACGATTCGTCGCTCAGGTGCTGCTTGAACCACAATCTTGGGGGGCCCTGTGCCCTCGGACCTCGGACATGCACGATCACCGCGCTCATTCACATAACCTGACATAACCAGACATAACCCCGCTAAATCGGAAACGAGTCGGTTTTGAAATACGAAGCCACCCACTATGCATTATGGAAAATTAAAATAAAAGAATGAGCTGAAATGCGGAAAATCTGGTTTACTATCGTGATCCGTATAACTTTCCCTCGTGTATTCTTTATTTAAAATCCGTTATAATTTCAGATGAAGTGAATAATTAAATGAAAGGGGGCTTGTGGAAAAAAGATGGAATGTAGGTTAGGCACGCATGAAAAATTTATTTATTTATGACTTATTTTACGATCTGTTTTCATTGAAAGTATAAATTAAAACTAATTCATAATCATATATTATTATAATTACATTATAAAGGAATTGGGGTTATTAGAAAAGCATGAAACGTACTTAGGTTAGGTAGACAGGAGAAAATTTGAATGGAATTTGTAAGGTTATACCGAGGGCTTAGCCGAGAAAAAATTTACTTATTACTTATTTTATGTTTTGTTTTTATTAAAACTTTATTTTAAAACTAAATTCATAATTATATTATCTCAATAATATTATAAATGAAAAAGAATTTGTCCGAAAAGGATGAAACATGTAAGCAAGGCAGGCAGGAAAAAATTGAATTGAATTTTTTAGATTACGGCCCGGAGTGCTTACACCCAGAAAAAAATTCTTACTTATTTTAGGTTTTTTCTTTATTACAAACATATTTTAAAATAAGATTTACAGTTATATTATTATAATTATAATTCTAAATAAAAAAGGGGTTTGGAAAAGCAAATGAACTACTCATCCAGACAATTTTATTATTAAAAATATTTTTTAAAACGATTTGGTTTCGGAATGGATCGGATCAGAGGAACTGTAGCCCAATTTGATACTTTTTTATGAATAATCGTGTCAATAAAAGCTCCGTGTCTAATAAGGAGAGACCGTCGCGCGCCGACGCCGGCTTGAATCTCTCCAAATTTAAAATATATTCCAGCTGTCCAAGCCTACAGATTAGTGGCAATCGATAAAGCGCATTTAGAGTTTCTGAAAAAATTTCAGTCAAATTTTGCAATATGTCAGTCTATAATCATGTTGTGGCAAAGTCGCGCGTATCGCCAAGAAGGAGAGTTCCGTTGACTCGCCGGGAAAGAGAGGCACATATCGCTCAGAAAGAGACGCACTGATCCGATGGGAGAGAGAAGCACGTGTGGACGAGACAAAGACAATCGATTCTCTCTAGGCTCTCCTTGCTTTTCGCCGTCGAGCGCTCGGAAGCTTCGACTACGAAGGGAGAAAGAATCGAGTGTCTTTCTCTCGTCGATACGCATCTCTCTGTCCCGTCGAATCAGTGCGTCTCCTTCTCGGCGATACGTGCCTTTCTTTTCCGTCGAGAGAGGCGCGAGAAAGAGAGAAACGTATCGCCCAGAAGGAAAGGCACTGATCCGATGGGACAGAGAGACGCGTATCGACGAGACAAAGACATTCGATTCTTTCTCACCTTTCTCTTCCTTTCGTTGTCGAGCACTGACGAGCCACGAGCCTACCACTTCGTGACTTTAGATCGAACAATCACGATATCTCATTCCAATTCTCTCTAAAATTAAGCCCCATGACAGTTATTCTCTTTACCACAAGTCTGAACAATACTATGTTTCAAATTCAGCTAAATTGAAACACATTTTACCATTCCTTGTCAGATATATGTATTTTGTAAGTTATTGATAATGCTCGGAGAATAAGAACAGAATTTTTTTAAAAATGTAAAATTAATTAAAATATTCTACATTCAAAATTTGAGCAGTTTTGTTAGGAAATGAATTTCTCCGTCTGTTCTTAACTACGTCAGAGCAATGATTTTTCTTTTGATTTATCCGGCAAATGTGACAAATATGTGAAAAAAGATAAATATCTTCCAGAAGTGAATTCATCGATTGTTTATTTAACAATTAACTGTTTAAACATTTAGACGCATGGATCTCGATCATTGACATGGGCAACAAATATGTATATATATATGTACTTTAAAAAAAGTTAATTGTTAAATAAATAATTGATAAATCCACTTTCCGAAAGATATTACAAAAACTTTATGAACAAATTTCGTCCCACTGCCGAGACAGTAACATTTTACATGTTCACCTCGGCATCCTCTACACCGAAAAATATTTAAAAATTTTAGGGGCCCTTCGTGGTACCCGATTTTCGGCACGACCCTAACAATGGGAGCTTCACGAGACTCCCGTCTGGGAGCTCCTGCTCGTGCCGGTGAAGTGCGGTTAGTTGACCGATCGGCCGCACGGCGGCACTTCGATCGATTCGGAGATAGCCCGTTGGGGTTGATTCCCCTTAATGTTCTATAACAGTTCCGACTAAATAGAGTACTATTCCGAGTTCAAATTCCTATACACCCTGGTGGTAACGTGGCTCTACCCATACAAATCGGAGGGATGAAGAACTAATTTTAAAAAGGATAGGGAGTCAAATAGTAGAGGCTGAGTAAGCCAATTCAAATTTTTACCAAAAGATCACAGATTCTATTATAACTAGAAACTATCGCTAAGCGCGTGCAGCTCTTGGCCTGAGGTGATCCTCGATGCAAAAGCATACAATTTTGTATCGAGGATAACCTGAGTTACCAGGTCTCACCACGCGGAGGTGGCTGCTTTGAGACCCGACCCGGTGGTCCCTGCTTAGCAGGATTAAAAAGTAAACTACTCTAAAGCCTTGTATAGGCTCAATCAAACAAAGAATTGAATATCCACGTGAAATATATTTAGACGACTTTATGAAAAAGTCGTCCAAACATAAATCAAATGGATGACGAAGCTACCTTCCCGAAAGGAGAATAGACAGAATAAGAAGTCTGTCGATTCACCTCTGTACAATATTTTACATCGATCTTTACAGTGTCGCTTGGCGCCAAGCGTATGACTTTAACTAAGCTTAAAACTAATCTTAACTTTTATCTTAATTAATTACAACTAATCTTAATAGTTAATCTTATTTAACTAATCTTAACTAATCTTCAGTGTTGATTCTTAATGTGTCCCACGATGAAACGTTATCCTTATAACTAATTTTAACTTATCTTAATTATTAATTACAACTAATCTTAATAGCTAAACCTTATTTAATTACAACTATAACTATAATCTTAACTATAATATTCAGTGTTGATTCTTAACGTGTTCCACGATGAAACCTTTCTTATACTACATGAAGAAACCAACAGAAATTGTGAAAAATTTGAATTGATATTTTAAAAAAATAATTGACTTGTAAAAGAGAAAGTGAAATGAAACTGGAACAAAAGACCGTAAAATTAGGAAACTGAAAAGAAAATCAAAACATCATTTGATGTTCAATAAAATTTAAAAATATGCAAAGTGTTGTCTGATTGAAAACAAGAGTTTTAAAAATAAATTTTAAGCGGAACATGCAAAAATTTGATGTAGCAGTGTCATAATATAGCATGCAATATGTATGTACGATACATAACCGGCTCACCAGTGTTGCACCATTTCTGAAAAAAAAAGAAAAAAAAAATATTAACATAAATAATTTTTGGGAGATCAACGCGATAATATTCGATATTCAAACTTGTTTAAACACTCACTGTAAATGGCGTTGTCGAATGCCCGACAACCGGAACCCCCGGATCCCCCTCAACAGTAATAGATTGGGTTGACACTTTAAACACAAGGCAAAAAGAAATGTAATCCAAGTTAACGAAACGTAATAATTAATCGTAGAAGTTATCAAAACATTTACTGTAAACGATGTAGTCCTGCGCATGAAATCGCGAACACTGGATCCCCCATGGTAGGATAGGGCACACACACACACACTATTGATACAAACACTGAAAATGAAAAAGAAAAAAAAATGTAACCGAGTGTTTCAATTGGTAGAGGGTAGTAATACAGTGTAGAAAATATCGAAATACTCACTGGAAATGTTTGTATGTAGTGCTATAACACTTGGGACCCACACGTGTGGTAGCCCATGGCAAGTGACAGTGCCCGCGACCTCGGATGACCGAGGAGTTTACACACGCGACCTATTCGCTCGACGCCCGAGAGCGAATGGAGCGAAGTGATTAAATGTCGCGCGCCGCGTGCGTGTGACCCCCCCACCACTCATCGCTCAGTCCGATTAGTCCCGATCAGTTCCGATGTAAAGTTCGGGCGCGCTCGGCTGTAAGCTCGAGTGCTCTCGGCAGCTCTCTGTACGCAACGACCGGAGAACTGTTTATACATATTGACTATAACACATAATTATACGCTTCTTAACTGTTTCTTTCAAATTAACGCCGAAACTTCTATTTTTTAAAGGTACGTTTATTATTCTCTGTCTTCTCTATCTATATTTACTGTATTATCTATCTCGAAATGAGAAGTCTAATAGATTTTATATTTCATATTACGTGATGAAGATATTTTGTATCTATGCCAAATATACCCGTTTTACAATTATCGGGAAGTCCGATAATTATCCACTTTTTAAAATGTCTCCTCCAGGGATTGCAAACTCTCGTATATAATTTGCAGACCTAATTTTATGTGTATGTATAAACGTAAAATATAAATATAAATAGAAATATGTATCAAAATATAAATATAAAATATAAAAAATATAAATAGAAATAGAAATCGAAATATATATATAGAAATGCACTGTATTACTATGTTTATGCGAATTTTGTGCCTATAGACGTTGCACTGTCTAATTTATAACTGCTTATAGTTATGCTATGCCACAGTACTTTTGTGTTGTGTGATGTGCACACTTACGGCACCGCCATGCTGTGAACTCGTCTACGTGCTGCCACCTATAATAATCCCGAGTAAAAAGAGTACTATTACGGGTCCAAATACTCCAAATTCCTACATAAGAACAGTGATGCCAGAATGTGGGATTAATCCCACGCGTGGGATTTCTCGCGCCTGCGCATAGCGCGCCGCGCTGCCGGGCTCAGGACTATAGCATGTGAGACAGATATGGGTGACAAAGGGCCCTTTGAAATTTTTTGTGAATCGTTTCATCAGACATAGTCGCATGGGTGTAGTTTATTTATTGCATGTTTATGCAAATAATTTATATATTTTATTTACAAATCAGCAGCGAAATTTGCAATAATAATTATATTACACGCGTAACAATGAAATGTTATCAATTGTACAAATGATGTTTCTAGAATTAGTATGTCTATTTTCAAGTAACTTAAACTTCGAATTTAAACAAAATATATATATAAACAAACGTTCAACACAATTTCCTTAAAATATACTCACCTAAAATTATGGAGATTATAAAAAGATGTTATGGGCCAATTTTAAAAATTTTGAAAGCAAAAAATGAGTAATAATTTTTCTTTCTTTGCTGAAATTAATACGAAGCGTTATATTATTGTAGTGATGAAATAATTATATATAGTACCATATACGAAATATAATTGTACCAGTAATTATGGAAATAATGTATAACTAACAAATATGGAAAAACTGAATTTTTACGTATATATTAATACATGCGAAGTGTACGAAAAATTTGTGACTGAAAGGGTTAAACTGCTTATTCAGTATATTTTACCACACTTTCAATATCTGCAATTCAAACATCATTTAAAATAATATGTGATCAGTGACTTAAGATAATTTTATTAAAGATTCACTGCTTTCATTTAGTTGGGCTTCGCGTATGTGAAGGGGGAGACGATGGCACCTGCAATTTTTCAGGCCATCCACGGCACTGAAATCTGTAGCCAATGAAACATGCATGAGCGAATGCGCATGCGCAAGAAATCCCACGGCACCTGGCATCACTGCATAAGAATTGTCTCCCTCTGGTTTTGGTGGGATCCAGTGGGATCTGTGTGGATTGATATGAACAAATATACTTATATTTACACCAGTAACATATTGATATAAAAGAAAAAGTGTTTATTACCTCGTGATTTAACTTTATAGATGTGCACTCTAAAACCTACTAAGTGTAAAAGTACAAAAGTAAAGTAGTTTAATATGATAACCACAAAGACTTTCTTCAGGAAAACTAAAGGAGGGAACATATTTAAGGTGTTTAATAAAAATACATTTAATATCAATTATTGTTTATTGTGTAATATATATGTTTATGTGAAAGAGTATTAACGTTAAATGGAATTTAGAACATTTTATGATCAATCATTTTCTTTCTTATCTTTTGGAGGTTATAAACGTTTAATGGTCATAATTATAAATGTATTTTATAGATTGTGCGGGAACATTATCTCAGAGATGATATTTTTTGTGGCTCACAAATATGTACACAGTGTAGACACAAAGGCCATGAAGTCCTTCTTGATGATGAACGTCCTGGTGCAAAAAGTTCCTTATTTCCAGACCCTCACTACCTGATATTGGATACCAATATTATATTGCATCAAGTGAGAATATTAATATTGTTACTACTGCCAATTATTTAGTGATAAAAATATTGTTGTTTATTTCTAATTATAGATAGACGTCCTCGAAGATGACGTAATTTGTAATGTTATAATATTGCAAACAGTGTTGGAAGAAATAAGACACAGAAGTTCTAGTGTATATAAAAAACTAAGAGATCTTATAGCAGATAGGAAAAGAAAATTTTATGTGTTTGTTAATGAGCATCACAAGTACGATATATTTTGTTGCCTTATAAACGTTACAGTCTTGTATTTATATACTTACTATGTCTACTTAATATGTTTACTTTTTGCATTTTTCAGAGATACTTATGTGGAACGTAAACCAGGTGAAAGTACAAACGATCGCAATGACCGTGCAATTCGTGTTGCTGCTCAGTGGTATACAACTCATCTTAAGATAGAACAGAGTGATAATATTAAAATTGTTTTACTAACGGATGATGCAGGAAACAAAGAACATGCCATTCGTGAAGGAATTCCTGTCGCGACGAGTAATATTTATTTTTTTGTAATGCTTAAGTTGCCGATAAATATTTTACGATTATTGGTGATGGGTTCAGGCAGTAGGTAAAATAAAATGATCTATAAAAGTCTTTATTTTTCAGTAAAATCTTATGTTTCTTCATTGGAAAATAGTGGATTGTTATTGGATAAAATAAGTAAGCACACATGTTCAAATGAGCCCGAAGGGCGTGAATATTTCCCTCCACATCTTACTCCAACAGAATTGCATAATGCAATAAAAAATGGAAAGCTTCTTCAGGGTAGTTTCATGGCATCAAGAGAAAATTTCCTTGAAGGAAATGTAAACGTGGAAGGAATAGAGAAATTTGTAAGTGCAATAAATGATATTGTTATATGCACATTCTACTTGTAGCAATGTATGACTATATCTGGAATGGTATTGTAGATACTGGTCCAAGGAAGGGATGGGCTCAACAGAGCAATTGATGGTGATATAGTTGCAGTTAAGCTTTTGCCAGAAGCTGAATGGTCTTCTCCTAGTGATATCGTATTACAAGACGAGGCGGACGATGAAGATGTTTCCACAAAGGAAACAATGTCAGATGACTTCGTTGATTTAAAAAATTCTAATAAGATACCAACAGGAAAAATTGTTGGTATAATACGTAGGAAATGGAGACAATATTGTGGAATATTGCAGCCCAGTCTAATGAAAGGGGTAAAGTAGCTATTATTATTTTATTTCAATCAGTGTTCCTATCTACAACACATGTATACATAGATATATATTTGTAGTCTCTCTTCGTGTAATTTAGCATGTTTATTTTTTAGAATGTGAGGCATCTATTTGTTCCTGCCGAGCGAAAGATTCCCAAAATCAGAATTGAAACTAGACAATCGGAGAGTCTAAGTGAACAAAGAATAATTGTCGCAATAGATTCCTGGCCACGAAATTCAAAGTATCCACTTGGCCACTTTGTTAGAGCTCTTGGTAAAGTAGGAGATAAGGAAACAGAAAATGAAGTATTGCTCTTAGAACATGATGTTCCACACAGTCGCTTTTCGGATGCAGTTCTTAGCTTCCTTCCAAAATTACCTTGGACCATTACAGATACAGTATGTATATGATACCTATAGATTCATTTGATTCGCATGGTGATCAAGTTTTTTTTGTTAAAAACTGGTTTTTATGAATTCACTGAAAACTATAAACTAGAATAATATAAAATTTTGTGCAACATGTGTCTTAATTTTTTCAATGATGCTATTACAGGACATTGCCCAAAGAGAAGATTTAAGACATTTAGATATATGTTCTGTTGATCCACCAGGATGTACTGACATTGACGACGCACTTCACTGCCACATTTTATCAAATGGTAATTTGGAAGTAGGTGTACACATAGCAGATGTCACCCACTTTATAAGACCTGGAACAGCATTAGATAATGAAGCTGCATTACGTTCAACAACAGTTTATCTTGTTGATGCAAGAATTGATATGGTTCCTGGTAATATTCCAATAATTTATAGTTATGAATAAGAATATACATATACGCAATATATGTGAATGTGCAGATGTATGCACTGTGAATGAATATGTCTACATTCATTTAACCATTTTTAGAATTACTCAGTTCAAATCTCTGTTCTCTAAGGGGCAATGAAGAAAGATTTGCCTTTTCTTGTATATGGGAGATGGATATGGAAGCAAGCATAATTAGTACTAGATTCTGCAAATCCATTATTCGTTCACGTCAAGCTATGACTTATGAAGAAGCACAATTCAAAATAGATGATATATCGAAATCTGACAATATCACTATGTCATTGAGGCGTCTTAACAATTTGGCCAAAAAATTGAAGAAGAAAAGAATGGACAATGGGTATGTTAGTTGCATATTAGTTGTAGCGAAACTAATTTAGTGAAATTTATATATAAATTTATATACAAATTTATGCATCATAACTATAACAAAATATTTACATATACGCTGCTTACAGAGCACTAGTTTTGGCATCACCAGAAATCCGTTTTCAAGTCGATAATGAAACACATGACCCCATTGAAGTAGAAGTAAAAAGATTAAGGGACACAAATTCTATGGTTGAAGAATTCATGTTGTTAGCAAATATATCAGTTGCACAGAAAATAACGACAGAATTTCCAGAATGCGCTGTGCTGAGAAGACATCCTGAACCACCACAGGCAAACTTTGAACCATTAGTTAAAGCTGCCAAGAATCAGGTAGAGCGAAAAACAAAACATTTTTTTATAAAAATTTCTTGTATGATGAATTTTATTAATACCAACATATTAATAAATAACAGGGTTTTACTTTGAATGTAAGTACTGGAAAGGAACTTGCCGAGTCTCTTGATTTGACAGTTAAAGAGAATAATCCTTACTTTAATACAATGTTGAGAATACTGGCTACACGTTGTATGATGCAAGCGGTATACTTTGTTAGTGGAATGATAGAACAAAAAGAATTCTTTCATTATGGATTATCATGTCCTATTTATACACATTTTACATCCCCTATACGCAGGTAAAATAATCTTGGCATAAATTTCAGATGACACTGATCTTGTAATTGTACTAATTGATGTTGTATGTATCATACTTTAGATATGCGGATATAATGGTACATCGTCTTTTAGCAGTGTGCATTGGTGCTGATAGTATTTATCCCGGGTTATTAGACAAGAAGAAAAATCATTTATTATGTAATAACATGAACTATCGACATAAAATGGCACAGTATGCTGCTCGAGCTTCAGTTGCACTAAATACACATGTTAGTACTGCAGCTTTAAGCATATTAGCATATCTTTATTATTTCTGTAATTTTCATCAATTGTTACTTCTCATTTTGTTCACTATTCATACACGTATAATGCGATATGTTTGTTCTAAATTAATTGTTCCTTCCATTTATAGCTATTTTTTAGAGGCAAAGTGGAAGATGAGGAAGGTTATATACTATTTGTTCGTAAAAATGCTTTACAAGTACTTGTTCCAAAATATGGTCTAGAGGGAATTTTATATCTAACTAAGCCTGGTGAAAAACCTGAAACAAGTGGATTTATTTTTAATCCAGAAGACCACACACAATCGTGTGGTAATATTACATTTCGAATATTTGATCCAATTACTGTACAGATAAGGTTAGACAGGTCAAATGTACAGCACGAAAAGCTAGTTTTCAATTTAGTGAAACCTGTGGTAAGTGTATATATTATTACTGGCTTAATGACGATGGACCTCAAATTACTTACTTTGTATAGTTTAAGGATATTTTGACACTTTTAAAAAATTGTCTCTATAATAGATTCCAGGTTTTAGTATTCCCACAGCAAATGCTAAGGGTACAGATCCAAATTCAAAGGATACGTGTGTAGATTCAAAGGATGTGAATAACACATTGAAGCGTACATTAGAAGAAAATACTAATCCAACAACCAGCTCTACGCGTAAGAAGAATAAGAAAAGAAGAAAGAAGAATTGAAGACAACTTTTGTACATTACGTTACAATTTGATATGACGTATAATCTTAGTATTGATAAAACATTTTCTTGACAATTTATCTGATTTTTCGAAGTTAATCATTTTCTGTGTATGAACATGTTGTGTATAGTATACCACTCTACTCCAACTACAAAAAGAAATTATAGTTGTAGATGATTCATACATATTTTTTATAAATCGTTAAGTTGCACTGCAAATTTGGAGTATGTAACATAGAATACCATGGTTTTTCTTTGGAACGATTGTGACAAATTTTGAAGGTTTTATCGTTCGATTGCACGCATGGTTCTCTACTTACAAAGAACCGAATTAAAATGCATCAGCGTTGTAACTACGCATGCGTAATATCTGAGCGAATCGCCTTGCAGCATTTTTCCACATGAATGAAAGAACCATATGATCATCATTCTCATTGATCAGTGGTGCCACCTCCCGTAATAACCTTAGAGGAATACGAATGGTAACAGATCGAAGCACGTGTTGCCTGAATCTAGGCGCCGGCAGAACTTTGGAAATTACCTAATAACTCCGTAAGAACGTGACTTCGAAACTCGGTGGAAAAGTTATATTAAAGAGCAAATTTTTAGATATGTAACAAGCTCATCCTTTCCATGAACATTGCTAATCAGAAGTGGACAAACGGAGAAGAGAATTTCTATAAAAATATTAAAGCGTTAAAGGATATAACACAAAACTCACATGTTTTATTTATATACAATATTTACAAAGATGGATGTAATGGATAGTGTAATAAATGTCTCAGTACTTTTAAAGGTATACAACACGGTGGAGCCTTGATATTCTAATGTTCACTTTGATTGCTTCTGTCCTCAGTGTGGTATTATTTTCGTTTATCGTATTTCCAGATTACATTTGCTGCTTAATTCGTTCATGCTAAGGTGCCTGCCAGTATGATGTCATTCCGCCTTCCTATGCACCATCCGGTACACTGTTCAGCTTTCAAATGCAGCTTTCTTGAATAACGGCACTCCTCACGATCGCCTCGGAGTACCGACTTGGCCTTTGTAGACTGTAGAATGTCTGCGGAGAAGAAAAATTCCTTTCACATCCGCAAATGTGCTGTAAAAACGATTGAATTCCTTACTTCTGGCGGTATCTGCGAGTAATCTGAACTGTTGACATCTTGCAATATGTCCCCTGTTTGTCGTTGCCTTCGTGGAAGGGATCCATATGTGGGAAGTTTCCTATCTGTTAAAATCATTCGCAATCCCAATAGTCATCACTTCAAGTTAACGATTTGGTACATCTTTGTTTTCTATTTTAATTTCAGTTTACCTGCAAAGTGATTCGTGAGCGTAGTTGTGGGAATCAAGTCCGGATTTCCTTCCTCCTCCTCAGATTTTCCGGCAAAGGTTGCGATACTCGGCTGTTGTACCGGCTTGGGTTTGGTTGGTGTTGCAGAATGCTTTCGCCAGAGTGCCATTAATACACCAGTAACAATCAGACCTAGACCGGTGGCCGTACCACCGAGGCCAATCAGAATCGGCGACATGTCAATAGACGACATTGATTTACCTACGAGGAAATATTCGTGGGACAAAGAAGCAGAGGTGAAACTGATTTCTCGTCGTTTCGCTTGGTTAGAAAAATGACGGCGCGCACCTGTGAATTTCGCTACTCCTTTGAGGGCTGCCCCCTGCATAATGATCGGCTCGCTCGAGCCTTTTGCGTTGTAGGCGTAAAGAGCAATTGTGGTTGGTTCACGTATTTCCAATTCCCAATAGGGACTCGTCGATTCCAAACGTTGGTCGTTCATAATTGCGACGAATTGCTGAGGCAATCCTCCATTGTAGCCTTCCACGCATGCTATCCTTATCCAGGTGCCGGTCTCATTGTAAACTGTGCAATTCTGCAACGGATAAGGTCTGCCTACGGGCAAAACGTCTCTTGATAGAACGAATGTGATCGTCGCGTCTTCTACCAGCCACATATAAGGTTTTGAGAAATTCTTAAAATGGAAATACTTATGTCTAAGCGTACGTTGGGTCGCAGGAAAGGCAAAATATTTTTAGTGACGGAAGGGCACCCTCCAAAGAGACGTGAGAAAGTCTGCGTAATATTTAAGCTTCGTCGTTCTGTTGATACGAATAAAAAGAATTCACGTTGTTCTTCGTGAGGACGTTCAATGGCTGGAGGAATAATTCTGTTACTCGAGCTTCCTGTAGAGCGAAAGATTCGAAAGCTTTCCTCTGCCAATGAGCGAGGAGATCTTATGATCCTGCGACCAAGATTCGCACGTTGAAGGAACGACAAATTTTCAATTGGAATTAGTAAGAGACGGACAATTGCGAAGTGAAGCGGATTCGCGTTGCAACTAGAGAACAAACCACCTCGATATCGGATACTTCGATCTATCTGCCTGTCCTTACCCAAATCAGAATTGATTGACTAGGAAGAAGTAGAAGCATGTACATAAGGAAAAGGTAGAAGATATTGTAACCGTGCAGGCAGCGCTAGCACATAACATTTCTAGAGAATTGGAACAAGAGACGAAAACCATTGTGAAACGGTAGACCGTTGCTCGGAAAAGTAAGAAAAAGAAAATCTGAGACCACATTTCGACTGATATAGGAGTGATCGTAATGAGAGCTCGTTAATAAATGATTAAGGTCCTATTGGACGAAGAGCCAAAATGCGGTCATACGAAGAACAGAAAGATCAGAAGCGTTAAGGAGTTCTATGTAAGCTAAACTGAAAATGCGGAAAAATGGAGTAGAGACGGCCCGAAGTTGAGACGATCTTCAGAATTAGAATGGAACTTTGAGAGAATGTTTAAATCGACCAGTATAAAAGACATACAAATTGGGATATTCGTGCGCATAGACAGCCTACAAAAGGTCTGAATGCTGTGACAATGAAGGAAAATGTTTGTACACTCACATTATTGTCTGGTGACTTTAAGCGGAAGAGGAATATCGATCATTTCTCGCCTGTTTCAACTTTATTACGAGCGTCGATGAGACCGATGACGAGTTGGAGAGCCGACGAGAAGTTGACTGCTATCGAGAACGTTGCTGTATATTACGAGAACGGACGCAAGGACTTCAAAAAATTTCTTCCACTTTTGAAGCTTTCGATTGTCGGAGTTGATCGAAACTTTGGTTTCAACATCGAGGTCCACTCGTGCCTCTCCGCCCAGAAGTAGTCAATTATACCTGCCCGTGAGAGAACAAAGATGAGTTTGAAGCATAAACTTACGAATCACGCCTCGATTGTATTCACGAACAATTCTTTTCAATCACTGTGCCACTCGGTTCCTAATATTTATTTTGCTTGGTGTGGAAACTAAAAGCGACCCCATGAAGTCAAGCCAGAAAATAATACCTTGAGAAGGTGCTCAATGACCTAGTCACCCATGAAGAGTTACAGAATTGTTTGATACAATTTTTCAAGTCGAACTGTATCGAAGGATGAAATCAATCCAATAATCCTGGACACGTACATAGATAATTAACTCAAGGTAGGGATCTGTTAGAGGATCGATCAAATTTGTGAAGATACCAAAGCTGTACAAATCTCTTCGTCTCAAGAGTAAGGCCCAACATATTTAGATTGGATTATTAATTTATCTACAATACTTTGTAATCAAAAGTATTCAACTGTACAAAGTGTATGGAAATTCACACAAACCTGCTAGAACAACTTGATACTGGCAGGGTTGTTTGGAGTGTCCAATGCCGTTACTGGCCCAACATCCCATTGACAAGTAATCCGCATCCATTGGTGGCGTGTAATTCAATCTGCTGATGATTCCTTCGGTGGTGTATGCCGAGGAAGGTATGTCGTCGATAAAAACGCTGTTATTAAATGTCCAGTGAAAAGTTACCGTCGTCGGATTTGCTTCCACTTCGCAAAACAAGCTGATAATTTCACGTCTCATTGTCCCGTAATTCGGCGAATTATGCGGCGTGGAATTCTGGCTCTTCTTGATATTTCCAATAGTTTTACAGACCGGTGCAACTGGAAGGAGCATATGCATAAACACGACGAATGTACGATACCCGTAGAGACAATCCGAAGGAAATTTATTCGTCACATACACATTACTGCAAGTTTGATTTCATTGGAGGTAGCGCTGCCTTCGAGATTAGTCGCAATACAAGTGTATCTTCCTGTGAATTCTCTGGTTATGGATTGGAGTACAAGAGACTGATCCGTGACTACTATGCCAGCTGAACCATTGTAATGCAATTCTTCGTTCTGAAGTTTTTACAATCCTCACTTTAGTAGATCAATTATTTCGTGGATTAAAATTGCTACGGAGAATCGTGTGAACGTTACCTCGCGGCACCAGGCCAATTTGTAAGCGTTAGGATTTGCTCTGACGTTGCACTCGAAGTAGACATCGTCACCTTCTTTGATGGCCTCGGGATTCAGCGAAGATCCCATCTTTAGAGTGACAATCGGTGCAACTGAAAAGACGAGGTCTCTCGATATTGACAAGGAAGAGAGCAACAAAGATTTCAAACGTGCGTTACACATTTACTTACAATGTACTTTCAGTTTCCATCGATCTTCGATTCCACCGTCGGCCAATTTTGGATTCTCCGCACGACAAATAAGAAACTTTCCTTCGTCCTCCATCGTGGGCACCCACTGAAGCACACTCACGCTCATTCCACCGTCCTGAAACTAATAGAAAATGATTCTTTGAGTGCTTGCTGGACGTGTAATAAAGTTCTCTCGTTTAAGTATGATCGGAACTTTTAATTTATTTATTCTTCCAGGCGCGGTTGAGAAACGGTAGTGTGCAGAGTACCACTCTTACATTTTTTATTGTTCCCTTCAACTGCTTAGAGGATCTCCACCAGGTCACAAGCGCGGCTGGCTTGGATCCCGTACTCCGGCACTCTACCTCGTACTTTTTACCGGCCGATAATACTTTATTTTTGTTCAATATCTCCACTTTCAAAGGTTTCACTAGAAGAATAGAAGGAATGTAAGAAACGCGTGCTCCTTCATCATATCCACTATTTTCTCTTCCGAGTTCCACTTACTATTGAGTTCTATGATGACAGTAGTTGTAGGTGGCAGTGCTAAATGAGTATTGTTCGCTTTGCAGGACAATCTGGCATGATGATGACTCCTCGTGAGACTTTTCACCGTTACGTTGCTGATGGTAACCACATTGACTTCTCCTTCCGGTCCATGGGTCTCTCGAGTTTCCGAGGGCACATCGATTACGTGAGATTCCAGAAACCACACTACGCGAGGTTTCGGTTTACCTGTCGATAAATACAGAAGTAAGTTGCGAGCTTGCAGATGCACCAGAGAGAGAGAGAGAGAGAGAGAGTTCGTCGATCAATATTTCATTTCGCAGAACGTGAAAATTTCGAATGCCTTGCGGATTGCGGTGGAGAAGTTTAAAAGCGCATCGCGCAATTCGGCTTCGCGATCCTCGTGAACGTTTGACTTTGTTAGGTGAGCACAACGCACGCATATTGCAAATTCTTTTTCATGAGGATTGATCGCATATTGAATTCACCGGCTATTCACGGGACCATCGGAATCTGAGTAATTAATGTAGCTCGCCCGAGACGACGCACAGTGAAATTGGCGTTCTGTCGACAACTCATCGTCAATCTCAATGAACGACGGGCCTTATTTGCTCGTAACAATAGGGATTCCGCTAGGAACTGTCCACGCCTGTTCGTTTAATTTATAGGAGGCTGTGAGTTTACATCGGTAACATGGATACCTTACTCCCGCGCAACTGTACTCGGGGTAACGAATGGAAGTGCACCTGTGTGCCACTGTTAAACTGGCAATGAAAGACCCATTGTAAACAACGAAGAGCGTGAAGATTAAGTGACGTAACGCAGATCTTTGTAAGGATTCTACGGCAATTCAACGAGAACAATTCGGTAACTTTTCTCGATCCCACGGAACTGTTCCTCACGACATTTTACCGGCAAGAGGGAGTGGCCCATGTTTCGAGCGACACTGAGAAGTTGGACATTGTTGTACTGCTTCTCGCAGTGGACGGGGTGGGGCGCGTTTTACACAATTTTATGCTAGAATAAAATAAATTAAAGCCGACTGCCGCTGGCATCGTCGAGCCACCCTCTCGAGATTCAGACGTGCATGGGCCACGTGTACGGGGCGTATTACGTCAGGAAAGTTTTGCTTAGCATATGGAAACCAACGCGGAGAATAAACAGAACTGTGCGTAGACGAGGCACGTCACGTCCGAGCCTATCCGTTGCTTTGTCCCTTCGTTCTCGCGGCGTTTTATGGCCTCTACTTCCCACTATATCGCGATACCACCTGGAAATTAAAGCGCGCGCTATTTCAAAGCGCAGTCCAGGCTTTGATTCAATAGCTTCGCATAATTAACATTCGCGCGTTTCAAGCGCAACGAACATTGCATACTCGATTCTCTCGCGGTTATGCGCGTTTAACACTATTCCTACCGACCGGTCAAATAACCGTTTTTAAAATTTCCTATAGTATACAATGTAATTGCATGGCCTTTAAACTTCACGGCTTTTCCTCGAATGTACGTATAATACATTTTTCAATATTTTAGAAAAAGTGAAAGTTAAAGGTGACGCAATTACATTGTACATAGGAAATTCTAAACGAAATTTTAAAAACAGTTGTTTGACCGGTCGTGGTAGAAATAGTGTTAATAAACGATCCTCGTAATAGCCAGTTTTGGAAAAAAAAGAAAGAAATATGAAAGTCTCGGGAATATGTAAACTTTACTTTCAGATAAATCTACCGGGCTACCTGTAAGAAGAAAATAGGAATTTTAATAGTTTGGAAGCAGGCATTCTTTGGACAGGGGCCAACTCCATTTAGAGGTAGATGAAGGAGAGTAGGCGAAGGGGAATGAAGAAAGCTTCGAAACGAGTGGGAAAGGCGAGAAAGCGGTTAGAAGTGGCCGGCTTTCTCAATCGTAAGTTCCCCGTGGTGCGAGGCGTCGCGCGACACGGCGAATACGCTGGACTTACGCCAATTTTGATCCTACGCGTTACGGGGACACCTTTTTCCAACAACACAATCGATGACTATGCGCAAAATTGCGCCGTCAGAAACTCTTCCAGATTTCATGGGCCATTATGCTAACGGGAATACGATGCTTCCTTCTTGCGCGCACATCAAACGGTCTCGCGAGACGGAGAATTATGCCGTGAAATCCGGTAGTAGGGGAGGTTGCGCATTTCAAAGAGGAGTAAGGACCAAGATTCTTCATTCTACGAATGGAGAATGAGACCTCGCGCAAGCTTCTTACAGGGGAAATAAAAAAAATTTCTACCTGCGACAGCTCGGCGTCAAAAGAAAGTTGCTTTTTAGAATGCATTATTCACTTTGAGACGCTTAGCACTCCGTAATTTGCAATTTGTCCGATAATACACATTGTGTTTTCTTTGTAAGCGCCGCGTAATTTCTCGCGCTACTGCCCCCAACCAGTCGTGAATCTATTATCGATGGCCCAGGAGTTATTACGTCGCATGTCGCCTTCTTCTTCATTTTTCTCGGGCACCGTAAAGAAAAGAGGATAATTAAGGATTCAACTTACTCGCTACGGACACGAGAGATTCGCATCGTTAGTAATTTTGGCAATAATAGCTGTTCCAGCGTGAATCTTGGCCGCCCAGTGTTGCGAATTTATTTTCAATTTCGCGAGAATGACATTATGGGCACGAGAAAAGTGCAAATGTGGGAAGAATTATGCATGAATGCGTTATAAATGTTGCGACCGTGACGATCCGCGCGGGGTGGGTACCCAGCCACAGTCGAGTTTTACCTACTGCTTCGCGAAACATGGACCTGTTTCAGAGTCAATATTACAGTTTAAATTGGAGAACTCCTGACACTCACAGGGCGCTGGACCTACCAGAGCTTAAAGGAGAAATTGCCCGTGTATAGCGTTCCGACGCTCATACTGTTCACACTGAGTGAGAGAAAAAAAGGTTGGGTTTACTATAATCTCACTATATTTTATAGTTAAATATGGCGTCAAACATATTTTGATAGTTCACTTAACTATGCAAAATATAGTAGAATGAACGATTTATACAAATGGTTATACTACTAATTATTACCTTCGTTCTTGTTACCATAGGTATAGTAAAATCTGCTATGTGAATATAGTTAGTTCTATCACTACACTGAAAAAATTGTATTCTTAAAATACAAACTTAATAATTCATTTTAATAAATATTCTTAATAGATAAGAATATTTTCTTATCGATATGACGGTTTTTGGAATATATTCGTAATAATCCATCTGAATGTCGCGACACAATGCGTCCAGTTAGGATTGAAATATACTTTACATCGCAATATCATATATACTTTTATTAGTAACGGTCTTTTCTTCCTCTTTGCATTTTATGTCTTCAGCTTTTTACCTTCGAGGCAAGAGATAATCAGCGAAAGCAACAACGTCCTGAACAGAGAGTAAGTTTTTTTGAATTGCAAAAGGAAAATGAATATACAGCGAAGGATCTTAAGGATTATATTAAGCTTCCTGGAGATGAATGAATTTTCTCTTTTGCAGGTAAAGTAGCTTATGACACATGACTCTTTCGCCCATACAAAAGTTTCTATTGACGATAATGATGACAAGCGGGATCTCGTGCGAGGTGCGCGGTACGAAGAAGTTGCTGATGAACGTAGAAACTGTTAAGAAGGTACGGAATGCGCGCAGTGAATTTTTTTTTCAAGTCGACTACATAGTTCTCAACATTGTTTCTGACCCTACAAAAGGTCCTTCTTATACTTCAGCGCTCTTTTTTTGAGCGATTTCCAGTATTAGTCTTGACGTAGAAATATTACGAAACTTGTAGTTCGATTACTTGAAACACATTTCGCAATAAACAATCATCTTCCTACCGACGTATTTACCAGTTTAGAATCAGAGCCAAATTAGAGTATCGCTCTGAACGAGGAATAAGGATAATCTTCCTCCTAACTTTTTTGTTTCCATCTACTGACGGAAGCTTGCACCCGCGCACGTCAGTTTACGTCCCGTTTCGTAATCCGGGACGGGTAAATAAAAATCGAAAGGATTTGCTTACCTCCGTGAACTTCGCACACGAGGGTAAGATCCGCGCCCTCGGGGTAGGCCTCCAGAAGTTTGCTCATGTCTCGTGTCTTCGCGTCGTAGATTATGGGTTTTGAAGGGGGCACTGTAAGCAGAGAGAAAGAACGGACAAATGTAATTTCGCAAGTTTCTCCCTTTTTTGTTTCTTTGCTGTCGAAGCACGGTGGAAATCGAAGGACGGAAATGTAGGTGGCCGTAAGATGGCTCGCGTTGCAAAAGAATGTCATTGCAGCGCGACAGTGTACATCTAGAGAGGCAACGCCAGCAGAGGATGTTGGCTCGTTGGACCGAGGAAAATTTATTGCTAATAGGGTTTGCAACACGCCCCGTTAGTCGAGAGTAATGCCCTATTGTACCGGCACGCGTAAGCTCGTTTAACAAATTCCTATCTTTCTCGACCACTGCCTTGGCTCACGCATTCGCGCTCTGCCCGCTATCTCGAAAAGTGCTTTATTATTTTACCAGCTTCATTATTTCAAATTCGCTAAATTACCCATGGCTCATTATCCACGATCGGTTTCCTCCTCGTCGGGTCTCAGGAGATCGAACGATGCTTGACCAAAATGAATAAACTTAATTCTTCTCCGCGCCATGATGTAAGAAGCCAAGGTGAAACATTGCGCATAATGGCGGCCAGCCAATAGAATTTTGCCCCCAAAATTTGCGCGACATTTAAATATAGTATGAAAGTTAAGCCATAAATGTCCCTCTAAAATGCGGTGTAATTAATTACACAAACTTAAGTAATACAAGATAACTATAAAAATAAGGTGAATATAAACGTGTAAAAGTTTAAGTATAAAATAAAGATATGAAGAATAAACACATTGTATATAATATGGTATTTTATTGAGATATATTTTCTTTATTACAAATTCTGTATAATTTTTTCGAGTTTCTCCTTAACATATTATTATCGGCAATATCTTGATTTATTTTTCTTAAACGTATGTACGTTCCGGTACGTACCAAGCATGCAATTACCTCTCTAGGCAAGCAATAACTACATTTTGCAGAAACAATATCTGTTAATTTGTTAAAAATCTTCTCTTCTTTACTGAATTAGTCTAAATTAATAATTAAATTAAATAGATTTATACTACAAACACTTACCTCTTCAGTAATTAACAACGTTTATTTATATCGCTGTAAGGCCAAGCTAACCTGATATTACCGAACTCGTAACGACCCAATCTATATGATTTGGGAGCAATCGTTCATTGGTCAACGCTGCGCATCCTTGGGAATGTTTCACCTTGTATTCTTACATCATCCTTCGCGCGATAATCGTAGTGGAAGAATGTCGAACCGCTTGTACTTTCGGACGTTGCTAGACACCGTCGATAGGCCATCCAGATTGCGTTATATCATAATCGTCGAACGAGGGCTTTTGCACGGTGGCGAAGAATAGCGTAAAACTCGGCGTAACATGCACTTTCAATTTATGCGGTGGGCGCACTCGGGCTATTCACATTTGCGTCGATACGAGGGAGACATACGTACGCGCCCGGAAAATATTCGAGCTATTCGAATTTATTGAATTCCTGCGGGGCGGTTGCATTCTCCGTTTTACGTGTTGTACAAACGGCGAGAGCACCAGACAGGTGCCCACCCCCCTTCGCCACCATACGCGGATCTACATGCCACACGTATGCACAAGCTCGTGCCAATACGCGCCCACAAGGCCTCGCACACTCCGGTAGTCTCGTGTTGTACGCGGTTGAATTATAGCTGCCGATGTTGCACAGTAACGTGCCTTACTCGGGGACGTGAGCGCGCGTGACTTGAGTATTGGACTAAGCTCACGTAGCGATTACCGTTAAAAATTTAGGGAAATTCCTTGGTCGCTGTGGGGCGGGCCATGTTATTTTCATGCGACGCGCCCGCGTACTCGGCAGGTTCGTCATGTTTCCATCCAGCACACGTATTTCTTTGTAGAATTGCAACCCCTCGCGGTTCGCGCTCGTTTCATAGACCCCTCCCGATGCGTTAAGAGACGCTCGGATGGGTGATAAAACGAAAGAGAGTTTGTTCCTTGAAAATTACACCAGGTGCAGTTCGCGCGCCACGAAGCGAATTGTCAGCGAATTGTTTTCCAACCACCTTCTAAGCCCTTCTTTCCCCTTCACCCTTTTTCTCGCACGCGGAAAAAGGATCTCCCTTTTTAGATTCGCCGAGTTTTCGGCATTTTCCATTCGATACACACGAATCTCTCAAGTAGGTTTTAATCTCTTTCCTAATTTCTCTTCCATTCGCGGATTTCCCATGCGCTTCTTCATTTTTACGTACTTCCATGTTCTTTTCATGCCTCGCAACCACTGAATAAATTCTGTGAACGAGTTGCTTTACGTTGGCGCGTTCGCTCGTCGATCAGGACGAGGAGGACGTGGTGGTGTGTGTAGTCTACAAACGATATTCAGCCATTCGACATTACGGTGGCGGCATCGCGGAAGCAGGTGAATCTAGAACAGAAGTTCAGAATCGTTGTCGATGGAGGAGCGAGTAGAGGAGCCATGGGAGGAGGTAGAGGGAATTAATGGGAATTGCCGTAAATTCCGTCGGATAAGGCTCAACTGTACTCCACTTCTCTGTACTCTTGAATCATGGCCAGCCACTTCAGCGCCGTTCCTACTTTCACCCTCTCCTATCCACCTTGAGCGAGAAAAAGTTTCCGAGTTCGAATGAGGTTTTTTTTATCCAACCCAGGCGATACCCCGATAGTCTTGCTTCGATCTTGCCGCTCGGCAAGTTCGCGTATTTTCCACCGGTAATTGTTCGCAAAAATTCACCTCTTCACGGAACTTCTCTCCTCGCTTCGAGAGAAGGACACTTACGAGGATTCTTTTCTTCTTTCTCTCCTAAAGGAAATATCCGAGGAGAGGGCTTACTTCGAGCGTTAGAAATATTTTCGAAACTGAATTTTTATTTTTAAACGAACATGGATACATGGTACCTTGGTTCAGTTGGACTTCCGCTGGAGAGATCTCGATGGCGGTAAAATTTAAAAAGCTTTTTCTTTCTTCTCCCTTTTCCAGAGTAAGCTTACTCGAAGCGTTAGAAATATTTTCAAATTCGGATTTTTAGTTTTAAACGGACTTAGGGATATACGATAGCTTGATTCTGTTGGACTTCCGCTGGAGAGATCTCGATGGTGGGAAAATTCAAAAAGCTTTCTCTCTCTTCTTTCTTCTCCCTTTTCGAGAGAAAGCTTACTTGAAGCCTTAGAAATATTTTCAAACTCGGATTTTTAGTTTTAAACGAACCTAGGGATATACGATAGCTTGATTCTGTTGGACTTCCGCTGGGGAAATCTCGATGGTGGGAAAATTCAAAAAGCTTTCTCTCTCTTCTTTCTTCTCCCTTTTCGACCAAGAGCTTACTTGGAGCATTAGAAATATTTTCAAATTCGAATTTTTAGTTTTAAACGAACTTAGGAATACATGATAGCTTGGTTCAGTTGAACTTCCGCTGGAGAGATCTCGATGGTGGGAAAATTAAAAAAGCTTTCTCTCTCTTCTTTCTTCTCCCTTTTCGAGAGAAAGTTTACTTGAAGCCTTAGAAATATTTTCAAATCCGGATTTTTAGTTTTAAACGGACTTAGGGATATACGATAGCTTGATTCTGTTGGACTTCCGCTGGAGAGATCTCGATGGTGGGAAAATTCAAAAAGCTTTCTCTCTCTTCTTTCTTTTTCCTTTTCGAGAGAAAGCTTACTTGAAGCCTTAGAAATATTTTCAAATTCGGATTTTTACTTTTAAACAAACTTAGGAATACACGATACCTTGATTCTGTTGGACTTCCGCTGGAGAGATCTCGATGGTGGGAAAATTCAAAAAGCTTTCTCTCTCTTCTTTCTTCTCCCTTTTCGAGAGAAAGTTTACTGGGAGCCTTAGAAATATTTTCAAATTCGGATTTTTAGTTTTAAACGATCTAGGGACCTAGGGATATACGATTGCCCGGTTCCGTGAAACTTCCGCCGAAGAGATCTCGATGGCGGCAAAATTCAAAAAACTCTTCCTTCCTCGAACTCTTCCTCCTCCTTCGGGAGATCAGTGCAGACGTTACCCACGGAACACGTAGCCGATGAAGAATGGCGAACTTTACGGGTTCGTAAACGATCCCGCTGTCCCCGTAACTCACCGTAACCGCAACCGCTTCCCTTCTTTCACCCTCTCGCAAGGAGGAAGAGAGCTATGGCGATGGTGGGTAACGTTTTCCCTTGACATCGCTGTCCTCTCACTCGTTTCGCCAGTTATTACCTCTCTCTTTTCTCCTCTCGTGCATCTCTCCTCCTCTCATTCGTCTCTCTCGCCGGCACACTTATACAGGGTGTCCCGCAATAGGTGTAATCCCCGCGAAAGGGTTGTAGCTGAAATAATTCTAAACAACATTTTCCTTTGCGAAAAAGTTGGACGAGGCTTAATTTTTGAATTATTAAGGAAAAACATAGGCGAATGAGCGCGCCCGTAAAGCCCGCGCTCAGGGCCGTCATTTTCGCCACTCACCGCGGTTGTGGACGGGCGCATCGCAGTGGAACGGCACGAAGCGTTGGACAGAAATTATGTCGAATAACAAATTAAAATTCCAGAATAACTTTAGATGGCGAACCCCAGAAGGCGAGGGGATGCCTAATGCATTTCCCGATGCAAAAAAAATTAGGATTAGGATTAGGATTAGGTCAGGGTTAGGATTAGGGTTAGGATTAGGTTAGGATTAGGTTAGATTAGGTTAGGATTAGGTTAGATTAGGTAGGATTAGGGTAGGATTAGGTGGATTAGGTTGGGATTAGGGTTCCTAATCTACCTAATCTAACCTAATCTAGCCTAATCTACCTAATCTACCTAATCTACCTAATCTAACCTAATCTAACCTAATCTACCTAATCTACCTAATCTAACCTAATCTAGCCTAATCTACCTAATCTACCTAACCCTAACCTAATCTAACCTAATCTACTTAATCTACCTAATCTACCTAATCTAACCTAATCTAACCTAATCCTAATCCTAATCCTAATCCTAATTTTTGTTTGCATCGGGAAATGCATTAGGCATCCCGTCGCCTTCTGGGGTTCGCCATCTGAAGTTATTCTGGAATTTTAATTTGTTATTCGACATAATTTCTGTCCAACGCTTCGTGCCTTACCACTGCGATGCGCCCGTCTACAACCGCGGTGAGTGGCGAGCATGACGGCCCTGAGCGCGGGCTTTACGGGCGCGCTCATTCGCCTATGTTTTTCCTTAGTAATTCAAAAATTAAGCCTCGTCCAACTTTTTCGCAAAGGAAAATGTTGTTTAGAATTATTTCAGCTACAACCCTTTCGCGGGGATTACACCTATTGCGGGACACCCTGTATAAATAATATAATTCTCGCTTCACCGTCGCGCGTCCCTTCTTTTCAACTTCGCGTGCGCGCTTCTTACCTCGTACTTTTCCAGACAGGAGAAGGCGGGCTCTGACAAAGTGTCGCGGAAGAGAAACCAAGGGACCGTTTTCTATCGGAAATAGTCGAAGAAGAGTAAGAAGAAGAGGAGAAAAAAATCGGGAGAAAGAATAGTTTCTATAGCGAATAAAAAGAATTGTCCTCCGTATCCAGCCAGAAATCCAAAGACTCCTCCCTCTTCGGATAATCCGTCTACCTCTCCTGTCCTACTTTCCTCTCTTCCTTCCGGTTACCCTCCTTCCCGTCTCTTCGCCCGCCACTTCGTCCCGTCTTCCCTCCCGATCACGATGGTCGAATATCGATTGAACTGATAGGTGTGAGAGGACTGAAAAATTCTCTCTTCGTCAGAATGAACGTAGCGCGTGGGAGAAGCACGACGGAACGCGGGTAAAACATCGCCAGAGGTGAATACTGCGCCCTGCTTGCAGTTCGGAAAAGTGAGAGAGAATTCGATTCCTCTACGAGACTTCCTTTGTACGGTTCGCGGATACTTTGGAAAAATTTCACGCTCTTGTGTTACGTACACACAAGAGAATTTCGACGGTACGACTTCGACTTCGAGTGTTCTCGCTTTGACTAGACTGAATTATCTGAATTCTTTTAATTAAGTAGTAGGCGCATCTTGAGTCTTCTCCTCGAGGAAGACGTGGAGGAGCGCGTCTGACCAAGTGAGGAAGATGTATAGGGTAATTTTACGCCGAACGAGCGAACTATCTTTTTAACAAGCCATTACGAACAGATCCGACGCGCATAAGGAATAAAATGCGGTGGAGCTTTTTCGGCCGATTACTTCGCGCGCCAAGGCGCATCTTGCTTCCGGCCAGTTTGAACGGTTTCACAAGAATATATGAAAGCAATATAACACGGTAAGGCGAGGTGAAGTAAACGCTCTGCGAAGGAACCCTCCTCAAGGCTCAAGTAGCAACCAAATGAAAATATGACGCGACGCTGGAGGTGATATTACTCGAAAGCTGAAAACCTCTGCCTCTTTATCGCGACTGAAATTATATCCGCGACTATTATTCCATTATTAAATAATCGCGAGCTTCGATCATCGACCCCTTACTCGCTTAACTAAAAACAATAATTTAACCAAAAATAAACAGAACAAAAATTGTCGAAACTTTCAATGCTCCAAGGGACAAAAATCTCTCGGACTTAGTAAATAAATTCCACTGAATCAGCTCGATTCCAAATCCTGGAAGAATCATTTACAAATGTATTCGAAAGTTTCTCCCCTAGATCTTCCACCGTCCCCGGAACATTCGTGTACCTACTTTATCACGAGACACGGAAAGAAATTAATGTATCAGCGGTAACAGGCGCGCGAGCAACGGAAGGAATTCCGTGGAACGACGGATTCGCGGAATCGGGGGGAAAAATGCATTATGCGCATGTAAAAGTGTAAGTCGAGTTGAAAGTTTGCGAGGCGAACGCGCGTGCGGAGGATCCGAAAGTTGAACGCTGGAGGACATGGCGTGGTGAGCTCGCGCGCGTAGGATTGCCCGTATTTATTGCATGGAAAAGTCCGAGCCCTCAGCCACGTATACACCGAAGACCAGGGGCGAGAGCCTGTGAGGTCGAACTTTGCGTAGCAGAAAATACGATCCCTGAAATAGAATCGTCTCGCAGACGTCGCGCGGGGCCCATTCTTCCCCGCAGATGTATGGCTCGCATCGCTGTATATGTGTCAAGTATAAGTCGATGCACCCTCTTGCGCGGGTTCCGATGGAAAAGTTGGTAACCGTGTGAGAGGACGAGAGAAGGCGAGAGAATGAGAGTGAGAAGAAAGCACAAGGTACGAGAGGCGCGCGAGAAAGAGGAGGGAGGTGGTAGAAGTCGACAAAGCGAGAAATCTCGTAAAACTCTCTCCACCGTGGCTAGACTTAGTTTCTGCGTTTGGAACGGTTTCGTGCGATACTGCATTTAGATCGTGGAAAAGTGTCCTGGGAGCCCTCGGGAGGGTAAGCAGGCAAGGGAGGGAACGGGCTGACGACACGTTCATGAAATCGGTGCTCTCGTTCTCTCTCGACGGGCGATAGAGAAGAGAGGAGAAGGAGAGATCTGGCTGCTTGGTAGCAATACGCGCCCGCCTCCCAAGACGCGCTCCATTGTATCGGCTATCTCACATTTTCTCTCTCGCTCTCGCGTTCTCGTGCTTTCCGCGAAGCTACATTTCCACACCCACCCCACCAACCCTTCTATCATGTATATTTTCACTTAGAAGCACTCTCTTGCCGCGCCTCTTCAAATTTCTTCGAGATTTCCTCTTCCGTAAAACGTTTATCCCCGGTTTACGACGACGAGCTCTCCTCCACTTATTCGCGCGACAAGACGAGACGAAGAATCTTTCACGCTTCTTCCGCGCGTATCGACGGATCTCACCTTTAGCTTCCCTCGTTCACCGAGCCATCGCCCTCTCGGTAAATACGCGTGGTTTCGGATACGAAAGGGAGGAGAAGAAATCGTACTTTTCTACTTATTATGTGGCGTATAACCGGAAGAGAGGCACCGTTCGACGCAGAGACGGCGAGAATATACGACGTGGGTGGAAATACCTGAGGGAATTTGTGTGCGAATCCCGGCAGAGACGAATGAGCTTTCTGGGGCAGAAAAATATGGCAGGTGGACCGTCTTGGAACCTTCCATCGGTTTCTTTTTGACGCTCGACAACCGCCACGAGAACGGGTGGGCGGCCCGTGGGAGGGTGGAAAGATTCAAAAGGGCGTAAGGAGTGAAATCTCTTATGATACATGGCGTACCGCCGAATCGATCGGTAATTCTTTATATAACGGTTCAAGGGTTTCCGTGAAAGGACATTTAGCATACTGTCAGCCCCCGCGCGGTATTATATGGCACAAAAGCTTTCCCAATCGAGATAGGGAATGGGTCTGGAGAGAGGAAAAAGAATCGAGTGCAGACGGTTCTGAAAGGCGTCGTCTTGGGCGCTGGGTTTATATCCGAGGAACTATTTTAACCGCGGTGAGGAGGAAGATAAAAAAAATAGAGCGCGGTGAGATCCCTTCAGGAAATATGCGTCGTCACGCTTTATCGAAATTGTATAAATCGGGGAGCGTTGGTGGATACAAAGCAAAGTTTAACTGATTTTATATTTCTTCGTGGTACAGGGACGCCCAAGGAAAATATATTTACACGGGGTGGCGACCAATGAACGCGTAAACATCGAGGAGTCATGGGATAGGACGACACCGCTGCCCGTTGCGAGCGACCAGTCCCTATCAGGCCTTCGGTCGCGAAACGAGGGTTTACCGTTCGGTGGCGAATACCGTCCTGGCTCCACGTTATATAAGGTTCCGGCAAATAAACGTGTTAAGGTGTTCGTTTTTGCCGAGTGAGACAGGGGGTGCCCGCGCACGTAGAAATTGATCGAAAGTAAATTGGACATTACCGTTCGAAGGTACGTACCGCCGATTTTGATCTTTTCCATCGTTCGCAATTCTAGTCGAGTACTTCCAGCCTACCGTAGTTATTTCTGTGTTTCTCTTCTTCTCGTTAACTCTACTCGACGTTCCTTCCCGAGGCTCTGAGACACAGTCGATTGTTAAGTTACCTGGGAAAGCAAGATGCTTTAAAATTCTTGTGGACCTTCTGCTGCCTAATGAGGACCATCGTGTTTTCGCGGTTACCCTCAGGCGACTTCTCAACTCTAGCCCCGAAGGAAGGAGACGAAGTCGGTGTGGAGAAGGAAGACGCAGAAGCCAAGGTGAAAACGTCCGTAAAAAGTAGAGGGAAATTCGGTAGCGTAACTTCCACGACGTGGAAAAAGCTGTGAGGAAATATTTTCGAGGATTGTTTCAACGCTACGTTGTTACGTCAATCGAAGGGCACTCGCGGAGGTACCAGCTCCAAGTATAGTTTACAAGTGTAGTTGTTTACTCGCTAAATATACCCTCGGAAGCATAAGAAAAACAATTTAGCTTTATCACTCCCGGAGTTACCAGTCCCAAGTGCACTCGCGAATATGGTCGTTTACTCGCTAAGTTTACTCGCTTAGAAACGACACGAAGACAGTTTAGTTTTACCCTTGAAAATGAAAAATACTTCGTAGACCGAAGTGTCCGAACATCTCGCAGGAAATCTCTCTGAAAGCTTACATCGACGATATTTGTAAACTGGAATCCTTCGTTCTCGTTGTTACCTCAACGAGGGTGGGTTTCTTAAGCGTCCGCAGAACGGTCGCGGTTGTGTCATCAAAGTCTAGGGCCAAATCTTAATCAGATTAACGGTGTTGCAGTTCGACGTCAAAGCAGGTTTTGCTTCGCCCCCTCCAACTTCGTCGACAAGGTCGAACTCCTTAGAAGTGCGCCGGGGTCACGTGAGCCGTCGCCGCTCGGAACAAGGGATGAGGGCTTGCGCGTCGGTCGGATCGAGGGAAAGAAGAAGGATGGGCCATGAGGAGCTGGGTACCGAGAGAGAGAGAGAGAGAGAGAAAGAGGACAACCAACGAGGAAGATAGAAGACGATGAGAGAAGCACACGGATGGCAAAGAGCGGTGAAGAGGAACGATGGAGCGCGCACACGAGTAAGAGAGAGAGAGAGATAGAGAGTTGGTGATTGAAGGAAGGAGAACTCCGATACCGTTCCGACAGCTTAGCCCTCGAAGGGCCGTTTCAACTCGTTCCAAGTGCGGAGGGATATATAGGGCCCCGACGAGCACCAATCCACCCCATTTTCTCGTTCCACCCACCCAACCCGGCCGCGCGCTCTCTCGTCGAGGCTTCCATCGTCCATACAGCCTGGAATTAACTTGGAGTACCGACCTTGTCTGGGTGTCCGCGCTCATCGAGGCGTAAAACGAGACACCGTGGCGTTTCGATGCCGATGGCCTTTCGACTAGGACACGAGACACCACGATGTACCGTCTATTCTCCTCTATTTCGACCCACATCTCCTAATCCCACGGCAAAATGAGCACGGGGTAGAGGCGGTGTTATCTGCGCGCGGCTCATCCTACTACCGATGCTATCTCAAGGGACGTTTTGCGCCAAACCAATTCTCATACGGCGCGTGGTTCCCTTGAATTCTGATTGGTACGTTGAGTACACCGGGAGAGAAGCTACGTGTAGCATCGATACGCTCTACGACCAACGGCTCGTAAAGGGAATCGTCGATCGAGAATGGATCGGTTATCCGGATAAGGTACGTCGCGATACCATGATTCCCGATGGTGGATTTTTGTTTCTTGATGAGACTGCGCGCCGGTGGTGGTGACTCGTGGAAAGTTTAAGTATCTCGCTCTTCTAACCGTATCTTCTTTTCTCAGCGCCGTGGAGAAGACGAAATCGGCGGTCTACACTTTAACTCAGTTTAATGGACGATCGATGAGTAAATTAGGTTAGGAGCTTCCTGAAAGGACTCCGGACTGCTGCTCTTCTCCTTAGTACGAAACACGAAGCGCATCTCCTTCGAGACCTTAGTGGTGGTTCCGCTTCGATCCTATTAAGAGGTTAAGAGGGACGTCTACTGTGGACTTTTGGGACGGACTCACCGACCCCTCCACCGAAAGCTCCTTTTTCTTTAAATTTAGCCCTACGGGCTCCGCTTCTCGCTTAAAGGATAGAAATTGTCTTTTGGGAACGTTTTGGAGAGGGTCGCGTGACGGTGGAACGAGGAGGTGGTGGAGGGCACTGCACGGTCCTCTTAATCCGCTAATAGAATTTCTCGTCGGGCCAGGAGAATAACCGAGCTCGACGCAAATTTTCCACGGACGTAAGGAGAAAATTTTTTTAACAAACTTCTTTTTAAGTCGCTCCCTGCCTCTTCTAAGTCCGCGGGCGGATTTTTATCGCGGAAAAAAGAAGGGAGCTTATTTATCGGGCCCACCGGAGGGAGAATCTTGGTCGAGCTACCCGCTTATAACCGCTTAATGAAACGAGCGACACCACCAGCTTGCGATTTTCCTAGTCGCCCACTCGTATCGATTTCTCCATGGATATAACGTCTCGATAACGACATGCACCCTCAACCGGCATTAGGACAATTCTGGTGTTTCTCGAAGCTTGGCTCGGTATATATTCGGTTACCTAAGGGCTAAGTTCAAATATTACGTTTGAAGCTTCTCCAATGGGAACTAAGGTTCTCTTGAACTAGTTTAAGACGATCTGTAGCGTTAATTAGACCTCGTCGGATAGAAATCGTCGATTGGTGGCGGAAGGGTAGCTACCTGAGGTGAAACATCCAGGTGAATCAAGATTTACGCGTTTACGGGTACGCCTCGACGATTCTTTCGCGAATTTTCCATTCGCTTCGCTCCAACGAAAATGTGTGAGCATCTACGCTCCTCCATTTCCCTCCTCAGTGGCGGGATTCTGTAACTCCTTAACGATGAATATCACTGTCGTTATCCGTCGATATCTATGATTATCGCAAAAGGTTATTCTCTAACTAGTAGTCATCGACAACTCTCGATAATCTAAATCGTTACATTCCGAAAAGCGTCGAAACCGCGTCGATATGTTTGCGACCAATCTGGAAGTCTCGCTAAGGAATTAACGATAGTCCATGAGAGTTAGAGAATGTAGGGTGTAGAATGTTTGCATAAGTATTAGTGAGTAGGTGTAGTCGATGCAATATTCTTCCGCCCAAATTTGTTCAGTTCAATAAAAAATTTGTTATCGAAGAAAGTCTTTAGATTTGATTCTATGATTACTGTGAATTATCTTAACTTTTTTGTGGTTTCTGTGGAAAATAAGCATTGAAAAACGAAGGGAAAATAGACAAGTTATTGCAGTTCTGACAGCACAGAAATTTCGTTGTTGGAAATAAGAATTTCAGTTGGAAAGAATCGCGTATATACATGGTCTTTCTAATTAATCGTGGTAAATTGTTGTTTAGACTATAATAACAGAGCATTGAAAGTCAGTAGCGGAGCTAAAAACAATAGATCAAAAGTCTATTTGCATGGTTGTGTTTTATATACCTTCAAATATTTATCAGAAATAAATAAAAGCTACTAGGTTTTAACCGCTTGAAATCTAGCAACACTGCACAGTTATCGAATTATTTTGGTACGTTTGTAACGATTTTTCCAACTATCATAATTGTTAAGATTATGTTAGAGAATCATCCACAGGCACGGTTTTTGGTCGAGCAAGCGACAATTGTCGGTAATTAACGATAGCGATATTTCTCGTTATTGAGTTACAGAATCCCGGTACGGATTCCTCGGAATAGATTATATCGACGACTCACCGATCACTGTGAAGTTGACTTTAAGATTTCTCGTGGGCGAATTCCGAAAGTCGACTCTGCATCTGTATATTCCCTCGTCGCTCTTCCGGATGTCTTGCACCATCAGCTGCGCGGGTGCGCTCGCGCGAAAGGAGGCTCGCGAGCCCCAAAAGTGCGGTGCGCTCCAGACTTTCGCCTTTCCGAACTGTCGATTTCTCGCGTCGTAACTGGAACAGAAATTGAATGGGTACTCGCTTCAATTGCGCGCGCCTCTCGAGAGCCTGGAAGTCAGGAAGCAGAGTGGTGGTATTCCCGTGAGAAAAATGTTTTTATGTATGTACCGGAGGCAGGAGCCCCTCCTTCCTCCTCGTCGAACCAGGAATCGTGAATACCTCGCTCCTAAGGTACTCACCTCTCGAAACCCTCCAGGAGTAGTTAAAACGCGACAGGCAATATAATGCGATCGTATACTGTTACCGACACTCTTTTCTACCCCCGTGAACTTTAGCAATTCGTCATAGTTGGCGAGTCGCGCGGAGTGCCTCGCGCAATAAAGACCGAAAAGTGCACTCAGCCGAGAGAGTCAGATAACCTCTTACTTTGGAGGTTGAAGCATCGGCGGAGAAGGAGCTCCTCCCACTCTCGGCGAAGGGTCAGAAATTGGAGACCTCCACTCGCTACTGGAGCTCGGAGATGGATTTTTAAATTGAATGAAAAAATTAAACTTTCTTTCTCCGACTGTCGTCGTCCGGTACGACGAAGGAGCTAGGTAGCCCCTCGAGCACAAAGGGATGAGAAAGGTGAAGATTCATTTGCAAGTGCGTTTGTCGAACTTCCGAGAGAGTGTCCCTTCTTTGCGTGGAAACTTGCGAGCGGAATGATTTTAGTCGATAGGTACGTCTAACCCTGGCGTGGCTGTCGTATTTACGGTGGAAAATGTTTTCCGCCGTGAGTGCCAGGCGTCGTGAAACGAGGAGCGAGAAATATGAGGAATAAAAGGAGGACGGGAGAAACAAATATCCGACTACCCCAGCGAACGTAACGAGGGAAGGAATTATGGGGTACGAGGTTACTATCAATCTTCGGACGAAACGAAAAGAAGCACGCGGCTGAACGAGCGTCGGCGTAGCGCGGTGCGTGGGGGAGAACGAAACCGGAGAATGGTGGAGAGAATAGAGAAGTACCGGACGCTGATGGAAGTGGGACGAGAAGAGGAGAGGGAGGAGTGGAGGAGAAGGGAGGATAGTAATCTCTAAACAAATTAAAATAATTGCTACCGTTTCCGGAAGCTTCTCGAGAGTTCCTGCGGGGTAAAAGAAGGTACGCCATGAATACGTTAGTGTCGGTAGAACGAGTGTTCCACGGATAGGGAGAGCGTGAGGTGGGGGTCCGCGGTAGGGTTGGGAGGACTTAACCACTCTCAAGACTCTTAAAAGGAGCTTAACTTGGCGCATAAAATTAAAGCATTGTAATTGCAGACGGCGTCACCACTGCGGCAGCACATTTCTCCCCTTTTTTCTCTACTCTCTCTCTCTCTCTCTCTCTCTCATCCTCTCTTTCTCCCTTCTCCCGGCCCTTACCCCTCGTCACTCACCGAACAAGAAAATATAATTTCCGCGGTGGTAAGTTTCGTTCGTCGCGAAAGGCGAAAGCCCCATCGTCCGCTTGGTCGTCGTCGTCGCGAAGGCGACAGTAATAAATTGATTTTTAATTCGTTGAAGTGCGCCGGCGGAATGCGACGGAGACAGAAAGAGAGTAATCGGTTCGTTCGAACGGAATAAAAAAAGAGGAATACTCTTAACCGCACGACCGCACTGCCGGCCATCCGCAGCCCCTGATTCTCTCGTTTATCGTCCCATTAATGTTTTCCAATTTATGAAGAGGCCGAATTGTTTTCGACGCCCATGGAGTCAGCGGATCGGTGGATTCCGCGCGTTTCTCAGTTAATCCCATCGATTTGCACAGTCTCGCACGCGCTTCTCGTTATCAAACCTCGATTTCAAGCACCCAACTGCTTTTGATCGATCCGAATGGTTTGATTCGTCTGGGAGGCGGGGGTCGTCTCTCCCCATACATCCACGGGGTCCGCCCGCGGCCCACCACCCTCGACCAATGCCGACTATCTCATCCGTTTCGCCATATTCTCATACCGCGCGCCTTCCTCTTCTCTCTATTCAAATATCACCGTGAAACCGCGTCCCATCATTATTCTTCAGAATAGGATTCATGCCGCGGCATAATGGGATAGGGATATCAATCTGATCGTTGAATATAATATCCGATTACACGCGGCCAGGGTTCCGACATTGGGCGGAAGCTCTCTTGCTGCGGACATTAAATGTCCGGTTACTACGTATATCACGGGACACATATGCGCGGCGGCCAGAGTTTTCTGCAAATACCGTAGAGACAGGGAATTTCCATTCCACTGTTTCCAGTTCGTTCGTGTGCGCGCGCGCGCGTACTCCGCCGTTAAATCTGTTTTTTTCGATAATTCCCCGAAAACTATTCGTCAACGATCGAGCGGAGAAAACGACAAACTGACGGGGAAGAGGAGGAGGAGGAATAAAAATGGGGAAAAAAACGAAAAATCTGTCGGACCGAGTCGATAACAAATGTCACTCGTGCAAATATGTTTCTGTTTATAGGCTTCGGTGTACGGTATCCTTTTCTTTTTTCCTTCCGAGGCATAAACCTTTCCTCGTTGTTTCTCGCTTTCACTTCGGACGAATCGTTTCTCAGGAAGAATATCTTTGCCGCTTCCGAGGAAGTCTCTACTTAAATAAGATTTTGTACCAGGGTGGACACGTCCTTCTCCTCTCTTCTCCAGTCAAGTAAACGTATACCTCCTCGAAGAACGTTGATTGTTTCCTTTTGGCAAACACGCTTGCTATAGCTCCCCACGACCGAATTAAACAAAAGCTGGAAGCGAGCGTGCTCTCCCAGTCTTTTCCAGAGTACACTCCGATTTGGGATTGAGGCAACAACTCCTTCCGTTCCGGCCCCAACCCCGTCTCCCTGGTAAATGTGTTTCGCTTTTTCCCCGATTGACTCCAATTTTCTCGAAATCTAAGGACACACGAGCGAAAGCAGCGCGTATACGCGCGAAATAAATAGCGGTCTTGGTGTCCGCGTTGGATTTTATATTTGGCGCTCGAGCGAGTGCCGTGAGTTGGGAAGAAATGGCCGCGGCACCTTTGTGGGGCAGAAAACAAAAGGGAAACAAAAGGGTCAATGAAGCGAGAGTGGAAAAGGAGAAACGGCCCGGCAAAAGAACCCACGTACCAGGGAGGTATGTGATCGGTGAACTCCACAATGCACTCGTTCAACGGCGGTCCCGGCAAGATGGATGGCCGCTGTATATCGAGTTCTATCCGTTATTTTGCCCCAACCCTCCCTCGTATATCTCTTTCGTTTGCAATTTTTCATGCGAGACTTTGAATCAATTAATTTCTAACTTTTATCTCGGCCCCGCAGCGGATTATCGATCAGCCGCGGACTCGTTTAGCATAATTTTATGCGAGGCAGGATGAGCGAGCGAGAGTCCTGTCAGAAGAGAATGCTTTAGGATACGACTAATGAATCGAGCCCCGAGCCGTAAATAAAAATATCCGCTTGACTTCGAAACTGTCGTCGAATTTCCACCGCGAGTAGCATTCTCGTGCTTTTTTTCTTTATCGTTCGCGTAATAATCGTCGAATTTTTCTAAAGTTCGTCGTTTGGGTAGAAATAATTCGCGACAAAGGTCCACCGACGTTTAATATCTATCCATCTCGACTGATGTGTAGAATTCTACGGTATCCCAAATGCCGGATTTCGCCTTGCTCGATGTACCGCCCCGAATTCCGTGCGTGCGCATTAGTGGAACGGGAGACGGTCGGACCACGGGTTCTACGGTGGAATCGTGAAAATGACGAAAGACGTGACGAGAGTGGTGGACGGTTGGTGAGGGTTGGTACGTGTCAGGAGAGACGTGGAGGATGGAAAGAGAGAGGGAGAGCTGCAGGGTCAGGCAACCACAGAGGATTAAGCAGCGAACGTCATGCATAAATGGATGACGGGGAACAAAAGTGTCACGTTCTTCTTGAAGCGTAACATTTTTATATTCGTCGTTTTATGTCCGTACGTCGTACCTGCGCAAGCTTCCTCTCACCACTGCCTGCCCCGGGCGCCGCCTGAAAACTCGTCGTTGCCTAGCGTCCTATACTCGTGGCCGTTCATCGGCTGACACCGGTGGCGGTGTCTGTGCGCGAATGTAAATAAAGCGTAAGCAGATAAAAGGCACCGCCTCCGCGCGCTCCTCGCTCTTCCTTTTATTGCTCCTTTTTTCTCTCTGACCCTTTGTGTTCTTTCAAGCAAACGCAACAACCAACAACAACGGGCCGTCGAGTCCTCGCCTCCGCCAAGTGGGTATGCACCAGGCAGGCAGGAGTGAGGCAGTCGTGGCTCCAACAGAGAGCACAACCACCACAAGCCACTGTTCTCCTCTCGTTCCTCCTTCTCGTGCCGGAACATCGCGCCAACGGAATCGGAATGCCGATTGTCGACTTGGTCTATTCGCAAACGTCGCTCGGCGCGGCATTCATGAATAAAACAATCGGTAACGGTTTTAAACTGTCTTGTCCAGGTGCCGCCACCGTGGTTACGCGTTTCTCTCTCTCTCTCTCTCTTTCTTTCTCTCTTGCTCTGATTCGAGAGCGAGCATTGTCGAAGAGGGCGATGGTGAGAATAGAGGGAAGGCGAGCACCGCCGCGAGAAGCACAGAGCGCGGCCGGGCTTCTGATAAAATTCCAATGGCGTCGGGCTTTCGCCCCGAAATGAATAGTCGAACGATTTTCGATGCTAACATCGGCGCGTTGGTGGTTTAGTTGCGAGCAGGCAGGCCAGACAGGGGGTGCACGAGTCTGCACAGTTTTCCGTTCTGGGAATATCTCGTGCTTCGTGGGGGTGGAGTAGGTGGTGTTCGGTGCGTTCAAAAAAGTTCTTCCACTCTCTCGCTCGTCCTTCCTCGTCTCCTCTTTTTCTCTCAGCTCGCAAGCTTTAATTTCTTCTTGACCCTTTTTTTTCGTTTTCAACCCCTCGAAAGCGCTCACGCATTCGGGTGCCGTCCTGCTCCAGCACTCTTGTCCTCGACCGCATATTCGACACGTATGTCAAATGCGCCGGACGGCAACGTCCGGGCCAGGTTTGCGACCGCAAGTCACCCTCGGGGCATTCCCAGGGCGCGACACGGGCGTGCTCGCGTGCAGCGCGAGCCACCAGAGAGAGAGATACGAGCTTACAACGAATTTCCTCCGTCGCTGTTGCTGCTGCTGCTGCTGGTCACCGTGGTACCATTCTCGTCTCTCTTTCTCCATCGTCCGGCGAATAAGCGTCCATGGGCACGCTCGCGTTTCCGCATTCCTTTGTGCACCGAAGAATTTCGAAAAAATAATTTCACTCGGAAGATAAAGGTATATCTTCCTGGGAGATGGCGGCTAGTGGTCGCGGTGGTTTCGGATAGGGTGGCAAAATTAGGAAAGCGCTCCGGTATCCCTCGACGCTTTTGCGGCCGCCGGAACACACCGCAGGAGCTTTTCTAAAAGCGACGTGAGCTACAGGTAGCTTTTTCGTGAGCGCGAAGCCACCCCACGAGATATCGTCGAGCTTGTACGTCACTTCTGCGCGCATCCGAGCAACAACGCTCCGCCTGCCACTGGGGCTCGCCTGCCTCCGCGCACATAAATTTGTGTTTACGGATGAGAGGTAGTATCTTTTCATTCTCGTTCGCGTCTCTCTTCCCTCGGCGGTGAGAGCAGTCAGGAAGGGAAATACCAATGGTGAAATTGTCAGTGCGCGCCGCTGGCCGGGGGTATAAATGCATTTGAATGCACGCCAGCTATTTATATTGCCAGGGCAGGATGCGCGCGCGCGAGCGCGCAAACCACTCCACTCCCTCTTTCCTCGGCATTCCGCAAACCGTCAGCTGAGATACACGTCGTCGGATTGTGTAACCGTGATATTGTCCGAACGAGAACCACCGACCAACTGGCTGACATTCGTTCGTCCTGACAGCTACTTCCGGGCGTATTTGACGTTACTCCACCACGAGGACGAGGAACGCGTTAACGGGGACGGGCGTTTCGCTCGGTGCCGTATCAGCATTCTACTGTGGGACGAAAAAAAATTGCAAAAAAATACAGTTCGACTTTCGTTAAAGATACATCGAAACGTTCCACGGCTCTCTCTCCGGATCCAGATGTATTTTTTGCCAATGTTGCTTTTCACGCTTTTTCTTTTCAGGTTTCGAGTTTTTGGGTCTTCCTACGAGGAAGTTCGAAGGTACGGAAGGGACGAGGTAATTAAAATTAATTGCTTAATGGAACTGGGATTGATATCGTACTAGGGTGGACAGAAGCAACGTGGACGGATCCTGTACATTTGGAGAAATCACCCTGATATTCGGATACCAGCAGAGGTACTAGGCAGATCTCTGACCACTGATTGGTCAACGAGCCATCTATCACTAGTTACAGGAGATCATCAGCACCGGTCATTACCGTGTACCTTCGGCCATCCTATTTATCACCAAACCTCTGCCGACCTCCACTAGTGGTAGATCAATTGTGGTCGATCCGCGAATGGCCCGCCTCTTCGGTTACTCCGCCGGTATGGAATCGTGACAAGCTAAATATCAAGCTATACATCCCCTTGCGATATCCCGAGAACACTTCGCCACTATCGAAATCCGATCGATCGTTTCTCGAATACGATCGAGTGGAAGAGACGTATTTCTCTAAAAAACGAGAGCTCACTCGTTCGACTCGTTAATTACTCCTTGCTTTTCAGTAACGAGAGAGTCAAAACGAGAGAAGGAGAACACTGATGGGGTGGAAGGAGCGCCTTGGAGCACGAGATCACAAGTTACCAGAGGTCCTAGGCACCGGTTAATTACCGTGTACCTTCGGCCACTCTATTTATCATCAAACGTCTGTCGACCCAGCCTTACATCGAGCTTCTGCGTCGTCTCGCGATATTCCAGGAACACATGGACCGTATCAAAATGCGATCGATCGTTCCTCAGACACGAAGCAGGTAGGAAAAGGACGTATCCTTCTAAAAATGAAGACTCACCGGTTCGATTCGTTAATTGCAGCTCGCTTCTCAGTAACGAGGAAGACAAAAAGAAGGCACTGATAGCAGGGTAGGTACAGGCCGTGGAAGCCGGGAATACAATGAGCCCTAATAACGGAAGGTAACGGTTTGCCGGCTCGTTCGTGCCATTTTGCGTAGGGATTCCGCCGCCATTATATGGTGTAACGTTACGGACAATGGCGCGATAATTCGAGCACTGTATAACATTCGGCTTTGCGCGCGTGCGCGCATCGTCGGTACCGTTGCGCGTTCGCAAGTGGCCGCGTGTACACATGTAAGTCGACTACAATGGGAGTAGAAACGCAGGACAATTGTCTCGTCAATCGACGCGGTGGTAGGAAGGGGATGGTGCGGGAGAGGAGGGTGGAAACGTTTCAACGAAGGTGAGTGTTTAACTGAGTGCCTTGACGCTTAATGTCGGGCGTGGGGTGCAGTCGACGGTGACGCGTCAGCACCGACATTGTCAGTTCGTGGATGTGCTACCAATGTTAAACATGATCAGCGCTTTCGATGTTCCGTAGAGTAGAGAAACCTTCCTATTCCCGTTTCTCTTCGTCATTGCCAAAACAGTACACGCGTTACTGCCTTCCGTACCCCAGGGCTTCCGCGTAATCGAGGCTCGCGTCCGACCAGATCATTCAACGCGATCGGCGAAGTTATTATCGCAATTGTAGGACCGTTGATAATTTTCACATCGTACGATTCGTTACGCGTAAACTAAGCCAACTGCGCCCGTTGACGTTCGAGAGAGAGAGCGCGGTGGGCACCAGTTTGCGAAGTTTGCCCTTTGTCGAGGGAATAAAGAAATAAAATGAACGGGCAAAATATATACAGGGCAATTTGTCATGGGTTGTGCAATGTAGAGGCAGAATGGGAGAGAAAGACAGAGTATCGATGCGTCGAACGATATTTCTACCATCCATTTATTCTCTCTAGTTTCTCTCTTTTAAGCGTAATTCACCCGGATGAATCTTTGTTCGCGTATTTTCAGAATCGTCGCCTGCGCGCGTGCAAGGTAACTTTTACGCGTTTCTAGGACAAAGGTGCGTGAGTCTTCCAAAGAGGGTGTATCGTACACAGTGATGGTGATTTTGTTGTACGGAAAACCGTTTCCAACGCTGTCTATGCTTCCATTTCCAACCTCTGGCACTCGCACTGAAAAATACGGGCTCGCGTGCGTAACCCAATAATGGCTTCGCAGGGCGGAACGACGTCTATGCACCTTTTTCAAAAGCTGTTATCTATCCTTTGTAACTGTAAATTCGTTTCGAGTGAAAGAGCTGCGAGAGGCGCGTCTGAATTTCTCGCGCGTACGAGAGAAGGAGATTTTTTAAGGAAACGCATCCGGGCTGTGCTTGACGATGGAAATATTGAGAGACGGGTGAAGAGAAATCGGGAGAATTGGAGAGGAAGGAAATACTGCGAGGGCGGATAAAAGTAATGGCATTGATTTGTCGCGAGGTCTCGCGCTTCTCGATTCGACGAAACCCTGATTAAATTACATCCACTGGTTTGCGCGAAAGTTTCGAATGTCACGAGTCAAGGGAAGAAGCTCGGAGGTCAGTCAAAGCAGGGATAAGGACCGTAACAAAGGAGATGTCTTTTCTAAGTGCTCTCACGGAAAGGAACGGTAGTTTCGATTCGATTGTAATCCCGATTTTATGGCTCGCTCAATAAAGGCAATATTTATGAGGGACGAATCGTCTACCGGTGAGACCTAACATTACGTTATAAAGGAACCCGAGCGAAAAGGATTTCACGACTCGACTATGGGGTACCTACTACTCGATACGGTGTACATTTCGGCTGGCAGTCTCAGTCTCTCGTTGAATAAATTTTCCTTCATGCGACTAATGAAAATTTAACGGTGGCCGTGGGAGCAGGAATCGGCGGAAAAAAAAGAAGTACAAGGGGGTAGGGGGGTGAAAGGGAAAGGAAGATGAGAACTATTAATCTTACCTATAAAGGGGATCCCCTTTGCCACCCTCTTTGCCACCTTCTTTGAACCACAATACCATAGAGACGACGTCATTGGGCTCGAGCGGTTGTATATTACAGGGTAGAGTCGCCCTCTGTCCGGCCACCCCCTGTATCGATTCCACGCGTACTGAAAACACACGGAAGAATAATTAGGTACGAAGGTAGGACGCTCTGATTAAATTCAATTTCGCGTGTACCCGCGTTTACCGAGAGAACACGCGCGCGTATAAGGGGACGAGTCGATAGCGCTATGAAAATCGAGGAATATGCAAAATGTGCGGCGGAGCTGTGCGCACACCCAAGGGTGCATTCAAACTTGTTGCGTGGCTCTCGCGCATCGTGTTCTCGCGGTATCGTATGAAAATTGGAAACGCCATTACGCGCGACGGTGCTCTGGCGCGTTGACAATTTTCATTTTCACTAATTCCACTGGCCGTCTTGTCGTTCCACTCGAAATCACCGGGTCACGAAGGAGCGCACGACGTATCTCACCGCAGCTTCCGGCGAGTGATTCGAAAGCGGGGCAACGGCGAATCGTAACTATTCTCTCTTTTAGCGAAGAATTTTCCCTTATCGCGACGATACTCGTATAAGAGAGGAGGAAGACGGTGTGCCCGCTGCTGTGGCCAGGCTATAAAATTGCGGGCATACGTAAACCAAATCTGGCGATGCTCGTTCGACGTAAAGTGGATATTTAAGCGGAATTCACGACATTTACTGCACCGCCACGGCTACCTAACTGAGTTGGTTCGGCGGCGAAGCACTTCCGGCAATAATGCAGATTTTTATTGGGCAACTTTGTGCGTCGTCGCTTCTCGAGGGCTCATGAATAATCCTTCCCGCATTTGGTTTTCGCAGCTAGCAGCGCCCTGAATGCGTCTCCGTGCCGACGACCGACGCGACGCGACGCAACGCGAGGAACTTCTCGTCGATGAGAAAACTTTCCTGATGCGTTACAACGGCACAGTTATTTTAAGTTTGACTTACAATTAGTTGTACGAGTCTATGTTGCTTCGGATGGGTACGTACTAAGCGCCGTTACATTTTTCGCGCTCGAGGATTCGTAAAAAATCGAGGCGAGGATCATGTTTACAGACGATGCAATTAAAATTGCTCGCAATTTTCCTTTTCTTTTTTTGATTCTTCCTTTTAGGAAAGATTCGTCGAGTGAGTAATTCAACGTCTTTTAGAATCGAGGACATCGAATCGCGATCATCGTTCTGTTACATGGACGAATAATTTCGGACAACGGCGAGGACCTACATCCTTCGAAGGAAGTTTGGTCCGCGAATCTTTTCCGCATGGGGGTGCGGAATGTCTTAGTTCGTAATTGCCCCTCCGTCAAACGCAAGAATGGGACAGAACGAATAGTCCGGGTGAAATATCTTTTCCATTCTTTATGCTCGGTCGGCGAAACGGAAAGCTGACCGGGACGAAAGAGGGTCGCCGGGGTTCGAGCAAAGCTTGCTTGCATACATTAAGAGCCTTTATCCCGCAGAAAAGGAAAATGGAATAAGTTGTGGAGAGGGAAAGAGAGATAGAGAGAGAGTAGAGTGCAACGGAGGGACGAAGGAAGGAAGGAAGGTTGAGATGGAGCGAAAAAGGAGAGGAAGGGGTTAGAGAGGTCGAGGCGGGGCAAATTCACGGCTCGAAACGCTGAATTGAATCCTGCTGCCACGACAAAAGGTGAAACTTTCGACGACGCAAGACGTGGCAAAGCCTTCTACGCCGGTCTACCTCGTTACCCCCGAAATCCGTTGATGATCGAGCCGCGTGAAATGCTCGCGAGAGTAGAAAAGCAAAGTGGAAGCGAGCGGAAGAATAATCTTCGCACCATCCGGGTAAGATTATCTTCTTCGCGAAAATTTCAATTCTCTTCGACGCGCATAATTTGAATGCGTTCTTGATCGGAGGTTTTAACGAGTTAATAGAAACGAGTGCTGCATGTCCAGGTGAGCCAAATTTCAGCCTCGAAACGCCAAATTCATCTTGATGCCATGACAAAAGGTGACATTTTCGAAGACGCAAGACGTGACAAAGCCTTCTACGCTGGTCTACCTCGTTACCTCTGAAATCCGTCGATGATCGCGCCGCGTGAAATGCTCGCGAGAGTAGAAAAGCAAAGTGGAAGCGAGCGGATGAATAATCTCCTTCGCACCATCTGGGTAAGATTATCTTCTTTGCGAAAATTTCAATTCTCTTCGACGCGCCTAATTTGGTTGCTTTCTTGGTCGGATGCTTGAATGAATTAATAGAACCGAGTGTTGCAAGTCCAGGCGAGCCAAGTTTCAGCTTCGAAACACTGAATTGATCCTGCTGTCATGACAAAACGGTGAAACTTTCGAAGACGCAAGACGTGACAAAGCCTTCTACACTGGTCTACCTCGTTACCTCTGAAATCCGTTGATGATCGGCTGCGTGAAAAGCTCGCGAGTATAGAAAAGGAAAGCGGAAATGAGTGGAAGAAGAATTTCCTTTGGATATTCCGGGTGAGATTATCTTTCTTGCAAAAATTCCAACTCTCTTCGACGCGCCTAATTTGAATGCTTTCTTGATCGGAGGTTTTAATGAGTTAATAGAAACGAGTGCTGCATGTCCAGGTGAGGCAAATTTCAGCCTCGAAACGCCAAATTCATCTTGATGCCATGACAAAAGGAGAAACTTTCGAAGACGCAAGACGTGACAAACGCTTCTACGCCGGTCTACCTCGTTACCTCTGAAATCCGTTGATGATCGAGTCGCGTGAAATGCTCGCGAGAGTAGAAAAGCAAAGTGGAAGCGAGCGGATGAATAATCTCCTTCGCACCATCCGGGTAAGATTATCTTCTTTGGGAAAATTTCAATTCTCTTCGATGCGCCTAAATTGGTTGCTTTTTTGATCGCACGTTTTAACGAATTAATAGAAACAAGTGTCGCAGATCCAGGCGAGCAAAATTTCAGACTCGAAACGCCGAATTCATCCCGATGCCATGACAAAAGGTGAAACTTTCGAAGACGCAAGACGTGACAAAGCCTTCTACACTGGTGTACGTCGTTACCCTGGAAATGCGTTGACGATTCAGACGGGTGAAATGCTTGCGACAGTAGAAAAGGAAAACGGAAACGAGTTGAAGAAAAATTCCCTTTGGATATTCCGCGTGAGATTATTTTCCTTGCAAAAATTTTAGAGCGCCTCGACGCACCTACTGTCGTACCTCTTTTTCTGATGATGTTTGAAGAATTACGTCCGTACGCTCACGCGAGGCGTTTAATCGTTTCTTCGTCGAAACCAATATTTTTGCAGCACATTCTGATTTAGACTTTCTTTCTGGCAGCACTACTAGTTTTAGAATTCATCTACGCAAAGCTCTTGCGAACAGTTACCGTAATAATTGAAACTTTGTTTTCTTCCTTGTTAGACACCTTTTCCTTTTTTCCCTGTGTTTTGTCCGTCTCTCTTGTTGTTCTTTAACAAACAGTTTTAAAGAAACCAATACTAATACTAAATTACGAGGAGTGAGCGGTGCAGGTACAGCCGAGCAAAATCCAAAAGCTCGATAGCCTCAATTAAATTCTGCATGTTACCCTCGAGGCGCACGGAATGCTCACGGGAGTAGAAAAGAAAAGCAGAAGTGAGGAAGAGTCTTCTTCGCACTTTCCGACTGAGATTATTTTCCTCGCGAAAATTTCAACGCCCCTCGACTCTCCTAATTTCGTTACTTTCTCGCTTTAGACATTATCCTAATGGCAGTGTGTTGACAAATTAAGAGGGAGAGCGATCGTGTTTAGTCCCTTTCAAGGCAACGCCGAACTCCACCTGACTTTCCTAACTGCAACGTAATTAACCTAATAGGCACCTAGAGTTCCCATCGGAAAGTTTCCACCGGGATGATATGGAATGAGATAGAATCTTTGTAATTACTTTATAGAGGGAGCATGCCGCATCCGCTCCGCGTGCCTGGCTCTGCTGCTGTTCGAATTACGAACATGGTGAGCATTGCATAATAATACATTCCGGGTCAGATTCCAGGATCCGTGATCGCGCGTGGTAGCGACAATCTGGCGATCCGCAGTCTCAAAAGGAGGAAGAAAAGAAGAAAGAAAACGAGAAGGAACAACTCAGGGCGCACCTCGTCACCCGCGAAAAGTGGAACTAACGTAAACGGTGGCACGCAAAATTACTCCGACATACTCGCGAGCCCGGAGAATGAGATTTAAGTCCACCGTCCCACGGAGTTATGCGGCGCGATCTTTAAAGGCAGAAATAATTATGCCAGCGTAATTAAAGAGCCCGTTTTCAAATGAGGATCTTTTGCTCGTTAATGTCGCAAGACTCTCGGGCACATGTATCATACGGTGAGATATGCGGCCACCGCACTCACAGGCATAAGCTTGTGGGCGCGCATCGGCCCCGCCATAAACAGATATATTTGCCTGTGCATCGAGCAATGATCTAATGTAAACTGCGCCGAACGCATTACAAACGGCGCCGGCGCCGCGTGCAGAGCTTTATGTGCCATAGAATTTCATTCATCTGAGTGGCCGGTGAATGCATACGTGTAATCTACGTATTTCAAAGCTGGCTCAATAATTGAAGCCCTAGGAAAGGCATGCTTAACGCACATTGCCGGTACAGGCTAAGTTCGATGATTATGTTGAACGCATTGCCCCCAACGGGAAACTAGACAGGCGCCAAGCCTGTTTTTAACCCGATGCGCGTTTAAGTGAACTATTTAACCCGTCGGTCGAAGTTTCAGCCTCCGTAATTATATACCTTTGGGGACTCTCGGAGTAAACACGCTGGCGCGTAAACAGCCTTTGTTAAAGCAATGTTTGAGCCATGTCTTGGCACCTGCAGGCTTTTAGCCGGTAGTCGTTCTCCTAATTCCATCTTCTATGCATACCTGATTCGCGGATGTAGGTAACGGCGCGTTGAGAATAAATATTTGACTGATGCCAACACCCGCGTCCCACCTGCTCGAAATAAGAAAGCCGGTGGGCCTGGATGACGACTAATACATTTGACACGTCCGTGAGCCAGTGAATCCCTGGTGTCCTTGGGTACGCACAGATACCGATATCAATTCAGTCACAGCACAGGTCAGGTGGTGCACCGGTGTATGGAAGAGCAGAGGAGTCCGACGAATTGGTCGAATGTCGGTGCGATAGGTCGGCCCATGCCGCGCGCGGCTGCGTCCTTATCATTTTCGCCATCCGTCCGACATTCCCTATCGGTTGTGCATACACTATGGTCGATTTAGTTCGCCGTACACGCGCCCTTGCTGGACCATACGTTGGTGTTTCGCAGGCGTCCATGATGGTGGAGAATGGTCGAGGGGTCACGTGGGTGTGGGTGAAACTGACGTTTCCACATTTCGCCTTGCGAAGAACGGCACGGAGCCTCTTGCACTGTACCGGTAACGGTACCAGCACCACCAGCCAGTGCCGGCCGATGCGCCATGCTGATGCGTCGCGGCGCTCGCCTGGGAAGCCGCTATCGCGCTAATTGACTGCGGATTATCGGAACCAGCGTCGATGCCGCTAACGAGTACACGTATGTGCTAAGCGATGATATCGCGATACCCGCCGCAGTTTGATTTTCCAAGTGCCACAAGGGCCAGGGGGTTATAACGTGGCCCACCCTCTGGTACCTGAGCAAATGCGAGGGCTTGCAATTTGCGATACAAAGTCGAGAAGCTGAGAGAGAGAGAGAGAGAGAGAGAGAGAGAGAGAGAGAGAGAGAGAGAGAGGAAGAGAGGGAAAGAGTGGGTTGCTTTAACGGTGGTTTCAGATTTGTTTTCTTTTTTGGTATTTTTTTCGTTTTTCCGTTTTTTTTCTCCCAGAGACCGAGCGAACTAACGAGAAAGCGAAATTTTCTACGAGTTACAAAAAGAAGGAAGGTTACGTAATATATGTTTGTTCGAGATATATCGTGAGAAGAGGGTGATTTTATCATGGAAAATTGTCACTAGAAAGCGCGGGTTTAGAAGAGAATGGGCAAGCCGCCGGGGCTTTTGCGAGTGGGATTGTATAAGGGTTATAGATGTGGTATACAGCAGTGGATTTAATTGACGGTGTCATTCAATCAAAAGCACACAAATGAGCGCGCTCTTGAATTACTCGCATGGGTTTCCCTGAAACACCATCGATCCGTTGCTGTGGGCGGCCCTCTCGCATTGGCCGAAAATAAAAGCCCTGAAAGCATAATAATTCCAGAACTACGCGAGTGTGCGCAAAATAACCGCGGGTAAGAGAAAGAGAGGGAGAGAGAGAGAGAAGAGAAAGCCCGTGGGGAGAGCGAAGCAAAGCAGCGTACATTTTTCATACCATGCATCGGCGCATTTGAATGTTGTTTCGCAAATGCTGCCAAGCACGTAATCATCAAACAAAATTTCCAGTTTGTTTCATTCCGACACGGGGAATCCTTTCGAATGCATAACGTAAACGGCGCTACACATAGTTTCGACAGTTGATACACAGGAGAATGCACGCCCCCGTATTCCGAAGCGAGAGACAATATCTCTAATAGCGCGAAATCATTGTCCTTTTTTCATTCGAATTTTAAATGTACCTTTTGTTCGCCTCTCGTCTCGCTCGCGTGACGAATTTTTATCCTCTCCGCTCACAATCTTCCCGTGCGATGATAAATTCGTCGTCGTCGAACGCGATCATCCAGTCACAGTTGGCAACAACAGCGCACGGTGCAAGGATTATTTGTCTTTTTTTTTTAAAAGAGCAAAGAATAATCCTCTTTGCGCCGGAGTTTTCTCCTCTCCGCTCACAATCTTCCCGTACGATGATAAATTCGTCGTCGTCGAACGCGATCGTACAGTCAGACTCGGCAACAAAAGCGCACGGTGTAAGGATTTTTTGTCTTTTTGTTTTTTTTTTAAAAGAGCAAAGAAATAATCCTCTTTGCCGCGGAGTTTTAATGCGCCGCGACCGCGTATGTTTCCGGTCCGCGTGGCGGCCATATAAATATCACGTAACGCAGGCGATATGAGTATGCATCCGCAATAATTCACGTAGATATATCGCTCCGCGCTTTACCCACTCGAAGGAGTACATGGTTTTCGCGCTGGCGTTTTCGAGGGGACGTAATTGTGGGAGACTTTTCTTGGCTAAAGGAAAAGTTTGATATTCGGCGCGCGCCCATGCCCGCCGAGGGGTCGAACGATTTCCGACTCTCTCGAAGAAAGAATTCAGTCGGAGAATAGTTGAGCGCGCGGCGAAGAACGACTACTACGACGACGGGCCGATTGCCCGGGGCATTGGAAAATGGCTGACATTAATCTCGAACCTTTAATTAGGGAGGGATCGTGACAAACGTCGGAAATTTTTATCTAAACCGTTCCCGTGTCGGGTACCGCACCCTCATTGGGTTCATTTTTCCTCGCCATATTTTAATTCCTCCTTCGTTATTTGAAGCGAACCAACGAACGAACGCGCTTCGACGGGTAGGGTGGTTACCATTCACTCCTTCTTTTTTTTTTTTACCCTCTCCCTTCTTTTGCTCCTTCCATTCTCTCCTCCATTCTCTTTTACACTCGCGAATTTACCGCGGCAAGCCGAGGAACCACCGCGCACGGTCGAGTCATACGAAATATCGGCGAGTCCAATTCTTCTTTTACGATGATTCTCTTTCGCGAATTTTACAGGCTTAATTTTTGTATGTGCTTCTTCCACTCTGAAGTTCCTTCCCTCGTATGGCAACATCCAGCAGGCATATCCTATCGAACATACGTTCCACCGCTATTGATATCGGTTTCCCATCTCTGCTACGTATATCTTGGCGAAACCTTTCATCCTGCTCCTTCCTGAATATTCCTCGCTACTATGGGGAGTAGTTGAAATGGGCGGGAAGGAAAATTGTGAGTGTGACTTATTTTATATTTCAGTTCCATCGGTGGTCTATATTCCGAGGGTATCGTCACCACCTCTTAATTTATATTCTCCCTCTTTTCTTATTGTTAGTATACCACGGAAATTCCATCGCCTCGTTCTTCGTGCTGGTGGAATTCGAGAATGGTTATATTTTCCCCGTTAATTTTTTCCCCTACGAGCTAAGTCTCCTTTTATTGGAAGAATGCGATTCTCCTCGGCCCTTTCGCGAACGCACCGCGGGAGGTTTTCGAGCTGACGAATTGCAGCAGCTTGCCAAATTCTCGACGTTATTGCCAAAACTTTTAAAGGCTCCTGCAATAAGGGGCCCACGGAAGCGGGGCGCGATTAGATCGCAGCTATATATCAAGGTTTCGCGACAATAGAGATTAAGACTGTCCGAGGACAAGCGATAAATCGTCAAATAAATAGGGGAAAGATGCTGAGGAGGTGAAGGAGATAAATCTCGTTACCCCGGCAATAATTATTCCTCGATGTGGCAAGGTCACGACTATCGTCCACTTGAAATTCAAATGCTGGAAGAGCAGGGTAAGATTCGTTTGTTGCGTTCGCGAGCGTTATCGTTGAATAAATCAGAAAATGCGGTGATATTTTTTGTGCGCTCCTCACGTGACACGAGCGCTGGACGTCGGCGAAGGGTCCTCCAATTTCCATATTATAATTAATTTCTCATTTACCTGGGGGACGTACGTTAGTTATACGTCCCAGGTCGAGCGACGCTCGAGCTATTCATACATATCTAATTAGTTCGGTTTTGTCCGGAAGTTATAAAGTGGCCCCAAAGCGCTTCCGGGCACGAGCGATCTAACGCTCGTAAATCTCGATCGAAGTGTTCGCTTCGATTGTTTCGACGGAATCTACGCACTTCATCGCACGACTCGTAGCGCATTGCTACGTAATTCGCACAGTTCGAATTACCCGCGTGCGATTTGCCTACGCACTTTTATGAACGAGCGCGCGGTGCTGGCGAGTTTTCATTCGTCGGCACGGTGCGCGTTGCCGCAACGATTTAAACGAGCTATGTGGAAATGTAGAAAGGCGGAATTTAAAACACGAATCGTTATTAGAGATTTCTCGGCGAGAGAGGAGGCTTTAAAATAATCGTAACTTATGCGAGTCTGAATAAAACATTCGTGTAAGCTGTGGGGACGTTTCGTGTAAAAAGAGTGCCTCGGTCTCTCGAATATTCACCATTTTAATAAATTCTCCTTTCTTCCTCATGCATACGACCCTTTGGGAGATGCGTAAATAAATATTTAACGTAAATTTGTTTTTTTACCTCGGGGCACTCGTTTAATTAAACACTCTCGGACGTACCAAACGCCATTAGTTCGCGACTGTCGTAGTTACGGCGAATGAAGAATCGATTTAGCGTGTTTTATTTATCACCAAGGCTCCACGCTAATCTCGTTATCGTTTAAACGATAAATTATCGCCGAACTAAATTCCTATCCAAGTTTTTCGTGGTAATTTCTACAAGTAGCTTAGCTTTTCGCGCACGTATCCCCTGCATCTCGTTTACACAACACGACGGCTAAAGGGGAAGCTTCTCGCGCAGAAGCACGTCCGCGCGAACATTTTAACAAATTGTTTTTCGTTCTAGACCGAGAAATTCTCGGAGCGTAGTCAATATCCTCGAACCTGATCGCGTTAGGTTAGCGACAGCGCACCGGCAAATGTCCCTATCCGGAGTGCAAGGTATTTTAATAAAATGACTTGATAAAAGGAATTTTCTCGCACGAGGAAGACGAAAATTTCCGACGAGTTTACTTCGACGTTTAAAACCGAACGAACTACGAGATTCTTTACTCAATCACCATACTCACTGGGATGTTCCGATTCGCCGTTGTCCGCATCATCGTCCAACGCAGCTGTCTTCTTCGCCTCCGCATTCACCAGGGTGGATATCTTGATGCACGTTGTTACGATCAATATCCACTGCATATTGGCGAACATGTTTCCTTGCCAGTTCACCCCTCGATCATCGTAATCAAATGTGATTCTTATTCGTGGCAGTCCGATTGGCAGTGCTCGCTTTCACTGAAACACAACGAGCAATTCGCGTAGTGAGTATCAGCTTGCTCTCGAAGCGCATAAAATATTGCAAATTGTAATCATCGATTTCGATGGGCGCCCGGACGGAATTTTAATTACACGCCTCATTCGCGGAAATTCGTCGAGAATTCGAAAAGAGATTTCCGAATGAGAGTTCAAACGAGCAAATTACAGATTCGAAGTCCGATTACTGGGGCGTACGGTGAAGTAGAAATGCCGTGATTGCTTGCACCGCGCGTCCGCCGGACTCACTTGACTTTCCTTTCCAGGGCATAAAATTATTTGACGGGTAAACCCATCTTACACGCCGATTATTTGACTGTAAATTTGCCACGGGTTACGCGGGGTGGCCTGTCGAGAAGATATCGGAGGCGCAATGTAAGTCGTGGAATTAATAGGAACGCGGTTAAAGGTGGCGCCATGAGAATCAAATTATTGCGAATCGCCTGGCACAGAGAGTGAGAATTGAATTTCATACGGTCGGTTTAGCCGAAGACTGCTGGCCGTGGGTCCGTCCTGGTAGATTTAATCTGAGGACTCTTCTCGCTCTCGTCGACCCGCTTTTCTCCATCCTTATTCCGACCCTTTTGTTTTTCTCCCCGGAGGGGAATCGAGGCGTTCGTTCCTCACCGTTTCTTCGAGTGAAAGGAAAGAACGCGCTAGCAACAATCGTTCCGCTTAAAGGGAGAAGTATGAATTTCTCCCTTAAAGAGAGAGAGAGTGGTCTCTCTCTCTCTCTCTCTCTCTCTCTCTTTCTCTCTCTCTCTATCGTCCTCCCAAGCTTTTGAATAGGACCATAGAGGATTATCCTATAAGCGACGGTATAACAAAAGGTATTACGGTAATATCGCTACAGGACACGTGCATTGTTTCACGCTGAAGTTCATTTCGGAGGGGAAGATCCTTGGAGTATGTTATTACAATGTCCTTCCATGGCGTTGTATCATTCAGTAGGTACGCGCTTCGCTAACCCCTACGTCACGGCTTGGCCTCCGGGACTACAGAAGAAAATCAGCGGCGAAGGGTTCGGTTAGTTGCATTAAATTCGCAGATGCTTGTTAGAATTAAGTAGGCTTCTACGCGTTTTCTCTAAAACGGACGTGGAAAGTGAGGTAAGCGAAGGGAGGGGTAATTGCATTATGTTCTAAGCACTTATTACCGTTACCTACAATCCTGGGAGCATTCTCAAAGGGATTACGGAAAATTGGGTTACGTGCTTTAAATTTCCAGCAGTCGTTACAATTAAGTGTCCTTGGTGCGCGTATTAGGAGGACGAGGATGGAAAATGCACATTCTCGAAATGAACGTGTAGAATCGTTGGAGTCGCGGATTCTCAAAATTTACTGGAATCAAGGGTCCTCGTTGAACGTGCTTCCAGAGAAGTTCTCGTAGAGAATCTTTATGTAGGCGTTAAAGAAAAATGTCTAAAGGGAGCTGCAGATTACCAATATCTCTTGCAATTAAGTATCCTGTCGTCTGGCAGGTCGCATCAAAAACTTGGTGCACTTACTGCAATCAGGCGTCTCACTCGGTACACATATTCTCAAAACAGACTGTAACGAGTAAACAGAAGAGGGTAGAAGAAAACAGCGAACCTCGAGCGTTTACAAGGTGGAGCACATCCTGTTTGCGCACGAACTCCGTCGATCTTCTCTACCCCCAACCTTCTTTAGCCTCTCCAGTTGCAACTGCAGTTGCCGGCGCTGCTCATCTTCGTTACGTTTCGGCGCAAAACGTGCTCGTTCATCGCGATCAAATCGTTCTCCACGAGCCGTTCATCGAACGAATTAAGCGCCGTGCTACCGCCGGTAATTGCAAACGTTTGTAATCGCTTAAACCGGCAAGCGGCCAAAGGTGCGACAATATAATCGTTCGGCATCCGGGATCCTCGCAGAGAGATAGAAGGAGGAGGAGAGAGAGAGAGAGAGAGAGATACGCTTGCCACGAGCAATATGTACGTGTAATTTGGCCACCAATTTCCGCTCTTTAAAAGTCGTCAAACGATTCCCGCCAATTATAGCGGTCCGCGAGAGGATTCGCCCCGGAGCACCGGAGATTGATATTATCGGAGTAGGTCCGTAGCATTTCCTCTCCATTACAGAACACGCTCGGTGTTCCCGGCAGTTTGTAAGTACTTTTTGTTCCTTCGTTCCTCTTTCTCCGGAGGTGCTCCGGTGGAGGAGGAGAAGGAGGACCTGGAAAGAGGTTTTCTTCCGAGTCGCTCTCTCGTTCAACTCTGTGTCTACGTGTGCACCGTGTGTGTGTCTCTCGGTGTTCGGGTGTAGGTGAGGGTTGCGCGAGTGCCACGTACGGAAAGAAGAGTTGTCCCTCTGACGTGTCTCACATCGGACACGCGGGCCTCTTTTCTACTTTGGCGCTCTGGCCGGCCATCGTAGAAGGAGTACGTGACAAAAGGGTTGTTCCCAGCGAAGAGTGCCACCGTCGAACACGTTGATGGGAGCTTTATTATCCATTTGGTCCTCCATCCACCCTCCTCTCGCCCTACCACTCGCACTCCACGGCAAATTAATTTGAAAGACGTTGAAACTTCTGAATCGTTTCGGATAATGGATAGGAAAAGCCCTGGAAGAGCGACACTAGAGACAGAGTGGGTCCTTGGACGCGAGCCTTCGTAAGGAGCGTTCGAGGTTCGTTATAAATTATTGAGAGATTGGAAAAAGCACGAGAGACAGGTGTACGTGGAGTTTTGCAAATCGTGGGTGAATGTAACGCGATTACGCGAAATTTCTCCGGGCAAATAATTATCCTTTACGCTCTCGCGCGTGGCATACCGAGAAGATTTCGGGCGCGGAAGCATTCGTTGCGAAATATTAATCGCTCGTGAAACTACGCTACCGGCGAAGACTTCCCGCTATACGATGCGCAGCCTCCTCCTTCACGATCTCTCGAAGTTTCGCTAAGGCGGCGCCGATTTGTCAGCGCTAAGACGACGGTGGTTGGGGAGCAAAGAAGTAGAATAAGTCGTCGGTACTTTTGCAGAGGATCGGTATACCTGGTCGAATCAATACCGTAATGTCGAATTAGCTCGAAGAATAATGGGGGTTCAAGAGGGCGGACAGAATGACCGCCATCCTCCACGAGAGAGGAGAAGTCGAATGAACGAGATATCGAAGAGCTCCGCCGAGTCACTTCTGGTCTTTTCACGGAGCTCTTAAACGGCCATTAGCGAGCTCGAACTCGTGGGAGAAGAGGAGCCGACGACGACGGCTACGAGCCCACAGATTTCCAATGGCTTCGTGGAACGTCAAAGGCGGAGCCGAACCCTTCGCTATTGAATGAGCGGTAAAGTGTCGAAAGAGAAATTACCAGGTTTGAAGAATCACGTGAGGCGTTCGGGCGCGCGCGCACGCTCTCGTTCCCACGTTCTTCGACGCCTTAACTCCGCTGGGACAGTAATTATTTTAATTAAGATACGAGAACGAGGGTAGTGCATCTTCGAATATAAGAAAAAGGGGTACCAGGCACCGGTAACTTCTTCTCCGATGGAAAGTGTCCTAACGACGCAGGGCTGGCGGTGGCGAATGAATTGCTTATTTAGCAGTCACAGTCCGCATTAAGGCAAATGGAGCTCCTTTCCGCATAATTATATTCCACCGTGCTAATTCATCCTCGCTACTTACTTCGCGCGGAAGTTGAAAGTCTTATAAATGCAACACTCGCCGAGTGGATGTCTCTTGACGCGCGTGCGAATTAACCGTTCCTTCGCGAGGAATTTCAAAGAAAGCGTCTCGCGCAAGCGGGGTCCGCGAGAAAATTGTTCGCCACTGGTAGAAACGGCGGGACGGACATTTGCTTTTTCGTATTTTTCTTCTATCTCGTCGGATTAAATCGCTTTATTAATACTCTATACCTCGTACGCGCGCCGCCTCGTATTTTCGTTCTTGATTGTTGCCATTCAATTCGCGATCTTTTGATACGCCCAGTCCTTTTCCAGCTTTTTCATTTGACATTTAACATTCACGCACGCACACGCGGGAATTGCGCGATTCGAAGCGGGGACGCGATGAGTTCTCCACGCGTCTTTTTCACTCCCCGCTCAATGAAGATATATTTTTCATCGACGAGCAATGAACCAGTTTTAACTCGCGCGGGGTCCATTGAGAATTATCGCACAATGCACTCGTTAACGGCGCGTCAATGAATGCAAACAAATGCAGCGGGAAGCGCGTAGTGATTCGCGTCGCTTCCTTTTTGAATTGTTAACAAAGGTTACTCCGCTGGTTATAAAACGGAATCCATAATAGGGAGGATGAATCGTCTCTAATTAAAAGAAGAGATGGGAACGGCGATACGTTGGATAATGTATCGATAAAAACGAGATAAAGGGTAAAAGGATATGGTGAATGTTTAAATAAAGGTACGGTGAATGTGCTTCGCAGGGCACGATTGTGCTTTATTACAAACAACGGCTCGATTACATCGCCATTGAAATCCGGGCGCTCAAGTGCATATTGTTGGCTTTGTGTCGGTAACGTTGCGAATTATTCAAACTATGAAAATATTCGAAATTTCAATGCTCTCTCGTAGTGGCTTTTAGTGGTAAATAAATTTCGAAACTTTTTCAAAACTCAATCTAAAGTAGTGGCGGCCAAACGTACTCGGCCAAGTGAATATATGAATAACTTATTGCTCTGAATTATGAAGCCCCCCTGAATACGCAAAAACTTTGGCGAGAAAAAAACAAAATAAAAATATGTTCCGTCCGATGCACTTCGGTGATAAATATTTCAGCGGATTATCCAACGGAATACGCGAATGTTTTTCGCCACCGCGATTGTTTAGTTATTCGCAATTAACTAAACACTCTGTTATTTTGGCAAGGTTGCGAAAATATTGCATTTGCATAAAAGCAGATGCGCTATTAGTTTCGGTCGCGTATCGATTAAATTCCAACGAAGTTTATTATCCGTAAACTCGACCATTATTCTACGAGGAGTATTATTCGTTTGCCGAAAAATTCTCCCTTCCATTTTACAGATAAATATAGACAGTAAGAGAAAATGTCTTTTTTTTGTACGCGACCGATATCGATCCCTCGCGTTAATTGAGTGTAGCAGACTGTACTTTTTCACGTCGTAAGAATTTTCCTCCATCCGTGGTGTACGGTCGCGCGATCGTGTCCAGGGTAGAAAACGAGGAAGAAGAAGAACAAGAAGCGAGAGGAAATAAAAACGCGTGAAAAATCGATCTAGAGTAGAATTACCTTTGATTTATTCTTCCAGGGACCGTAGGGTACATGCGTAATAGGATTCCAGGAGCAGTATCACTTTCTTCTCCACACTCACACGACCCGTGGGGACGGTGTCCTTACGAGTCACCTCCTAACCGGTGGTCCCTCTCGAACGATAGGTAATCTTACACACGTGGCAGTGAACGTCTTTACTATCAGCTTTAGAGTTATCAATCCGATACATTCGATCGCACGAGATCACGAAGTAGGTTGTAAAGCACTCTCTGATACTCGGTGAAATTTCACATCAAAGCTCGAGAATCCTCATAATCCCGGTGCACTCGTTCCTTCCAAAGGGAATCGTGGACGAACTTTCCGCGTACTTTCTTTCAGCGGCGACGGCAGGCGTCAGTGGTACACTCTCCTTCAACCCCGGAATTATAATTCCTCGCGGCGGAGAAATCCAAAGACACGGAGACGCGTTACCTACGAATGATATTCACAGTGGAGATGGTGGAACGAGAACTGTGCGAGAACCGGGGGGTTGCACGCAGCAGGTTTAAAGATACAGCGGATGGGACGAAGCACGGGGTGAAAAAGTGAAGTGCGATCGCACTCTCAAGTCACGACGGCGATTTTCCCTCCACGAGGAAATATCTTGCGCGATGGCAGTGTTGGTTAAAGTAGTAGCACATGCGTGTCTCGTTTTTCTCTCGCTCCTATCAAATGACGTTTCCTCCTTCTCTCTCTTCCCTTTCTATCTCTCTTTCTCTATTCGCGCGTGTCTCCGTCTCTCCACCAGGATAGAACAAAATATTCTTCGGCACCCTCGGCGAGATAACCCGCGCGCGAACCGAGCGCGCCGAGCTCCGCGATGTCACTGGATGCTGCCGGCGAACTTTTGCGCACGGACGAGCATCCCCCACGTACCACCCTAGCTTCCACCCTCGCTCTCTCTCTCTCTCTCTCTGTCTCTCTCAGTCTCTCTGGATCTCTCCTTCGTCCACCTTCTCTCCTCTCCACTACTAGCAACCCTCTCGTCCCCCGTTTCGACCTACCACCCCCCACCCCTTCTCACATCCCTCTCCACGCCTGGTCCAGACTTACTCATACCACCTCGCCTCCGGTTTCCAACCCTCCTTCTCTTCCGCTTCGTGCAAGCTCGATAATCTTCGTGGAAGCTCGCGCGACTCTGAATTCAAAGAGAGAGCGGGGGACAGAGAGAGATGGAGAGAGATGAAGGACAGGGAACGAGAGGAAGAGAGAGACAGAGAAAAAAAGGAAAGGTGGAAGAAAAGGGGTGAGAGCGTGGCAAGCTCTCCCATCCGTGACGAAGATCGGCGCACTTCCGATTGGCTGAACGACGACGACGACGGGCGCTCGCTACGGCGAAGAGGATGACGTCGGTGGTAGCGTTCTCGCGAGAACTGGTAGCGGAAGCGGACGATGCGCGAGATATTCCGGCAAGCCGTTGGAAGCCTCGGCCTGGCAAAAACGAGTGTGTTCACCGGGATTAATCTAATGCAATTGCAATCTCTTCATTAGCCACATGAGTAATTGCCACGGGGTAAATCCGTTAATTGAGTTTATCGATTCCAGGAATGACCCTCCAGACGCACCCCGAAGCTTTCCGCTCGCGCATTAAATGTCGAGGATTATTCGCGCGAGCTCGAGGCCCGCGAGATAGGCTACGATCCTTACGTAGAAACACGTTTCTCCGATGTCCAATGAGTTTATTCGCCTTTTTAATTTCATTTTCCTCGCGCCACCTACCACCAAAGACGCCTCTTTTTCCGTTCCGCCTTCTCCTCTTTTTTTATTTAGAAGCCTGCTAGCCGGGGCGGAAATCGAATCGCGGAATTATTCCGCGAGGGGTGTTAATGTATTTATTGGATCGGCCGACGGAACGGTGTCCGTTTTGTTTTCGTCCCTGAATCCTCTCGTCGCGCTGCTGCCTCGCTGGCTTCTTTCGCTAGTCAAGTTTTCCTCTGGCGTTGCTCGGCCCGCCTGGCTCTCACCGTCCGTTTCTACTGGCGCTCCTGCGGTCCGACATACGAACGATGCCTCACGTTGCGGTGAACGTGAGCAGTGGTGAACGGGCCAGTAGATACGGTGCGTGTGGGGCGGACACCTCTTTGTCCGTATTTCTACGTACACCGTTTATAACACGAAGTTTAACAGGTTTTTATTTTCACCCTCGGCAATTCTGGTTGCAATTATCGTGACTCGGTTCGCTCGTTTGACGTTGCGAGTTTCATTTTGACTTCAGAGTTTCCTTTTTGTTTTTTCCTTGCACGCGAATTTCGTTTTTTTCCTTGGCGCTGCCTTCGACGATAACGAGGCTCGACGATTTTTTAATTGATATACCTCTCGTTGGTGATTAATGTTATCTGACTTCACCGGGGAGGCTTTCGTTGCACGGGCATTCCGCTCTTCCACCCTTTCAATTCTCATTCTATCCGGATTTACTTTTTGCAGTGAGCCCGTTGATAGAGCGAATATGGCGCAAATACGTCTTTATTAAAATCTGTACATTATGTCGTATATAGCGGAGCTTAAAAATTTTTCGATTGGTAGAATTTTTCAGTTAGTTATCATTTGGATTCGGGGAAATTTTTTTCTTTCTCGTCATCCAATGCAGCTCCCTTGATTTCGTTTCGGCTCTTCCTCCATCCTCGTTCATTTCGTCTCTCTCTCTCTCTCTCTCTCTCTCTCTCTCTCTCTCTCTCTCTCTCCCTCTCTCTCTTTCTCTTTATCTCCCTCTCGCGTTCAAAATGACGTTCATTCGTTGGATTTATCGATTTCACGCGCGCCCGCACCATTACACGTTATGCGCACCAATATTGCCGTCATTTTAACTGCCGCGCTCTATGCAACGTGCGCGGGCCCCGGAGGAATATTATTACTGAGGTCACTGTCATTAAGAGTTGGATTTATATTTGCCAATGGTATATGACGAATATTTTTTTAGTAACGCTACCTCCGCTCGAGCGTTCAGTCGCGATAATCCGACGTTAATCCGTAAATATCGAAATTTCGCTGTGGAAACATCGTCACGCGCTAAAAGCACCGGCAAAGCTGAGAATAGCAGATGGCTCGTTATAAATGTTTCCTCGTATCTTAAATGCTCTTTGACCCGGGAAAAGCTCTCGCGAGAAGTTACCGTACTTCTGAACTTCCTTTATGGAAGCGTCCGATGATCGATGTAAAAAATTACATTCTACAAATTCGGACATCCGCCGGTACCTTTATTATTTACGCATCAGGCTTCGCGGGGTCGTGTGTACCCGCGCAATAAAACTTGCACGAGTGTAAAGGTCGTGGCGCGAGGAGTAGTACGTATCGTCCCTCCTTCGGCAAGGAGGGAACAGTTTCGTCGAGTTAGCGCGATACGAGAATTTCGACGAGCGCGACAAAGTGGTAACCGCCGCCGCGCCGTGTAGCGAACTCCTCTACCGAAAGACGGGGGCGCGCGCCTTTTTCCTCGAGGCGCCCGAGGAATACGAGAAATTCTATGAGCGCCATAAATTTCCAGGTAGGTCTCCTCCAACTTGTTGTCAGGATCTAACCTCTCGTATCTGGTGTCCTCTCGCCTACCCAATCGTCAGTCAGGTGTCATACATAAACATTAGAGGAAGAAGAAGAAGCGAGGGAGGAAGAATTTGCGCGAGCTTTCGAAGAATTCTCCGCGCACTTCCGAGATATATATATATATACATACATATATATATTCTTTCGTGGGTCTCGCTAGGACAGCTTAATCGAGCGAATCGAGGACGATAAGAGAAGGCAGGGTAGCAGCGGTCCGTCGATTTAATTGCGCCGGAGCCTTTTAAGCAGCGAGATTTACTCGCGAAGGGGGAAACGAATTTTCTCCGATTGCTCGCGTGGCGTGCACGCCACCGCGCTTCACGATGGTGGGGAAGAAGGCTGCGCGAGCGTTGACAATGAAAAGTAATGGCGATCAACAAAGTGTCAACACAGGCCGGAAGCAGTCTGACATCGGGAGAGAAAGTATTCGAATTACCCGTAGGTGCATGCCCACCTAGCTTGGCTCCACTACTTTTCCTCTTCCATCTTACTACAAGTACCTTCTACTGTTTCCAACCTTCTCTCTGTCTCTCTTTCTCTATCTATCTTTCTCGTATACCGAAGCATCCCTTTGCCCCACCTTCTTTTTACCTCCATTCCTCACGGACCAAACGAGAAGCCGTATCAAGGGTTTCCCGGTTTTACTCGCTTCCGCATTCTACCCAGTTTCACCCTTCACGAGAAGTACCAGGGCCGTGGTCGTAACACCACGAGCGAAGCGGACACAAGAGAGAAAGAGAGAGAGAGTCGGGTACAAATGCAACCTTGAATAACAAAACTTCTTGAAGAGGCCGCCTCCTTTGTTTCAGTCCCCGCAGCGATCTATCGATGCAGGCTTTCTGGAATTTCATTGAGAATTTATCGAGGGAAGAGGCTTACGCGAATTCGCGTTACCCAGGAGGGACACACACGTGGCCATTACATCGGTGATAGACGTCATTCCGTAGCTCCGTGCCTATGCAACGTGAAGCCGTCAAGAGAGTTATCTTGGAGATAGGTTTGCCCATTAAGGTATTTCCGCGTGTGGCTAACACGCCCCTATCTATCCACACGGCACATTTACAAGCACCATTCCGCATCTGTATTGGCGATGCATTAAGCCCACTACGTATGACTCGTCCTCCGAGTGTCTCTGACCCGCTGATCAGCAGAGCAACGCTAGTGTAGCAGAGCCGAGTGGGTTGCTAGTGGTGGTGGTGCTGCTACAGCCACGAATATGGAGCAACGAGGCATGCCTAACAGCCAATCAGCTGATACGGTAATTAGGCTTTACCTGTATCTGGCTATCTAACGAGCTACTTTATACATGGTCACACCTAGGTTCGTCATTGCAAATTAACCTTTACTGCCTTCCCTACCACCATCGCTCACAGCCCTTTCGACCCACGCCTTGCACGTCATAGATCAACCCCATTAGAAATTACCCAACCGGCTAATTGAATCTCATCGTGTCGCCTGATTGACCACGCTCCCTTAATTGCAACGACTAAATAAATAACCGAGACTTTTGTTTTTGCCGGAGGATGCGAGGACACGCGTGAATTTGGAGCTCGAGCTTTCTCTCGCTATTGATTGTGCAACGGGTAAGGGGACGGTATTGAGAGTTTCCTACTTGCTTATGCATAGGAGTAATTTTTCGAGTTTCAGCTTGAATCGATCTTCGGCCTTGCATGCACCGCGTGTCACCTTTCCGGAACTAATGTATCGTAATACTGAACACGTATTGGGATTCAAAGTTGCGTGTCCGAAGTTGTGAAGTCAAAGTTTCGGAATCGCAAAGCCGAACCTTTGATTCCCTCCTACGGGAAAGGTATCCGAAAGCAACTTCACGCCCATTGCTTCTTGGTCACTCTGAGGCGTCTTGCGGGGTTCTATGGATACCCCCGGGCGGCTAGAAATTCCTGAGGGAACCACGAACCTCTAGTAGGAAGTGCTGTGGCGAACCGCTGGTCCGATCCTAGGATACAGTCCTACCCACAACGACCTAGTCGTGTCTGTGGAGCAGTATGGTAGTAATGCTATCGGCGCGGTCAAGATTACTTCTAACAATTCAAATGTTCTTTCCAGTAACGCATCGATGCGCTCCGAACACGGGAAACTTTCATTCTCCACGAGTTTCAAAGCAATTCGAGTTATTCGACAACGACATCGACCCGAGTGCGATTATTTTTAAGTATTTAAACCTTTGACTGCGGAGCATTCAGAAATTAAACGAATCTATCGGGCAGTGCTTTATCTGCAACAGCCTGGACCAGTGATGACGAATCTTTTTCGGAGGTGGGTCAAATTTTGTTCATTATTTTTTTAGTACTACCTCGTGGATCACCAAGTCAGTGGTGCCACTTGGAAAGGGGGAGGGAAGGATGGTTAAAAACTACTTTTATAAGTAAAGTTAGGTATAAGTGAAAAGTGAGTTTATAAAAATCAGCGTGTGGGTAATTTAAAAAGCTTGCGTGGGTCAGTGTTAGACCTGCATGTTATAGGTTTGCAATCGCTGGCCGCTAAACGCAATACGCTTTTCGTTTATAGTTAAAAGGTGGCACTCAAATTACTTTATTTTATTAAGCTTGATTACAAAAATTCGCTTTGCGCTGCAACTGACGATCTCGCATTGGCCGCCTGGAGGCGGTGGGCGCGGTCAAAGGGTTAATTATTTTTCAGGTACACCGAGGTAGAAAGTGACGTATTTCAAACCAGCTACATCTGTCGGTTCTCATTTCCAAATGACGTCAAACAAATTGCGATAGCCGTGTTATCGAGCCAATCAAAATTACTTCTAACGATTGAAACGTTTTTCAGACACGCCGAAAGGGAGAACGCAACATACTCCGGCGTATTGTGGAAACGTGGAGTTTCAAAGCAAATCAAGTATTCATCGATGTCGACAACGTTATCGACTCGAGCACGATTATTTTTTAACTATTAATTGTTTTTCAGCTACATCGGGCCAGAGAGTGACGTATATATTTTAAACGAGCAACACCCGTTTGTTCTCATTTCCAAAACAACGTCAGGCAAAATACCGTAAGCCGTGCGATCGAGCCAATCAAAGTTACATCCAACGATTGAAACATTTTTCAGGCACGCCGAGAGGGAGAAAGCAACATACTCCGGAATCTTGCGGAAACAAGGAATTTAATCTTCAACCCAATGGCGAGAGTAACACGGCAATAAATCCTCGTACAAATCGTCACCGGGCTATAAATATTGGATCGCCGACAAAGAGAGCCTTAACGCCGTCCCTTAACAGCTAAGGAGAAAATTGATTGAGGCGCTACTTCCGCGATACACTGGTAGGTACGTCACTCGTGCGTATCGATCATTAATAAAGCAGTCGCCCGTTGTCGACTGCCAGGACGAAGGGGGGGTGTAGTGGAAGAGGAAAGCATTGCGTCTACGTTTGATCGATAGCCCAGGAATAAGGGACGACGTGGAATAGGACCGAACGAGTTCGTCATTTGGAGTTTCCATCGATTGGTTACGACGTGTATCGAGGACGTTGACAACGCGCGGAGCACGTGAAAAACAAGGAAAAAGAAGGGAAGCAGATAGACGGTTGCGCGCGAGAGGCGGCACTAGGAGTGAGAGGGAGGGGTGGTGAATGGGGGTGGGGACTGAATGCGGATGGCATGGCTCGCAAGAAGGGGATGAGGAGGAAGTGGAGGAGGAGGAGGCAAGGTATGGAAGAGCGAGGAAGCAAGAGAGATAGAGAGAGAGAGAGAGAGAGAGAGAGAGAGAGAGAGAGAGAGAGAGGAAATAAATGAAAACGCGAAAGGGATGGCGAGCACGAGGAGTGGGAGTTAGGGGTATAGGGTAGGTGGAGAAAACTCGACGAACGAGACTGGACGATTAATCCCCTTTGTCATTTAAATCGAGGCCGATGCGTGTCACGCGGTCGTGGTCGCGTTGTCAATCGTTATTGGAATGGTTATCGATTTATTGTGACGCGATTGCACCGCGTCGCAAGCTACATGGAAGGGATGGGCGAGCAGGGTGCCCAAGGGTGGTTGACGTGAGAGCGAGGGTGAGAGCGAGAGGTCCACAGTCGTCGGAGGGTTGGGATGGCTATAGGTACGAGAGCGCAGCGGAGAGAAGCCGAGTGGAGGAGGTGGAGACGCGTCAATGATAATTGAAATTCGAGTAGCGATGGTAACGTGATGTTTATGCAATAACGCGTCACGATAGCCGACTACAAAACGTTACCCGATACAAGTTTAATATTGGATTCTCCCGACCCTCGCCTTCTTTTTTACCACCGCCCTTCTCCCTTCTCCGCGCGTTTAATCGATCGGAACTCTTTTTTTCGTCCATCCCCTTTTTGCCAGTTCTTTTTTTGCCGGTTCCATCCTACCTTCGGCGCAGATCACTCCTTTTTTCCCAGTTACACGGACCACGGTGGTACTGCAATTCCGCGATGTACCTTTCCGCATCGCGCCGTATGAGCTTCACGTGGACGGTTTTTGTAAGTTTCGCGACGATCCAGGCTGGGATTCAATTATCGATGTATCTCGCGTGCATTCGGTCGATCCGCGCGCGGCAAACATCGCGAGTACCGATTGCGCGTAATCGGAATATGGCGAGGGGCGAATTTTTGAGAATCGCAGGGTTTTTTTGTCCGGTGAATTTACGTTGTGCCGGATGAGTTTCGCGAGGCGGTTCTTGTAAAGTTGAGCGAATCATTGAATTATCGATGTATCGTGTGAATTACTTTACTGATCCGTGGAAGGCACGTGGAACGTGTGGCGTTTACGTGTAATCGGGGTATCGCGGAAAATGAATTTCGAGCATTCCGTACTGCACCAGGTCCGTGTATAATATTCGGTGAATTTGCATCGAGTGGAAGTGATTCGTTTATCGTGTAACGAATTGGCGCGATGATTCGAGAAGGGTGTGAACAAGAGGTACTGATTACGGACAATCAGTACCCACTCACGGAATATCTTGGAGAAGCGAGGGTGAAGTGAGTTTTAAAAATCTGGAGGGGCTCACGTGCCGGAAGCTACATCCCTATCTCGACGTCCGTGCAGCAAGGTGTACAATTTATGGCCCCGACTGACTTTTTCCACTTTCATACCTTCTTCTACCCAGCCCTTCTTTCTATCCCATTCACGTCCTGCTCGGTGCCTCTCTCTCTCCACCTCGCCCTTTTTTATTCCTTTTTACGCATGTACGTGGCACACATGAAATTCAGTATCGTGACCAGACATGCGATTTCCACATAGCGTTGTTCTGTTTATGACGGACAAATGTATTTTTATGCGATACGTACCGGGAGAGAGAGCAAGTGCCACGAAAAGTCACGTTTCATTTAGCTTCGCTGGCACTTGCGATACTGGGGCAACGCGGGGGCGCACGCGTACACATTTTCTCAAGGAAACAAAACATTTTTATTTCACGCTGATAATCGTACGGCGCCCAGCTCGTACGATTCGCCGAGGTAAGGCACAAAGGGAGGTGAAATATTAATTAAAACGATACGAGAAGAAGCTGGAAAGAAGCGTGTAGCTTTTTCACCTCTCTCGTTCTCTCTCTTCTCTCTTTCTCTCTCTTTCGCGGCAAGTAGGTCACAGACCACGCAAATGGCTGTAAGTATATGCAAGAAGGATACAGCACGAAGCCTCTGCCTTATATATATACCATATACAGTAAAGCCGATTTGTTGCTTAGTTGGTGGAACTTTCCGCGAGATACGGCACGATTAAGAGTAAAACTTTCCTACGGACCTTTCCGCGAAAAGGATTTCTGCGGTGTATCCGTCCACCAAGGGCTGCCGACGAAGTTATTCTAGTTAACAAGTATCGTTCCTCCGAAGCCCGCACGTTGTAACCTTCTCCAAAAGTATTACCTGTTGAACAAGGCTAACAACATGCTCGTCACTTCATCGCGGTGTTCATTTTGCGATCGTAAATCAAGGTGGAAATTTCGCGTCGAGAGGAATATCTCTCGATTTTCATTCAACCTTCGGAGGGGGCGGACGGAGATTATTTTTTAAAAATCCGCGCAACCCTCAAGTGGACTCGTTAGATCGTGAAAAAGTACCGAACTCCTTCTGGCGTGATCGATAATTTCTGTACCGGTAAGACGAGCCCGCTAATTGCAGTCTCGAAACGCCCAAGGATATCTGCGAGCGATAGTAGAGAAAAAAGAAGAAGAGAGAGAGAGAGAGAGAGAGAAAAAAAGTGGCGGAGAATTCTCGCCTAGGGGTGGAAAAAATACGAGGAAAACTCGTCGGAAAACTTCGATGAATTAATGAATCGGCCGGGAATGGCGCGAGAGAATTTATTGTGAAAGCTGCGAAAATCGTTTCACAGAGGAGGGACGACTACTGCCTGAAAGTGACGAACGATATGCCGCCGGGCGAAATCGCCTGGAGCTGCCACGGCAAATGTTGAAGCTGCGTAATTGAAGATTTCGATTCGCGTAGAGGCGAGGAATTGCAAAAAGGAGGAGCGAGGGGAAAAATTGTAGGAAGGCTGGCGTGTCCGCGGCCGTTTCGGTGGGGACAGGTAGTTTCATTTCTCTCTTCCACTTCTTCCGTCCTTTCGTTTTTTCGTCGCGCATCGGCTGATCAAAACATTAATTAATTTATAACTGGCAGGAAAAGTGCTCCCGATTCACGCGATTCGCCAATTTATGGGCCGCCCTCGTGTTCGCGTCTGACAACAAATGAAGCATATGTCTACGTTATTTGTGATTTACGACGAGGTTTTTAATTGGATCCTGTCTTCTCGCGTGCGGAATCGACCGCGTGCGTGTATCAAAAGAGTGGTCCGATCTCGTGGTGTTTACCGCTCGCGTCGACTCGCACGGTCTTATCGGCTCGTTGAAAAATCATTCACCACGGTGCTTCGACGGAAGTAACGAGGCTCCTTTAAGAATCTCTAATTGACGTTCCATTTCACTCTTGAATTTTACTTCTTACCGGACTCTCCCTCTTATTTCCTTGATTTTCACTCGACGCGGAAGCTCGAGGGTAAAGGAAATACCTTGGATGATTTTGGAGTCGTCGGAAAAGCAGCTGGATGGGCAGTGCCTGAGGAAGCGGCGGCAAGCTGGAGACGGGCTGTCGCGAGTAGTCAAGGCAAGTTTTCAAAAAAGAAGAGGCAAAAAATAAACTCCCGTACAGATAACTAGTTGAGTGAAAAGCCGAAAGTTTCCAACTTCGACTACGAGCTAAAGTGATGAGCTGAAATGCGCAAGTGTTTTAAAAGCGTGGGAAATTAATTGTTAACTCGCGAGGGTGGGAGTTGAAAATTTATTTTTCAACTTACATCCCGGAGAACGTTGCTCCGCTTAAGATCGCGGATAATTCGAGCTACTCGTAATTCCATTAAGAATGATGCATCTTTAAGATCCATGGCGTACTCTGCTATTTTCTCCATAAACTTCATATTTTATAAACAGCTCTCCCTCTCCCTCTCTCTCTCTCCACTCTCTCTCTCCACTCTCTCTCTCTCTCTCTCACTCTCCGTGTATCGAGTCTCTCTTATCCAGAGTCGAGAGTTTCCTCACCCTGATAAAGCCATTCCCGTTCGTCACGTCGCGGTGGTTTTCGCAAAAGGATCCAGGGGAGAAGCTCAGACGCGATAAATACTTACGGCGAGGGTCGTGCGCAGGTAGGTTATGGGCAGAGAAACGCAGAGCGCCGATAAATTTGATTCATGGTCACGATTTGAAAATTGATTCGTTCGTATAACGGGCCGAAGCGCGAGCGCGCAGATACTGCGGGTGGGTGGTGAGGTGGAGGTGAGAGGAAGGACCGCTAGAATGGAAGAGAACTTGTGAGAACAGTAAAGCAAGCTTCCGATTCGATGGCTCGAGTGCGCTTCCGCGACAATGAGAAATGCCTCAGGTACAACTCGCGCGAGCGCGTGTATAACCTACCCAAGATTTGTACTATTTACGTTTTGCCCGTGTTACCTACTGTAATAACTAAGCCCGTTCCCCGCTTACGCGTAGATACGCGGGAATCAGGGAGAGGAAACTGTGTCGTAAGTGTCTATTCATTTCGAAACCGCGGCCTCTGTTACCTATATCACGCGTATCTTCCGTCACAAGTGTGCATCGTGCAACGTCGTTGTTACGTCTCGAGATGTCTGATTCGACGAATGCGATGGAACTTGCAATTGTAGAAGTTTTGCAGATTCACGATGTTAGCAATGGAGACGAATTCTGTTTGATTAATTTCTCTTGATTTTTGACGCGCGTTAATTTATAATTAATTCGTAATATCGAGATGAGTATTGTTGGAACGGGAATGTTGGTTTCTATTACATTTACGTTTTACAGATGCATATTCTCGTAGAACGTCGCTGATTTATTACACGCATCAATTTACAATTAAACGCATTATTGAGATTAATAATATTGAAACCGGGATATCGGTTTCTATTACATTTCGTTTTTCAAATGCATATTTCCGTAGAACGTTGCTAATTTATTACACGCATCAATTTAAAGTTAAAGGCAATCTCGAGATTAGTAATATTGGAACCGAGATATTGCTTTTTATTATATTTTTGTTTTCCAGGTGCATATTGTCGTACAACGTCGTTATCGGGTATCGAGAAATGAAGCACATGCCGATAAATGAAATGTTAATTCGAATTCTCTATTATTTTCAGTCCAGGACGTGAACAATAATGCGGTAGCTTTCAGTAAATACACGTTTCACAGGTAGCGCGAGAGAAATATAAAGTCGTCATATTACGCGCCAACGTATCGAATGTACGAGGACAAATGCAATATTCACCGTAATTATGTAATATTTTCAGGTTTCGACGTGGCACTACCGAGACGAGTATTGTCGCATTCGTGTGGTTTCTACCTGCTGCCTCGCTCCTCGAAAGAAAATCCTTTTCGCGATATGACAACACGCTACCAGTAGTGTACCTGTTTACCAACCTCGGAGAACCGTATACTCTTGTTCAGTCAGTAAGTTAAGATTTGCGTTCCGTGCAACTCGGTAATGTTTTTGTGTGCGTGCGCGAGTGGGAGAAGTGTCGACAACGAAATTCGCTAACATTAAGGAGGAGACTCTGCCGAGACAACGAGGAAAGGTTCTTATATTAAATTCCACATGCCCCTCGTCGAATCAATGCACCAGTCGGAACGAAGTTGCGGAGAAACGTAATACTACCAAGTTTTCCGGTGAAGTACGAGTATGGGTGAGTGCGAGCGAAATGAGTATATCTTTCGGGATCTAAAGTTGAGTCTCTCGCGTCCGTCCGAATGAACTGAAACAACTTATCCGCGTCGAGTTAATGTTATAAATGAGCGGGATCGTAGATGCGATGCCAGCTTGAATCGTGGCTGGCTGCGCATGAATTCAGGTTTTACGCGGCGAAGCCTGCCGTGAAATGCAGCGAAATCGTCGTATTATGATAATCGGCTCCCGCCACACCCTTCCACCACCTTCCACCCCTTTTCTCCCTTTCTCGATACGCGCATTTGGGTCCATGCCTCGTGCATTCGTCTTAATTTACGCCGTTCCATATCCCGCAACGAGAATTATCCGTTTACTACGGGCGCGCTTTCCGCTAAACTGCGACCAAGCCGACTTTCTTCTCTGCGGGTTCCTTTTAGGCACCGCGAAGAAAAATTTTCTCTCATTCGAGGGCACCATTTTTAGATGTCTGACGAGAGATCGATTAGGTGCGTTTTACACGCGGTCCAAATTATTAATGCCTTTGGAAAATCGTCCTCGAGTGCGCCATTTTTAGGTAACGAGAGATTGATTCGGTGCGTTTTACATGTGGCCCAAATAATTAATGCCTTCCGAAAGACGTCTTCGAGTGCGCCATTTTTAGGTAACGAAAGATTGATTCGGTGCATTTTGCACATGGCCCAAATTATTAGCGCTCTTCGACGAAGATTATTATTAATGCTTTTCGAAAATCCTCTTTGACTTCTTGCCGGTAGAGAAATTGTCGTAATATAAACATTTTGGAGGATGATCGTTGGCCTCTGGATCTTCGACCCTCACTGTCGTTGTCGTCCCTTTTCTGCCTTTCTCTATACGTGCGCCCGGATTAATATCTTATTCATTCGTCTTAATTTATACCATTCCATAATAAGAATTATTCGTTTAATATACGAGCGCGCTTTTACTTAACCTACAACCGCACCGATTTTCTTCTTTTCTCGTCCGTTCTACGCACCGTCAAGAAAATCTTGAAAAATGTTCTCTCACCAAGGCACGTCATTTTTAGGCAGCAAAAAATCCATTCATTCAGGTCACAGATTCGAGCCGACGAAGATTATTATTGCTTCCCAAAAATCGTCGCCGCCTGTTTCGCACGTAAGGAAAACAGCCGGGGGAAATCCGAGAGCTTCGAGAGTAAGCAGAGTTCTCGAGATGCTTCGAGGCGACGTTGTTTAAATCAAAGGGAATCCTCGGAGAAGTTGAATCGGTTTCTCCTACTCTGTCTCTCTCTCTCTCTCTCTCTCTCTCGCGCGCGCGCGTAGCTCGTTGTTACCCGTAGCAGTTGGGCAGGTCGTTCGTTCCGTTACAAATAAACGAAGACGTAGAACGGCACCGGTTGTAAATTCGATGCCATTGACCACGGCGGTACAAGTTTTACGCGACAATGCGTATCGCAGGGTGTAGCCGGAATCGCGATATTATGATAATCGATAGACCATTCGCTCTCTCGTTATACTCGCCTTTACCGTTTCCCGCCACCTTCGCTTCGCCTTGCGATAGCCGACGAGAGAAGGAAGAGGTTATTGCTGGACATCGTCATAATCGTAGCCGTGGATAGTTCCAGCACGGTAGGACATCAAATGGCGGTCGCGTACTCTTTCTCTCTCTCTCTCCCTCTCTCTCGTCTATTTCTACGCGCGGTGGTTCGGCAGAATTGATAATAAAAACGATCCCAAACACGTAAACCTTCTTCCAGCACGGGTGGAAGAGTCGGGCGAACCGCGGCGAAACAATTCTCTTTACGTCCTTACCTGCTATCATTTCTCCAAAAAGTGGGTCGGTCGTGCCATTTTTATAATCGGTTCTCGTGTCCTCGTTACTTTCACCATTCATCCACGGTGGACATTTTTTTGCGCGAACAATCGACGTATCGATTTCAGCGAGCTACTCTCAAATTACATTGGTTGAAATGCGTGGATAGCGAGAAGCGTTTATCCGCCACTTTTTGATTTTATGGCGCATGAATGTATTCGAGAGCGCACAGAAATCCTCTACGAAATGAGCCTTGGCGAAGATCATATAGCTAGTGTGACGTGTCCCAGGGAATCGCGTCTGTCGAAGATTAAATCGAGAAGCAGGGCGGAAGCATGATTACACGGCGCCGAGTTTTGTTCACGTTGGAGGACCGTTGATATATCTTTTGAGGAGCGTGGAATATACAACGCCGCGAGACGCCGATGTGCGGCTGGCTCGTCCGTGCCTTTGTAGACATTGCTCCTCTTTGACCTTTCATCTGTTACTGACGTTGTTAGCTACCCAGAGAGAGAGCGACAGAGAGTGTGAGAAAGAGAGAGAGAGAGAGAGAGAGAGAGAGAGAGAGAGCGGGAGAGAGAGAGAGAGATAGGGAAGCTGAATCCAACCGGTTGCTTTCAACGTATTTCACTTTAATTTCAATTTGCATTTGAAATTATCCCTCTTACCCCCCCTCCACATGCGCGCTACTTGATGAACAATTCACATCGGAGATTACGCCGGCGCCCAACTCTAATTCCTCTTTTTACGTACTCGCAATCTTTTCCACCAACCGGTCTCTAATGTTCCTTTGTCATTTCTATTTGCTCCTTCGCTCTGGACTTCAGTTCTTGTGCCTCCATCCTTCACGCCGCACAGAGACTGGAATTCCTCTTTCGCCTCGGCACATCCGTATTCATGCACCGACTTTATTAAATGCGTAAAACGTACGGCACATCGCGTGTATTACGCGCGGTACGGCATGTGGGGCTCCGTGATAAGCGAGGGGAAGGCCTCGCGCGAAGAGCGCCCGACGCGACCACCATCTGAACGTGAAATCGATCTTATCGGTGCTCGTATATCAACGTTAAAGCATAACTCGTGGCGATGGTGGGAGAGAAATTTACATTGAAATTTACAAATTAGTTTCACCCGGTTTCTTGCCACGCCAAAGAACCGTGTTCTACTTCTAGGTGGACCGGTATACTTGGGTGAAGCAGACATCGGCTCCCTGGGTTCGATACCTTCGATGAGAAAATTAAAGATCGTAAGCTCGAGCGTGCACGCGAGGGACAGCTGGAGATTTGCTTGGCGCACGTAGAGGCGATGCGCTGTGAGAGCTGATAAACATGTGCAAAATATACATAACCGAAGGATCTGCAATAGCTCGGGGGCTCTGCGATACCGTGGAATACGTAACTGGAGCCAGCTCTGAAGGTGCTTATGATATCGCCAGTTGTATCTACTAGCTGCCCCCTGAAAAGTACCGGAGGCTTTGGCTCTTTCTCGTTCCCATGAAATCACTGAATATGGATGAGAAGCACTCCTGTAGGTATAGTTCGCCGTTCCGAAGTCTTAACGTATCTAGGGAGTACCGTAGCGGGACCGTCTGAGATGATACTATGAAACAATTGTCCGTCGTAATCCCTCCTTCCTTCCTTATCCATTATTCTTTCCACATTAAGGATGTGTAACGTTTATGGGCGGAATGTAATTGTAGCGGACTTGTCGGTTGTAATGCTTCTTTCCTCTTCATAAATAATTCCTTAGGCGGCCTATGTATGGGAGGGTAATTGTAGGAGGGTTGGACAGGCGGAATAGCTCATGGGAATTTTCCTTTCTCTTTTATTACACGTATAATTCTCGCCACGTTATGGATGGTTTATCGTAGGGTCCGTTTACGTTTTCCTTGTAATTCCGCGCATCTTGCAATTAATTCAAGGTTACATCTAATAAGCCAGAACCGTTTGTAACAGGCTCTCCTTCGTCACGGTAATCGCAACAATTGTCATCCACTGCGATCGCTCCAACTCTCTTCACTTTAATTCTTTGCACATTGTAGCGCGAGTTTACACAGGCTGGGGTTGTAACCGGTAGCAGGCTTAACGTCTCACCCGAGAAATAGACAGTAATATTTTGCTCCCCGAACGTTGGCGCACGGGTACACGCAAGTTTCGCCAGTTTCAGAGAGGATGGTGCACGAAACACCGTCCGAATGCGGTCGGCTCCATCCGATTAAACTGAACACGCAGGTGTAAAGTCGTAGGGGAAGTTACGACGAGTACGCGTAAATTTTTGTCGCGTTAACCGGGGACCTGCTGTGCCGAACCCATTCCGTCTCTGCCGGTATTTATAAACAAACGCGTGCATCAATTCTACTCCAAGAGCATTCTCATTACTGTATATTTCTCTCCCCCCGCCAGTTACGAGATTAGAATTTATCGTTGACGCGATAAAGAACGTCGAGCTTGCTAAATTTTGGTTTTAGGCGAGGCGAAAGTTTTTGCCATTAATTAGGCGAAAACCACCGGACAACCACCGTGACTGCACACGCTTCGTTGGATCAATGTCGACGATGGTAAACGCGATGATCCTGCGCTACCACGAAGAGAGGAAACGTTGCGGGTAGAAGAGTAGCAGGGCAGCAACCGAGGGGGTGGATAGTAATGATATTTGTAGTCTGATGGTCGGAGATTTGAATAATGGTCCCGCATAATGGATGGTGCGTCGAGTACATATTACCCCCTGGTCGCATAAACCTACGCGCCTCAGCTTTCGCGTTGACGGAATAAAGTGGAGAAGGGTTGTTTCGTGGGACGCGCGTAGGTGTAGGAGTGAGACAGTTGATCGATAATAATTAGAACGATTCAGCTGGGACCTGCCGCGCCGTCGCAAAGGCGGAAACTTTCTCGCGAGGTAAAAGTTTAAATTCTCGTTTCACGAGATATAACTAGGAGGGTGGAGCGGAGAGGAAGCTTCCGAGGGAAAAAATACAGAAGGCCTCGCGGGACTCGTCGAATATCAGACGATTTCACATAGGGCGAAGGAGAGGTGGGGAAGAGTCGGTAGGAAACTAGTAAGGGATCTTCATAAATCGTCGCAGCTGTCCAGAGTTCTTCTCTCTTAGTTCGATTCAGAGGGGTCGAACGTTTAAGCGAACTCTCCTTTCCATTTCCAACTTCTCTCTCTCTCTCTCTCTCCCACTTTCTTGACCATCGGAGATATTTAGGACTTTATAATGGCCAAAGTTTCTCCACTCATATTAAACGGTGATGCGCACGGTGAAAAGAGGAGCGAAGTATTCGCGCTCGGTGTAAGTCTGTTCCGAAGTAAAGCCTCCCGGCACGCTAATCCGGTCTCGTTACCCGCCATCGATGCAGCTAATTATTTACGATACCGCAATTGGACGTATAACGAGAGTACCAGCGAGAGAGAGATTGAGAGAATATAAGGGAGAGAGAAGGAGAAAGCGAACGAGGTCGCTCTCAACTAGCTAACTTCATAATACCGTGATAAACCGTTAAACAAACTTGTAAGATTACTTTCTGCTAGCTTAGAACTATAAGTATGGCGAAATTTGTTTAGCATGAGAATCTCCTAGCCTGACCCTCTTACGAAACTTTCCAAATTAATATCTACACTCGCTGTAATTCAATATGCTTCCCCGGCGTGAATCCTGTCGGGATTCGGATCGAAGATGGAATTTCAATTGTTTGAGAATCGAAAGAGAGATGGACCGAGGCTCTCGAGAATTCTCAGACGACCTTCAATCCGCGATATTCCGTCCTCTCGACAAGATAAGCTGGCGAAATGTTACGATTTCCTAAATTCAGATCTACCCCGAAGCATCCGAAAAATCCAGAGGACTCGTGAAATCGAGGAGCTCCAATTCTTTCGGCAACGATCGAGTAGGAAGCTCCTCGAGAATCTCGAGGGCAAGCTCGAGAGCTCCGCTATATTCCACCCTCTTGCCAACGCGCGCAGCAAGGACGCGAGGATTAATGTCACGATCTTCCAAACTAATATTCCACGGAATAATCCAAAGATTCCAGAAAAGTCCTGGAGATCGACGGAAGTCCAATTCCCGCGGCAACGTCGGTGCAACGTCCTCGGTGGATCTTGGGAGCAAGCTCGGTGAGCTCCGCTATATTCCCTCGTCTTGATAACATAAATATAACATACACACACGTATGAGTGGAAGGAAACTCGCTGGGCGGGGATTTGCGGACGAGCGGTCGGTCCTTGCACTCCACTCCCCCGCGTTCCACCCTCGCGTGTGTTAATGTTACGACTTTCGATGCACCGCGGAATTAACGTCGCCACCATTTTTACGGGGTCGTAGTCTATGCCTCGTAAAATTTATCTTCTGTCCCGAATGGAGCCTCACCCTCGCTTTTCCACCGTGGCCTTCGCTATTCCGTGCCCGTAGCCACTGTTGTTGCCACCACCACCGCCACCACCACCCCCCTCGTCTTTTAGGACCCGTACGGAATCTTACACGTCGCTCCGGTTACGGTCTGACACTTTTATCGGCTCTATCAGAGGAAGACCTGCTCGCTCAGTCACACATTTCCACACATACGCTCCTTCTCTCACCCCACCCGCTTTCATCCTCCTCCTCCTCCTACTCTACCCACCTCCACGTCCTCTTCCACCTCCTCGTCCTCCTCTACCTCCTCCACTCGCTCGCCCATTCTTGGTCCCCTTGATTACGGAAAGCACCCGAGGAATCTCAGCAAATTGCTCCGTCGAACATCCTGAGAGGGTAGTACGTCTGTGTGGGCGGGCGCGCGCGCGCGCCTGTGCACGTGGCGTTTCCCTGTTTTTACCACGAAGAAGGAGAGAAGCTGAGCTGAGCTGGTTGGAGCGCGTTCAATGCGCGCCAACTCACAGAGTGCTCTCGCTCCTCTCGCGTTTTCTCCTCTCTCACTTACGCTTCTCCTCTACTCTCTCGTCTCTGCCCGTCCGGAGTTTGTAGCTTGTTATTCGCGTAAAGGTTCGTTATTTACGAGGATTTCATGTGAGATTTAATGGATATAGTTTTCTCAGTGCCCACAGTCCCGGGACACGCTCCGTTTGAACAATTAAACCGCTTGCCACGTCTCTCAATCTCTTATGCTTACCATCGCTTTGTATACTTAATTTTACGAGGAGGATAGACACTGTTGAGGCAAAGAAGCGATTTTTCTGGGCTTCGTGGATGCTGGAATGAATTGTCGTTCACTCGAGCGAGAGGATGGTACGAGGATAATGTGACCAAGAAGTGCGTTTAGATTGTGGAACCTCAAGAGCGTGGATTTGTCTACGAAGAGAATATTTCGTGTTGGGGATGATCGGTGGTTTCATAGGCAATTAAGCTTCGGTGGTGCAAGAGTTCATTCAAGAATTTAAGAGAAGGTGCGACTAGAGTAATACTCGGAGCTTGATTTACTCGATCCGTTTCCCTTGGCCGGTGGCGACGGTGGTGTATCTTCTCACCTTATTTCGCGACGGTCTTTCACAGTTCGTTGACCAATTCATCGACAATATCCCTGTGGCCTTTTCACGCTCCATTAGACCACCGAGTATCCCGGCGAGCACACGAGCGAGCGCGTGAGAGACGCAGACGCGCGACGGAGGATCTCCACAGTATTTTCAGATTACATATTGCTCAGTCATAAATCTAATTCGCAGAGTGGCGTGGCGGGTGTATCACGGCATATCAGCTGCATTCGCCTATGAGATGTACATTTCGCGTAGAAAATTCTCAGCGTTTTTATTGAGTGCGTGAGCAAGCATATTTTCTCTCGTCCCATGAATATGATTCTTTATTTTTCAGATTTTTTCCTCGAACAGAATGGAGCGATCGGACGAGGAAAAAAATATCAGTGCTTTCTCGTGCCACCGTCACGTGTGCACGCTTCCGTGCCTACGGTGGAGTAAAAATGTAGAAGGGTATTGTAGAACGAAGGTAGAGTTTGTTCACCTGCCATATTGTTTTTCATACCGTTGAATAACAGCGCGTAACGGTATACGTGTCAGGATCGCGAGCAATACGTTTGCAACGTATTTACCTTCCAACCGGCTCCTCGCAAAATCGAAACGTCTAGTTGCGAACAGTCGCATAGGGAATAATCTTTATGCAAATCCGGCGCGCGATAGCAAACGGTTCTGCGGTTTCATTGGAATTTAAAATCGTCGCGCATACGCGCGCTCTACGTACGTACGTGGAGTTCTGCGCGCGTAGCTCCTTTTTTTTTATACGAGGTCTACCGCATAAGTTAACCGTGAATATATGCATGTAAGCGATGCATGCCTAATATTCGTCCGGTTATTGTAAATAACGACATTCCGCTGCTAGCAGATGTAATTTTTACGGAATGTTTAATTTTCATTTTGAACAGGCGCGCCTTTTACCCGCGTGCCTTCGTTACTGCAAAATTACGCTTGTTTGACGAGGTCTCGGTGATGAGTATCGTGGAAAAGTTTACGTTACATAGCGTGTACGTCGGGTGGACGATGGTACGCGCGTTAGTTCGTGGCACGAATTGGCGGGACTGAGGTAATTTGTGATGTGCAACTGCCGTGCACAAAGGAGCCGTTATAATGCAGACATTGATCGAGCTCCCGTTATCACGTGAGTTATGTCGCCAGAGGCATCTCATTTCCTTATGGGATTCGGTCTCTCAGTAGGAGAGCAACCTGGATTCCCACGGTAGAGAGAGGACAGACGAATGTATAGCATCTTGCTGCTCGGCTCATCACCGATATTATCAGTCGAATTCCCACGCGTTCACGCGGACCCGTCGAAATGAATAGGACGGCGAATGTTCCACGAGTCGCGATTGGCCCCGAAATACTTCAATATCATTCCACCTGCGTATGTATAAGTCAACGAGACATTCAAGAGCACATAACGACGGCTTAAGTTTGCGCGTCGGCCGTCTCTGATCTAACTGTTACCGTTGAAATGCAGCAGAAACTTTCCCCTTCCAGAAAGTTTTCCACAAAGGAACATCGTCGTGAAAGTTTACTAGGCGCTTCCGGTTCACTCGACGATTCTATCGGAAGTTGAAAGGAAGAGATAGGGAGAAAAGAAAGGAGCGGAGGGACGGTAGCGTGGGTAGAACGAAGGAGGAAGAGGATCGTCTACCATGAAAATGTAAGATCGCGCGGAAGACCGATGGCCGACGAGAGGAATCTCTCTCTACTTGCTACGGTCGAATAATAAATATGTATGTTGCCGCGAAGCATTAGCAGAAAGTAACTCGTCCTTTTAAGAAATGCAAAAACTTGCGGGAGTTACGCGACGACCGACGCTCCTAACCGGAAAAAGTATTGCTAGTGCACCTCGGACTAGTGCTTTTACGACAGTCGAAGTTGTTGCAAGGATGTCTCCTCCGCCGAACTTAGGTAGGGAAGCTTCGCTCGCGATAAAACCGTTCGCGTGTATATCGTACAGGGAAGAGAACCGAGTGTATGCGCGGTACTCCTCTTTGCTATTGCGTTAAAGTTCGACTTCTGAGCTTGCGACTTTCGCCGCGGGTCGAAATAATTCCACGAGTCGTTTGTAACAGCTGGAATCGTGGAAACCGAGTCGCCGAAGATTGTTTAGAATTCTCCCGGCGAATTTAAAGCGTATTTCTAGAAGATGCAGAAAATAAAAGTAGGGCACTTAAAATTATTAAGGACAGGGGTGTTCGTACCCTGGAAAAGCTTTTGCCACGACTTCTTCTAACGCTCGTTTGTTTTTCTAGGATACTCAACGTAAACAAGCATGGCGAGTCGGACTTACAAGTTAGTCAGTCTTCTGGGAGCAGTAGAGCTGGACGGACGTATTTTCACCACTACCTTCTGCACGGGGAAATTCACAGGAGAGCACTTCTTTTTTTCTCAGGTATACTTTCATTCGTGTCTTACTTAACTAATTTAAACTTTACCGGTAGCCGTTGGAGAATTAAAAATTCGACTGTCGATACTCTCCTGTAGTACACTTGGATAAATATTAGGTCTATGCATAATTCCGTAGCGAAAATTGAGTACATTCCTGTCGGAATTGCGCTACGGAATTATGCATAGACCCAATATGTTCGTTAAATATAAGTTTAAAGTACCATGGTCACATATTTTCGCTGCAGTAAGATGGGTTGTGATAGCAAGATCATTCCGTCCGGTCTCGGTCCCATTGGCTCGAGGGATGATTTGTACGATCCCTGCGATAAATATACGTAACTGGTAGCATTCTTGCAAGAGAGTTTACGTCATTTAACTTCGCCGCTGTAACCAGCCGCTGTCCTCTGCCGGCAGTTGGCAGCCTTGAGCGCCGGTACAAGACTAATTGGATCATGCCCCTCGGTTTCCCTCAAGTTCTAACCAATTTATGAATGCGGCAGCCTAACACGAGATTGCACTATACGCTGCTAGTTCATGACCCGGATGTTCCTGTTTCTCGAACTTTCGTTTGCCGCGTAGAGATCCTCGTCTACCCCTCTCTTTTGTTTCCACACCCTAGTTACAATCTTCAATCATCGCTTTCCCTCGTTTCCCTGATACCTTCACGCTGACGGAGGAAACTCCAGGACCGTTGCATCCGCTTTGCACGTGGCTCAATTCGTTGCATAGGTTTGCTTTTTGAATGTACACAAGGTGGCCGATGCATATTTCACAAGGTGTCGTTACTCCTTTTCAGGCACGACCGTAAAGGGAGTGACTTATTAATAATTCTCGGGTTAAATGGGCCTGAATTGATAGGTCTGTTGGGATTCTTGTTTCGAGGTTGAAACACTCGGCGCGGAAAGGCAGATACGTTTACGTAAAACTCCAGGGAAATCTATCATCTTCGTACATGTGGGCTTTGTAGTCAGGTTGGATAGGATCCTGTTTACGTCACGACCAAGGCCAACTTGCTGACCGTGGAATTGCTTTCGGTAGCGCTGATACGGCTCCATGCTCGCTAATTACGCAACCTCTTGACCCGGGTAGCCAGAGACCAGTGGGGAACTTGAGCGTGCAATCGAGGCAACCGCATACTGATGCGATTCAAGAAAAATTTATATTTAACGTCGAGCTAATTAATCATCGCCGGAACTACGAGAGATATTATTTCCGGTCTGTTTTCCAAGCCATGTCAAAGGGAACATTATATTTAATAGGTTGACTGCCACGTCAACCGAATTTGGGCGACGCCTTCAGTGCTCGGTCCAAATAAATATTTGGAAGGGTAGGGTAACCCTACGGATAAATTGTCCAAACCTGCGTCAAAGTTTGACTTAACTCGTTAATATAGAACGAGGGTGAGGTTGGAAGCGAATTACGGACGCATCGCAGGAGAAAAAAACTTTCTCCTAGAATCGGCAGACGGAGTTCCTTTGGAAATTCTATTCCGAACCGATCTCGGATTACGAGCAACCGAACCCAGGCCAGTTTTGTCCACCTGCGAAATTGCACAAAAGGTATCGAACCCGCGACAGGCGCCTACCCACGGGATCGTAATAATGCGGTTGCGACCAGTTCCAGGCGCGCAACTTCTAGCAGGCATGCCAATTCCCTCGGTTGGAAATACACTTCGTTCGTTGAGCGCACGCGCTAGCCTGGCGTCATAGCCTTTGAAGGTAGGAAGGTACTCGAGGCTTTATCGTCCGGTCGGAAGTAATTCCTATGCTAATCCGTCTTTGTCCACGGATGGACCCTCGTTGTCTCGAAGGAAGCGTTGATAATCCTCTCTTCTGCTATGCGCACAAAACGATATTCCCCTACCATTTTCCATCGTGGCGTGTGTTGCGCTCGTGTGGGTGACAGGTTACGGTCACGTAGCCACGGTAACTTTCTTGCAAAGCATTTACTTATATTCGACAATATTCTCTTCTCCGGTGCAGGCACTCGCGGTAGAGCCGTATTTCATTCTCAGCCAAGGAATATACTCGTCGTCTGGATGCGCGCGGCGCGGTCACCACCGGTTTGCACTTATCTAAATCGACTTCCAGGACGTATCCCATGAGCGAATCGCTCTGGAGGGATTTTATATTGAATTTCCTAATTTCGTTGGCAGCAACGCCACTCCACCTACTACTTTCTCATCCTCCGGACCGACGTCGCTCTCGATCGGAGAGCAGAAGCGTCGGCGCGTCGCCGGCAGCACCGTTTTCTATCTCTGGATTTTTGTCGCGTTAGTCCGGCACTAACTCGGCATTTCCATTTGCTTTAGTCGAGGGCTCATATCGATCCTTCCTCAAATCTTTCGCCAGTACCAGCGAATTCTCTCGAATTTTCGTTGGATCCACTGGTCGAATGCGCATAGAGGAGAGTCTTATTTCCACTTCCTCTTCCTCGTCTTCTTCTTCTCCTCTTCCTCCTCTTTGGCCCTTCTCTCTTACTCGCGCATTGTCCGCGGGCCCATCACTTCTCGCGCGACACACTTTTTCTTTTACGAGTGTCGACCTCATCCTCGTCCCACCTCTCACGCTCTCCCTCGTAATACATCGCGAAGGAGGAGCATCTTGATATTAAAGAGCCCCGTTATATATTATAAAGCTTTGTGTTTGAAACCTCTCTCTTATTTACTTTCTCGAGGCTCCCTTTGCGTATACCGTTCCTTTACGTACTCTCCTTCCCATTTCCTTTATTCTCTCTCACCGCTTTCCTATATTCCAGCGGGAGAGGCAGTGCTCTGTCCTCGTTCGATGCATCGCTCTTTTTAAAAGCTTCTTTAGGCCGCGCGTTACCGTCAAGACTCGGAAGGGTAGAGAGAGAGAGAAAAAAAAAGGGTGAGGTGCCGGTGCAGAGAAAGGAGGAACGAAGTTTGTACAGGGAAGGCGATTCGAGATTAATTTCATCGCGATATTGCGTAACTTTATCGATGGTTAATGTAACGAGGGTGGACGGGGAGAGAAGGTTGACGGAGTAAAAGAGGAATGTTGGAAGAATTTTGCGATCGTGTAAATATTAATGGTTTCGGTGTCGGAGGTGACGTTGGAGTGGCAATTAAATTGAGAGGTGGCTCAAATGGAAATGGAAACGTGTTATGGGTGGTTCAATTTCAAAATTCACTTTGCAGAAGTAAAAAACTCTCTGTTACGCAGACGCACGGATATATCGATTTCACTGTGTGTCAGGTGAACTGGTGCAAGACCTCTGTCGGTCTCGCTCTGTATCCTATTGGAATGGTCATGTTGCAGAAAATTTTCGTATCGCGTGTCGCACTTCGTCGAGGTAAATTATTTTCGTCAGTCTCTTTGCTTGCCGATGGCCTCTCTCCCTTTTTTTCTTTTTTTCCCCCTTTTTTTTTTATTTCAAGCGAATGACGCTTTTACGATGCTCGTGGTAGGAGCGCGTAATTAGGATGGAGGAACTTTATCGAGGAATATTTAGTCTTTGTGTAAATCGCAACTCTGCGGAAAATTCACCGTGAAGCTTCGGCAAGGAAGGTACCTGGGATACATTGGCAAAAGAACTTTAAATACTGGCGGAGTAAATAATGGCGGGGGCTCTTGCCATTGATTTTAGACTCGCGCGCGTACCGGCGAGCGAGGTGTAATTAAACATGTAGCTCGAGTGCTTAATTTGATCGAAGGTGGGACGATGAGTCGTGAGGTGGACCAATCGCCCTTAACCGAAGTGCAATTTTGGCGATTGACCCGCTCGCCTTTCCTTCCCGCATTGTCTCGCGGTCTCTACTTTTAATTAAGAAACTTAAAAGGCACTACGACGGTGAAATGGCGCGAGCGAAGCTCCGATGGAAGAGGAAAAAATTTTTAACCCGTTGGAGAAAAAAAAAAGAAAAAATTCCTTTCCTCGAACGGAGCGCGGCAATTTCGTCCCGGAGGCAGCACAGTGAGACGCTTTTACCGATCTTTAATGTTTTGCATTTTACGCTCTCGCTTCTAAAGCTTTTAAATGGCAGTTTGAAGCGAAGCGCTTGAACGTTGACTCGCGAAGGAATCGTGGCGGAACGCGTGTCACTGAAAAATCGTAGGAAAATCGTCCAAGCGACGCTGTTAGACTCGAACACGATAAACACACCTCCTACCATTCTACCGAGAGCTCTACGAGATCTCGTTCAACGCATTCTCAACCGCCTAAATTCTACGATCCTCCAAGATTCTTGCCTAGATACACCGAAACCTGTGGGTGTGCTCGAGAACGAAGTACGGCGGCATATTTCACGGCGGATAAGCCTAAATCAATTATAAGGAATACATTGTATCGTAACGAATGTACTACTTTGGGCTGGGAGGAGGAGAGTGGTGGGTGGTTCTCACTACTGAAGAAAGAACAACTGACGCCCGAATGGAACCACAGTGCAAACTTGGGATCGAGAGCCAAGGCTGGTGGGGCACCCGTAACTTCTCTCTGTACAAACTTTGCAGTTACCTGCACCTTGACGTTCCTCCTTCCTACCTCCTTGTATTACACTGCTCACCCGGTCGAGACTCGTACTCGCGACCGGTATAATTAATAAATGGAAATGCCCGGCTCTCTCACTCCTCCTCTTCTTCATCCGCCTGCCTGGTGGTGGAAACCGGTTCATGATATTGCTTACATAACCTGTCGCGGCTCATGTCGACTACCCTTAGCGACGGGATTACCCCTTTACTCCGATTGGTGGAAAGCGCTCTGAAGTCGGCAAACGTTGACATAATCTCGAGTAACGCAGCCAACGAAAAAGGAAAGGTTCGAGGGAGTAGCCGACGTGAAGAGAAAAAGGAAATATTCGGACGCGCGAGCGCTCTGCTTTTGTGTTACTTTCTCTCTCATTCTCTCTCTCTCTCTCTCCCTTTCTCTCTCGTCAAAAGCACTGGAGGTCGTATAACGCGTTGGCTAATTGTTGAATCCTTGAAAAGAGCGTATTTTCAGGCGAGCTTTTGTTGCGCGGATTATTCGATGGGAAGCATAATTTTTCGTGGTCGCCGTAAATGAGTTTCCTTTTGCCGCGAAAAAATAACCACCCGCCATTCGTGCCTCGGGGGATAGCATTTTTTTTTTTTTTGTTTCCTCCCCACCTTCCTTTCGAATGCGCGAGTGACTTTCGTCCGACGCAATCTCGCGTTAACGCGAACCATCCGAATTTACCCACGCGCTGCGCGGTACGCCCAGGCTGTACAGTCGATCACGCACGATACTCATAAATATCGACAGCCATTTCTTCCCCCTGACACGCCAACTTGAACCAGAGACTGGAGTTTGCCGTGGTAGTGGGTACGTCGGGTCGTGAAAAATTGATTTCCTTCTGTCGCATGCTCGATAAATAATACGGTAGGCGGGTGGGTTAACGTGCTCGGGTGCAATGAAATTGTCGTCGTAACGAGAAATTAAATATAATCGTCGCGCATCTTTTCAACCCTTTTCTCATTTCTGCTCCGAAGTACGAGAACGAGTGTCGTGGAAGCGGGGAAAAGTGTCATTGCTCTCGTACCTTAGCGACTTGAGATTATAAGGGCAGCTTGCCAAAACTCATATTGATTCTTCGTCCGATCGTCCGAGAAGGGAAGTAACGGTGAATAGATTAGTGCCGAATTCCGGTGCGCGGCAATTTGTCAAGCCAGCGGAACGCTTTATCGCACATTATACGTGTGCGCATTGGGGCTTCGGTGTTTCCGTGTGCTTCTACCCGTGCCTGTTTGCGTATGCGCGCTTATAAGTACACAGGAGAGCGCGCTACGCGTAACTGTGTAGCAGCGGCAAGCAAATCCGAAACCGAATTCACGCGCACAGTCGCGCACCAAGCCTGTAAAACGTTTACACTATTGCGCATGAGTATTTCGGGCAGGGGTTTCGGGAAATCCCGCACACAGGGCGTCACGCATACGCAGATATCCATTCACACGTTTTGCGGACAGCGGAGTGGCTCGAGTGTATCCGTCGTGCCTCACTGTGTTATTGAAATCGAAATTTATGACTTTAATAGAGACTAACTTTACGCGATCATAATTCAAAGCGCGTTGCGTGTCCGGCAGGCGTAACTGGCAGGACGAAGGGAGAAAGAGAAAGAGAGAGAGAGGGAGGATCCTCCCAGGCTCGTCGGAGCTGAACTTTTCGCGCGAGCCATTTCTTCATCCTCCGTCTCGTCCGTCCTCCTCTTTCTTCGTTCCTCCACTCCCGCCAAGATCTTCACTCAGCCCCACGGACAGGGAGAAAATCCAAGTGGCTGGGAAAAAGAAGTGTCGGATGATTTAAGATTCCAAGCTTCCACGGGGGCCCCCACGGAGTGAGAGAAGAGGGTCGTGTACGCTTGTACGTTTTTGAGAAGCATCTCTCATGTCCCGCGAAACTTTTCGCCGAACGATTTTTACGGAGCATCTTGCGGCCGTTACATTTTCCTCTCCGGCTGGAACATAACGGGGAGATGAGATTCGATTTATCTTGAGGGCCGGTAATTTGCGTTCGAATTATTTAACGCTTGTTGACCCTTAGCTGTCCACAGATATCGATTATAGGTGAATGATGGGAAGAGGGGATATAAGCACCACGTAACGGATCTTTTTCCTCGATGAAATATTCTTTATCCTCACGGGTCGAGAATTGCTTGGAGCGTCGAGGGTTAATGTTCGTAGTCTTCGGTTTTAAACCAGTTGTGTATAAGTTGTGCATAAGCTTATATGTTTATGCGCCGACTTTTCCTGGCCATTATCACCGAAGCGTATATGAGCCGTTTATTTTGAAAGTGGCCTAGGTCCATTTTTAACATTAAATTATTGCACTAAATTATTCACAAAGTATGTGATATTTTATTTTTTTAAAAACTGGACTTAGGCCACTTTTAAGATAAACCGCTCATATATGCGCGGCATTTGCCAGACCACTATTATTGATGCGCGAAAGTATTCAGGATACGGGACAATTTTCCAATTTTCCGAATGACGCAAATGGATTAATGTCGGCGATCGAAGAGAACGCTTTGATGATTTGCAGAGTGGAATAAGAGAATCCTAGGATCTCCTCGAGACTTGCCTGCTTACCCTGTCCGAGCGGCCAACGCCACTGTCACCGAACGTTCGCGCTCGCTGTTATCGATCGTCCATTTCGGAAAAGAAACTCATTTATGACAAAAATCTACCCTAATCATGGAAGAACAACGAAGGACGAAAACGCGAGCTTGCTTCTTCTCGTTTCTAGCTTAACCCATTTGTATCATAAGCTTATATGAACCGTTTATTTTGAAAGTGTGTAAGTCCATTGTTAACAAAAAAAATTATCTACTTATAACTAAAAAGTTTACTTTAAAGTAATCGCAAATTATGTGATATCTAATTTTTGAAAAAAAAGAACTTACACCACTTTCAAAATACACGGTGCATATATGCGCGGATTTTTCACCGAAGCGCATATACGCGCGGCATTTGCCTGGTCGCTATTACCGATGCGCGAAATTTTACAGATATTTGCCAGTATTCCACTTTTCCGTACGATGCAAATGGGTTAAGCAACGTCGCTCGCGCTCCTCGAAAAATTTTCGATCAATTTTTACGCGACTTCGCCTAAGATAACGAAGAACTTTTTTTTCCCGATCGCTACACCAACAACTGGATCCTCTTCGGTTCCACGGGCACTCTCCCTCGTCGCGCAACAACGGCAGCGGTAAAACGTAACGTGGCGTTTGCGGTGCAACAACAGCACGATGAAACTCGATTATCGTGCGCGGTATAATTTCGGCGCCGCGGTTACGTTCATTACTCCCGTCGTCGTCGTTGCCACGTTACGCGTGGCAATTTTGACGCGATCACTTAGTAATGGCTGGGCGTATCTACGCCTGTATCCTCGTTCACTCTATGCGGAAGTGTAGCACACCACACGGGCCACACACAGCAGTGGCCCAACCCATGCTCCTATTTCATTCGCGCGCGCGCGCGCGGGACATACACGGCATACGGTGCACGTTGTCCCAACGAGATATTCGTGCGCGCTCCCGCGCACACGAGATAAAATGGAATGGACAGATTGACCGACGAGTTACGGTAACGTCATTGTTATTTCGTCCTATCTATGAAAATACAACTTTGAATTCAGTTTACATATCTATTGTTGCTATCTCACTTCCCTTCACGAAGGTTTTACGAGATCCAGGGCATTAAAGTTCTCCGCTATCCTCCCCACTACGTCGCGCTTTTGATTCCACTCTACGGTTTAGCCTTTATAAACGTTCCGCGAAACGAACCAATCGTCACCGGGGGATCGATTCTTCGAGTGGCTCCGGATAGAAGGGGTGGATAGGAGGGAGGGATGAACAAAAAAAAAAAATCTCCAACGAGAATAGAAATGGATATTCGTCGCGCCCGCGCGGGCGAGTGCGGACGGCACAATGCGATTATTGGGCCAGGTTGCATAAAAATCCAATCGAGTGCATGGCGTCATATTAGAAATTTCGCCGCATTCGATTCCGCCCGATAAATTCGATCGCCGTTTCGATTATGGCGCCGCACGCGGCGCGCTCGCGCGCGCGCGCCTATTAAAGTCGTACTTCGTTTTTATATCGATTGTTGCCACCGTCCAACCCCCGCCTATGTATATAACATCCCCATTATACTACCCCTATCTCTCTTTCCCCTTCTCCTTCTCGATTTTCCTCTCTTCCTCTCTTCCTCTCTCTCTCTTTCTCTCTCTTCATCTGCTTCTCGTTATACTCACTCCGACCCTTCGCTATCTCACCATTCACCACTTCCCCTTTCGTAACGCTTCCACTCTCCGATTCGTCCTCATACACATATGCAGCCGCGCGCTTGTACCTGCAGACGGATCTCTTTGTATTCGAGGGTGAGTTCGGCACACGCGCGTCCTCACAAGCTCAGAGAAAGATACACAGTGTGCACACACACTCTCGAACATCCGCCATTACATTTTTACCGCCATCCGTGTTATTTGGTCTTCTCGACGTTTCTTTTTTTTCTCTCTCTCTCTTTCTCCACAATGGAGTGCCCGAGAACTGGCCCAGCCACCACCTCGTTACGGCTCAACTTCAATCGGCAAAGCGAATGGGTTATATAGGAGGCGGATTGAAAAAAAGAGTGACTGAGAAGAAGTAGAAAAGGGGTTGACGGGAACCGGTGGGGATAGGAGGTGGAGAGTAGGGGGTGGAACGATTCTCATGGCGATAATCATCGCCGGAAATCGGGCGAAATCGAAAAACTAATCGACTCCGATTCTCCGCGTGATGAAGTCACCCGCACGCTTCTGTGACGTGCAATTTGTCCGTTTTTATTTCTAGCCTTTCTCCGTAACCCCTTTCACCGTCACGCAACCCCTCACTGCTCGTTCGTGAAACAGGTGCAACTGTAGAGATTCAAAGAATCGCGGTGAGCAACAATCGAATCGTGCCCTCGCAGAGACGAGAGAAGAGGAACATTATTAACGCATTTGCTGCTGGTTATAAAATGAAGCCGAGGTAGCTTAAGCTTGCTTGTTCAGAGTTAGCGCAAAAACGAAACGGTGCTTCTCAATTTTTCTGTTTACCCTCGTTCGCGCGATACGCCGAATCTGCTTCCACGGTACTCCGCATTTTCATTTCTCGCGAATAAAACAGATGCGGTAGACTGCGAACCGGTTGGGTGCCGAGTGTGCGTAATTTCAATCGAGAACTAGTGTCGATGGTGCGATGCGCGGCGAGTTCCACGAAACAGTTAAAATTAAGCCGTATCTACACTGAAAAAATTGTATTCTTATCTTAAGAATTTACCACTTAAGTTTAGAATATTTTCCACTAAAATAAGTAACAAGAGGATCTTCTTAATTTAAGAGTAGAATGCTCTAAACAGATTCCTATAATCAAATATCCTTAACAGGATAATTCTTAACATAGTCTGGTAAAAAATTTGTATGGATATATTTCGTATATAATTATTGGAAACAAAACTCTTAATGAAATGCTTCGTTCTTTATATTGTCGAAAATTACATTATCCATATCTTGAAATCGGAATTGGTTGAGAAACGTAGTCACGAGAGAAGGTTGACAAATCCTCTTCATCTAGCCACTTCATCACTTCTTTATCCATACTTTTTGCACAATACAGCACACAAAATAATATAGTGCTCAAAATTACGCAGAATTGCAAGAGGAACAAGATACAGGCATCGACATGTGCCGCACGCGATGTGCAACCTAACTTAACTGAATACTGACACGCATTGTGTCGCGACATTCAGATGGATTATTAAGAATATATTCTTAATTTAAGAATGTATTCCAAAAACCGTCATATCGATAAGAAAATATTCTTACCTATTAAGCATATCTATTAAGATGAATTATTAAGTTTGTATTTTAAGAATACAATTTTTTCAGTGTACTAATGATGGGCTATCCGCCGACCACAAAAGCGATACGCAATTTGGAATAAACATTTACGCACGCGAGAACACTTATTAACGAATAATCGGGGCACACGGTTTCCGGAATTATTTATGGTGCGCGCGGTAGATGAGAAAAGTAGGAGTATCACGGAGTAGGGTCTAATAATGATGCGCTCTTCGGCTCGAATTAATTGGATATGAGCGCGTGCTGCGCGGACTTGATAGAGCACAGCTCTCAGCTTTCGAAATAAATTGCAAGGTCGTCCGGCACATTGTTCTATTTTTCCTTTCTTCTCTCTTTCTCTCTCTCTCTGTCTCTCTCTCTTTCTCTCTCTCTCGCTTTCTTTCTTTTTTACGTCCAATGAATATTTTAACACGGTCATGAATAAATTAACTCATGCGAGCTTTCTTCTCCGTAGCAGCGCACCGCGTACGTACCCCTTTTGCCACAGGCAAACCTTGTTCCTGGTGCTCCCTACAACGTTATTCGATAATACGCGCGGAGAGCGGAGCAGTTTTTTCCTTTGTTAATTTCCCACTCGCTCCTCTCGTCGGTCGCCGCGCTTCTACGTATAAGCGAGACCTGCATGGGAATTTATTGCGACAGTTGATCACACCGGTACGTTTACGATCCGTGGTGACCAGCCGTGACGAATTTTCCGCTCCCACGATTTTATTTTATGCCAGCAATCGCGAAAGCTTCGCTCTGATTTGCTGGCCCCACCGAGGCTCGCTCTACCCTCGAGTGTATCACTTTTATGGATTGAATCTCACGCGGCTTTGTCGCTTTTAATGGGAAATTAAGGAATGCCGTTGCGCGCCGATGCCAAATTCTCCTCTAAAATGCATCATCGGACGAGGCACCCCTGGAGATACTTCTAACGTAGAAGATATCGATTCGAGGAGTATAGGTAGGGCTGCTAGAAAGTAGAATTTCTTACATGATTTAAATCACGTCATAATCCAACGATCTTTGGTCCACCGACGGGTGAATGTAGATAAGAGCTTATCGATCCAATTTCATGGGATCAACACAAGAGCATACAGTCTCGCAACACGGTACTGATCACGGTTGGATTAAGGCCGCCTTAACTCTTAGACATACGTCTCTCCCAAGCAAACTGCTTGCAACGTGTAAAGACCCTCTCGCGCGCGTGTGTTCGTGTCTGCTGTGCGTGCCACAATGTGGGTGTTGGTTGCGTTTGTCTGTGTGTGTGTGTGTGTATACAAACACATATATCCGTAATACGCGGGCTCTCCCTCCTAGGTCGTGGAGAAAGAAAAAGCTCCTTTCACTCACGAACAGCTTTACGGCCCGGAGAATCCTGAAGCTCTCAGGCAAAGTTTGCTCGGGCGGGGTGGCATCCTTTCACGATCATCCAGATTGAATTTCAAAGACTCGATTTCCCCGTTGGTGTTAACAAGGTAAGAGCACGCCATGAAAGCATGATCACTATGCAGACTGAGTTTTCAGTCCGATCGAAACTGCAGAACGGCTCGGGAGCATCGCGTAATATTAAGAAGCGTTAAGTGACACGCGCGTTCTACTCTGTGGCTCCTGCTTCCTCTAACCCGCTTTCGTTCACTCCCCACTCTCTCGCCTCGAGGTGGTTGGCTGGATTGGCCGCGTGATTATTTATTATTACGTGCTTATTTGCAGTGGCCGGGTGCGCGGCGCGAATCGATTTCCATCAGCGGAGTCCATTGGCAATCGCCAGATGCCTCACGTTAGTGTTGACACGATGCTTCTGTTATGTCAATCCAGTGGCCGATGTCCAACGACGGCGTCATCTGCGCGGTTTGTAATCTAGTAGGAACTGCTAATTCGTCAATCGTCCTGGACCGGGCCGATATTGATCCTCTCGTGTAGCTCCTATTTTGCTTCCCCGTAATGTGCAATCCGACTAGATTCCAGAATCCAACATCGACAAATTGAAAAGTGTCACTGAACAACGTTCTTAAGGGGTATGAGCGGTATGATCGACCGCAAAAATGTGTATTTTTTCAGCATGAACTGTCGGGGGACTAAAGAAACTATAAAATTGCTATTTGGTATTTTGTTTTAGTATGTCATAAAGGTTGGAAAAATGCATAAGAAAGGAACAGATAATAATGACATTATTATTTATTACACATTTTGCAACGTAGTGTTTCTTATTGCACTGTTTACTGGTGTCGACGACTGCCGTCATACTGGATCATCTGAGATAAAAAAAGATATGTATCACTAAAGTATATTGTACCACCTGAGTTTTTTTTAATTTTGTTGAGATTTACCTGAAAAAAATTGTCGAATGTCTAAAAATCTATTGCTAATAAAATTGTTAATATTCTATATATCGCAAAAATGGTCGGTAAATGCTTAGAAAATACAACATACTTTAGTAATATACTTTCTTTTTCAGATCATCGGATATGGCCGAGAAACACTACCTTTAATAAATAATAACTTCATTATTATCTGTTCTCTTTTTATGCGCCTTTCGAATCCTCACAACGCACTAAAACAAAATGCCAAATAGCAAGTTTGTAGCTTCTTTAGTTCTCTGGCAATTCATCCTGAAAAAACGCCTATTTTTACGAATGTGCACCATGGTCAAACTCTCTAAGGCTTCAGAAAAATTTGCAATTAAAAAGAATTTCCAGCGACGTTTGCAAGCTAAGCAAAAATTCTTTCAAATTCTCCGACCGCTTCTAATCTGTTTCAGACACTGGACGCGCGTTGTACCTACACGTGTCATACATGTAATTCCCATTGTGACACATGTCCTCGGGAGAATCACGTCATGCGTAATGACAGATACGTACTTGAGACAGGTGAACGACCGAGGACAGTTTTGTTGCTCGCAGCAGGAAATTGCATCGTCTCCGCTGGATGACAACTTGCTCCACCGCGAGAAGGCGTCGAAGCGAGAATCCCAACCCAGAATCGTCACGGCAAGAAAGCTTTTCCGCGGATAGATTTGTGCGGCAAGAAAATGGTTTCCTGTCGCCAGGTTCGACGGACAGCAGTACAGCCAGTAACGGAGAATGCACTGGGCAGTGGTGGTTGGCATGTACGTAGGTGGTAGGCGGGGTGGATATTTTCGTCCTCTATCTGAGGATTCCTGCGCGATCACCGCGTCATACTAAATGTACCTCACCTATTCCCGGGTGGCGCGGCAGAATAAAAATCTCACCTTTTGCGGGGTACACGCTCATGTAGAACTCTCCGAAAGGAGCAGAAAAAAGTATGAAAGATACGAACCGTATTCCGCGAGCGAAACTCGCGCGCAAATAATTTTTATTAATATCGTCTGTTCCTTCGTCCCACGGTACCATCCAGCTTGTTCACCCCGCTCGAATATAATTTTACGAAAGATTCAAAGTGGAGGATATTCGATGGCCGAGAAAGAGAATTTCTCTCGATAATTGATACAATCGTGATTTCCGAATCGTCGTCTTTATTCTTTCTCTATTTTTCGTCATCTCTTTTTTTCTTACCAGGGGTAATAAAGAATACAGGACCTTTCGCTATTATCCTTTGTGGAAGGCCCGCGCAAGAGGTAGCTCAAGTTTTTCCACGAAATTATCCCGTGGAACCGTGAGACGAGGAAGAGGGTTGGAGGAGCGCAAGGTACGTGAGCGAGGGGTGGAGCCGAGCACGGGCGTGTGGTAAGATGCAGTTATGCGAATAACGTTTGGCCGCGGGGCATCACCGATACTTTTGTTTGGGGTTCGTTGGAATACCGTGCTTCCATCGGGTCATCTATTTTTGGTGGCTTCGCCGCCGTGCCGTCGCTTTCAGCGCCCTTTTTCCTCTTATTTCCACGGACCCGTCCACTACAATCGAGCACACACGTGCACACGTGCGAGTGCGCGCCCGCTCTCTCAGAGACGTTCAATCTATCCTTATTGCCGTATCTTTCTCTCCCTCTGACCCTCCCTCCAGTTCGCTAACCACGCGAAGCAGTTTGCCTGGTTTAGGGAAATGCGAAGGACCGTAGGAGGAGGTACACACAATGACCAAGGGGTCAGGATATCGAACGACGTGCGTGAGCGAGCACGGGGAGAAAGGACAAATATATTCTTTCGAGAAGCATTAAAGTGCAAATGAATGCCGCCTGGGTATATAGATACAACTGGAATGGGCGAGCGAACGAGAAGAGAGAAAGAGAATTTTCAACGTCTCCGGACAGCGAAGTGAATGCGGAAGTAGTCGCGATTTTTCTCTTCCACCGATGTGGGAGGAAGGATTTACGAGGTAGAGGAATTAAGGAAGGATCGGACGGCTGCTTTCATTCTCGTGCGGCGACAACAGGTTTCGCGCAATTTTTTCGAGCGATTAACGAAGGTCCTTCATGGTTTCGCTGGAAAAGGGGTGGAAAAGTTTAAAGAGCATCGGATACATTTTCAGGGATTGATGAGTATTTTCTTTCTCTGCCAAAAAGTATTTTTTTCTTCGCCCAGAAGAATTTCTAATAACGCATAAACAGGATTCGATTCGGAGCATCGACCATAGACGAGGTAGTAGGGTGAGGCTGAAACTAAGCGTTCTCATGCTTGGACCTGTTAACTTGGAGACTGCACAATAGGAGACGGTGTCTTGAGTAAGACGGATTTACGGGGTAGAAAAATCCAAAACCGATTATACACATTTTCACGTGTCGACAATAAGCTTCCTTCTGTCTTCCGGAAGTATTTCGAATAACGCATAAACAGAATGCGACGGAGAGCAGCAAGCAAATAGGAGGTGGGTGGAGGCCGAAACTGAGCGTTCTCAAATCTGGATCTATTAACTTAGAGACTGAATAAGAGGATACGGTATTTTCTTTCTTCGCCCAAAAGTATTGTCCTCTTTGCCCAGAAGAATTTTGAATAAAACGCATAAACAAAATCCGATTCGAAGTATCGACCATAGACGAGGTAGTAGGGTGGCGGCCGAAACTGAACGTTTTCAAGCCTGGGCCTGTTAACCCGGAGACTGCACAATAGGAGACGGTGCCTGAGTAAGGCGGATTTACGGGGTAGAAAAATCCAAAACCGATTATACACATTTTCATGTGTCGAAAACAACCTTCCTTCTGCCTTCCGGAAGTATTTCGAATAACGCATAAACAGAATGCGACTGAGAGCAGCAAGCAAAGAGGAGGTGGGTGGAGGCCGAAACTGAGCGTTCTCAAGTCTGGATCTGTTAACTCGGAGACTGCACAATAGGAGACGGTGCCTTGTATAAGACGGATTTACGGGGTAGAAAAATCCAAAACCGATTATACACATTTTCACGTGTCGACACAACAACCTTTCTTCTGCCTTCCGGAAGTACTTCGAATAACGCATAAACAGAATGCGACTGAGAGCAGCAAGCAAAGAGAAGGTGGGTGGAGGCCGAAACTGAGCGTTCTCAAGTCTGGATCTATTAACTTAGAGACTGCATAATAGGATACGGTGCCCTCGGGAGTAATATATGTATAGAGGAAAGAGGGAAGCGGGTGGTGCAGCGAAAGCCAGGCGTTCGAGGTTGTACGTTTATTGTGCGCGAGAGGTGTTCGTGGTGTATTTCGGGATACATACTTACCTGTCATATGTACATATGCGTGTACACATATGTACACGCGTATGCCACGGCTCTCGCGCACCGACACACACGTGCTAGTCCAAATCGTGTGCACGCAAGTACGCGCCGTTTCACGAGGCACGCGTACAGAAGCGCGCGGGTTTCCTTCACTCCACCATCTCCTCCTACTCTTCACCGGCGCGTATCTACAACACAAAGGCATGTACGGATAAGCATAGACAAATATACCCCACAGTTCTCGCTCATTCCACATCTGTCGCTTCGCTTCCTTCTTACGCTCCATTCTTCTCGGGGCGCGCGCGCGCGCTCGCACCACACCGCGCCTCACGAACCCTGTTTTCCTTCGCTCTCTCCCCTGTCTCTCAAACCCAAGCCCAGCCCTCATATGTCTTCGTGTGTACCGTTCTAGGTGTTTCATGCTTTTACGGTCTACCGGGACCACCCACTCGTAGGCGAGGTGGTACCGATGCTAGTACTGGTGGTGGTGGTAGTGGAGCTGGGTTCTCGCATTTCACGTAATATCGTATTATTGCCCCGAGTGCATTTCGGTAGGTAATGCGTACTGCAAGAGGTCCAGGCCTGACCGACGTGCACGGAAATCCTACGGTATTCTCCCTTCCACCTACCGTCTCTACCTATGTGGCCTGTACACATTCACCGCACACGTGCCACCTGCCACCCTATCGCGGATTAAAGTTGGATAATCCGAGGCGCGAGTGTACGCTCGCACCGGCTTGGTCAGGGCTACACGTAGGTCTACGACGCGCATGTTTGTTATGAATCGTTTGTTTGTCTTCTCTCTTTCGGAAAATTTGCCCCGTATTTATCGATACCTCCACCTCTCGTCGTGCCCCGAATCGACCGTTGCTTTCGTGTTTGGCTAGGATGGAGTTCAACCTCCTTACAAATAATGTATCGGCTTAGAAACGCGCTTCAATTTTGGGTTCGTTATTACATTCTCCTTTCTGTAATACGTAGCTTTGAGACGTTAAAACAATATTTTTGTATAGTTTTCATTTAATCGAGCACTGTCTTGTTTAAAATTCTGTGAGATCACGATTATTCGGTGCACTTTTGGCGAAGAGTGCAAGACGGTTTTGATGATACGCGAGAATGACATTCGCGCGTTGTCGATTAATGTCGAAATGCACGCGAGATCTCGCGGTTTAGAGGACCGAATCGATCCAATCAGCTGCTCCCGACAGCCAAGCGAATCTCCGTTTGCGCTGTTGGACGTCGTGGAGTTATGCACTACATAACCGTTGGTATTCGCCAATTGATGAATTGTCCCTATCTCTGGTTACATGACGTAGCTCCTAGTAGAATAACCTGGCCGGCGCTATCGCGAAGCCGCAACCAGGACGCTCGGAATTAAGGAGCGCGTCCTTTATGGAGGTGGTTCCGTAATCTTCGAGGAACTTCGCGCCGAAGGATCTACGCCACATGTAGAAATGAAATATACGCGCGAGCGAGGCCGGGGCGGTACCAACCAACGTCCAGAATGTATGGTTACAGTTTCGTAATTACTCGCCGTGTTGGAAATTCTCCCTACTGACAAAGCGAGTTAAAACGCTCGGGGTGGAGAGCACAGAGAGCCACGATCCTTTTTTAACATCTCTTTCCACCGCGTGTCTCTCGTATCAAGAACATTTTATTTAAACTTGCGTGCGAACCGCATGCACGAATGTCGAATAATTATTTACACGAGGTATTATGGTGGCGCTTAAATTTAATTACAGCTAGCAGACAACGTAATTCGTTGGTAAACGATACGCTCCATTTGACTGCACGCGAGGATGAAAGAAAACGTCTGAATCGTATCTACTCTGGGAGCACCGGTGTCGTTAATCTGGAAAATAAATGTTATTCGAGCGCGCGTGGGAACTGAACCGTTATAGATGTAATGAATAATGTAATACCGTATTTAATATCAACTCACGGGGTCGTGGGAGAAAGGTGGCGGGGGTACTGCGCGCGGTAAACGTCGCGACACCGAAAACGGACGGGAAAATTAATTTTCGCGACTCTCTACGACAGTGAGTGAGAGAGAGAGAGAGAGAGAGAGAGAGAGAGAGAGAGAGAGAGAGAGAGAGAGAGAGAGAGAGAGAGAGAGAAAGATGTTGAAGGCAGAAGGTGGTGGGTAGGTGGAGGAAACGATAATCGCATACAATCCTTTTTCCATCCTCGGCGGTTAGGTTAGGTTACCAAGACCATTTGTCAGAGGAAAACGCGATGTCAAGTGCAAATACTACGCGTCAGCATCTAGGTGGATTTCGAAAGCGGAGTAAGTGGTTCGAGAACGACGCGAGAGTGCACGCCCCGAAAGTGGATTCTACGTGTCGCCTTTATGCCTCGAAAAATATCGCGACGAGGGGAAGGGTGGGGCATGGTGGTGGAAGCGCCGGGCTGCAGGACTGGCAGAAGAAAAAAAGTGAAATAAGGTGTAGCGCGGTGGAGATTGACTTTTTTATCGCTTTAGTATGACGACCCTTGCAAGGTGGGCGCCCACGACGGGCGTGAGCCGAGGACGAGGGTGGTTGACGCAGTTACGTGGCCGTTTCTGAGACATCGATGCGGAAAATGGAGCGGTAGTAAAAGTGACCAGATGGCAACATATGCCGCGGATCACCGGCACCGCGAATTTTCAATGTATGGGTGGGGTGGTACCGAGGAAAATTACGTGTCGCGAAAGGCGAACGAGGAAGAGGGTGGAACGTCTCTGTTTTTATTGACGGGGCTCCGCCGACCGTAAAAAGATGTGGACCCTCGCGAAATAGCGCTTGTCAAATAACGCGAGCATCTCCGTGTCGCCGTGAGAAAATTATTTCTCAGCCGTGCGAACGTTCTCTTGGAAATGCACCGGGTTTATGTATTCCCCGTAGTTCTTCTCTCGTCGACATCGAACTGCACTTCTCCGTCGAAAGGCATCGGCAACGATATCGTCAATGGAGTTCAGCGAACCGTAACCATCGTACTTCATTAATGAAACAAAAGGAGACCGTGAAAAATCACTGGCGTAGTACCTCCCATCAGCCTCTTGCTGCCTCCACTTCTATCGCTTTGGCTGGGGCTTGGGCGCGTCCATCGATTCGGTCTTGTTAAATTCGACGGAAAGAATGACGTGACGGCATCGGACGACCCTGGATTATCGCCCCTGCCGCTGACAGGAGGGAATTAAAAAAGGAAAATACCAAGAGAAAATAATGTGTAATTTGGAATATTTAATTTGAATGGAATGGAAGCTGCGTAGGGCCATGCGTCGACGAATATTAATTAGTGCTAAATGTGCATGCGTTTTAATAATTCGTGATATTACTTTCGATCGGTTCCCAAAAGCGCGAGAAATTTTCGGCACGGACAACGAGGATATTGTAAGCGAGGCACTTGCTGGGTTATCACCCTGCCGGTGACAGGAGAGAATTAAAAAAGGAAAATACCAAGAGATAATAGTGTGTAATATGTAATATTTAATTTAAATGGAATGCAAGATTCGTAGGGCCATGCGTCGACGAGTATTAATTAGTGCTAGATGTTGCATGCGTTTTAATAATTCGTGATATTATTTTCGATCGATTTCCAAAAGCGCGAGAAATTTTCGGCACGGACAACGAGGATATTGTAAACGAGGCACGAAGGCCGCGTAGCAATTGGGAGCAAAAGAAAAGTGGAGAAACCACGTGCCGGAGTTCACACTGTGACCGCAGGAATACGCCAGAGGCCGGATACGAATTGTATGCTGCTGGTAGTCCTCGTCCCGCAGGGCGCCGAGCCACCAATTAGCCTCGTGGCGTGTCTCGATTTTCTCATTTTACTACCTCCCTGCCCGTGCTCACGAGGATTCACTTTCTAACAAAGATCTCGTCCCATGATTACATTTTGTCACGAGGATTCCGCCCGGTGGGGTAATTTAATACGCTTGTCTATTCGCGGAAAGTCGAAAGAGCAATAGGATTGTCACCTACGATTTTTGGCGGAAAGATTGATCTTTGAAAATCGAGAACCCAGAAAAGCGCTACTACTTGTCATCCAGTTCGAGAGATCCACAGTGATCCGATTTGAGGACGTTTATCCTGCGGATTACTGTCAGCCGAGTGTGATGATAAATCCTCGTACTTACTCACGTGAGAGTTTTGACAATCCATTTATTTGAGAGAAGACTTCTGTTGGTTAGGTAGAATTTTCACGCCAACCCAGCGAACCAAGCAGAAACGGTAGTAAATAAATTATTCGACGATCGACATTTGAGATACAATATTGATTTAAAGTTCGGGGCTTTCGAGATCGTTTAATAAAATTATTTCGGAAGGTAGAACGTCGTTCCGCGTTTAATAATATTTCGATATTGACCATAGTGCGGAGCGTAAACGCTTTCTATAAAAGTTATTAAGGATTCTCTTCTCTCGCGAGATTAATGTTTATCGCTGTTAAACAAGGAATTATTACTCTCTTCTCTGGCGTAGAAAGTCAAGCATAATTTGAATGCATAATGAGGGCTCTAGCACCCCATTCAGAGTGACATACTCCAAGGACTACTGCTATTAATTTGAACAAGGTACTTAGGTAACCATGTACTTAGGGACCTGGGTGATTAAGTATCGGAGGGAGCTTGCTCCAGACATCAAGCATAATTCGAGAAATTTAAGGACGATAGGGACATCATCGAAGCGTTTCGCAAACAGCAATGAATGGCACTTTCGTTTGAATGGCTCTATTATTCCAATCTATTTATTTTATAGAGGAATCGCGAAGAATGTATCGTCAGATTTTTCTTCTCCTTTATTGACAGCATCCCTTCACCAATCTATCTCCACTGTCGAGTCACTCTTGAAACATTTCTGTAGCTGACGTAAATTCAAGCCTCTTTGTTATTGGTGAAGAGAACTCCCTTTGTTTCGACGGAACGAGTATGTGCTATTAGGCGGTGTTAGAGAGCCGTTTCGATTGCTTTCAACGTACAATAGAGCTTCCATAATCCTCTGTTCGTTAGTTGAAGCATTTCCTGGAAAACTTCAGGAAAATCCATTCGCCAGAGTTTCAAGTTTCAAAAATCTAGAATTTGACGATGTTCGAGTTGATTTGATTTGCTTTGCAGAGTGCAAATTGCAATTTAATGAAAGTAAAGAAAGGAAGGATGCAGAATATGTTGGATATGACAATTTATTAATTAACTTCTACATTGTGGAGAAATTCATATTACCATGTGCGTGGTTGTAGGTATCGAGAGTATCGTTTACTACGCGAGCAGAAGTGGCGCGAATTGCAAGAACTAATAGCTCTATTAGTTTTCCTCCACATAGTCGGGAATACAGGCGAACCTTCGGTAAACGCTTATTGCTTTTCTCTGTCGTCGCTCACGTGGGATTGACAGGGACAGGTGCTGATGCATCGTCGATAGTTTGTTGCACGTGAAAACAACTCTGCTAAAAGTTGTAACGTGTTTGTTAATCTTTACGGTCGGAGCAGTGGTGAAAATTTCGCATTTTGTTTGTTTAATTGCTTGAAAAATGAATTTTTAACGCTTCACTCTCCGAATCCTTTCACTCGATACACAAAATTCATTTATTTCGCTGATCCTGTATACACGATGCATAAAGTCAAAGTCCCTATTTTTATTCATTTAAAACTACAACAGCTGCTCGGATTATGAAATTTATTTTTAACAACGTGTTGCTACCTGGCGAGCAGCTACCCTATCCAACTTATGCCTGAGTATATGAATAATTAATTTTTCTGCAACTTATTTTATCAACCGAATATTAACATTAAGAAGAATAGTTCATAGAAATCAGAACTTGAGTAGAAACTGGGTCATGGACCTTAGTGATCTAACCATCGTGTGCATCACTTGCTAATAATTTGTCCACGCACATCGTAATTGACAAAAGCAATTACGAGTGACCCGTTTCGCCGAATGAGGGCCTCAGAAATGTGACAGTTAATCAAACTAATGGTCGTCCGTCTTGTCTCCTCTTTAATAAGAAACTCCTGGTGAATGTCAGCTCCGATTCGCATCATATCCAACGAAACTGTGTATGCGATGCGAAATTGGAAATCGCACTCCGCTTGATTACCAAACCAATAATTGACGATCGATGGCCGAAGTTACTGAGATCGCGTCCCGACTTTCGTGCGGTTTTTTTCAAGCCCCTCCATCGTTGTTTTTCGGTTTGTTTACCGTGATCCGCGATGCAGGACGGGGCTACGGAGAAAACACGACGTTGCGTGGAAACGTGCGCGGAAACGTCAAACCGGGTAGACGTCGTCGTTCGAACGACGTCGTTTCTTGACGAATAATTGCGAGGGGGGAAAAAAAGCTACGAAAAAAGAACACTCCGGAGTAAAATTATTTACAAGTCCCGCGGAGGGCTTTAAACCTTAGCGAGAGAGTTTTGCGCCATTTGATGGCCGAGGTGGAATATCGATGTAGTGGATAAACTTTTTGGACGGCGTCTCGATTCGGTGAGTCGGAAGGTGTTTCCTTGCCGGGAGTGTGCAACGGGTACGTTGGATACGATGGAAATCTCGAAAAAAAACGAGTTGGGAAAAAAGCCGTGCAAATATCGGATTTTCGTCAAATTTGCGTAAAACTCTCGTAAGTAACGAGAGAAATTCGCGAGCGGATTGGACGGTCGCCGCGTAATCGAGGATTACGCCTTAATCCGGAAATACTGACGCCGTTCGTTGCGTCCGTTGATTCCCTCGGCCGTTCGCCAAATTGAAACGGTTTCGTGCATGCAAAATGTTGGGGTAGGAAGGCGCCTTCAATTTCTCGTCTCGAAGGCGACCCCTTCAAGAATCCATGAAGTTTATTCGAGAGCATCGGTGGGAGGGAGCGGACGGGCGGAAAGGAATTTTTCGTTTTATTTCCGATATAGGAGATTCTGTCCGGACGGTGGTGAGAGAGAAAAACCGAGAGGGAGAGCTTCTTGTAATTTACAATCGACCATCTGTGTCCCTCTAAGGATCTTTAAGCGTCGAACAGCTGCTAAAATCTGACCATTCTCTTTTTCACTGGCTAGGGACACGTGCGCTCCGTGTCCGCTCACTCGATTTCGGCCGCCCAACCGTATCCACACCACTTCCGCTAAGACAAATCTTTATCATTGGAGTTATGAAAATAAAATTTCCGCTTCGACGTGGCTTCCATGGGGATCGCGAAAGTGATTTCGGACTCCCTCGTGCAGAAGTCTGGCCCGAGCAGATGGCGAGAACATTTCCGTTATCTACTTCGCGTTGAGTGAGTATACCTTTCCCCTGTTCTCTATCTTTTTCACACGTGTGTGCGCGCGCTCACTTGGCTCTCTCTCTCTCTCTCTCTCTCTCTCTCTCTCTCTCTCTCTCTCCGTGTGCGTGTGCGTGTGCGGAGCTTGGTCTTCCTCACTTTCTCTCACTCCTTCGTGCACCCTTCATACATACACGTACAGGTGTATATACTCAAGCGGGATTTTGCTCACGTTCTTGAATCGCGGAGTTATGGCTAGAATATCAAATATCGGGATAAAGAACGAAGTGTCCCCCGCTCAAACCCCACGCGAATCAGTAATATCGCGATTGAAGCAGGCATAGAATTGCTGGCAAATCATACGTATCTCCAAGTGCGAATCTAACCGGGAGTCTTATTCGCTCGTGTATACATTCAGTCTCGAGATGTATTCGCCTCGTGCATTCGACAGTAACCCACCCCATCTTTTAGTATGTCCGTCATTTCCCCGAGGACATTCTTGCACCACGTTCTTCCACATTCTTAAGCGTTTATTCTCATTTTTGCGCCGCATTGTTATCGATAAACGTCACCAAAGGATTCCTGAGCTCGTTAACTCCTGACTCCTCTTAAAAGCATGCGACATGAAGTTTCTCTAAAGTAAGGAAAGACGAAAAGAAGTAATTGAATTTGATGAAAAGTGATTCGACGTAGTTGTCAAAGGGTAGTTAGTCTTATTATCTAGTTGAAATTTCTGAAGGTCCTTATTCCAACTTCTACAATTAATATAAACAGTGGTGTTAATTATGAATATAAAGTGAGTTGGGGTAAGTGCAGCCTCGGGGTAAGTACGTCGTCGAGACGAGATTTTCTAAAGTATAGTTTTTTCTATTATTTATTTATTTATTTTTTTTAATGACTATATAGTAAGGTGAGCTGGGGCAAGTGCAAATTCAACTTATGTTAGAACGAAAAGATTCTGCGTGTACCTGAAAAACGTGGAAAAGAATAATTCAATTGAATGAAAAGTGATTGGGTACAGTTGTCGAAGGATTATTCCCCTCATCGTCTTTAGTTGGAATTTGAAAGACCACCACCTCAACTCCCGCAAGGCGGTGATCCGAGCCGGCAGGGAGTCAGTAGCTCCAGCTCTCGATCTGTGTATATTTTCTTTCAAAAAATTTATTTCTGAAATATACGGTTGAGTGAAAGTCCACAGTCGACCTCTTCCTTTTTTTTTTTCGTTCTATTCACGTACACCGCGACAACAGTGCACGTATGACGATAATACACTTGCACGCATCGAACTGGATATATTATATACGTAGATATTGATTTGATTGATAGGAGGTTAGTCTCTAGTATAAGATTAATTTGACGCGCAGTGGTGATATTACCCACGAATGCATCCATATCTGATATTAATTTGCGGTGCGTGAATCTCTGTGAAACACGTAATGATAATTGTTGATGATGCTACGTATTAGTACCCTTATTATCGCGATGCAATCGATTCGAACACATTTGGCTCATAAATGTTTATTGATTGCGAATCTATGTCTCATTAACGTTGCAGTTGTTAGGTGCAGCCAGTGTGTCATATGCAGCTTCCTGGGCGCACCGTAAAATGGAATAAATTTTATTAATTGACCCATCGCGATAATTGAATGCGTAGATTGTTGCACGAGAAATTATCGTAGCGCGCAACGAAGGAAGGCAAAATTTCCCGCTACCATGGTACGTCGAACACAAAATTCAGCTTCCTTTAAACGCACGTTTTAATCATCATCGCATATTGCAATGGAAGCGCGAATCAGTGTCTTAACTATTCACCGGCTACTGACTTTCCAGAATTTCAAATGATCAAAAACCTCTCAAAAATTCGTCGTTCGACATACGAAAGAAGAACAAGGAATTCAATGGAAAAATTTCGACTTCGCGATAACCTTGTTTGACCGTACCGTAAAAACGGCAATTTGCCTAGGAATTCTCAAATGAACGTTGTAATGAGCCCTTTGTGCCCGCCCCGGGGTATAAAATTCAGTACCCTGGGTCGTATAAAATTGCAGTTGCGGAGAAACCTGGAGCGCGACCGTTTCATCGAGCGAGAGCCAATAAACAGACATTTGATAACGGGCGTGCTACAACGTACTGTTAGAGTTTCGCTAGCGTGTACAAGTCTTAGCAAGAATCATGCAGCTGGAAGCGAGAGGTCCCTCATTACAGGAACTAACTTCAACAACTCATCACTTGGAGTTCTCGGTAGCCTTGCCTGCCGCCACGAGGACTACAAGTTCTTAACGAGAGAGAGTCGACTGACCGGCAGTACTCCTAAAAGGGACCAGGAGCCAGTTGAAGTAGGAATCGGTGGAAATGCAGAGTGGAGGAGAACTTGACCGAAAATCGAATAGGTACCATTTATTGTACGTCCTTCTTCTTGGCTCGGGCAAGGGATAACTCTTGGACCTCCTTCTCCTCGGAGAGACGAGAAAAATGGAGCGGCGCGAGTTTTAAACGAACCGTGAGGATCCATCGCTCTCGCGTGCCTGTGTGCGAGTGAGGAACACAGATCCTAGCCGCAGACAGATTTAAGATGAAACTACTTGGAGGCGGCGCATGCTCAAGTTTCGAGACACTTGTCTCGAACTGTGCCCATGGCGAGTAAAGTTCGATTGGGTAGCTTCCGAGGGTAATCGGCGATATCGATGGCCCCTTGATTACAGAATGCCCCGAGAAGCCCGCAGCCTGCTGCTCCTGGTGGTGTGCTCCCGGTGGATGCTGTTCTGTGTGTCGAGGGGTCACACGGGGGTTAAACGGACGTCGACACGAGTAACGCGGCATTTCAGCTTCAGAGTGGCCCTTCTGACAACGTGCTCGGCGCGTTTTAACGTCATGTAAATCGTCCACGTTTATTGAATTATTTCGAAGGGCCTTTTTTGCGGGTGGGGTGAACAATTTTCAAATAGTTTTGTCAGGAAGATCCAAGGTACTCTGCGTATTTTGATAAATACCTCGAATTGTGATATGGGCTAGGATGTTTTTTATATTATTTTTAAAATGTGCCATAGTACTTATCATGACATTTTAGCTTCAGAGTGGCCCTTCTAACAACGTGCTCGGCGCGTTTTAACGCCATGTAAATTGTCCACGTTTATTGAATTATTTCGAAGGGCCTCTTTTGCGGGTGGGGTGAACAATTTTGAAATAGTTTTGTCAGGAAGATCCAAGGTACTCTGCGTATTTTGATAAATACCTCGATTTGTGATATGGGGTAGAATGTTTTTTATATTATTTTTGAAATGTGTCATAGTACTTATCGTGACATTTCAGCTTCAGAGTGACTCTTCCGACAACGTGCTCGGCGCGTTTTAACGCCATGTAAATCGTCCACGTTTATTGAATTATTTCGAAGGGCCTTCCTTGCGGGTGGGGCGAATAATTTTGAAATGGTTCTGTCAGGAAGATTCAAGGTACTCTGCGTATTTTGATAAATACCTCGAATTGTGATATGGGTTAGGATGTTTTTTATATTATTTTTGAAATGTGTCATAGTACTTATCGTGACATTTCAGCTTCAGAGTGACTCTTCCGACAACGTGCTCGGCGCGTTTTAACGCCATGTAAATCGTCCACGTTTATTGAATTATTTCGAAGGGCCTTTTTTGCGGGTGGGGTGAACAATTTTCAAATAGTTTTGTCAGGAAGATCCAAGGTACTCTGCATATTTTGATAAATACCTCGAATTGTGATATGGGTTAGGATGTTTTTTATATTATTTTTGAAATGTGTCATAGTATTTATCGTGACATTTCAGCTTCAGAGTGACTCTTCCGACAACGTGCTCGGCGCGTTTTAACACCATGTAAATCGTCCACGTTTATTGAATTATTTTGAAGGCCTTTTTTGCGGGTGGGGCGAATAATTTTGAAATGGTTCTGTCAGGAAGATTCAAGGTACTCTGCGTATTTTGATAAATACCTCGAATTGTGATATGGGCTAGGATGTTTTTTATATTATTTTTAAAATGTGCCATAGTACTTATCGTGACATTTCAGCTTCAGAGTGGTCCTTCTAACAACGTGCTCGGCGCGTTTTAACGCCATGTAAATCGTCCACGTTTATTGAATTATTTCGGAGGGCTTTTTTTGTGGGTGTGGTGAACAATTTGGAAATAGTTTTGTAGGAAGATTCAAGGTACTCTGGATACTTGGATGGAGGCTTCGAACTCTGATATGGGTTAGCATGATTTTTTTTTTATTTTTGAAATGTGCTATAATACGTATCGTGGCATTTCAGCTTCAGAGTGACTCTTCCGACAACGTGGTCGTCGCGTTTCAACGCCGTGCAAATCGTCTTCGCTTATTGAATTTCCCATCCACCTTCCTCTTTGAGATCGCATTTATTCCAAAGTGCCTTCTTTCCAGGTAAGGTGAAAAATTCTGGGATAGTTTTGTCTGAACGATTCAAGGCAGTAAATACTTAGAGACATCGAACATCGATGGGATAGGGTCATATTCCATTTATTTTAAAAATGCCGCGATATCTATCGTAAAAATATAATTAAACTACATACAGTCTTCATCAACTGTATCGGATATCTCTGTCTAAAATCCTATAAAATTATCGAGGACTTGGCGATAATCTGTGTCGAATATACGATATTCATCCATGGCTCGATCCGCGTAATCGCCAATTACGTACCGCCGAAAACTTCGACGAAAAAACTGCAACCATTTTTTTTCTCCATCCATTGACAGGTGGATTTTCACGATTTCAAGTAGCAAAAAAAAAAACAAAAAAAAGGAGAAACTTGGAAACCTGGCAATGCAGGTGCTAGAAATTTTCGCGTGACGGCGATGACATCCGATACGCGCAAAGGATTTCTCTCTCTCTCGTCGCGCGTGTCGGTTCGGTGGCGAACTAACGTGGCACGACAAATCCGAGCAGATTACGCGTCTCGAGTGCGGGAGAGGGAGGGAGAGAGAGAGATGAGCGTGTAAGGGTAGAGGCAAGAGGGGAAGTACGACAGCGTATACGAGCTCGACGAAGTAAGAAGCGCGCTCGGATAACGCTAACGTCCCGAATGAAAAACTTTATTGCCGTGCGCGCGTTTTGCCGTCGCAGAGTAGGCACGTGCCCAGACGCGAAGCGTCGCGACGCTAGGGAACGAAACGCAAATCTACGATTAATTAAATTGCGTTTTGCTCTCGCCCAGCAGATCTCTCTCTCTGTCTCACTCTCCCTCTCTCTCACTCTCTCTTTCTTTCTCTCACTCTCTCTGGCTCGCGCGCGAGCATGCAGCGGTAACGCGCGCGCACGAGCGTGAAAACGCGTGACCGGACTGGAGAACGACGCTAAAGTTTCCGATGGCAAACAATTAGTCGTGCCAATCCAACCCTCGCGCGTTATACTCTCGTAACGAGAGATCGTGCCACGCCACCGCGCCGCGACTGAGAGCTTTAAATTGGTCATCCGTAAACGAACGAGAGTTTGTTGTGCGCGTAAGTATAATTAGTGAACGTTGCCGAGCGCGTTTTATTGGGAGAGGTGCCGAGGAGGTAAAGGACGTTGATGATAAACAGGGCGCAGAATTGATCTCGAAGGAAAGGGGTTTATGAAAGTTGTAGATTTTCAGAAAAGTCTTTATCAACGCTTTATCTTTAAAGCGGAGGTACCCTTTCGTGACTCTTCTTTTCCAGTCGGATAAAAAAGGAACCCAGAATAAATCTCGAGGCTCCTTCACCTCCGTGCTATTTCCTGCCTCATTTATTCTCGCCTTTTCCATCGAAGTAAGTCGCGCACGCAACCCCCTACAATTTTCCAGATCATTCGTAAAATAACACAGCCCGTTCGAAGAAGGCCTGTCGACGTGCTTCGACGCACGGTCCCCGAGTTCAGGCTGAGTTTTTTTCACATTTGTCCCGAGGTTTATTTCGTGCCCTGTTTATTATGGTTTTTTCCCTCCGCCTGCAATTAGACGCGTGGAAATTGACGCATGGAGAAAAATGGCCTCCCGCGCGGCGCGTACCGTGCTCCGGTAGACTTGCGCGGCAGGTCCCGTACATCTAAACATGGCGTGCTGGTAATTTTCGAGAACAAGTAGGCGTGAAACGTGCAATTAGCACAAAAGAATTTCTCGTAGGGACATAAGTGGCTCGCGGCAGCTAACTGGGACTTTCTGGCGCTACTGCTGCTCCAATTTTTTCTCTCTCTCTTCCTCTCTCTCTTCTCTTCTCTTCTCTTCCCATTGTTACGAATCTCACGGGCCACTTCTTTTTTCGTCCACTATGCTCGGTGATCTGCCCCCTTCACGATCTCATAAACCGGCGAAGCGCAAAAGGGAGGTGGTGGTGGTGGTGGTGGTGGTGGTGGCTCGGTGGGGCCGTCGGAGAGGAGGGGAATGAGAAAAACCCATGAAGATAAGGATAGAAAACTGCGTCGATACAGAAAGAGGTGGAAAAAAAGCTGGAGGAAATAGGGTGGAGATACCCGGACGGCGCGGAGGAAGGAGGCACTGGGGACGGACGGAGATAAAGATAGGGAATCGCGGGCGGTTGAAACAAGAGAAGTAGGAGGAAGTGGAAGTGGAGGACGAGGATGGCGAAACGAGGAGTGGAAGGAAACGGGAGAAGGAAAAATGGAAAAGGGAAGGAGAGTAGAGTGAGGGTAAACGGAAGGAGAAGATGGGAGAGGAGAACGGTAGAAATACGTAGTAAGAATGAGCGAGATGAAAGAAGGGTGGAAAAAGGTACTGGTAGTAGACGATGCTGCTGCTGCTGCTGCTGGTGATGCTTGTTGGAAAAAGGAAGCAGCGAGGAGTGGCGCGCGCGGAAGGACGAGAAAGAATTTGTTGGTAAAACAAACCGTTGCCTCTCGCGAAGTGGATGCTTTTAGGGGGCCGCGTTATACAATGCGGCATAACGGCGCTAGGATTGAATTTCGCGTGCCGTCATGGTTTCCGCTTTACTCCACGAGACTGACCGAAGTGGAATTTAAACCAGCATGCTTACTTCCGCCTGGCGATTGTCCTGTAAAATGTCACGGTCTCGCTTGCGGGGGTACCGTATCTCGATACGGGCGAACCATTTGTTCTCTGCAGAAGCGGACGTGGTGCTTGATTTCTTTTGCAAAATGAATAAAGCTTCGCGCGGTTCGCCTTTCCGTCGCGCGTCGATCCGGTTAGAGGAAGCTGTGAGGATTGTGATTTCTGGTAATGCTCGATGTTCGTGATAATTGAAGCAAGGATCGAGATTTTGCTGAATTATTTTGATGATTTCTGTTGATGCGAACTAGTTAGAAGAATCTGTGAAAATTGAGATCTCTAGAAGTGCTCGATGTTCGTGATAATTGAAGCAAGGATCGAGATTTTGCTGAATTATTTTGATGATTTCTGTTGATGCGAACTAGTTAGAAGAATCTGTGAAAATTGAGACCACTAGAAACGCTCAATGTTTGTGATAATTGAAACAAGGATCGAAATTTTGCAGGATCATTTTGATATTCTCTCTTGATGCGAAATATTTGTTTTCTGCAGCGAGGATGGTTTTGAATTTCTTTTGTAAAAGAGATAGATAAAGGTTGTACGGCTCGCTCTTCTGTCGCGTGTCGATCCACTTGTTAGAAGAATCTGTGAAAATTGAAATTTCTATGAATGCTTCGTGTTCGTGGTAATTGGAGCAAGGATCGAAATTTCGTAGAATCATCTTGATACTCTTTCTTGGCGCGAACCATTTGTTTTCCGCAGCTGAATGGTAAGGGACTTCTTTTGTAAAATAGATCATTTCTTAAGAAACAAAATTTCTCGGAAGATTCGACTCCACCGACAATCGGAGCACCCATCAAAGTCTCGGAATACCCCATGAAACGTGCACGTTACTTCTCCGATCAACTTGAGAATTATCGATCGTGCAAATCCTCCGCATCGTTCTCCGTGTCACTGTTCTTTATCGTCCGTTCTTGTCCTCGACAATTTTATAGGCGGTCACGCCATGACACAAGCTCCCTCCACGACACAATGCTACTTGTCCTAGCTGTATTTCAAAGAATGAAATAGTCCACTTCGAGTCTTTAATGCGCAATAAAAAGATCCTTATCCAAAGTTTTCCCTTTTCACGAGCACCGGCCCTGAGGTGGGCTCACACTAGCCCCGAACAATACGGATGCCGCTGGTGGTAGTAACAATCGTACGAAGCGACCGCGTTACGGGCTATTACACGTCCGATCGGGAATTCATTGTGGCCGTAGAATTGAGAACGATATAAAACGCGCTTAACCATTTAGAACCAACGGCCCTTTAAGCTTTTGCTGTCCAGGACCTCCTCTCGCAGCAGCAGCAGCTTTCTCGATTACATTTTAGGAACTCGCTACGATAAGGATCGCTCTATCGAATTAGTCTCGCGCACTCTCGCCGAATGCTTCCGAGGAGAAACAAATCCTTGACTTCTCCGGAAAGCTGAAAACTCAGCGAGACGAGAAGCAAGACGGAGGACGCCTTTGAAAAAGATTTCATTCGCGCCTTCGCCGACCAAGTAGGAGAGGCTCTCTACTTTCTGCGATGGCGTATTAAAGAGAAAAAAATTGCGAAGCAGGGTGTTATAACTATTGCATATACGTGCAAGACATCAGAATGCAATAGCAACAATTGCGTCTCTCATTGTTCCCGGAATTGCCGTGGCCGAACCTCTCCTCGCGCCGGCCTGTTGTGTGTACCTTCCTCTCGGAATACCACCATACAATTTCTCAGTAGGGGCGTACAGTTACTCGAGGAATTTTAATATCCCCCCTCGCACTTTTACTCCAATTTTATATTTCCGGACGGAATTGTGCGGCACATTGCCGCGGGTGAGTGGGCGCGGCGCGTAACAGTCGGCGAGTGTTAAAATTGTGGAAATTCATTCGGTTCACGCTCGCGGCCGCGCGGTACGCGCGTGTACACTCATTTCGCGTGTGCGAAAATCACGAGATAACGAAAGGAAATGGGCCGGAGAAATTTTCCGGCACGCGCCTTTCGCGCCACCGCGTGCCGTAGATTTAATCGCGTCTTCGAATCTTCGTACCATAAATTTCATGGTACGCTCGCGAGGTCTGGTCTCTTTACCACCGCGTCCTTCCGTCTCCGGTCTCTTTCTCTTTGCTCTAACCACTCGAAATGAAAAGCAATCTGCGAAAGTCGATTTTTTTCGCAGAGTCGAGATGACTCGCCCTCTTTCTCGAGAAAGGTGACGTTTCTTAGCTGATTTATTTCCAACCAAGCGAAAAGTCTGGTCTCTCACTCCCGATCCGTTCCAGTTACAGCGTTGCATATAACAAATTGGATATCCTAACGTCGGGCGAGCGCATAGCAGGGACGAAGCTGTGAAAACTTCCGCCAGTTGTGGCTCACGTCCATTTCGAGTTATTACACCCGTAGACGAGTACTTTGGCGCTAAAACAACTCGCGAGTGCGGGACGTGGCAGGAAAGCGCGTCGAGTGGTCGACGTCGATGGAAATGGAAAAGTTACCGCGCGCGCTTTCCATGAGAATCATCTCCGATTTTGTTTGGAGCCCGTGTCGCCTGCCATTGCACGTTCGTCTCTCTCTCTTTCCTTTCTCGAGCTCGTTCCGGAGAGAGAAAACGTTTGATCAAAAATTCGAGAACTTCCGCGCGTAGATCTTATTGTCGAAGTGTATCACGAGTACTAACGAGATACGACGGCTCGGAGAGGAAAAGAAGGAGACGAAAAAAGATTTTGTTTTTCCCGGAGACTTGGAAAATTCAGCTCGAGATAAATTCTCCAACGACACTTCGTGCAACGGCGAGGTGAGATTGGGGTTCGTTAAAATTTTACTGTTTCATTGACTTTGCAAATCGCGGCAAGTTTTTATCCTTAATTTTGCATAGCTTGGGAAGAAGCGGAAGGGCCGTAGTTCGTATTCCTTCGATAACTCTTCGGAACTTACCTAAGGATAACGCGTTAAATGGGCGCATCCTTCGCTTTAACTCGAATGTCCTTGGGCAGTCGAGAGGCAAAAGGTGCAATAGCAACGCTGGCATAACTGATGACGAGAAGAAAGACTGGAAGGGCGAGAGCGAAGGTGAAAGAGAGAGATAGGGAGAAAGGGTGGGCTTTTCAAACGGAGTTTCGCGAATGAAAACTTTGGGAGGCAATGAAGGGAAGGTTTAATAGTCGAAGCCGCGCGCGACTCCCTGAGAAAGTTAACTGCACAGGGAATTTAAATTAACAGAGGTTTCGTCTCGGTTGAATCGATCCGTTCGTGGTCAGGGGGCGAAAGGCATGTGCCGTGTTCACCGGGCAAAAGTGAATTGAAAGTACAGCCGAACTATGATTGTGGAAAGTTTAATCTGACATTTGATTATCCAAGCGGTTATTAGTTCGATAATTTCACCATGATTACTTTAACTTCTCGCGAAAATATATATATCGCGCCGCTCCTGCGCGGGTTATTCGAAAGTCGGAATATTTTATCGCTCGTAGATCCCCAGTGAAATATTCATAAATAAAAGAAACTCGTGGATAATTGGCAGTGGAGAGGCGAATGAAATGGTTATAATGCGACGAATTGTATGGAGAATCGGGGCCAGATTTTGCCGGCTTGAAACTCCCCCTAAATATGATTTTCATATATTTTTATTATTATTGCATCAAGCGTCTGTTTACCGTTCGCTCGTCGCCGCCACCGAGTCGCGCCTGCTCGTGGAAAATATTGATTATGCGACGGCACGTGGTATCCGGTTTTCTCGCTCTCCCGGGGCTATTGAGAATCAAACTTAAATCTACATACACTCGTGGCCACCGCGGTGCGTGGACGAGTTAACGCGTACGTACGTGCACCCGATCGATGTAAAAATATTGATGCACCATTTTTCCACGGTGACAGTCCGCGGTGCCGGATGAACATTTTTTGCCTTCGTCCACCGTACCCTCTGTGAATTATCGCGAGAGAAGCGAGATGAGAACGGGTCACACCGCGGTGGAGCGAGCGAAAAAGTGCACATTCTCATTTGCATGAACTCCGGAATAATACCCGGTGACTAATTGAGCGGATATTAAGTAATATAATGGCTTTTCCCTGATTCATCGAGCATTATATCTACGTATAACGTGTCCTCCCATTGGTCACATTGCTGCGAACACAATTGCGCGCGTTGCGCTCGATTAAATATCTATTAAGCGGATTTTAGCTCAATTATTCTCATGTGATACATTCGTTCGAGATGAACCATGAGAGACTCGGACATTAATTCTTCCTTTCGACGTGCCCTTTTTTCAATCTCGAACGCATTTGGATTCGAGGGCGCGCGTCGCGACGCCCGTTGATTTCAAACGACGAAAGGATCACTTTGTTCGAACATGAAAATCCCGCTCCTCGAACGCAATTACATATCAATCGTGAGTAAACCAAACGAGGTCGCTTCGTCGAACGTGGAATGGACGTTCATACGGCAATTTAACAGTAAAATATGATTTTAATGTGCGAGCACGAGGGAGGAGAATCCAGAGAATGTGGAAAGGCAAAATGGTATTTTTACGTCCGTAGGGAAAATCGATGGCGAGGGAATTCAAACCGCGGGGATTGAAAAATCCATTACTGGTAGTTTCCTAAATTTCTCCGCGACTATTTCGAAAGAGCATGTCTATTGACATTTTCTTCAATGCCCCTTGCTACTAATAATTCAACGAAACATTCTATGGCAACGTGAGCTTCGAGATTCAATGTTACTATTTGGAATCGAGTGGCGCACCTTTGATGCTAGGCGTAAAGCGAACTGACGCTGAAGCTTCTCCCTACCTGCTTTTCATCCGAGGCTCACACGCGTCGTGCATTCGTACAGTTTCTGTTTCTCGTTGATTCTCTCAAACCGGATACTGTGTATACGTAAACATAGAGTAATACACGTTCTAATCCGATAGACATAAATCATGCCATTCGCGTTCATAGAAGGTCGTGGTAGGGTAGCCCTTAGTAGCCGGCGCTACCGTACCCGGTCATTACGTTAAACTCGGATTCATACAGGCATGATTAAATTAACAGGCGGTCTCACGCATCTCGTACGCGTGAGGAGAGTTAAGAGTAAAGAGCCGTTCCTAAAGGATGAGGATTGGGAGCGGGGTATCCCTGTATTCGTAAACGCCGCGCGCGGTTTGGTTGCGCGTCGTCGTCGTCGTCGTGGTGGCAACAATCCTTGGAGCCGCATTAATTCCATTACAACTTCGGCACGCTCGTTCAAAGTTATTAATGGTAGTTTCAGTTGGTTTTACAGCTCTCTGCCACACAGCTCCCTTGCACCTCTACCACCTACTCCTCATCCACCTCATCCCACTCGCTTCGCGTTCTCGTCTCTCGAGCTACGAACGTTCCTTCCTCCCGTGCCCGCGATACTGGGACGCACGTCGAACGAACCTTGTTTCGCATACAATTTTCAACTTCGAGAAGCGCCCGCGTCGCTCTTGGCGGTGCACTGCTTTTCCTTAGTCGCGCATTATAAACTCCGGAGAGGAGGCGACGTGGTTCAATTTCTCGTTCACGCTCGGGCACCCTGAGAAAAAGGATCATGCCGGTCCTCGTTCACCACTGCGCGGGAGGAAACGCGCGAGTGAGTGGTGGGGAGAGAAGTGTTCGTTTGGGTGGGTGAAAATGTGCTCGCGCGATGATCGATGTCGCGGGATAATTATTTTTCAGGGGGTTAACGTTGGACGGTGAAAGTGTGCGGAGATTAATGCGAATTTCGGTGCTCCGTGGAATAACGTTCGTATGATTTTTTTTTTTTTTGTTGGTGATTTTAGATTGATTCCTTTTTCGTGGACGGTTTAAAAGGATTTTTCATTTCGAAGAATTTATTAAGAAGCGAAATTTGGATGATCGGTGAAGGATGTGTCTACTGTTAAAGCGAAAGGTGTTTGTACGCGGAACTGTTGAGGTCCTTTCTTTTTCTCAAAGGTACGCTACTGTCCGTACCGTGCACTATGTACTCGACCTGTTCTACCAGAGGGATTGGGTTTAAATACAGTCGGTGTGGCCGGGCGAGTTGAGCATTGACCTCGGTACATTACGGTTATTGCAGTGGAGTTGTTGCAGCAGGTACTACCAACCATCTTTTCTCTGATTGTCCAACCGGTAAGCGAAGTTCGCTGGCAATTACACGGTCTGAATTTAAAAATCATTCCTTTAAAATATTATTATTAGCATTGGCTCGTTAAATTAATTATTTTATTGAATTTAATGAAATTAATTCTATTCAGTCCTATTATTCTATTCAGTTCTATTATTCTATTTAGACTGTTCTCGCAGGTGAATTAAAAGTTTGATTAATTAAAATAAAAGTTGCCAAGCTAATGAATAAATCGACTAACCAAACTTGCTCTTGCTGGTGAACACGCGAACGGTGGGACACGCGAATAGGATCGAGTCACGATAAGTAACAATTTCCTGAATGACCGGAGCATCTCGTTAAGTAACAAGGACCAATTAATTCTTGATTACTGGACAATTTTGCACGCGAACGCACGGTGGATACAAGCTCGTAAATTACCCAATTATCAAATCGTTTCGTACGGTAACTCAGATTTTCTATTACCGTGGATAATACACTGTATGTACATTGACATAAAAACATGTTTTTACATCAACACAAATTTATTAATTCTCCGAACAGTTGCTGCATAAGGTTTCTCCTTTAATTTCATATGTAACAAACCAATTTAAATTAACAACCATGGATGACCCGTGGACGAGGCGTTACAGTAAAATCTCGCAAACCGACGAATCAACAAATTGTCCAACCAAGGCTTCGCCTCGATTACAAACCCGTCCACTACAGCACACGCTGTCAGGATTGCTTCATTCGCAGGTATGGATAAGTCACGCTTTCAAGAAGAATCAATACTTTCCAAAATATTTTTACAAACCACTTTTCATTTAAATATTCCTTTCTAAATATTCCTTTTTCCTAAGGTTCATTTTCTCCAAAATTACATAAAAACTTGCAGCGTCCAAAACACCTGTCACATAATGAGCAAACCGTCCAACCAAATCTCCTCGAACCCTAGCACACTTCCTACGAGGTACTCGCTTAGGATGGACTCGTCAGCAGTACGGATAAGTCACGTTTTCAACAAGAATCAATACATTCCAAAAAATGTTTATAATCAACTTTCCATTTAACTCCTAAATATACAATTCTCCTAAGGTTTATTTTCACCAAAATTACATAAAAACTTGCAACGTCCAAAACACCTGTCACATAATGAGCAAAACCGTTCAACCAAATCTCCTCGAACCCTAGCACGCTTCCTACAAGGTACCTACTCGCTCAGGATTGACTCATCAGCAGTACGGATAAGTCACGCTTTCAAAAACAATGAATATCCTCAAGAAATATTTTTACATACAACTTTCCATTTAATTTCTAAATATTCCTTTCTCCTAAGGTTCATTTTCACGAAAATTACATAAAAACTTGCAGCGTCCAAAACACCTGTCACATAATGAGCAAAACCGTTCAACCAAATCTCCTCGAACTCTAGCACGCTTCCTACGAGGTACTCGCTCAGGATTGACTCATCAGCAGTACGGATAAGTCACGATCTCCCCGATGACCGGAGAGTGGCTCTCGTGCACGGCGTCGTCGGCGTGTCGTCGCTTCGTCGCCTGCGTCCGCTACAATCCCGCGATGGGTGGTACGGCAAATCGTGCAGGTTAAGGTGGTAGCTTAATTCCAACGCCCTACCGCTAGTGTGTACTCGACGGTTAGTGGGTACAAGGGCCAGGGTGTGTATAGGGGCGGCCATCATGGCTCGTAAACGTTTTATGTCTAACACTCCCTCCCTTATCCTCCGGTTCTGCCAGCCTGCTGGCTGCCTGGCTGCTGCCGGTCGCTCGCGCTGGAGCCCACCTCACTGGCATGTTATAACGGTACGCTTGCACGGCCAGCAAATTTGTTTCGTAACGCCGACGTAGGTCGGTACATTGCTCGCCTGCTTGCCGTCACTAATTATTTTCCGTAACAAGCATGAAATATTCCCGCGGGAGAACGGGTGCGACGCTCTTGGGAGGTGGAGAAGGTGGAGAAGGTGGAGGGCGACCGTGGCTGCCTCTGCTGGGGTTCGTTTTGGGGGTTTGTCGACTCTCTCTCTCTCTCTCTCTCTCTCTCTCTCTCTCTCTTACTCTCACTCTCTTGCTTCACGCGCGCGGACGAGAGGAGCGAGCCCTGGAATATTACGTAAGCCGCCTCCTCCTCGCCTTCTTAGCTCTGGCCTCGCCTCTCCGCGGTGGTACTCGCATATACCATAAAATATCTTACAGGAGCTTTCTCTCTCTCGCTCTCCACCCTACAGGAAGGAAGGAAGGAAGCGCCAAAGATTCGTCCGTAAATGTTGCGACCGGGAAACGATCGTAGACTCGAGGCAGGAAGGATCGCTACGTAAGTCTCAAAGACTTGCGCGTGTCCGCCACGCGGATGATGCAGTGCCCTGGCGCACCGTGTGTGGCCCCGTCGGATGAATAGTGGATTACGCGATTTCGTGCGCAGCTTCGACCCCGCTTCCTTTCACGCGAGATACGGTGAATTCCGCGAATTCTCGCACTTCGCATCGCCGAATAATTATCCGCACGCGTGCGTGCGTGACTCGCGGATTCCGCGAGAAGATGATGGAATCGTCCCGGTACGTGTTAACCTTCTTTCTCTCATTACGGAGAAATTCCTCTCGTACCGTTGCACCCTGTTTGTGTGTTTACGTGTTTTGGAAGGACAAGAGGCACCCAGGGTGACGGAGAAATAGTTTTACGTCTCTCATCCGAGAAAAAGGAATGGAGAAAAGGAAGAGGAAAAAAAAGGGGGGAAGGGAAAGCTCCTTCATAATCTACCAGCGGCAGAGCTACCGAGAGACAGAGACGACGCGGGGAATGGCAAGTGCCCGAGCTGCTATTTCATAGAGGACATTAATCTTATTAACGCAGTAAAGGTATTTGCCAAGACTTACTCTCTCCTCCGCGCGCAAGCGGGCGGAGAAGAAAAAAGGAGAAATCCACGTTGCCTCGCTCGGCCAGGCTGCCTGCCCGCGCTCTCCCTCGTTTGACGTCTCAAGTTCTCCCGCTGCCACCTCAGCCCCGAGACGGATATTCTCTTTTCTTCTCTGCACTTCAAGCGTCGCGACGCACACAATGCGATTCGTAATTACGTTACGTTAATTAATCCGTCGTTCTTCTCGTCGTGGCCTCTTGCTCCACGGGCTTGCCTGGGCGCGACAAGGTCTCCGCGCACCTCTCGGCACCACCCCATCCACGTCTTTACCGCCGCCTCCACTGTCTGACTCCCGAGCTCTTTTAATTTCGAGGAAACTCTCGATGAAACGGAAATGAGTTACCCTTACTTCCGTTTGCAGAAGATTTCACGGTGAATTTGCGAATCCCTTCTCCTCAGACCCCTCGAACAAGCGCCTGCGCTCAATCCTCCACCCCTTCCCGCACCTTCGCTCCTACAGACATTCGGCACGATTCAGCACTCCGGTGCAATCTCGTTCCACGGCTTTTCCAACCTCCGGCCATCGAACTCCTCGACCTCCATTCGCCACCGTAGTCTCGGCGAACTGTTAATTTCATCATTTCGAATAACCCTTCACCCTTTCCGAGATTTCGTTGGGTTTTGCCCTCCCCTAATTCTTCTCGAATCGTCGCGCGCGCGCACGCGGGTGGGACCACGGTCAGTTCCGAATTTTTGTTCCGGCCGGTCTCTCTCTCCGGGTGAGCGCGGTAAGCTTAATGTTTAAATTAAACGGCCCCGGATTATTCGAACGCACGTAAAGCCGCCTTATAAATTTTCTATTTCGTCTGGCGCGGTGGTAAGCACGAGATACACTCGTGGCAGTAAATTCTTTGCGCCTGCTTGCCCCTTTCTTCCTCGTATCGTCCGTCGTAGATCTCGTAGAATTGTGTGCGTAGCCGGCTGTGGTTTCGAGATGATAGGTGCCCCGCGCATTATTCTAGAAATCCAAGAACAATATTGGATATTAAATTTTGCTCGGTAGGGGTGGAGCCGAATAAAGGAAGAGCGGAGTGGCTACCCGTGCTCCACCACTCTTCCACGATCTCATTCCGTTAGATTTTTATTCACAGAGAAATCTAACGGGGCGAGCTTTGTTCTTTCCCTTCGTTCGAGCGCCATTTCCTTGATTTCCCTTCCACGGTGGATATCGTTACCACTACTATCGCCATAGCTACTACTAGCGAAGGACAGTGGCAATTTGCAAGTGTATGAATATTTATTGCATTCGTTACGCAAGGAGCCCGCTCACGGTGTTTGTTAAGTGAGATCTCAGTCGGACTCGAATATAACGCGCTATATTAAAAATATCATTGATTTAATGAATTTTTCCACTCGACAACGGACGCGCTCACGTTGAATTTGTTAGTGTCCCATCCGCTCTTTCAATATTTCAAGCGAACGATGTGCGACCTCTCGCAGAACACGAGATTTTCAATGGGTAACACAATTACCCTGCGCTTGCCGATGACCCTTTCGCGAATCTACCCTAAAGCCGACGGATTGTTTCAGTTCAAATTACCCGTGTTCCACGAAAACTGTTTTCCATGTAAATGTCTCGTTCGTAGCCGTTACACGATGGGTAGGTGGAAGAGAAACATATTAAAAAGCACGATGCCATTTGTCATTTCATCCGTTAAGCGGCAACTCGCAAATTCCAATATCGTAGATTTTTCGAGCCCTTTAATTAAAATTTGAAATATCTCTGTGCTTTTGTTGCATTTCTATCGGTCGCGGAAACACGTTTACTATATCATTTTTCTCTCGGCATCTCAATCGAATATGAGCATAATTCGAGTTGGCATTGAATTGGATTGGAAAATTCCAGCGTTTCATTTCGTTACTTTGTGGGAAAAAGGTTCGAAAAAGGGTGGAGAGTTATTTATCATTGTCTTTGCTCGGGACAAACTTTTAAATTACAGTCGACTTTATTTGTACTTTCAAAGCCAAGGGAAATAATATATAGGCGCGGCGCCGTGTTTTCGCCCGGTCCCACCCTATATATTTTCTCATATAATCCCCCCATATTAAACGTCAACTTTCACGTGTATGCGTTATTCAGAAGAATGATATTTTAGTAGGGGCGGTGAAAGCTTTACGACGGTAAATGAAGCATTTATACGGCTCTTCGTCAAGTTAATGAGATTTATATAACGTCCAGCGGTAAGATAAAGAGGATTTTAAGCATACAATATTTAAAACAGTTTTATGCTAACTTTACAGGCGGGCGCGCGCGCGTGGTCACCTCTCTCCGATTTGATCCTAATGAAAAGTAATCGCGTCTGGCGCACCGCAAAAATATCGCGTCACCTACCACAATACCAAATGAGGGGGGAGTAATTGAAATTAAAGGTTGATTAACCGAACGAGCCACGAGAAAAAAAAAAAAGTCGAAGAAAAATCTCGCACGCGTGCCGCTTTTGCGAATTATTAACTCGACACCTCCTCCTCCTTCTACGCGCAATCTCTTCCACTCGATTTCGAGCGTTTCGTTTCAAGTGCCTATACCTTCGGTTTGAACAATTATTTATTTAGCCAACGGTGAAACGGGACGAGACAGGGTAAGGAAGAAGGCTCACCTTACTTTAGATCACGGCGCGCGATCCTCGTGCATAGGATGGCGCACCGTACTCTCCGCTCTCGAGCCATCGACTTTGTGATCTTTCCATTAAAATTTCGATTAAGGAACGATACAAAAAGGTAGTATCGCCCGCGCTGAGATTGGGAGGGCACCTCCCCCCATATCGATGGTATGCAGCACTAGCAGCGTGCGGAAAGTTATCCGCATCTCTGGTCGACCGCGAAAGCCTCTATGGATAAATACTATTACCATGCAAAGCGCCGCGGAACGTTTACAGTTGGCTGGATGCTTCGCGATCCTGACGTGCTATAAGTATATAGGGTGTCTAACCGAGACTTTGTTGCTGGAAAAATCTCTGTTGTCTCGGAGGCGATACGAGAGTCGCCGTGGCAAGAATTTGAATATTGCGCTCTTCGATTTCGGTCCCCTCGTTTGATAAATTCCAGCGTTTCTTCGGGATCCACGTTTCGCGCGACACAAGGGCCTTTTGTAGAAATAATTGCGCGAAAGTTTGCACGACAGTTAGAGTGGCAGATGTAAATAGTTTTCTGTTTCTGCTGCATTGTCGCGTTTAAATTCGTTCGTGGAAGATGACGGGAATTTTAATGGGATACGAAGCGTGCAGTCTTCCGTGGCATTTCCTCATTAACGCGTGATTAGAAGTTCCTCGGTATTCAGGTCGCATAAACATATTTTAACTGCGCATTCGTGTTTTAATTTGTTTCTCGAGGATGCGAGTCTCAATAGGATTGGAAAGGTGCAGTGTTCACTGGCATTTCCTCATTAGCGCGTGATTAGGACTTCGGACGGTATTCCAGGGTGCATAAACATTCGCGATCGATCGATCGCACAAAGATCCATTGACTCCTTCGAGTTGCCCTCCTCCGTTGCACGTTAACTCGACGAATCATTAGAAACTAAACTTCAGCCTCGTAGGCACACGGTGAGGTGCCTGTGCTCGAAGTTAATTTGCGAGTGAGGTGCCAAAACAGTGTGCTGTACCAGTTTGATAGACTTTGGCATTCTACGAAGCACGATGTTCTGTAAAAGTTTCAAAGCGCCAGCCCTCGGAGCTCGTGGAAATTTCCATAAAAATCCGACGAAAATTTTCTCCGTGCATTCCAAATTATCGCGGCACGCAGAGTATCCATTTCGAGCGATTCGAATGGAATTCGGTTGATCAGTTGTTTGCATTGCGACAAGCTAACCATCGCATACACTCGAGTAACAATAACCAGTCGAGAGGGTTTTTTTTTTTTTATTAAAATCCATTAAACTTTATCTCACTCATCTGCACCGCCCGAATTATTCCTAATTTGGATTTTAACATAAAATCATCTGTGTCTGCTTTCTGGTATACGCTCGACTCTATCTATCTCTCTCTCTCTCTCTCTCTCTCTCTCTCTCTCTCTCTCTCTCTCTTTCTTTCTCCGCGGACGTCGCAAATGAAACTAAATGGCAGTCCGCTCGATGGCAATAACGATAATGTAATTTATTCGGTTGCAATTCGATGTGACGGGGACCTCGCGCGCGCGCGCACACACTTCGCATATAATCCTTAATGCCCGTGTTGATTCTGGTAATTTCATATCCAAGCGACGGGGCCGGGCGAATTTTAGAACGGAGTTTTAATTGGCGATGATTTCTCGCGGAGAACTGGACGGACAATTGCAAATTAATTCGGATAAAATTTCCGAAAAGTTTCTTAGAGGAAGACACGATGAGAAGCATATTTGTTGTCTACGATGGATCGAGTGGGATTATAGCGTGAGGCGGGAATTGCTGCTCCCGTAGCTGCCGCCGGAGCTTGCTGCCTCCATCATCAATAGATTACAGAGTGTTGGCTGATTATACTTCACATACAACACGCTCGAACTCGTCCTGCATCACGTTTAACGCGCAATTACGTTCGATCGATGACGGTCTCTGTTTGCGCCCATACTGTAAACTCATTGGACACACGTTCCCATTAAACGTGCCGAAGTAAGTGTGGAAAGCGCGCTGGTGGTGTGCTGGAAATGCGTAGCCTTTTCCGGTTTCCACGATTGTCACGAATCTACTGGACAACACTGTCCAGTGATGATGCACCCTTGCGCAGTTGATCGTCGTCGGATGTGTTTCCCTGTCGCATTTAATTCTGCATCGCGCGCACTGGACACGAGCGGTGAATAATCTTGCGGTGCCCTTTTAAAAATATGAGGCAAAACCGAAGCTGCCACCCTCGGACGATTTCCTATCAAAGAACCGGGCAAACGGAATATTTGATTGGACGCACTGAACACCAATCATTTCAAATTCTCTTTTCACTGTTTCAATACATGGATAAGCACTCGTCGAATTGCACTCTCTCTTTCTCTCTCTTTTATTCCATTCTCTCTCCCACCCCATCTCCACCCCACTCACTCTCGACAAATGGATATATCGAAGACGTGTGCAAGCACCATATTGATACAGCCCGCATAGGAGGATTCGGGTCTTTAAAAATTTATCGTTCGTTTTATGCGCGACCAGTAAAATCGTGGCACAATTTTCGAGCGTATTGCGTCGGGCATTATCAATACGACAATATATTTAATTAATAATTTATACTTCTTGTTCGTAATTCGAGATCGACTCCGTGAGAGAAATTACTTGTGTAATTGAGTAATGTACAGGTTAACGTTGCCAAATTGAACATTCAACATCGTGCAATAGGGAGCCCTGTCGCATTCCACGCGTGCGTGCCACAGTGTGGATTCTCACACATGGTTACATAAGTAAATTTAATTTCGACTGCCGGCGCGCACCGGCAGGCAGATTTGACGCGTAATTTCGCCGAATATCCGGTATTCCAGAAGCACTGGATTACGTGTCAAAGATCGGACTATTTCGCGAAAACATTGCCACCCTAGGCTGGCTGGGTAGAGAAATTTCCATCGGCGCGCGAATCGTGTGCGAGGGAAAAAATAAAAAAATCAATAGCGCGACTTCCTCGCGGTGAAACTTCTCCATGTACTCGGTTGGAAAACACTCTTTGGCGAATAATTATTTATCCGTTGATTATAGCAAGATCTCACGGCGAGTAATTTATAATGGATGTGAAATCCCATTAAGAGAACTACTTGTCGACGTTAATTGCATTTCTTCACTAATTCAGTGTCTAGTGTCGGATATACAAATTCTCGTGGACTAATTATCCGTCAGATCTGATTATGGAAGCTTTCATCTCATTGGACGTTCGGGGTGTCACACTCGTGAGCGGGGAATTGAATTAGACGGTGATGCCACTTAATAGACGCGCTCAGTCATTTTTATGCTCTGTTTTGTGCGCCACGTGAATAGGAAGAGAAAGCATGATAATTAACAAAACGATTATTAATTGCACCATTAAGTTTCTTCGTTATAATTATAATACAGCGTGAACGTACGCTCTAATGATCGTAAAGAAATATATTTAAAGTATTTACAATTCTATAAATAATAGTAAGATTTACAGGACTCGTCGCCATTGCTTCGGAGTCTTTCCGTTTTGTAAGATTACAGTAGTTCATTGTCTTGGAAATTTGAAAAATTATTTACAAGTAAGCATATTCCTTATTATCCGTACTAGGGTATAACTACAACTTGGCCTTACGTACTTGTGAAAAAATAAATGTACAGTTTTCTAATGATATTGGCATCGTGTCGACATTTATACAAGTTTAAAGTAAGATTTACAGTAAATAAAAATATTGTTTACAGGACTAACCAGCATTAGGAACAGCCATACGTAATTGATATAATACTTCTTTATATGTTTACTCCCACTCACTTTGTTAATCGAGTAATAGAACTAATTATTATCATTCGTTAATTATTTAATTGAATCAAGACTAGCAGTCGATAAATATCCATAAACGAATTGTTCCATTATGCTTCTGTTCCGATCTGATTGTGGTTTTTTTCAATTAGAAATTAATATTACTGGATCGCGTTCAGTAATAACACAAGCCAAATATAATGGAAGTTAATAGTATCGGAAGCTGCGTGTTATCGATTGCAAAAAAATATTAACTAATTAGGACGTATCTCTCTGAGTTATTCGACAGTTTGGCAATATGTACAGAAAGGTGAAAAAAATCAGCATACGACAATCTACGTCGAAAGTAAGCGTCAAACATTCGTATCCTCTATTTATATACTATTCATGGAATTAAAACGCTTTCACTTACGGTTAGTTTACGAAATCGATAATTACTTTACACACGCGCGCGTGAGAAGCGAGTAGTAGTAGACTAAACTTAAGCGTGAAGCTTAATGTAAAAGGTACGTTTTCCAATTTACACAAACAGCAGGTGGAATCTATTCCGAACCTCAGTTCTGCAAGTCAATTTCCACTTGCTGCAATAGGTCAGGCTCTGAAATAAGAACATATAATTTACTCAAGGCAAAGCGGTGGCGGAATATCAGAGAATTCTCGAAAGTAAACTTCTCCCGAACGAGTTTTCGCGACAAAGACGGGATAGCGAATCTTATTTTTAAACACTTCCGAAAACGAAGTCTACGAATTGGGTTACCATTTCGATTCTCCTCGAGGTAGATACTCGCCGTTTGAGATCGTCTCTTGTCGATGGCATACCTAATTCTGGGTTCTATCCTCTGCGCGGGAACATAAGTCGGCGTAGTGAAGTCCTCCACGTCACTTCTCGATGGTGGATTCGATCTTTTTCGACAGATCACCAAACCGATCACCACCCCGATACCCACGAGGACCAGAGCTGCAGCACCTAGCGAACGAAACATTTTTTTTTTACACAAAGAAACAGATCAGTAACCTTCACGATCCATTCGTTTAACAAAGCACACGAGTGCCTTTTAAATCATAATTACCGATCAACGCGATCACGATGATCATGTGCTCGGAAGTGGCCTGTGGAATGGCCTTCTTCAGATCCTCCAGAAAAATTCCACTCCTCTCCAATCTTCCACCGATAGATTCAGCTACTCTCACATTCTCGAGGAGTGCTGGCTCACTTCTGCCGCGACCATTGATCCCGTACACGTAGAGAGTGTAATCGAAGCCGGGCTCGAGACTGTGTAGCTGAAAGTGCGGCCTCGGATTGATTTTTTGATATATCGGCGGCGCCTCGCCCACGACCCCTTGGTCGCTCTGCGTGGCCTGAAAGGCATGCGGATTAGGATGGCTCGTGGCAGAATTCCTGAAGGAACCGCGAACTTCTAATAAGAACTGCTGCGGCGAACCGCCGTCCGATCCTGGGACGCAGTTCACCTCGAGCAAGCCACTCTCGTTGCGCAAGGAACAGTCCGACGGTCGCTGCGGTGGTTCTGCAAGGGAAATAAGTTTGAGAGAACGGCTCCGTGAAGCGCCGGTATTTTCGTTAATAATAATTCTAACGCGTTCGCCGGCGATGAAATTAAAATGAGGTAGGGGCGTTAATTTGCGGAAGGAACGTTACGGAGGACAAGGTGGATTAAAGGATTAAATTGTTTTTATTCGTGAGATTAGTTTTATTGGATCCGCATCGTGAGATTTGAATTTCAAGGTGTCGAGGATAATTGGTCGATTCCTACTCCGTACCACCGTCCACACTTATTTTTTTCAATTATTCTTCTTGATCGGTTGGCTGTGTGACGGTTTATTTAAATTCTAACCTTCGTCGAGTGTGCTTTGTGGTTGTGAAAAAGAAAGAAAGTGTGTAATGTTACTGGTGAGTTGTTTGTGATTGCAATAAGATAAGAATGTGAAGTGTTACCGGTGAATCATTTGTGATTTGCGATAAGAGAAAAAAGTGAAGTGTTACCCGTGAATCGTTTGTGATTTGCAATAAGAGAAGAAAGTGAAATGTTACCGAATCTCTCGGTGCGTCAATTTGTCCGTTCTGTTTTTAGAATGCAGGATAAATTATCGTCGGCGACTGGGGAAACTGGCAAGCACGGATGACAGGATTCTGTCGATTACTACTATCGGGACTTACTGCCTGGTACTATGTTGAATATGCAAGGTGCCCTTTGTCTGCCTACGGTGTTACTGGCCCAGCACGCTAGGGTGCCGTAATCGGTATCGGCAGTTGGCGTATACTCCAATACGCTGACCAAACCTTTGCTTTGAAACCTTGAATTTGGTATGGGTAGAACGTCGCCTCGCGTCTTATTGTACGTCCACGAGAAACGCATGGAATCGCCTGGCACCGCTTGGACCTCGCATCTTAACAATACCTTCTCGTGTCGACCAGCGGGAATTTCCGTTCTCTCCAAGCCCTCCTTACACCTCGGCGCATCTGTCGGGTTCACACACTCACGTATCACAGCTTTTCTTTTCGTCCTACCCCTCGCCGTTATTGTAAAGAATTTTCGCGTCGCGATTGGACGAATTCGTCTTTTTCGAGAGAAAGCAAGAGAAGCGGAGAGGTCAAGGGGAAGAAGAAAATTATTATCGGCGTTGCATTTGAATCCGGGTCTGCTTACATTTCATATGTATGAGAAGTGGCCCGCTGCGTCTCACTCCTACGAAATTTGTGGCTTCGCAGGAGTACTCCCCGGAATAAGAAAGACTCAGGACCCTTATAGTCAGCGTGTTCGAAGCTACCAATATTCCTGCGTTGACGTCGTGCTCCAATTGAACGTTCTGCGAGAAAACATTAATTTCGTCGATCACCAAGCAAAATTGTCAACGCACGAATCTATCCAAGAAAGAACGAACAAGTATCTTCACTCACGTCGTGATACCAAACCACTCTCGTCGGCAGAGGATTACTGGACACGTCGCAAACCAATTTCAAATCGTCCCCTTCTCTCAGAGTATCGAAAACGTAGCCGGTGGCGAGATGTGCCACGACAACTGGAGCGACTGCAACAAAGAAGAAACTAGAATTCGACTAACAGTCCTTTTCTTTATGCGCAAGAAAATGTCGTGCGCATTTCGCGCCTGCTACCCGAGTAGAGCGCTCCACTTCCAAGCGCCCCAAGCGAACAACAAACAATATTTTCATCGCTACGACTTCCGGACGACCTTCATGAGGACACGTGACGCGAACTTCAATGCTGCTTTACAGTAGCTGTAGTCCGTGGGATAAAGGAGGCCACTCACAAGCAACGCGCAGTATCCTCGTTTCCTCGAGGACCCCTCCGGGAAATCTAGGATTTTCGGCTCTGCAGGTAAGTTCCTTCCCGTCGTCGTCCTTTCCAAGGACCAAGGCCAACTTGCTGACCGTAGAATTGCTTCTCTGCGTGGTCGACACGTTAAGATCGCCGATTTCGTGTCCTCCCAGTTTCCAGATGATCCTCGCTGCAGGGGAGCTTCCCCACGTCTCGCATTTCGCCCCGATAGGACGATCGGCGTAGATCTGATCCTCGCTGAGGACGATTTTCACTACAGCGGGCTTCACTGAAATAAAAATGTACGTACACAGGATTAGAGTCACTCGCCGAGTCCTTCGATCGACGAAGAAGAAGAAGAAGAAGAAGTAGTGGAGGAGAAAGTGCCGATGGACGGTTTCGAAAATTCGTAAATTCGCCGGAAGCTGACGAGTAAAGCTCGTGGATACCGCGAATCCCTTGATTCAGGATCAGAAGTGGAAAAATAGACGGGCGGTGGGGGTTTCCACTCGGGATTCGTTCCCTCCTGTTTTTATTTTCAGCGACAATTCCGCGAAACGGGGCATCGTCAAAGGAGTTAAGGCGAAGGTCTGCCAAATATCGCTGGAATTCATTTCGCTTCCGCCGCGGGTCAGTAGCTGGGTGGCACTATATTTAAATTTCTTTCTTTACGGGGGCGGATGCGCGAGTCAGCGCGTAAAAAAAACTTCTCTCCACATCGTCGGAGGCGGTTGCGCTGCCGGGTGTAGAGAAAGCGTCAATTCTTCTCTCGGCCGGCAGCTTATCCACGAGGGTTGTCAGCGCGAAAAGGAGGGGAAATTTGACGGTAAGGGGGTAAGAAAATTTCTCCTATTAAATACTTACGGTAAATGTCGAGAGGGACTTCGCGAACGACCGTCTCTCCTATCTGTCCGGCTTGGGCTCTGCACTCGAGCTTGGTACCCCACAATGACCTAGTTATTTTGCTAATGAAAAGATGATTAACGGTGAATTTGGTGGGAGAACCGACCGCGGGAGTGTCCACTACTCCGTCCAACAATTCGCCGTCCTTCCACCACGTGACCGAGGGCTTCGGCTTTCCTGAAATCAAATTCGCGATAATGCGTTTTTTTTTTCCTCACATTCTCACCCTCCGCCGCGTCGAAGATCGTAATTGACTTTTTGTTCTCCTAGTCGGGTAAACGAGAGGATGAATAATGAAAGAAGGTGGGAAACCTACCGCCCGAAACTTGGCAAGTTAATGCCAGTCCGTATCCCTCCAAGAAAGGGCCACTGACACCGATTACTTCGCGCCCTTGAGCGCCGTATATCACAGGCTTCGACGGCTGCTCTAAAACAAAAAAGGTACCTGAATGTTAATGGTTACTTTCGAGAGAGAGAAAAACTAATGGCTGATTTGTAGGTGATGGGTCAGGTAACGTGCAGGTAACACTTACCGATCAGAGTGAGATTCACGCGAAAGTTCCTCGTGGGAGAGTTCTCGAAGTCGACTCTGCATCTGAATATACCCTGGTCTTGGTACGTTACTTTTGTAATTTTTAACTTTGCCTGATGACCATCGGCCACGTTAAAATTCGTTCTTCTGCCGAGATCGTCGCTGACCGCCCAATGCAGGGATTCGCTGAGTTTTTTGTTTCTAGCGTCTAAGCTGCAATCAATCGCAGAAATCAATGGAAATTCGTGTGTACGATGGTAATAGTACCTTCGCGTAAAGAGTATAATAATAATACTAATTTCCTGTAATTATCATTTTCGATACAATGCGGTTTCACCAATTGGACATGGACATAGTAAAGCTTGCGAAGATTATTATCGCTATTTCGAATACAGCTCGCACGAATTGTGTTCTTGAATACCTACCTCGAAAGTTCAAATTCGATTTACCTCTGGATATTAGCATTTAATAAATAATACGGCTTGCGACTTTTTTCCGTACCCCCTTGATGGCCACTTGGCATACCTAGTGACTAACGCGCGCGACGTTGGCTATTCGCGGAAAGAAAAAAGGCTAGTTGGCAGTTCTACCGGTTGTAGATATAGAATCGCTACGTAAGATATCGTTACGCAATGAGGATGCTCGAGGTATCATTCCAGACAATCAAACGGTGAGTCGAAAAAAAGGGAAGTGCTTAAAATGTTGCCAAAAAATAATCTGGGCCGAGCCGGGGCATGAACCCCCCCGAGAATCGCAAGAGAAAAAAGATGACCCGTATTCGATATTTACGAAAATCGTGTCAATAGCGAACGATAACCGATCGGTTTATTTGCGGACATTGGCAGATTCCCTCGAATTCCACCAACATACGCGTTTCGGTTCCGGAAATACTTGGAGTTATTTATATAACCCTGATCTGACCCAACTTATTTCTCCTGCGAGCACTTTCCAGAAATGCACTCTACTCGCGCCTAAACTGCTTCGGAGGCCTTTACATCCTATTCAATTTACCGTTCTTAAGGTCAAGCAAGTGAATGATTTATAGCTTAAAACAAGTTAGATATTTTCCTTCGGACGTAAAATCGAAATTTTTCAGACATCGTCGTTCATTCCACGAATTACTCTCATCGCTCTAAAATAATTCTTCACATATATCGATTTTCACCTGCACCGTTCATTCATAGAATGCCGCTTCCATTGAGCACGCCCAGGCACTACACTCGGCATGACCAGCTAAGAAATCTATTTTGAAATAAGTTCGTGAGATAAGCGGAAACGGATATGCGACACCTGTTACAGGCACACGTTTATCCAGTCCACGGTTTTGATGCAAATATTATTCCGCACATTCAATTTTAAATCATCTGGCACCGTGGCTGCACAGTATAATTTATTCGAACGATGAAATATACGAATTACCAAAAAGATATACTATATATTCCCGCCTACGCTTAGCAAGAGATCGAAAATTGTCCGACCAGTTTATTTCGAAAATTCGGGATAGAAAATTTGGCCAAGCTCGTGGCGATTAGAAATCATTTCTTTATCCTTCGAAGTGCCAATTGAGGATGAATTTTGATATTTCTCGATGAAATGCTTACCTGTACAAAGGAATACCGGCATTGTCCTTAAACCAAAGCACCATATTGACGGAATCCATCGGGATGGGCGGTGTAATATCACACGGGAGTTCCACGTTGTCTCCCTCGGCAGCCCACACCACATTTACAGGTACTGAAAATCCATTGAATTAAACGTCAGCACCAGGTGGGTGTTACGTGGCGTAAAGTTCCGACAAAGCGTCGCGACCGAGAGCGGGTTAGTAATTCGGCATTAACAGTTACGAGCGTGAGAAACGCTTGTAAAAAGATTCGAACGACATTTCCGTAAAGTACACGGGACCATAATGAAGGCGAATGAACACCGAAAGACTTTGAAAGTAACTTGTTACGGCTGGTTAGAGCGCCTACCGTCCGCGTGCGCGCGCGCTTGGAACTCGTTAATGATCGGGGAAGAGGGTTAAGTGAACTTTCCGAGCAATTTGCTTTTACGTTTTACATGCCTGGAATGAAAGGTATTCAAACATACCCACGAGAGTATTACTAATTATGTGCCCCCGGGAGAGCAAAATCCCGAGCACTTTTTCACCCACGATTCTTCGTCCCGACAGGCGGGTAAGTATCCCCAAGCGAAAAAGCTTCTCGTCGAAACGTTTCTCACTGGCTATTATTTTCGGAGAAATTCTCACGAGGCGAAGAGTTTTCTTGACGAGCGTTACGCATCGGCGTTTAACCCTTAGCGTGCACACGGGGTCATTTCGACCCGAAAATTTTATTTCAACTTGTGTAGCGTTAAACGAAAATGGGCCGTGGAATCGAATCTATATTTATATCTAAGGTAAGTCCGATAGAGATGGCCATGTGGGAGAGATGGCCTGCGCCCGAAATTAGAAAAGTTAATTACACGTGGCTTCTTATGCACATTACTATGACTCGTTGTCATGACTAGTTCGAGTGTTCGCTGTTTTCGTCACGATTAAAGAGGAAACAAGTAAGTATTAAAGATTTCCATTTTGAGATATCTCATATTATTTCCAAGCCTTATTAGTAAGCATCTGATTTACCATACATGTTTGTAAAGTAACGTGTTTCAACAACTTGGTAATGGAGCGGGGTGTGTTGAGATGTTTTTAAGCTAAAAGTTGGCGTCGTTGTTATTACGTTCGGCTTGGATTATTAGGGTGGCCATCTCACCCGCAGAATCGGGTACCGGACGCTCCGGGAGAGATGGTCAACTGAATTTTTTCTTAGTTTAATTTTTATCACCGTCTAACTCCTTTATTATTAGATTATGATTAAAGAATAATGTACAGAAAACAACAAAGTTTTGATTACAGTAGTTAGTTGATTTTTATTTACTAAAACAAAAGAGAAAATTGACCTAAAAAAAGCTATGGCCATCTCTAACGGACTTACCCTATACTATCTATACTCTATACTAATATAATAAAGCTGAAGAGTTTGTTTGTTTTTTTTTTGTTTGAACGCGCTAATCTCTGGAAGTAACAGTCGGATTTGGAAAATTCTTTTTGCATTTGATAGCCCAATTCTTGAGAAAGGTTATAGGCTATTAACATCACGCTACGACCCTTAGAAGCCAAGCAAAAAGAAAACTAGGGGGCAGAGCTCCTTGCGCTTTCGCTTCGCACAAGCGCCAACCCTCTCTAGATCGCTGGATGCTCGCGCTTCGCGCTCGCCCACGAATTTCAAACCGTTTGGAAATTGTGGAAAATTCAAGTATTGAAATATTTCTAAATTAAACGGCGGGTGAAACCGCGGGGCACAGCTATCGCTATATAAATAATTTTTTTCTTTTTTCATTGTTTTTCATTTCGTTTCTTTAATTTTTTTCTTCTCCATTTAACCAGACTGAGCCACAGCAACGCGTGACCGGGTATAGCTAGTTCCTAATAAAAATAGAGGCTCGTGCCCTCCCCAAAAGTGTGGAACATGGTCAGTTGTAAAGCTCTCTCGGTGTACCCTTACGGAACAGCCGTACGCACAGAGTGGAGTCACATCGATGATTCGCTACAGACATGTGCACGCTAAAGGTTCATAATCATCCTGGAAACGATCTAATAATTTACAAATACCCGCGCATGTTCCATCATTATCCTTTACCGCACTGACGTTAATTATTTCGTCTCTTTAATCATCTCATGAAATATATGTACATAATAGCGTGCAGTTATCGATTTATTGCCTCTCGTTGCGAACCGTGCGGAGTTACAGAGTATAACGATGATGTAGAAACTCGCTTACCGATTTGCATCGGCTAGCTTTAAAACACAGGCCGGCAATCCCTCCCAGCTACAATTACAGTCGAAATTCGACGAACGTGTATTTTCACGAGAATCGCAAGCTCGGCGAAAATTTACTCGTCGATTCATCGGACTTTTATCCCACACAGCAGTGACGATAAGCGGTAATAGGAAACGGGGTGAAGTTAGGCATCGATTACTCGCTGCTCCGGAACCAGAGAGAATTTCTTGCGTTGACTTATTACGTATGAATAATATCACGGTAATGGAAGCTGAAAATACGGATGGGGACGATACGAGGAGTGCTGGAACGGGATAACAAGTAAGAGATGGTGGAGCAATCTTCGGGGTATACATTTGCGTACGCGCGAGACTGGGTACACGCCCTCGGTTGCAATTTGCTCTCGCGTCATGCTTATCATTAATAATGTAAATCGACCCTGGATGAGACCACGCCAGAAGAACAATGCAATGCGATTATAAGCAACCGGAAGAGAAACAGTGGTGGAGAGAAGGAGAGGACTGGTGCCAGGAAATGGTAGTTGCTTTACAACGTGAGAGCGAGAGTTATCAATGGCATACCACTGTTACGTGGGTAACACGCCTTGCACGTGCCACTCGTAGAAGTGCTAGCAACGAGGCACTATAATATCTCTATTCCATAGCAGATAGTGGCTGACGGTAGCTGTGCCTACACCTGAGAGACGAGAATCCTCATCGGAGGTGGCGGCGCACGAAAATAATTCGCGCAATCGTCGACTAGAAGCGAGAGACCCATTCGAGAACGGTCTTCGTAATTCCGCGAGCACGAGAATAGAAAGTTTAGGAATAGCGTGTTAAAGTGAGCTTGCACTCGAGCTCTCTTCCCACGAGAATTGATATCTCTCCTTGGTCTCTCTGATCTTGAGAAGGCTCTTCTTCTTTTTCTCGCGTGAGAGAAGAAGAGGCGTTTTAAAAGTGGAAATCTACTCGCGCGGTGTTTACCAAACAATTCGAGATTAAACGTAGCTCACCGTGGACCTCGTGTTCTCTCTCCCTTGGGAATGCTCACTCCGGGGAATACTTCGTGTGGATCCAGAGGGAAGCGAAATCGATATATGGGAAAGAAAGGTGGACGTGGAAGTGCGCGCGCGCGCCATTCAGTTATGTAAATAATGGTCGACCGTGGAGCAAGCCTGCTATTTTTGTATGAGATTCGTTGAGAAACCGTGCTTCCGCCGACTCATCTCTATTTTTGAGTAAGCTCGAAGCGCTCCTTCGGCCGCCCTTTTACACTCTTCCTTTCATTCGACTCCGTCCCACGGAGCATCAAGGATAAACAAGAAGAGAAGAAAAAAAAAAATCGTCGCGACACTTTCCTCGGTGAAGACGCGCGCCGATCTTTGAAAATTTTATCAGTCACGAGGTAGGAAGCTCCGCGAAATTTTCACTTTCCTCTTTGTGATCGTCGTGGGGTGCGGCACGAAGCATTCCCCCTTTCCACCGCGGTTAAATGGAATAGTAGGATTAAAGGGCGCCTCCGCGCGATTGCCAAAACAGCTTCTCCGCCCATGTAAATTTAGAGCGCAACGCCAACACCGTTTTAGCAAAAAGTCGCACGTACGGCCGACGGCGATCATTCTTGCGCAAGAAGCATGCACCGCGTGCTTTATGTGTTTTCATTTCGCAGAAAGTGATGCTTTCGCAAGACGCGCCCGCGCGATGCAATCTGGCTTTTACCGTTGAACAAACACGTAGGGCTACCTGCGAGTTCTGCATCGATATCGAATGATACGAGTCGTTAAGGTAATTACGATCGCTTTCGCGTTTGAACGCGCACACGGCAGATATCGGAATCCTTTTTGCGCGCGAGCCGTGAGCACGAGGATATTCATGACGGGGCGCATCAATCGAGAAACTCGAAGAGTCCGATTGCCGTGCGAATCTTGGACGTAACAGTTTTCGCAATGCATCTCCGCTTACCCGTGGGAAAAAAGATCTAAGCTACCGGTGAAGCAATAAAATCGAGAAAAACGATGGTCCCGCGACGCGTATATTATACCTAGAGTTTTTCTCGAATAGTTTGCTAGGTGGCTCGTAAACGATCCCGTAGGAACGGCAGCCACCACCGGCGCCTTTTTACGCGACGCCTGCTGAAAATAAATCGCGCAAATTCTTTCGCCTCGAACTGCCTGGCCTGGGTGCTAGGGAGCGGAGGAGGCACCATCGGCGCAGCTCCACACGGAGAGTTTTGCGTACCCCCGTTGGCATCCGAGGGATAGCGCGTCTGAAAATATCCAGCAGTAGTCGATTCCTCCCCTCTCACCCTCGCGTTTCCCCTCTTCGATCGGCTTTTTTCCAACAGTCGACAGGAAGGAAGAAGTGGGAGCAGAAGTCGAGTTGATGTCGACAGGAAGCACGGAGAACGCGTGTTCTTGTTTTCTTGGATTAATACCGAGTGAAAGAAATGGTCGGCGCATTTTCCATCGCCTCTAGTTTTCTTACACGATCGCAGTCAAGCTCGAGCATTCACGGAAGGCCTCACAGACGGATATGGAAAAAGTACCGAGCACACTCTTTACATATCCCGACTACGAGAGAGACTTTACGAGCCCTTCCAATCGAATGCGTCACGATTGGAAGCCCTAGGTTCTACCGTCGCTTGCGGCAGAGTTTGACCCATATGTCACCGCTTTAAGGAAGCACTTTTTCTCACGTGGCAAATTCCTGCGAATATAAGAGGAAACGGAGGGTAGGAGGTGAGGGTGGTCACGTTGCCACAAATTCCAGGGACAGACATTTTTCCGAGAACGTACGGCAATATTCAGACGTTGGCGCCAGAGATTAATAACGTAATTATAACCGACGTGGAGAGACGCGGGGTATGGAGGCGACGGGCCCACGGAGCGCGCCAAATTAAACCGACGCCTATCCCGCTGGCTAACGTCAATTTTTCAACGTGTCTACCCGTCCTGGTACATCATGATATGTCCGTCAAAGCTACGAGTGTTTACGGGGCGCTCTTGAATTTTTCGAAATTAAATTCGACACGCGCGAAATTATCTCTGGTCGACGCGGAAAATGTGAAAGAACGATAACTCGGATAAAGAGGGTCGCGCGCGAGATCTTCTCTCCTCGTGTGTGCTCGAAATTTTTTCAAAGCCGTAGAGCGAAAACGTGGACGCGCACGGTGTAGCCGGGTTTCCCTTTGTTCGTCGACGTTTGCAGCCGGTGGTTCGTGGGATTCGAAGACGATAAATCAATAGGGCCGTGGCGATCCGTACTTTATTTAAAACCGATCGTTGTTCGGTCGACGCGCTCACCGTCCAAACCGAAGGGACCGGCACGAGCAATTTGCGGTCACGAGGACTAACTTTTCCTAATGGCTCCTGCAAAGCAGCAGAGCGCTTGGGAGCTCACGGGAGTGTAAAAGGGTAAAGTAGGGTCGACTTCCATGAAGCGTTCCGCTAATTACTTCGCTGACACGTTGAATCAGTCAGTCGCTGGACGATTATGTCGAGGAAAGAAAATCTATTATCGTAGAGCACGCTTGGAAGACGTGCCCCAGGCGGAAGATTTGCATTCGAGAATAATTTGACGCTTGTAGGTCGAATTGGAAGCGAAGTGACGAAGTTGGTGAAATTCTTACTAGAATGATTCTTATTTTATCGAGCCAAGGGTCTTTTGCGCGTTTGACTGACGTAGTACTTGAATATCTTATTGGAAATTGTACCTTTCCTTCCATTCTCTTTTAATCTCTCTCATTATCCTGTGGATTTGAATTTTCACGAGCAAAGAGTAGTCGGACAAAGGAGACGGAAATTCATTCACGCGTGGAACCGACTAAATCACAGAAACGAAGCGTTGAATTAGTCGACGAAAAAGGACCGACCCGTTACTTTCGAAAAAGATTTTTTACCGCGCGAAACATTTCGAGCACGGTACAAGTTCATAAAAAATACTCGTGGATCCTTAAAAAAAGAGAATTCCCCTGAAAAGCACGAAAAAACTCAATGGAAGGATCCCGAAAAAGGTCTCTCCCTACTCGGTACCAGAAACTCGCTCATTCGAACCTCCGAACGAACCACGACGTAGCTAAAAAAAAAACCCACTGACAATCCTTAAAAAAGGAATCGCCGAAAAAGTGCGAAATAATTCAAACGGACGATCCCAAAAAGGATCTCACTCTACTCGGTACCACGAACTCACTCATTCAGACCGCTAAACAAATCCACAAAAAAACTCTTGTGGTTCTTTAAAAAAAAAAAAGACCGGTCCTCTAAAGGCACGAAATAATTCAAACGAACGAGGCCAGAAAAAGAATTCTCTACGCGGAATCATGAAATCATAGAATTCTACCGGAGAATGAGGCGAAAAAAAAAAGAGCCAGTGGCTACGCGGAAGCGCCACCGGCCGGGATCATAGTAGATATGAACTGTCGGATGAGTCATACCTTTGTTTTGAAATTCGGGCAAATCCTCCGTGGCGGCGGCGGGCGCCGCCGCCGCATCCGTCCAACGTGTTCGAAGTGTCATCAGCAAGCTGGTGAGAAACATATACTCCGATGTGCACCGCATCTCGAATGGAGGGCACGAATGTCTCTCTCTCTCTCTATCTTTCTCACTCTCACGCCCTTTCACCCTTACTCCTCACCCTCTCACTTTCTCCCCCACGTACACGAGTCACGAGCTACACTCCCTTCCGGGCAATTTCGATCGTCACCGTTAGCGAATCGACAGGATCGATTCATCTACCGATCGTCGGAATTCAAAGCTCGGCCGAGCGCACCGCGAACGATCGCTCCAATTTTCCACCGGCAAATTTTACATCCCGATTGATACGCCCGAATCTCACCGATATCACTTGCCCGCTTCGCGAACGATCGTGCGTGGCGCGGGAGTTTCGCGACAGCATTTCGTAACAAGTTGGACTTCTCTCCTGCCTTTTTTTTTCCTTTCTTTTTGTTTCGTTCAAATGGTCCAGCCGGTCCAGCCCGTGGAAACGAGCGATTGAAATGGTCGTCGAAGGCCGTGGATCGTAGAAATTCCACGGGTATCGGTGGCAATAACGTGGTACTTGATCGCACGAGGGATTAAATACCGGTTAATCGCATCTCGAAGTTCTCGCCCCTCCGGTGTATTCACGAGATATTCGTTAATCGTCGACACGTTTCTTAATTATCATCCCGATCCACCAGGTCGTCATTCTAAGCGCGTTAAACTCACACAGAGCCTTCTTTTCTCTCGGCTCTTTTGCTTTTGTTCGAGCAGTCGTGGGTGTTCCTGGTAGATCAACACGTGACGAATGTTTTTTCTTTCCTCTCGCCTCCTTTCTTTCCGCTCGTGTGATTATCGCCCGCACGAGGAACGAAATGTTCCACGGGGATCTACGCTTTTTATGCTTCCACCAGTTCTTCCTTCTTCTCGGCCGGCACCTCCGCCGGCTGCGCGACGTTTTCTGAATAACTGCGTAAAAGGCCGGCGGTCAACACGTGCTCGTTATTAAGTCGGACACGTCGGAGGCGCGAGGAGACACAGGGAGGACCTTTGATTAAGAAAACGAGCCGACGTTTTTTGCCTGCCGCACGTCCAAGGGAAGCTTGGACCACCCTTTGTCCCTCCTCGACCACGCCGATACTTCCCTCCTCATTCTTCTCTCCTTCCTTCTCCTTTCACTCGTCGTGTCTCTCTTATTTCCTTCTCTCTCGTCCTTTGACTTCTAAGGACACGGCCAACTGTTTCGCCGTACCTCGGCGAGAGACGCGCCGCACGATCCTCTTTTCTTCCTCTATTTACCGCTTCCTCTTCTCTTAAGTCCTCCACCCCTCCCTCACTACCGTCTTGTTTCTTCTTTTTTCTTCTCCTCCTCCTCCTCGTGCCGCTTTTTCACCCTCCTGTATCTCGTTTTCCTTCACCCTTCTTCCGTCGCCTTCTCGCTCGCTCCCTCTCGCATTAAAAATGACAGCTTCGCGCGCCACTGTCCTTCCACCACCGGTAGACCTTCCGCTTCTTGCAATGCGAGAGGACGAGGTTGGTCCCTCTTTACGTTACCCGTCCGCTCTTTTTAATGCGATCTCCGCTTTTCGGTGCCACCCTCTCCTCCGGGGTCTCTTCTTAATTTTTACTCCCGGGACGATTATTTCTTGCCTCTGGCCTTTTTCTCCTCCACCTTCTGCCTCCTTCCACGAGCGACGCGTTCCGCTACTTTCACAGTCGCGCCCTTCTCTCGACGACGACAACGACGACGGTGTAACTCTCGTGGCCCTCGCTGTCAGAACGAGAGCGAGGGAGAGAGAAAGAAACTTGGCAGATTGTCAAACAGTTCGTACTTTCCCTTTTTCACCCTTTTTCCTCCTTCTTCTTCCTCCTTCCCTTTCACGAGCTTCCTTTTGATCCCCTCGAAAAGCGTCTTCCAGCCGGACAGTTAATTACCGATGGCACTTCGTTTACAGGAGCTGTCAATTCGTCGAGTTATCGTCGGGAAAGAGGAAGGTAGCGAGTGGAGGAAAGTAACGGCGCGTCGTCGCGTCCTGGTACTCGAAAGAAAAAGAAAGATATCTCTTCGCACCTCTCGTTCTCTTCCTCTTCCACTTCTTCTTCCGCGCTTTCGTCCTCGAAATCGCAACTCCGTTTATACGGACTTCGAGAAAGTTCCTCGCTGGGTGATTCTCCTTGGTGTTGGTGTTCGGCGAAGGGAGGCAGAACGTGGAGAAAGAAAACTAGGCGAAGACTCTGAAGAAAGGCACCGAGATAAGCACGGCGCGTCCACCAGCGGGAAAAATTTGCACGGAGAGAATCCGAGAGAGAGTGAGAGACGAGTCGGAAGTAAACGAGGGAGGATGTGTTGCCACGTTTTGAAAGTTTCGCGCGCCCCCGCGTAATTGAAAACTTCGCGTGGCGGTAGACGTACGCGATGCTCGACCGTTTTCCCTTTCGCCAGGAGGGCTGAGCCGTCGGGTGCCCGTCGTGGTTCGAATTCGTCGTCGTCCGCAGCGACTGCCACGAAACTAAAACCAAAACCAAACGACACGCGTGTAGTTGCCCCCACTTTGGCACCCCTTTTCACATACCCGGGCGCTCATGCTGCTGCTGCTGCTGCTGCTGCTGCTGACGGAGGAGGAACGCACACACGCTCACGCACAAGGGAACCCACGCCGGTGGTTCACGCGTGTCTAATGGGTGCCCAGCACACCCAAAGTCTTTGACCGGAATACGCGCCGTCTTCGTCTCACGTCCACGTGTGAGTTGGTGAGAGAACGATCGGTGGTAAACGCGTGTGCGAACGACGACACGCTGCCGTTCTCTCTACGCGCTCGTAGTCCTACGTGCAGAGGGAAGGAAGGCGAATTCTCTACTTGGACGCGTATGGAATTAATTAGGTGGCGTATTGTTGCAAACGCGCCATTGTGACCTAGGTGTTAATATTTGTTCCAACATAAACGAAAGTTCATTTTGCAGCAAGCGAGTGGAATTAATTAACCCGCGTGGAGTTCGAAATCACCCCACGAACACGACGTAACGTGGAACACTGATGTTATTCGTTGTAATACGAGCGCGTTGCTTACCATCTTATGAATCTCTAATAATGTAAGCACGATCGACGGCTCGGACCTCGTATGGATTTTGTAAACAGGGCTTACGCGAAACGGGCGTGCGTGGGTATTGTAGGCGGATGCGGCCAACAGTTGTCGGCTTTCCAAAAATCCACCCCTAAACAGGCTCCGGCGCCTGTAAACGGAACGTATGTGTTTGGACGTAAACGCGCGAGCTCAAGGGTGGAGCGTAGCATGGATTGTCACGTGGGCCTCGAAGTGGTGAAACCACACACACACTCGTGTGGAAAGTGAGCGCGTCGATATTCGCCGGATCTTCTCTCGTGCTCGCCGTAAAAGTAGGAAGAGCCACGGGGCGCTGCGTTGAAATAAGTGTTGGGGTGAGTTTCTGACGTATCATCGACTGGACGATTAGAAGGGAGAAGAGAGAGTATTGTTGGAGAGAGAAAGAGGAGAGAGAAGGAGGGAGAAGAAGAATCGACTAGACGATTAGAAGGGACGAGGGAGAGAATTGTTGGAGAGAGAAAGAGAAGAGAAAAGGAGGGAGAAGGAGAAACGGAGAGAGGATTGAAAATGTTCTCGAGGGTGGAGCTCAGGCCAGAGGGTCAAGAATGCATTCTATAGGGACCGGACGCGTAGAATTGGTAAAAGTCAGCCCTGCCACTGTGCACACTCTGGTGAGACGTTATTTATTTTTATTCCTGACCTTTGCCCTCGAGCGCACTCGCTTACGAAATGAGACCTGGCACGGAGATGTCCTTTTGGGATTGTTAAATACTCCTGGTTTACTCAAATTGGAGCAATAATTGAGCCGTTCGGTGCACAAATCGATTAACTCCACTTTTTGCAATTTTCATAAATTTAAGCGTCGAAGCACTTGATCAAGTCCCTACTTTTTATATTTGTAATATAATTTTCAACATAATTTATGGAGTTAATCGATCTGTGCCCTGAATGGCTCAAATGCAGGTTAGGGTGGAATGGATTTCTGTCGCTTTAATGACCGTCGTATGTAACTTATCATCGGACCAGTCGTACGTGCAGAACTGGTAAGAGCAAGCCAGTTATTTACTTTCTTTTTTGTGTTTTTTCTTTATTCTTGACCTCTCTACTTAAGGGGGCCCTTCGTGGCAAATTGGATACGGTATGGTGGCATTCATTTGGGAATGTTTAATTATCGAAGTGAAATTAATGCGACGTTTTTAAGTCTCCGCGAAGCGGATACGCGCCACGTTTAACCGAGTAATGGCCAAGTCATATCGTTGCTGAAAATAGTCCAAGTGCATTTATTCGAGCACCGGATGTGTACGAAATCGGCAAAAATGAAGGGAATTATTTATTTTCGTTCTTGACCTTTACCGTTGAAGCACGCCCTCTTGCAAATGGAACGTCGGCACTCGTAGGCTTCTGGATTTTTTAACGATTCTCCGAAAGTGCGTGAGGGTTTCGTGCAAAAGTAGCATAATGATCGCGGGTTTTACGTCACGTTTGGCCCTGCACTGGAGAAACCGTGCGTTCTCTAGAAGTAGGTAATACCGCGCGGTGCGGCATTTACACACGGCGACTTAAGTCTCGTTAGTCGGTTTGCGAGGACTCTATTTTGGGAATACTTACGTTTTCCTCGCTGGATACCGTCACTCTCTGTCTCTGCCTTTCTCACTCTCTGTCTCTCTCTCTCTCACACACACACTCTCTCACTTTGCATCTCCCTTTCCTTCTGCCGTTCGTTCCCTCACTCGCGCCCGAGTCACCGAGGGAACGGGTGAACGAAGCCACGTGAGGCCACGGCGAGCGTGGAATTTCGTTTTCGCAAAAAACTAAAGAAGCTGAATATTTCAGCTAAAAGAATTGCCCGAGTGTACGGAAATTTTTGCCCCTGCGAAATAAAAAGCACTGCTTTCCCCGCCGACCCTTTTCCGTTTCAAAGGAATAATTCGCGCTGGTGCGCTATTTTAGCGAAATAAGTGCGATAGAAGAGCACGACGAGGAAAGGGAGAAAACGAGGTAGAGGAGAGAATGGGAGAATGCGAGTCGACGGCTGTACCAATTCTCTTCTCGCGTTCTACTCTTTCTTTCTTTTTGGCATTCGTCCGGTCGCGGATGCTAGGGGCTCCTTCATTACGATTCCATAATTGAGATCACCCGCCATTAATCGTACCATTAAGTTCACCTTAACCCATTTAATTAATGTTGCGCCCACCTGGGGCTTACCACGCCACACAGGTGCTTCGCATTTCTGTGGCATTTGTACCGTGGGCGCGCGAGAAAGATACTCCAACGATAAAATAAAACGGTGCGGCGACGCCGGCGGGAGGGTAAAGTGGTGGAGCATTTGTGTTACGAATTACTCTTGTACAATGGCGAGGGAGAGGACCTCTTTACCGGCTGTATATTTTATTTGGTATCGTTGCTGGGATTATTTGCAGCTTCAAGAGATAAAAACTGCTGGAAGGAGATCGGACGAGGGATCAGGTGAGGCTGCTAAAAAATTTCTGACGATTCATTCGACAGAGTGGGATGAATTAATGGCCGCGCAGCAGGGGTTGCATTACGGGCCGAACCGTCATTGGCCGTTCCCCTGTGCACAGGGGCTGTGCAGGAAAAGCCTTGGCGAGGACCGTGAATCATAGACGCCACGCGAAAACACCATAAAAATAATATATCTTCCGTGTCAAGTCCTAGCAGGCGTGACTCATCCGGATCTAACGGCACGGAGAAGTAGAAATCGTACTCCTCGAGATTGCATTCGACGAATGTTTTATTTGGAGGAAGAATTAATTTGTCGAATCGCAGGTGAGGCGCGATGAAAGTGAGTCATTTATCTGATTGATAAGGTCAATGTCCCTATTTCTGCTCATTTAAAACAAATGATACTAAAAAGAGTAGTTTAAATTATTATTTTAAGTAACAATTAGCGAACAAATTGGTCGCTTATCACGTCAGGAGTCGTACTACATATAAAATTAAAAAAATATCATTTTGAATAGTTTTATTATGAATAATTGTTAATTAACTGCAATGCAAGAAATGAACGTATTTCTACTCGGCAAAATTCGCGCTATCTGTATATCTACTCACAACGTGTCCCTATTTCTGCGCATGCAAGTGTAACAGATTCAGTTTCGGTTTATCGATATCAATAAGGTCGATGTCCCTATTTCAACCGATTTAAGAGTACAACGACTGTTCGGATTATGAAATTTATTTTTAACAACGAGCTCTTACCTGGCGAGCAACGAGCCTATGCAACTTATGCCGGAATATCTAAATAATTAATCATTAATCTTTCTGTAACTTATTTTATCAATCGAATATTAATGTTAAGAAGAATAGTTCATAGTAGAAATCAGGACTTAAATAGAAACTGGGACATTGACCTTACATTTTTTTTATTATATCGCCTTGGTCAGAAGATCAACGCGGATTCTTTGTAATATTGAAAAGCATATTTCGGTATATGGAATAGCGAAATATCCTCTAGAAACTTCTCGAATTCATTTGAAAACCACCGACGGACCACTGTTAACCCGCAAAAATCCCGACATAACTTTCTGGAACCGACCCAATAGCCCATTCGTTCCGCATCGGGCGAGAAATTATTTTTCATTTGCCACCCGAGTTACATCCGCGTGCATTAACCTTGTTGGACGTGACGCATTAACGTCCTCCCGGTGCAATAATTATCGCGGAACGATGCATGAGGAATGAGGGAATGCATATTAATGAGGTTGTAGTGGTGGTACATCAACACGGAGTGGAGAGAGAGAGAAAGAGAGAGAGAGAGAGAGAAAGAGAGAGAGAGAGAGAGAGAGACAGATAGTGAAATTGAGAGAAGGAGAGGGTGAGTGTGTGAATGACACAGCAGACAGAGAGAGAGAGAGAGAGAGAGAGAAAGTTTCACAGTTACTTCGCGGGGCAACAGTTCTCAGCGTGGCACGCGAACTAATATCGACCGTCTCGATTCTTATTAGTCACCTCGCCTCTCCTCCTGTTCTCCATCGCTCTCCTGCTTCCACGATTTACGAGAACTCCGACGTACCGGTGACTCACTAATAAGCATGCCCCCTAATTTTCATGTAGCACTTTAGAAATCCTCCGGCATCGCAACGGCACTACCGAGTTAATGGGAAAAGTTAGACTCCATCGCATATTTCCGTAACATTAATTAGAGATATTTCGCCGAATTAAGGACATTAAATGGATATTTCGGCGTGACCGATGAATCGGGCCCTCTCATCGCCCTCAAACTTTTACCACCTACCCTCCCCGAAATTTTATTAACTTTCCAAGAAATATTTATCTAACGGTCCTCTAACCCCCGTTCCCGTTATTCCAATGGGTTTCGAGCAGATGGACCTTCATTCGGGATTAATCTTCTCCGACGAGCTGTAAAGAGTTTAGAAAGACGAGCGGGCGAGTGATGTTTCCTCCTTCGTACCGGAAACATCATTTTCACGAGCCCGCATATAAGGTTGACCTGCCTCCTAATAAATCAAGGCGATCTCTAACCCTAACACGCGAGACGAGCCAATGAACGCACATCCACGCTTCTAATAATAATAATTTCCAGCTTTATTTTCCGCCCGAGGAATCGGTTTGTGTAAATTTAATTAAACGAGCCTGGAACGTTTAACAACACGTCGATTAGGGATCGCGTGCCATTTTCGCGAGGGTAATTTCCTGCTCGTGTGACTTCGTATCAGTTCGCGCTTATGCGCGCAGATATGAGGGTCGGATAAAATGAGCAGGGACCACCTACCTACCCCAGCACGGTGCGCCGCGCTGCCCATAAATTCTTTCGGCAATTCGGAACAATTACGTTTCTTTTCTAATTCTATTATTTATGCCGCGGGTAGGGCCGCCGTCGGCCGTAGGAGTCAACGCAGTTTGTATCCGCAGGGGGTACGCGAGATATCGATCTGCCCTTTCTCGACCGCATTTATCGGCGCTAAAACCGAAACGTGCGCACACGCGTACACTCACACAGATATTGCGGTGAATTGTAGCGAAGGGAGTCATCGCGCGTGGGCCAGCTGCACCGACGTAAACGAGAGATAGCCAGCTATAAAAATCCGTAGGGCAGGCACCTATGCAATTCTAGTGGCGCTCGAGGGGTGAATTGATGCGACCGGACCGTGATGCGTGACGAAGATTTTCTTATCTTCGATCTTGTAAATTAAATTGCTACGATAGGCGGTGGCTGGATTTTTTTTTTCTTTTTAGGAAATCGATGAAGCAAGGACTTATATTATTCTAGTGGCGCTTGAGGGGTGAATTGTGACGAGATCGAAATGCTCGATGAAGATTCTCTTATCGTCTATCTTGTAAATTAAATTGTTACATGGAAAGTTTGCGATAGGCGGTGACTGAATTTTTTTCTTTTTCAGAAATCTGTGGAGCAAGGAACCGTACAGTTTTTGTCATGCTCGAGGGGTGAAGTTCGACGGCTCTCTGACGCTTGATGAAGATTTTCTTATCATCGATCTTGTAAATTAAATTGTTACACGGAAAGTTTGCGATGGGCGGTGACTGAATTTTCTTCTTTTTCAAAAATCTGTGGAGCAAGGAACCGTAGAATTTTAGTCATGCTCGAGGGGTGAGTTCGACGGCACCGTGACACTTGATGAAGATTTTCTTATCATCGATCTTGTAAATTAAATCGTTACACGGAAAGTTAGTAATAGACGACGACAGGATTTCTTTCTCTTTCAAAAATCTGTGGGGCAAGGATCCGTAGAATTTTAGTCATGCTCGAGGGGTGAAGTTAGACGGCACCGTAATGCTTGATGAAGATTTTCTTATCGTCGATCTTGTAAATTAAATTGTTACACGGAAAGTTCGTAATAGACGGTGACTGGATTTTTTTTTCAATTTAAGAAATCCGTAGGGGAATGACCTACACCATTCTAACGGTGCTTAAGGGGTGAACTGTGTCGAAGACCGTAGTGCTCGATGAAGATTCTCTTATCGTCGATCATGTAAATTAAATTGTTACACGGAAAACCTGCGATAAGCGATGACTGGATTTATTTTCTTTTTTAAATGAAAACGTCAGTACCGACTAGTACCGTGCTTCGAACCTTATAGATTACACCGTCGAAATACACTATCTAAAGATGTTCTCTTTCCTCTCCTGGTATGTCTAAATTAAACATCCTCTGTCACTACCATATTACATTCGCTTCGAGAATCTTGTAATTTACACCGCTGCACGACACACTCAAATGACGCGCGCCTCGTAGTCCTTTACGGAACAGCAAACTTACCTACACGTGCCAGAGGAAGAAACTGACGTTAGTGATGGCCTCGTACTACGCTCTCGGCATCGCGGAAAACTATTTTGATAGAAATTAAAGCACCGACAAACGGCGACAAGTAATGAAGAATGAGAAAAGGCAGGGGGTAAGCGAGGAAGAGCAAAGGGGGATGAAGAAAATAGAAGTACGAACGGCATCCGAGGTAAGCGCTAGCCGTGACGTTAGATGCCTCAGTTTACGGTTTCTGGCGCCGAGAATCCAGCATTCCTGAATTCTCAGAGCTTTCGAGTATACCGGCAGCCGAGAGTCCTCCCGTTCGCGCTTCATTGGCACCCGAGAAGCGTGAGATATTTTTCTACCCCTCGTTTTTTCCTCTCTTAAAGCGTTCCTTATTCCGCGGGTAGCGGGTTCCTAAAAATTGCGTTGCGGTGCGTACCGACAAGAACGACAAGAAAAAAAAACGAAGAAAAACAGAGAAAAGAAAGAGAAAAAGAAGCTGCAGATGCACCGCGTGCCCGAGAAATCTCCGGGAAGGATCAGCGGAAAAGTACGAAGAAGGCGAATGCTTATTAAACGCGAACCAACCGACGGTACCTACCGTATAATAATATAATTAAAAATTCAAACTAATTCAAGCGAGAATTCGACAGTAGGAAAATTTCCGCCCTAATCTACCCGCGGATGGCTTAATAGAAGGATGAAAAACTTGCTGGCGTCTATCTCAAGTATCCACTTAATTCTTATCTTCGTCCCTCCTCCCGTTACGAATTTAAGAGGCAACTCGTAGGGGAAAAAAGTCGTATAAAAGCATAATCTGACAATTAAACCTAATTAGAGGAGGATTCGAGGCACCTGCGTAATTTTCACGTTAGGTGGACAGTGGAAAAATTAAAAAGTACGGGGCATCGATCACGCGCTATCTGAGCCTTGCCTTGCTGGCTGCTTAGAGGAAGAGAGAGAGAGAGAGAGAGAGAGAGAAGAGGCCAAGGCGAGAGTAAGCTGAAGACAAACAGGGCTACAGCGAAGGAATGCCGCGATTTTCCACCCCTGGCTTGGACAAAACATTCCCGGCGAAGCTTACCAAAATAGAGGCATGCACCTGTTCTGGCAGAAAAGGAAGATTTTACCTCGGATCTTCGTCTTCTTCGTCCCCACCCTTTCACTTCCACCTCCACCACCACTTCCACCACCACCGAGGAGATTTCCTCCCCTTCCCTTGCCACCTTACGTCTCGCCCTGCCATGTCGCTTTCGGTCCACCACGCTTCCCATCTGCTCGTTTCTCTCCTCCTCTTCCACCTAGCCCACCGCCCCGCGCGGCCAAACACTAAATCCTTTCCTTCTTCCCATTTTTCCCTCCTCCTTTCTCCCTCACCATTCGTTTTTCCTTTCTTTTCTTGTCTCCATCTCATTCCTCTCAAAGGTCACGCCTTCGTTCTCACGAGCACTTTCCTCTATTCCCCCGTGTTGTTCCCTCTAAATATTTCCCTCCTTCTCCTCCTTTTCTTCCTACTGTCCCAGGCCTCTTATCCGAGCGCGTCCCTTCTTCATTTTTCTCTTCCTCGGATCTCCCGAGTTCTCCTTCTGTCTTTCTCGCGCGGTTTTTTTTCTTTTATTCTTCTTCTTCTCGTTCTTCATTTGCCGTCCCTCTTCTTCCACGTTCCCTTCGCGTACTATGCCACCTTAATGCTATTTCCGTCAGCGTGCACCGTGGAAACGGCAGTAAGTCACTTAATGCCTACCGGACATCAAACCTCGTGCATCAAGGGGTTAAGTTCCTAACGAGAGGACGAGGGTCAAAGCACGAGCACACGGTAACCACCCCGCGAGACACGCAATCCTCTCACCGAGGCTACGTAGGCAACATTTTTCACGAGCTGACGGTGTTAACGCGACGTGGGATTTCTTAGGTAGCGAGGATACGCGGGTGGAAATTGTTAACACATTGTGGACGGGTGACGAGATATCTTGTTTATAGCAAGACGAACGTTGTGGTCGGGTAAGGAGATATCTGCTTTGTATACATAATAAATAGATACATAAAAAAGGTATAGTAATATTTCAAAATACTTTATGTGCATGTAATACCAAATTTGAATTAAAAAAGTGTATGTATGCATCGTATAAAGCGTTTCTGGAGCGCCCAAAAATGTGCGGGCCCTGGCAGTGCGCCGAGGGACCAGAGTGCTGTTCTCAATGTGTTAACAGGTGATACTCGAGTAACGCAAATCTTTTCTCCTCGTCGACGTGGAAGAAATCTCTTGTTAAGGCAGAATAACTTTAAACGCGTTTTTCTCGAAACGATGTTTTTCAAATCGGCGTGTCAGATTACTCTTACAATTTTCATCGCATTGACTTGAAGCTCTGCACAATTCTTCCCCGTAGTATAATCTAACGATGTACGTAGGACTTTTGCTGTAGCGTTATCATTTTTTTCTTTGGTGCACAATTTTATAAACTGTTTTATCCTAAAAATTGACCGTTTTGTTAAAATGACCGTCATTTTCTTACAAATGGAAATTTCGTAAAATCTCTACGTACAGCATTAAAAAATATTGTTATTAATAGGAAAATTCTTTGGTTTTTTTCTAGGAGCCACGTACAGAGCGGAATTTGACACGCCGTCTAACGGTGTTCCTTCGAAGGAATGTATTTTGGCGCCACTTACAACATATTATTTTTGACTCCCTTTACGGTCGTGCCTAATGACTAAAACCGATTTTGTTTCTGCGCATTCTTTGGAAAAAAAAAAAATATTCATGGGAAACGCCTCCAAAATCGCAGTCAAAGGTGGTATCCTGCCTTAAGCGGAGCTTTCGAATAATTATAGAAGATGCACTTCCTCGTCCGTTAATGTTGAAGGTTCTTAAGAAATTAAAGTGTCAGGATTGATTAGAAAATGCTTTAAAGCGGGGACAGGAGGAAATAAGAAAGAGGTCGTAGGATGTAATAGAATGCTTTTGTCACGACATTTCTAGTAGAAAATAGGAAAGAGGGCGAAGGATGTAGTAGAATGCTTTTGTCGCGGCATTTCTCTTCCTTAAATTCGCAACGATACTCGGAAAGTTTGAGCATCGGCATGATTACGCATTGATTTACGCGAGGAAAATTCTCCCTCGCGGCTCTCGTGAAGAAAAAAACAAGAAAAGGAAGAGAGAAAAAAGACAGATAGAAGAGTTCATAGGAGTAGCCGAGATAACTGCGGACGGAAAAAGGAAGGAGAAACGTGGGGGGGTCACCTAAGAGGCGTTTAACAAGATTAACGAGGACAGGGACTGGACGGAAAGGATGGAGGAAGAAAACGCGTCGTGCTTCTTAGGGACCAAAGGAGAAGGGTAGCAAAATGTTTTATTTCTCAATGATGCAAGAAGGAACTGTTCCACTTTCTCTCTCTCTGTGCTTTCGCAATGTGCAAAGGAGACTTCCAATTTAAGTGATTTTAAGTCCTTCGTTTCTCTTCGCCCTTTTGCCGCTCAATTTGATTCCTAATCTTTTCTTTCACTCGTTCAGGCTTTTCATTCGCATTTTATTATTCGTTTCGCGTTCCGACGTATCTCACACCATTTTGTTGCTTCCCGTTTCAATAACATCGCGAGCTTTAATCCAAAATCGGCCTTTCTCTCTCTCTCTCTCTCTCTCTCTCTCACGCACAAGAACGACACGACCCACCTTCGTGCGTGTATCGGTAGACGCGAACTTATTTCGGTAGAGATGCTGGCGCATAAGAAGCCAGGCACTTAACCCTCGCAGGAGTAGAGTGGCACGAAATATTTATAAGCAAATATCTCCGACGACAGAAATATCTATCGCGAGCCACGAGTAGGGAAAAAAGGCTGTGGAGCACGAGGGAATTTCTATCGTCGAATTCCTCTCGAGCGCGCGAGTCTTCGGCGAACACGTGCTCTCACCATATCTCCTACCACCCTCTCCTCAAAGGGCTCAATATTTTCAGAACCAAAACTCTCGTCACTCCTTCGAATTCCCACGGGGAAGTGACATCGCGGCCTTGAAGCTTCCACCGCTTCTCATCTCCAGTTTTTCTCTCTCTCTCTCGTTCTCTCTCTTCAAACCCAGAGTGTTCAAGGACACTAAAAACGGTGTCACGTGACAGAGGAGGATCCCTTCGCAAGAGTCCGCGTCACGGAAGCTCTCCACGTTCCATCCTCGCTTCGTTGACAATTTTCCTCTTTCACTTTTCTCTCTCTTTCATCGGTGCTTGGTGGGTCGGTCGTGGTCGATCGAGAGAAGAGGAAGGGTGAGGAAAAAAAAGGCCGTTTCGAATAGCACACACGCTCCAATTTAACACGACGCGCTCGCTCTGACGTTCGGACGATAATTATAGAAGATAGGGGTGAGGAGGAGGTGGAATTAGAGTGAGGGAGGAAGCGTTAAAGAGAGAGAGAGAGTGAGAGAGGAGCGTGTCGCGCACCTGCGGAACGTTGCGATTAATTCACTGTCGGTAGAGGATGCCCTGGGTGTGACGCAACCGCATGCGAAGAACGTCACCCCGTGTAGCGAGCGAAATTATGCGCTGCAACGAATTGCCGCTGGTGCACACGAGGTCGACGATGACTGCGGAGGAGACATTCGCCCATCCAAATATAAACGAGTAAACGGATCGGTCTGCGGACCGTCTGGTTATTTATCCCGCTTTTCTCAGATTATCCCAAGAACCCTTGGCTGACCGCGTGTCCAAGCATTGAACGCGCGGAGGGCCATAGGAAAGGCTAAGCGGGTGTAGATGTAGGAGGGTGGGAGTGTACCATCGGGGTGGCCCGCGTGTAGTCGTAGCTTTAGCTCGGTGTGAGAGTCTTGCCTTCGCCCGAGGCCAAAACTTATTGTCGTTTATCTTAGCGTGCGGCAAGAATGCCGCACGGATAATCTTGGCGCTTAGATACTACCGAGTGCAATTGACCGTACCTTTACGGTCGTTCCTTTTGCCGGCCCTTACGGCCGTGGCGCGGTTATCCCTCGGAGAAACTGAAATTCGATAATTTCGTCGGGTGGTCATTCCAGTCGCGAAAGGGAAGCTCGGTGAAAATTTCGAGGATAATTTATGGTGAGAGTGGAAGAGGAGAGAACAGAAGTGGAAGTTTCTTTTTTTTTTTCTCACCGTCATCTTCTCTTCTGGATGTGAGCCTTCTTTTTTTTTTCTCTTTAGTCCTCTGCGAAGGGTAGTTTTCGTCGAGCAATGCTTCTCTTTGGCGGAGGTTATTCTCGGTCTAATACCATTTACAAATGTGGCGGATTGTAGTTCGGACCAGTAATGGTAAGGTTAGTTATAAATACACCCGGCACCGAAATAGAAACCGGACAGTCGCACGTTGCAAACCGCGAATCGTTCGAAACTAGGCGGAAACTCTGATAGACGTGACTCTCATACGCAGTCGATGACATTGGATCGTGTACAACAGGCGGTGACAGCCAAATCAATTTGAATTTATTTACCGCACTGACTTTTGCCCACGTGGAAATATACGCGTGGAGAGAGAGAGAGAGAGAGAGAGAGAGAGAGAGAGAGAGAGACTTTCAAAATGTCCATGTAGTGCATTAGCGCGATAATGGGCGGAAACGTATGATCATTATATTATGAATGATGTAGGAATACAGTGATGTCGAACCGTACCGATCTAGTTTGTGAATCGTAGTGAATTAATTTGCTCGCGAACGGCAGGTATTTAAATTAGCCCGGGATACGAATTGCGAGGTTAATTGGAGGTGAGAGGGATTTTGATTATTGTCGAAATAACGAGAAAGTCAGGAATTAAATGAAAAGCAAAGGAATTTTTCATGCATTACGTATCCATTGCGCACACATAATTTTGTAAATTATTTCGCTAATGACACGTCATGTTCAAAGTAAAATACGGAATATTTCACTATTACGGTTAATTAATATTCAGCTTCATTATTTTCCATTTACTGCCTGGAGATAAATGTGAAATACTGTGTAATCAGAAAATGATAAAAGTTATTGCGTGGCGGGCAATTCGTATCATCAATCGATTAATTGAATTCAACTCGATATCGCTGCGCGTGCGCCATCTAGTGGCGCGTTATTTAAATCGAACACAATTACGAAGAACATCGTTATCGATTGTAGGCTTGAGAATTCATTCGGTTGCGGGGATGGACGGAGATATTTTCTGTAGATGTCGCCCTTATTTATACGTATACGAACCCATACCGACGATCGTTACATAATGGCAATGTATAAGAGCACATCCTTTGCTGGTGGTTCCGTTTAGGCCATCGTCGTTCTTCATCATTCCTCATTCGCAAAGATGTCTGTGAGCAGAATTATTGTGAGTCTATTAACATGCCGTTTTTCAGTTATTAGCACCAATTGCATTTAAAGAATCTGAGGATCGCAACAATGCACAAATACATTTGCCTGGTCTGAACATGTGAATAGTTAGATGCACGATATGACAAGTAACACAATTTTATTTCGAATGCTCGATTGAACACATTAACGTAACAAATCATTGTTTTAGGTAAGGTCATTCTCATCGTCACCAGTCACGTCACAATTAGTGAAGGTATGTACCCTGCGTGGTTGTAAGAAAAATTATATAACCAAAATAATATAGCAGAAGATCGCACAGGTTTTAAATGATCTTACGTATTTCCATGTATGTTCGTATTCTTTTGCTGCGGTAACTGTACATATATATGGTAGGGCCTCAACTTTCTTATGCTGTCAAAACATTGACATAACTCGGTCGTCCTATTATGTTTACTTTTTGTAGCCACCTATTCAAGTGTTTGGTTGGGAAGGACGATATGCTACAGCACTATTTTCAGCTGCCTCAAAGCAGAAAACATTGGATGCCGTTGAAAAGGATCTAATAAAGTTTCAGGTACAGCTAGCATCTAATTTTTTTAATGCTTATTTAAGTGGTTGCAGGACCGCATGAAGAAATTGTGCCGAGCAATCCACTGTTTTTACTTAATGTTCAATGCGCATATTTCTCGACAAAAAATTTAAAAAATATTGACAAGCCATAATCAAGTGCATGCAAGAGAATCTATGACCCTTATTAGTTACGGTTTTCTTCGACAGGGTTTGATGAAATCCGATGCCAAGTTATCGGAATTTATAAAAGATCCTTCAGTAAAGCGCAAGGATAAAGCTGCAGCATTTACTGCTATTGGTGGGAAAATAAACTTGAACCCAGCTGTCAACAATCTGTTATGTCTTCTTGCAGAAAATGGTAGATTGACAAAAGTTAATCAAGTAATCAATTCTTTCAAATTGATAATGGCAGCAAATCGAGGAGAAGTGGTTTGTGAAGTAATCACGGCCAAACCATTGGACGCAGATGTTAAGAGTAGGCTTGAATCAGCTCTGAAGGGCTTCTTGCAAAAAGGAGAGACCATTTTGCTTACTAGCAAAGTTGATCCCAGTATAATTGGCGGTATGATAGTATCCGTTGGTGATAAATATGTAGACATGAGTATTGCAAGTAAAGTTAAAAAATATTCTGAAATTATTCAATCTGCCGCCTAATAGGTTTTGTATAGAGTAATAAGTTATAGATTCAGTGTCATACGTATAAAAAATTGGTATGTATGAATCTGATGTACGACATTATATAATAAATTGAAACACATCATAATTGTCACAAGTACATTTATCCTCCATTCATTATATTGCAACTGTGGTATGTACACGTGTGCCTATGTGCATATTAAATTGTTTTCTTTTTATGTATTCTGACATATTTTTAGATAATTATTTTCAAAAGATTAATCTAGCAATTTCTTTAAATTGGGATAAATGAAAGAATACATTAATATGACACATTTTATTCTTCCTTTCGAAAGGAGTAATTACAAATAGGCTAAACAGTCCTTTTGATTACTAAACCAAAAGGTTATATGGATACTAACTGGAAACATTTTTATGTATAGTACTGGTATATTTTTGCAAACATAGGCCTTGCTAAATAAAATTGTTTTAGTTCGAAATATTTACAATAATGTACATGAAGCACGATATTTGTTCAAAGACATTTCAAATCCCATTTATATATTGCATATAGTGTTCATAATTGTATTATTGAACAATTATATTTTGAATTTATACTGAATACATTGTGATTTCAGTTAGATTAACACGCACGTATATATGTATATATTTAAGAATGTATACTTTGCATCAATATTTATGTCAAACGCAGTGCTTCAATAATTATATGATTTTTTGCATAGGTTAATATTCACCTTGTCTATATATACAGCCTTAACTAATTAAACGCACCTAAAATATTAATCTACATAATCATACACTTGAAGTGAGAGACTTAGGAACAAACAATTTACCCTAAAAGACATATTAAATAATTATTGATAAAATAATAGATCTATAACTTAACTTTACCATGTGTCATGTTGTGTATACTTACACTGTAAGCAAATGTACATTGTTTCAAAAAACAGCAAATTACATTAACATACATACAGGGACTAGTGTCTGCGATAAGATGATTACTTAACAAATTTCTTTCCTTTCGTGAAAGAATAATTACATCTTATGCATAACACACTGTATGTTAATTTGAATTTAAACATTTACAACACAATACAAAAATTGTCTTGAAGGCATTTTCTGTTAGTAAGGAATAGTTTCATTAAGTTTTTAATCATCAGTTCGCTGCATCCAGGGTTTATGAACTTCGGACATAATTCTTTCACTAAAATCTTTTTAAATACTGGGCTTACAGGAAAGATAATATTTTTTTTCTGCAAAAACCCTGGTGGCTTGTACAAATACTCTGTGCAATGAGAATTGAAAACCGATAAATGTAATTCTAATGTATTAATGACAAATGTAATGTTACATTACTTGTGAAGGAACTACCACCCAATCCTCATCTTCAGGTACACTGGATGTTATACATTCTTTTGCTGAAACTATAATTTATAAATGCAATTTATTCTTGAATTGTCTTTATCTATACAAGTATTGTTAAGGTTAGTATAATTTAGAGATGAAACAAACATGAAAAATAAGCATACGTACCATTAAACTGGAATTCAAGCTCATGTTGACTTGCGTCTCTTTGTGCTAATTCTGTAAAATCTGTGTAATTATTACTAATTACAGGATTACTTAATTTGCTCTGTAACAATTTTTTCCTGCATTCTCCAAGATCTTCTAGCTTCTTTAATTCTGTGCGGTAACTAAAATCTTCCTCCTCGGATTCTGTTTCTGTGTGATTGCTATGCTCACTTTCCTCATCAGCTTCTCCAGCTCTTATTTCACGTAAAAGAACACTTGAAACTATATCACAGTCACATATACTTTTAATGACTGAATGAGACATACTAGACTCTTTAGTAGAACTTTGACTACTACTCATGTACTTAGATAAATCAAAATCAAGGACGTCCGCCAATAATTTTTCTTTGTTTTCAACATCTTTTTGAATTGTTTCAAGATTCTGCCTGGATTTTAACGTAAAATTATCGTCGATACTTAAGGTCATTAAAGACGAATGCACAGTTTTAGTATCAGCCATATTACTTTCAGCTGCATCAACAGATTGCGATGCATCTAATGATAGTTGCAATCCATTCTCATTTTTATCTGTTACAATATTACGTAATTTCTTAGCTTTCCTTTCAGGTGTAAAAACCACATCTTCAAATTCCTGTTGACTAATCTTTTGAAATATTTGATTACGCTGATTTCGTTTTTCATCTTGCTCTTGAGTGTTTTTTCGATTTGGGACATCATTTTGACTTGCTGCCTGTTCTGTGTGTGCGACAAGCTGAGTATTTAAATTTATTGGAACAACAGGTGGTACCTCTACAGCTTCTTCTGCACTTACTACTGTATCCGCATCTGCACCAACCGTCACAATTGGTATACCCCTGAAATATTTCTGATATTATTCTATAGCCTTTCTTTATTTTGTTTAATAGTATTTTTTGCTGTTTTAGAAAAATCAATTATTTGAAAGAATGTTAACATCTCATTAATAAGACAATTATATATTCATACTAGCAATTTAATAAATAGCAATTCTGTATTATTCTCATGAATACAATACAGTTCTCATAACATTTTTGACATTAACACTGTTATTGAAAAAATTTTTATTTTTCGAGTGAAACCCACTACCAAAATTTAAATTATAATCACTCACCCTACTGATTGAGTAATGTTAGTTGAATTAAGATTATGGAAAGGAATAGCAGGAACTATAGCACTGTCTTTTAGTTTTAAAGTAAGTTCCATTATGCCAGCAGTAACAGGTCTGCTGAGTTCAGCAAATGATGCTAATGACTGCAGTGTGGATTTTGTTTCTGAAATGCAAAAATGCGTAACATTGCGGCACTCTACATTTATGAAAATTAGTATAAAACCATAATATGCATATATTGTGAAGAGAAATGATAAACATTTCAGAGTATTAAAGTCTTACCTGAGGCAAAATTATTTTTATCAGGATAATATGCGAGTCGTATGATATTTCTTTCACCCTCCAAAACAAAAATTTCATCCTTAGTACAAGCAATATCGGTAACGTGTCTTAGGTCTGTTACTATTGATGTTATAGCAATTGTTTGTGGATTTACTACATATATGACATCGTCTCCATATGTGACTAATAAGTCGTCACAGAATGGTAAAACAATGCCAAAGGCAGGTTCATTTCGGCTTCTTCTGCAGCTCTTAGCTGCTGGATTCAATAATTCAACCTCAGTATGAACAGAACGCACAGCATCCTATAAAACAAAAATATCTTTTTTAAAAATTATGTAAAGTACATTGGCAGTATGTTTTGTTAAAGCACGAGTTCTAATTTGTATTATGGGGGTCTCTCGTTAACAATGATGTGAAAACTGAACTTAACGAACAATTTCTCACATTGGATAACTGGCAATAAAAACAAACCTTAAAAATAAGAGTCTTCAGTACAGTTCCTATTTTATCTGCCTGCCATAGTCGTAAACCAGGTCTGCTAGCATAAATAACAATATCCTGCATATGACTTTGACGAGACCCAAATACTGCTCCAAGTTTACCTAATCTAAAATAGATTACCAATTCAATTATTATTTTGGATATGTGCGAACACATACCCATAATTCTTAAAATACATACGTTTTACGTTCTTTTTGTCCAACCTGTATTACTTTTCCATTTTCATTTCGATTTACAAGTATTGTGCGCAAAGTAGTTGAGACTAACAACAAACCTTGTTGATAATTAAGTTGTACTACTGAATACTTTTCATTCAACAATTCCGACGATTTTGATAAGTGCTGAAGAAAAGCAAAATTTTCAATTGAATATACTGTAAAGCAAATGCTAAAAATAAATACATCTATACTTCATTCCACGAGAGAATAATACCGAGCGTGGACGAGTTTTCGTTCGGCTGCGCATATCCCTACCATAGCAAACGTTTTATTGGTTGCATTCACACGTGATCGCTCCCCGCGCCCAATCGGGTCATTTGAGATGCGCGAAACGGTATTGTTCTCTCGTGGAAAGAAGTATATTTACATTTACATACCATATAAAAATCAATTTCAGTTAATACAACTAAACCTTCTTCATCCCCACTAAACAATTTCATACCATTCTTGGACCATTCAACCGTTGTTACTGCACTTTTATGTAGGCCACTTATAGTATACCTTTCCACCTTGCAAATAATATAACATGTTAGTATACGACAAAAATTTAAATTGCACAATTAGTACCTGTTTTTTTTGGTTTTGCTTTAAATTTTCAGGTAATGAATCTGGTGGACATTTGGGAATTTGAAAAACCGTAACTACGCCATGTTCATTACCAGCAGCCACCATATAATCAACTGTAGATATCACTTGTACACACGTAACTTTTGCATTTATATTCTGTAATGGGAATCGTTGAATGATATGTATGAATATATATTAAATAATTTGTAATTGCAATGTCACCTCGCATCGAAGTCTTTGTAGATCGTGTTTGTCTCTATTAAACCAATATACAAGCCCATGATTAGTTCCAACGGCTATAAATTCGGATACAGCGTCGATGCAAGTGAAAGTGATTTCATGCGTAAAAATGCCATTCTGAATTTTTGCAGGGATTTGTTGGAGCAGCGTTGTAAGCGGGGCCCATTCTCTCAGAGGTCCACCATCTTCGCACATGGGTGTTGTCATAGTTACTATGATATCTATTAGAAATAAATCATGTATCTTAGTGTCGTAACATTTTACGCAAGCAAATAGTCATACACAGACATTTATGAAAAAATGATTGAACTCACATCAAGTACTCTTATACACAAGGGAAGTTTATGCAAATGCAAGATTCAATGGAATGGATAAAGAACACTATAACCGTAGCGATGTTTCAACGGAACATCTTATATGTAAGTACATTAATAAATATCATAATCACAATTAAATTTATCAACTTCACAACATTGACACAGTATCTTCACACGAAAAACTTCTAGAATAAATGTCGATATCCTTGTTAAGGATTGAAGAAGTAAATACGTGTTACATTTTTGTAAGGCTTGAAATACTGATTAACATCAAACGATTTCTTCGACGATGCCTTTAATTAATCGCACAATATTAAAAAACTTGTAACATTACGGATGCTTGACACTTCCGACATTCTCCGACATGCTACAATGCACGTGAGTGCACGCCTTAAAGCTGAATTATTGCAAATTGTTTCATTTATCGCAATTCTCGCTAGCGAAAAGGAGTCGTGGAAATCAGGAAAAACGTCAATTCTTTTATAGTAGAATATCTTTTTTTTAAAAAAAAGGAGTCAAATAGAAAATCTCTTCAAATTTGATTCTTTCGTTATTTTATTCGTACTCGAAGCATCATACTGCATCATATGTATAGGTCGCACCCTGCTTTTTCATTCCTGTTCATTCCTCGAGTTGGCAACTCTGGAGCGACCAGTAGGAGGAGTAGGAGCTCGTTGTGAAAAGGATATGTGACTACTATTGCTAATGGTCCTAATGGATTAAAAGGTGACGCAAACGCCACGGCGCAGACATATATATCAACCTCTCACTCTCACCATAGTTATACTATGCTCTCACTTCGTACTTTGGCGCAACTGCGTATGCATGCGTTCTATGGAGCTGCTAACGCATGCGCATTATGTTCGAAAGTACGATGTTCTGTCTCACTTTCTCGGCGCCGCTCCCGCTTATAGGAAATATACGTGGCTAGCAATATAGGAGTATTACATATATGGATCAAGTCGATAGAGGGTTTCGTGCTTATGGATATAATAGGGACTTGGCCCTCTGGGCGAGACGGGCGTGGGGATAATTGCAGTGCCCTGTTCGATCAACGGTACGTACAGAATTCTAATATAAACTATGTCGATTGGCTATGTAGTTATGTCAAAGTGGCGCTGACCAGCCAAAATTTAGTAAAAATTTTTCATGTTCCCAGATGCACGGACGCTGACCCTCTTTAGTAATCTCTCCTCGGTGATGCCAACGAAATTTTCGAAACCATAGTAGCGCGCTTCGAGGAACGATGGGCTGCCGTAGGAACATTCGTCGCTTACACCTCGGCCAATCAGAACGCTCGATACTTGCGAATCCACCAATGCGAAGCGCTCCCTCCTCTCGCGCTAACTCTGCGTCAGTATGAACCTGGCAGCCTGTGGCAGCCGTCCCAGTGCACTATGGGACATTGGGTTGTGCTTCGGGCCAATACAAGATGGCTGACACTTGTTAGTGGTGTATTTTTGTTCGATCCAATGTGCATTTTATAAAAAAATCAGTGCCTTCGAATTAGCGTGTAGTAAATGCGCGTTCGCACGACTGCCAGAAGCAAGGGGTTCTCGTTCACCAGCAGCTTACCCTCGCTATCATGTATTATCACGTTAGACGACAATGTGCCGTGAAAGTACGAGAGGCAGAATAATTACCCGTCACCAGCCATGTTCATATGTGTTCTTTTGTTATGACAATTGTGATATAATTCTTGTGGGATACAGTGCCAAGGTGAAGTGATATCGCGTCCCATTGCACCCCTACAACCAACAACGGCCGATTCTCCTTCGAGGGTTCGTCTACCCACAAAGTGGATTAAATGAAAGGTAAATATTTTTTACTCCAATTCCCTCCTAGCTCACCACTATACACCAGAGAGACTCCTCGTCGTTCCGCATTTGTCTTGAGGACAAATAGTTTTCTCCTCGGCCCATTTCGAAGGAGAGATATGTTTCCGGGAGTTGTCTACGAATCGCTCTCTGACCTATTAACCTAATGTTTGCAAGATAACAAAAGGAGCGTTTCGCGTGTCTTGGCTTACGGTCTCGCGACTAATCGCGGCGTACTGTCAAATTATTCGGCTCGAGGATAATCAATCGAGCAGGTAGAGAATGTGAAAGCATCATCCCATCGAGGAATTATTAGGGTCGCACGGGTATATTAGCGAAGGGTAATTAGAGTTCGGATTAAAGTCGGTGGATATCTTTCGTCGGGCACTCGTTCTGACGGCTTGTTTACCGTGCTCGACCGGAAAAAGTGCAGTTCAGGGACAAGAATGGATTGGAGTGCGCGGAGCAATGGCATCGCCAGTTGAGATTCGATTTAATGCTCATCTCGTAAACGACATTTCGTTACCCCGATATGCCAAAACAACGAGATCGATCTGAACGTTTCCTAGTTCCTTCTACATATTGACTACCTATTAAAAGAGTATTACGGATGTTATTTGCAAATTCTGCATTGTCCGAGGTTTTACTAACACGAGGCAAGTTTTAATATTTGAAGCGATGAAAAAATGTCACTTCTACTTCCTTCTTACTTGAATATTTTTTCTCAAGAGAGGATTTACTATTTGAAGCGTTTAGCTGAAGCATGACTCAAGTAAAAATTGGGAAACACTGGAATGATGCAGAAATCGTAAACTCACCACGAATTCACTTCCAGGGAGAGAGGAAGTCTTTTATCCTCGTGCAGGGCTCCTTACCTTATCAAGGAGGAAGGAGATAACGCTTTTACTTCACGACGGTATTATTTAATTCGATTTAATTAACATCTATTTTGTTGTTCAAGACGCAGAGCTCGTTCACGCGCGTCTCAAAATATCCAACAATTAATGAATTCAATCTTGCTCGATTGAATTCAATTATTAAAATCTCCGTTAAAGCCCCGACGTATTTTAAGGCCTTTTAAGTGGCCAAACGATTGCCTTCGGCACTCGAAACTCCTTTCGATCTTATTCAGGTCATGTTTGACAATGGAAGAGAGCATGGTAAAGCGGTAGAACGCGCGATCGGGGTTAGGGCCGTGAAAATGTCGAAGCGCGTTTACGCGGATTATTCGCACGCTCGTGACGAAGGAAGCTTTCCTTCTTCTTTCTTTCGAGATGGAACGAGGAACGCCACCTGCCCGTTCTCTCTCTCCTCAGTCCCGCTACGTCCACGGCTCTCTTCTACTATTTCAATAATGCATCTTCAAAGCCCCCGCCGCGGCCACCGCCGCAGATGTGCTACTTCAAATTATACTTTCTCACGGCGAAACTGTTTATCGGCTTCCATTGCTGCTACGCGGCGTCCACTCGCCCGCGTGCCAATCGATACGTTGTCTTTTTTATTATCGCTATTTCTCGACTGCGCGTACCTTACTGGTAATACGCGTTTGGAATTGGATAACTCGAAAATTCTAAACGATAAAGTCTCGTGAATTGTTAAAATTGCTCTCAAGAAGGAATCCATTTTAGGGTCGATCTTAGGTTCTGTCTTTTGTTTCACAGTTGATAATTTCGCAGTAGAGTTGTTTCTGATGAATCTCAACGGTGTTTTTTTTAAGATTGCATTAGTGTATTGTCTTGGAAAACTTCTAGACGAGAAAATATGGGGTTTGGAGTGGTAAAATTGTTCTCAGGAAGGAATCATTTTTAGGGTCGATCTTAGGCCATGTCTTTTGTTTCGCAGTTGATAATTTCGCAGTAGAGTTGTCTCTGATGAATTTCACCAGTGTTTTTTTTTAAGAATGCGTTAGTATCTTGTCTTGCAAAAATTACCAGACGAGAAAATATGGAGTTTGGATTGGTAAAATTATTCTCAGGAAGGAATCATTTTTAGGGTCGATCTTAGGCCATGTCTTTTGTTTCACAGTTGACGATTTCTCAGTAGAATTGTATCTAACGAATTTCAACAGTGTTTTCTTCCAGATTGCAGCAGTATCTCTCTCGAAATAAATATCCGTGTAAATTCGTCTATCTCACTTTCAATTCTACAACCAGGAACTCGTCATTATTATTATATCCTTATAACATTTCACAAGAATAGGAAGCGTCCTTCGCAGGTATAAAAGGACGCTCACAAACGCGTATTTACCTTCGTGATGTGTATCCCCGAGTATTTGACCTGCGCTTGTCATCGACACAAAGGAGCACAATAATTATTAGTTCCTTTATCGAGTAAATCGAACGACTATCAAAAGAATACGGAAGGAGGAAGCAATAAAAAAATCATACGTACGAGAAAATGGAAAAAATCTTGCTCGTGCCCCTGCTCGTGCCCATGAAAAAGAAAACATTTATTAAAACAACCACAAGGAGAAACTCGCAGTCATTTTCGAATCTAAGGGCCTCGCGACTTCCTGTAAATTCTCTGTCGCACAGGAAGCCAGTGGAAGGTCCTCAAGACACACGAGGCATTTTATAAAAGTTTTGCCGAAAATTAAAATCAAATCTGAAAGCTCCACAAAAATATCAAAATACATCTAATTCTGTTTTTACACGATACATACGTTCCCGGCGAGTACGTGTAAAGAAAACTTGCGTAAAAAAATATATTGCATCTATGAGAAAAAATAGAATAGTTCCAGTCCTATAAAATCAGCAAAAAATCAGTCGAAAATGAAAAAAGCATATTACTAATTCACGAACACAGAAATTAGGCAAAATAATATGAGTTACACACTCAAAGATCTTATTAATCGTCACTTTCTCACAATAAACGCATACGTTTGCGTAAGACTGCAATATTACTGCTATCACTAGAAATGTCCTGGTTATCGTCTTCGGACCCCATTGGTGAAATTCATTCTGCAATCTCTCGAAAAAAAATTACGACCAGCCTCGTGTGACGCCGACGTTTCACTTAAAAACGAATTCACTAATTCGATCGTATCAAAGCAAGTCGTGCAAAGAGAGAATTAAATTTTTTTTTATAATTCGTATTAAATCAAAATCGCTTGGAAGAAGTTCGTGTAGAAACAGAATTGGATGTACTTCGAATCGTGAGGAGAAGGTCGCGAGGAGTCACGTAAGAGAACGAATTCCCCGGAATGTGTGTGCCTCGAAGGAAAGAAAATAAGAAGCGAGAGGGGAGCATACGTGCGCTCTTTCTTCCCGTCTGCGAGCATAATTCGTCACTCGATTACACGAGACGGGCCGAATTGTGGTGCGTGCACGTTATTATACATGGAACGTCCCACGTACTAGCTATACACGTGTGTGTATATATTGTACACGCGTGCGCGCAACGTCTCGGGGCACGCGTGTGCCCGATATCGCGCTTGCGTTCATTAGTTTTTATTACTTCGCGGATTAAAGATAAACAATTTAGCCCGGGCGTCCGGTGCACGTTAAACGGTACTAATCGCGCGTGCCGAGCGGGTCGCATGAGCCTATCGCGCCATCGAGATCCCTTTCAGAGATAGACCCAGGGGTTGTCGAGAGATCGTCATCGTCATTAGTAGTGTTCACGATTTCAATCGCGCCTCGAAAAATCTCTAATCTAACGAGGGTGAAGGTGCTACGTAAATTTTTCACACGAGAGCATGGAAAAGGAGAAGAGATCTCATCGTCGTTATGCAGTTTTCGAGAATTTTTTAATTCGCGATAATTAATTTAACAATTGTGAAAAGATCTGTGCATACGGATAAGTGTGATGGACGATAAATTGGACTGGCCTCGTGCGCGAGGAATACGTTAACACGTTCGATTCAAACGTATTAGCTTAGTTTCCTTTTACAGCTGATGTATATATATTCAGGATCAGGTCAGTTCGGTTCGTTCGATCGTATTCTCATCTATTTTAAACAATCCGATTGGATTCGTGTCTACGTTCGAAGTGACGTGATACGAACTGATCGCAGTGGAGAAAAGAAAATCCACCTACCGCATGTCTATTCTAAAAAAGCGTTCAGCGGATAGAGAAAAAGTGGAAGGACTTTTCCTTTCCGCGATTATAAACTCGAGCTTCGTAAAAGTAACCTAACATTTCTGTATAAATAAATCGAGGCTTCGAATTCTAGAACAATGATGTACAAATCCAATGTAAACCGTAAAACATCCGAATCTTTACGTCCCTTCGTCTCCTTTTGCTCGTCGACTTTTTTCCAAGCGTAAAATTAGCAAGGAACACTCGAGCCGCTTATTTTAAAATTGGCTCAAGTTCATTTTTGATAAAGAAAAATGTGGGATCGCGTGAAAATAAATTATTCGCAAATTATGCGATGTGTCATTTTGTTTTTTAAAATGGATTTGGGCCACTTTCAAAAGTAAACGCGCTCACTTATGGTTCGTGCGCGCACGAGAAGTGCAAGGGGAAAAAAAGGAGCTGCGTCGAGGCTCACTTGTCCCGGAGGATCCCAGGCGAGCTCAACAACCATCTCCTCTCGCACCTTCTTCCCGGACTCCTGCATTGCGGCAGAACCTTCCTGGTTGCAGTGCGCCCCCACTGCCACTGCCACTGGGAGCACAACCACCTCCACCGCCTCCTCCAGCAGCAGCAGCGGCAGCGGCGGCTGTGCGCAGCCAGGGCGTCCAATATGTTTCCGGCAATAACACGTTATGCCGCTCTTCTCTTCTCCCGTTCTCCTCTCTATCGATCGTCCAGCGCCTCGTGCTTACCGAGACAATGTCCTACCGAATTACAAGCGAGTCTCGCAACTTTACAAATCCACATCCCCAAACGCGAAAGGAATCATAGTACAATCTTTGTCATTGTTCTCTTTTTTTTTTTTCAACACCATTCCGACCGACCAGTCAAACGACCGTTTTTGAAATTTCGATTTGGACTATGGGTGCATATATGCGCTCGGTAAACGTTACCAGCATGCGTGCGTTTGCCAATCTAATAAAATAATATTGACGCTACAAACAGACTCTTTTACATCGTTTAATTTGGCGTGGATAATGCTATTATATCTCAGTTGTGTCTTGCATACTTAACACTATTCCTACCATGGTGAATTGACCGTTTTTGAAATTTCAGTTAGAATTCTCTATATACAATGTAATTGCATAGGCTTCAAATTGCACGATTTTTCCTAAAATATAAGTGTAGTACATTTTTCAATTTCAAAGTCGTGAAATTGAAAGGCCTGGTAATTACGTTGTATACAGAAAATTCTAATTGGAATTTCTGAAAACTGTTATTTGATTGGTCGTGGTAGGAATAGTGTCAACCCTTTTGATACTAAGAGTGACTATAGTCACTCGCCATAAGACGCCACGTACATATGCGACCGATGACTACAGTCACTCGCCACAAGATGCCACCTATACACGACTGGGGACTATAGTGATTGGCCACTAAAATGGAGCTAAAAGTTAAGACGAGTCCTATCGCTTCGCTTACCTCGCTTTGCAAACAATTGCAAGCGCTATTGTGAGGTTCGATTTTTCTTAACATTGTTTTTGTATTCACCTGTCGGATTCAAATGTAGAATCATACTCACAAGTAACACTAACTGTCACTCACCAATCAGAATGAAACTTTGCACACTTATGAAGCATTGAATGGTGTTTTTTTTATTTTTTACCAAAACGCTTTTTAACTCTTTGACTATTGAAAATAAATTGTACCGTGGGTAAAAAATGCGTTGAGACGAAGTAACTCTGATGGTCACAAAATTCGGTATTCTAAGGTTTTTTGAATCGCGAAATCCGAATATGATATAAAAATTTCAAAATTCCAAATGGCGAGTTCAATATGTCTTCATTGGCTGGACGAATTCTTAGTATCCTAATTTTGGTACTTTGATATCATATTTGGATTTAACAATCCAAAAAACCTTAGAATACCGACTTTTGTGATCATCAGAGTTACTTTGTCTCAACGCATCTTTTACCCACGTTAAAAATTGCTTGCAACAGTCAAACGATTAAAAAGCGTTTCGAGAGAAATAAGAAACAGCATTTTCAATATTTTTCAGTGCTTTATAAGCGTGCAAACTCTCATTCCGATTGGTGAGTGACAGTTGAGTAGTGCTACTTGTCAGTGAGTCGTGAGTCGGATGTGTCAGAGGATAGGGACGAATGCGCGCTTACTGTTCCCACTTTTGGCACGGCGCTCCATCCTACACGAGAGACTTCGCGGCGAGGGCCATTGTAGAGAAAGGGTTAATACTTTGACTGCCATGATGGTCATACGTGACCGGCCACGGTCTGTCCTGTGGCACCATGGTGGTCACCGGTGACCTTCAGAAAAATCATTAAAAAAAATGCTCATACTAATCGCAATTTACAGAATTTTAAAGGACCATATGTTAACAAAAAAAATCACAAAAAAATACAAAGTGTGGTGCCATGAGCCATCCATGGAATATCAGCGTGACAGTCAAAGGGTTAAGAAAAAATTTAATTTAAGGGAAAATTTGCTGAACGCTCGCGCGCTTGAAAGAAGAAACAACGACGAGGTATAAAGGTTCGAAGGTTCGAAGGTTCAAACGATCGTTGAAATGTGCGAACATCGATGTGCGAAGCCGTGCGCGAGATTACTAAATGCCTACTGACACACTGACCCTCCGACTCTCTAGACTCTGGGCACAAGTAGATCCACGGGTATTAATTAGAGAATGGGTAACGGAGAGAATATTTACCTTTGCTCGATACACGAATCTTCCAGATAAATTCTTCTACAGCTTCCTTTTTCCACTAGAAGATTGTTTGTCGCGAGGAGAAATGCGAGCATTGTCGTGAACTCACGAGAGCAGGAAGTAAACAGTGGAGGGTAGTCCCGCGGTAAGAGATTGGAGCAAACACGACGGACAAAGAATCACAGTATTGTACGCGCTTAATCAGAAACAGATAAAACAGGAAGAAACGAAATTCCCCGGTGAGGCAAGAATTCTCATCATCGGCGAAAGAGAAAACTAGTGGTGGTTAGTGGTCAGCACGATCGTCGGGTGCTCGCGCTTCGCGCTCGCCTTACCGGGTGCAGAAAAGCTTCGCTTCCTGCCTTAGGCACGACCGCGTAACTCACGTTTCCATACTTGAATTTCCGACAATTTCGAAACGGTTGAAGATGGCGGTACATAAAGTTTCGTGGCACCAAATGGGTATATACTCGATGTACATGCCAAATTTTGTTCGGATCCGTTCAGTCGTTTTGCCGGAATATTGGACTAAAGATTTGAATTAGCCGCCATTTTTGATTCGGCCAATCAAAAAATTTGAAAATTTCCAGAAATTGTCATTGTATACGTGTACATGCATGTGTAAAATTTTTTCAGGATCCAATGAATAGTACCAAAGATATGAATTTTACGATATTTGAATTTGCCGCCATTTTGTACCAGTTCAAGATGGCGGCTCACAAACCTTATTGTGAACTCACAGTAATGTACTTGATTTTTGTGCCAAATTTCGTCCCGATCGGTTCAGCCGTTTTTCCGAAATCGAGGATATACACGGACACACACACACACACACACACACACACACATACGAACGGTTTTCAGGATGGCGATTGCATAAGTCACTCCCTTAACGGTCGTGCCTAAAAATAAGAGTCCACGCAATTTCCAAAAAATGTTCTTTATAACCAAACAATCTTCCTCCGTCCTCATCTTTACTCTCCACGCAAACTCTGTAAGATCTACGCATTCACTCTGGAGCATCGTTCGAAAACTATAATCCTCTCTACGCTCCGCAGGATCCAATAGCAAAATTCCATTTAATCCTCGCGAAAGCTCCTTGAACGAGTTGAGCTCACGGACCTTCTAAGCTCGTACGACGAGCATCTGAAAATCAGCTTTGGTGTTCGCAGGACCTGCAGTGGCGCGGCGTCAGGAGAAGAGGAAGAGGTGAGGCGAGGCCGAAGCGGTGATCGAAGGAGGGATGAATGGAACGGCGGCGTTGCGTCGCAGCGTCGGGGGCGGTGGAGGTGGTGGTGGAAGCGGTGGTGGTGGTGGCGGAGCCGTGGGAGCAGTTGGGGGTGGAGCCGCTGAACCAGCGCCGGTCGCCACCCTCGTAGTTTACAAGGACGACGCAGGATACGGGATGAAGGTGTCCGGTGATAATCCCGTCTACGTTCAGTCCGTCAAGGAAGGTACGTAAAATAAATCCTCCTCCTTCTCCTGCGACACCGCGAAAGGATTTTCTCCCCTTGCCACTCTACGCACACGCGAGAGAGCAGAGATTGAATCGTCGAAAACGGGATTGAATTTTCAATCGGGTGCTTCTCATCCCCCTTCCTCACTTTGCTTTTCCTCCGGATCTCGTGCCAGGAATCCGAGCCAAGTTCAAAGTACCCCTCGCGGAAAGATCGTGGGACTGGTGAGAGTGAGGAAAAAAGAGAGAGAGAGTGAGAAAGAGAGGAGTATGAAGAAGCGTCTAAACGCGGATGAATAATATTGTGAGTTTGTTACGTTGGCTCGATGGAATTGCGAGGATGCGATTTTCTTTTTGTTTCCTCCTTTCTTGCCTTTTTTTGGGGGGATTTTTGTAATAGTTCAGTTCGAATTTTTCGAGGAGAATCTTCGTCTGGGAATGATTTGTTTTTTGTTTTTTTTTTGAAAGGGTAGTTGTTGTGGGAGTGATCAGATTAAGTGGAATCGTCTCGCGATTCGAAGAATTTTTCTAATCCTGACAATCTTGTGTTGTAGGCGGCGCAGCAGCCAGAGCCGGCCTTCACGCGGGCGACAAAATAATCAAGGTGAGTTTATTTTAAGTGATTATTGCCATTATGTGTTGGAAGCTGGTGGAAGGCGATCGATCACACGGCTAGGTAGTACCTGGTACTTGGAAATTGTTCCTGGTAGCGTTTGATGGCGCTTGCTTAAATTAATATGCAAATAAGAATTCCAGCTTCAAACATTTCTCAAAACTTGTTCTTCACTGCCAAGTGAACCCAGTGCTTGAAATTCTTGAATATGAACACGTTGTGACTTTATTTTACAAATATGATTATGTATATTTATTAATGCAAGCTTCGTGTTTCCAGGTTAACGGGGTAAATGTGACGCAGTCCACGCACACGGACGTTGTACAGTTGATAAAATGTAAGTTTAACTCCGTGTCCTCGCTTTCAAACAAGAGCGTTTGCGACAAGTGTGAAGTTGTGCTCGGGCTTGGAAATCCGTGAGAGATGAAGAGAGAAGTATGAGGAAAGAGTCGAGAGATCGTTCAATACGCTGAATGAAGAAAAAACGTTCATGAGCATTAGTAATTGAACATCTTTACGTTTGTCAATGCCTGTACCAAGGGGAGGTGAAAGAGGGAAGGAGAAGGATGGGTTGCGGTGGAGAGAGCGAGAATTGCCTAGAGAGGGAGACAGAGAAAGAGAGAGAAAGAGTCATTACAGTGATGTAAGCACGCGTGTTTATAGCGGTGACCGTTTCGGTTTTCCGTCTTCCTCCTACTTAACACCACGCTTCACATCCACGTTTTACACGAGTACTACGAGTCTGTGTCATCCACACAGTCGGAAGTTGTGTAACGCGCGCTTGTGTGCGTAAGCGGTGTCACCCGCTCTTTTGCTTCAGCCGGTCTTTGATTTTTCTGTGAAAAAAGAAGATCAGGTTGGCCAAAAAGATTTCTCATTTTTCTCAGTGGGTGATGTTAATGTCACTTTAAATGCGAGAACCTTTATATAAGCTGTTCGCAATACTTCTGTAGGATTAGTGTTGCCTGGAAAATATCAGAAGAGAGTAGAAACATACAATAATAACAGTATATAGTTTTAATCGTGAAAAATGTGTGCCTGATTCACCTTTAAAAATAGGAGAATGCTTTTTGGTCGACTCAAGAGAAAAAACGCAACCACAGAATTCTACACTAACCAATGTAGAAGATTCTGAAGCGATTCTTCATTAGAAGCTCGCATATTTCATTGTAGAAACGAAACGATATTTCCTAAGTATTCCAAGGATATTCTACTAATAACACCAAGATCAAAATGTTAGCCTTGTCCCTAATTCGTGATTGAATCTCACGATCCCAGAGAGATTCCTCTTTCACGTCCTTACCGTGTCCCATCGCGGGAGAGACAATCAATCCTCTATTGCCTGAAGACCCGAGGAAGAAGGAAGAGGTCTCCTCCTCCTCGCAGTCTGGGCATCGCAGTGTGGAAGACTCACGAGATATCGCAGTTTAGCGAGTGAACAGCCAGAGGCCCAGTCACGTAGAGGGGTTTAGTAGCCGTAAGCGCGCGTAAACAGTGAAACTTCGTCATTCATATTAATACTCACCTGGGACGGAGCAAGTTTCTCGGTAGTACACGACGGTCTCGCTCTCCTCTTCCTCCACCTCTCTCGCACCTTCTTCACTAGTACCCGAGAACCAGTAGGTAGCTTGAACCGCGCAGTTTCGACCACGAAGACGCGCGAGAAAGTGCGCCCTGTCTAAGTGCCCACTTAATTATTCGCGCCTGTAAATCCTTCGACGACTAAACGAGACGACAATTACGAGCGTACAGCAGATCCACATGAGAACGCGTTGTACCTACGACTTGGAACGAGCTTGGAAGCAGGAGCCAGTGGAACTTTATCTCGGTAAACCCGTGAACACTCACGGTAGCTTCTCGCGTACATTTCAACGACAGCAGCCGAGGGAAAATATCTTCGGGAATCTCGCGCTTACGTAACTTCTCTGTGATTCCGCGCGAGGCAAATCTCAGTGGTGGCATGGTTCTACACATTGACAAAACACGCGTAGAAGAGTCGTAGAATGGTCTTCTTCTTTTTTGCGTGCACGTCATCGGCCTTCTATTTCACTCGAAGAGAGAAAGGTGCCAAGGAGCAATCGGGGTTTCTCTCGATGCGAAAGGCGCGCGGGGAGAGCCACCATCGAAAATATCCGATGACTAATCTATCTCTGCTGACCTTGAATATTCCTGTTGCAGCCTCGACGCAGGTGGTGCTGACGGTGCAGCAGAAACCGGTGACGCCAGGCGGTACATCCCCAGGAGCCAGCACGCAAATTGGGCTGGGCGCCGGACTCCAGCATCAGCGACCGGCCAGTCTGAACGCGAGTGGAACGATGGTATCGCCCTCGCAGCCGGCCACTTCCCTCCACAGGGCATCCACCGCTCCAGCGGGTGGTGCGCCCTGCAACGCCCGCATCACCGGACCCCAGCCAGTCGACGTGAGTTGAGAATAATTGACCGGAGAGTCCAGTGTTAGAAACTGGAGAACCCAGTGGCATTGAGGTTGCGCAAAGAGCCCAGAGTTAGAAACTGGAGAACCCAGTGGCACTGAGGTTGAGAAGTGCCCAGAGAATCCTATCCAAGCATTTCGCCCCCCCATTGCATTTCTCATCCCGCTCGCTTATGCTCTCATCTCTTAACTCTCTGCCTCTCTTTGCGTCCCCCTTCATGCTTCGCTTCGACGCAGAACGCATCTGCCTGCCAGCGACAACAGGAGCACCAGCAACAACAGCAGCAGTCTCCTCAGCAGCTGTCCCTCGAAGCGCCAGCACCATCGCCTCGAAGATCAGTTTCGTCGCCTCACAGAGCTTCCATCACCCTTGCGCTTTCTTCTTCTTCTTCTTCTACTTCTTCTTCCACCGTACGTATCCTTGGGCAGAGTGTCCCAGGCGGTTGGCGTAAGTCCCATCACTAATGTTTTCCTGTGTTGTCCCGGTAAGCGGAGACTTCTCCGAGGATTTATGTTGGTAAACGCGCTGATCGTCCTATGCAGTAACTAGACTAACTTATAACCCATTTTGTATCGCCCAGTTTCCGCATCCTCTTCTTGCTTTTTACCTTAACAGAACGGTCCTTCCTCCCCTGGTCAGCATCAGGAAGCGGCTGGCCTCATCAGCAGCGTATCACCCTCCCGACCGGTTTCCTCCCTTCACAGGGTGTTCACCGCACCTGCTGGTAGTACACTTACCAATGTACATATCACGGGGCCTCAGCCAGTCGACGTAAGTTGAAATCACAGCAAGGAAAACACGAGAAGCAAGCACCATGTATCTACAGCATGCAGGAGTGAGCTGTTTTGAGCACTGTAGTCCTATCCTAGTTTGATCCAGCACCTGCGTTTTGTCGTATTCTTTTTTTTTTTCTTCTCACGCCTGCTCTTTTTTCGCGCAAAATGTGCGCGTCCACGTCGGTTTTTTGTCGGTGGATTCGACCGAGTTTTTGTTTCTATTACACAAAGGTTACCCCCCTTTTTTTCTCTCCTGTTCCTGTAGTGTACGTTCCACCTGATTATCTTTCCTCACATACATAGGTCAAAAGTGGATGCCGAATCTACGATATATGTATTGGGGTTTGGCGGAATTTCAGTATGAATAGGTGTTTGTTCTACAAACAAACAATAGTTCGGTGAACGAAATGTGCAAGAGCTTAGATAAGTAGTAGTACAGTTTCCAATTGTAGTTGCACAATTCTTTCGTAATTCTCGTACCGAAATGTAATCGTCGATTGTACTCATCTTTCAGCACGAAAAAAAACGGCAACTGGAGACACAACGAGTGCACACATTCCAGCTTATGTTGGAGAAGGAACAAAGCTACGTCGACAAGCTGCGCAGTGTTTTGGCAAAAGCTGGTACAGCCACTGGTAATGTCAACAACATCACCTCGTTGCAGAGTGAGCTCGCTGGTGCTGAAAGGAGAGTGCGAACTTTGCAGGACCAGCTAGCTGCGATCACTACCAATGAACAGGTCCGTGTTTGATTTGATCCTCGAACGCTATTAGGTTGTGCTTCATTGTCGCAAAAACGTTCGCCTGTTTCACGGACGCCACAGGTGCCATCATTCGTTTGACGATGTAACGTGCATTGTGCATTATGTAGTCGAAATGATGCATTGCATTACTGTTCAGTATATACCACCTCTTGATGCTTGTATCGATGCCTGATTTTATTATTTATCACATTTGATGTTAAAGCTTTTGAAATATTCAATACTTGTTCGATGTTGATGATATTAGTTGATATTAAGATGGACACTGTAGATGCATTCTTGTGATTCCGAAACAACTAGCCACAGTCTCCATTGATTTTGAAGATATTCGCGATTCCAGAATAGTGGACCTGTGTTTGCAAATGTGTGTACCTGTTGAGTAAAGGTGTGTCTAGGCTTTTGGCTAACTTTACCTAACCAGCTTTTGTTGTGTCTTACAGCTTTGCTCGTTGGTAACAAATACCTCGTGTTCCCCGGGCTATTACCAAGCCCTGAGTGGTAGTAGTGGTGATACTCCACCACCCCTACCATCTCGCAAATCCTTATCCATGCAAAGTCTTTCTCCACCACCTTTACCACCCAGACCTCCGCCTACAACAAACACGCACACCACAGCCCAGTTGGAGCTGGAACGACAACTGCTGACTCATTTAACGCCCTCAACCATCAGTCACGGCATACCTAACTCTGTAAGTAGTCTAATGACCCACATTTTCTCACATATCTACTTTGTATGAAGCATGAAAGAAGATATATTGTAGCCATGTTCGTTAGATTTTATATTATTTTAAGTAAGTCAGTTTAATCGATGCAACTTCTAATGGTATGGAACAATTGAAGGGAATCAGTGAGGTGAATACTAATTATTTCAAAAATTCATTGATACTATCATAGGCTTTAAAAATCAATTTACATGTGTTCATGGTTTCATTTTAAATGCTAATAAACAAATTCTCCTCTGTGCTTATGGGAATACCTCTCCATTGCTTAAAACAATATTGATTCTTATCTTATATTATGTGTATATGTAAAATCTGGTGGTAGGTATTCTTGTCACATTCATGTTTCCTGAAGGAAAAAAGCATTTTGATATAGAAAATAAAGTAATTACAAACCAAGAATAATAATTAATTTTTTTTATCATATGTGTTTCTCATACAGCATTTCCATTTGTTTTTTCATAGTTTTCACAGGGTGCAAATTTGGGATCATCGAATTCGCTAAACAAACACCAGCGGACAAAGTCAAGCCCAGAACAATTAGGAACTACAATGATTTCTCCTTCAGAAGCCAGTAGACGGTTAATAGCATCTGAATCAATGAGTGATCTTTCACCTCCAAGGCATGTGAGGCATAGTGATATTGACATAGACGAATTACCTCATGTCACACCCCCAGGGACTCCGCCGCCACCTTATCCAATACCAAGTCCAGGAAACGATATCTCCAGTTCAATATTAAATGATGTATGTAATTTCTAGCTCCCATCTTGCATTCTTTTGTGTTATAAGAATGATTTTAACTTGTTTATTCGTTCACCATCAGACCCTTGTAACTGAAAACATTCCTGGGTTGCCAATGCTACAACAACCAATCATGTCAATGGAAGATGATGATATGAGTGATCAAGAAGTTGTAAGTTTCATAAAGCATTCATTAAAGATACGCAGATATTAATAATTCTTGTTTACTCATGGCCAATATTTATAGGGTCAATTGGAGGACCATGGACCATTCAAGTCATTATCTAGGTTGTGGGAACATCACGGGCATCTTGCTGTATTTATTAATTATGTTCTATCAAACAGTGATCCTTCCAGTCTGGTGAGTAATTTAGCAACATTGTACTGTGCAAATACATTCACAAAATATTCCATGAAATGTAAATCTGAATTTGTTTTATTATAGTTATTTTATTTGGTAACGGATTTGTATAAGGAAGGAAACGCCAAAGAAATGAGGAAGTGGGCGTACGAAATTCATTCTAGTTTTCTAGTACCTGGTGCAGTAAGTAAATTAATAAACAAATTACTGTAATGAAGAACACAATAGTACAATATTTGGTAATTCTATTTTCTTATTATAGCCCCTTCGTCTGCAGAATGTAGATGAAAATGTTGCACATGAAATAGATGATGTTCTTTTAAAAGAATCTGATAAAGAAGAAATTTTACGTAAAGTACGCATTTAATAAATTTGTTATTTCTAACTGGCAGTATACATAGTATGTCAAGGATAACAAATTTTTTGTGTCTGTTAATTAGATCTTTTGGAAGGCACGGACACGAGCAAAGGAAGAGTTAAATGAACAATTAGCTGACTTTCAACAGAAAAGAACAGCTGGTTTGGGTACCTTGTTCGGTCCCAGTGATGCTCAATTAGACGAAAGTGCCTCTGATAAATCACGCGAAAGTAAAATTATAGAGACTTACTTGCTGCCTAAGATGGAATCATACCTGTAAGATCTTTCTACATCAAAATTCGTAGTTACGAACATATTTATTGTATTTTATTTTGCACGTCGATTAATATTTGTGAATATATTTCAGAGACGATATAGAAAAGGAGCATGTAGATTTACGTCAATTTACTACTGCAGCAGGATTAGCAACAATACTAACGAAAATTTTTCAAGTAAGACCTGTATCATACTCTCTCGATCGAGTACCCACTTTTGTTGCAAAAGATAAATCAAATATAAAGGCGCGATTGCTTACTGGAAAAACAAGAAAGATGGCAATCAGAGGTCACCATTTTGTGGCTCACCAATATTTTACAATAACTTATTGCAATCACTGTCATCTAATTATTGGTGGCATCGGGCCTCAAGGATATCTGTGCAGCGGTAAATAAAATCTGCATTTTACAGAATACGAAATTCGTACAGTAGCCAAAAGTATCCATTAAAACATAATTCTAATTTTCAATATACGTTTATTGTAGACTGTTCATTGAGTGTTCATCGACAATGTGTTCGTGTAGTAGAGGAAAATTGTCCAGGTCCCTTAGTCAGAAAGGAAAGGACTAACGATAGAATAAGCAAATTAATGGAGAGGATTAGACCAGAAAGGAAACCTCCATCGTCGCACCATCACTCCCAACATCATCATTCCCAAAACCACATGCTTCACAGTAAGAATATACTCTCCATTTTCTGTATTAAGCCGAATATTCTCTTAGAAACAAAAAAATAAATACTCGAACGTATTGTTTCAGTCGAAAGAATCAAGCGTTCCGAGGAAGATGCTGGTGCACTGACGGACGGCGAAAACGGTGAGTCCGTAAAAATATTCCTACTAAAATTTTCTAAGTCGAGCGAATTTCTGCGCATCTGTGCATTCGATAAAACACGCGCTGAACTAATATTCTCTCACCCTGCGTGACGAACACAATAGTCCGGCGTCAAAGTGTGGGAGGGCTTTTTTCTAGACGTCGCGTAATTCCGGTGTTAAGTGTACCCTGAATCAATTAATTTAATTAGTTCGCGTGAACCGTCGCGTCTCCTATCTCGTTAATTGCACGCACGTAATGCGCTTGGACTCTCGTAATGCACTTAGGTACAAAGTGTGATTTAAAAAAAAAAAAAAAAATGTACGATGCGAGCGTCGCCTATCAATCCGTTCGTCTTGTTCTCCTGCCACTTAGCGAACTCATACATATGCCAACAATGTCGCCAGAAAATTAAATAAGAGGACAAAAAGTGTAATCGAGAGAAAAAAAAGATCCGCGTCGTCGGGCCGCCACTTCCGGCGCGTGCGGACGCACGAGTGTGAGACACACGAAACAAGTAATCGCTTACGCAATTGTCCCGACCAGATGGCTCACGACCGACGTGTCGAGCCTTCGTATCATTAAATTAGCCAGAGCCAGTGAACATCGCAGAAGGCGCGGATACATAAAGGTGCCGCGTATTACTCATAATCGCGGAATCGATTCTCTCTCGAGGATGTTCCACGGGACGTGGAAAATTTATTTCCACCACGTCTCATTTGCTTTGCGAATGTTCTCGGTCGATTATTACACTCTGGGTTTCCTCGTTCCTTCCTACACGCTACTTCACAGCTCGTCGACAATAATTCTATCGCCATTCCGCATCCTTGCTACATTCTATCTCCCACAACAATTTATTTCCAACGCGACAACGTCGACGCCCCTTTACGAGAAAGCTCCATTCGCCCGACAGAACAATAACGACGACTTTTTTAAAAAAAAGAAATCCCTTTTTCCTCTTCGACTCGCTTCGAAGCTCCTCGCCATTGATCGCTCGACGAACACGCGTCCAGCACGAACTAAAAACCCACGAAGATGAGAAGAGGGACGAGGAGGGGCGCGTGGGCGCCTTTATCGTCGCCGCGTCCCGTCGCAATCAACGAGTGCACGCTTGATAGCGCCCTGCGATTTCGCGAATTGGTTTGCGTGCCTGCTGTGGTTCAGTTTCTCGCTTGCCACCTCCATCTCCGCTTTTCCGTCGGAGTGGCAGGCTGCGGCAAGCGGGACGAAGGAGGAGAAACGTGGACGAGAATAAGAGGAGGAAGGCTCCGAAAGCGTCGCACGCGCGAGAACGGAGAAGTTTGTTTCTGCGCGTACGAGGAAGGCATTCTCGAATCGGATCTCGCGAGCGGAAACGAAGGCACGAGTTTAGACGAGGGTTTAGAGGAGGAGGAGCAGGAGGATGGAAGTGGTGGGGCGAAACCGGAAACCAACAGCAGTTTCCGTGGCACGGAGGGGAGGAAGGAAATGAGGACGGTACAGGGGCCACGAGGAAGGATCGCCCCGATGGAAATTATTAGTGCTACGCCGACTGTCGGTGCCGGGTGTCTGGAAGAGGATTTTTTCGGGAGAGAGAGAGATCTCCGAAGCGAAGATTAGAACGAGAGGTGGAAACGTGAGAAGAAGGGGAGGTGACAGAGGACGGAGGGAGAATAGAAGTCTTCTCTCTCGCGCTTTCATCCTCCTCGTCGCACATGCTCGAGGTGCAACAGTTGAGCGCACCCCTGGAAGGGGAAGCGGTTTCAACCCCCTACCCTTCGACGACCAACAACATTCTCAGACTGTCCTCCGAGAGGTACAGGAGCAGATTTCACCGGAAGCAGACGGTTGAGGGTAAAGAAGAGAAGGGAGAGAGAGAGAGAAAGAGAGAGGGAGAGAAGGGGATGATCTTGCGAAGCATCGGAGAAGCATCCAGTAAAGGGCGAGACCTTGTCGCCAGTATTTTCGAAGCGTGAAGTTTAGATTGGAATTAACTTATTATTTCAGATCAGAGGTTACTCTGCAAATTACTGTTTTACGCTCCAGGTGTTCTTTTTTTGTGTTTGGATCATTTTTAAGAATACCGCGTTAGTATATTAACAATTGAAATTCAACTCGGTTACATCCGAATTTCGATGACTGTTTGAAAAAAGGTTTTTCAAATTTTTGAAATTAGAATTAACGAAGGTACTCTGCAGATTTTCCTTCTTACGTGCGTTCGAGGTGCTCCTTTTTCTGACTGGATCATTTTTAAGGATGTCGGTACAGTTGACAATTCGAAATTCAATTGGACGAAATGCGAATTTCGATTTTACTATTTAGGAGAATCCGTTGTGGGTAATTGAATCGGCATCGCGTGCTCTCGTCGGCGGTTCACCGAGATCGATTTCGAAGAGCACCTCCCTCCTTTCTTTCTCTCTTTCTCCGAGCCAACTACCGAGAAGAGACGTGAGACACTGGTTCGTGTGGAAATTCGCACGTTTAGGCCCGCCCCCGCCGGAAAAGGTCAGCAGGGACAAGGTCGCGAAGAAGGCGAAGAAGAAGAAGAGCGGCGTCGCGACGCCGACGCCTTCTCGCGTGGGGAAGGGCGGCGGCGTCGGCGTCTCCATCGCCGGAAAGGTCTGGGAGACACTCGCCGCGGTGAGGAAGACACGCGGCGGACCGAACGACATCGTGCTCGAGACGAGGTTGATGGTGAGACTGGATAAGAGCGTGCTGGATGATCATTCCGTCGAATCACCTTCGACACAGCCACCATCACGGAGTTGTGAAAATTCGTGCGCGAAAGACACCGACGACGGATTCGTTAAAGTGGTGCGCGTGAATAACGAAGTGATCGAGGAGGAGAATATCGAGGAAGTGGAGAGAGAAGTCGAGGAGAATTTCTCAGGTTCGTCAATGAATCTCGTTAGATTCTATGTTTTTTGATCAGAATTTTTCTGAGAAACTACCGACGCACGAGTAAAAAGCGTAGACTCTTTGCTTCAATAAGATTCTTCGCCTCGAAGAAAATATATCTCGCGATTTTTCTACCTGCAAAAGTCGGACGTAATTTGTCTCTCGAAGTGTCGACAATGTTTCGTTCAATTCGGGCGAGCACAGTAATTCCTAATAAGGTTCTTCGCCTCGAAGAAAACATATCTCGCGATTTTTCAATCTGGAAAAGTCGGACGTAATTTGTCTCTCGAAGTGTCGACAATGTTTCGTTCAACTCGGGCAAGCACAGTAATTCCTAATAAAGTTCATCAATAAATCTCGTTAGAAGATTCTGTTTTTTGATCAGAATTTTTCTGAGAAACTACCGACGCACGAGTAAGAAGAGTGGACTCTTTGCTTCAGTAAGGTTCTTCGCTTCGAAGAAAATATATCTCGCAATTTTTCTACCTGCAAAAGTCGGACATAATTTGTTTCTCGAAGTGTCGACAATGTCTCGTCCAACTCGGGCAAGCACAGTAATTCCCAATAAGGCGCGTCTCGTGATTAACATCCGCGGTTCACCGCGAAAGAAAATTTTCACGCGCACGGCGGAAGTGAATATCGATCCTGCGCTCGTACAAGCACGAACGGTCCATTAACCCACGAGAAGAGTATAACGTGCGTTGTTTATCGTCTCTTTTTCTCCCCTCGCTCTTAGCCTCCTGTTTACAAACGACGGACGATCTCGCGTGGTTGTAAAAATATCGCATTATCGCATGCTGAATTTCCACTGGAACAAAGAGAGTTTCCACACGCTCATTTCTTCCACCGTGCGAAACTCTTCTCAGATATCGCGCCTTTCTCGCAACTGTGCAAATGGAAATTTCGATTGGACAGCTCCCTTACTTGCGATCACGTCTACGTCCAATCGAGTATCCTCAATTTTCCGACCTCAATCTGCTCTCGTGTCACGAAAATTCGACCGAAAACGATGATAGAATGTGCAATAAACTTCCTAGCGACCTTGAGGCGACCTTCGACTCGCGTCTCGAGGATGTATCTGAGATTGTTTAACCTCGCTTGACCCCTCGTCGTTGTTCCTTCAATCGCGCGATTAGATTCGTGACCCCTTTCTCACTTCTCCAAGCTTCCTTTTCATTTTCTGGAGTGTCGAAAAAACGAAGAAAAAAAAGAAATGGAATAAATTTTCGCGACATTGAGACGACCTTCGGTGTCGAGCGAGAAGATTGTCTGCCGCGCTTTTACCTCGAGATATGCGGAACGCTTCGATGCATCGGGTTCGAGAGTCGAGCTCCTCTCGCCCACGCCAGGGAAATTCCTCGCGAACGGAATTCTGCGAATAGATTTCTATATAAAATTCCACGATTAAATTGCGAGGCGCAATCGCGTCGTGTTCGTCGAGCATCTCGGAGAATTTCAAGAGTGCCTATAGTGGCTCTGGTCGCCGGTAGGCTCGATACCATCGCGAAGACGTTTATTGTGCTTCGGGCCAATGAAAATCCAAGTACCCACGTGTTCCTGTTACTTACCAGATGCATTCGTAAATCGCATTCGCGTGCAGAAATGAAATCGCGCGAGAGGCTATCTGCGAGGAACAGACTTGAATTTTATGCCTTCGCGAGTGGTTGCGATGCTTCTGCTGGCTGGTACGAAAAATCAAGTTGACCGCAAGCACGATACCTAAGAGCTCGTGGTTCCTTTCGTAAACAGAATTTTCGTAAGCTCAGGAGGAGTTTGAAAATTCGATGCCACTCGTCGATTTAATTCCGATCGAGTTCTTCCTGTCGCTTTCGCGGAACGATTTTGAAAATGGCGCCATAAATCACGAAACTATCAATATGGGCAGCTCGCTTGGCGCGTACCACTGCGTAAACAGAATCCTCGTGAGCACGAAGAAGAAGCTTCTTGAAATTCTGCGAATCGAATAGTAACCCAGTTTTAATTTCTCGATCATACGTAATCGAGTTTCCGTCGGTTGCTCCGGATCTAGGATAAGATCGTAAATTATAAAATTATCCTAATGACGCGCGCTTTGAGTGCCGAAGGTTTCGACTGAAGAAGGTTGCGCATTGCACACGAGGAAATGCCTCGGTAGTCGGAAAATTATTTTTAGACCGTAGCGTGTCGCGCACAGTCCGGAAACGGATTCTTCTTTTCCGTTTTCTTCTTCTTCCTCTCCATTCCCTTCTTCTTCGTCTACTTTTCGGTCGTAGCCGTCTGCGATCTCGTCGATTTTCTTTTCCCTTCTTCGATTCGACTGGTACACACTACTGTACCGCGCACGTTTTGCTTGCTCGTGGTGTGCCGGTCGTCGTCGTCGAGCTTTCGCCTTAATCTCCTCTAAGGTGGTGCTCCTATACTTAGACGGTGGTAGAAGCGACGTTAAACGACGCCGGCGTCTTCGTTGCAGGCGTACACGGTTCCTCGGTTCACTGATAAAACTTTCTGTGCCCAGACTGGACACTTGGGGAGACGCCAAGGAGAGTGAGGCCATCAGACGTCTGGGCATTTAAGATCATTCTGACCGATTTTCTTTCGTTGTATTTTCTTTTTTTTTTTTTTCTTCGTGATCGATAGAAGGTAGACAGACGTCGTATAAAAATTAATGATCCGTCGAAAAAGGAGGATCAATAATTTATTAACGCATTACCTCTCGCTGTTATTTCTAAGAAGATTTCCTCTGGTACCGGGTGAAATTAGTCGACTGGCAATTTTACCCAGAACCTATCTCTTGTCACCGACTATTCTTTCTACGTATATTTCTATAAATATTATTTAAATATTCTATATTACCCTGGCTTTCGCAAATTAAAGTAGATAATGCACGTGTAGGGACGAGTTAACTCTGGCCAACGTTTGGCCGTGTAAACACGAGTTAACTCGTCAACAATCTGTTAAGAATAACCAATTATATTTAAAAGTAAATTTAACAAAATAGAAATATGTACTGACGGAACGTAATGTGTTAATAGGCATCGATGCTTTTTTTAAAGCGTTCCAGAGAAATGAATAAACAAGTGGAAAATGTAGCACTGTTTAATTCCTCTCGTGAATGTTAATAATGCTTATTTAACGGAGACACGAAGCTTGCGATATACGGTGCAGGAAAACAAAATTCGTAACACCGCGTGAAAGTTTTGAAAAACATTCTGAACGCATCCTCCGAACGATGCAGTGTTCGGACGAGGGTCTAACCATTGTTTTGCACGTTTTTGCAGGAGATCATCGCGGAGGCGGAAACGCACGGAGCAGCAGCGAGAGAGGGCGTATTTCCGCTTACGGTGGCGGAGCGAGCGATCACGCCGATAGCATGGACGATCCCTCGTCGAGAGAGGACATATCCGAAATGTATGTATACGCCTTACGATGTTTATTCGCCGTGTGCGTTTTAGAAACGCGTTACGACACGAGACACGAGGAGGAGGAGGCTCCCTTCGTGCCTCTCCGTCGGAAATAGAAGCATCCCGTTCGCACGTATTCCATCATCGTGGGTGCGTTTCCGCTTTACAAAGCAGCAATTCTCAAGCACTTTTGTCTACCAATTTGGTCCAAAATTACCGCGCGGTATGGCAAAAAAATATTCTCAGTATCGGGTGAGTAGTTCGGTGTTTACGAGAAATTTTCGCGGCACGCTCGTGCGTCGGGACTGATCTTCGAGAAAATCGCGAGTTTTGAAAGAAGAATGCTCGAGGTCGTTCGCTTTTTCCATTTATTTGTACGTTCGGACGCCCGGCGGTAAGGGGCGCGTATCTTTTTAGAATGTTGTGTTTTTTTTCACACCTCGTTCGTGCCCGGCTTCAGTTTCCGTTGTATAGATATTAATTTACGCTTTATTGGTTACGATTACTTAGGGTGCAGCAAAATATTTCCAGTAAGCCAAAGACGTCAAACATAAACAGGTCTGAAAGTTACAAGGAGCGGATTCACCATAAGGTAAGCTGTTCAAAGCGTACACTTCGGTGAACGGGCAAATTTTTCTTTTCTTCTTCTTTCTATTTCTTTTCCTCTCCTTTTCCATCTCTCTCGATCGTTCTCCTCGACGAAGATTAACGCTTTCTTTCCAATTGCAGCGACAACTGCGGGAGAAGAGAAAGACGAGCGATCCGAATCTCTCCAAGACAAAGTGAGTTTGCAATTAGAAATTTTCACATTCTGTATAATGAAAAGGTGCGTGTGTGAATGTGTGCCGCGAGAATGCATGTAAGAGTCCTGTCGATTGATTTGCAAGGGGCAACGTTCTAACACCATTAGAAACAATTTTATAAAATCGTTAGGACAATTGTCGAGAGTATCGGCAATTATTTTTAACGCGCTCAAATTACACGTTGGTTCGCTCCAGGCACGAGGCGCGGTACGTTTCTCCGAAGAAGAAGAGGAAAGAGAAATGAAAACTAAGAATCATCGAACTTCTTCCCCCTCGATGAAAAATACATTCGAATGCCGAGTGCCGAAGACTTGCTCGGGCGCGCGCGTGCTGATCTATTTCCAAGCGAATTAGGACCCGTGAATCACACCAAGGAAAATATGGATACACCGTCCAAACATCATTCATCTATTCACAGTAGTTGTCTTCTTCCTCCTCTTCTTCTTCTTCTTCAGGAGCCTATTTAACTCGCAAGATTTGCGAGAAGCTTTCATGAACTTACTCCGGAAATTTTTGCAATCATCGCCAATAACAAACGAACGATTGAAAATCAATCTGGAGGCAATACTACCATCGCACGGGTGGAGAAGAAGAAGGTGTTCATGAATATTCACGAGTAATCCGCGAATAAAGCGATCTCCTTCAATCAACATCTCGACGCGGCGAAACGTTTTGCACGGTGAAATTTCATTCTCGAAACTTTTCTTTTTCTCTCTCTCTCTCTCTCTCTGGTCGTCACGCGCCTCAAAAGCTCACTTGATCGGAGACGAGAGTGTTGGAAGGTGAGGCCTGGATCGGCGAAAGCTCAACTTCCGCGCCGGTCCGCCTCACACGGGAGCTTCGCACTTTTACACGTGGTCGAAGAGCGCAGACTCGTCCCGATTCTCTCTCCTCTCCTTCCTCTCCTCTTCTCTCCCTGTTTCGTCTCTCTCTCTCTCTCTCTCTCTCTCTCTCTCTCTCTCTCTCTCTCTCTCTCTCTCTCTCTCTCTCTCTCTCTCTCTGGCGAACAGTCTCGTTTCGTAAAGGTGTGTACACGAGCCAGGAGGCCTTCAGTATGACGTTAAACGTTCAATTCCGCGGACGGACTATTGCGTCGCACCTACCAAACTCGCCCACGCGTACGGCTCGAAGCTTTTTGGACCACCCGAAAGACACCGAGGGCAGTTTGAATTACGCCGCGACGTGTCAAGTGCGTGCCGCGAAAGTCGCCGATTATTTTTCTTTTCTTTTCTCTTCTCTTACGTTCTCACCACTTCTTGCGACCGTCCCGAGATTCTCTTCTCCTGCGCCGACTGATGAGAAGAACAGATCAGAGACGAGCTGGTGATACTCGTTAGTAGCGCGCGCGGTGTGAACTTTCATTCGGCGAAATGTAAAAATAAAGTTAGTAGAGGGTGAAATTGAATTTAAAATCGCGATCTTGACTGAGGTGATTTTTTCTGGTAGCCTCGATGTCAATCAAATCCGCAGGTTGTCCTATACATTTTGCGAATGTTTAATTTTTTTTTTTTTATCGTGGCACGACCAACGAGCACCGAGACAAAATTCCAACGAGAGTCTTCACGTTCTTTCGTGGAAGTGAAATACGACGGGGAGTTATTTTGGGAATTAAACAGTAGTTTTCTTCTGGAGGGTCTTAAATTCGATATCGATCGAGAGCTTTTGAACTATCGAGAATCAGAAGAGTTTCGAGATTCTCGTTCGAGCAGCGTCCGATATCTGGTCTATTCTCTCTCGCGAGCTTTCAGATTTTATTTTTCGACCGCTTTCGCACGAGCCAGGAGCAGAGGGAGAGAGGAGGGTGGAGCCATTATTGACCTCGTCGATGATCCACTGTGACCAAAAAGCTCTCATGGGCACCTTCAGATCCGTGGAAGCGTGAAGAAGCACCTCACACGAGTCCGTATTTTATTTCCAAACGCGAGAATCGAATGGATCGAAGCGCGAGATTTTATCGCGGGGAAAAAATCGTCGAAACGTAACTTTGTTAAGCGCCCTTTACGAATCGTACCCAAAACCAATGTGGATGACGGAAAAGTTTCAAGAAAATTTAAATCATTCACTTTTACTCCGCAAACTATACAATATCATTTTCTTAAAAACCAAAGAAAAAATTCGTGAAAGACATGTTGAACAAGACCACATATACATATAAAAAAAACAAAATTGCAGAGAAACAAGAAAGCTTCCAAAGAAAAATCTTCAGAAATCCATTTGCGATATCTCTTTTCCTTAACAGTATTTTCAATTTGCTCTGATGGGTCACCCAGCTGCAATTGCAATACCTAATCCTTTCGACGAAAGAATTAAAGTCTATGACACTATGTACTGCTATGCAGTAAATTTTTGTTTTCGCATCATTGTGCTTTCAGTGTTTACACGTAACACGCATTAAAAACCTCTTAACCACCAAACGTATAAATTAGGTTTATACACCCTACTCGTGTCAACACCCTACTCGAATTCATGTCGTCCGCAACGTTTTAATAAACGAGCAAACGAAAAGCCGAACGTCGAAAAAGAAAAAAGCAAGCAACCCCTCGGTATAAATCGAGAAGAAGGGAGAGAGAGAAAGAGGGGGAGAATGATTTCTAAAACCGGTGGGAGAGGAGGGTCTATGTTGTTTTCGTCGGCTGGGTTCCACGTGCGGGCACGTGTGCGGCATCAGTTGTCTGGGAGCGCGTGGAGTCACGCGAAACCTCGCGCTTGATCTTTAAGACGGAACGAACGAACGAAGAAACGAGACCACGAAGCGGCTTCTTCCTCCCATAGGACGTGCGCCTAGCTCGACCGAATTACCCGACGGCCCAGTCGCCACGCTCGCCCTTTTAAATTCAATCTTAGAGAGTAGAATAGGGCAAGGAAGAGGGAGGATGTTGATGCGCCGAGGGATCGACTGAGGAGGGAGTCGCGTGAAAGTGGAGCATCGACGAGGAGGGTAGGTCCGGTAACGTTCGTCGATATATCGAGAGGACACGTCGATTCTACCCCTCTTACGTGAGACGAGCCGATAAAAGCGGCAAAGGGACGAAACAGGGAAGAAAGGGAACGGAAGAAAAACATCGTTTTAGGAGTAGATCTCCTAGAAAACGTCCACGATATTTTTCTCGAAAGTTCACGCGCTCTCCAGCGCCTCGTTACCTTTTTGTTTTCTTTCTTTTTCACGAGATAGTTAATCAGTTCGTTAATCTACACGATTAATTGTATTCACAAGCGTCGCTTTTCCTCATCGCGTCGTTAACTTCGCAGCGCGAGAAAGAAACGGGGCTAAAAAATGGAGAACCCTCTGGAGTAGATTGAGACCATAAAATCGTTCTTCTTCTCACCCTCTCTAACATTTTCCTCGCCGCTGGAAACGACCGTTTGTCGACGAGGAAGATCCAATCCTGATTTTTACGCGCGGCACTTCGTGCGCGCGGCTTCGTCGAGCCCTCAAATTCTTACGAGGTATTAATTAAACGGCGTTAATTAAATCGAACGTCGAAGTTTCTCCGTACACAGTGATAAAATCGCGATCTCAAAGTCGACGGCGCGCTTTGGCACGACCGTGTCTCCCGCGTCACGGCTAGTTACTCGAGCAGATTCAATTAAATCGATTGTCCGTTAAATGGCCAACGTGACCGATCGTGCGCCTCGGTCCGTGGATCGAGATCACTCGCACGATCCTTTTCCACGAGAACGAGAAGGGCGTCGCCTACGAGTTCGTGTCGCATTTACGCGTGCACCTATGCATTCCACCCCCGTGATTCTTTCTTTCTCTCTCGTCTCTCTATTTTTCTCTCGATATTTCAAAGCATCCACCGCCAGCAAAGCCTTCGCAAGGGTGACACCGGTGTCTATCCGGTTCGAGAGTGATCGATACCTGGCGAAGAAGGGTAGGTCTCGATGGAGAGTAGAGCACCCGTGGAAAGAGAGGAGAACGTGGAGCGCGTGGAAGAGAGGAAAAACTCTGAACGCGATCCGTCGTTTTTATCGACCCACCCTTGTCGCTTCATCCCTCAGCTCGCTTTTCTGGCGAGCGTGTGAGCCTCGCATGGCGAGAGACCAAACAGAAAACGCAGGTAGAAGTGATATAACGGAGGACCACAGAGGGCCAAGAGACACGTGTCGCCCTTTATTCACCGAGCAATCGATACTCTCGAATCGATAGTCGAGGTACATCTTCCCCTTCTCTTCACAGTGCTGCACTACAGCGCACTTGATCGAATTTCGCAAGCTTGTTAGGAAAGTTACCGTCAACAGTAGTTCGTGATTCTCTATTAGACATTGATTCTCTTCTCATATTAAATTTTCAATCTCAGAGGCACAGGAGATTGTCGTATAACGCGATTAATGTGTCACGCGCTTGATGAATTCGCGTTATAGGTACTCGTGCTCAGCGAGAATTTTTCTGGCGTACTACTTACAATCTGTAATAACACTTTCGAATGATTATTACCGTGCCAATGTGTTTTTCGTGTTCCATCAAATGGGACGGTATTTTAAAGATAAGTTGCACGTTATACGTTATTGGTTAAAAAAAAAAAAAAACAACGATATTGGTTAAAAAAAAAAACAACGATATTATTATATCGCGCGCTGTGCGAGGAAATCGCGTTGTACGAAAACAGTGGTCGCGAAGTCTTTGGCGTGTTGCGCGAACTCGCATTATACGGTAGTTTACTGCAATCTGATCTGAGAATTCTTCTCTCTCTCTTGCACTCTTTCTCTCCTATTTATTTTCAAAAGAAAATTAATGACAAAGTCCCTTGGGCAAATAGAACGCAAAGCCAATTCTTTTGAATATCCTCGAACATTTATCTCCACCGTAGAAATGAATTTCCCTGCATTCCGTTTCCCCGTGACGATCAACACTCTACACCCTCGCCAACAACAATAGAACTTGAGATCCACTCGGACAAGGAAAAAAAGAAAAGCAGGACTTTAATTAAAGGCAGGCGGTAATTACGAGGCCTCAAGTGCTCGCGCACCTACCACCTACAATTTTCCACCCTCCTCGGTTCTTTCCATCGACAAGAGAGAGAAAGAGAGAAGGAGAGAGCGAGAGAAGTAATCGTACCTGGAATTGCAGTGCATTCCTCCCGATGCACCCGATGTGCAATAGCATATGCACATACGCGTAGTAGCACCTTTGCTTGCGATCTTTCTTTTTCTCATTCTCTCTCTCTCCTCTCTCTTTCTCTCTCACTTGGCCTGTGTGCACAAGGAACTCGCGCGCGCGTAACGCGGGGGCGTACTCCGCGCGACTCTATTATCGGCGGCGGAGGGTTTGATTAAAGCGACGAAGGAGCGGCTTCGATAAGGCGTCGCGACGCCCCGATGGACGCCGATTAAGAACGCCGCTTATACACCCCGGTGCTTACCTCTCGAGGGGGTGGCGCGGTGGTGGATTACGACGCGCGCTCGATTGCCCTCTAAAAAAAAAGAAAAAGAAAAGGGAAGAAGAAGGGAGAAAGATGTCTCTCTCTCTCTCTTTCTCTCTCTTTCCACCGATCGTAAATAAGAGGCCGGTCTAACCGCACTCTCTTCTCACGCCCACGCTATTCGTCTTCTCGTTCGAGTAATAGGAGTGGCTACTATTAAAGTAGCCGCGGTCATGGGAAGTCGCGAGGAAAATTCCTCCCCGACTGAAATCCGTGTCAGGTGGTTGTCTACTTCAATGTCGAGGATCCATCTTCTCGCGCGGACGCTTCTCCTCAAATTGCTTCTTTTTTTTCTTCCTTCGCGTAAGAAGGTGGAATGTCGCGAAAGGTGTCCACCGACACTTCTTAGGCTTCACGTGAGTTATACCCTCTGCTCTCTCGTGTACTCGGGCGAACTTGCGCGCCGAAGGGGTGGTCTGACGAAAGTTGTACCGTATCGAAATGTCAGCGCGCCGCTACTCTTAATAACTCCGCTGACGGAACACGACGACCTTTGCTGCGAGTCGACGTTCGCGAACTTCTGCCACCGCAGTCGGTCGCACTCGGTGTTCAATTCGCGTCGAGGGACGATTCTGTAGGCGAGATCGTTTCTCTTTATCGCAAGGAGATTTCCTTTCTCTCTCACTTCACGTTCGGTCTCTCCTCGATATCGAGCTTCGATCACTCGCCATTTCTTAAATTCAACTAAACGAACGCAGAACCAGACGGCAGGAGCATCCTCCGCGTGGAATATTAAAACGAAGAATCTCCTCCCTTTGGTTACGAGAGCTTAAAATTAAAGGTGACGAGAGACATTGAGGAGAACGGTCTTCCTGTCTTTAACCCGCGACACGTGTAATCCTCTCGAAAAGGGAGGAGGTGTGGGGACAGGGGGTAGGAGAAAAACAGAAACGAGGAAGGAGAAACGCGCGCACGTGCCTTCGTAAGCGCACGATTTTATTTCGATGGGACGAGGAGGAGGCGGTGCCGCACGTGCTCGGCCTCCGGCACACAGTGGGGGTGGTAATAGGGGTGGTGGTGGTGGTGGTGGTGCGGAAATCTTGGTGGAAGCCCTTCGGGGCTAAGGGGATATAAAAGATGAGACAGCGCGGTGGTGGCTCGCGTCGCGCGCGTCCTCGACCTCATTCCCGCCTCGTCGACGAGACCTCGTCCACCGGTTCGCCGGAAGTGCCTGTAACTTCCGCCACCCTGGACGCTCGGTCCACTGTTGAGGCAGCAGCCGGTGGAGGAGCGAGAGTGGTGAGCGGTGCGTGCAAAAAGTCCACTGGCGTCACGGAGAAGAGTGTCTCCTTCGAGGTGGCCAACGACGTAGGTGCGAACGACGGAATTGCCGTTAATGAGCGACGCACGAGGTCGGAAAGGTATTGGCAGAGATCGTACTGGACTATGTGTGCGTTATTTTAATTTTTTCCATTTTCTTCTTTTGAGAATGTGAAGGAACAATTCGTCTCGCTCGTCTGAGAATTATTCCTCTCTTCGGCGTGACTTGAACGCGTCTAAGGGTAAAGATAATCTCGTTGGAGATACTAATTGAAAGGAAGTAGAGGTAATTGAGAGAAGAATCTTCTTTTTTTGTAAAGTAAGAATTTTCCGCAGAGTCTGGAAGTGGAAGAGATTGGAGATTCTTGAATAGCTTGTATGGAAGTGGTGAGAAAAGGGTAGTTGGACGAGGGGGGATGTTCGTTTGAGCGCGTGTGCGAGGCGCGTGACACAGTCAGTGAACACTCGCTCGACGATTTACTAGACGAATGATTTTTTCAGCGACTGCGACCCCTCCGGGACGTTTCCTGGGAACTCGGCCGGAAGCTCATCGAACAGCAGCTTGTCGACGAGAAGCTTGGACAGTCCTAGCACCAGCCTGGAGCAGGTGCATCCCGCTGCATCTGCATCAAATGCGTCGGCCTCGTGGGACAGCGACGTCGATGTCGAGCCCGACCCGCCTGATTGGAGCCAGGGCGTTGCTGAGGAGGTCCTTGCGCGCCTCAGCAACGCGGAGAAGAAGAGGCAGGAGGTTATCAACGGTTGGTGTAACATCTGTGCAATGATCCATCGACGCGAATCGATTCTCAACGAATAATTTAACGTCCTAACTCGAGAATTTTCCCAGTAATATTATTCAACCCTTTCGTGGGTCGCGGTCTTTCCAGTAAACGAATAGAACGATAAAAGTCAGTAAGAATCAGAATTCCTATATTAAATTTAGACTGGCATCTCTTGAAAAATTACAAAAATGTTTTTTTTATAAAAAACAACTGTTTTACCGACCATGTCGACACTTTGGTATTAGGCGGAAAACTTGACATATTTTATTTCTTATTGCTGTCCTGTCGCTGTGCATTCGTATTTCGCATTTATTTCTATTTTCGACCTTTTCTAAATTGTAAGAATCATTTATTTTACTAAAGTAAGTAATACGTATATTTGATTTATAACATATTTGTTAACGAATCTCTTATTAGTTTACTACCTTGTATATCTCGAATGCTGATCTAATTCTTTATATATATTGTTTAATTTCATTAAGGTAAACTGAGCTTATTATACAGAATCATTATAAATACCATTATTCAAAAAATTTGCCCGCGAAAGGGTTAATTATAGCGCAGTTTTCGTTGAACGGAATTCCATCGGTCGGATTAAATATTTAACGTGATCATTGACTTACCGGTAATAGGGTCATTGAAAAAGGAAATTGGCGAGCATCGTGCCGTTCAAATTAGAGAATATTAATATTAACGATAAATTTGAACTTCCCCAGAACTGTTCCACACCGAGCGGTCCCACGTTCGAGCACTTAGGGTGCTCTCACACGTCTTCCACAAGCCCCTGATAGACTCCCAAGTACTTCCACACGAGCAGATCCACTTACTGTTCTCGAATCTGGACGAGATGGTGACGATACACTCGCGATTCAATCAGGCCATGAAGCGAAAGAAGAAGGAGAACCCCTGCGTGGGTGACGTGGGTGAACTTCTCCTCGAGATGTTCGACGGCGAAGCTGGCGAAGTGTTTGAGCGCGCTGCCTCGATTTACTGCGCGAAGCAGCAAGTTGCTTTGGACGCCCTGAGAGATCGTCGACGCAAGGATCCCAAGCTGAATTCGTTCTTGAACGAGATCGAGGCGAATCCACTCTGCAGACGGTTGCAGCTAAAAGATCACATTCTGACCGGCATGCTGAGGCTAACCAAGTATCCCTTGCTGTTCGAGAACCTGGCCAAGTACACGGTGGACAATAACGAGAAGGAGAAGGCCGAAGTGCTGAGGAGCCTCGAGCGCAGCAAGGAGATCCTTAGCAGAGTGAACCAGGCGGTGAGAGAGGCCGAGGATTATCAGAGACTGGCCGAAATCCAGCGTACCATAGACAGATCGGCATTCGACAAGTTCGATCATCCAACCGTACAGGAGTTCAAGAATCTCGACATTACCAAGCGCAAGCTGATCTACGAGGGGCCTCTACAGTGGCGCAGAACCGAGCAGAATCGTGCCAAGCCCGTTGATCTGCACGTGGTATTGTTGGACGACACGATATTCCTTCTGCACAGGCAGGACGAGAAGTATCTACTGAAGTTCATCAACACGAATCAGGCCAACTCCGTGCTGAGTCCCATTGTTAAAGTGTCCACGGTACTGGTCAGACACAATGCGGTTGATAAGAATTCCCTTTATCTGGTGAACACCTCGCAGAACGGAGCCCAGATCTACGATCTGGTCGCAGCTTCGCCGGCTGAGAGAAAGCTCTGGTGCAAGCACATCTCCGATGCCGCTGAGGCTTACAAAGCTCGTGACAGACAAGGCAGAAGGCCTACACCACCCACCACCCTGCCGGAAGGACCCACGCCCACGATAGAGGATGCTTCCTCCGCGGATGCTGATAATATCGTGGAGAAAGTGGAACAGGAGCAGGAACAGGGGACCAAGAGTACCTCGGCTGATGATTCCACTAATGTTGAGCAGGAAGATGAAGTGCCAGAGGCAACCCCAGCACCTACTGATACGTCGGTGGTAGAGCAACGTCAGCAGCAGCAACTGAGACAGACTACTGCTTCGCCTACCACAGGTACGATACCTGTGCTTATGCATTTTTATTTATCTTATGGAGTACCTTGCTAAAGTACTTTGCAATCTCAGGTGTTGGCGAATCCCTGCGCATGGTTGCCTGTCCACAATTCTCTCTAACAGATCCTCTTGAGGTCCACGTGGAGGTTCCTCCTGTACACATTGCTGAGCCAGTCCTCACGCCAATAGGTACTCCACCGTTTATTTGTCACCTACGTGTGACCTTCGCTTCATACGATCCTCGAAACGCTAATGAGTCTTTCGATATTTTCAGGATGCTTGAGAAAGAAGGATGAATTCATCAAGCAAGCTCTAATCGAGAAGCAATTGTTAGTAGCGGACATATTAAATATTCCTAAGGAGGATTTCGAGCACGTGGCCGACATAGCCTCCGAGGCATCGGGCATTGACAAGGAGCCTGCTGAGCTGATACTCGCTGCTATTAATCAAGGTATTTGTAACGAAGAACGAGACTTCTCCCTCCTTTTGGTCATAAGTAATTTATTCATTCCTCATTTCCGTACAGCGAATCAGCTGGTGGGAATGTTAAACTCTGCGCTGAATGTGAGCGAAACGGATACTATATTTGCCTCCCGTGGTGTCTTGACGTCCGCAGCCTCTCCACGATGCGAAGCTACGGGCTGTCCAGTACCGCGTAATCATCCTCATTCTCAACATTCGATGGTTTCGGTTGCTACTCTCCAGCCAATCTGTCATTCTCTGACGTCCCAGCTTTCGCAACTTTTGGTATCGTATACCTAGATTCTAGTGATAGTAACAATTGTATCAATGGGATTGTCATACTTCATCAATTTATTCACGTGCAGGAAGTCATTAAGGAGAGAGAAGAGGAACGAGAAAGGCTGAGGAAGGAACTCCGCAGAAGTACAGAAAGGCTACACGCTCTTGACAGTGACGCACAGCGTCGCGAGTTCTGCGACACGGTTACAACGGGAACGCAGACGCAAACGGAACCAGGTTAGTTAGTGTAACCATTGTTTGTGCGCAATATTTTCCGCTTGTGGAAATTAACGTCAATTGTCATGTATGCATTTTCAGGGGAGGTCTCACACAAGGAAAGTGGCGCTGATGAAGTAAACAGAGATGTAAGGGTATTTTCAATTTTACAATCATAATTCAATACTATCTTTATTCTCGTAAGAATTAGCGGTTAGTGTGCTGAACTGCTTATATTTCTCGAAAGATTTCATTAGCATTGCTACTCCTCTAATTATAGAATTTTCCTTTTGTATTCCCTGATAATCCGCGGTTACTATTATATCTGAGATTACATGTGAATAGGAGTTCGTTGATGCATATGGAGAACCGGAGGTGGAAGCAGAAGCAGAACAGATTGAAGTTGAAAATGAAACGGAAGTAATGGGAGATAGTGTTGGCTGATGTGACTATGAAGTTACATTAATCATATCTTCTAATCATTTCAAGAGCAGTTCCAATTCCTGGAAGCTCGTACTGGAGGAAATCAAAATTATGTAAAGAAAATGACAGATGGCTAGTAGCTGTTTATTCAATACAATAATATTAGGTACCTATTTACAAAATCATGGGTCAATGATTAATAATACCTTTACCAAAGATTTTATGTAAATGGATCTGTAAAAAAAACAATAACTCATATTTAATATGATCCCTACTATAGGAAATTTTACCTAAATTTCGTGGTTCTACAGTACTCTGTTACTTCTTGTATCACAATACTTTTTATAAAGTATAATTATATAGATGAAGTTAAAATAATTTGTGTAACATTTTCGTAGAATATAGTATCAAGAGAAATGTTTTGATTCGTACCGATCACTATGGGTTCATTGGTAAATATATCATACCTAATGTATTTTTATGAAAGAAACCATTTGCGATAAAAGTTATTTTTTTTTGAACCAGAAATATAATACAGAACTAGTGAAACTGTTTCACAAGATTGCGATAAGATTGCCAACTGTGTTATTATCATAGTATGATGAAAAAGAATTCAAGCATGCTATGCATGCGGGCAATTCAAGTATTTATACAATTATTTGACTGAATGTCCTAGTGATTTAAACAAAATGCTTTTCAGTAATAATTCTTATTTCTTTAAAAAAACATTGTTTACATGGGTACTTGTATATTATCAAAAGGAAGCTATGTAGAAAATGACAAAATAATTGTGCAGAATATATACATACGATCTTTAATGAAATCATTGTTATTGTTACACAATGTAGTAGTTATTATGAATATAATTTTTGAAGTTGAAGAACCAACTGTGTTCAGGATATAGAATTATATATGCATTATAATGCATATATATACATATAATACATACATATGTATAAATATATAATTCACAAGTTGTGCTTTCGTAGAAACACGTCCACGTAAACATTCAAGTAAGCATGCAATAAGTTACTGCATTTTTATAAATAAAAAGACCATAGGACCAAAACTCTGACTTAAAGCTGTGTTTTGTTTTCTTCTTCATCTAAGAATAATAGGCATCTATCAGCTTTTAATATAACTTCTGATGTTTATAGACACAGTATGAAAGGTAAATAGTGATTGAGAAAGATTATCTTTGCATCATAAGATTGGAAAAACAAACTTTTTTCTATACCATATACAGATAGATAATTATTAAATAAAGAACTTTTTAATGAAGATTTACACGCATAACAAATTTATCGTAATGTACATCTTCTCTTTCAACATTACCTACAAAATAAAATCATGCGTATCACTTGGTGCTATTACTGCCTAAATAACAAAGTTCCTTTTATAAACGTGTGGATGTATTTACAGAACACAACATATTTTGCACAGGTCATTTGTATATCCTGCCTCAGTCCTGAACATAAATGGTCATACTTAAAGTAAGAATGTCACTTAAAACAGTATACTATTTGCATTATATATTTTGTAATTGACAGCAGCTATTGAATCCTGTTTGTGGTATTAAAGATACTATGATTGTGTCATGATGTAATTTTATTGAAATAGTTTAATAGCATTAAAATGACACAGTTGGAAAGTCATTGTATTACTGCATAGTATTTATATTGAAATAAGAAATAAGACTTATCTACTTACATAAAATCTTTGTTACTATTTCAGACTAATAATTCCCAACCTAATGATGACATACAAAATTATTATAAATACAACACTCTGTATATGTATAAAATATTTAATAACATTATTAGTTGACATTATTATTATTACTATTATTATTATTATTATTATTATTATTGTATTAAAATACTTATAAAATTGTACATTTTCTTGTTATTTTTTAATGTATCTATAGACACTGTTGACTTACTGTGCATTGTTATAAGAAATGAAACATTCCCGGGAATATAAATTTTTAAAGTCACGAATAATCTAAATTGACAATGCAATTACTCGACGACATAGGACTATATGCCATCTGTAAGATGAAGAATGCATTGCAACAAAATTAACTTCATAAGAATCCCAAAAAATTAAATCTACACAGCTTACATTTAGTGATAATTTGTTCATTATAAGGTATCAATGATTTATATTTGTCTACAAAATGAATTTTTATAATCGTAACATTTATATATTTTAACGTGTGTCACGAAGTGCAATTCTTATTGTTAGACACTTAACAGTATGCGATATAATACTGTATATATTGCGTCATGTCGATTCCAACATTGCGCATCAGAGTGAAACTATATCAAAACGCTAATTCACAATATTCCTCATGTGCAATTTACCAATGAGTAAGTTTGCACATATCAAGATTAGTATATCGGTAACTATTTCTTTATAAAAATCTGTCAGTAGCTTTATAGGACAATTTAGAATTATAATAAGTATACAAGAACATAATTAAATATTGTAAATGATGACAATATTCGTTATGAAATATTCATTAAAAACTTTATTTAATTGTCATCTTTTTAATGAGAAAAAAACCGCATTATTTCTACTCAAAGTGTAAAAGTGCAGATGAATCGACAAAATGCTGAATGTAACTTAAATGTAAATAACGAAAAAAAAAGAAAATCCAGGACGGAGTACCTGGCAAGTATTCGTCAGTGTATGACAGCCAATGACAGCGTATCCAAGAATTGGAAACAAATACTGCTCAACTACAGTGGTCAGTAATACAACATATAAACAGACGTTACCTGACTTGCTTGGGCATTCTTCAATCAAATTTATAGCCAGGCACAATGCGTAACGTCGAAATAAAAGCTAAAATTACCGAACCCTCTGTCATTCTCTCCAAAGCGAAAGCATTAAGTGACTCGGAGTGTAAAATCATAAAACAATGTGACACCTTTTTCAAAGTGGCGCACGGAAGACTCAAGTTACGGGAATTTGAAGTAAGCTTATACAACATACATGCTCTCGGAATATTTCTATAAACCTATGATCATCTGCGACGATTTTGTCCATATAGCAAACATTAATAATGATAAATGTTACGCCACCTGTTTCATTACCGTCATAACCTTAAATTTCAATATTATCACATCACGCGGCGCGTGGACATGTGGTATACATCGCGCTGTAACGTTACGCCTTACTATCGAAAACATCTTTTTTATAGGATGGCACCGGCGAACTTCTACATTATGTCAGACCTAATATAAGTGGTCCAAAACTCTGTAAGTATGAAAAATTGACATTAAATGCTAACGAAAGAGATCAACTGAAAGAAATATTAGCTGCCGCCAATGGTGTACTCGGAGTTGTAAAGAAAACACGATACTTGTACATGGTCGGGCAAACGCGCATTCACATTGATAATGTAGAAGGATTAGGCGATTTTGCAGAGTTAGAGGTGCGTCGGCTGTACATTTGAAATCCGAGATCGATGCAGTCGATACCGGAAAAGAAATTATACGAAGGATTCTTTGTGCAGGTAGTTTTAAGTGACGAACAGGATGTCAGTTTCGGAGAAAGTGTTGCCAAAGATTTAATGACTGGCTTAGGTATAAAGGAGTGCGATTTAATTACAACCGCATACATGGATTTAATAATAAATAATGCAGAGGCTAATAATCAGGTACAGACATAATGTGTCGTTTTAATTGTAGGGTGTGTATACGGCATATGATACAATAGCGAGCAATGTATGTGAATAAATGAGTATCCAAAGTTCTTACGCGCGAGTTCACGCGGTAACCCCGTTACTGTGTTGCGTTATTTGTATTTTGTGTCACCGTGCATTTCCTTTTCTTCTTCCTTCTTTCACTGGACTTTGATTCTCACCAATACCACGTCTTTTACCCCCAATTTGATTTCTGCCCAGTCCCGGTGCAGGAATAAAGAACATACCTTTCGTTTCTATTCGGTGTCATAACTCGTATCACGGACAAGAACCTCGAAGTAAAATTATCGACGATGCAGAAACTTAGTCGAGGATCTGCAAGCAGATGACGCTATCAGATACTTTGTGATAAATCTGCCCTCTAAGTCCCTATCGTCATCGAAGGAACTAAAGGCTCCAATTTTCTAGCATTACAGTTTACGCCCTCTGGGAGCAGTCAGCTGTTGTGTCAAGTGAACATCCTTAACCAACAAAATAAACTTATAATAAAGCAATCGGTTAAAGTAACATTAATAGGGCTCTTCAGTGTAATCCATTTGGGCTTATGATGGAATGTACGACGTCATGAAACAGGTATATACGATTCCTGGGTGCATTCATTGCTACGGAGGATCGTTTGTGAAATTCTTACACCTGCATTAATGCTAGTCATCTGCATACAAGGTTTTTTTTTACAATCAATCACACTTAGCAGTTGTACGTCACATTTTATAATAGTTAGAATAACAGATTACATAATCAATGGGCGCTAGTTTTTTTAACGATTTTATCCAGGAACGTCGATGGAGGTACCGAAACACCTTATGTGTATATGCATACGTGCGTGCAGTCGTGTGTACGTATGTGTCATTCCGTTCCGTACGTACACGATGTAGGATAGAAATGGCGATTATTTCACTGCTAAAGAGACACATTTCTTATTACGGGAAAGAATTTCAAACTATAGATTGCATTTAAGGTAGATTCTTAAACGTTTAACTACATTATACGATGCGTTAATCCTTATGGACCACATCTCTAATTATTCTCCGGTAAACATAGCACCGCATGTCGATTTGTGTATCACATTATTATTGAAAAGCGATAAAACGATAAATATGTAAAGTATTCTACATTATCCCTAATCAGCTTAATTGCAGATATGTTTATTTCAACTATTTTTGAGGAGATCGTGCTCGGCAAAAAGAGTTGCGTATATAATTTCTGTGCGTTTACTGTAATATTTTTTATGATTGTAATATGTTCGACAAGCATAATTAGTAACGTTCGCAATAAATAAAAACTTTAATTGAGTGGGTACATTCAAATTGTTTGTTAAAAGCTGCGCATATTGCCGAACGTAATTCAGGCTATACGGCGCTCGTATACATCGAATTAATTGCAAGTTATACAAGTAGTATAATATATGCACTACAAGATTTTATTCTTTGACCCACGAAACTTGTCGCGATCTCACGCGGGAAAGTAGTATAATAAGGCTTCTTTGGAGGGTATATGAATATATAATACGTATATATGTCGAAATCATTGAGTATTACGTGACCTTACGAATTTCGACACACGAATTATTCATTCGTCTTATGCGCTGAGTGAAATCGCAGGTGTATGCGCCGAATGTACAATTTTCTCCTTGTAGAAAGTGTTTTTAAACATATGTAAAAGATGCTTGTAAAGGAAGGCTTTAATTTTGAATATTAATGTTAGTCAATTATAGTCCTTGCACGAATGATCTATACCGAACATGGTTATTGTATTTATGACTAATCACCATAAAATTTCTGTTCCAGATCATTTGATTCAAAGATTTATAGAACCAAGAATGTTATCATAACAGTACATATCAGAACTTAAGATGTTTAAAGAAAACGATAGTAGTGTAGGAAGTTGTAATGGTGCCCCTGCCAGACCAAGGCGCATATTTCCAAGATTTTCGTTACAAAGATTACTTTATTCGAGTCCTCTCATTGGTCGGCGTATTGTGAGGACACATAGTTCGAGTACGAGAAATTCTAAAGGTGAATAATATAGAAAATATGTAAATACTCTGAAATGAATTGCTGGAAACTTATAAGCCTATATGCTCTTTACAGCTAAAGATACAGCTAGTGGAAATAATACAGATGTTGAAAAAGGGGAAGCTAGAGTAAGTAATGGTTCGAGCCACTTTCAATTTCACAATGTAGATCTACAACGTGCTTCCAGCAAAGGCTCTGTACTTTCTTCTGCAGGAAAGGTACTTACAGGAGAATCGCATAGACAGGAGCATTGTCCAAATGGACCTGATATGTTAATGATAACTGTTATGTTACAATTAACTAATATTAATCTTGCATATTTTTGAATGTTACAGAGTAATGAAACTGGGTTAATGGAATGTCCTTTGTGTTTGGCTGAATTGCCAGTAGAATTATTTCCTGTTGTCCAATCTTGCCATCATCGCAGTTGTTACGATTGTTTTCAACAATATCTTAAAGTTGAAATTTCTGAATCCAGGGTAAATATTGCTTGCCCGGAGTGTTCAGAACCACTGCATCCAAATGGTAAATATTTGTTGTTATTATAAAAACATTTCGTTAAAAAAATATTTTTATTCTGTATTTTCATCAAGAAATATCAGTTAACAAGTGTATATGATTTTCATTATATTACTTATACTGCATTCTTAATAACAGATATCCGTATGATTTTAAATGACCAAACACAATTGGAAAAATATGAAGATTTTATGGTGCGAAGAGTCCTTGCAGTAGAACCAGATGCAAGATGGTGTCCAGCACCGGATTGTAGTTTTGCTGTTATTGCTAGTGGTTGTGCGTCATGTCCAAAATTACGCTGTGAGCGGCCAGGGTGTGATTCGTATTTTTGTTACCATTGTAAAGCTCGATGGCATCCTAATCAAACATGCGATGCAGCAAGGGCACAACGTTCTCAATACTATGAGCGCAGTTCTTCTCTCAGCTTTAGTCAAAGTGATTCCCAACACAGTTAGTGATATAAAGCTTTTGAATACATATAAGGAAATAGTGAACATATTTGGCTTACACCAGAATTATGATTATAGGGGACGATATCAAGCCTTGTCCACGATGTCAGGTACTTATTGTCAAAATGGATGATGGAAGTTGTAATCATATGACTTGTGCTGTTTGCGGAGCTGAGTTTTGTTGGCTTTGTATGAAAGAAATTAGCGATCTTCATTATCTTAGGTGAGAATTTTATCTCCATACTCATAATTGGTATACTTATGTATACTATATTGCATACGTCCATTATAGTCCATCTGGATGTACTTTTTGGGGAAAAAAGCCATGGTCCAGAAAAAAGAAAATTCTTTGGCAACTAGGGACTCTGGTTGGTGCTCCTGTTGGAATTGCACTTGTTGCTGGAATTGCTGTACCTGCTATGATAATAGGTTTGTATATTTACGTAAAATTTGTTATCGTCGTTACATATATTATTTAAGTATTTGTATTTACTAATTTAATACTTAAAACATATCGTTTCACTTATATATATATATATATCTCTTATTTTAAAGGTATCCCAGTATGGGTAGGAAGAAAATTGTATACAAGATACGAGAAAGCCAACAAACATAAAAGGAATGCTTTTATTGCAGGTGGTGTTACGGCATCGGTAAGTTTTTAAACCTTATACTTCTGAATTAATTATATGTTACATCAACATTTGCTTTGTCTGCGGTTATGAACATATCTTGGGAAGTGTTTTATATACGTTGATATATCTTCTATCTATACACACCTGTATTTAAGATTGTCATGCATTTTGCATATGAATTGTTGTTATTCAATCTTGCTTTGGAACATGTAGGATAGAATGCTTATACAATTATTTCACATGATTTTTTGAGAAAATGTAACTAATTGTTAGGTACAGTTCACTAGTAGTGGGATGTGGATGTTCAAATAATTTATTCAACAAATGACAATATCAAGGTATATTTTATTTATACAATCTGCATCTTTATACAGATTGTATAAAGACACTGGTGAAAACAATTGTTGGCACACATACCGCAAAAAAATAAAACAGTCAGCCCTTTAAGATCGGGCAATTTATTTTAAATAAGAGTAAATTAATATTCTTATATCTATATATGATTCTGACATCTTCGTCATGTTTCTATAATCGGTATATCACATAATGATTGCAAGGTGTGCGCTTGTATGTGTGTAATTATAGAAAGAGTTTGACGAATAATAGATTAGATATCAATCATCCATTTGTATATTGCCTGCTTACAGTAGATTTCTACGAAATTGTCAGACTTTACGGAATATTTGTGAGAGCGCTAAATTACAATTTGCGCACGACATATTTGGTTTTTCCTATTAGGTAAATTTTGCCTTTACAGAATCTATAAGATTTACTTACATATAGAGTAATATGAATGTCTAATATTACAATTCCACTTTTATTTTCATCAAGCATTATTTTCATTTATAGCGTCACGTTAAGCTATCATTTATAAACAAGACTTTTCTATATCACGTTCGTTATATTTTCAATATGCATGCTCGATAATAATGTGGTACTTGGAATGAAATATCGATGATGAATGTATCACGAATGTACACCGAGATCACAAAACTTAATAATTTAATGGAGCGTAAACTTGGAATGGCAGTGAGATTCGACGTTTAAGAATCTGCTTCAGTTGTTGTTGTAACAATGACTTCATCCGTGAGTATTCCATCGTCATAGAGATCTTTCAAGACATCGATTAAACGTTGTTCAGTCTGAGGATCGCCTAATGCAACATCTATGGAACCGATACAAAGCAAAACAGCCAATAATTGTGATCTTCTATAATCCTTTTCGAGATCTTCTCGTGTATATCCAAGAGTTTGAGATATATCAAGTCCCACAGACGAACTGGCCTCATTGAGACATTTCCAATATGTATCCAGAAGTATCCCAGTGTGTTTCCGTCGTATTTCAGTCCGTAGTGAACTGATCATGAGTAGGGCAACGTCGTTAGTTGGTCGACTATAGCTGACCATATGCCAATTCATAATTGTACTTAACTGTTGCGGTGCTATACCACCTTCATGTCTAAATGCCAGATTATTGCACCAGAAATCAATATGTGTAATTGTTGCTATTGAAACTTTTGGAGCGAGAAGAGATGAAATTATGTCTTTGGTCCTTGGTCGTAAAGTCATTAGTGCTTCAAGAATTTTTTTTAAGCCTCGTTTACGCTTCAGAAAGTGTACTAATTGTGGTAGACCACGTTCAACCAGTAGGTGATACGAATCTGCTGCTGCAGCTGTTTCAAAGAGAAACGGATAACGTTCGGGAAACGATACATTGTCTAAAACCTTCATTGCTAAAAAACGACCATGTAACCATGCTATACTCCTCAGCGCAGTGGTGGCTTCATGTATTGTAAGCCCATTTGAGAATTTTACTTGGGTCTGGTGCATAAGGGTATCGTCCAATACTAGAGTGGATTCTGGTGGTACTTGGCTATCGCATATTCCTTCAGTAGGACTGTATTCTGCATAAAAACAGTCTGGAACATACTTCCTACATGTATACTCAAGTTTTGGGGGAGGTCTGACGATATCAAAACGTTTTTCTTCAAATTCTATTAGGTCTGGCATAATCTGATACAGAGAAATTAGGAAACATTACGCGACGGAAACTAGACATTATTAGGTTGCATAGTATCACTTTCATATATGACATTACCACAGTGTAGAACTTGATTTCCCGGATGTCAAACTGGCTTTCTCTTATAAAATAACGAATGAATTTTTCCTCTGGCAATTGTTTGATCATAATATGGAATAAATACTTTCCACGTTCCATTGTCTCCATCACCTTAACCCGATACCTGCAGATCGTGCTTAGGGTCTGGTTATATGGACATTCTGGAATCTTTTCCATGTAGTGAAATTGTGGCTAAATAGACAAGGATGTTGAAAAAGTAATTCATTATTGCAATGCGAATACTAACATTTTCATCATCGACAAACAGTGGTAAACATTCGCAAGGAAAGGCATGCGAGAGGGAAAACACAAATACAAACCTCATATCCCAAATACTTTCCAAGTATTTCCTGCATTCGTTCTTTTGTGATCTCTCGAGTAGGAGCAAGTTGCTCCTCTCCGCAGGATTCATCTGTGTCCTCGCAGTCTGACATAACTCTTACGCTAGCTCTTTCCAAGCTTCACGTCTTCTACGAAGTCACCGGCTTTACAAGTCACAATACTACACGTTTATAGATGATAACCTAGTTGAGGTTAAGTTTACGAGGAAGTTCACAATCTATATATTGTACACGATCATAACACAATTCGCAGGAATTTCGTGGCACTCAACACTATGATTAGAGAAACAACAAGGAAAAAAAGTTGCATCATTTCTCAATATGAGTAGAGCAAAGTGAGACAATTAAAACAGCAAAGCGTTTTGGTAGCTTGTTAAAGGGCAACAGTACTCAAGACAAGCTAGCTCACCAACTAATAGGAATCACGGATATTAACACGATTTTTCGAGCGTATTTAGTCTGTTATGTTACGTTATTTCTCAACGAGTTGCATACATATCGAAAGTTTGAAATTTCGCGCTCGGTCGAAGATGCGCGTATGGGCGGATCAAGCAACGGTAAATTTATAATTGCAGTTGAAAGAACCGGCGGTCACTTTAGCTATCAATGTCAATCCAGTATCGCCGCTCTTACGGATACATTACGCTTCTTTCGACTGGAATTACTTATTTACCGTTGTTTGATCCATCCAGACGAGCCTCTCCGGTCGTGCGCGAAGCTTCAAGCTTTCGATGTGTACACGATCCATTAAGAAATAACGTTAAATAAGAGACTAAATACGTACCAAAATTCGTGTTGATTTCTGCCATTCCTACCGGCGAGCTAGCTTGGCTCGTGTACAGTTGTCCTTAACTAGGACTGTGATTAATTGATAAAAAAGGTCTTGACACATTGTCTATTTAGAGTAACCTTTAGGAGTGATTCGGTTTATTCATGGGATACTGTATCACGTATAAATTATTTTCACACTCACTTAACGATACGTCCCACTATTTTCAGTCTGATTTTAGTGCATTCTAACCTACAAGGAGCGCAACTTTTTTCTCGTTCTTTCGTAATAGTGTCGAGCACCGCAAAATTTCTTCCAAATTCTGTCATTGTGATACAACATCTACAGAGAGAAAACATTTTTTTTATAGTCTCTTTCATTCACTTCCCTATGAACTTAATCGGCCGACGTTTTATTATGTAACGAATTTACCTCGTGCGATTTTGATGTACACGCCCTTTGAAGTGCAGTAACCTGCAAGCTTCTAACAGATCCACCTTTCTCTCTCTTATATATATCTCTCTCTCTCTCTTTCTCCCCCACCCTCGCGCCACTCTGCTTAACCCCGTCCCTTTTTCCCCTGCTTTAACTCTACCTCGATTCTTAGTGTCTCGAGATACTCTCCGTAGAATGAAACGTGAACCTCTGTAAACCCTCGTAGAAGTGACTATCGCAAACTGACTGATCGTTCACTGGTGTAGCTCTTGCGCAGTATAAGGACAGGATTCTCCGTGCGCGTGTTCCACCATTCGATCAATAAACCCTCCGGATCCCTCCTTTCGCGCTTCCGTCTGTCACCGCGTCCTTCTTCAGCTCTTCCTCCACGTTCTACTCTCCTGTACCTGATAGTCAAAAGAAAAAAAGATGAAAAAAAGAAGGATTGTAACCGGAAATCAGATCAGATACGCGCCATTTAACGTCACACGTGCGATCACGACCAGGGAGCCAGCCAATGGAATCGATTAGGATACTCTATTTTTATGTCCTTTATCTGTAGCAACCCCTCTCAATCCCTTCGCGGAAGCCGGTGAGAAAATAGCTTTATAAATTAGCGCTGGCTCGTAAATCATAGGAATCGACTCCTTTGGGGTAAGATGAGTCGAGCGTGGTTGAGCCTTTTTCTAGTATGCGGAGGATAATTTAGTGCTCTCGATAAATTCTCTAAAGTATTCTTGCCGTGGTGTCTCGAGAGTTCTCTTTGAAGATCGTTCCACGACCGCCTGCTTTGCGATTTTCTATTGATTCACTTTGATGGTAATGTAAAATGACACTCGTGATTCGAGTTGTGTTAGAAACTTAACACCATTCCTACGAAGACCGGTTAAAAGACCGTTTTTAGGCACGACCGTAAAGGGAGTGACTTATGCTATCGCCATCGCAAAAACCGTTCGTATGTGTGTGTGTGTGTGTGCGTGTGCGCGCGTATGTATGTACGTATGTATGTGTGTGTGTGTGTGTGTGTGTGTGTGTGTGTGTGTATGTGTGTGTGTGTCCGTGTATATCCTCGATTTCGGAAAAACGGCTGAACCGATCGGGACGAAATTTGGCACAAAAATCAAGTACACTACTGTGAGTTGACAATAAGGTTTGTGAGCCGCCATCTTGAACCGGTACAAGATGGCGGGAGATTCAAAATTTGAAAAAAATGTAATTTAAATTTAATATTGCTGCCATTTCTAAACGGCTGAAGATAGCGATACATAAAGTTTGCTGGCACCAAATGGATATATACTCAAAGTACATACCAAATTTCGTTGCGATCCGTTCAGCCGTTTGGCCGGAATACTGGACTAACGGAAATAGTGCAAAATTCATTAATCCATTAGTCCAGTTTTCCAGCCAAATGGCTGAACGGATCCGGACAAAATTTGGCATGTACATCGAGTATATATCCATTTGGTGCCATGAAACTTTATGTATGGCCATCTTCAACCGTTTCGAAATGGCGGCAAATTCAAATTTTTTATCCACTATTCCAGTAAAACGATTGATTAGTCCACTATTCCGGCAAAACGGCTGAACGGATTCGGACAAAATTTGGCATGCACATCAAGTATATACCCATTTGGTGCCAGGAAACTTTATGTATAGCCATCATCAGCCGTTTCGAAATAGCGGCAAATTCAAATTTTGTATCCACTATTCCAGGAAAACGATTGATTAGTCCACTATTCCGGCAAAACGGCTGAACGGATTCGGACAAAATTTGGCATGCACATCAAGTATATACCCATTTGGTGCCAGGAAACTTTATGTATAGCCATCTTCAACCGTTTCGAAATAGCGACAAATTCAAATTTTTAATCCACTATTCCAGCAAAACAATTGATTAGTCCACTATTCCGGCAAAACGGCTGAACGGATTCGGACAAAATTTGGCATGCATATCAAGTATATACCCATTTGGTGCCACGAAACATTGTGTATGGGCATCTTCAACCATTTCGAAATGGTGCCAGTTTCAAATCTTTAATTCACTATTTTATAATTATAGTTTGAAAATCCCGTAATTTCGAAACGGTTGAAGATGACCATAAAGTTTCGTGGCACCAAGTGGATATATTTTTAAATTACATGCTAAATTTTGTTTGAATCCGCGCAAGCGTTTCGCCGGAATACTGGATTAATGATTTCAATTTGTCGCAATTTCTGAATAGTTGAAGATAACCATGCATAAAGTTTCACCGCAGCAAAGGTGTATATACTCTATGTACATGTCAAATTTTGGTTCGGATGCATTTCATTGTCCGGTTTTGATCACTTGGGCCTATTGCAGAAATGCTGCATTTCGTGGGCGAGCGCGAAGCGCGAGCACCCGACGACTTGGGGGGGTATGGCGCTTGAGCGAAGCGAAAGCGCAGAGGACTCTGTAGCATAGTTTAATATCTCAATACTTGAATTTTCAACAATTTCGAAACGGTTTGAAATTCGTGGGCGAGCGCGAGTGCCGCGGTCGTGCCTATTGCAGAAAAGCGAAGCTTTTCTGCACCCGGTAAAGCGAGCGCGAAGCGCGAGCAAAGGTGATCTGGGGGGTTGGCGCTTGAGCGAAGCGAAAGCGCAGGGGGTTTACCCCCTAGTTAAAATTTCGTTTAGAATTTCCTACACACAACGTGATTGCATCACTTTTAAATTTCACGACTTTTTCTAAAATATTGAAAAATGTATTATACGTGTGTTTTAGGATAAGTTATGAAATTTAAAGGCGATGCAATTACGTTTTGTATAGGAAATTCTAATCGAAATGTTAAAAATGGTGATTGACCGGTCGGTAGAAATAGTGTTAAGAAGGTCCTGGAAAAATTAATCTTCTGGCATACAATGACGCCTGGGAGACGTCATTCGTTTCACACGTGCCATTGTCGACTTTGACGTCTCCGAGACGTCAAGAACTGTTTCCGGTAGACGTCGTGCAGTATATTATTAGATTATTCAATTATTTCGGCTACAGGCAAAGCATTGGGCATATTTTCCTCAACGTATACCTTCGATTAATAAAAAGGAACATCCTGCAAAGAGATGCCACGTGTGCGTAAAAAAATAATACAAGCAGCGAAACATCTTGGCAGGGTGAAAAAATGTCTAGGTCCTCTACATATGTGAAAATCTTTTGAAATGTTTCACACTTTACAGAACCGTGTATTATTTTATAATGTTACTTAATTATCGTCCATTAATATCGAATATCAACTTGATCAAATGTTATATAGCAATGCAAATTTAAAAATTAGATGTTTCGTTTGTAAGCTTGCACATGACTGTTCAGTTGAGCCAAATTAAATAGTATCTTTGGGACGCATTAAATTCCGTTTTATTTGTACGTCAAGGGGTTAATCATCGGTCTCGATAATTAGCAATTATTGAATCTGATTGATGTCCATGACGCGTCAATTTTCACGTATTTATTTGTCGTTCGCTAATCGCAATTGTGAAAAGTTGCGATGTCCATGTGTGTGTAAAAATAATGAAGTGTCACGGCCATGGGGCAAAACAGTGATGATATTAATAGATTATTTATTGTGCGTTCACAGGTATTAGTATCCCCAGTGCTAGCAGGGCTAGCGGTGGGCATCGGCGTGCCTATTCTATTATTTTACGTCTATGGCGTGGTACCTGTGTCATTATGCCGAAGCGGTGGTTGCGGCGTATCGACGAACGGCGGCGGCGTCAGATTCGATTTCGACGACGAAAACGAGCTGATGGGTGCACTGGGCGTTCGCAATACCGGAGGTAATATTTTAAACGACAAGTTTGAAGAATAAATGCGCAGCGAGAGCGAAGAAGGAAGTGAAATATTATGGTGGCTCACTCACCTGAATAATTACGGAAACCAGGTGGCTATCGTTTTCCACGAGACACCATACATACCAGTGATGGCGAACCTACGACCCGCGGACACTGACCTACGCGGGCTTTTCAAATGACCCACGCGTTGATTTTCATAAACTTATTTTTTATATCGTAAAAGAGAGAACAGTACCGGGATTCTGTGACTCCGTAACGACAAATGTCGCTATCGTTGTCCATCGGTATCGATGTTTATCGCAAAAGGTTAGGGTTAGTGTATAATTAAATCATGTAACTGAACATCGTTCCCACAGTACAGAATTGTCCAACATTTGCTGGCTTTTCAGAATGTAACGATTTAGATTATCGAGACTTGTTGATGGCTACTTGTTAGCGAATAACCTTTTGCGATAATCGTCGATATCGATGGATAACGATAGCGACATTTGTCGTTACGGAGTTACAGAATTCCGGTACAGACAATCGAAAATATTAAAGAAATGAAGTATGTATAGGGTGATTCAAACCACCCGTACAGCCCTTTCGTTTCTGAAATAGAACGTTTTAGAGAAAAATGTTTCAGATCAAAGTTGTATGGCTTCCAGGGGTACGTAAGATGGTATCATTGGTTTGACCTTGAAGAGTTACTTGATGGTTACATGAAGGTGATATTCAATTTCTGGAATAGAACCTACTATTTCTCATTACATATTATAAAATATTAACATATTCTTGTAGCTTATATCGAGAGCTTTTCAAGATACTCTAACAAAATATTTTTTCATTGACTACTTTTCGAGTTATGCGGCTCTGATGACCTGAATTTTTTTAAACATGCATAACTACAGAGATCTGAGTGAAAAGGTAATTTGACCTTAACATAATACCTAAGGAATTACTTGACACCATGACATAACAGCGTACAACATATTTTGTACTTTATGTCGAAGTACTGGAAAGTACTGCAAAGTACTGCTTTGGATCCTCATAACTCGATAAGTACGCAATGAAAATATATTTTCTTATAGCGTTTTGGAAATCTCTCGAGATAAGCTACAAGAAACACTGCCAGCTACTTCGTCTGAAACATTTTTCTCAACAATGATCTACGTCCGAAATAAAAGGGCCGTACGAGTGGTCTGAAACATACTGTATGTTTAGAGGATTTCAAAAGTGGAATTAAAAAAAAAGTAGTTTTTAACCATCCTTTTCTCCCCCTTTCCAAGTGACGCCACTGACTTAGTGAGCCACGAGCTAGTGCTGGAAAAAAAAAATAATGAACAAAATTCGAGCCTCTTTCAAAAAAGCTTCGCCGTCACTGAATAGACGAACACCATGTACATTTAACGTCGCACGTGTGCCCGTTTATAAATAGGCTGCCGTATGCGCATAAATGTATTAATACAATTACCTTTCCTGTCCTAGATGCCGCCTCAATAGACGTCGCCAGTCACAGGGGTGGCAATCCTTCGATAGGAGAAGCCTCGCTTTCATTAGGTAGCGGTAGCCAATTGGAAAAATTGGGTCGTGAGAACGATCGTGAAAGCGCGAGTAACGTCGCTCTCGCGGGTACCAGCATCGCAGGGAGTATAGCATCCAGTGTTCTTCCTGGTGGCCAAAGGTGTGCTTTCATTTTTGGAGTGGTAATCTCTAATTGCATTCGCTCATACACATGCGTTTCCAACAGGTTGGAGGTGCAAGCTGACGTGACGTCTACGCAGCGATTCAGTTTGTGCAGCGAGACTGCCTCGGCTGCTACCAGCTTGTCGGAGAAGTCAGTGAACGCGTCAATTGCGTTGGACGATGGCGCGGCATCCACCCGTGCTCTGGCAGGCTCTGTGCTCAATTTCAAGGTAATGAGCAGAGCATCGGTAGACCAGGCCTGGCCAACGCATAGCCCGCCACGTTAACCCTTTGCGGACGGGATGGTTCGAAGCCAAGCGTTCAGTATAGCCGAGCCTCTGTCGCATTAGTCGTTTGAAAATGGCAGCGTACATTTCTGCTTACACGCAATTATCGTTCTTAGCACACCAACTTATGAGCGGAATTCATAGATGTTACTTGAAGGCTTTACCAACTTCAACTTAAGATCCAAGATCATCTTAAGACACCTTCACATGCATAGTTACAACTTAAATACTCAAGTTTGAGCTTAAGACTATCTTTAGGAAGCATGAGCTTAGTATGCAACTTCGGATATGTTCGGGATTCTTAATCAATGAAATGAAAGATTTATAAATATACACATACGTAGCGAACTGTTTGTTGCATTTAGTTGCATCGCCGAACTGGTGTAAATAATTACAGTGATTTTAATTGAAAGAAAATCTGGTCATAAGTAAAATCATTGAAAACATCATAAAGTGCACCATCAAAGTGGCCCGTGAAACCATTTGGGTTGGTCAGGTCTGAGGTAGAGTAATGAGATTGGTAGGTGTAGATTTATTCGTGCCTCTTTTCTTTTCTTGTCGTAGATGGACGGCAGTTCGATTAGTGGCGGTAGAAGTACGGAAGGTGAACAAGCAGCGGGGTCTGCTACCGGGGGTCATATGGATTCAGCCGGCCAGGCAACGTCGTTGAGCTCCTTGGAGGAGGTAGCGCCTGGTTTAGCGAAACGCGCCCGTCGTAAACCCACTTTGGATCGGCAATGTAGCGATTCGAGCAGTTGGACCGCGTGCGCGGAGGACGGTGGTTCCGAACGCGTCAGGTTCGATGATCACGTTAGTTTCATCGAGGCTGATCAAGAAACAATTGTTGGTACATGCGTGGTTAATAATAGGGGCGGACGACGTAAGCGGAATAAGGATAGTGACCAGGAAACCGAGACTCAAAAACCGCTCAAGTGCGTATAACGTATTCCGAGATTTCTTGCGCGACAAGCAATTCGTCTGTTTCATGTATTGATGTTGTACTTGCAGGAATTCGAATGGCGAAGCAAATGTGGAAGTGCCGCTTGAGGAACTACCGCGGGAAAGAATCAATGTCGCGACTTTGAGAAATGTTTTTTTCCTCAATTCATCGGGATCTGCGGATCGTGAAAAACGGTTGTCAGTGATAGAGGAGCCCTTCTCCGCTACATCGCAAAATTCGAATTCTCACGTCTTTACTGTCTGCGACGAAGTAAACACTGCGACTGATGCGGACCCTAATTCTCACTGTTAAATATAGGAAAGACTGAGCACGAATGCAGTAATACATACGTATCATTTTTGAGTATCGATATGCATCGATATGTATTCTTATCAATTGAATTATGTGATGTTACAAGTTTATAATGGTAGTTCTTTCAAGATCTATCCCTGATTTATGGACCCAAAAATGGAGTTGTGAATTTAACAGATGCTGCCGTATCATCTCTATACGAAAGATCCTTAGAGATTATTCTTTATCAAGGTATATTTTAAACCTTTGCTTATAATTATGGGTAAACGATCATAAATTTATTAATAAAATAAATGTATTTGATGTACGTTGTACAAAAAAGATGTTTACACGTCACTTCCACAAGCATTTTAATTTTTCTTCAAAAAATACATTTTTGAAGTGGAATCGTGTTTACAGGTACTAGGTTACCTCCTAGGTTTGTGTAATGCTCTTCACCATTAAATATAATTACAGTTTGTTACAAATACAAAAATACTAGTCTGGAATCAAACCGATAATATTTGTATAATAATGTGCATGGTATTATTTCCATGATTACATTGTTGTATCTTTAAATATTCATACATTTTGTTATGAGAAGCTATTATTAGGGGTAGAGGTTGGCCCCCTGGTTACATGGCCGCTTAAGTATAAGAATACAGATAAAAGGTTTTATTGAGCAAGCTTTGTTTATAAAACAGTCGGTAACAAAACGGATAAACGTACAATTACCGCGCTGTTCACGTAAAGTCTGATCGTTTCTTTTTGTAGTGAACTTATAAGATATGCATATGAAATGTGGGCAGCACTGTTTTTTGATAAATTGTATGTTATTATGAAAAGAAACAAAACTGTTTTCTTTACATGTTAATTACTGTCTTACTAATTGACCATTTAGTATGTACCACATTGCAAACAGAATATATACAGTTTCAAAACAAAATTTGTAATTAAAGATTAAATATTACCTCTACATGTACATTGTATATTTGTGAAAGTATTACAGATTTTATACTTGTAAAAATTATGCTATGTATACATCAAGCCAAAATTAATTTTTATGAAACAAGTAAAGAAAAAAAAAGAGAAAGTTAAACTTAAGACAGGTGTTTACGTATAATTGTGTAACTTAGGATTTGCATTCCAATGCAATATGGTTACAGTAAGGCAATTAAGAGTAACGTTAAACATTTGTATATATACAGATGTAATTGTAGTGATAAAATGAAATTCAGAGTTTATGGAAAATTGTGTCAACGCTAGAACAGAATACTGATGTTAACAGTGATCCATTTGTTTCAATGTATACTGAAATTATTCATTGGTATAAGAAAGTTATATATTTGAAAAAAGATAGAAACACGCAAAGAGAAATTATGAGACTAGGAAGTATTATATAATAAATACAAACTAAGTTTAAACATTAAGAATTGTATGTAAAAACATTTGCTGTATTGTGCAATGTAATTAAAGAATATCTTAAGAAAAAGATGCTGTGCATTTCAATTTTGTATTTGCTTTTTCAGCCTGTTGCAAAGTATAAAAGTTTCGTAAAGTATGAAGTAAAAGTAGACCAATATAATGTTTAAATATTACATGTATTTTATGAAACTTATAACGACCTACTTAAAAATAAAGGAGACTTTTTCATTAATTCATCTACTTTTAATTTAAATAGATCACTCTGAATTGGTTCATTTAACTGACAAAGAGGATTCTTGACGACATACTCCAGATATACCTAGAAAAAATTATGATATAAATCGTATATATTTAAATAAAAGGAAAGATGTTGAATGCGTAGAGAAAATCTATGTTTCCTGTTAAGGAACAATGGTAACAACATGGTTTGTAATACATTTGACGTATTGACTGAAGGTTATCAGGCATTACTCTCCGATGCTGTAGTGCCACACTTATAAATACGCAGTTTTATAAATGATAAACTATCTGCTGTACCTCTCGATAAAGCTGTTGTAGTAATTCCTTAGCATTTTGCGTTGCATTATCAGTGTTGAGAACAAATTTTAATCCACTAGGTGTTTCGAAGTAATGTAGAGTGTATTTGCTGGTTTTATAATACAAAAATCCTTCCTTTGGATCTAGCGGTGATATTTTACTAACAAAAGACTTGATTGAAAATAACATTCCATACATTAACTTAGCTTCCTGCAACAACAATAACATTACATAGAACCAAATTTCACCCTATCTGCAACTTGGCTTAATCAATCGTCGATTATGAATTCCTTAAAAGTAAACTACAAGAAAGTTAAGTAAATTATTTTCTTTACACATTAAAGCTTTTTTCATTCAGCTGTGTACAAACAAAGTGACAATAGATACGTTAACCATCATTACATGGGTGCAAAAGAAAGGGTTAAGGTTCCAGTGAATGTTCACAGATACGTAAATAGTTTCATTCTTCCATAATCACCTCTTCTTTCGTAATTCCGGATTTGTTGAGCCTGTTCCATTCTGCGTAATATAACAGCGTGCCATTTCTCGAAAATATATACAAGTTGTGTATCGTCATATCGGACGAAATTGTCTTCTCGCTTCTGTCAAACTTTTGCGTTGAACTTTGTCGGGCCACGAACAGATGGCAGTAGCTATACTACTTATATCTTCTTACCGGCCGTCTCATTGAAAGACAGCGATTATGTATGTATGATAATTTAAATAAATAAGTTGGACATTCTAATGACAAGCTGCTGTAAAATATATACTATAGATAACATATAATATACAATATGTTGAGTATCTTGTTAGACGTGGAGAATCTATTCGAATATATGAGAATATATTCGTATGTTTTTCTGCAATTTTTCTGTACATCGTCGAACTGGCCCAAATGATACGTTAACACTATCCCTACGACACCAGTAAAATGACAGTTTTTAAAATTTCGATTAGAATTTGCTATATTCAACGTAACTGCATCGCCTTTAAATTTCACGACTTTTCCTAAAATATACGTATAATATATTTTACAATATTTTAGGAAAAGTCGTGAAATTAAAGGGTGATTATGTTGCATGTAAGAAATTCTAATCGAAATTTTAAAAACGGTCATTTTACCTTCGTGGTAAGAATAGTGTTAATCACACGCTTCCAGGTAAATCTCACGAGGAAAAAATTGCATAGTATCGCGCACTTCGTAGGCTTATATGTTCGAAATTTGCGAGCTTCAAAGACGGGCAAAGGACCACTGGAGTTGGTTTCAGATCTCTCGTTTTCAACTTCTCGAACATCAACTATATTGTCCTCGATGCAGAAGCTTACCAAGTTCGTCAATAGCCTCATTTCCGCCCGCAGTGCAGAGCAGTGGTCGCTTCTGTTAATATCATCCGCGGTGTTAATTAGTTGACTTCATGCAGAGCCGAGGTATAGGACAGACTTAACGCCTCGCAGAAGTTCGCGGCCCGAAACTGAATTACCGATGCAACCAAACTTTATACCGGTAACGTAACGACTTCTGTCCATAGAAAGCGAAAAAATCAAGAACTAATTTAAAAGAAGTATTGCAATTCAAATTGTAGAGATAAAGTATGCAAATATGACAAATAGGTATACAGAAGTATACACTGTTGGAGCAGCACTGTGCGAGAGTTGAAAGTTTACATTGCATCTACATTAGATCTATCCTATATCTCATCTATGCTTCAAGCAACTCGGTATATACATTCTGCGATTTAGGAGTTAATGTGGATCGGAAACGTTGATCGTATCTGCCTACCCGTGGTGCAGTTTTTCTGAAACGACGGTAGAACAAAGAATGTAGAATGACGAGGTTAATGCAGTAAGCTTCTGCAACAATGTGACTGCGGTTATTGACAAAGTTTGACGTGAGGGATTTGATATATTTAATTTTCACCGCCAGATGACGGAACGTGCATTAAGAAGTTGTTAAACCAGGAACATTAATTTGGCGTGTACCTCACGGATGGCGCAAGTACCATTTAACATTAAATGCGCAGGCCTGAATAGGAATAAGATGTAGAATGGTCGATTGATAAAATAGTGTACGATTTTTTAATAACTGTATAGAGTACGTTAATAGATAAATATTGAGTCTTTCTAAATATATTCTCCGTTACATCATGAATTGATATATTCACACCCTTACATCTTTAAATCGTGCAAAAAGTTTCAAACTGACTTATTATTTTACAGGAGGGCTGATCACTTATTCAACAAGAACCTTCTACGGTACCGTGTTCTCCTGATTTTCTTTTTTCCATTACATAAATAATCGATGTACACATGGTCGTCGATCTCAGATAATCTAAAATACGAACAAGCACATCTACAACCCCTTGCAGCAAAAGGCCAATTGCATTCGCGCGTAATTCATCGTTGACCCTTACGCGCATGCGCGTGGTACGATTGGATGCGCAGTAAATCACTGCGCACATAGCCATTGCGCAGAGCCGCTTGCGCATTCTACACGTAAAAGAAAACATTTAGATTCTCGTGAAGTGAATTTAGAGCGGGATTTATAGCGGAAGTGAATTATTCGCGGCGATTAATGCGAAACTAATAAATCACAGCCCATCTATATCCGTACGCTCATCGACTGGTTAAATTCGACTGAATCTTTAAGAGACCTTTGCGTCGCGTCGTCACTTGCCGGCAGATGGCGCGCGAATTTAAACTTTCCGATATTCGCGAAATTTGCGGCTCGTCCTCTCTGATCTTTACGATGGCGGTAAGCCGCCGCCTTTGTTTGGCTCAGGATCCCGTCGACGGTGCTCTCCCATATGCCGGCGAAACCAAGTTTGCAAATCGTCGCTTTTATCCCAGGGACTCGTGGAACAGATTTGCTCGCCTACCCCATTCAAACCACTCCTACACCTCTCTGCGTTCCTCTAGCGGTGGGACGATCCTGCATACGCGATCGAGAGATACCGAGATTATTCCTTCCCTGCCTTTCTCTTCTGTTCACCTCTCCTTTCCACGTCCGCCACGAATGTCAACGAAAGGAGCGACGAAGGAGAGAAGGGAGAAACGAGGAGGATGAAAGTGGACGGTGGATGGTAGGTGTGCATAGAGACGCTCGACTATGAAACTCTTTTTTGCCACTCGCTTCGGGGATAAAACACTACGCGCGCTTTTTCACTCTCCACTCCCTTTCATCTCCGATATTTTACTTCTCGTCCGCATTACACGATCCTTCGATGCTTTCGGGGTGCTAGTCGATGTGGAACAGAATGGAGATCAGTAACGACGAGGCTCGTAAGAAGAGAAGTGGAAGCTTGAAGTGGCGCGGTAAAGCAATTCGATAAAAACGCGAAGCAACGACGATGAAACCAATTTACGATACCATTCTTTTCACGCGTGCATAAAATTAACGAGTGATCTCTTGTGCGAGGTTACGTATTATTCTCGTTTCTTTCGTTTTCCTTTTTTCCTGTTGTCGATTAATCCTTTGACTGCTGAATACTCTCGGATAAAACACTCCATCTGGACGGTGATATTAGCGATTGGAAATCGTAAGAAACGAAATACCTTTCGGTCAATTTGAATTCCGTTGATTAACACTTAACGGTCAAATGACCGTTTTTGAAATTTCTATTTGAATTTCCTACATGTAACGTAATCGCATCACCCTTAAATTTCACGACATTTCCTAAAATATTGAAAAATGTATTATGCGTATACATATTTTAGGAAAAGTCGTGAAATTGAAATGCGATGCAATTACGTTGAATATAGCAAATTCTAATCGAAATTTTAAAAACTCTCATTTTACCGGTCGTGGTAGGAATATGTTAACGTATGCAATTGAGATATAATGGCATTATCCGCGCAAAATTAAACGATGTAAAAGAGTCTGTTTGTAGCATCAATATTATTTTATTAGATTGGCAAACGCACGCATACTGATAACGTTTAGCGAACGCATACGTGCACCCATAGTTCACACGAATAGTTTTCGCGAGACGCACATATGCGCTCATAGCAGTCGAAGGGTTAATAGCACGATGGGCGCAGAAGCAAGGGACGAATGCTTACGTTCTTCGCTTACGATTATACCGCAAGAAGTTCCGTGATATTTCTGCGAAATGCGACGAGGGCACAAGTGGCATCGTAAGGAATAGCTTGGCCCAGTCTGGCGGACGAATAAATTTAAAATTCAAATCAGCCTCGAATTTGGATTCCACCGCTCGACGATAGGGGGTTCTTCGTTTGCTCCTGGAGTTCGAGTGGAAAATGTTGCATCCCGATTTGGCACGACACGCGCCACGAGAAAGTTCGCAACACGCACTCATCTCGCTCGACTTCGCCAAATGGCGCAGGAAGAGTCCTCGAAGGACGAGTGCACTCCAATTTCCAAATACGAGCTTACATTTCTACCAGCATATCTCTTTCACATTCTTCGCGCAGTTGATGTTTACTTTAAGAAACCCACCGTACCGATCGGTCGCGTGTATCATTCCAAATCGTTATCAATGCACCACATGTCACAATTTCTACTTTGCAGATCTCACGGCACAATGAAAACATCTCTTTCTTTATTTTCGTCTCTGTCTGTCCACGTCCGCTCACCTGCCCTGCTCTTATCTATAATCCACTCGGCTGCGACTGTGAAATCTCGTTGGAGATGTTGTACGATAATAATCAGTGCATCGCCGTCTACAATTTACGTCGGAGACGCGATGTGTGTAAGTCGAGATACCACGAGGACACGGAATAATTGTCGGATACCGTGGATCTTGGCCTCGAACGATCGGTCGATCTTGTGTAAAGTTTAAGCGCGTTCGGTCCCTCCCTCTTCGATTCCGCGATTAAGGGGAGGTGGAGTGGATCCGGAACCTGGCTTCTCGATAATGGTCCGCTCACGATTAGCTTTCGTATCTCACGATGGGCTCTACAGTCGCCGATGCGTGCCGTAGACGTTCGGATCGTGTGACGGATCGACGGAACGTTTCAGGTGGTCCTTCGGACCTCGTCCAGTGCTAATCTCAAGCGTCAAGACCATTATTGGGTGGTCGGTGGGTGGATCCCACGAGTCACCTCAAGTGGCTCAGATTTCCAATGGACGTCCACGTTCCAGAGGCCGAGAGGACACCCAAGGTCAGTTCGTGATCCTCGCACAGCTCCATTTCTGGACTCGAATTTTTTCGCCATTTTTTCACTTTCCATTAATAGGCTCGAGAGATTTTCCTTTTTCTCTCTTCGTTTCTCCGAGACTTTGTCGACAAGTTAAGTACTCGATAGCGCAAGTGTTTTCAGAAGATACGGTTAGGGTGTAGCGTGCTCGACCCACAGTGAGCTATTATCGTGCTGAGTAAATAGGCACAGGGCATAGTTGAGCTATAATGACGCGAGCGCAATTTAAACAGAGCGTGCTCACGCTCGTTGGCTCTTCTCGAGATTCAGGAAATTTTCGAGTGGAGTACGAGGGGCCGAAAAAAGGCGCAAGCACACCTGTGTCGATTCGAGACTGTAGACTGCGTGCGAGCGTTTATCGAGACTGCAGCATAGTGTAATAAAGACTCGATGGTCTTTTCCGTCATTTATCACGCTGATGTCCTCGATCGTTTCACTGCTTTTTACTTCTCGCGACTCGTTAATTGCACTTCCAGGATAACTTCGCGCTTATTTTAATAGCACTGTTATCGGCTCTCGTTTGGTCGCGACGACTCGAATCCACCGAGCTTAGGTCTTCTGATAATTATCAGAAGCGCATTTTTCGGCTTGTCGTAGAAGATTCCAAATGCACCGGGCTCTTTATTTATCTTTTCTTCGCGGTCCTCGGTCGCGACAATTTTCACAAAACTCGCAACACCACCAGAAAAATTTCTCCTCGTCTCTTATCTTTCCAAAGAAGTCACGAAAACTCGATCGCGGACTCCAGCGTGTTATAATCGACTGATCGAAATCGATAGTGTGCGGAATGCGCGTCCTTTTAATTGCACTTCGTAAGATAACTTCGCGCTTATTTTAATAACACTGTTATTGACTCTCGTTTGGTCGCGACGAGTCGAATCCAACGAGTTTAGTTCTCCTGATAATTATCAGAAGCCCGTTTTTCGGCTTGTCGTAGAAGATTCCAAATGCACCGGGCTCTTTTTTTTTATCTTTTCTTCACGGTCCTCGGTCGCGACAATTTTCACAAAACTCCCAACACCAGCAGAAAAATTTCTCCTCGTCTCTTGTCCTTCCAAAAAAGTCACGAAAACTCGATCGCGGACTCCAGAGTGTTATAATCGACTGATCGAAATCGATAGTGTGCGGAATGCGCGTCCTTTTAATTGCACTTTGCAGATAACTTCGCGCTTATTTTAATAACACTGTTATTGACTCTCGTTTGGTCGCGACGAGTCGAATCCATGGAGCTTAGGTCTTCTGATAATTATCAGAAGCCCGTTTTTCGGCTTGTCGTAGAAGATTCCAAATGCACCGGGCTCTTTTTTTTATCTTTTCTTCACGGTCCTCGGTCGCGACAATTTTCACAAAACTCGCAACACCACCAGAAAAATTTCTCCTCGTCTCTTATTTTTCCAAAGAAGCCACGAAAATTCGATCGCGGACTCTACCGTGATATAATCGACTGATCGAAATCGATAGCGCGCGAACTTCGGCGCGCAGCCTCTGCCGCGCTTGGAATTCGAACGATGTAACTTTGATAAGAGGACTAACTTGACGCGTTATCATCTCTTTCGAGGCTGTGGCCGAACGACGACGTGCATGCGCGAGTGTACCTTCGCCTTCGGCGCCATGACATTTCTGGATTCAGCTGTCTCTGATAGAGAGTGATTTTTTTCGCGCGTTCATCGTCTCGCGACACTCGCCTTATCTCGCAAATTCCGTGAGTCATCTTTCTATGACTAGAAAGCGAGAGTCGCGGAGAAAGTGAGAAAGATGACTGGGGCAGTGCGCCAACTGAGAAAATTCCTCGAAATTTCATCCTTCAAGGAGTTCACGTTCTTCCATCAACTCAAAGCATACACTGAAAAAATTGTATTCTCATCTTAAGAGTTTAGAATTCTTATTTTAGTAAAAAATATTCTAAAATGAGCAGCAAGAGGATCTTCTTAATTTAAGAATAGAATGCTCTAAACAGATTCTTCTAATCAGATTCTTAACAGGATATTCTTAACATAGCCTGGTAAAAAATTTGTATGGATATATTTCGTATATAATGATTAGAAACAAAACTCTTAATGAAATGCTTCACTCTTTATATTGTCGAAAATTACATGATCCATATCTTGAAATCGGAGTTGGTTGAGAAATGTAGTCACGAGAGAAAGTTACAATTCATATGTATTTCTATTAATTGTGAATATATTCGTTAAATCGCCCAAATCCTCTTCTTCTAGCCACTTCGTCACTTCTTTATCCATACTTTTTGCGCAACACGGCACACAAAATTACGCAGAATTGCAAGAGGAACAAGATACAGGCATCGACATGTGCCGCGCGCGATGAACAACCTAACTTAACCGAATACCGACGCGCATTGTGTTGCGACATGCAAATTAATTATTAAGAATATATTCATGATTTAAGATTATATTCCAAAAACCGTCATATCGATAAGAAAATATTCATATCTATTAAGAATATCTATTAAGATGAATTATTAAGTTTGTATTTTAAGAATACAATTCTTTCAGTGTAGAATAAACGAAGAGGAGAGATAAAAATGACTAATACAAAACCAAGTAATTCCATTGAATCAGCCCGCCAGTTACCCAAGAAGAATAGAGCCTAATTAGTTTTGTCCAATAACACGCGTATCATTTCCACATGAAGTTTCGACGCGTGGAGTAAGCCGCATCGACACCCACCACCGCCTCGAGAACACTCGGCACGAGTAATTACAGTTACATGAGACCGAACGCATCGTGCTTGTTCGCCTTGGCACCTGGAATCCTCCCGCGACGAGGATAATCGACGCGCGCGGATCAGCGCGGCTTCGAGAGAAGAGAATCTTCGGGTGTGCGAAGTCTTCTCTTATCTCGCGTCCGCGCAGCTCTCGCCTATACCTCGCGGGTTAGCGCCACCAAGCAGATTAACCTACCCGATGCTCCGACCGTTAGACTTTTCGGAGATAAATTTCGACGATTCGAGCGCTTCCTCTAATCTCGTTACGTAAATACCTCGAGAGGCTGTGCGAAAGCGGAAGCGGCTGCAGAGAGAAATCCTCTCTCTTCGGCTTCGAGCCGCGCGTCCTTGGCCCTTTACATTGTCCTCTCGTGCTTTCCACTCTTGCGCACCCTTCTCACGCTTCCAACCACCCCCTGTGCATTCAATTTCGCGACCACTAATTCTCTCTTCCATTCACATTCTCTCTCTCTCTCTCTCTTTCTCTTTCCTCTTTCATTCATTCGACGACCAACGAAACCCATGCTCCCTTTGTCGATGCGGCCGTGATAATTTATATGATGCAAATATGACGTTCCTCGTGTTATTGGCAGACGACGAGGCTTTCACTTGGGGTCGGAGGAGCTTTGGTGGAGCTGCCTGCAGCCGAACGAGGCGGATGGGCCAACCCCATCGAGTTTATTCTATCCTGCGTCGGGTATGCCGTCGGCATCGGCAATGTTTGGCGTTTCCCTTACCTCGTATATCGTAATGGCGGCGGTACGTATACACGGAAATTTATGTATGTATGTATATTCTACGTGGCTGTGTGTGAGTATGGATATATCGTATTAGTATATGCATATGTATGGAGGCGAATGAGAGGAGAGAGGAAGGAGCAGGGATGGTGCGTTACAGGTGTGCTGTAAGGGTGTACCACGGCTTGGTTTCTGTGCGTAGAGCCTTCACACGTTTGCAGGCATGTATGGACAGAATTGTGCACGCGCGCACATATACACCTATAGACAGACAGAGAGAGAAAGAGAGACAGAAAGTGAGAGACGCTCGTGGACCAGGGCTCTCCGCAAATTATTCGCGAAATGTGCCACACTCGAGGCACTCGCAACCCCCTGAACGCTTTATCCTCCCGAGATCGAAAATAGCGACGTTCAGCGAGATCTCCTCCCTCGCGTTTCTTGCGCTCTTACTTCTCTTCTTTCTCCTCTTGGCCTTCGATCCGCGTACCTTACATCCCACCAACCTTCTCCTGGACTCTAAAGTGGTTCCTGTTTTTCTCTCGTCGCGCTTGGACTCCGTCGAGTGGCTGAGAGTAGACTGCATGCAAAACCGCAGCCATCGCCCTTCCAGCTCGCTCCTCGAGATCCTCGGAGAAGGAGAAGGAGAGGGTGTGGAGGACGTGTACGCGAGGAAGAACGTGCACCGCATCCAAGCCCACGCTCCTTGTCTTTCAGTACCGAGGACTCATTCGATTATTATTCCTGCTCTCCCGTGGGAAGAGGTGGAGAGCTTCACCGGAAATGGGATTACCATAATTTCCGCGCGGCACCGGCACCGGCGCCGGCGCCGGCAGTCGCGCGCTGTCAAATTTTCGGCTTCGTTCGCTCGCGAAGAGTTCGATCAGACGCAGTAGGTAAACGTCGACGAGAAGGGGTACGCATTTCTGTTTTTATCGACGGAAATTTTCTCACCTTTCGTCGATCTTTCCACCGTGATTCAAACTCACGAGATTCGAATCTTCGAACTGGAGTTCGTTTAATTGAATCGGGTACGGTGAAGTAGACTTGTACGATCGTGTTCTCTCGATCTTCTCGCTCGCGATGGTTGAATATTAAATGAAAGTCTTGTGACTACGCGCCGAAGAGAGAGAGAAACACGAAGTAGCCTGGTAAAATACCGTTCCTTTGACAACTTCTACGCAAACACTGTTTATTTGTCCATCACCTACGCGCACCTGTGCGCTGTCAAATTTTCGGCTTCGTTCGCTCGCGAAGAGTTCGATCGGACGCGGTAGGTAAACGTCGACGAGAACGAGTACGCATTTCTGTTTTTATCGACGGAAATTTTCTCACCTTTCGTCGATCTTTCCACCGTGATTAAAAACTCACGAGATTCGAATCTTCGAACTGGAGTTCGTTTAATTGAATCGGGTACGGTGAAGTAGACTTGTACGATCGTGTTCTCTCGATCTTCTCGCTCGCGATGGTTGAATATTAAATGAAAGTCTTGTGACTACGCGCCGAAGAGAGAGAGAGAAACACGAAGTAGCCTGGTAAAATACCGTTTCTTTGACAACTTCTACGCAAACACTGTTTATTTGTCCATCACCTACGCGCACCTGTGCGCTGTCAAATTTTCGACTTCGTTCGCTCGCGAAGAGTTCGATCGGACGCGGTAGGTAAACGTCGACGAGAACGAATACGCATTTCTGTTTTTATCGAGGGAAATTTTCTCACCTTTCATCGATCTTTCCACCGTGATTAAAAACTCACGAGATTCGAATCTTCGATCTGGAGTTCGTTTAATTGAATCGGGTACGGTGAAGTATACTTGTGCCATCGTGTTCTCTCGACCTTCTCGCTCACGATGGCGGAATATTAAACGAAACTCTTGACGATTTCGCGAAATGTAAACTCTTGTGACTACGCGCCGAAGAGAGAGAGAGAGAGAGAGAGGGAGAGAGAGAGAGAGAAAGTGAGAGAGAGAGACAGAGAGTGGAAGAGGAAGTAGGCGTGCTTGGCAATACTGTTCCTTTGACAACTTCCACGCACGCTGTTTACTTGTCCACCACCCTCGCGCACCCACGCGCACTTCGCCCTTTGGACGGGCGCGCGGTGAAACTTTTTCTTCCAAAAGGATAAGCGCGTGCTTTTTTTTTTAGAATCCGTGCCCTCGCTCGTGCAACGTGGCTGTAAATGAAAAAGTGAATTCACCGTGTTCTCCAGTTATTACGAAATTAAGAATATCGATTAATCTGCTGGCCCGTGCTTTTTTTCCGTTTTGTTTTGTTTCCTTGGAATAGTGAAAACGGGATCGCGTCGTTTGTTCTCCACCTGCAGTTCTCTTCTTCCTCAGGTGCTTTTCTGATACCTTTCGTCCTAATGCTGATCACCATGGGTCTTCCGATTTTCTACATGGAATTGGCGATCGGCCAGTATACCGGTCTAGGTCCCAACGAGGCTTTCACTCGGATGGCACCGGCCTTTCAGGGTCTCGGCTTGTGCACTCTAGTAGTAATCGGCTTGGTCATGATCTACTACATGGTAATAGTCGCCTGGACTCTGTTCTACACCTTTGCCTCCTTCATTCCGAAGCTCGCCTGGGCCTACTGCGACAACGAGTACAACACGCACAGTGAGTATAATATTTGTTTGCATCGACACTGTAATAATTTACGTTCTAATACAAGAAGGTTCTTCTAACGAACTTACTCACACGTATAGTGTTGAAGCACTTGGATGCACGAATCATTGACATCTTTCTGCCCTGAACCTACCTTTATCGTAAAATTGACGATTACGAATATAAAACAAATACTCGAGAAAAACGTGGGTAGTGACATGATAATGACTTCGCGTCTGTAAGCCGATTGGTACAATGAAGTGCAAAGTCAGTGTCCCCCTAAGGACCGGCCTTCCACCGTTCTAAGCAAGGAGCATTTTGGCCTTGTATGATGAAAAACCTCGCAATCTTCTCATCAGAAATTATCCTTTCCATGTTATTTTATAGCGAATAAAAGCCTTCGTAGGCAGAAATATAAGATATCATCCTCAAAATGCGCTCTGCTCAGAACAGTAGAAGGCCGGTTCATTTAATGACGTACTTTTTCGGAGGGACATCGAGAGGGTCAGTGTTGCCAAATAATACCTGACCTAATTCACGCAGACCCTACGATGCGCCGTGAGAACGTGGTACGAAATGCGCTCTAAGAGCAGAAATTTAAGGACACCAAAGTTTTCAGGAAGACACCTGTAAAGCTCCGAAAAGATCACGCTCGTACAGGATCTCTTCGTCTGGAGCATCGAAGCGTGTGCCAATCGATTTTCTTCGGCATCGAGCCCACCTGATACCGACTTAACGAAACATTACGATCCTTCTTGATCCCTGATGATCGCGCGGTGGATCGAATGGGCAGGCACCATGAGCATCCGCCGCCCATTGTATCTCTCAGCTCGATAATCCCCATCGCGCGCGCCTCGTTTCCTAATTATCTCGGTATCCAGGGGGATAACGTCGTCGAGCTATCGACGTATCGAGGCTCACCGCAACTCGCGATAACATCGTGCCCACCTACCATCTCTCTCTCGCGTTACAGACTGTTACAGCGGGTTGCAGGACAGGGCATGCCAGGACGAGGATTCCAGCACGATATTTTACAACGGTAGCTGCACGGCGGTGCGGAAGGTCTGCGCGATTTTCAATCGCACCAACGGCGGCAACGTCACCCACTGCTTCGCCAGCCACGATCACGAGGAGATCGCGCTGAGGCACCTCTACAAGAGGGTACTTTCCTCCGAGGAGTACTTCAGGTGAGTATCAATCACCCTATCTCATCGACAAAGTAAACACCGTAGGCGTACGCGTACTCTTCTCCTCGTACATACACGAGCCTCTCGTCACGACGACGAGTTCGAAAAGAAAAAAGAACCGGGTAGAGCCTAAAAAGCGCGTGGAGAAAAGAAAAGTGCAGAAAAAAAAAGAGCGAACCATCCGATTGCGATATAGGCCAGAGACAAGTCCGTTAGGAGGTCGTCTCACTTGGTCGAGATCATGGGAGAGGGATGATGATGAGAGAGAGTGGGATAAAGCGGTGAATGATGATGAAAGTGTCCTCTGACGATGATGATCCTGACCTGGCGAATTCGTTCGATCGGGTCCAGCGACTACGTTCTCGGTCTGCGCGGCGCTACGTGGGAGAATTACGGCAGCATCAGATGGGAATTGTTCGGATGTCTCACCCTCGCATGGATAATCTGCTACGTATGTCTGTTGCGCGGCGTCCAGTCCATGAGGAAGATCGTCTATTTCACCGCGCTCTTTCCCTACGTCGTGCTGTTGGCTCTGCTGATACGAGGTGAGTGCTGTTGCTACTGCTGCTGTTGGTCGAGGGAGCCACGGCGTACCTTCTTGTTTACCGTTGTTGTTGCTGCTGCTGCTGATGGCACGGTTGGTGGTGGTTTGGTGGTGACGGTGGCGTCGGAGAAAGGATTCTCGTGTAACGCGTAATCTCGAGTGGGCCAAGGGGTGCCGTGCCGACCGCGGGGCTTGTATTTCCGGTTTATGATCGGAGACCTTCGGAGAGGGACCGACGAGGAAGTCGGAAAGAGCGAGAAGGTGTACGCCTTCGAATCGTGCTCGCGTTTCGAAGGATGTTCAGAAGGAGGGCGAACGAGGGTGGAGCGCGTCGAAAAGAAGAAGTCTAACCAGCACGGCGCGCCCAACCCTTCGCGGAGTCGAATATTTAATTAAACGGATAACTTTGGCAGGGCTCGAACTTCCCTTATTTCCTTCGTGGAGCGAGTTTTCCGCTCCACCCTTCCTCTCTTCTTCTTCTTCATTCACTTTTTCTCTTTCGCCAAGCGCAACATTCTCTTATCGCGCGCGTCCACCATATTTACTACGTTCCACCATATTTTCCACGTTCCACCATCGTTCTTCCACTCCATTCCACTTTCTTCGTCCAATCCCGCGAGCTTCTCCATCGAAACTCGCGATCAATCGGGTTCAACAGCTGAAAGTGTTGTTCCACGGTTCAGCACGTGCGCGACAGGAAAATCACCGGTTGCACCTAGAGCAACGTGCACTTAGTTATGCGGTTACCACGGTCTCGTGGTTGCTTCAATCACCTCTATACACAGGGTGAATATAGCAAAGCCGTGCAATTATAACGAGGCTCGTTAGAACGGCTTTGTTTGCTTCTCCGATGCTTTCTAGTCCCCGTGATCGCACGACGCGCCTTTCTTGCGGCGAATCTCGAGTAAAATTCGACGGTGAGGAGTGCAAGGGACGAGAATCTGACGATTTTTCGCAGGTGTCACCCTGGACGGTGCTCGCGAGGGCGCTCTCTGGTACATCACCCCCGAATGGTCCACCCTGACGGACGCCCACGTGTGGGGTGACGCGGCATCGCAAATTTTCTACTCCCTCGGCATCGGCTGCGGTTCTCTAGTAACGCTGTCCAGCTACAGCACGTTCACCAATAACTGTCACAGGTGGGTCACAGTCTCGAGGTGGTGCAGGTGGCACACGCGGGTGGATGCGGATTTATGCCGGGCGGGCTCTGAGTGGTGATCGACGTGGGTGATCTGCGTGTTTTGTGTGTGTGTGTGTGTGTGTGTGCGCGTGTGCGGGTGCTCGATCGTAATGTCGAGATGCGCGCAACGATACGATCAGCTTTTAGGGGCTATACGCTCGGATATGCTCGGACTGGGTAGCAGCGTCGAGTGCATTAACGCGTATTAATGTCGCTGGCGCGCGAGAGATCGATTGTGATTCGATAATCGCCTCTGCGTCTCGTGTAACTAAGAACGAAGGGTAGACGGAGCTCGATGGATTTGTTGAGGATCGTTTTTTTTTCATTTCTCGAGGGTTTAGACTTTTTTCGACGATTGGAACGCGTGCACGCGAGCGTGGAACGTTTCGCGAATTAATCGATTATAAGCCAAGAATGACTAAACGGCTGCAGTCATGGGCACTTCTAAATCCTCAAGTTTCGAGAGTTGCGCGTATCGGTGCCGTTGCACTGATTTGCGCTCGGATTGCGGATTGATGGAACACGCTCGAGTGGGCCGCGATGACGAATAATCCTCCCCTATCGGGTTTAAACACTGGCCGGGTTGGATTTGTATCGTGCTTCGGCAAACGTTTCGATTTGTCGACAAACGTGTTTCGTTCCTATCTCTCTACCCGGATTAACGCAAGACGAACGCGAATTGCCCTGGCGAACAGAAATATTTAATTGGGGCCGCTCCGATTCGATTACGCGGTCGGTGCCAGGTAACGAGGTTTTTTTCGCTTTTTCAAATGAAACAACGAGAACGCGCAGCACAGGTCTGACGGCTTCTCGATAAACGGTCTCACGGAGCTGCTAATAAATTGAACATGCGGCATGATCGAGCGCTCTCTCTTTTTTTCAAGTAATAATGAAAATAATAATGGACGCGCGTTGACCAGCTGTCGGCTTGACGCACGTCGCGACGTCGAGCGTTTCTGGAATAAATATCGAGTGGTCAAGGTCCATGTGCGATTAGAGAATCGAAAATCAACGATCGATATCCGGAGGCGACGAAAGAAGCGATATTCTCGTCTGCGTACAATGCTTCCAATTTCTCTCTCTCTCCTTTACTTTTATTTCGCGAATAAAAAATATTGGGAAGCCGGTCGATCGAAGGTGCACCGATCCCTTTTCCCAGGGTCGCGCGACCCGTTGCACCTTGGTTCGGTGCAGAATTTACGGTAATGTTGCTAGGAGTCGAATAATCGAGCATCAGGAATTTAATTCGTTCGCGAGGGACCTTCCGGCGCGTGGGGGAGAGGAGACACACCGGCTGCGACCCAAGGTTTTATGCCGTCTAATTAATTGTCGCGCCTTGTCGCGGAGTAATGTTTTACTTGCTTTACGAGGGCGGCTCCGCTTATATTATTACAAGCTGGATGGCGGTGGGCGAGCGCTCTCGAGCGTATGAACGGCCGGAAATTATACGAGTATCTTTAACGAGTGCACCTCCGGGTGCGCACCCATAATTTACGAAGGATTTCTGTAAATCGGAGGTAATTCGATGCTGGAAAAGATATTCGTAGCTTCCCTCTCTACCTTCTACCTTTCTTTTCGGCGCGCGCGCTTGTAGCGTCGTTAATGGGGTTAGTTAGGGTGGTTAATGACAATTACGAGGCATAGGTGGCGCGCGAGTGATCGGAAATCGATCGGTTCGCGCATCGACGAATCACACAATTACGAGCGAAGCATTTCTCACCGCGTTCTGCAAGGAAACAGTCTATTTCCGTCTGGCCAACGATCTTCCGCAATAATGCACGGATAACGACGGACAAATGTACGTCGCGTGTGGAACGAAACGGTCGAAGATCCCGATTTCGGTAGGCTCGGACGATTCTGCAAAATTGCCAATACGAGCAGCTTCTGGCCGAAATGGAGTTCAACCGTCGATTCGGGGTTTCAGGTCTTGCTGTATAATTCACATTTGAACTTGCACGCTCGCGAGAACCCTCGAAGGGATGAAATAATTCACCCCTCATGCGACCGCTGAATTTCAGAGCCTGTTCATGGCACGTCGCTTAATCGAATGATTTCCATCGTCGAGGCGAGTATTTTCAATGCGCGGTTAATTATTTCTACAACATTTTTTTTTTTGCCGATTTGATCACCGGACTGTGCATGCTCGCGTTCGACATGACGCACGATTTTCCACGTTCCTCTTATACTCTTCCTCCCACGTTCCACTTTTTCCTCGCTCCTCTCTCTCTCTCTCTCTCTTTGCTTCTTTCTTCTTCTCATCGCGATCCTACCACCGCAGAGACGCGATCTTCGTAGCAATCACGAATCTCTTCACCTCCATTTTCGCGGGCTTCGTGATATTCTCGATTCTGGGATTCCTGGCGAAGGACATGCAGGTGCCGATCGAGGAGGTGGTCCAGAGCGGCGCGGGACTGGCCTTCATTGCTTACCCTGAGGCGGTGGTGCGAATGCCCTTACCCAATCTCTGGGCGATCCTCTTCTTCTTCATGCTCTTCATCCTCGGCCTTGGCAGTCAGGTGAGCATCTAAAATACAGATACTTTTTAAAAAAATAAACAATCACATTGGACCCATAGACTTATACTCATAGACCGAGCGTTCTGTGAGAGGCGTTGAATACTACGTTAAAGCGAGAGAGCAATAGTGGGATTGAGTGTAAGAATAAGGAATAAGATTGAGTGGGTGAATAAGGAATAAAGGAGAAGAGCATACGTTTACCGTGCCTGTCCACCACCAACGCTCCTGTTATACAGAGACACGCTCACTCTCACTATTGATCTCTCGTTTTAATGTAGTTTTCAGCGCCTCTCACAGAACCTTCGGTCTATGAGTATAAGTCTATGATTGGACCATCGGCAATTTAAGATAAGAAAAAAATGGGGAATGAGTCGAATTACAGGGTTCAACCCAAAGAAACAAGGGAAGCTAATTAAAAAAAATCGTTTCGCGAATAATATTCGATGGAGAAAAAGATGACGATTTAAAAGCGTTCATTAAAAGCACCGTGTAGCGACTTAGTAGCGAAAGATTGCGAAAGAGAAGGAGGAACGTTAAAAGCATTAGGCAAACGCGCGGCACAAAGGAGCCTCGGTAATATTCGAGCCGATATCCAAGACGTCGGAGTTGTACGGTGAGTGAAGGAAAGCGAATGAAAACGAAGAAGAAAGTGGAACGGAGTAATAACGACGAGGCTAAAGAGATGGAACACGAGTAATGCGATGGTAAACGGCGAGACGAAGGAGAAACTATACGGAAAAGTAAAATTGCGCCGTTTCGTGAAATATTTAAGTTTCAAGATGAAGACGCGCGGCGTCTCGTACATTCCTTGGGCTCGTGTTTGTTCGTTGCGGTTTGCGAAGAGGATGGAAAGTATTGTATCCGATTCGGGCGAGCTAAGACGTTGCTATTCACCGACGGTTCGTCGAGAGGACAGCAGGGATGAGACGAAGATGCTGCGAGGAAGAAGAGGAAGTGGAAGGGTGCCCGGCCGTATTTGTCAAAGCGAGCTGCGGGCGAGAATGTGCCTGCAAGTAGCCAGACGATCGTTCCGCGTTACTTTTGCATCGCCTTGCGGCCCCTCCGCGCCCGGTACCGCTCGTATATCATGGAAAGAGTTATGGTTTACCGTCCCAGTGAAATCCACACCTCTACCTTTTTCACTCCCCGTCCGCTTTCCTTTCCATTCTTTCCGGTCCCCTCGTCTCTCGTTCGTTCGCCGCTTCCTCTCTTCCTTCGTCTCTCCTGCAAAAAAAAGGAAAGAGCGTTAGGACGAAGATAAAAAAAGAAAGAAGGGATAGAATGGCGAGAGACAAAAGAGTTACACGATGGTGGAGAAGAAGAGAGAGAGAGAGAGAGAGAGAGGATCGGTGAGAAAGGTAGAGAAAAGCGACGAGACGAGAGGCTGTGAGCCGAAAGGGCAAAAGGAGAGGAAAACAAGAGAGAGAGAAGCGTCGGAAAGGGCTTTTGTCCTCCGCGCGCGTTTTCCGTCCGGCGGCGAGTAGATGGGTAATTAGGACGAAGCCTCCTGACAAAGGGGACGTAATGGAAATAAGCGAAACATCAACGACCTAATACAGAAGACCTTTCAGCGCGGCATCGATAATGCGGCGTACCAAAGGACACCGACGTCTTTCGATATTTTCTATTTTAGTTCTCACGTTCCTATCGTCTCCTCCTCTCGAAGACGCGTTACGACGTTACAACCTACTCTTGAAACTTTCCAGTCAGCGTTTTCTTAATGACGATTTTACCAATTAGTCTTAAGCTTCGCCTGATGAAGTTTCTTCTCTCCGCTCATTAATTTCACGGTATTACTATCTTTTCGCATTTACAATTCTTCGTTTCTTCTCGAACGATTCGTGCGTCATCCCCTATTAGCATCGCGAACGACGCAATTTCGTTTTATTTCACAATTTACCTATTGTATTATGAGAATGGGAGGCAGTGAGTAATGAAATAATGAGGATGCGATAAATCAAGCTTCCTTCTCACCCCGCTTCTACCGTGGTTACAGTTTGCCGGGGTGCAGGCGATAAACGAGGCGATACTGGACGCCCGACCCGATCTGCGAAAATACGAGTCCTTCGTGATAATGGGAATATGCGTGTCCTGCTGGCTCCTGGCGATACCGATGATATTCAACGGCGGCGTTTACCTGTTCACCCTGATGGACTGGAACACGGCGTCCTGGGCGGTCCTATTGATCGGCATGGCCGAGGTCACCCTCGCATCCTGGTGCTACGGCTGCAACAGATTCCTCGAGAACATCGCCGAGATGCAAATGCGATTCGGACGCTTCCTTCACGCCTATTGGTGGATCAGTTGGGTCCTGCTCGCGCCTGTCACTTGTCTGGTAAGTTCACTCTTCTTTCTTCGTGGATCCTTGACTCTTTGACTGCTAAAGGCGTATATATACGCCTTCACAAGTCCATCAACATATACGAAAGGCGTATATGTACGCCCTCGCAAATCCATCAATATATACGAAAGGCGTAAATATACGTCTGTATTTTTTTTTTTTACTGTAAGACAGTTATTACTGTAAGGAGTAAAAAGATAAAAGTATAAGTAAAAAATACAAGTAAAAGTATAACACCTTTATATTTAATTACCGATTATTATTGAAGGCATGCACAAATTAAGTTAAGTAAATTAAAGTAGCTTCGAAAGTTACTTAAGGTAAATAACAAAAATTGATATTTTTAATTTATTTGCCATTATTATTTTTTAAACCCTGAGAAGGGTATCAAATTTCCGGGTACTGTTTTGGTCACTAGTCAGTGGACAAGCAGTCGCAGCGACTGACATGCGAAAATCGTGTCGTCCATATTGATGGATTCGTCCTGAAGCGCGCCGCAGTCAAAGGGTTAAGAAAAGAAAGATCGTATATGGAAAGCAAAAAAGAAACTCTCGTTCGTGTTAGACTTCACGGAGTGTCTCTCACTCCGCCCTTATTAATGACGCGCACGGGACCGCACCTCGGTCATCACCCTTTCTTACGATTTCCAATTTTTCCAACTTAATGCGCGCTCCCTCGCAGCCTTCGAGAGAAGATTGCGCTTTTAATGGCGTGGCAAGTATAGACGCGCATTTACGAGTCCCCTTTTTATCTATCGGACGAGGATCGCTCGCCTCTGGAGTATCATCGACTTCTTTCCACCCTCCCCCTTCTCTATTCCGCGAACGCGTTTAACGAAGACATTATTGCTCCACCCTCTTTGGATCTTTATTTAACGACACGGAACGTCTCGTTCTCATCACCTTTGAGGCGTCCTCATTCCGCTGCTCGTTTCGTAATCGTCGATCTCTCGCGGTGGTAAGGTCAATGTATCTATTTCTACTCATTTAAGACAAGTGACATTAAAAACAGTAGTTTAAAGTGTTATTTCATGTAACAATTAGCGAACAAATTGATCGCTTATCGCGTCAGGAGTCGTACTACATATAAAATTAAAGAAATATCATTTTAAAGACTTTTATTATGAATAATTGTTAATTAAATGCAATGCAAGAAATGAACGTATTTCTACTTGGCAAATATCGCGGTGTCCGTATATCTACTCACAAGATGTGTGCCTATTTCTGTGCATACAAGTGTAACAAATTCAGTTTCGGTTTGTCGATATCAATAAGGTCGATGTCCCTACTTCAACTCATTGAAGACTACAACGACTGCTCGGATTATGAAATTTATCTTTAACGACGAGCTGTTACCTAGCGAGTCGCGAGCCTATGCAACTTATGCCGGAGTATCTGAATAATTAATAATTAATCTTTCTGTAACTTATTTTATGAACCGAATATTAATGTTTAGAAGAATAGTTCGTAGTGAGTAGAAATCAGAATTTGAGTAGAAACTGGGACATCGACCTTACCTCTCTCGTCTGTTTTCCTCTTTTGTCTTTAGGCACCGTGTTTCGTTTGCGACGCGCGATAAATGACTCGTGGTGTTTACGTGCACGAATACGCGGTTGCATCTTGGCCTCAACGACGTAGGGGCGAACCGAAGTGGGATAAAAGTGGAATAATCGTTATTTTTTTTAGTCTTGCATGTTGTTTTTTTACGATTCACCGTTTTATTTCGAGAAGTCGCTTCGCTCCGTCGTTCTCTCTCAGCTTTTACCGCGTTAAGTTCCACTAACAAGAGGGAGAACAAGTTCGCGCTGTAATTCTCGGTGGCACGAGCCACCTCGTTATCGTTGACTTTCCTCTTATCCTTGGTTCCGTGGTTGGGCTTCTTAAGAGCGGAAAGAGTACAATGAGTAGAAAGAGAGAAAGAGGGAGAGAGAAGGTTCTCAGTGTTGACAAATTTTCGTCCAGTTTTCACCGGTTTCCGTGGATCGATACCCAATCGAACACTTCTTCGAGTTCATCACACCAATTGACCCAATTACAATCGATATCACCGCTAATATCTGCGATAATTGGAACGCGTGTCGCGAATTCGATTTTCGAAGCTACAAGAGGGATATTCCTCCACGAGAGTGTCGATTCGAAAATAATTGAAACCTTCCGCTGTAGAACGATCGAGATCGCAAAAACCGCGAGTCGCGTAATCTTTACGACGCTCGCCATCTCTCCACGACGATTGGCCTCGCATTTATGGACTTTATCTTTACAATGGACGTAAACAATGCTTCTCAAATGGATCGAGAAACGACACTCGAGAGACTCGCGCGTGGCGCGGATTTCGAAATTTACGGCGGGGCCGAGTGGTAAAGCGTGCCGCTTTAAGGTTCGTTTATGTCTGCAGACATTGAGCGTGTCCGACACGTGCCGTGGCAGATAAAATAATATTCTTTAATGCAATGTGTATGAACGTATTTATATCTATCGTTACGTGGATGTCGTTACGCGCAGACGCCGACAGACACAGGCTATGTCCAGCCAGCATTTGCGGCAAGAATATTTTGCCTACGCGGCTCATGTCTGTACCTGTCGGAAAGCATCTGCCGGACAGTGTGAAAAGAACATCGGAGCCGTGGAGACAACCCTAACAGCCGTGTCCGCCACGCGTCTTAAACTGGATTTATAAACTTTCGCCACCGTTCCACCACCATTGCCGTTAGCAGCTAACGTAGTTGCCGTTGTTGATTTTCATAATAACTGTATACATACATATATGTCTATGGAAAAATAGCACACGTTCTATCACAGAATCCAGCAAGCGTTCGCGCAAGGAAACCCGCAAGTGACGTTATTTTCCATCACGGTAATCATGACAGTTGCCATCGTAGCGCCTCGCAGGCAATCCAGCGGCCGAACAAGCATCGTGTGCGACGGGTTTTACAAGTTTGCTGTCTTTAGATGTGAATAAACGGTGTTTGTCGGTGTCGGACACGGTATGTGTTGGGAACACTCAATGTCTGCAGATGTAAACCAACCGTTACTCAAAAAGGGTCTTTATCTACCAATGCGCCCTTAAAATTCTTCTCACGGCACGCCAGTTTTTTCGACGGTACTCCTAGACGAACGATGACCCCGTTTTCCGATCGCGTTATCTTCGAATTTTCCCTGGAGTCGCGTGGTTCGGCGCTCCGCTCGTTCGAGAGGCGTCGAATTAATTTCTCCGATGGAAACAATGGTCGTTAAGACGGTATATCGCGAGCAAACGATATTCCAGGTCCACCTCGGCCACCCTCCTCTCCCAGGTTCTTGATTTCTTTCCGATAATCGATTCCAAGCTAGTCTCTCCGATACAAATGGCCACCTACCGGGCACACGGCGTCGCTTTCGCGGAACGTTGAACGGCGCGGCGCGCGCGACGACGATAATATTTTCCTTACCGCGAGAGATGATTTATCGTCCTACGTGGACGTACGGAAGTAATGGAAGTTTTAGTAAATAATAGCGCGCCACTGCCTTATTCTCGTTCTATTTACCGTGGCGTACGCTCAGCCCACCCCACGGCGAAATCCAGCCTCCATTTTTCGGGCGGCCCCTTCTGCCCGATGGTCCCGACCTACAAATTTTTGATGTCACCGACAACGCTATTTCTCGACGTTCCTTGTAATAGCTTTATCACAGTCGACCGTCGCGTCGCGGTGACCTGATTTCTAGTCGGGGATCGTTTTTCTGCGTCGAGACCCCTCGCTCGTCGTTCTCTCTCGTCTTTCGAGAGTACGCGAAAGGTTTAATGGGGTGGCATCGATAAAACTCGTCCGCTCAAGAAAGTCCTCAGCCACTGCGCTTTTAAGGCGTCTCGAGAGAGAAAGAGAGAGAGAGAGAGAGGGTTAGAGTACGGGGTCACGAGGATTCGCGCGGGACCTCATCGAAAAGCGCAGGTCGCGCGGTCATTAGGAAACTGTAAAAATGGCGGGACGGTGACAAAGAGAGTGGACAACGGGGACGAGAAGAAGCGAGGTGAGAAAAGTTCGCGGTAATAGTCGTTCGCCACCTCGCGCCTCATCTCGGCGAGCTTCTTTATTTCTGTAAATCTCGCTGTCAACGGCAAACGCTCTTCAACCTGGAAGAAGCAAAGAAGAAGGACAAGGGGGAGCCTTTCGAGGCCGCGAGGAAACATCGCGAGCGCTCTCTCCACAAGTGGCCAGTCCATTGAGCCTGATTTCTGTACGGGTCGGCATCGTTATGGACACGCCGTGGCCGCGCCATGCCGCGCGATCGTTTGTTTTATCGTGCACCACCACCCTCCGCGCTACGCGACGCGACCAATGCCCTCGTCCATGCTGAGGATAGCCGCGAAATAATTATAATTCAGCGAGATTAATGGTGTCTCTCGAAGAGAGAGAGAGAGAGAGAGAGAGAGAGAGAGAGAGAAAGAAGTGAAACGAAAAGAAGAAGAGAAGCAACATACGCGATGGAAAGAAACAGTATACTACACGCGAGAACGAAGAAAAGCTCGGGGAAGCTCGTTGCTTCCACCTTACGACGTTTTAATTCCACGACGATCGTAGTTCTCGACCTTTATCATTTCCTGGGTTATTGTCCGCTCGCGGTGTTCGCGCGTGAGACGCCCCGGTGCCTTTTACCTTCCGCTTTTCCCGTTTCCGTAGGAACACTACACGAGGCGGCTCCTTACGCGCGTATCCATTTTCTCACGCTGCTTACAGTTATCGTTTCTCTTCACCTTCTCCTTTAACCACGTCTACCCACCTACATCTTCTTCTTCTTCCGCTTCTCCTTCGTCGCGTTTGAATGCGCGAATACGAGCAGTAGCGTGTGCGCTACGAGTCCGCTAACGAGGAGACACGACCGTTTCGTTTTCTCCACCCTTACGAGGGAGCGCGAGGAGGGTGTGCGGGGTTGAGAAAAGGGTATACTTTTTATAGTTCTCCACAACGCCACCCTACCGCGTGTTCCCTCGCGATAGGGCGCGCGGAAACAACTCGCGCATTCGTCCGGTATCGTCACGGGCTCCTCGTCACGTTCCATTTACGGACGTCGGAGTCGTTCCGAAATAAATGATCACGTGTCTCGAGTAGGACGGTTGCCTTGGTCCTCTCGAACCCGCGACGTTGTCCCACCCCGATTCAGGACTGGTAAAGGCGGATTTAAAGCGGTTGCCTTTCTTAGCTCGCTACTGCTCGTCCACCACCCCTCGTTCTCCTCGTGGCGGTGGTGGTCCGCTTCCTTGTCCACCCCTCGCGTCCTCCGTCCATCGCATTCTCTAGATCGATAACCTCCTGTCGCACGCACGAGTCGAATTGATTGCCGCAAGAAAGGCTCGTAAAGGTTGCCCCGCGGAGTTTCGCGGTAGCGTAAGGTGAACGCTTAGAGAAGGAAGAAAGAAAGGGTGGAAGACAGAAGAGTGAGATGAGAGAGAAAGAGAGAGAGAGAGAGAGAGTGGGAAAGGAGTGAGAGGAGAAAAAGAGACCAGGACTAGAGAGAACTCGCGTAAAAGGAATTCCGTGACGGAAAAGTACGAATCCTTCCGCTTCCATTCTGGTCTCCACCTTCGGCTCGGTAACCGTGGCCGCCGATCCGTGATGGCGGCATTATATTGCGATCAGACACAGGTACATCCGTTCCCGAGAATGGCAATGACAAGGCTTTCTCTCTCTCTTGTTCTCTGTTTCTCTATGCCGTGGAAGCGTCGTTCTATTTTCGTTGGCAGGTAGCGCACGTGTGTGACCGTTACGCAACACGCAGAAGAAGGAGAAAGGGGTGGAGGAGGAGGATCGATACGTGTCGATGGCGGCCAATCGGCCGCGAAGCTTTCGCACTGCACGTGAGCCGACGAGCCACGTTGCCCACGCGGTGCGAAGTGCTCCAGGGTAACGGGGAAATAAATCGGTCCACGTAGACCGTCAGGATGGGGTGGGAGGTGGTGGTGGTGAGATCGTCGAGGTGGAGCCAACGAGACGATCCTCCATCGATACGTGACATTTTACGAGTGATCTCGCAAGTACAATGAGATTTACAATCTCTTGTGGAATCAAGTCTGGGAGCTTGAATTCCGATTTTTACTTCGAATACAAATACAGGATAAATAAATTATCTGATCGTGGTGTTCTTGGGCTGCCGGATGAAGCGATTAAAAAGTGAGATTGTCGAGGTGGAGTCAACAAGACGATCCTCCATCCATACGTGATATTTTACGAGTGATCTCGCAAGTACAATGAGATTTACAATCTCTTGTGGAATCAAGTCTGGGAGCTTGAATTCCGATTTTTACTTCGAATGCAAATCCAGGATAAATAAATTATCTAATCGTGGTGTTCTTGGGCTGCCGGACGAAGCGATTAACACGTTGACTGCCGCGGCACCCAAATTCGGGTGACGGTTTCAGTGTCTGATTATAAATGATCAAAATAGGTATTTGGAAGTATAACTAACGCTTTAGATAAGTAACTAAACAATCGCCAAAATTCAATGTTCCGTGGCAGTCAACGTGTTAAAAGGTGAGATCGTTGAGGTGGAGTCAACGAGACGATCCTCCATCCATACGAGACATTTTACGAGTGATCTCGTAAGTACAATGAGATTTACAATCTCTTGTGGAATCAAGTCCGGGAGCTTGAATTCCGATTTTTACTTCGAATGCAAATCCAGGATAAATAAATTATCTAATCGTGGTGTTCTTGGGCTGCCGGACGAAGCGATTAAAAGGTGAGATCGTCGAGGCGGAGTCAACGAGACGATCCTCCATACATACATGACATTTTACGAGTGATCTCGCAATTACAACGAGATTTACAATCTCTTGCGGAATCAAGTCTGGGAGCTTGAATTCCGATTTTTACTTCGAAGTCACCTTCATCCGTCATAATTCAAATCTGGGACAAATAAATTAGCCGAGCGTGGTGGTCTCGGGCTGACGAACGAAGCGATTAAAATAAAAGCCATCCCTCGCTATTGAACACGACTCGAATCCGTGAGAACATAGTTCGATTCCCATCCACGTCTACTACTTATTCATTCTCGGGCCCTCGATTATTCAACGGAACTGGGCTTTCATTATTTATCGCGGTACCAGCGTATTTCGACGATAGCTCTTCCCTCGTTTTCCACGATCGGGGAGAGAGCTCGGACGATTAAACGCTCGATATTTTTACGTCCAACCTCGTGCACGAATCACTATGTAATATCTACAGGTACTTTTTATTCTCTTTTTCCATCCACAGGGGGTCTTCGTTTACCAGATGTACACCTACGAAGTGGCGAACTACGGGAAATATTTTTTCCCCAAATGGGCCAACGCAATTGGGATCCTGATCGGCCTCTCGACGCTGGCGCCCATGCCGTACTTTCTCCTCGTGCGCTTGATAAAGGGACATGTGAGTACGACACGACTCTATCCTATAAATATTTTTCAACGGTACGGGACGCGCGCTGTCCCGGGTCTCGTTATCGCGCGCGCACGTTGAGTGACTTCACCGGTGACGGAAGCGGATCGGCGTTATTATCTAATCGATGGTAATTAATGCGCCCTCCCATCGATAAGCGAGATAAGCCGGGCGCGCAACAAAATATTATTCCGCGTGGCTTCGCTCTCTTCCCAGTGTTTACGTCATCCTGTAGTCCCTTGGATTATACTTGGCCTGTGAATGATTTTCATTCGCTCAACTCCGAGTAGAATCCAATTGCATAACCTAGCGTTTATTTATTCATCTCCCACGCCACATTGCAATTTCCCAACGTTCTCCCCAGTGTCCTCGAAATGTCAACACCGACGTGACGTCGGCGCGGGATCTACAACTGGGTTGAGAATACGCGTAGTTGTACATTCGAAACTTCTTTCTTCCATTACCACGCGGTCGATTTTTCGAACTTCTCGGCAAATCTAGGAAAAAGGAACGCGATGGTCGGCTCGATTGAAAGAAAATCGATTTCACCTCGCGGGTTGTAATGTCAAGGATGAGATTTTAAAGCGGGAGGCAAATTCGGACGATGCAACGGTGAATGTGAAAACGAACGGGGGTTGACTTATTTTGTGGAATATTCGCGTTTTAAGCGGATCGCGCGAGGCATTGCGCGCGATAACGATGAACTGTGCGCGATTGGTGCGTGACGTCACTTCCCACGGGCGAACAGCCTCGAAGAGAGGAGGGTGGGCCCACGAATTTCCTGAAAAGCCGCCCTGCCACCCCATTCAAGCGTGCCACGCCAGAGGCGGCTGCTGTGGCCGCTTTAAAAGTTCGCCACCTCTTTCCACCCTTTCTCTCGCTTCAACCCTCCTTCCTCACCTTCTCCTTTTCGTTTTCTCTCTCTCTCTCTCTGGCTTCGATTCTCCTTCGCTCCTCTCTCTTCTCCTTTTCTCCATCTTCTTACCGCTTTCATCCCTCTCTCTCTCTCTTCTATTTTTCTCCATCTTTTTCCCGCTTTCATCCCTCTTCACTCCTCTCTCTTCCTTCCTGCTCCTCTCTCCTTCTCTCGCTGCAACTCTCCTTCACCCCTTCTTCCTTCTGCTCTCTGTCTTCCCCATTCTCTTATACTTCCACGATTCGGTCCTTCGTTCGCCACGGCCACATCCACTCTCCATCCCACCACGGTAGGAGAAGGAGCCGGGGGTGCCGTATGATCTTCGAAAAGTTCGGACGTCTTAATACAAGTTTTTCCACGGTACGTAGGTAATCGTACTTTGAAACGAAAAGTTCACACCGCGCGCTCCATCGCCCGGATCGCACCTACGGTTTCTGGCCCGGAGGGTAGGCGGAAGGATGGTCCGCGCGAGGGTATGAGAATTGAAAAGGGTGAAGAGAACGAAAAGAGAGAGAGAGAAGGAAATAGAGAAGCGCTGAACCGTTGACGGATATAGAGAGGAAGGATAAGAGAGAAAAGAGTTCTCTCGTACTTCTTGACCGCTTCTCGGCCTCTTTGTGTTAGCTGATAAATTTACCATTACTCTTATCTCACTTCGCTCTGCTCTTCGGCCCACTATCTCACCTCTCTCTCTCTCTCTCTCTCTCTCTCTTGTCCCTTCTCTCACGGTAGTTCAAAATTACTCCATCGCTTCTCTCACTCCCGCGAGCACGTTGCCTCTTAGAGGCGAGAGAACGAGAAGAAGCCGAGAGGATTCTCGAGTGCGAAGGCGTACCCAGAAGGACTACCTCGCGCTTACAATCCGATGTCTTTCGACGTAGTTGCTCTTGCGGAACTCGTCGTCCTCGACGACGACGACGCGCCATGCTAATTTACGATTACGCGGGAGTATTAACGCCCTGGGTCGTGCTACGGCCTCGTTCCCTTTCTCTCTCTCTCCTGCTCGAAGCGTCTCGCCTCACTCGCTCCCGATTTCCAGCACTCTCGCGTCTACCTCGTGTTCCACATTCACCCCTCCCACCCCCTGTTATTAGCGATAAGCCTCCGGTCGTTACCAGAGAATCTTCAGTTTGCGTAAATTTCTTCGTTATTCGAAACCTAATTTAGCCCCACCCTCCAACCCTCCTCTCCAACCATTTCCGCTCTCTCGACATCAAAGCTTTTAGAAACTGCTCGCGTCCGCTCCACTTTGACTTCGCTCTCGCGGCGCATATGCCCTCTCTCGGTTTCTTCTCCCTCCCCGCCCCTCGACGCTCTTTCGCGTTTTCGTTTCTCTCCTGACAAAGTCGAGCTTCGCATTCAGAGAAAAATAAATCGTTATTAAAAATTGCCGACTCTACGGGGAGCACGTGGAGCGACAGTGATTGTACCGTGTGCGCGGAAATAATTTATAAAGGGGAGAGCAAGCAAAGAGCTCGTTATTACTCGCTGTTTAATTAATGTTTTAATTAATAATGACGTTGCTTTTCGCGTTCTCAGTCGTAGTAGTTGCGAAATTATCATCTCTCGATTCTCGCCGCGAAAGTATCTGTTTGTAAATCAGTCGGCAGGCTTGCTTCGCAAATTCGCCAGTCGAATATGGGGTATTTCCGACAATAGAAGTGGCGCGGGGTGCGCGCCACACCGCAAGGAGTTACGGTGCTGGTAATGCGATTACGCTAACTCCATGCCCATCTCGCTCCTTCCGTCTAAACCATGCACACCCACACACACACACACACCAAGAACACACACACACACACACACACACACACCTTCTCCACTTCACGCGTCCGACTATCCTCCTCTCGACCAGCCTATTCTCTCCATTCGCCCACCAACGGGTCTCTCTGTTTTCCTTCAAAGTATCCTCGCACCGATCTCCTTCCGACCCCTTCCTCTCTCCTCTTTCTCTCTCAGGATTTTCTCTTCTACGGTTGGCCGGCGGGCGTGAATCAAGCCCCAGAAATTGGCCAGTCGTGCGGGACCGCTTTATTAAGGTGACAGAGAGCCGCCCGCGAAAGTAGATATTGGAGTTCTCTCGCGGGTGCGCGCACCGAAGTGAGAAAAAGAGAGAGGAAGGAAGAGAGCTCGTCGCGGGATTTATTTTTCGCTCGCACGGTATTACGCGCTCGCATTCAGGCGCGTCAGTCCTCGTTCCATCGAGAGGTGAGCGAAATGGCGAGGACTGGTGACGCGAAAGGTAGTAGGGGTGGGTGGAAGGGACGGTGGACGAAGCGTCGGAGTACGGATAAAAATTTCCAACGATCGTGAGACCGCTCGTACGAGCGTTAGCTTCGCTCGCCGTAAACCGAATACGACCCGTTTGCGAATTCGAAATTTCGCTCCTCGTAGACGAGAGGATTTTCAGAATTTCCTCAGTGGTCCTCGAGTCTTGCGAATTTCACCGTATAATTTACATCTTACGATTCGATTGTTCGCAGAGAGACTCGAGCCTGTTCAAGCCAATGATAACTTGGGGCCCGGCGGTGAACAGGAGCACGTCGAAGGACAACTTGAACGGCACTACCAACGGCACCGAGGTGAAATCGTCGGAGGGTATTCAACCCTAGGAATCGTCAGCTGGTTATCGAGAAAAGACTTCCAATTATCTTGTAGAAGCGTCGTCTTACGAGCAGCGACACCGAATCTCTCTTCTCGCGGGCACACGACGACGACGACGATATGGAAGAGATCGCGAAAGAGTTTCGAGGTTTGAGAAGAAGGGCTACGCCCGAGCGGTGAAGCAAAACGATCCTTTACCTCGTGGCTGCACCCTGGTCCTCCGTGTCTCTCTCTCTTTTCGACTACACACGCACGCTCACAAACACACACGGAAAATGTTTCGTCCCTACCAATTTGCCGAGCCACCTTTCCGCGGTTGGGCTTCCGGTGGCCGTCTCCCGCTAACCGGAAATAATCGTGACAAAGCTGAATGTAACGAGATTACGCGACGCGGAGGATGCTCGCGTTTCTCTTACTCTCTCAGTCTCTTTCACTGTCTCTCTCTTTCTCTCTGACTCACACTTTCTCTCTCTCTCTCTCTCTCTCTCTCACGTTTGGCATCGTCCTAGCAACCACCAGAAATTACAGCAGCCACGGTCGAGGTCTTAAGCCAGATCTAAACCGGACCCAATCCACACCGAATCCAGATCTAATCCCGAGTTAATCCGTGCCTAACCAGACCTTACACACGCTTGCGAGTTGGTCCTTCCTGCAGTTCGCGCGAGTGCCCGCGCCTCATCACCGCGCACCGTCCGCCATTTTCCACCACCACTGTCGCCACGGCATCGTCTTGCGACAGATAAACTCGCGAGATTACGATACGCGCAATATCGGATTTCGGGGGACCCCCACCCACGTTTCGCGTTGAAGTGTTCGAGAATCTTTGTATCTTTCGAGATCTTCCATTCGCATGCTCGCTTTCCGCTCGCGGTTGAAGCTTCCGGTCACGCGCTTGCTCGTGGAAATTAATTCGCTCGTATGAGAAGTGAAACGTGGCGGGTGGAATGCGGTGGGAATTCTCGAGAGATTCGCGAACAGAAGCTCCTCAGGTTGGATCCGCTCGCGATCCTCGAGATATCGATAATCGCGGTACAAAGTAATTTTCAGATAAAACGACACGCGTGACGATTAAGTGAACACTCGCCGTTGTTCTTCGTTGCAGCGCGATAAAGAAGTTATCTCGCCACGGTGAAAGCGAATGCTACTTCAATTTTTCATGTACTTTGTAATTAAGTGGCCTTTCGATTTTCCACGATTCTCACGAGTGCGCGGGATCGAAGATCGCGCGCGCGTGATTGAGAGAGAAAGATAGAGTAATAATCGTTCGTGGATTGCGCTGATTATAAGTGGTGGTCTCGATCGCGAGTCAGCAATCCCGGTAGATGGATTCAGCTTTAAACCGGACGTGGTAAAATTTCGATATGCGCCGAGATCGCGCGCCCCGACGAACAAACTAATTCATGACGATACGAACGAATCTGGGAATTACAGTGAGTACCCACCGTTCTCAATCAGACGGTCAGGAGCGAAATACGATAAGCCGAGTTTCCTGTGCGTAACTCGTATCGAATCTGGATAGAATCCGTCTCGAAAGCATATTCTGTTAATGGTGTTTCAGCCCCGATTCGCCGATGGTAAATCCGGCGATTACGTCCGGCGTTAAGATTAATAATAATTAGGATAATGCGATTTTCCGTACGGAATGAGCTTAGCTCGTTCATGAGATTTGTAATAAAACAATAAATTGGGTTAAGCGACTGCCTTTTCTCTTTTCTTCCTCTTCGATTCTGAATGTGATACACGACGAATGTGAAGACAGATCGATAAATGTCGGCGTAGGACCACGCACGAGGATATGGTGACGAAATTGTAGATCACAGTAGATACGCTCGGTATTAAGTCCGGCGTAGGCGAAACTCAATACACGGAGTTGGCACCTAATTCGTACTGTACCCAGATCTAATCTATCTCGATTACAGACCCACGTTTACAATACAACACTCGTGTTTCTCCGGTACTACTACCCCCATCTCGTAAACTCTATGTTCGAGTTTCTTGGCAATCTAGGTGTTGCGGGATAATGGCATTAACGGTCACGAAGAACGAGAATTATGATGTATGGTTCATTCAATACGAATAATTTCGGGTACGCCTATTTCAATTTTCCGCGAGCATATGGAGTAATCGGTGTTAAGGTGTGTATTACCAATTTCCTATATTAATTATTAGTATTAATGGAAACTTGTCACGTGTCACCTGTGCCAAATCCAAACACGATCTCTCAGGAACCGCATTAATCAACAGAGATGCATTAGACGTTAACTTAATATCATAATTTGGACCACATTTCACTCTGCTCAAGCCAATGCCCATTTCAATTTTCTACGAACATTTAAAGTAAACGGTATTAAGGTCGATATTACTAGCATTCTATATTCATCCCTTGACTACTGCAGACTTGGATACGTACCGGTCATACCATACGGCAGGAATTGAGTTACGATGTGCACTCAGATCAATAATCAAGAAACTGAATTTCACTACATAAAAACAAAGTTAAACACTTTCTTATTCGAATATTTTATTCTAGGGATAAAACAAGAAAATAACTGTAAAATTTAAATTTAAATTGTGGGATAAGGCGATATGGAATGATTCATTGAGCAAAAAATAATTACCACGGTACGAAGTGATGTCTTCACAATTCGGTTATTGTCTTTTTTTATTTTTCGCTAATATTTAAATATTTAAGTAGCAGATGACTATCGGAATATGTACCAGCGAAATTAGCATTACCTCTTGTCTAATTGAGATAAGATTTATGGGAATAAATATCGATACAATTTTCGGGGCGCCTATAGGCGCCCTCCGTGTCAGAAAGCCAAACTGCGTGGAGCGCCTATAGGCGCTCTCAGTGTTACAAACGCAAAATTTCTAAGCGCCTATAGGCGTCCACTATAGTCAAGGGGTTAATTACCAACATCAATGGAAACTGGTTACGTATAACCAGTGCCTAATTCAAACGCAATCTCTCACGAGCCACATTGATCAACAGATGTGCACTAGACGATAACTTAATTTCATAATTTCCACTGTATCCCACTCAGCTCGAACCAATGCCCATTTAAATTTTCCACGAACATATAAAGTAAGCGGTATTAGGGTCGACATTACCAGTATGCTGTATTAATTACCAATATCAGTGGAAACTGGTTACCTGTAACTAGTGCCTAATTAAACGCAATCTCTCACCAGCCGTGTTAATCAACAGATATGCATTAGACATTAACTTAATTTTTCAATTTCCACCGCACTTCACCCGGCTCAAACGAATCTCACTCGAGTACCTACCACGACCACCCATGGGACCTTAATAAAATCATCGTATAATTAAAACATCTCTGGAATGAGATTCCAAAAACGATTCGCGCTACTGTAAGATCCCGTTGGTATTTCGCATTAGCAGGCAGAGTTCATTACGCGACAAAGCTCGGCTTTCGCGAAAAACAACTGGATCCGGTGAGAATTCTCGGAGGGTCTCATCAACGATAACAATCTCGCTACACGTGGACCCGCAGCGTGCTGTCGGCGCGCTCGCTTTTGCGTACGCCACATCGCGGTAACGCGAGCGTGCTTTGCCGTTACACGATTACGGTGCGCCAAAATGATAACGCGCAAGAGGCACAAGAGAGAAGGACAAGTTTCGAGTAACAAGCCGCTCACTTCTGTCGGACTTTGCGCCGGACGTCGCGGCGCACAATCCTTCTCTCGATCGACGACCTATAGATTGTTCTCTTATCTTATCGCGTATGCCACGTCGCGATAAGCTAGCTTCTCGCGTCGTCTCCCCCCTCGTAAAGGAGAGACTCACGTTGCGCAATGTAATTTGTTAACCGCGAACGTCGACGAACAATTCAGGTGGCAGATGGAAAGAATGATTCGTTGGACACCAGTTTTCATCCTTCCATCTGCAAGCAGAGCTCCTACCTAACCATCCAGACCTAATCACCACGTGGAAGAAACTTCAAGCTGAGAGAAGGAAAAAGCGGAATCGGACGATCCTCCTGGCATTCTCGTTTCGTCGCCGGCGTGCGAAACGAGTTTGTATACATGCTGAGAAGCGGCGCCGTTCGCGACTGCGAAAAGGAAGAAAAAGGATAAATAAAGGGTGAGGGTGGAGACGGAGCAGAGCGCCGGATGTAAGAGAGTGGAGCAACGGAGCAGCGACGAAGGAGGAACGTGGGGTGGGGGGTGAGGTGCCGGTGAAATAATGGCCGTGGGATATAATCTTCGTGGCGATAACGAAGTAACCCCACGGAGTCGAGTTTTACGACGGTTTAAAACGGTATTTATAACCCGACTGGAAACTACGTCGGGCCCTGTAACCGATCCGACGCAGCTGTAACATTCTCCCGGCACCCGCGCCGCTTCAAATTAGGTAACAACTTCGATAACTCGGCATCCCACCCCTCACGCTCGCTATCTCCTTCTCTCGCCTACCGAGAAACAGACTGGCATGCTACAGTAAATTGCACGAGTAATGCCCGCGTGAGCGGGCGCTTCCTCGCGCGAGTTCTTTTGATCGAGCGGAATAAATCGTGCAGCTTCGCGCCTGAGAAGGAGAGAAAGGGATAGAGTGAGAGGAGAGCGCGCGCTCTAACATCGGTAAACACATTAATTCACCCACCCGCAATTTAGCGAAGGAGCCTAGGAGAGGGAAGTCTCTACAGTTACCTTTGTTCCGTTCGATTTAAGAGACAGGTGGAAGGCGGCAAAAGGAGAGAGAGAGAGAGAGAAAGAGAGAAAAAAATTGAGAACGTTGCAAACGTCGAGGCGGTAGACGAGAGAGGGAGAAAGGGGTTGAGAGAAAAATAATTAGAGAAAGAGTCATTTATTCTGAGGAGTAGCACGCGGCGAATCGCGGGCGAGCGCAGCTGCAATGAGGTCAGCGCTAGTAATTAGTCCTTAATTCTTATTATGTCTCTAGAGAGTGCTTTCGGTCGCCGTTCGCCATTTTGGCACGGCCTCTACCGCGAGTGGTGGCGGTCCCTCCAGGACGAGCTCGCGCTCGTTAATTCGAAAGGAGGGACACCCTCTCGCTAAATGAGGAGGAGGTAGGAAACTGGAATGGCGTGGCTCGTCGAGAGAATTAAGAGTCACGATCGTTCGCCAAACGATTAGAATCGAGTTATTCGCGATGATTGTTTCTCGGACATTCCGACCATCTCCCCTGGCGAGCTCCGCGTGCGTGAGTTCCGCGAGACTCGAATGGAGGAGAGTAGGTCGCCCTCGTTACGAATTAATGAGAGAAAATGGGAGGGAAAAGCGGACGAAGCGAATGAAAGCTCGTCAGTCGACGTGGCCTGGCCTCGGGATAACGCGATTAGAACGACATTAGAAAAGTCAGGATCGTGGAAACAAATTTCAAGCGACTCGCGCAAAAATCTTTACCAATGCTTAAAAGCGAGAGTATGAAGGGCGAAGGTACTCTTTAATCGTGGCGGAACATTCTCGCGGATTATTCTAATGGGTCCACGAGTAAGGTCCGAGTTTACTTGAACTTGCCGTTTCTTTCCACGTGGTTTCTCTTTCCTCGCGTATTTGTGAAAATCCACCCCGAGCGGCCCATCGATGGGAGTTACGATGGGCGGAGAGACGGAGAAGATGGAAAGATTCCTTCCTGCGATTTCGCGAAATTGCCTCAGCCACCGTTCTCAAAGCCGCCTTCTCTCCTTCTTACTTCTCTTACCCGAGATATTTACACACCGTCGACTTACAGAAATTGAATTACTACGTCGCCCGGTTATCGACACGAGGCGAAGCCCACCTTGCTTTTCATCAACGAGACTTTCTTTCTCGCTTTTCGCGCGCAATGCCGCGCCCGATGCTTGTTTTCTCTCTGCGGAGGCTCATTCGATATTGACACGCTGAATATTCAAAGCGGGCGCGATACAAAAGCCAAACGTCGGGCTTTGTCCTTTCGCAGGAACGAAGTGTCGAGCGAGCGGGTAGAAAATGCTTCGTCGCGTCGGTGTCTCGAAAAGAGAGAGAGAGAGAGAGAGAGGGAAAACATCCGCTTGTTTTGCACTTCATTTTCCGCCTCAGCCGCGACTCACCAGAAAACTGTGAAAACGTCGACGATAATAATTCCCTCGGATCCTGGAATGATCGCTCTTTCGCGGCCCGCGAATAATCGCGGCGCAGCTCGCTCCGCTTCGTCGAACCGCGAAATATGGAATTTTCACAGGCAGCCAGTCCCTCGTTCCTCTTAACCTCCTCCGGCTCTCGTCGCGCGTCCGAATCTGGCGCTAATTGCAGCTTACGACGTTGTTCCTAGCCACTCTTCCATTAACCGTCCGGGCCACTGCAATTAACCGGAATTTCTATGAGATTCCACGCGCCCGCCTCAAAGGACCGCGCGCGAAATTTATTGTTTCGATTTATTATGCAGTCTGCACTCTCGTTACCGTGTATCCTTAGCCCGCGACCATCTCTCCATCTCCCCGCGTTTCCTTCCAACCCCTCTTTCCACCATTCCACCTCTGTTTCCTCTCGCGCGCGCGCCACTTTCCCACCCACGAAGCACCTCCTCGGTTTTCCGCGCGCGCCACGCCATTTCTGCCACGCGTAATAAGCTTGCCCCTTTTTGCTACAAATGCGCGCATAATGGAAGATTTGAATTTTAAAGTAGCGTCCGCGGCTCCCGCCGACTCTTCTGCCCACCCCACGCCACGCGCCACCCTCGCCATCCGCTAACGAATACACGAACGAATTTTCAACCGTGCCGCCTAGATGGGGTACGACGAAGAGCCCTCCCACCAAAATTTGTATACGGATCCATTTCACAATCCTCGCTATTAAAGTTGTCGACGGCTATTTGCATTTCCCTCGGTTCTTCGTGTTCGTAATGCCGGGCGAAGTAGTGGATGGAAAAGGGTTCGTGGAGGGGCAAGGTGAATAAGATTTAGAATCAGTCACCGACAATTGGCCTCGACGGACGTCGTGGACTCGAACGACTGCGACAGAACTCGCACCCACTGGCGAGAATACTTCTCGAAGTGAATTGGGATCGGTGCTGTGGCACAACGGAGCTGGGTATTAATAACGACGGCCGATACGAGGTCGGATGACAAATCGTTGGCTATTCTACTAGCCGCTCGTACTTATTGCAAGCGGTTAGTCGCCCACCGATCGACGATAGGGCACACGGTAAGCGCCAGCACGCGACCGCCGTTTATATTTCAGGGCATCTTCCTCTCTAGCTTCTCTTCCTTTTTCTCGTACCGTCCCCATTGTCCGGGTCTAGGAGAAGCGTCTCGATTTCGAGCACCGGTTCTTCGGATCCTCCTCGTCTTTCCTTTTCGATCGTTTCGTTGTTCGTACGGTCGACGGTATTTGGTCTAGGTACTCTTCATTTTTTTTTCGTCCTCTTTTCTGTTCAATTAAACGTTTCGTTTTCACGTCTGACCCACATCAGTCATCGTGCAAATGTCGTTCTTTGAAATAAAGAGATTTTTATTAGTTCGATCGTGGGCTTACCGCGGAAAGACATCATTTAGAAACTCGTAGCATTACTTCTACGCGCCCTCTTAAAGGACACGCTGTTCTTATTTTTATTTCCTTCGTCCTTCTCGTCTCTCGACTATCCTCGCCTTACTCATTGCTCCCGTCACTGCGTTCCTTAAGCGGCCGACGACGTCCCGTCAAGCCTTTCACTTAAGCTCCTTACGATCGACAACTTCTCGACGCGCTCACCCTCCCGACATAATTAATGTAATCCTAGGGAACGGTGGTCGGTGTACCTTTTTTTTCTTACCTCTCGTGGCGTATCCCTAGCAGTCCGTGGAAAAGGTTCCCTCGGAAGTGCCTGAAATTACAGCATTCACTTCCACTCCCTTATTTTGCCTCGCCTCGCACATCGTCGACGCTCGCTTATCGTTTGATCTCTCCCAAAGCGACCACCCAGAAAATTTTCCGCCCGTTAGCACAGGCAGAAGAAGCTACTCGAAATCGAGAGATTGATTTTCTCCAAGACTCGCAGCTGCGAAATTCTTGAAACGATCTTCGCGACATTCTCGACCGAGAATGCACGGAGCCGTAGAAAGCTCGAAATGAGTATGCAGATGGAGGTAGAAGAGAAGTAAAAAGTGTTGCTGCCCCACGGAAAAAAACTTCGTTAATCGTCCCTCGGCATTCTTCGGCGCGAAAAGAAAAATCTAGAAGAAAGGGAGCCCCGTCGGTGGAAGGGAAATTAATTAAAAAGATCGGTCCCTTCCGCGCGAAGAAGACTGGGATCGAAGGACGAGATTCGTCCTTTTTATTCCGCCGAGAGAAATGGAAAAGGCTCTCGGGGTTCGAGCGCGCGAATTAAATGGATTCCGCGCCCGCGCGAATTTTGACGCCGTGATCGAGGGTACGGGCCGACTTAATCGTTCTATCCATATCATATGCATAATTTTACGTAGCTCCGAGGGTCGACGATAAATCGATATGCGGTCGAACGGACCGACACGCGATGGAACGAGGAGGAGCGGAGGAGAGGCCGATCGTCGAGGTTGGAAGCTCGACGCGTTCGACGAGGCCGTCGCACGCCGCCCGCAACTCTCGTGCGCCGGGTGTGCAGGTACGCGGAAGGGAACGCGGTAAATGCAATTGAGTGAGATACGGCACGGGTAAACGTGGCTTTCCGATGCGAACGGCCGAGGGAATCGTAATTCGGGATATCGGGACGCGGTACGTAAAACTCCAGCGACCCGAACCCTTCGGCCGCAACGAGAAATCCGTGCGCTGGCGTAACCAGGGTGCGGATACGCGAGAGAGAAAGGGAGAGAAAGAGAGCACGCTCGAGTAGTTAAAACTGTTGGAGCACGAGCTCGTTGCATCGGCCGAGTAGAAGTACCGAAGTCGAATTGTTATTTTAAGAAATAATAACAACGGAGAAAGTAATCGTCGTTGAGAATAACACGGTCGAGGAGTGACTGATATTTTCCTCGTACGAGAGCGTGCGAGAGCTACACTGAAAAAATTGTATTCTTAAAGTACAAACTTCATAATTCATCTTAATAGATATTCTTAATAGATAAGAATATTTTCTTATCGATATGACGGTTTTTGGAATATATTCTTAATAATCTGAATGTCGCCACACAATGTGTGTCAGTATTCGGTTAAGTTAGGCACATGTCGATGCCTGTATCTTGTTCCTCTTGCAATTCTGCGTAATTTTGAGTACTATATTATTTTGTGTGCTGTGTTGTGCACAAAGTATGGATATGGAAATGACGAAGTGGCTAGAAGAAGAGGATTTGGGCGATTTAATGGAGATATTTACAAGTTATAGAAATACATGTATATATGAATTGTAACCTTGTCTCGTGACTATATTTCTCAACCAATTCTGATTTCAAGATATGGATAATGTAATTTTCGACAATATAAAGAGTGAAGCATTTCATTAAGAGTTTTGTTTCCAATAATTATATACGAAGTATATCCATACAAATTTTTTACCAGGTTATGTTAAGAATATCTGATAAAAATATCCGTTAAGAATATTTGCTTAGAGGAATCTGTTTAGAACATTCTACTCTGAAATTAAGAAGATCCTCTTGTTGCTTATTTTAGTGGGAAATATTCTAAACTTAAGTGGTAAATTCTTAAGATAAGAATACAATTTTTTCAATGTAAGAATGCACGGTTCTTCTTCGATTCTCACCAAAGGCCAAAATCGATTGAACGCGATATTAACGCTTTCCCCCCACCTCCAAATGCTCGAATTCCCAAGCGCCTACCCCTGCCGGCCCTACTTTGGCGAAACTTCGATGCACCGAATCGACAAAGGCAGCTTCCTCTAGCGTGGCACGATCCGGTCTGGGCAAGCGGATTTCCGGGCTAGCTCTTACCACGGACCATCCGGAGGTACGCGCGGGGCAAGCTGCAGCGTAGCTCGCCGAGCCACCGTTCTACTCGCGGCTGAAAATCTCGATGAAGATCGAGAGGCTTGATTGGGCGAGCGCCTATCGGAAGCCTACTGCCTAATGCGAAAACGCGAGGACCTCGAAGTTCCATACAGCCGTGAAACTTTAACATTACTGTAACCGCGTTATCGTTACCGCGCGATATTACATCACGATAATAGAGTTAGGGACTGGAGGTCGGCCGTATTACCTTCGTAGACAAAGGAAGGGTAATTCCATTAGGCTCTATTTAGAAGGCGCGCTTGCTTCGCGCGCGCGACGCCGTTAATATTCTACGACGGTTATACGACCTCGTTTGCGGCGAGGTTAAGAGCTGGAAGGACCGGAGGGGGGTGCGAGGTTGAAACTGTAAGAGCGAAGAAGGTGTTGGTGTCGGTAGGCGCAGAAATGAGGCATAAACAATACCGACCAGGTCACGGTGGTAGGTTACGAGGGGGGGTTAGGGTTTCATCGCGAATAAAGATTCCTCCGAACGTTCACCGTTGTCGATCGTGAAACTGTTGGAGAGGAAACAGGAAGCGATCGATTCGTCTCCGCGTGGATCCCAGAATTGCGAACGAGGGATTCTCGTGCAACTGCGGTGGTGGTTGGTGGGGAGTGCACGGCATTGCAACGGACGCTCACTAATTATGCAAATGGGTTTAGGAGACGGCGCGTCGCCCGTTAACGAGGGGGCCGCACGTGCCGTTCGCGTTTCCATCCACCCGTGGAAACGGTCCTCTTTCGTGCCAGACGTACAACACGACGTGCTACACCAGGCCGGCACGTGCATCAGTCAGCGAGTTTTCCACGCCACGAATCAACGGCGTCCCGTACGCCGTCGCGCGCATTCTTTCTCTATATATATTTCTTTTTTCTCTTCGTCCTTTTGATTTTTTTCCGCTCGTCGGACCGCCGAACCAAAGCACGGACGACAGATGGACCGCGGCCGTGCAGAGTAGAATGAACGAACGTACGTGTATTGACACAAGGTACAACGAGCAATTCCGATCTGGAATTTCGAGCGGCCTCCAACGGGTGGCGCACGACTTTCTCTCGGCTGTGGTGGTGGCGGTGGTGGTCTTGGAGCGCGCGGCTGCGAGCGTTCCCACAGTAGTCGTAGAAAATTATGAATGTGGGTGCCGCTCGTTTATGCCGGCCTCTGTGTGTGTAGGGTGCGCGCGAGGATAGGTGGAGGCACCTTGCGATGGGCGATGGAGAGGTTGAGGGTACGGAGGATCGGAACGGTGGAAGGACTAGGAGACGAGTGAAAGGAGAAGAGGGAAAGGTGTGTGTGTGTGTGTGTGTGTGTGTGTGTGTGAAGAAGACAGAGAGAAAGAGAGAGAGAGAGAGAAGACAGGGTGCCGGAGACAGAGTATAAATGCCGCACACGGCTGTCGCGCAAATCTATTCGCCGGATCCGCCTGCATTGTCAGAATCCACCTAGCGCGGTTATGCCGCGGCGCCGCGCGCGCGCGCCGTGGAGCTTCGCTTAAATGAGAATCTTTTATACATTCCGTGTACAGGCATTTCCGTTATCCTTTTTTCTTTCCATATTTTAATTAATGGCGGGGCCTTCCCGCGCGAATGCAACGCACGAGAAATGAAATCACGATGGGGAAGGCTACGACGACGAAGCCGTTCTTCTCTCTCTTTCTCTCTCTCTCTCTTACCCTTTATCTACGCTTTCTGCCTCCTCGCTACCTCTTCACCCCCATTCGCGCCCCTACCCTCCTCCTCCTATTTTACCTTCACCTTCTCTCATCCTCGTGCCTCCTCCTCCATTCGCCTCCCGGCGGCCGCCTTCTGTGTTTCGTTGCCTTTCGCTTCTATTCCCATTCTCTCTCTGCTTAAACACGCGAGCGCACTAAAGTTCTCTCTCTCTCTCTCTCTCTTTCTCTCTCTCACTTGGTTCTCCGATTTTTCTGTTCCTTCCTTTACCGTTTGCTACTCGTCTTTCCTTCACCTTCCTCTGCTCCGTTCCTCTCGTTCACGTATCATCTCTGCTCGTTTCGTTCCTCTCTTCCACCTATCGCTTTCTCCTCGTCATTCTTATGTTCTCCGTCGCGCAAAGTTTGCAGCCCCTCCTCCGTTGTTTTCAACCCCGTGCGTAAGCCCAGGCTGCTCCCTTGTCGAATCAGATACCAGCAACAAACTGAAAATTCCACGCTTCAACGGAATCATGAATAACTGCTCCGTACCCTGTCGCGCGATGCCGTTGTACCTTCTTCCTACTCTTTTTCTTGCGGCTTCTCTCGTTTCGTTCTGCCTCCATTACAATCAGACTACGCGACAGGGCTCTCTTCGCGTCGCCTCGTTATTTACTAGTTACGATCTCTTCCTTGTTCTCCCGCGTTTACGTTGAATCACGGTGGGATCTAAGGGAAGGAGAGAGAGAGAGACAAGGAAATTGGCATGGCGCTAGTAAATCTGAATATTCTACGGTGTGGAATTTTTCGCGGCTTTTGGAGAGAGGCCGCGACCTTTCGCCATTGTTCTCCTGGGTTTTAGTACGCCCACGTCCATCTCGAATTCTATCCATTCGTTAAACAAGTTTATTCATTGGCGACCGAAGTCGTGCATTAGCTCGGATAAAAGAGGGACGCGGTCAAAAGCTCCGGCCCCGTTCATTATTCATTACCGCGGAGGGTGGAGTACTGTGAAAGTTTCTCTGTTCCGGGGGCGCGTAACACGAACGAGTAACAATAGGCCGTGGAAAAGAATCGGTGAGGATGCAAGAGGGTGCGTGGTACGAAAAAAAGGAAAGAACGAAGGTGAAGGGAGCAAGAGAATCTGCTGGATGTTCTTGTTAATTACGCGTAGCACGTCTGTTCGCCATGGCGGAAAAATGATATTCCGTGGAAATGAAATTCGCCTCGTAGTCGGAGAATTAACGAAATTCTCAATTATGAGAGTAAGCGTAGTGACGACGCAAAAATTACGATCATTCTCGGAAAGATATTTTTCACCGTGTAACGGTACCCTCGCGCCACCGTGCGCTTCGCTTCACCTTTACTCTCCTCGTACTCCGAGAAACTTACAACGGTTCTCCTGTATATATCTCACAGGGACAATCCACTCGCAACAGATCCGCTACGGTAACACGCAGCGGTGCGCAAGCAGATTCTCCGAGACCTAAACTCCACCCAAGAGAGGGCAAGAGGAGAGGGCGAAACGATAAATCACTTTATCCCACTCCGCCCGCCATACATTCTCCCCAATACTACAATTATGTCCCAACAAACTTGCGTATAATACGACTTGCTAATGATTTATAATATACTGGCTCGGCGAACAAACGATCGGAGGGTGCCTGGGGGCTGGGTTTTGCGCGAAGAGGTGGAGTAAGAGAGAATCGAGAGAGAAAATCAAGAGAGAGAGATGGTACATTTTATTTATTCTCGTTGAAGAGAGAAAGAGAGAGAGAGAGAGAGAGAGAGAGAGAGAGTGCATCGTCACCTCACCTTTAAGAAACTCATCGGCCGACTTTCTCGGGCCTTAACGCGACGATTGATCGGAAAAATTCACGCCCTTCCGTACCTAGGACGTCGCGCAATAGAGTTCACATCGAATCGCTTCGATTAATTATACGCCCTCTCCTCTTTCCGTCCGTGCTGGGGATAATCGCGTAACGTCGCGAAGTCGACTTCCTTTGATTAATTATCCTTGTCGCGGGATGACGAGGCTCGCGCTGAATTATAAATCACGACACCGTTGAGGTGCTGGTGCCGCAACGATCGAGGACACCTTCCTCAGTTCGCTTCGGTCCTTCTACCCTTCTCCTTTGCGTTTGACTTGTCCCGTAGGTGATTGCAGACGGTCGCGCGCTTGTAAATTATAAAATATCGTACTTGGGCGAAATCGGGTTCACTCGCAGAGTTTAAGATGTTCCTTTCGCACGTAAACAAGTAGAAGAATAAGAAACTTAAATGTCTCCTGGAAACTCTCTCTCTCTCTCTCTCTCTCTCTCTCTCTCTTTCTCTTCCATGAAATTCAGGACTCCGTTACAGCGTGCGATCCAAATCGCCTGATCTCGAATGCATAGCCTTGCGGCTTCCGGCTCCATTTTCCCGAACAGTTTCAAACGGTGCTTACCGACACCCGACAACGAGACGCGTCTTGGCTCGGCTTCGGCCAAAAATCACGCGCGGATGCCGTAACGGCGAAAACTTCCAAACTGCAGTTTAATATCGATGCGCCGTCGCGCGCCGTGCCTTCTTCTCGGGCGTCGCGACGTCCTTTTCTCCGGTTCGTTTTCGTGGAACTGCGCTCGGTCGTTTTTTTTTTTATTGAAAAAGAATGGCGGTCTAGCCGATTCGAAAATTCACGCTTATGCGCTAGGAGAGTAAAGAAGACTGGAGAGAAAGAGGATGTTAGCTCGCGTATTTTCGCCTCCTTAAATTACCGATCAATTCGTCGTGCACGGTGTCTTGTTCTCAAGCGTCACGACGTCCCACTCTTCACTGTGTTTTCATGGAACTGCGCTCGGTCCTTCTTTTTATAGAAAAGGAATAGAGATCTAGCCGATTCGAAAATTCACGTTTACCCGCTAGGAGAGTAAAGAAGACTGGAGAGAAAGAGGATGTTAGCTCGCGTATTTTCGCCTCCTTAAATTACCGATCAATTCGTCGTGCACGGTGTCTTGTTCTCAAGCGGCACGACGTCCCCCTCTTCACTGTGTTTTCATGGAACTGCGCTCGGTCCTTCTTTTTATAGAAAAGGAATAGAGATCTAGCCGATTCGGAAATTCACGTTTACGCGTTAGGAGAGCATGAGAGATTGGAAAGAAGGAGAATGTAAGGTTCGCGTCTTCTCGCCTCCTTAAATTACCGTCGAATTCGTCGCGCCCGTTTCCATTCTCGTTCTCAACGTCTACCTTCTCCACTGGCGTCTCGAAGGAGGGCCACTCACATTCCACTCCGTTTCGCGGGCTCTGCAAAGTTCATTCTCAGACCACCTGTCGATCTATCATTTCTTCACCCATCGAATCGCGGGGCTCATGAAATAAGGATAGGTCGCCGGGTGAAATGGAAGGGTGGCCCGTGCGATTTGGAACGCGGTGCGGATGTGACGTAAATATGCGATTATGACGTCTCTGATGTAGATGCTCGCTACACGCCAGTTGCCAAGAATAGCGAAGATATCTGGAACTTGTCAAAGGGCTAAAATTTAGTTACTACGCACTCTCCATTTTTTTTCGACTTTAATATTGATACACCTTACGATAACCATATGCGCGTTATACTTTTTTGATCTCGTAGAGCGCATCTTCTCCTCGCTATTTACGCGTGGAAAATAAGGAAACGAAATAACGAGAACACGGTATACAAAAAGGAAATAATATAAAATGTACGAAGATTGGTAAATGATAGAGGCTCACTGGAGGGAACGATCTGGAGAGCGACGAAGCGGATGAAAGGGCGTCCTGCGAAGATGGAGAGTGAGCGAGAGAAGTAGACGGTGAAGGAGAGAAAGGAACCATCGTTCACCATCGATTTCTTGAGACAGGACCAGTCTCGGAGTGACGTTCGGCGGAGAGTAAACTCGGCGCTATAATTGAGTTCGACGTGCCTTGGAAGGGCGGTCACGCGGGCTCAATGTATCCATGGATACATATACACATATATATATGTATATATACATATATATATAGATATATATATCTATTATATGTACAGTGTATAATGTTACATGCAACATACGTGTATCGGCGCTCACGTGTATGTGCAGAGGATAAGGCCACGTGGCGCGACACACGTTAGATGATACGTAGCGCGCAGCTAGTGGCGCGCAGTAGTGATCGAGCGAGCAGAAGGCAGTTTTTATCGTCGCCCAGGACTTCGAGGGGACTGACAGTTTAATTATTTACTTTTAATGAACGACCGATGAGCATCCGCGTAAAACGCGCGAGCTCGTCCCGCTTTTCCAGGTCTCTTACCATCCGTTTAAACTTTCGTGCGTTTCTACTGGCCCAAGGACATTAACCCTTAGTGTGCACAAGTGCACACGGGGTCGTTTTAACCCCAAAATTTTATTTCAACTTATATAGCGTTAAACGAGAATGGGCCGTGGAATCGAATTCCTAAAAAAATAGAGGCTCATGCCTTTCCCAAAAGCGTGGAACATGGTCAGTTGTAAAGCTTTCTCAGTGTACCCGTGATAATCGTACGGAGCAGACGCGCGCACACAGTGGGGTCAGATTGATGATTCGCCACGGAGGTGTGCACACTAAGAGTTAAAGACAAGAAGTACGACGAAAAAGGGATTAAAATGTTTTCCTCGGATGAAGAGGCCTATTTGAGGAGAGTCGATGTTCGAAAACGGTCTGTTACGGTGCGCGCACTTCGACGTAAAAATTCATAGGAGAGAATTCGAATTTTAGGAAAAAATTCATAAGAGAAATTGTCGAGAACGATCGATTGCGTCATCTTGTCTATTTCGTCGCGGTCGTTAATACCGCAGCATTCGGCATCTGGCAAAGGGATTCGCTTAAACGAGTAAAACAGGAATGCTGAATCGATATATTCACCCAGATCCACCCCTCCGTACGTTTCTCTCACTCTCTCATTCTCTTCCTCTCTCTCATTCGGTTCTCTTCTCCACCGCCACCTACCGTGGATGATCCGTGTAATACGGCCAGTGACGAGAGAGATTTACACCGAGGCCACGAGAGCACCTCGAATCGGCACAATCCCTCTCTCACATCCTTCACGTAAAATTAGTATTACCTTCGTTCGAGCGAGGCCGACTGCTTTTTTCACTCGCTGCATTATTCCAAATTAAACGACAATCGGGCATCCGTCGTAATACCCCGTCCGATAGCCCGTCTCCGCTCGCGTCGGTTTCCATTGAATCCATCGCGCGTCATTCAGTACCACCCATCGATATTGTCAGACGACGACGACGTCTTTCCCCGCGTATCATTATCGGCCTTATTCGCCGTCGGAGTCGTGGAGAAAAATCCTTGGTCGATGGAACTGCCACGAAAGAGCAGACAGTGGAATGTCTCGATACTCTGATTTCTCACCGTGGAATATTTTAACGCGCACACTTATACGACACGGTATTCACGAGCCGACTCGATCCCTCTCTCGAGATCGAATATGTGCTCACCGTTCTACTCCGTTGCTCAAAGCTACCTTCCACGTTCTCCGTCCTGGTAGACGGAGTAAGTGCACGGGGATCGGACGAGCAGCGAGGTTGTCCAAGTACGAGCGCACGAGGAGCTAGTAGTAGGGTTCCGCTTATACGAACGTTGTAAACGTTCGTTTTAGTGCCGCGAGCAGCCCCCGCGCTTGGCCTACCTTTTATCGAGATGCGAAAGGCGATGGTATTGCGCGCGTCGGTGAGCGGCGAGGCGGATAAAGGCTACGATCTCGCGAAGGAGAAAGGAGAAGACGGCGTGGAGAAGGAAAATGGGGTTGAGAGGGTGGTGTAGGAGTGAGGACGAGAAGGAAGGGAAGGAGAATATCCGGAGGAGGGAAGGAGGCACGGGATAAATATATATAAGGTGCGGAATTGAGTAAAGTACGAGAGTGGAATGTGACGGAAAGAGAAATACGAGGCTGTGCAGAGGTGCAGGCGCGAGAGGACGGACGAATGAGTCGACGGAAAAATATATAGAGATGAAAAAGGCCGAGAGAGATGGAGGTGGACGAGAGCGACGAAGGGCCGGACGAGGGAGAAAAGCTTGGAGATTTAGCGACAAGCGTAGAAGAGACGTAAGGGAGGTGGACAAGGAGGTAGAGAAGGTTGACCAGGGAGATTCAGAGTGGACGCAGGCTCCAAGTAACGGGACGAACTCGAGTTGAAATAGGCGAAATAGAAAGAGACAGAGACGAAGAGTCAGGCGACGGATTCGAAGGGGAAATATTTTCGTCGTGCCCATCTCTCCTTCCATCCTGGACCTTTTCCCAAACGCCCTCGATTCACCTTTCTCGGACTGGCCGACGAATTTATTCCTGGAATCCGGCCGCATTGGAGTATCACGGTATTTCTGGAAGTCCGAGCGTACTTCTACCCGTGCATCTACCACGTTCGCTGAGGCGCGCGAATCTTTTTTTCCACGGGTCCTTTCTCACGTTCTACTCCCCGGGTTCTAATTTCGAGAGACTCAAACCGGTCCTCAAGACGTTGCCAATAAATTTCAGGCTTGAGCGCGCGATGTTTCTCTTGCTTTAATTCCACACGGGTTCTGGTATTTCAATTAACGCATTGCTCACCGTCGTCCTTTTAACGAGATTGACCCTAGCGCGCGGATTGCTACTCTGTCTCTCTCCGAAAACATATCGGTACTTCCAATAAAGGTCAATAACGTTCGGACAACAGAAGACACACTGATACTCTCCTAGACATACATTCATTAAGATACAAAACTGGCATAACCCAATGCTATATTAATTAACGTCACGAGAAACGTTGATAAATATTGGCCCGGGGAGTCGATGGCAAACCCGTGGTAGAAGACAAGAGAGAATTAAAATTCGATTACCATATCTCTGTATTCAGCTGGACCAAGCGGAGTCATCAAAATGCATCAGGGCCTCATGACTTCATTTGGTGTTGGCGCTCAAGCGAACGAGGGAGCAACAAATACACACACACACACACATATTTGGAGAGAGACAGAAGAGCAAAGGGAGACAGAGAGAGAGAGAGAGAGAAGGAAACCGCGAGAAGGCCGAGAGTAGGCGGACGATTAAAATTCCATAGGCGAAACACGTACGCATATTATTCCCGGGCAAATATATTCGGGCATATATGCGCTCCCACTGCGCGCACACGTATTAACGTACTGGTGCGCTTATACATATTTAGCAGTATCACTTAGCGCGGACAATGAAGGAGGGCCCGCGGAGTGGAAGGGCAGGTGCGGCGTCGACCTCTTCCGCCCTCTGCCACGGAAAAATAATATTTACTGCACTCCGACGGTAAATGTTTGCGAGGAAAAACGCTCGCTAGAGGGTGGCCGTGGATGGCACCTGGGGAGAAGGAGGAGGAGGATCGACGATGATGACGCCACCGACGCGACGCTCTGGACGATAAGGGACGCTCGGTGAGGCAGACCACAGAAACACGACGGTGAACGAGGGGAATGAGAGAAGGGAGTATCGCACTCGTTTATATTGCTCGAGCAGCAGATGAAGTGCCTCAGCCACAAATAACGACGCGAATCGTCGCAGACCCTTTCCTCCACCTCTCTCCTCTTCCATGCTCTTTGTCTCCTTTCTTCCATCTCCCTCTTTCTCTCTCCGACTCTCTCGTTCTTCCATCTTCTCTCTCCTCTTCTTCTCTCCTTCGTACACCCTTCTCGTTCACCACCCGCACGAGTTACCCTCGATCTTTCGCTCGTTAACGTCGCGTCCGCGGCTGTACTCGGAAATCGGGAGATAGGATCCTTGGTATTCCGTGGATGTAGAATAACGAGTCCAAACTCGGCCTTACCCACGTCGAATCGATAAAAAGCGCAGTCGGCGCAAATTCCACTTGGTATTCATCCGTCCCGAAGATTTTAATATTTCCTTTTGGCGTAGCCCCGTCCCCTACACACCGCGCCACCCGCTCGTCATATTTCGCCTTTTTCCTCTTCTTCCTTCTACCCTTTCGTGCACGGCGAATTCCTCGCGTAGGTAGGCACCGCATCTCGGGCCACCCGTCCTCGTCCGTTCGAATTTGCGTGATTTTATGCGCGTATCGGTGGATTCGGTTGGAGCTCCAAACGGAGAAGATATTAATATCCGTCCTGACAACGGCCAATCGAGATTTCAAGCTGCGCATCCATGATTCCGTTGGAAGGCTGAAAGCGAAAGGAACAAATTAATATCCGCTCCTGGTAACAATAGGTTGACTCGATTAAATCAATTTACGAGACTCAAATCTTCACTAATCTCGAATACACTCGTCGAGCTTTCAAATGGCACGAATTCTTATCTGAACGCGCACGCGATCGTTCTCCAGATTCATCGATACGTTCGGACAAAGATGAGTTATACGTGTGAGATGATACGCGTACCTCTGGATACAGATCTAATTTGCGATTACACAAGAATCCGTGGAATCCTTTTTGGGTGGTGTCACGCGTGTCCTCGGTAGCTCGGAGTAGAGGAGAATTTTCGACGAGAGTAGCTGGATGGGCGGAAGGGAGAAGAGAGAAGGACGTAAAATATGCGACTAAATTACTCGGCCTAGGTAGGCACACGGTACGAGTGTAAATTATGCGAGGCCGTTGCACACGCCCAAGGGCGTCGCGCGCGTTCGATCCCACGGCGCGGCGCTAATGACGAAATAGAAACGCAACACTTTAACTCGCGTTCTTTCGTCGCGTTAAGCGTTAATTAACGACGCCGGGGGGCGCTTATACTTCCGCTAAATCAAGCGCGCGCGTGCCCTGTCACGCGGCAACACGCGCAATAAAGGAGAATCGCGTTTCGCTTCTTTCTCTCCCTGCGGGGATATTAACGCCTCGCTCGAGACAAATCTTGCGATCGTAGTTGGAGAAATAAAAAGGAAGAAGACGACGTGATGGTGGTGGAGCGCGAGGATGAGATTGCGCCGTGGCACGCGAGCGAGCGGATAAATTGTTAATGGCAAACAAATTCTTGGGAAAAGTAATTACAGGACGACAGGCTCGCCGCAAACATCCTTCTCCACGGTTCCATCGTCTCGTTAATAATTAATGGGGCTCACTGGCATCCAGACTATTAATTAATTAATGTCGCTATCGCAACCGAACCGGCAATTAAATTATAATGCGAGCCCCGCCGCGTCGTGCTTGCGCTAACGACGACGAGGACGTTGACGACGAACGGGAGTAGGAAGGAAGGAAGGGGGGGAGCAGGTAAATAACAAGGCGAAATTTGGATTAAGGGTTGTGTAAATAAAGAGAATCTCTCGCTCCACCCTCGGGAAACGCGCACGGCCTCGAGTACCTCGGGCTTCCGAGCTTCGAACCCAGGCTTCGTTCCTGGATACCCCAGTCATAACATTATTACCTGCTGGCGACAGAGGCGTCTGCGAATCCGCGAATAATCTCCTCTCGTTCCTTCGGGCGAGTAACGAGCTAGCGGACGAATGGTGATAAAGAGAAACAAAATAGAGCCGAGATAAAAAAGAAATGTCAGGACGACGGGTTTATTTCTACGTAGACAGAATTATTCTCCTCGACGGAGTGGAATATTGTTGAGATTTGTCGTTAGAATCTGCTTTTGGCTTACTCTCCTTCTTGATAATCTGCGACCTACGTCGCTGCTTCGGTGACTATCCTCGTTAATGCATTCTCTTACCGGTTAAAATCACCGTCGTAGGTTTTATTAATAGAGTCGACCTGGCCCACCTGCATTATTAAGCTATCGATGCGGCTGGCGCTGAGTACTTAAGTGGATGGTGTGCGCGTGCGCGGAAGCGAATGCCCGACTCGAATCATTTTGAATGGCGACGCGCTGCGCTAGTTACTCGGGTCAGTCACGGAACGGTGAAATATTTATGCGACCAGCTCTCGGCCGTGTACCAGGGTCGCAAAGATGCACCCGCTGGAAAGGAGATGGTAGGAGAGGAGGAGAGAAAGTGGGAGAAGGATAGGATGAGAAGCTAACGGTTCGCACTGCCAGAAGGCGAGGGTTGCGAGCGGGACGACAGTGAGCGCTTCCTACTCGGTGACTCGTTAATTATTTAACCTTACGTACCGACTACGTATTTTCCACCTTTTTCCGCCTCCTCGCCTTTTCCATTCGCCTCAGATGTGTATTTCGGGATATGCATATTCACTTAATTGCACTCTGTACACTTTTCGTCGTTTCTTGTGTCTCACTTTATACGACTGCCCTTGTCTAGGCCTCGCTTTACCTTATCTACTTGTGAACCTAGCACTTTCCAACCCATCCACTGTGGTTAGTAATGTGGGCTGTCAATCACCATCGTTCGTTTTCGTAATCACCATCCTTCCTTTTTTATTCTCCTCGGATGAGTGTTTCAGGATATATTCACTTAATTGCCCTCTGTACACTTTTCATCGCCTGTTGTGTTTCACCTTACACGATTGCTCTTGTCTAGGCATCGCTTTACTTTATCTACCTGCGTACCTAGCGCCTTCCATCGCTTTCATTATGGTGAGTAGTGGAGGGCTGACAATCACCATCGTTCCTTTTCTGCTTCCTCGCCTTTTCCATTTTCCTCAAATGTCAATATCGGAATATGTCTTTCCACTTAATTGCACCTTACACACTTTCCACCGTTTGTTGTGTTTCATTTTATACTTACACGACTGTCATTGTCCAGGCCTCGCTTTAGCTTCTCTACCTAGTTTTTTCCAACCCTTCCACTGTGGTTAGTAATATGGGCTATCAATCACCATCGTCCGTTTCTCTCGAATTATTATCTGCAAGTTCGTCAATTTTTGTATTCCTTCTCGAACTTGAACTTTCGTTACTCTCTAGTATCTACTTGAGAATAATGCAGAAAATCTATATTTCGTTTCTGCTTTTCTATCTCTTCATCCACTGTACATCCGTTCTCTCACAGTGTCCTGCCACTTTCCTCTTCCTTTCTCTCTCTCTTTCTTATCTTCTTCCACAATTGTGCACTCCATTGCAACTTTCGGTATCCGTGACTTCTCGTCGACCGTTACCCCGCGACCGTCCTCGTCCTGCCTTCGTAATCACTACTGCTCCTATAACGACCTTCTTTCCCGTCGTTGGTCGGCCTTACAGTTACGTGCGATTCACCGACACTCTCCTCCAACCCTTCGTACCCTCTCACTTTCGTCCTCCGAGTCCGACTATTCGTCGCACGCTTTTCCACCTTTCTTTCATGCTTCCTGGAAAAAAAAGGAAGAAGCGAGCGCGGAGCCGAGCGTTACAGCCGACCATATAATCCGCCATGAAATTTTACATGCCACTAGGAACACTACGGGAGCTTGTAGCAGGTAAAGTATGGAAAGGGGCGCACGTACGTACAGGAGAATTGCGATGTGAGTCGTCGTATCGACCGGAAGTGCGACGTTATCGCGTAGAAGCGGGAGAGGAGAGATGCAGTGGGTACGTGCGTGCCGTCGCTCGTCCCGTTTCTCTTTCTCTCACTCAGTTCCCTTCTTCTCCGCGAAAATTATTCCTCTTCCTTATTATCCGCGTAAATCAACACACGCGTTAGTCCTCATTCGCTGCTTATCGAGGATCGTTGGAACGAGTCGTTCGATGGAAAAATGGTCACCGGCCATGATCGTTCCAGATACCATGCCGAGCTCGTGGACAGAACGAAAGTCGCGTAGGAAGCTCGAGGATGGCCGAGCGTGTCGAACGAATAGTGTCGCATTATCGGAAATCGGCGCATGATAGAAATCTCCGGAGCATCGTGTCACCGACGCGCTGGCCCTTGCTCGTGGCCGATACTGCGATAAATATTTTGTGGGAGAAACTGGTACTCGAGATAATGTCGTGGATACGCGGCGTCGGTAGCGTGGCTGAGCCGTGGCTGATTCGTTCCAGTAGTCCGTTCCATCGGATTGTCCACGGAACGATGACAAATCGATGCGAATGTGGAGTATAAAGCTGCGAGAGGGCGGCTTTCGCATTCTTCTGCGGCACCGCTGTCGGATTTTATAAAGTGTACCCGGGGAAGAGAAGGTGAAACGATCTAGGATGAAAAATGAAAATCTCTTGTTTCTTTTTTTTTTTTTTTCTCCTTTGATCCCACTTCGCCGAGAGTATCGACGAATATCTCGAGAAATTCCACGGGAGCACACCTTTCGGCACCAATGACGTCTCATACGTGACGTCGCGAGGACAAACTAAATATGCAGAAGTTGTCCGTGCCGCGTGAATATCCGAGGGGGATTGAGCGGAAGAGAGCATCGACCGTAGAGGTAGAACGATATCGCACGGCGCGAGGACGATGTCGCAAAGGTGGCACGTATGATCGTCGTTATTGTCGCGACATTCACGCGAGGGTGGAAAAAAAGACGGGTGCGCGTATTATCGCGATGTTCACAATATTTCCCAATTGGCGGGATTCGGTTCTCGCGAAATCCATACGTTACTCCCTCGAATGAATCGAGAATACGGGAGCTAGGCTTTATCCCGGAAGAGCCTGCGAAATTTACAACTAGCGTAGCGCAGTGGTGAAGTGCACGAGGAAGGAGAAGGTTCGAGAGTAGCAAGCACCAGGGATAAGAGAAGATTCACGTTTTCAGATTCATAGCCACGAATGCGACGAAGCAAGGACGGCCAACGAGAAGCGATTGCGCTCGTGAAGAATTTCGGAAGGTTCGCGCAGCTCACCGCTAAAACTGTCCGGAAAATGTGCAAATTTCAGAGCGGAAATTTAACGAGACATCGCAGCTTGATGCTTCCGCGCGGAAGGAGCGAGTTCCGCCGCACGCGCCCTCCGACCAACATTAAAGGGAACCTACCTAGGCCTGAAGCTGAAAATTCAAGAGAACGCGCGATCTACCGCGCGCTTTTCTCACACGCTTTGGATTCTCCGGCGAAAAATTCGATCCTCGTGAGGTCGCTTAATCGAACGCAATTGCTCGGCAGTAATTCGGGACGATCGGTCGAAGTAATATTCGAGTACAACCGTGCACGAGATTTATTCGAATTATTCCAACGAATCGACGACAAGTCTCGACGCTTTCGTCGGACGCGCGCGTGCTGAGTCAAAGCGTGCGCAGGCTCGTGCACGCTGGACAGCCCTTGGTAGAAAATCGCGGTAGTAATCGTCCATACGTAACGGCTGTCAACGGGCCGCATGGGGCTCGAGGCTCGCGTGCGACTCCCTCGCTCTCAACCACGGCGAGCTTCCTGGTCGCGCGCACGCATGCACGGAAAGTGGTAATGCATATGCACGCGAAGGCACGCGGCCTGATATTCACGCGAATCGGGAAATCGTAATGAATCTGGTATCGGTTAAGCACCGCGACACTCTCGCGCCGTACCGAGTTGCCATTCCCCTGGCACCGCGCACTTGCGTCCCTCACGCGAAATTAGTTCCGTAATCGTTCGTAAATAATTTCAGTTAAATATTACGCCGAGGGATTTGTCGCGTACGCGTGTACCGCGCTAACCACGCGAGAGAGGAGTCGCTCGATGCCTGGTAAGCCTTTCGTAAATCGTCCGAGTGGATGCGCGCGCGTACACAGCTCACATTTAATTACCCGATAAAGAACAGTCTCGCTCGCGCGAGGGGGGGTGCAAACTCGCGTTCACCATCGAGTGCGTAAATCGAGCCGCGATAGTTTAGATCGCTTCGCAAGTTTCGACGCTATCGAATTTTCCTTCTCCAAATTGGCAAATGGATCGGGAGTTTCCGACATAGGCGCGTGTTGGAATTATCGGCGAACTATCCTGCAACGGGGTTAATACGCGTACAATGTATACAAAGCGTAATGGGTGGGTGGATGGTGTAACGCGATTACAATAATTTGGCAGTTGTTTAAAATTCACTCGCCGCTTCGTCGACGAAATTGTATATCGAGTCGTCGAACCAGGTGGAACAGTTTGGTTCCGAGCGCGCGCGCGCGCGAGCACGACGGTCGACAATTTCAATGAAGAGTCCACGAAAACAGAAAAAGAATCTTTCGACCCTACCGAGTCCTCGTCATCTCCTCTCACGGAAGGAGGACCAAGATTCCGTCGCCCTCGCTGCTTCAGCGAATCTTCTTGGAGCAAACGCGCTCGCTCCTTCCGTGATATCCTGGAAATAGTTCTATATCGTTCCTCGCGCGGTCTCCTCACGTTCTTCTTCTCTCTCTATATCTCTCTCTCTCTCTCTCTCGTTTCACCTTTCTCCATCTCGCCCTTTTCGTTCTCTCAGAGTCGCTTCAAACCAACTCGATTTTCCTCCGCTTCCTTCGTCTGCTTCCGATCGATCCTCGAGTACCGAAAGCCGAAGTGCACTTTCCACTGTGGGAAAGCCTCGCGCGTCGCGACCTTTGCCGGCCCCGGTCTGCCGCAGTGCGAGTGGAACAGGGTGGGCTTTAGTCAGACGCGGCTGTCCGCAACGTTCGACCTACAACGTTCAAACGTTAAGAGCCGTTAATGCGATCTCACGCGAGCCGCTTGTGTCTACCAGGTCCTCGAGCCTTTTGTCCACTAGCGATTTCGAGTAGTCTTCCTTGTCCACGTATTCCTCGCGACCTTTTTCATTCGTTAATTTAGGGTTAGGGTGGTATTCGTGAAAGGAGAAAGTATCTTTGCTTTTCTGGTTCACCGATTCACTCGAAGTTTCGTCGAGCAACCGGTTGAAATTATCGAGTAATTGAAACACGATTAATCTACAGTTAATTGTTATCGTTCGGTAAAGTGTAAATTATCTGTTTTTCATTCGTCACAAAACCTCGCTTAATACAGCTCCCTAGAAATTCTTTAGAAAGCTGCAGTACTAATTTTCCTCTGGGCCAGTAAACGCCCAACGATTCTCCATCCATCGAGATTTCCTCGCGAATGGAAACTCACATTTCTCCGTTTCGATATGAAATCGTCCGTGCGCGGCCCTCAATCGTTCCTCCTCCTACTACCATGCTCCTCTCGTATCCGCTCGTCTCGCTTCACGTCGCGCTCCCGATCCATCTTGGGTACACGAGGTAGAATCCGAAAGAAGGAACGTTTCATTCGAATCGCTGTGAGACTCTCCATGAATTCAGTAGAAACGGAAAGTCGCGATCGAGGGACCTTTCTATATCTTGAAACGACGGTACTTATTACCGCTCTGATTCTATAAATTTAAATCAGCCCGCTCCTTTGCTCGTCTTACCGCTCGTGGAAGAAGCAGGAATGAAAATAAAAACGATGTGAATCAATTGGAAGTCCCGTCGGAAATACGACGACGACCGTATTTGTCCTTTCCCTTAAAGAACTGGTCGCGTTCGTTCTGCGTCGTTCTGCTCGATCGATCGCGGACGCTCGAGATACATTTCCTTAGAGCGACAGGCTGTACATATCCTTATACATACGTACCTATATACAGACACACACATCGTGCGCATGTTTTACACACGTAAAAACAAGTATTACGTACACACCCTGATGCGTACACCAGGCATCCTCCGCTCGTGTGTGGCACAAGCACATAATCCTCGTACATAGAAACGCGTATACTTACGCGGAGGAAAAGGCGTCTCTCTTGCCACGATAAAAATGACTCTTCCGCGTCCCTCGCATTGGCATCCGTCTTGCATCGTTGGAAGAGAAAAGGTGGGACCCGACGAGCAAGACGATGGCTAAGACAGGCACGACGTAGACTACGAGTAGCTGGAGGACTACGATCAGGAGAACGTGAGAACGCGTGCACTGGGTGAAGGTGCACGTGTATGTGAGTAAGAGTAAATATGTACGCGGAGCCCAAGGTACATACATATCATATTTTCACCGCGACGACGCTCTCCGGCACCCGACGTCTGATCGAGCGTCGAGTTTCTGGAAGACTGCGCTTCTCTTGCTCCTCCTTCAATCTCTCCTCCTCTCCTCACCTCGGCTCTCACCACGAGAGCAGGAAACCTGGCCATATCGTTCGCTCGTTCGCACCGAGAAACGTGCGAATCTGCGCGCGAAAGACACGCACGGTAGGAGGTACGCGGTAAGAGGCAGCATATGCTCGTTCTCGTCACTTAGGTGTATACTCCTTTTCGTTTGCCTTGTCGGGCGATACACCGCGTTTCCCATTGTTTCTCCCCTGCCACTCGAGATACCCTTCCGTCTCCATCGATACTTCGTCCCGCATCGAAGCAAGTGGACGCGTGACCGATCCACCATTCTTATTCCATCCGCGGATGGCGCGAAATTTCTCACGGAGGAAGTATCGAGTTATTACGTGAATTATGCAAATCGGAGATTCGCCAAAAGGATCGTGTACGCGGAATTTATTTAAGAGCGTCCCGACGGTGCCGTCGTCGCGGAGTCCTGGCACGTCAGTGTATTTTTATAAGGGCGCCTAGAGCGCCAGGGGCGACGTGTTTCACGCTAGTCGAGAGAGAACTGGAGACGAGGAGGAGGTGGGAGAAGAAGAAGGAAAGCGTGGAAAGCGTGAAAAGGCACGAGAAGACACAAAGATGGGAGAGAGAGAGGGAGAGGAGGCGCGAGAGTCGACGAAGGGTTGCTGACACTTCGCAGGACGACGACGAGGAGGAGGATGTCGGGTCGAGAGGGACGAGAGGGAGGTAGCAGTAGGATTAGGTAGTAACGTAAAAATGAAGACATGCCGCGTGAATGCCAACGCTCGAGCCGCCGTGCGCCGGCAGGGCTTGGAACAGGAATTAACGGAGCATGTCGAGGTAGAGGCCCTTCTCCAACCGAGTCCGAAGTGAAACCGCAAGCAGTCACGGGGTTGGCATCCGTCGGAATAATTGCTTTGTGCGATGCTCCGAGAATGGGGAAGCGCGACGATGCTCGAAGAATGGCAAAAGCGACGCGAGCTCATTCCACCGTTCTCCTCGCTCCTTCTTTTTTTTTTTTACTTCTTCTCCCTTTGCCCATTTCGCGGTCCACCCATCCTCCACGCGGCGTGGCATAATAAAGATCGTCCTCCACCTTCTTTTTCCACCCCCACATTATCTCTCGCTCCGCTGCTGCTGCTCCTGGCTCTCGTCTCTTCGCCTTTTTCCATCCTCACTTCGCTCGTCATTCCCTTCTCTTGTTTTCCCAGCGAGATACCCCCATGTTTTGAAAGCGTCTCGAGGCCAGCGGCCTACGAAGCGAGTCGCGACGAAGGTAACGACGACGGGCCACCCCTCGGTAAGAAGAGATCTTCGTAGGGCGCGTAATAGAAGTGAATTACGCGCGACATCCAGCGTGGCTTCGGTTTTGTTAGGGATCGTTGTTGCGACGGTATTTCAAGACGAGGAAAACTCGTCGGGAGCGTTGGCGAGGGGCAGAGAAAACGAGAGAATTTATCGTCTTCTTCCACCTTGACGGACCACCTCGCGGGCGCTCGCGACGACCGGCAGACGTTTAATCCAATTCCGGGCGGGAAATAATTTAAATTCCGTTTTTTAACGTTCTCGTGCTCGCCGCTGTGAACCCCCATGCAGTTAAGCACGAAGCACTCCTCCGTGAGCTTTGACGCGAGCTTACCAAGCGGGTATTCGCGGCTCGTGCTGAATTATGCGAGAGTGAATTAAGCGGGGTTTAATCGAATCCTTAATTCGACGCGTGAGATTTCTCTCGGATTATGAGGAAATCATTTAAAAGCGTCGCGGCAAAATACCGTTAGATAGTCTTTCTCTATCAATGACAGAGATGTCTCTTTTCTTTTTCAGTCTCCGCTCGTCTTGTTCTCCCGCTTCCTTTGCCCTTCGTCTTTCCTTCAACCCCTGTCAGCACCCTCGGCGAAGCATTTAATTGATTTAAGCCGCTTGTCGAGCGTATCTTGTCAGACTGCCACTGGCCATTCGCCGTCTGGCCGACGTCTTAGGGAGGGGCCGTGCTATTATCATCGGCGGAGTTGGCCGAGAAACGGGGGTGGATTGTGGATGCTGCGGAAAATTACGCGAACCGCAGAATTGTTCCCTCGGAGGCGGTGCATCATCGTGTACTGTGCCGAGTGTAATCCGCCTTGGCTTTAGCCCACTCCGTTCACGAGGCGGAGCGTCCTCTCGACCGAAACAAAACAGACTGGCGGCGCGGCAACGGTGGAAGGGCGCGCGTCCACGTAAAAAGCCGATCTCGACGCGTTACCAACCCTCTCGTTCGTCTTTCGTCGCGCGAACGCGCGCTCAATGTCAAAATTAACTGGCCGAGAGTGTTTGCGCAAACTCACCCTCGCTACTCTCTCTCTTTCTCTCTCTCTGTCGTCTTTCTCTTTTTTTTCTCTTCCAAACTCGTTCCTCACCCTCTTTTCTCCCTCAGCACGGATTTTCCTTTTTTTTCCACCCGAGCTTTCGCCCGCTAACGAATATAAAATGACTCGCTCTCGCCGAGCACTCACCCCATTCACCCTCCCAAATGTTTGCTCCGCATGAGAACGCACGCGGTCAGAAGTAACGGTAGGATCCGCCGTTCCTTCTTCCGCAGTCTATTCGCTACACGGGTGCCAGAATCGATATACGAATAAATCGAGGGATTATTTCCTTCCGAGTTTCTTTCATTTGCGAAAGCTCTTGCTTCGGGTCTTTCCAAATTGCAGACGTTTTCGAGTCTAGCCATCAACGACCGCGCGGTACGTTTTTCCACGGGCTAAAGATACACCGATGGGTTTCGAGTGCGAGGAATCTCTCTAGAGAAATTGGCGGAGCGCTGAATAGGAAATGGCAAAAATAGTTGATATTTCGACAAGGGGTCAAAGGTCGAGTAAACTCGATTTCAAATGGCTCGAAGTCACGCTCTCGACGCCCACCACGTGACTGGTCGTCCTCGGGAAGATTCTCGGTCGTTTCCTGGACAGCCTCGGGCAACGCGACAGGGGGATGAAAATGGGTAGATGGGGTTGAACTGTCCAGGAGGAAGTGGCCTACGATCCACGGAATTATTTACGAGACGCCGACGTCCCGACGTCCGTCTACACCGCGCGAACGCAAAATCTCGCGTGCTCGTCGATCGAACCTCTCGCTCGACAGCAGCTCTCGTTTATCATTTGACGGCTCAGCGAAACGATGCTAATCGAGTGTTACGCGTATCGTTCGAATTCTTCTTTTTGTCTGAGCGCGCTTTTTCCTCTTTTACTATTCTCTCTCGTCTGCGATGACAGGAGTGTACGCAGGTGCATCCACGAGTGACGCGACGACGGTGAACGACCCTGTCGATGGGCGAGCTCTCGAGAGGACCCCCTGGGAGGACGAGAGGGGTAAATACCGGAGGGGTTCCACGAAAATGTCCTGTCAATGACACGGTTACGGAGTAAGCTCGTGAAATTCGCGAGAATACTCTCTCCTGCTGTGCCGTATGCCGGTGCCGCTACTCCACCCTGGTATATACGGTGAATCGGGTCACCCGACGAATTAACTCTCCGCTTCGCGCGGCCTCTCCCTCGTACGAAATTATTTACGATGTCGTCCGTGCGCCTCGGTGTCCCAGAGAGAAATAGAGAGAGAAATAAAGAGGGAGAGATGAATGGTGAGTGAAAGAGAAGGAGGAAGAGAAACAGAGAGGGAGAGAGAAGAGTAGAGTCGTGCGATTTCGAGGGAAAAGCGGCGAATAGCTTCCGCCTTCAGTCACCTCCACGCCCGTCCCTCCCGGCTGCGAATTTTCAAGCTCGCGAGTTCAGCATTACTTAACGGCTCGACGGCCGCGAGTTTCTGCGTCATCGAGTTCGTTTCTAAGCGACCGCCTGGCGCCTGTTTACGGGAAAGAGAGTCAGGCGCCATTCGCGACGATTCCTGTGTATTGGAAAATATCAATTGTAAGTACAAGCTTTATTGTGAGGTGGCGTACAATAAGTGAGATCGATCGCCTCGCGCTTGTTTACCCGGAAAAGCGTCAAATTCACCCTCGTCATTTACGACAATCCTGCGTTTTGGAAAATATCAATTATAAGTGTGTTTTATCTCGAGACAGCATACGATAAGTAAAATCGATCGCCTCGCGCCTGTTTACCCGGAAAAGCGTCGAATTCACCCTCATCATTTACGACAATCCTGCGTGTTGGAATATATCAATTGTAAGTATAAGCGTCAAACTCACCCTCACCATTCACGACAGTCCTGCGTTTTGGAAAATATTAATTGTAAGTACGAGCTTTATCGCGTGATGGCATACGATAAGTAAAATCGATTACCTCGCGCTTATTTACGTAAAAAAAACGTAAGACGCACCCCGGCTATTTACAAACATCTCGAAAAATTTTAATTACATAAGTATAACCTTCGTCTCGGGACGGCGTAAGTAAAATCGATGGCATTCGAAAGAAATTGAATTTATCGCTCGACGAACGAGGAAGCTCGAGAAGGGCGAAGGCTGTCCTTAGAGGTGAGCCGGGGTTGGCTTCGCGTCTTTTTCGTCGGACGAAAGGGTGGAGAGTAAATTGGCATGCCGACGTCGGGTCAGTGGACAAATTAACTCGCCGTCTTGGATGGCCCATAGTCACGCGCGCCTTCCACGAGTCCTTCCACCCCCAGCAGCAGCAGCCCAAGTCCAAAGCAACGAACGACCGCACTTCCGGTATCATTTGCGCCCCTTCTCCTCCTCTTCCACCCTTTCAACGTTCCTTCCACTGGCGCGCACTCACGGAAAATCGATTTTCCCGAGAGGGTCACTCACCATGCGGTTTTTAAGGTCGCGCGCCGCTCATTCCACGCTCGCGAGGCGGTCTGGCGCGCACCGTTTACGAGAGGGTGAAGCGGCCAGGAAGGGCGATCCTTTCGATGGTAGAGCTCGCGATAACGAACGATAAGAAGCTTATCGCGCGCGAGTAGTTCTTACGTTGAAGGCAACCGTCGGGTCAGCCCCTCTCCTCGGAGGGTGGGGCATGCGCGCATCGCTTCGAAACACGCGAAATCGTTTCGGCTTGTGCCACCACCTTCTCCATCCTTCTCGATTGTCGTCCAGCAAAGTGCAGGAAGAGAAAGGGACGGAGAATGGTAATGGAGAGAGCGAGAGCCAATGAACGATCGGGAATATCGTCGTTCTCATTTTCTCATGTTCTCAGCTTCTCTCTCTCCCATCGAGACAGATCCTTCAAAGCGTTGCTGCTTCGAGCCACGGCTTATGTCCACGGCTTCGCGTTTTAACGAGCTTTCCTACGATGCTAAAGGGACGTAAGAGTCGCCTGTTCGACTAGACTACTGTGCCGGTACATCCGCGTTATGACTTACGATCCCAGTCGCTATCGTTCGCCACTTCCTCCGTCCTCAGCTCTTCTCTTGGTCCGTCTGCCAGCGCAAGAGACTCCAGTGTGCGCTCGATCACATCCTTTGGTCTCTACGACGACGTGGCACTCACGTGGTAGGGCGTGACGGTGTATACAGGGTGTCCTAGTGGAGAAGGAAAACACTCAATTATTGTTTCTTACTCGGTATCCATTGGTCATTCGAAAAAGGGTTTCAACGTGGCCTTTGTTTTACTTCGAAAATGAGACTTCAAGGTGAGGTTCGTTGTTTGAAATGAAATTGATTTTAGTCGAGCAAGACTGTGGCGCGCTTTTCGACGAATTCACGCAGTTTTAAGGTGAAGAATATTTAAGATCATCGAAAGATCATTCGAGCGAGACATCTTGTAAGCACAAGTCACCGAGTGCATCCGTGGACATATACAGTATACGATGTATATGTGTGTGCATTAGGCCCTGATCATTTATGTATGTACACGTATTTACATGCACATGCGTCCACGGACATTTAAAGGTGGACGAGTGCATGCGTGTATTATATAATACATGCACGTGTATTTCTTGAAGCACTGACGGATTCCCTAATGGTTTCCATCCGAAGCTGCTTACAGGCTAACGTGGTCCAAGCTACCTGGACTGCGCGTGTGTTCACGTAGTTTCCGTTTTCAAGAGAACATCATTAGCGAGATGGTCGATACGCTTTGGCCAACGTTGCATTTATGAATCGAACAGGCTCTCCGAGGCGTCACTACGTAGTAGGAATCTAAATAGACGACCTATCGTAAATTAAATTCGTTCGCACGCCATTCCGCTTCTGCCTTCCAACTGTCGGTCCCGCGAGCTCTTTCGTTCTTCACGGCACGCTTTTTCCGGGACGATGGCAGAATTGACGCGATACGGAATAACAACTCAGGCGTTAAGAGAGAAAGAAGGGGTTGGTGAGGTATTGAAAGAAAGAGAGAGAGAAAGAGAAAAGGGGTGTATTCGTGCGCGGAAACGTAGCTAGGGAAGGGTCACGATTGAAGTAAAAAAACTCTCGTTATGGATCGTAACGCGTCTCGTTACGAGCTCAGGGCTCGTTGGTGACATCCCGCACGAATGGCTGTAACTCGTGATTACGACTTCAATATTTTACACGTTGTCGCTGCGCGAAAACACCGGTGACGACCGAAACGCGCTCTTCTCGATCGATACTCCATCAGTCTCGATATTAAGAAGTTCTCGAATGCGCAACGAAGCGCGCAAGAATTCTCGTATTCCAAAGTACTCACCCCGAGGGATTCTCTTCTCACGGAGAATTTAGATTTTTCCAATTGCCACGAAATTTGCGCGCCGCGAGAAAAATCGCGGAGACGTTTTTCATCAGCCCGCTCTCGCGCGCGCCGTGCACTGGAGAATTTTCCGTTCTGCAGCACCGTCCTGTTGTTCCCATTTCGATTCGTGACAGACGAGAGAGGATAGAGGGACGGAAGCACCACGAGAAACTGTTTTGCAGCTGATGCGTGACCCTATTACATGGGTTGCAAATCGAGAATGGTGGAATCACACCTCTAACGAAACGAATCAAGTCCCCTCTCACTTGCTTTTTTTCCTATCCACTCCTACCTCCGTTTTTCAGCGCAGCGCGCGTTTCGCTACCCGCACTCCGATAATTCGTCGAATCTCGAATGGCGGTCGAGTAGGTCCGGTGAGCTCACAATTAAACGAAACGATTGGCCGGGCCGTACGGAGGCACGTAGGTGATATTCGTAGGTGGCACAAATGAGCCAGATCTTCTACTACCAGGAGTCCCTCGGTCCTCGCCATCTCGGCGTCTTAAATTAGAATTTCAGGTGAAACGTCCTGAAATTCGATTCAAGGACCACCCCCGTGCGCCGCGCTGGCGTTCGCAATCGATCGTGCCCGCGCTGTGGAGGGATGCCCGGAGAATGGAAGGAGAAAGAGACGAGGGGAGAAAGAAGAAGAGCGGGAAAGAGTGGTTGGTTGTGGTGGTGGTAGCTCTCGAGTGTCGGAAGTGACGGTGGCGATGACGCTGGCGGTGTCACTGGCGAGCACACTGGTATTGGTGGCTTCGTTTTCAGGTGAATTTTATACGCGCGTCTACCGCTCTCGGCCAGGAATGCTCGGAATAATTATTTACCCTTCTCGCGGCGGCGTGCATATGCATGAAGCCAGCGCGGCTAGAAAAGTGGTTCGAGATCCTCACGGTCGGCCGGGCCCGACATTTCGATTCCAAAGTTCTCCTTTGCTTCGAGCGCGTGAGAGGAGTGAAAGAGCGTGGTAGGGGGTGGGTAACGGTGAGTGGAAGAAAATCGAAGGAGAAGGGCCAGCATGAAGGGAGAGCCGGTACAAGTGTACTTAATGCTGATCTCGACGAGTCCTGGATCTTTGTTCCTACCTTCGGTGCCGTGGCGCAGGTCGAATAATCTCCTCCTCGTTCTGAATATTCTTGCCTTCTCCTTTTTCGCTCTTCCGCCGTATTCGGCCGAGGAGCTAGGACTCTCGTGAGAAGGGGTGAAAAAATTCGAATGCGGCGAATCAAGGGGCGGAAATGGAGGTCGGGTGAAAGAGAAATTTTCCGGCAAGGTGATATCGAGTCGCTGATAATGCTCTCGCACACGCGTGTTATAAACGTCGCGAGGAGAACTCTTGAAGTAAAGTAGAGAGGAGTTTCTGCTTCGCGATCGTCGTCGTTTTGCAAATACCTCGAGCGTCAAATATTTGTCGAGCGAGTACGCGCGATTATCTCCTCATGCTTTAAAGTGACTCGAGATTCCCGTGCGCTCGGTTAACTTCCTCTATCTCGATTCTTCCAGCCCCTTTCCTCCACCTTCTGACGTCCACCCCCTTCTCGTTCCGCCCACCTCCTTGTGCTCGTTCTCCTTTGTCAAGCCCTCGCCTCTTATTTCTTCCTTTATTTCTCGCGATCCTTTCACGTCTTCTCCTCACTCATTCTCTCTCTTTCTCTTTTATCTTTTCGCACTCCCTCTCTTTTCTCACACAGACACGACGTGTATCTCGTTTACCAGCCAACATCGATATGTCGATATTTCGTCGAATATTTTACGTAACGCCTGTGAGAGCTTGGCATTTTTGTCCTCGCGAGTGCGGGTTACTCGAGTTACCTCGAGACATCCGCCGTTACACAACCATCCAAGGATAGTCCTCGCACGGCAGTGTCAGCGCTGGTGGGATCACGGGGTGGAAAAAGCGCGCCGAGGGACAGCACCGGGGTAGACGAGACTCGGTATCTTTATGTCGCACTCGCCGTATCAGGCGGAGAAAGTTTGAATGGAAAGCAACCTGATACCCGTGTATCAGGGGGTGGCAAGGTAGGCGGACGTCTGAGTCACCCCCGCGAAGAGATCGCATTCCACTCGTGGCTCTAACGCGCTTGTTATTGGAAAAGTCGAATCAGCCATTCACGAGGAATCCAAGGTGCTCTTCGCGTTTCTTTCTTTAGAACATTTTTATCGACGCGTACCGCGGCGTGCGAATCGCTCGAATAACAATAATTCCCCCGCACGGGCTCGAGTTTACGAGCGGAACAGCTGATCGCTGCTCTGAAAATATTCCTTTGTGGCTCCGCGGGCCCGTATGAAATATCGCATTGGAAAAAAAAGGAGTTTTATGCCTTCGTAAGAGCTATTCTTTCTCGGATACTGCGACCGCGCGTGCGCGCGTGCTCGGCTCTTCGCTTTCAATGGCGAAAGAACGATATCGGGTCAGTCATAACGCACTCTCGTCAACCCACTTCTCGACGATCGCAGCCGCGAAGAGGGGTAGGTTGGACGAAGAGGGAATCGTTTAATTTAAAAGTGCTTTCAAACGCTTTGCGATACTGCTCGTCCCCCCATTCTCTTCTCTTCGCTTACCTTTTTCCCCTCTTCTCTCGCCACTCATCCCTACCTTTTGCACCCCCCTACGCCAACCCTCGCATCCGCTTTGACCGTGCCGGCCCCCCTCGTCTTCGTCCGTCGGTTAAAACTCGTTTCGTACTACTTGCGGCGGCATTATGACGTACACGCGCACCTTTTGTCTCGCGGCCGCGCGCTTTCTCTTCGTCTCGTCCGGCCGTACCGCGCCGAGCTTCGACTTCGCCCGAGCCCGGTGTACCGTGAAGAAGAAAATATTTGATATGGCGTTTGAAATTCCTGCAAAAGGCAATCTCGCAAAATTTACGAGGACGAGGGTGACAGCCGCGTGACGTTCGCTGTCACGAGACCGCGTGTCGTAGTCTGTTTTACAACCGTCCCCTTCGTACGAGATGATTTTGCGAGCCTCGACGCTCGCCCCTCTTCAAGATTTCCACTTCGTTCCTCGGCCCTTTCGTGCCTCGCCGATTTTCACTGTGAGAAACGGGAAGAGCGCGATAGTGAAGGCGGATACTTTTATCGTGCCGCATCGAGTCGAATGCACTCACGGTTTGTCGGTCGATAACGGTTAATTGCGCCTTCCATTACAATGATAATGGCGGAGTGCCGAGCGGCGTGGAAGTCGCGACGGGCGGCTGGCGGTGTAAGCCTTCGATAAAGCTCATTACCGATATTGAAGCTTTCCCACCGGGCGTTAAGTGGAATCCCGTTAAACACCCACGTAATTCTTTATCGCGGGCGACCCGCGCGATGATCAGGTGCGCGATGAAGATGGGATGGAAAATCAATTCGTACGCGGCATTCGTCCGCGTGGTGCTTCCGTGAGTAACGGGATGTAAGTGACGTGGCTTCACGGGGGTAGACGGGTGTCAGGAAGAATTAGAAATACGAGGACGTTCGCTCGTTGGACTGCTTCGATAGGGCAAATGTTTGTTTAATTAAAAGAACTACCGCGACGTTGAATTATGTGCGCGAACTGGATCGCGTTAAGGTAGCGCGGTCCCAACTTTGTAGTATCCCTAATACGTGAGGGAAGTAAAGTCAGGATATAATATTTAACGAATATATTGAGAGTAAAATACACAAAGGGGTCTGAGTGCGCTAAGGCTGACTAAGGCTTAACTGCCAACACACAGTCGTACCACATGAACCACACATCGGCACGTAGGCAACTTAACGTAATGAAGTTACTATAGTTCGGCCATTCTGACACATGATTGACCTCAATCATCGCAGATAAGCATTATCTCTAACATAAGAATACATAAGGTGTCTTTCATGAATGACGCATAAGGTTTTTCTTAAAGTAAATACCTAAGTGTTAACTAAATACAATATTTTTCCTTTCTTCTCTTAGACAAAGTATGATTTACTGTAAATTATCTTGTAAATTCGTATAAACTTTTAATTACAGTCGCTATGAACCCAATGTTTCATGTTTTCTGACGCACAAACGCCTTCAAATGGTATCTGGGTTAATTGTTCTCCTTCTGGATCACAAACAATACATATATCGATCGTTATCTAAAACACGTTTTATAATATATGGGCCTCTAAACTTAGGTAAGAGTTTTTTATTTACTCCGGGAGTAACATCAACGTTTTTTATCATTACGTGATCGCCTAATTTATATCGAGTGGGTATCTTATGTTTTTTATCGTAATATTTCTTATTATACGCACTACTAGTTTTTATTCGCGTGCTAGCGTCACAATGTAGATCTGTTTCCGCTGAAACTGAATAAATAGCTAATGTTGGTTCACTTATAAGTAATTTTTTAAGTTTTTCAAATGTTTGTAATGCTTCAACGTCCCATTTAAAATTAGTTTTCGATTTCAATAATTCGTATAGGGGTTTAGCTATAGTGGCAAAATTTGTAATAAATTTCCGAAAATAGGATACGAGACCTAAAAAGCTTTGCACTTCTTTAAATGTCCTAGGAATCGGGTAATCCGCTATTGCACTAATATTATCAGCACTTGGTCGAATCCCTTGCTCATTTATTCGGTATCCTAAATAGGTTAGGATAGGTTATTTCCGTCAATAGAAACGCGCATTTTGCAAATTTCAATTCTAAACAATTTTGAATCAGAATCTTTAAGACTTCCTCTAAAATCTCTAAATTTTCATTTACTGTTTCAGTCGCTATTAATATATCATCCAAATAAATAAGTATTTTTTGTTGATCTAAAAGTGGTCGAAAAACAGTATTGATATAGCGCATGAAAAATGATGGTCCATTCGACAGACCGAAAGGCATGTGTGTGTATTCATACTGGCCCATAAATGTTATGAATGACGTATACTGAATCGATTCCTCTTTAATTTTGACATGATGAAATGCGTCTTTCAAATCCAATTGTGTAAAGAATTTCTTGCCGCGTAAACAATCTATTTCGTCTTCAATACGTGGAATTGGAAATACGTCTCTAGTAGTTATTTTATTTAACTCTCGGTAATCTACCGCCATTCTAATTTGTCCATTCTTTTTCTTGACTAGTACAATCGGGCTACTATATTGCGAGTTACTGGATCGGATGATCTTTCTACTTAAAAGATTTTGTATGATTTCCGTTACCGCTAATTTTTCTGCATATGACAGACGTCGTGGGTTACTGTAAAATGACTGGTGGTTAGGCTTAAGTATTAATTCCATTTCTAATTTAATGGCAGGTGACTCTGGACGCAGAGCTCCTTCGTAATTATTTCTAACAATATCTTTTACCCTGTCTCTAGTCTGCCAATTTAACTCTTCATTTATTCTAAGATCAACTAAATTTGTTGCCGGCTGATTATCGCTCACATTTATGTGCAATATCCCGAGTATAGTAGGATCCACTTCTGCTTTTGAGCTATTCTTACGAATTTCCACAGTTTTCCCGAAACAAACTTCTATAGATTCATCCGAAATAAAATCTCGTCCTAATAAGCAATCGCAAGACATAGTCGTTCTAAGCACCACGTAAAAATTTACTAGAATTTCACACTCTTGTACTTTAACTTTTTGTTTTAGTCGCCCTAAAATCTCAATCGGGCTTTTGTTAATTCCCTCAAATTTTAGATTATCCCTATAAGGTTCGATCGATCTATCAGCTGGTATTCGACTCACATCTAACAAAGAAATAGGACTACCAGAATCTAATACCGCCACCATGTCTCCAATATCCAGATTTACATGTACAGTATAAGAAGGAATAATCTCGGAATTTATCTCAACTAGACAAGTTGTAGTATCGTCGCTCGATGCCGTCTGCCCTGGTTGCGTTGTCTTCCGGCGAGGACAGGATCCCTTCTTATGGTCGGCTGCCCCACATGTATAGCACGAACCTCGCTCTCGCTTAGGTTTAGGACACGCCGCCATCCAATGACCCGTCTCGTTGCAGTTAAAACAGCGCGGAATACCACTGCGCGATACGCCATCCTTTGTTTCGTCGGTTGACACTGGTGCTTGATTCGCGGATACCGGCTTTCCTGCTGTCTCCGTGCGAACCGCTGCATACTTTCCAAGTTGAGAACTCTTCATCGTAATTTTATCTAGAATGTCCAATTTAGCTTTAAGTTGCTTCAAATTTCGAGCTTCGTACAGAAAAGCTCTACGATTGGGATCATCCGTAATTCCGTCGGCTACATACTGCAAAAATGCCGCGGGTTCCATATTTCCACGTGAGGCTAATTCTTTCATAACAAGAAAATATTTCTGCACTGATTCACCCCGTTTAATCTTTCGTTTGAAAAGTTTTTGATGTAACTCAGCACTGTTTAATTTATCTGAGAATTCGTCGAGTAGCCGTGTTTTAAGTATCTTCCAAGAACTGAGTCCTCGTTCACCACGAATAAATAATTTTGCCAGGCCGGATAATGATTTCTTGGCAAACAATAATTTCTGTATTTCTGTCCAACCAAATAGCGTTGCATTATCTTCAAAATCTGCTATCCAGGTTTCTATTGGGTAGTCATCGCTCCCGTCAAATGAACGAATGGTATCTTCCACATCTCGAAAAGTGAGTGTAAATTTGGGTGCCACGGGCACTTCATTGTCCTGTACCGTCGAAGTTGTTTCCACACTGTCGTACTCGCTGTCACTCTCCTCTTCCTCTGTTGCGTCAGCCGTAGTATTCAAAGAGGTTATATTCGTCAAATGTGAACATAACCTGAGCGCCACCGCTTCTGCATCTCCGGAATAATCCAATCGTAAAATATTACAGATCGCTGTCAAGTCTGCAATAGTGAATGTTTCTTTTGCCCAAAGGATTTTCGCTCGGTACTCATCTGAATCTTCGGCAAATGCAAAACCCGAGAATTCTCTGAGGCGATTTCTGTTTCCTCGATCGCCGTCGATACCAAACACGAATTTGTGAAACGTTTTAACAGCTTTGGTAGAAGCGCTCGTAATGCTTTCGTTTAGTCCTGGAATTTGTCGTAAATTTTCCATCTTTACTGCTCACAAGTTCAACAAACGGCACAAAAGAGATCACACGTTCGATGCACCTAAGACGAAGCAACGTTACTCGTTATTCGCTTCCCTCCCACCTGCTATTTTCGGACTGTCGACTTTTCGTTTCTACCTTCTCGTATAACGGTCGCGCGCACACTCACGCTCCCGTCCTTTCATACGCTCGACTTCCGTCGAGGGACGATTCCTTTGAAAAACTAAGCCACCTACCTACCCATCGGCCCAAGATACATATTACATTGTCCCCTCGATTCTCATATACAATTCTCTTGAATCTATTTTTTCTCGAATACCGTGCAGGATAATTCTCAACGTCGAGTAAGAGTAGTCGATGGAGAATTGCGCGCCCGGTGAAACGTCGAGGAATTACCTCGTTTAATTTAAATTCAGGCGCGGAGTGAAAAAGGTAAAAATTGTTCGGCACAATTTTTCAAACGCGCACCTCCGATGAGAATTCGTGATAAAAATGGCCGCTCGAGCGTGAGTCCCAGGAGCTTTCACCTCGTGGCTTCCAGCAGCATCGAGAATCAACGAAAGGCTTGACCCTCTTTGCCGTCGGCGTCGCGACGCCATGGTGGAGTCGAGTCGATCGCGTCTGGTCGATGTCCTCCGCGCCTACTGAACCCATTGGACGGCTCGTGGCCTCGCATTGTCTCACTGGTGCGTACCTTTCAACAAAGTGGAGGAAGGGTCTCGAGCTTATCCGCACTCATGTTGCAAGCTCGTTCGTGCGCATGCAGGCGTGAACTTTCATCGCGCGATCCGTTCGCCCTGGCGCCCCAGCACACGAGGACGCGGCAATTATTATTGTGACGCGCTAATTACGCGCTAATTAATCTTTTCTCGCGCTCTCGCTCGCCTCCTCCCTCCCTACTCCACCCGTTCGGCCTCGTCCTCCTTTTCTCCACTCGCCAGATGATGTTTATCGTGTGTGTGCGCGCGCGCGACGAATTTCACGCCCGCTAACAAGAGGAAGTCCTTCGCGAGTGTGACGCCGATGTCGGGATTTACCAAGTGCACGAGCTTTTTCAGAGTACGTACGAACGTTCGAGAGTGCCGCTCTCCGTGTCCGCTGTTTAATTGGCTGCTACGCTTCCAACCGCAAGTAGCAACACGATCGATAATTATCTCGGCTCTCTATAATTTCGAAAGCTCCGCTCGGAAGACAAGCACTAGCGCGATCTCGCGTCGTTAAAGGGACAGAGACCGGTGGAAGCGAATTTTATAAATAGCCCGTACGCTCCTCTCCTTTCTCAAAAGTTATCTCAAACAGTTCATTAATGCAGCCCGCCGTACGTTTCGAAGCTTTCTATTAAGCTCTCTCGTGGAAGCTCTGGGAGCGGCGCGGTGCTCGTTAGAGTTTAGGCGCTTACGTTAAGTTAAGAACCGGAGGGGTGCGTGCGGGGGTGCGCCCAGGTTCGCCGAGTCGAAAATTCCCCGCGGTGGGGATCATTTTATGACGTGGCAAAACTCCGACGAGATTCCTCTCGGTGAAGGAGAACGCGAAGAAGGGGGACACGAGGAGCTTCTCTCTTTCTCGACGTGGAACGAGCAATCGATTTCGTCCCGACGACAGGCAACGCGCGAGAGTAAGGAGAAGGACGATGGAGAAGGTTGAATTTAGAGAAACACTAATATCCGACCTGCCGACTCCTCTTTATTATTCCCGTCGGGGTAGGGGCGCGTGGAAGGTAGCACGAAGAGCGTGCTACCTTCGAATCGTCGAGAATTCGCATTTACGTGAAAATCGTCGAGGGGCCGCGGAGGCGGAAGGACCGAGTCGAAAAATTTTCTCCGAGGGAAAACTCGCGCGTTTACCATCATCGACGGTAGGTACCCTACCTCCTGGGTCACGCCCTAAGCCCACCGCCTAGAAGCTTTTTCCTTCGTCGAATGGTGGGGCGGATGGCTCGCGCTGTGCTCCGTGCCCATATCTTTTTATTCACTCCGAATTGCTTTAGCGGCGTCGTCGGCCGGTTATAAAAAATGATAAGGGAAAATGGGACCGCCGGTCAGGTACAAATTACTGGGGCGCTGCATGGAGTTGGATGGAAACTAGTCTTGGGAATTGAGGGAGGCGCGCAGGGAAATTGCTATACAGCTAACGGTGTTTTACCTCTTCCTCATCCTGCTTCTCCTCCTCGTCCTAGTTCTCCTCTTCCAACTCTGTCTCTCTCTCTCTCTCTCTCTCAGCTTCTCTCTCTTCGTCTTTCTCCGCTCGAACTCGCTACCTCCCACCCTTCTCGCTACCTATCCCACCCACCTACGTTTCCTTGTCCGCCGGTCTGCCTCGGCAACCAGTTTCCACCCAACTATATCCACTGATATTGTAACGCCGACTAAAGCTGTGGGTACCCCCGGACGTTTCACTCTTCTCCCCACGCAGCCCCCTCTCGTCCTACCCTGCTTAGGAATTCTCGCCCTTTACCTCTCCCCCAATCTTCATCCCTCTTCTATCTCTCTCCTTCTTCGTCGCCTTCCGAAGTTTCTCTTCTGCCTCTCTCACTCTGCGTACCCTCCTCCACTCCCTTCCCTCGCTCCTCCTGCTCCGCTGTTTATGAGGGTCGAAGATTCGCGGCGTAACACCTGGGGCTTATGATTCCAGGCATTATTACCCAAGTAAATTAACCGTGCGATATATTCTCTTCTCGCTTCTCTCACTTACTGTGAGTGAACGAACGCGCGCGCGCGCGCGCGGAAGAGGGCACGACGAGCTGACAAATTCTTTCGCGTCCCTTTCTCCTTCTCTCTTATATTCTCGCGCGAATAGAGGTACACACGTAAATATATAGACGCGATTCTAGTCCCGCACGACTATTTCGTTTCGTTTCTCGCGACTTTTCCACCGCTTCTTCTATATTGTGTGTACTTGGCCCCGTGTGTACCTCACGTCCTTCTACCGCGCGAGTACATATGTAGTAGTCGTACGGCAGGACGTATGTAAGCGAGCTCGTGTGCACAGGGACGCATACATATATGTATCAGCGGGCAGGTGGTCCGTGTACACTTGCTGGGTGGGTGAGACGATGGGGTACGTCTCTGTGCCGCGCGGGTCCCGACTGGCGCGGACCGCACGACGTACAGCTAGACGCTCGTTCCCAAGAAATTAATTTCCTGCGCGCAGAAGGAGGAGGCGGAGAACGTTCGAGAGGTTCTCCGGAGGAGCGTGTATAGATACGGCCGGTACGAGCTCCGTAGGCACTTAAGATCGCCGACTGGTTCGTTGGGTTGAAACGGTAAAGTCAATGTCTTACGACTTTAAGTTAAGGGGGTGCGGATAGGGAGCTGGGTAAGCGAGGGGTTGGAAACGCGAAGGGTGGAAGAGAGAAATGAGGGCGGTGGACGACATGACGATGGAGGATGAGAAAGAGAGACACAAAGAGAGAGAGAGAGAGAGAGAATTAGAATTAGAATGAGAATTTATTATCAGGCCTGGACCCATGATCCTTCAGGCCCCTAACAATCAGAAAGAAAAAAGAAACTTTACAGAAACAAAGAAGCAACAACAACGAAAATAATAATGACAAAGAAAATAATAATAATAATGGTAATGGTGATAGCGCACGCAACGAAAACTATTCAAACTTATCTTTAAGATGTACAAATAGTCTAGACTTAAAAGAGAGAGAGAGAGAGAATGAACGAATATGTACATTGCACTCTGGAACCTAGTCCCTTTACAGCGCCCGACCAAATTTACAAATGACCCCCTACGGTGAGTACAATAACTTCAAAACACGAAATCCAAAAAGGACAATGTAACATAAGATTAAATAAAAATGAAATCGCGCCACAGTGTAGTTCTCTGTAATGTAAGAACACTTTTTATCTAAAATTGCCGTAATCTTTACCCTCTTTGGTTGCGTCCGGCAAGTTATTCCATAAAGTGACGCCCCTGCGTCTAAAAGAGCTCGGCGAAATCTGCGTTTTACATACCGGTAGAGAGAGAGAGACAGAGAGGCAGAAAGAGGGAGGTTGATTGCCGTGAGTGATGTATCGTCGAAATTGAGGGAGCCAAGGAGGAGAATATTCGCGGGAAAAGTGTTGGATCCTGGAAGTTTGCATGTCGCCGGATGACCCCGTAAATTTTACGTGTGTTTAGCATTTAGATAGAATGAACCGGGCTAATGCGACTTTGCACATTTTTTGTTTTGCGCTGTTTTTTAGCGTCGCGTGCGTTCGTCTCGTCAGCTGGAAAATCCACGTCGGGTTGACGACGGGGCCCGAATCAAGCCTAACCTCCGGAAAGAATCCTTCTCCGCGGCAATCTCGTCGTTCCCGCGCTCAGTTAAACGAGGCGACGGAAAATTCAACCACCACCGGCACCACCGGCATCCCATCGGTCCAACCACCGAATCCTTCTCCTGAGCTTTACCGTCGCGGCAAATTCGCCCGCGATTCCTCGCAAGGGCGAGCCAGCAGGACGACGACGGGGCTTGACGTTATTAAGGGAGGAGAAATTATCAAAATGCCTGTATCTCGATATTACACGGAAGAGTCCCTCCCTCGGTTCTCTCTCTTCCTCCATCTTTCTCTTTGAACCTGCGAAATGCGGCCACTTGGCAAGGAACTGGGTTAGGCAACCTCGTCCAATTTGGGCGGACTATTTGGCCTCTAATATTCTAAGGACGTTATTTGCAGAAGGGTTAGCGTGGATGAAAGGTGGGCCCGAGGTGGGTTGTTTTGTCGGGGCAAACATTAACTTCGGCCACGGAGGCTCGAGATGAGAAGAGAGAGAGAGATGAGGATTACTCGATTAAAGTCAATTAAGGCGCTTTTCCTCCAGCCACTGCGAGACGTCCCGCGATGCGTGAAATTTTCGAAGGAACGTTTCGAGGGTTCTACCCCTTTTGAGAACCCCTTTCGAGTCAATACGCTCGTTGACACTGATATCCTTGTTCCTGGATGGTCCTTGCAGAAGTTTAGGGTTAATGGGCCGAGGACACCTAAGATAACGAAGGGTTTCTCTAGTCCTTCATCCACCTTGAATTCTATCACCGAAATATTTTCGTGACATCAAGGAGAGGCGGGATAAATCGTGTTTACGTATCGTCCACGAAGTCGTCCACTAATTGTTATCTCTCCAATCTGTTCGCCAAATTTATTCGCAATCACGGCGCGAGCGCGTAAAACTAACATCCCACTAACCGAAATTACGAACTTTTGATTTAACGGCTTTCCTGCGATCCTCTCCTCGCAAGAGCCTGGCCTGCACCCCGTTACCGCTTATTTTACTTTCACTCGGGGAGTAACTATGGCCTCTCGAACTTAAGTGACTTACTTTTCACCGTGCTCGTGTTGCCACTACTACCACCACCTTTCGCTCTTTCCACCCTTACCATCGTCCTGTCCTAAACGTGACACCACCCTGGAGGGCGGTCCCCTCCGTAAACCGGGTCGATCCTTCGTAAACCTCTTACGCTTCCATTCGCAGGCAGCCAGTCCCTCTCTCTCTCTCTCTCTCTCTGATCTTTTTGTAAGACGTCTACCCATCCTCCCTCGTCTGCTCTCCTCCCAATTCTCCGCCATATCCCGTAGGCATCCTCGGTAGAAGCTCGTAAATAATATCGCCAGAACGAGCGCCGAGAGGCAGGATTTTCTTAATACACCTGCGGATAATCAACGTCTATTAAACGTCCGAGTAGCGCGCAAATCGTGTTATATCCGAAAGAAATGAGAAGATCAGAGGTGTGTTTTTCTTCTTTTTAATACGCAAGTGGTCAGATGGAGTTGGAGAACGCCAGTGAGAGATTCTGTAGCTTTTCGGTTGTCAATTTTTCATCGTTCCAAAATTGTCCAGCATTAATTCTTAATTTTAACGCAGTTCCACGAGCGCGGATTAAAATAAAGGGATACGAGAAGGTAAATTCCGACGAGCAGCTGGAAAATTATTTCCTAAGCGGACTGAAAACCATTTTACGAGCTTACCAGAACTACGGGCTCGTACATATGCACGAGAACGAGAAGCATTTTCGAACGTTTACGAACGGCACGTTATCACCGCCCCCCTTTGTCCAACGCCCGCTCAGTCGTCGCGCATTTGTCGTAGGCTTGTTTGCACCGCCACGAGCGCATCCGCGCGCGTACGCGCACGCACGCGATGCACACCTACGTTCCTGTCCGTCGACGTTAAGCGCCTAACCGCAACGACCTTCCGTTTTAAAAGCCGACGCTCACTACGTTGGCCAGCATCGTTCTCCACGCGATACCGTAATTCCTCATTCGTCGTTTCGAGCCACGTCGCTGCCCGGCCGAGCGAGCGATTCTATCTCGATTGTTTTTTAACGATTCCTCTTGCAACCGGCCCTTCGCACCCGACGCCTCCTCTTTCTGCCTAACGGACGAGCGTTTAGTCATTAATTAGCGAGGAAGAACGTAAATTGCAAGAGGGCGAAAGAAACGTACGAAGAAGGGCGTGGAAAATATTATTTTTTTCGAAAAATCGATCGACCGCGATCGTGTTGCGGTTTCTCGGCGATTGCGATGTTAAGACGATCCGGTGTAAATATTTTTAACGACGATCGAACGAGTAACAGCGGCGGACACATCTGCTTCGCGTCATGTTGACCCATTTTCTCGATAAAAATTCTCAGCACCCTGGGTCCCCGATGTCTTCGAAAGACACTTACACGAGACGATGTAAACTCCCGGGACGATACAGCCGCGGCAGTGCTTATATAAAATTTAAGGTGTAATGTCGGCGTGGTGGGCCAAAGCGACGTCAGCACACGGTTATATCGACTTTCTCAAGTTTGCCGTTACACGGGACAGTCCATTTTTAATTTACATCGTACGTAGGTTAAAAGAGATCTTCACAAGCTCGAAACAGATTTTCGAAAAGAAGCAATGCTTGTGGAGTTTTATCGAGTCGATTTAAATTCGTAAGATTAAGGTACCGTGGGTTTGGTTAAGGGGGTATCATACTCTGGAGGCCCGAAAATGGGGGTCTTTTTCAAGATTTTTTTGTGACGAAGTGGTAGGCCAATCAGGTCCATGACATGTACGATATTTAAGTACATGTTTAGGTGCATTTACTGTATTTTTTACATAAAGAAATATTGAGAAATATAGAAGTTATATGTAATCTTGCGGAAGCCGTTCGCGCGCGCGCTCAGTTACGGTGTACATAGTGCCTCTTGTACGGCGTGCTTGAAAGCAAAAATGCAGTAAGAATATTAAACTAGAATGTATTCCCCACAAGTTGACGAAGGACAATTGTAAAAAAGTTAAAAATTGCGAAAGTTATAGCACTTCGAAAAAAAGGTTCACTTTTCACCGAAAAAAACCACGTTTTTTTTATTGTTATTAACACATGGTTCACCGGGGACGAAAAAACTCTCTGTCAACTTGAGCATTGTGCTGTTATATTGATGTAAACAAAAAGGTAAGACAGCCGGAATAAAAGTACGTTCGGAATCGTGTACACCGTTTCCGGAAAAGTCGTATCGAGATAAACGCGTTTAAAGTTTCGGTGACTGCTTTCTACGAGATACAGTGATCATTATTTCATCTTACCGTTATTCTGCTATTCCTGCACCATATTGTAGCAAAAACTTTTACTTCGCCTCCACAAGTTGAACACTTCACATGGCTACTAATTGCAGAGAAGACTGCTGCAAAATTTATAATTTTATAACGGAATTTCGCGTCAACTTCGACATCGATCGTCCGATCTTGTAATTTTTTCGCTTCAACGGCTATAACTTCGTCAATTTTTGTAATTCTGCGATCAGCTAGGGCTTAAAATATGCGGAAAGGATAGTATTTTCAAAATATGTAATAAAAAAAATCGATTTTTTGAAATTTCCAGAGTATGATACCCCCTTAATTGAAAATATTTATCGTTCTCAAGGGACGAAAAAGTTTTCATCGTTTCGCGTCTGTTACACGTCTGAAACGTGTAACACGCTCGCGTTACATCGCCGTTACGCTCAATCTCGCGTCACATCTCAACCTGTCAATTTTGTCGGACTGAATAGACGGTTCGGTTCGTCCCACTTGTCCACGAGTTTAACGCCGTCCTAATGAAATCAATTTCGTTTCTCAGGTCGCACCACGATGAACTCGTACATTTACCATACTCGCAAAAACATTTGTAATCGTTACTCCCTTTCACGATGCCGCTCGAGAACGAGACAGTAGCGCACATCCGGAATACAGGTTGGAAAATCTCTCAACTCCATTTCGCGTTCGGACGCTTTTCCGCTGCGAGGCGGATTACGCGACGCGGTTATAAATATCAATGTAAACCTTCGACAGTGAATCGCGGCCTGGCAGTTGGCGACTCCCTTCCCGGTTCATCCCACTGCTACATGGCGAGAGTCTCCTCTGGCCACAATTACGCAGCCGGGCCATACGTTAAAGGATGAAAAAAGTTTTAATACTGTCTCGACTCCCTGTGGCGCACTATATTTCCATGAACTTATTGCTCCGCGCGCGCGCAAAACTCGGCTTTTTGCGGGACACGTGTTGCCTGATGTATTCCAGGAGGCTCGGAAAACTTATTCGCCCACGAGACCGCGCGCGCCACATTTCATAATGCGTCGGTACTATCCCTAAGGACGCGCGACGGGGCTCACCAAAATCAAAATGAAGACTGCGATAGGATCGTACGCGAGGATCCACCACGGACTCCTTCCGAGCCCCTTGATACTCTAAAGCCGTCCCTCTTAATCACCGTTTCGCGAATCTTCTTACGAGTGGACCGTGAAATTACGAAAGAGTCGCTCTCATATTTCTCTTCACATGAAAACAATACGTATTTGTGGGTTTGTATGTATTAGCCGCGAAGAACATTCAGTGTCACGTTTCGACGACTGTTTTGGACTAAGGATGTGCCGGATAGTAAAATTACCGGATACCGCACATTTGCTGGATATCCGGCATTAATATCTAAAAAAAAAAAATTACATAAAAATCTTATACTCGCACCGATGAATATAAAAATCATCCCTTAAAATGAAGTGAAATTGATTAGAACACGAAAAAAAAGATTAGCTAATTCAGATAGAACCAATCGCATTTTAGCTGAAGTAGCCAAAACGTTTGGTTGTAACAACTGAGTTCAATTAGTTAGAGAACTAAGATTGGTTGTCATAACCGAATATTGTGGGGATAAAGGAAGAAACGCACTTTTGGGTAAGGTTAGGTATTTATATTTTAAAGTATTTAATTAAAAGAAAATTAATAAAATTACCTAACCTTACCCAAAAATGTGTTTCTTCCGTTATCCCCACAATATTTGGTTCAGCTTTGGAACCTGTTGCCAGCTCGCATGCGCGAAGCTCCGTCTCTGTCTTCATTCATTTTTGCTATCCAAGGATCTATGTTATTTCGTAATAATAATAATAATCCTGCGTCTTATGTCTTAGGTTTTTAGATTGGGGTATTGATTTTAATAACGAACGTACGTGAATTATTATTTTATACTTGACGTTCACGTGGCACGTAGTCCTTGTACAGTCACAAATTGATCTGTCAATCTATCTAAAACGTATTAAAAGTGACTGTCCGCGCATCCATATGACTTTACCCCACTGTCCGTCCGCCAACTGTTTTTCCACTCGGAGAAACTCGCAGACGTGGTCCGACGTAGCATTAATTTCCGAATTATTCCCCGGAGGGTAGCAGTAAACCGCGTTTACCTTCGACGCCCGTATTTTCATCGTTAATGACGAACGTCGAGGGCGGTTGCGAGGCATGCGGGCCATACACCAAATTAGGGGACAGAACGGAAGCTGGCGCTGTGGGTATTCGTCCCTAACGAGTGCTTCGCCAGGGTGGAAATCGACGCGTCTGACCATGCGCTGACCCTATCCACTGGCCTCCTTCGTCCGTAGAGGCAGGCGCCGTCCGTTGTTCGTTCGCCGTTCTGCAAACGAAACGATAACGGGCGAAGCACGTATCCGCGATAGGCAACGGATTAAATACAAATTTATTTGATTTCCACGATCCGAAAGCGATCGCCCGTAGAATAGCCATTATGAATTTTAGATGGAGTTTGTTGCGGGTGCCCGAGTTTAAAGTCATTCGCGTGTAGGATCAAATGAAGCTTACCGTATCCATAACAACCGCTTTCCGAGCAGCCAAATTGAAACGGCCCGAGCTTGTCTACACTCTGGGCGTACCCTCTCCCGCATCCGCGTACACACACGACCACACGTTGCTCCATATAGCGGCGTAAATGCACAATGTAGTAATATCGCGGTCCGTCCGTAGAAAATTTTAATCCCGCAGTCGTTACACGCGCCCGTGCAATTTCACCGGTAATTATTAACGTTTCGTTCTCATTAACGCTCTCATTAATATTGAGTCGACGTTGAATTTGCCTTCGCGCACGCCGTTCTAAAAATCTGCCTCTCGCTCGGAATCCTTTTCCGCAAGAATGGCTGCTTCGTTAAAATTATCATTTATACTGGCGCGCAAAACATCGCCTCTGAAACTGAATTCCTTCTTCCACTCTCTCTCTCTCTCTCCTTCTTTCTTGTCTCTCGCCAGAAACTGCGAACGAGGTTGTTACTTACGAAAGCCGACCCCCCCTGCCGCCTAACGCGCGTGCATTCAGAAACTGTGAGGTGAATTCGAAACTTTGAGAAGCGTGCAACAGGAGCTATCTCTAAGCGCGAGGGACTCAGCTCGTAAATTATTGCTGGCTCATTCGTTGATAGGAGAGAACGGAGGGTGAATGTATAGGGGTGGTTCGATAGGTAGGGGTGGGCCGATCCGGGCTCGGTGGCAGAGGACGATGGCAACACCGAGTGAGCCGGATTTGTTGGTCGGCTAAAGTTATCTGGCCGGCTGAGGCCGCGGGAGATCAAATGGAGCTTACAGTATCCATAACGAGCGTTCTTGAAGCGGCTAGAAGTGGCGAAATTGAAGTGAAGCTTGACCGTACCGTCGGCCACCGTGTGCTCTCGCATATGCTCAGCCGCCACGTCATCTATGCAGCTCGAGGCGTGGTAACGACTATAGCAGAGCATACGTGCCAACGCGCCAATGACCATTACAGACTCCAATTTAGCTGAAAACAACGTACAGCCTCTCCGAAGAGGCGTCCAGCCCGAGTTACTAGGAACACGACACACTCGTAATACGATCGAGCATCCTGGTGGGGTGATCATGTAAGTCGAGGTCAATCCTTGTAAAACGAGCCACGTTACCACGAGCTTGTCTCTAACGTAATCAAAATTTACGATGTATTTTAAATGTAACCAGGGAAATATCCAGAGTTACAAAATTCTCATGGATCCACGTTTCACGGCTAATTCGTGAAATTCACGAAGCGCGTATTGAGTTTCCAAACGAAAATGTGGTTTCATTCTGTGAGTCTGCGACAGGAGAAATCGACTCTTCGCTTCTCGCAGAGGGATGGACGTAGGCCAATGTAATAAGAATAATCTCTCATCGCGAAAACGTTATAATATGAGACGTTTAAATGCGCTCGCCTCAAATTTTCCGCCCTACGACGACTAACCGCTTCTCGCGTTCGGTCTCGTTAAAGTTTCGATAAAGCCTGGGACATGGTGTTGAGGGTGAGAGAAAGCTGGAGGGATCGAGGGTAGAGAAATCGAGTGGCCTTGATCGCTCGCGTGGGCCGCAAAAGCAGGGAGTTTAACGAGGAACGGCCACTCTCGTGGCATTAAAACGCAGGTTGCTCTAACGTGACGTGGCGCGTTTGACGCGTTGCGGCGTTCTTACTCGCACGCGGCTGAGCGCGTCGGAAAATGAATCGCGAACCGATTGAAAATTATTCATGTCCCTCGCATTGGTTACATCTGGCATTAACTGCGGACGCTCGTTGCGCTGCACGGTAGGCCAGTTGTTGGCCGGGTCGAGTAGGTGAAAGTGTTCGCACACAGAGCCCGCGCGTATTCGATTTAAAGCACGCGCCTAGAAACCATTTGACCGTGCATTATCGCATTGGTGCGCGCAAATGAAGTATTGTGCTAACGTGCACGCCGCGAGCCAACGCCGACGATTTGATTCTCGACGAGTCGATTCCGTTGGCCTGCGCTCCGGCTGCCATTGATATCGCCTCGTTACAAATAAATCGATCACGGGGCCAATTTTCGCCAGCCAACGGTAATAATTCGTATACGCGATTAGCTCGCCGGCACGCAAGCCGATAGATATTTGGCGAACGTTTTGGAGAACGTTTGGAGAACGTTTGGAGAACGTTTCGCGAACTATAGACTCTTTACTACATAATAATCCACGAATTAGCTACGACAGGTCCGAAACGTTCGTTTCATCGTACGTTAATCCAGTTCGACGAGATTCGCACGAGGAATGTGAGTGCTGAGGTATTCCCCCGATTCGTACGAGCGAATTTTCATGTCGAATGAATTATTCACGGGGCCGGAACGATTGAGTACCCGCTGACCGAGGTAATGTAATTTGAAAGGGTAAGAGATTAAGAACTAATTACCTTTTCGACTCCCGTGGATGAGAAGAAGAGGAGAAGAAGAGGAGGAGGAGCGAGACGTTCTGACGAGATTCTACCAGGCCGCGAGTACCGCGGAATTCGATTAGTGGGCGGTGCCGCTCGGGGGTACCGAATTTAATTAGTATTTACACTAATGGAACGTAAGCTGTGTTAATACGGTATGCTCGCGTAACCGGTCGGCAAAACCTACTTAATCCCAATGCAATGCGCCGGCTGATAAGCCAAGCGTTAACAGTATAACAGGATTCGAAAGGATGCGGTATCTATGGTGTGCGGCACGTCCGCCCCGGTAATAATATATTATCAAGCGCGAAATTTATGTAATGCCGGACTCGCCGAGCGTACCGAACCGGATGAAAATAGAAGAGAATTCCACGGAACGTTGATTTCTTTCCATCGGCAACACGCTCTCACCGGATGAACGAGCTCGATTCTCGTTAAATCCTGCCGATTATGTAATAATATCTCGGGAGGTTCAACGTCTTCCGTCAGTCTTCATCGCCAGGCGAGATTCGATTTTAATAATTGAAATAATTTTATACCTCTGCGTATCCTGCCGAGAAACCGGATGTTACGCAACAGGTCGGAAAATTCGATGAAGTTATTTTCGCGGTCGAGCGAATTAAAGTCTTTTCTTCGGCAAGTCTCGAGACCGGGTTCTCTTCTTATTAAAGATAGAACGATATCGCTGGAATTTTATTTTCCACGTTGCAGAACGGCGACGGAGAAGTGGAGGAAGAGAGAAAAAAAAGCAATTCAGTTCGTCATACCGGTGTACGAAAGCCAACTCCAAATCCTGGCTACGTCGTCACGTAGCTGGCCGGAAAATCTGAGAGGAGCCGGTGACAGGGACGCTGGCGTCCCACCGGACGCGAAGCGTCCCGGCCACTTTCCGCGATGATTTATGAAAAGAAATACTCGTAAATTATAAACGCTCGAGCACGATGCGGAAAGATGAGTAGGAAGTGACGTCACGTTTGCAAAAACGAAAGAAACTACCCTCACGGAGGGGTGGTTCTCTTTTGAATAATATTATTCTCTTAGTCGGGCGTTAAAAATGTAACGCGTGTATTTACACCCGGCCTTGAGTGTCGCATGCGCGAGCAGGATGCTTTTTTTCTCGTGATAATCTTCCACCGCGCGGAGCGTCGCGACGCCTGCTTCCACGTGGGTCTACGTCGTGTGCGCCGTAATGCACGAAAAGCTCGTTCTCCCTTTCTGGAAACGGAAATTAGGACGTTACTCGATTCTCCAGTGGCGCTTATCTCGTCAAGCAAATCTGACTAACGTCGCGATGCGTCGACGGCGTCGAGTTCTCGGCCGCGCGCGCCGTCACGACGCCCTTCGAACGAACGGCCTGGAGGGGCGTCGCGATTATTCTTCTACGCCTGTCCAAGCCTCACGCCACCGTCGCTTGATGCATCGGCGCGTAACGTCGAGCTCTCCATCTTCGTTCGAGCCACCCCTTCGTTTCTCCACGCCAGTCCACGATGGCTTCGATCGGCCCGGGGTTGACTTTTAATTTTCGCCTCGGCAGATTTTCACCCGTAGATTCGGCACCGTTCTGGTTGTATTTATGGCCTTGCCTCATCGGCTTCGCCATCCAAGCAATACGTGGAGCAAAGTATTGAATTCTCGTAACGATCTCGTTTCACCTCTCTGCTCTATCCTCGGATTTTTCACTCGTCTCTTCTCCCTCGACGCTCGCGCGCGCGCGCACCCTCCATAAACATATTTCAATTTCGCAGTTCTTTCATATTTAATTTATTATTTGCCAGAATATCGTGGCGGAGATGGAATAGATTGTGATCTCCCCGCAGGGAAGCCACGGAAGCCATTACCTTTCGCGGGTATAATAAAATATCTCCCATTCTATTACATTCTACGATATCTCCGTTCTACCTCGAATTGTTCCAGGGGCTTCTCGACATCGAGCGAGTTTCACCTTTTCACGTTCACGATCGAGAGGAAGTGCTACACCCACGGTCCACGGACCATCTCGATCCACAATTATTCTTCTCCCTCTCTCCTTTCTGGGTCCTCTCTTTTTCTTTTCTTCTTCTTCGAACCATGAGGTATTCGCACGATCCGTTTGAGCTTCATCCGCGCGTATTAGCGGGAAAACCCAATCGAAGTTGGCAATGAGCAATTGCCGGATTAGTGTGACCCGTAACGAGTAGAAGGGTCACTGCGCTGTTGTGGCAACGCTCGCTTTTGGAACGGTCGTGGCTCGTTGAATGGACCGACAGGGACAAGGAGGACTCCTCGACGAAGCTTCGAGATATAAGGACTTTTAGATAGCTGGGCTGAATAAAGAGAAACTTGAGCACAACCGAGAATACCCTGTCCTTTATCTAAAACGCGTGGAACGAATTCAGGATGGAACGCGACTCTTCTCGCAATGTCGTTGGATTTTTGCGCGAATAGCGCGAGATTGGTGGAGAACGCGAGAAGAAAAGCTCACGCCACGAGACACGTCGGGTAAAGGAAAAGTGACGTTGTTTGTGACGCGAGGTCGGGTCGGTTAATAAGTAAATCCGTCTCTCGTATTGAGAAAGGATTTCACATCTCATGCTAATTACCCGTCTGGAGAATGAATATCGCGAAATGCTTGAGAGTTGCAAGGCGTCAAGGTCTTGTAGGTAGGGGAATCCGTAAAGTGTAAGGTCGAGTTTCGCGTTACCGTCGTTACCTGGCGCAGTCCTGTTTGCGCCCTCCAATTACACCGCTCGTTTCTCCGCTTTGACGAAAAGCGAGGGAGAAAGAGAGGAGGGCGAACAGTAGTGGTGGTCGTTTAGATTCCTGCTTTAATTAAGCGCTTATCGTCGCGTCCGTTGTCGCGGGGACGTGGAAAATTCGAAGGCAAATTTACGATCATTCGTTAGGCCAAAGTTTGACGAAGGTTCGATGGATTTGCTCCGGGTTAATTCATTTCTTAATAGATAAAACTCTTAACTTCTTCGAGATGAAACTCTTATGTTGTCATTTCTAAAGATCATCTCTGAAATTATGCAACCTTTAGATGAGAATGTTCTTATTCGTTTACGCGCGCCGGAAACAAAGGACGTTATCGTTTTACAGGATTCTAAAAAAGAAGTGTGACAAACGAGTCTGCAAAATATACAGAACGATACATGCTTGTTGTTCACTATACAATATGTTTGCTTTTACCGTGCGCGTATTCCAGGGTGTAAATTGTCCACGAGCGCGGCGATGCAATAATGCAAGCTGCGATTCGTGCAAAAGGGCTTACCGCACGGATCGCATTTGTCAAACGCAGGCCAACCCGTTCACGTCAAATTTCGCGACAGCGTCGTTACACCGTACGCGTTACGATCGCCGTTCTCTTTCCGCCTTGCGATTACATCGGCGAACAGGGTGAAGGTAAAACTAAACCACGATCTTCTCATTTATCTTTCAATATCGTGCCCATTACCGCGTCAGCGGAATAATTTTTCACTTCGCCCTCGTCGTTTACCTCGGGCATACGCTCACATTATCCGCAACGATTCTCCTAGTCGAGGGTATCTGAATAAAAAATAACATTAATGACGACGTAAATCGGATTACGCATTAATATCCATCGTAATAACGATAACGACATTAATGCGTAATTGTCTGTAATATCGAATGAAATCAGAAGGAAAGGAAATGAATTCATTCGGTAGATCGTCGTTGTTAAATTTAATTTTAATATCGCATCGCTCTTAAGGACTTTGCGAATGCGCAATATACGAAATAAATTACTACTTCTGAGATCGATTCTCTCGGTCCCGTCACGATGAGAGGCTTCCATCCTTCTCTCCTTTCAACTTTCCGTCGTCGGTCGAGCAGAAACGGGTTCTTTTCAGCGCGATGCATTCATCGATCTATCGAAGCCGCGTGCCCTTTCGAACGGGCTTGTAGCATGGCATTCACGTTTAATTTTCCGCGCGTGGCCGGCCGATTTACGAACCGCTTCGGGTTTGCGCCGCGCCCAGAGGACGAAAAGCATCCCATCGTCAATCGACATTTTCGTGTACAACGCCTCAACGTCGCGACGCCCCTTTCACCCGATCGATCCGCACTTTGATTGGCGTCCTTTCCAATCAATTATCGTCCCTCATATCTCGTCTCCGGCGTCGTAAACGTCCCTGTGGACGGACCGGTGCGTCGAGTGGATGTTCATAAAAACGCTTGGAGGTGAAAGCAGGGCGATGGTGGAAGAGATGAACGCGAGATTAATGCGAGATGTAGAGGTGAGAGAGTGGTTGGACGTAAACGTAAAGGAAAGGCGCGTGAATTCACGATGACAATTTTTCTTGCGAGAAAAATTAGTGAATTCGACGCGTGTGCATAATAGATAAATAAATAAGAACGAACAATGCGAGAAGATCTGCGATCTACCGATTATTCATTCGACCGACACCCCAGACCGGAGAAACACCCGCGTGAATAATCGAGAAGTCGATGCATTTCCGAATTGTTTTCAATCGACTGCATCTCCACCCACTCCAGCCCCGCTGTCAGCCACGTTCAAGGAGAAATATAAATTACACGCATTACGCGAAACGCTCGAGAGCACAGTGGCAAAACGAATTAAACCAATTCCGCGGATTCGATTCCGCGCGACCCCCCGCACCAGGCCAACTTCCTCTGCGCGAGGGGTCTGGTCGGTTTTCGGGGTGGGTGGCCGAGTATCGATACGTAGCGGATGGGGGTGCAGGGCGCGCGCGCAGCAGTGGAAACGAGAAATTTCGAAACACCGTGTAAATGGAAACGGTTCTGCCTTGCATGCGGAATGTTTTGTCAATGTTGACCGGCACAACGGGTACGCGGACAAACAAGACATCTGCGCGGGGGTATGATCAACAACCCCCCCTAGTTCGTTCGCTCTCGTTCACTCCGCGAATATTTCTAAACGGCGGAAGAAAAGAAGGAAGCAGAAAAAAAAATACATAATCTCCAATTCGATCCTTTTTAACCCGGACGATTCGAAACACTTGTACGCGATCGCAGGTAAGATAACATTCTGCGGCAATGGCGAGATAAAATCGGACGATTTTTGGGCAAGGCTTGGGGAAGGTGAACCGGAGAATGCAACGAATTTGCGCGAGAGAGTTGAAAGGGGTTGGAAAGGGGGTTGATGGGAAGGGTAGCGCGGAATGGAGTGCAATCGGGTTACGACACCAACGAAACATTTCGTCCGGCACATATTTACCACCCTCCTCTCTCTCTCTTTCTCTCTCTCTCTCTCTCTCTTTCTGCTTGCCGCTTCTCCTCGCTACGAATTCGCACGCGTTTACGGGGCCGCGCGCGTTGGTCAGGGAGGGACGTGAGGGACGGCAGTGAAAGGGAGGGCAAACCGCATCGAAGGAAACAGATTGCGCCACCGCATACGGGACACGTCATCGATGAGCGCATAAACGTTTGTGCCCGCATGCGTGCACCGGTGCCTATGAATATGCATTCGTAATCGCGGCTACGCGGCACGTTTCTAACTGCGCTTTTATTTCCCTTCCGCGCCAATCTCCACCCCTTCCCTGTACACCCTCGTCGTAGCATCGACCCTCCAGCCACTTGTGCTCGACAGGGGAACGCGAAATAACGGGGCGCTCTGATAATTGACACACTTTCCGCTCCAAGTGTAACTCGGCGTCGAAAGTGAACGAATGGAAATCGGTGGTCTGGATGTATTCGTGTGTGTGTGTGTGTGTGTTCGTGTGTTCTTGTGTATATAGATTTGTCAGTAGCAATCGCGGTGGAGAAGCGGCGGGAGAGAGCGTAAAACAGCGTTAGGGACGAAAGTTTTGCTGGCCGGTCCATGCTCTCCCGTATATGCGAGGCTTTTAGCGTTTCCTCCATTAATTAACGTCTCGTATACCCGTTCTCAATTAATATTCCTAGGACGACGCATCGAGCAGCCCCCGAACGTATTTCCATTTTAATTATACGGTCTCGGTGATGCGCGCCGGAGTTATTATGGCCTAGTCGTAAAACTGTAAGGTACCTCCCGCCACGAATGGTGACACGATCGATTTTGGCCTTTCGGGAACGATAACGATATCGCACGCTCGTTCGTCCACGGTCTCACGGCGCGAGTCGATCGTTATCGATTACCGCGTAAGCTTCGTTAGAATTTCCGGTACGCGCGAGCCTGGATTGAAAATTCTGCCTGGTGATCGTTGCTACGCTACATTTCATTATTTTTCATTCGCTAACTGTATGAGTTTTCCACCGACGATAGTGAATTCCGCATAAATGGAAGTCACACGATGTATAGGGGGATAATTAATATTTCAGATTTTTGCCCCGCGGACTACTCTCACAATAATGAACATATTTTTAACTCTTTCCCGTGGTTCTGACCGTAAATCGTGAAACGGATACGTTCAAAGGCAGAACGCAGCCCGAAACATTCATGTGGCATTCCCTCATTACTTCCAACTAATCACTGGGATTCATCGTTAATTATCCGAAATCGAAATATTCCAGCAAGCGGAAGAAAATGATTTCGATGCGAGCCTCCACCCATGTGCTCTCCGCGGCGATACACGCGACATTTAACGACAATTACGAGAGGCTTTTGTCAGTGGGATCGAGTGCTCACAGAGAGAACTAGAGTGGTATCAGGGGTACGCGAAATTCCAATCGCGTCTCAAACGCGTCGCCCTTGTCGCATTGGATGCTGGTATTACGGCCTTTTATTATTCATCATTGCTTTAAATTTCATTCGACAAGCAGATAAAGCATCGGCCAGTGAACAAAGCTTAATCATTCGATGGCGTCCCTATCGTTTGTCGTCAAACGCACGCGTCCTGCTTCTAAACACAATGAAACAAAGCGGACTATCGGTTACGACATTACTTGGCTTTTGATATCCGCCATTGTTACCGATTTAGTTATATTGCAAGCTAGTACGGCAAAAACGGGTGTTTGTTATATTCGCGACTCCCGTGTATATGCACGCGCGCTGCTTTTGAACATAATGAAACGAAGCGGACTATTGGTCACGAGCATCAGTGGCGTTTAACACGCATACGCATACGCTCCACGTTGAATTTTCTGTTCAAGCCAAGGATTCGCATGATTTGTTAAACCGATTCCTAAAAAAGTAAATGTATTGCTTTGCTGTCTTGTGCATCTTAAACTACACACTCCTTTCTTGATAAATAGGATTTTTGCACTATTTTAATCATTGCAAGCCATACGCCAGAAACGAAACGATCCAATCGTAAAGCGTAAGGCGTATACCCTCGTATGGAACATCTTCGAAAGACGATCTTCCACGGAACGTGTTAATATCCCGCATTGTTATCAATTTGGTACAACGTAAGCTGTTATACCACAAAACGTGTGTCTGTTACATTATTTCTTTAATCATTTTCTTGCGTCCCGATCTATCATCGTCAAAGAAAGGAAGCGTCTCTCGCGCATACACCTCACACCCGTCAATTCTAAACGCGGCGTAGCTAGGAGGGGTCTTGTCGGGGATGACCCGGGGGGTGGCAACTACCGGCAGCGTCGCAACAGAAGCGGGCACACCCGCGCGCCATTCGGCGCATAATCGCGACGTCATACACAACGCATGAATATGTAAATGTGCGAACGTGCGTATTATACGCGCGGTTTCCTCTAAATTCGGCCGCCGAGTGGCACGGTAATTAATAATCATGACCCAGCCGCGCTCGCCAATGTGGGTGCGTGCGTGCACGATGATCGACCGTCGGAGAGCCGGTAACCGAGCACTTTCGCGAGATAGCTTAAACCGGATCCTCCTCCTCTCTCGTTCGTCCTTTTTCTCTTCGTCTCTTCCTCTTCTATCCGCTCTTTCGGTCTCTTCTTCCTCCTCGCTTCTATCTCTCTCTCTCTCCATCTCTCTCTCTCCTTTTCTCATTCACGCTACTCCAACACCCCGATGTCTCTCTCTCATTCTCTCTCCCCTCTTACCCACTTCTCTCGATCTCTCCAGACTCTCCCCCGCCTCTCATCGCCACCGCCGCAGTAAGCGCGGAAAAATTGCCCCTAAATTATTCATTTACGACTGCCGAGGTAATCGCGGCAGCCTTTAAACGTCCACGCCCGTTGGTACGCGTGTAATGAGCGTGTCCCTCTCCTTCTCTACCTTACCTTCCGGTGCCGCCGCTGGAGATAATCGCCCCTCACAAATTTCTCCTTCTCCCGTAACCGCCAATTACCGCCAAGTAGAAGAGAAGAGGCGGATAAGAGGATGGCAGCGACGTATAGACAGCTCTAGGTAAAAGTGCATTAATCGCGACGGATAATTTGTTTTGCTCCTGCGTACCTTTCCGTTCTCGAACTTTTTATTTTTCAACCTTTCTCTCTCTCTCCTTTTGGGCTTATGCGCTGCCTCTTGAAGCGTCTCCAGAGATTTACTTTGTTTGACTCTCTACTTTTTTTTATTTTTTACGCTTGGTTTTGTTTTGATCAGTAGGTTAAGTTTAATGTTACGCTATATTACTACGATGATGTATGCATGATGTATGTTGCTTTGATTTGCTACTTTTGCCTTCTGTATGCCTTAGTTGGGGCCCTAGGGGTGTTTCTGCCCAGGGTCAATAAACTGAATTTTAATTCTAATTCTAATTCTCTCTTTCAGATTCTTCGTGAGGTGTCGACGGACATGTCGAAGCGCGGAAAACGACCCGATCGAACGAATATATCGTTCCATCCCCTCCTCTTTCGCCTATCCTCGCGTGATGTACGATCGTAAGCGATATCTATGCTAATTGCACATTATCCTTACTAATGTAATTACCCATTTTGATTTACTTCCCGCGCCGGATCGGCCGAGCGTTGTTTCGACGCCTATCGGCCAAGATAAATGCCAGGGGATAAACCAATGAGGCGCGATTAATCCTTCGATATTTAACCCCCCGTGAGGCCCAGCTTCGATTCTATACACGCATCAAGGGTGGAATTTCCCAAGGAACTCACTCGGTTCCTTTTTCCATCGCGCGAGCCAGGTGTGCGTGTTTTCAGTTTCCGAAAGTCGCGGTGCGTGCTAACGTGAGAATTGTTTTCCAAGGAGAATCGTTCTCTTTTCGTCTCGCTTGTTGATCCTCAATGGAGTAACTCTCGCGGGCTCGCACACGTTTGTTATTTCACACCACTGCAGTATACATCCTGGAGCACGTTTACGCGACTTGGTGGATGATTATAACGAGAGTTCCCGTAGTTTCCGATTATGGTCGACATTGGCAGCGAGAAGGTTAACAATGTGGAACTTTGTACAGCGACTGTGCGCGGATCCTCGTCCATGATGCCTTCGTTGTGCTCGCCGACACGATGAAATTGGGAATTATGTTGTCGCGTGCGGGCGACAGATTGTTCATAACACGGGAGAGAAGGGTAGGGACGTGGAGTGTTTCGATGAAGTTGGACGAGTGATGAAGTTCGGGTGAGTCGCTTCGTCGTAAAGGGCAATGGACTGCTTTTGGAAAATTGGCGAGAAAAGGATGGCGACGAGAAAAAACTAATCAAAAAGACACGAGAGGAATGCTAAAAGAGACCACGTTAACTCGACACAGCGCCCCTTTCTAGCTTCCCTTCATACACTTCCGTTATGATTTCTCACCGTTTGCGACGTTCGTCGAATTTTTATCAGCACGAGGAGCGCACTTTTATCGAGTGCTCGAACGATCCCAAGATAACTCACTGTGACAATGTGACGAGTGGAAGGAATCGTGCGATATTCGGTGGAAAACAATCTCGGTCGTCACCGTAACAGAGGCTACTGCGTGTTCTGGACGAAGCGTGCATTACGAATTCCCGCGAAGCGACACGGTGGGCGAGTATAATCGCATGCAACATACACGATGTCACGTACGTCTCTCGGTCCCTTCTAAATCCCGGACTGGTACTCGTTCGCTGAGCCTGGGGGTGCCAGAGAAAACGAGAGCTCTGCATGGAGCCACGCTGATTTTCACGTAGTCGGCGGAAGCACGTGGGGCAAGAGATTTTGGAGAAATACTATCGTCGCCCATTCGTCCCGTTGACCGAGTGCGCGCCAGTTTCGCGCGAAGCGAAAAAATACGCGGACGATTCGTCGAGAGACCCTCGGACATTTTTTACGGGTCCGAGCATAAGCTCCTGTGAATTACGGAAAGTCCGCGTGAGTTACGAAGGATGTAGACGATTTGCGAAATCGCCGATCTCAATCTTGGGATTGCATTACCAGTAGTGCCACCTATCGTTAATGTCCTCGCGGATTGAAACGAGCGCGAGCGCCACTCACGTTCCATTTATGTCAAATTATCGTTGGGCTTTCCGCGCGAGGTGGAGGGTAGTGAAAGGGGGTGGGTTGAGCATTAATGTTGAGCGGTACGCGCGCGCGCATCAACGGTAATTTCGAGCGCATTGTACGCTGATAACTTCGTTTAAGAATTAATACGGCTCATTCGGCGGTGAGCGATAATAAACACTAATGGGCAGTATGTTTAATGTAGCCCGCTATTGGATATTTAATGCGACAACAAATTACTCCCACGACACCTAGAAACGATAAACGATACCTCATTCATTGGGCGGTACGCGAGTCGATGAGATTCGGGAAGACTTTTGTTAATCGCGTTTAATGGAATCTTCGTGGAAGAATGCAATCGTCTTGGATTTTTTTAAACTGCCGTTTGTTTTTGACTATTTCTCACCGCGTCGAACGAGAGAAGTAGCAAATTAAGGGACTTACGCGAAGATGATGTTTTTTTTAGAATTTTTGTTATTTTTAAGAGTAATCCGTATAAAATACTCTTCCTGGTGCCGTGTGTTTAGTGAGTTTAAGCTCGAGCAATAAACAATTTACGAGAGATTTCGCTCATGGTCTCATTCCTATTTGTTTGCAATTTTTCGCTTAAAGAGATTCGAAAAGATATTGATAATAAAGAGTCTTAATTCTTGCAGGGAGGTTCCTTTATCATTTTAATGCAAGGTAACGTACTGCAACTCCCTTCTTTGCGTTTTCCACCCCCCTCGAGCCCACTCACCCTCTCGTGCGTTCCTCGTCACGTGTGCGCATCTCTCTATGCATAAAACATTCCAGACGACCGTACAAGCGCCAAGGTATGTATGCATCCTTACGCAATTTCACGCGGAACGCCCGTTCTTCTTTGGAGCGCGGGTTTAGTCTTCGAGAAGCACGTCCTGTCTCCACGATGGAAAATCATGTTCGCAGGTGTTCGTTTAAGAATTGTTTCGCGTCGGAAGTGCGCACAAGGTGTTACACGGAGCTTCTAACGACGTTCTTTCTCGAATGACGGGGAAATTTTTTTCTCACCGGATAAAAAAGAAGAGAAAATTCGAGGATCTTCGACTACCCGTCGAACTCATCCCACGGGCTAACCTGTCGCTCGTTGTTTGCCTTGGTGCTCTCCTTTGTACTCCCGCGAGAACGAGCTAAGATGGCTTCCGTCGGCTCCCTGATGGAGCCTCGGAGGGGTAAGTAAATTGTATGATGCTTGCTTTGTCGGTTTCTCATCTGGTTTACGGTTGGAAACGAGCGCGAGCCTCGACGGATCGCTAGAAGGAGGAGGAAGAGGAACGGAAAATAATTCGAGTGATCCTCGTGCGCGTACGACGTCGTCGACACTGACGATTTCTTTGTGGAAAGTTTCTTTCTCATCATAATCAGACTCTCGGATGAGAATGGCCCTTGAAGACCCTTCAACGATCATCGACGGTCCCATCGACGAGTCGCAGCGCGCGGACGATCCGTCTTCACCGTGAAATTTACGCGCCCAGTGACGAAGAGAGAAGGGTGGCCGAAGAAACGCCGTGAGACAGAGTTTCACCGTAGAGAAGAGCCCCCACTGGGTCACTGTACTATTCATTAAGGGGTGCTTCCTCCAAAACTTCTACAGCTTTGGCCCACTCGTGGACCGTGCCGCGGGACAGTCTGTCGCCGTGACGGTTCTCCTTCTTGTTCTCTCCCTTCCAATTTCACTTGAGCGGAAGCGCAAGTGTCCCTTCTGCTCACCAAGGTGTAGGTAGACCGAGCTGGCGCGCAAGACACACCAACCGACAATACAAGAATCCACGCCACGGTGGAAGAAAGCGAGGAAGATCAACTCCGAGGTAGGAACTTGCCAACTCTCACCTTCTCTCTTTCGATCTTTCGCTCGCGCACCCTGGCGCATTACAAGGTAGAGAAAAAAGAAAGTTCGTGTCACCGTAGTGACGTCCCATCTCATCCCACTCACCAACCTCCTCGTCCTACGCTCAGCCGACCGAGGCTTTCATTAAACTATCCAAGATCTTCTTCCGAACTTCATCCTCGTCGGCCTCTTCTTACCTGCTCTCGCTATTAAAGAGCCTCAGAGCCTCTCCGCCTCGGTTTCTCGTGGAAGACGTACCCTTCTCGCTCTTCCACCCCTCGTCACGGTAGGAGGAAAAATAATTTTTCGGTGCTCCCGGTACCATCGTGTAACGTGCTGCACACCAGCTTTACTCGCGTCTCGGAGAGTCGAGAGGATTCAATATCCACAGGATCCGGTAATACCCGGCACGCTCGCCGGCATAATCCCTGAATATCTCAGGGCTGTCGTTTCGGACGCGCAAGATAAATACCAAGAACGGTGGAGAGGAGAGAGGAGATAGGAGCGCGCTCGAGAGAGAGAAAGAGAGAGAGAGAGAGAGACAGTTCGGTGGTAACCGAGCGAATTTCGCCCGTCTGTCTACTTCGCACAGGTGCTTCTGGAATTTGCATTGCCGACCTGCTACCACTACCCTCGCCAACCACCCTTCCTTTTCACCCTACAGTCCCCATCACCGCTCACAGTATCGCGCTTTCAGTAGTCGAACGCTTCGCAAACTCCTGGAATGGCGCAAGGTCCGACCGTTTCCACCTTCGTTCAACGTTCTCTCTTCTCGTCTGTTGTCCTCTACCTTCTCCATTCAACGTGTTGCGTCCCGATCGAAGGACAGGCCGATGGATTCTGCGGTACAGATGAGAGAAGAACGGAGAAAGAGTCACGTTTCTGTCGCAGCCTGGCTGAGAACAAGGGGTGAGAAGATGGGAGGGGTGGAAAACGAAAGGGGTAGACGTGCGTGAGGACACTCGGGTCTGAGGCGAAATTATACGGACGGTCGAGAGCGAGGGAGAAATTGGTGGAGGAGAGAGACGACGAGGGTAGATAAATAGAGAACATTAGAGAGGAGGAGGAGAGTGACAGGGGACGAAGTGCGCGACAGGAGGGCGGATACGCCTCGGTGGGGAAAAAGGAGAAGCGCGAGACCTCCTGGTGGTTGAGGAGGACGAGGTGGAGCCAGAGAAAGAGAACGAATTTCAGGTAGGAGAGAAAGGAGAAGAGGACGAAGGACCGTGGTGGAAGGAGTGGAATAAAAAAAGTTGTCGAGTGACGGAGAGAGAAGGCGGTGCTTGGCGAGGAACGAAGAGCGAACGTTTTGAGGGAGGTGGAACGATAAAGAGGACGAAAGAGAAACACGCCTAGAAATAAATAGAAGGAACGTAAAGCACCGTGGGTAACTCGACGAGGGGCTCGAGGAATAGAAGAGAGAAAACAAGAGGGAACGAGGACGCGCGACGGTTGGGGGTGGAAAATCGTCGGGGTGGCATGCGTCTCCGCAACCCTCGCGGTACAACGAAGGATCGTACGTGCCGGGAGAAACGCGCTCGCGCGAGCGGAAACCAGCGTATTTGTCGGTGCATCCGTTCCCCAGTCATTGACGTATGCGCGACGTTCGGAGTTTGTCCGCCGCGCTTATTCGACGTCTTCTCGACGTTCCAACTTTATCATGCACCGTCGACGACGGACACGCGCACCGAATTCGAATGGACCAGGTTTACCCGTTAGAAATATTCATTCTCCGAGCCGGTAATTGAAATTTCGATCGGCGAGCCATGATCGAACCACGTTCGAAAGTTTCTATTTATTTTGCCGTCGTCGGGACGACTGAATTATTTCGCTATTTTTCTACCGTTCAGCGATGTGGAAGTGGGAGCTCGCTAAATAATCTCAAAAGGAATGAAATGGAGCGATCATTCTGCCCATTAAGTATGAAAATGAACAAAGCGAAGATCTCTCTTCGGACATCTTTGAATATTTCTCATGCGACGCTGACCTTTTCATCCCTGTTGGCGATCACGGTGGAAAACACTTTATTCTTCCGGAGCTTGCGACGATACACGAGCAATAATTTAATAGCCGTGGCGGCGGGCAGCCATTGGCTTCGAAGCGGTTGCAGTTTGGATCGCGTGCTGGCAAAACCAACGGAATGGAACGTCTGTTTACAAGTGGCGCGTAGGGATGGGGAGGCGGAAGGGTGCGTGCGTATCGCGATCGATGCCATTTCTTACCCTCGTTCTGCTAAGGGATGGTTTCACCAGAGCGCATGTCCCTTCGAGCGATTAAACGATAATTGCATATTTTAACCGTGCCACCCCGTCTGCCGTTTCGATGTGTCAACCCGTCCCGACTGGCCTAACCCATTCCACGAGCTGCCAACGATTAATTATTCCCTATGATCGTTCATCACGATCCTATCGGTTTATTCGTTAATTTTTCAGTAGCTTTCCCTTTTGTTACACCGCGCCACGCGGCTACCGGCCATTTCTAATTTACACGCGGTCCGTTCGTTTCCACTCGTTCTCTTTTCCTTCGCAGTTCGTTTGCTTTTTGCTTTTTTTCCTTTACTTTTTTCGCCGTCAGTTAATTAAAACATCGACCTGCCCCGTGCGCGGTAAAGTAGGAAGCTCTTTTGTCGAGAACTTGTCTCGACTTAATGCCGGGCGTTACGATAGACGTAAACACGTGGAAATGTCCGAGTGGTTTTACGCGGAGATCGTGCAAATGAAAGTAATTATTGTAAATTTCGTGAACTCGAATAATCGATATCTCGCTTTCTAGTACGTGGCTCGTGATCGCGACAAAGGAGCACCCCGTTCGGAGTTTCTTCCGTCCGTGGTGGTCGTTAATATGCAGGGAAATGCGACGGCGTCGCGACGCCGCGCTTCGCTACGGCGCGTTGGCGCGATGCCGAGAGGCGTCGGTGTATGAAAAAGCTATTCAAAATGTCGCGCTACCCCCCGGCTCTCTCACTCCTGAAGAACTTCTTCAATGCCTGTGGCATTTTGTGGGACGCCTCGCGCGACGTGAAGCGTCTCGCAAAGACGAATGGGCGGCTCAGCCACTAAGTGGATCAGTTTTGATAATTAACACCCGCCCTTAATGTAAGGTCGTGCGCGTAAGTGAAGTAGTTATACCGAATTCACGCTCCGTCTCGCCCAATGCGAATGAATATTATTTTATTTAATAGAGCGAGGAGTGAATTTTCTCCGGGACGCCCGATCGACGCGCGCGATCGGAGGAAATTAAAAAATTGAAAAATTAATAACGAAATGTTTCAAAGAGCATAGGAATGCTTTATTTCACCGGCGCGACGCGCAGCGAACCGTTAACCAATCTTTTCTCTCACTCTTTCTCTCCTTCTCTCTGTCTCTCTGTCTTTCTTTCGCTCTCTCTTTCCCTCTCTCTCTATCTGTTCGACCACGATGCGACCACTCCGGCTCCGTTGGTTTTGTTTATTCTGCCCCGATGCGAGTCGACGGGTGAACATCGCCTCGTTGCGGGCACCACTTTTTGTTTTCTCGCGAACCGAGCGGTAGATCCGCGTGTGCACACGAGAACTGTCCCCAGACGGTCGTGTTTTGACGACGATGCCGACGACGACGGACACGTCAACGAGAGAAAGAAACATTTTCCTACTTGTTACTTTTTGTAACCCAAGAGATCGCGACTTCACGGTACCGACGTTAAACAAGGGAAAAAAGAAAGGCAACCAATCGAGCAGTTCTATATTCTCACATCGCACTTTCTCTCTCATCGTAGCCCATAAATGCACTGTCCCTTTCTCCAAATGAATATCCCCTTCGCGATACCCTTTGCCACCTCGTAAATTCGATCGATGAAATTTATTAGCGTTGCCGGAGAGACTTTATACTCTCGTCCTTGCTGGGCGTTAAAGGTCCGCGGGGCATCGACAAATAAAGTCGAATAAATAACTGGGATCCGTCGATAATGCAAATAAAGATTGGTCGCCCTCCAGGGGTGGGAGTTGAACGAGCTGGCCACGGGCAAAAAGGAACTAGGACGAACGAATACGCATATTCGTACGATACACATTTATGTTTACACGCGAGCGCGCCAAATCTTCTCGCACCTCCGTGCATTCAGAACGCAAAGGTGGGAAGCACGGCCTGAAACCTAGAGACTGGCACGGTAGTCACAGAGAGCTTCTCTCTGTCTCTCGTTCCGTCGTTGGATATTGCGAAATTTTGGTGGGCAAGCCCGACTCACCTCTCACCGTGCGGCGTATAACCGGGAAAATAACAGAACAGAAAATGGCCGACAGCACCGACGTCATCGTGCGGTCGAATACTTCGCACCTTTGATCCAGAAAATACGATACCGCGCGCTAACTCCGCGCGTCCCGTGTACGGAAAACTGTGCGGAGTTATGCGGTCCGCATATTGTACGTAGGTGTGCATCTCTCTATATGACGTATACGTGTGCACGCACAAGTACGCGTATGAATGCAAACCGCGTGTTCGTGTCGTCCAGCCGATTCGCTCTCGCAGAACTGTGTGGAGAGTGGGAGGAATGCGGCGGTGGTTACGGCAGGACGGAGAAAGGGTGTGAGAGGGCCAAGTTGGAAGAGAGGAGACGAAAGAGACTGAAAAAAAGGAAGAGAGAGAGATAGAGAGAATTTAACTTGCGCGCTCACCGACCACCGGTTTTTCACCGTAGATATCGAATCTCGTTCTCGGCCGGCCGCCGCGCCAATTTCGGCTTTTGCAAAATTGGGTACCGTTTCGCGCGAGAGGGACGCAGATAAAAGTAGCAGTTAATATCCGTCGAATTTATGGAGAGCCTATCCTGCTGCAAGAGAGAGAGAGAGAGAGAGAAGTTCCACGCGACTTTCCGCTTGCCAACGTTCTCCAACGCACCCCTTCGCACCTTTCTACTTTCTCACCCTCTTCGGAAAACAATTGCAGGTACGCGAAAGCGATCGCATTCGAAAATTCCAGCACTCGAACCGCTCTCTCTGGCGAAAGGTAGTTTAACGATACTCGCGCGATTCCCTCGCGTAGCTCCCTATCCGCCATCTACTTTTTCGTTAAACGAGCCCGAGTTTCCTCTCTATCGTTGTCTGCGCTCTTTCGTTCTTTATCGCGTAACACGATTCCCTTGGCGAGCACACCGAGCTGACGGTGGTTACGCGGTATCGTGAAACGATACAATAAACAATATAACGTGTCCTTTACCAGGATCGCGTGCATCCAGCGCGTAATGCGCCCGCGACGGCGAACTGCATGCCGCTTTACACGCTCCGTAAACACTCGTGACACGCGCATCCCGCGATTACACGCGCGCGAGATCCCGTCCGCTTCTCACGTGCGAGATTATAAGGTTCGAGGTATTTTACGGTTGCAAGCTACCCTGCGTTAATTCACTCGCGCCGGAAACCGAGGCGCGGTTGACGTTTCTATCCAAGAGAAATTCTTCGCGCAGGATAGTCTCTCATTCGTCGCGCTTCTCGCCACTACTCTCGATGTCCCGATAATTCTCATTGGTCCATTTTGTGCCTCGCGGTTGAGAACTTTCCAGTAAAAACGAATCGACTTATCGTAGCGTTCGACCGGTCCCATCCACCCTGCGAACTCTGAGAAACGAGGGTGGGCTCTCTCTATCTCCACCTGTATTCAAAAGCTCTGTGGGTAGTTTCGAGTCGTTGTAACGTCGGGCTGATTCGCGGCGCTATCGATTTTCAATGGCTTTCGTTCCATTATTCCGTTGCGAAGGGATTTTCTGCTACTCCGTTAGCAGCTCACGCCGCTATTTGCGTTTGATTCGCGCACGCGTGTCGTTACCTTTTACCAGGCGATCCTTCGATACCGTTGGAACAACGAGGATCCCTTTACAATTCCGTAGTGGACAGACGACGCTGTTAACAAGCTAAATAAATCTCAAAATGGCTCGGAAAAATGTCCATCCGCCCAATGCACCTTCTACTGCAGTGTTTCCCAAAGTGTGGTACGTGTACTCCCTGGAGGACGGGAGCAGTTTGGTGGGGGTACGAACTGCACCAGGCTTTGAATGGATAAGATATCCGTTCAACATTAATACAATTAGTAATTGTTGGAATTAGCTTCAGATGGATTCTTGAAACAGAAACACGGTGAGTGTACTTTAACAATTCTGATTGCAAATACAAGAACATGTGTATCTAGTTTTAACAGAGAAAGTCCTGAAATTCATCTTACCTTTTCCAACTTTATATCTATGCGAAGTTGCTTTTTCAGCATTTCTAGACATTAAGTCAAGAAAAAGGAACAGGCTTTTGGACGTGAAACCGCATCTCAGATTAAAATTGACAACCAGGGAAACACATTGCGATGATCTGCCGTCTCAACATAGACAATTTCATCCTTCTCACTGATTATAACGAATATTATGTGTAATATAATTTTTCTTTATTTTATTTATATTTTGTTGCGAACGAATTTTATTTTTCGTTTATCATCATTTTGTTTATGTACTAAAAAAGGAAAAAATAAGTGTATTTCGATTGTTATTAAAGTATAGAATTTTTATTTGGCGGGGGGTGTGCACGGAGGGGTACACAATGTCGAAAGTTTGGGAAACACTGCTCTACTGCGACACTCGCAACGCGAGATTCTTTTCTTCCGATAAAGAATGCTATTCACAACGGTATACGAGAATGAGTAAGGACCGCGTGAAAAATACTTCAGCAAGTTAAGCTTTCCTACGAGAGCTTGCAGAGAGAAAAATGAAATTTCGGGTCGTTGCGGTCCCCTTCCTCCGCAAAGGCGTGCGCGCGCTCAGGGCCATTGTTACAACGCGCGGTCTCTCTACTGCTGGTGGCACAGTAAAAAAGTACAACTCAATTTCGCGCGCGATTAAAAATACAAATGGTTCGCGCGCGGCAGCCTCGAAAGCACCCGTTATCGATGGGAACCGGGTGGAAAAGCTCGCGAAGTTCGTGCTTCCATGAAGAGTGTAAAACTCGCAAACTATTACGTCGTAACACGCACTCGCGTAACGAACTCTCGATCCTATCGACTTACGAGAGCCTTCGGTTCGCGAGGCGTCAATTTTGCCCGCTTGAATTCCGCGTCTCCGCGACCCTTTTCTCAACCCAAGAGTTTCTGGTGGTTGTGAAGAGAATAAATACGTAAGAGGCGAGTATACGTCGCCTCGTAAGGATTGCGTGCGCGTATTGGCCCGCCAACCGAAGCCAGCCCCGGCGCAAGTTCTAAAGGTCTTTTAATTACTCGCTCGCGTACTGTCACGCGAACCGTCGATCTCCGCGAAGTAGTCACGTAATAGCAGCTCGCCGACCGTAGAACAAATACGAAGGCAGCCGAGGGTTGGACTCTCGTCAAGCGATTCCGAGCCGTCCCCTCTTCCTCTCCAGTTCACTTTCTTTTTCCTCGTCGCGTTCGCCAAAGAGCATTGGCCCCGCCGGTCTCATCCCCGTCCAGAGCACTCGTGAAAGCCAAAGGCGCTTCCTGGCTCGGTGAAGCGCCACTGGTAGCAAGATATTTTCGATGTTGCCTCGTCGTGGCGGCGTCGGTGGCGTATCGGTGCTGTTATCGATTATCGGCGTGAGGGTTAGAATAATCCTGATATCGGAAATCGGTCGATTAATCGCGCCCGATTGTCTTGCGGTCGCGAGACTCGAGATACTCCTCCGAGTTTCGATTTTCCTTACTCGCTTCTATGTATCGAGCTCATTTCGAAGTGGTAGAAGTAATTTGTCCAACGGACTTCAAGATCCTCAAGAAATTGTGGAGAACGCGGCTTCTTGTTTCCGCCCACTGCTCCCGGCTCGCGAATATTTTCGTGTTCCGACAAATTGGATTCTCATATGGCTCCCGGTCGGTGGTATCGATTATCGAGCTGGCATGTTGCGATGTTCAAAATCGCATATCTCTCCCTCGGTTACGATTTCAATAGCGCAGAACTTGGTATAGAGTATTTGAAAAATGTATCCAATACCACCGTTGTAGCCGTGGGTCCGACCATGGTCCAGATATTTCATAGGGATGCGCTCGAATTTCCTTGAGCGTGGGAAAGACTATACGGAGTTATTCTGTTCAACGTGGAATTCTAGACAAAGAGAAAAAGAATGTTCTTTTTTTTTTTTCGCTCGAGAAACCCTTCGACGTTATTCTCGTCCCATTCGTTTCTGCCAACGTGGCCTCCCGGAGAAAATTGCTGATCCATTTTGTTCGTCGTTCTACCTATTATCATCCTCATCGTCATCTCTCATCGCGATCGTAGATCTGCCGACGCGGATGTAAATGGGCGACAGATACTTCCCGTTACGATCCATAGACGTTAGTAGGGATCGGATATCGGGTCATAATGTTCCTAAATATCGACAGGGCGCGTCAAGCGCTGTCACTAAAGCGGTTATTTGACTCCCCTCGAGTCGAAGGCCACCCCCGTCATCCACCCTCTCACGTCGGCCCTTCGAATTCCGTCAAACCCCAAGCCCCTCCTCGAGCAACCTCGGGACGGTGGCATCGATCGGCGCAATTTGATATCTGCTCTGTTACTTGGCGACGATACAAGTATTTGCTCCCTTTGCCACTCGAGGGAGAAAAGTTGCGGTGTCTCGTTTTCGTTCTCGCGTTGCTGAGAAACCTCTGGAAGCTGCTACATAGCGACTCAAAGGACTAAAAGCTACTTGGGCCAAGAATGGTACGCGCGGTGGATGCAAGGTCGAATAACAACATCGTGCATCGGCTGGTTTGAGAAAGATGGAAAGAGGAAAGAAGACAATCGAGTAACCAAGAATGTTAACACTTTACCGACCATGCGCTTCTCACCGGTCACTCGGCCGCAGATCTAATCGGACACCGACTCTGTTTCAGCTGGCTGTCGCACGGAACATCTTCTTTGTCCATGACGAACATTAAGTTTTTCAAAATGGTTTAATAATATAAGAACTTACAGGACAGACCAACTAGTACCTCAATACCACATAACAAATGCTCGGTTGCTTTCACAATCGATTAATCGACGACCGATCGGTAAAGTGTTAAGAGATTTCGACGAAGAATAGAATAAAAGTAAGAGATAAAATTGGAATAGATTGAAATGCAAGTCGTTTCCTTTCTACCTTCAAACAGCTCCGCGTTATCAATACAGTCCATAAAAAAAGAAATTGCAAGAAATCGAAGAACGAGGTGTATAACAAGGTGAAATAAATTCTATACGACTCAATCGACGCGAAGCACAAAGCGTTCTTCTTTTTGTTCCACGTTCCTGGCACCCTTCCTTTGCCGCTTCCTTGCTCATCCCACGCGCATCTCGAAAGGGACTCTCGCTCCACGAAACTCGAGCTGCACGGCAAAGGGGCCCTCGCCATAACCGCGAGGCAAAGAGCAGAATTCGCGTTGCGTGCGAATTGAAATCAACCGCGAGTCGGCGGTCGCGAATAAGCGGGAAGCTTTCGTAGTTGCACGCGCACGAAGTGGTTCCGCGGTTTCGACGGTATAACGAGTTACCCTACCGTCCCGGGCATAGAAACGGCCTCGTCTACGTGGTTACGCAGTTCCTTTTGCCGTGACTGAACGATGGAAACGCTTCTGTACGAGAGGATGCAGGAGAACGAACGAGAAGAAGCGAAAGTTCTTTGACCGATTCCACGATGCCAAGAGACGCGCGAGCCACGAAAGTGTATCGACTGCGATACTCGATTTTCGCGAAAAATGCATTCTGATATTCTACAGATACTTTTTTTTTCTCCACGACACGGACTGAAAACGCGAAGTGTTGCGGTGCAAAATGTTGACGGAAACATTCATCCAGTACCGACGGCACGGCGCTGCGGGCAAAATTGTTGACACTGTGCAATAATCTACATCGATGCTCCATCGCAAACAGACACTTTTCAAATATAGCCCGTGTACACACAGCCCACGGGGTCGCCGTTAACTAGGCGCATCCTATGCGATCGCTCGTTCCGTACGTTCCGCGTGCAAGCTCTTTAAAATCGCTAATCTACACCCAGTGGAAAAAAGGCGCGGGTGTACACGCCCACCCGTTTTCCACGGTACATGCGAACGATAAGTGGGATTACGAGACGCCGTTTCCAGGGCCGTTATCGGCTAAGGAAAAAGCTCTTCTCGCCTCTCTCCATTCACCGTCCCTTCTCAGTCCTTTTTCCATCTTTTGCAAAAGCTCTTTTCGCTTCTCTCCTTGCAAGGACCTTTGACACTCCGTGCACGTGGAATCCCCGTGGAATGCGCGGGTACGCGAATTCAGATGCAGGCCGCTTAAATGTCACTTGGTACTGGAAATATTTCGGAGCTTTCGAACAAGAAAGCAGAGTATAATATTTCGCGTGTACGGCGTGTAAAAAGAGGCGAGAAAGGAAAATGAATCGTACCACGGAGCTGACACAATGCTGAGTTATGATTTTAAGTTATTTTGTATTTCGTTGATACAATGTTGCCTGAATACTAGTCTTCACCGAATTGTCCGTCCTTTTTGGGCCTGAGCATCGTCAGGACTTCCGTCCCACCCGCTGCACGACACATGGACCTTGTCCTTTTTACTGTCTTTATCGAGCTAAATAATAAAGTAAAGAAATGATAGAAAGCAACAATTTTATAAACCATCTAATTGAGCTTCTAATAAAGCCGCCAAGAAATTAACACAATTAGATAATTTGTTGGCTAACTGAGATATCCTCGTAATTACATTATCATGTCCAAATCGAGACGTAAACAAGGAGGGAGCGAATATTGGCGGATGCCTGGTTCTCTTTATAGGAACATAGATATTAATACTCTCGAGGATTCAATGATGCACACCATTGTAACCAGAACGAAGAGATCCTTCGAATGGTCCCATTTTCATTCAAAAATATTAGTGTCCCGTATTTAGGAACACGGCCTATGGGCGCTTGGCGTCAACCTTTCAATGAAAAATTCTTCGGTCGAAATTTATTATCCGGCGTATCTTACATCCTCCGCATCTTCCTGTGGCTGGCCCCACATCCGATCCCTCGATCGGTTACGGACGATGCCCGATATAAATACGTAGATTCGGTCCTCCTCTCCGCTCCTCTCATCCGCTCTCGTGATCGGCGATTTACAAGACGCATGGCCGGTTGTTAGCCTCCTAACGAGGGTTTAAGCTCCGCTTGAGCGATGCCACTCGTTAACGGCGTCTACGCTCACCCGTTCGCGGCACTTACTTTGCCTTCGGCGAGGAGGGGACGTTTTAAGCGCGCGTCCCCTGTCCGCTCGGCTGCGACGAACGAGCGGAAACGCTCGGCTTTCGATCGGTTGGCGGAAAGAAGAGAGGGTGGGAGATCGGAGAGGACCCACGGGATAATGTCCGTGGTCGGAGAAATTTGTGACGCGATCCAAACACGAGAATAAAACGAAAGGTCTTATTTCATAAGTAAAGAGTATTTCTTAATAGAAGCATCTTGATTATTTTTAAGTTCGCAAACAGAGTTTATCTTCTATTGTTGGATGGCGTCTCGACGAGATAGGAGCGTTCCCTTTTTGCACTGTAATTTACGAGAGATGAAATGGTACGATTTAATTTTGAGCTCGCGAAGACGTAAAATTTCATGCCAAATGTCTGCGAGAACACGTGCGCGAGGATCGAATACCGATAATTATGGCAATGCATATACCGCCTTCTTCCACGGTGAATATAACCGAGGAACTTTTAAGTCCAATTGGTTGTGACAGGTAGCGAGCCAATTTACGGAGGCCATGAATAACGAACGGAAGAATAAGTAAGGAAGGGGCCTCGGTTAATTGGCCACCTCGTTCGCGTGGTTAGACACGGTTAGATAATTTTTTACGACGCCATTCGACGACGAAAGTTCACCGGCCGCATTCGGGTAACTTTAGAATGTCATTCTCACTAACGATAGATAGCACCGCGAACTTCTTTTTTAAACACCCGCTTCGGTGGAAGCAGCTCGAACGAATGTGAGAGAAGAAAAAACCAATCGCAAATATGCACGGGAAATCGAACTTTCTCGTTACACCGTGCTCTCGACCTTCCGATCATTTTTTTTTCGCTTTTTTTGTTTTGTTTGTTACACTTGACAACACTTTACTGTTTACACCGACGATACTTCCAAACAAATCCGCGAAGCTCGGTGATATTCGCAAGTGCACTTGTTAAAAATGGAACCTAGACTAAAAAGCCCCCCCAAAAAAAAACAACAACAAAAACTAAAATAATGACACGATTTTCGCCGATGTGGAAAATCGGGTTCGTCGAGCGAGTAGCTTGTATTTTATAGAAATGTCGTACGACTGACGATTCTGAAATATCCACTCACCCCAATTACATTAAGCGATCTTTCATCTCCAATCGGTCGGTTTGAAGTCACCGTGGCTCCTCGTTCCTTCGGGCTTCTCGTTGGAAAGTAAGGTGATCCTCGTTTCCACGATGCTTTCGCGGTGCCAGCTCTTCCAGCAACCACGAGCTACTCTTATCAAACGCCCCGCAGAAACTGATAGCGTTCTTGACTACGGAATGGAACGGTAGCGAGATCGAATCTCCACTGAGGTTTCATTTTTCACATGCATGCACAGGTTCTAGTTGGGTGTCACTCGCGAGGTTCAAGGAATACTGCGAGGTCACCGCTCGGGCCATGAAAGTTTTGTAAATCTACCACTTCTTACTGCGACACATCAGGTCCCTTTGATTGACTGGCGCTTGGATAAATATTTAACGAGACTCTTGGCTCGACAAGGAGGTTGGTTAAATATTTTCGAACGACCCTCTGACGGTCGTAATACACACGTGACACAGAGTGATCCCTCTAAGGTGATATCCACGTGACCTCAAAATTATTTTGATTTGCGAACATGACTACATTCGCTGTTACGATGGATTATTTATATAATTTTAAGCAGATGTTGGATTGTGTACACCATTGCGCAAGTGTGGTGCAATAACAGAAATGTCTTCTTTTACCGTAAACTGAATTTTACAAACATCATCTTACTTTTTTGATTTTGCGAACTATTGTCGTAAAATTTGTCTAAATGATTATAAGAATATACCAAACAATGGAATGAATTCCTGAGTATCTCTATGACTAATATTCTAAATCTTAACACTTTATCGACCGGTAGCCGATTAATCGGCTTTTCGTCGCCGATGCTCATTGGCCGATAGTTTACTAATGGTTCGCCATGGGAACCGATAGTTTGTTATCAATTATGGAGATAGAATTGTTAGATTGTACCGTACGCTCCACATTGACATATGTATAATATTGAAAACGGTACATGGTTAACGAATGAAACAATAATCTTTGTACTTTTCTGTAACTGCAGCCGAGCGGCCGGTGAGAAGGTCATAGAAGGTTGAATCGCTACCGGTGGATACAGTGTTAAAATGTCGATTTAATTCCAAATATGCGAAATGAAGCAAACGAGCTATCACGCTGACGCCAGGACGCTCTGTTCTAATGTAGGGACTATCACTTCACATCGGTCACACGGTTATCACCTTAGACGGATCACTTTGTATTGCTGCCGATGTATTTTTCGTGCATTTTATCAGTTCTCTTTTAACACTTTGACTGTCATGTGTCTTCAGTGCTAGATCATGAATGGTCTCAATAGACATTTGGAAGGACAGCTAACTCCATCGATGGTTAATTAAACAGTCATCAAAATTCATCGATGCGGCAGTCAACGTGTTAAAATAAAAATTGACAAACGTCTCGTCGATATTTCTAATCTTGCGTGATCTAATTCGAACGAAAAATCTCCAGATCTCGACATATCCATAGAAACTGGCACGATGCTTTTCTACGCTGCTACGAAGCAACGGATCGCGAATCACGTGCGCGACATATCCTTCCGCCTTCCGCTCCTAATTCCACAAAGAACTCGTGCCTCGAGGAAGCTACCTCTCCCGGCCACCTTCTTCTCCTCGGGGAGTCGAGCCACGTCGGAGCGTCGATGGCGAAATATGTAAAGTAACGAAACGCACGTTTTACCGTAGGGGCGCCTGGGAGATATAATCGCGTTGGGGCCGCTCGTGAACTAAAGAGAAAGGGAGAGTAAAAGAGAGGTGAGAGAGATGAAAAAAGAGGAGAGGTCGCGTAAACAGGAGAAAGAGAGAGGAAGAGAGTAGTCGAGGGAAACGAAGAGTCTCGCTTCAATTAAGTAAATTAAAATGCAACGACTCCACCACCCATCCTCCTTTCTCTTTCCATCCGTTACCCCTTTTTCGCGCGTCTTTTTTCACCAACCGACCTCTCGTCCCACGGCCACTCACTCTCTTTCTATCCTGGGACAGTGCGTATTTGAATTACGAAAGTGCGATTGCCGGTGCGAGCTCGTCTGAGGGATTATCGTCTCACTGGGCGCATGTATTTTGTTCGTTTCTTTCATTCTGCCTGCGGCTTTCACTCCACCCGTGTCCCTCTTTCTTCCTTTCTTCTCTCATCTTCTTTACAGTTTCACTCTGTCACGAGCAAATCTCGTTGATACTGGCCGATGGCAGCGCGACTGTCGTCGCAAAATTCGCAAAAGGCTCTTCGTCGTCATTCTCGACGTTTCTCTCGTTCGTCTGTCCGTTTGTAGCCACCACCCTCGAGCGTCTCACCCTTGAACATTCGTTTCACGAATTTATCGAGAATCTCATCCCCTTTCCGCTCGGGAAATCGGGGAGAATCTTAACGTTCCTGGCGGCCTGCTTAACCTAATCGCAGGCTTGGCTGGCAGTGGTATGCAATAAGCGCCCGTTGAAGGATACCCCTGGTGGAAGGATTCGGCCAACTATTTGGCCAAGCTGGATGCGTGGATTCGTAAATCCGTGGAGAAGAGGGTCGGAAGGGTGAACGAGAGGGCAGAGAGAAAGATATATCCGGTTGGCGGATACGAATTGCAGGAATTCTGCATTGATTGGAACCACCGATATTACCTATGTATCCTTGAGTCGTCGAAATTGTTCGTATAAGTTTGAGCCGAGCCAGTTATTACTAAGCCGAGATCGGGTGGGTTCGTTCGTTTGTGCAATTTTAGAGAATATTCTCCGTTAGAAAGAAAAATCCAGGAAACACAAAGATCGCAAACATCATAAAAGGAGTGTGCGTGCTTTCGAAAAATCAGTATTCCACGCGGCGCTCTTGTAGATTCGCGAATCCACTCGGCACAATTTCATCGCGCAAAGATCTCCGGTTGTAGTAGAACAGTTGTTCGAGTTAAAATTTCACTGCCCAGCGGAGTGTCAATTACGAGTGAACAGTGGAAATTAACCGTGCGATGTTGCAACGTCCGGCAAATAATATCTACACGTGTGCGGTTGGTCATTTCGCGATTCAACGTCGGAACGTAAGGACGCCGAACGAGAACGAACGAGGACGGACAAAAGCACGGCCCTTGATGGATTGCTTTGTCCATCCAGTTTGCGTTCGCTTCGGCGCATGTATGATAAATGTCCCGTTACCACCCTCGCCTGTGTTTGTGAACGTGGAGCGAGTGCACCCGGTACGTTAGGGACTCGGCACATCGCGAGAATTCAACGCCACCATATGGAAATGCGGAATATTTCGAGAAATGGCGGTGGTAGCACGCCAAGCGTGTAAATAAATTTGCAAATCGAACGAAATAAATCTGATTAATCGAGCTAAATTTATATACACTTGCATCCATCCACGTCACGCAGAAAGCGACGAACTCTTCGAAGGATACCTAACGCGCAATCGCGCCTTTAAAGGGATCGATATTTTATTCAATACCCTCCGTTCCTACGCTGATCCATTCTTCGAACGGAAGGCCAAGGATGGTGGGACTGTTTCTCCATTTACTTCGCAGCAGTACGATAGACTTTACCGTGTTTCTAGACGCTTAATGGATTTAGGAGATTCGGGACGCGTCGCGCAGAATTCAATTTGTACTTTGCAGCGGGTGGAATCGGGCGTGGAAGGGTACATAGACGGAGGAGGTGGTGGTGGAAGGGAAAGAAAAAAAAGCTTAAAATGCTTTTGCTCCTCGCAGCTTTTTACCTGGGGCTAACTTATTCAGGATGATCGTCGCGCCGTAATTTCATCCCGCGTAAATCGTCGGAATGAAATTGTTGTCAGCGAAACTTCTTATCGGTGGTAATGTAAGTGAATCGAGACGGAGAGAGAGGGAGGCACAGAGAGAGAGAGAAAGAGAGAGAAGGGTGCCTCTTAAGCTTTCCTTTATCCTCCACCCCCTCGTCGTCCAGAAATTCCCATCCTCCGTCTAGCTGTCCCACTGAACGCGTTCATCTTCCGTCACTTCTCTACGCGCCCGAGCTTTTCAGATTAATTAGCAGATTACGTCGAAAGCAGGAAGCGGAAAAAAGAGGAACCTAGCCCCGACGGAGGCTTTGCCTTATCCGTTATACAAACTGTAAATTAACGTCCGTTCCGAAAAAAAGGAGGAGAGAAAAGTGAAAGAGAACCGAATTCAATAGCAGTAGTCGGAAAACGTTTCGCGGGGGCCACCAGCCAGCGCGAGCACCAGGGGGTTGCGCAATTTTAGCTCCGTCGCAAATTAAATATTCAACCCGATACGGCGAACGAAGGAAACGAGGCTGGCCTGCCACCCTCCCTTTTCAACATTCGCGAATGGTCCACGCCGGCGAGAATTCAGTAAGCCGAAAAGTTTCGCTCTGCTTTACCCCTTCCATCTCTACCTCTGCTCGCTATACCCGAGGAAAATGCGTCCCTCGTAGCGGCACGCGTGCATGCACGCGCGCACGCGCGAGTTCTACTCGTCGCGATTTCATCCTCGGATTTCACCGTCCTTGCGCGAACTCGCTGACGAGCCGAGTGGTCTTGGAAGTCACGAAACTATCTGGCAGGAATGGTAGGGTAGGGTGCTGCGATGGAGAAGGATAAAAGGTGTGTGTGTGTGTGTGTGTGTGCTGTGAACGTGAGGACGGAAGATGAGAAAGGGGTGCGGGGAAAATCTCGCGGAATTGCCGTAACGACGTCGTTACGCTTTATTGTGCCAACCGCGTGTGTTACCTCTTGGTCCTCGTGCGCTCTCAAATCGTTTCACCGCTATAATTTTTTCTCCCGTTCCACCGACGATTATAACTCCTCGGATGGACTTTGTCTTCGAGTCTCTCGGATATTGGCCCGAAAATCTCAGCCCACTCATTCGCAAAATCGCATTCTCCCTCGGCGTTTCGCGCTCGTTACTGGCAATATCTGCATCCTCCACCTCCTGCTTTTCTAACGGCTTCATAAAACTCTCCCGTCACAGTCGGCGGACTGTCGATAAACGAAGAGACCATGGATGATTTACACGCAAACGCATCGCGCGTAAAATACGACGTATCCGGGGCCGCTTTGAGGGACGCGCCGATAGAAGCCGTTAGCTCTGCATGGCATGGAGTCAGCCTCTCTCTCTCTCTCTCTCTCTCTTTTGCTGTCTCTCACTCTCTCTTCTCTTTGCCCTCGACGTTTATGCTTGGCCGAGCCAGCAACTCGGATCGAAACTGTGCGTCGTCCGTGCAGCCGTGGACGACAAGCGGACGCGCGTTTGACGCTGTGCCACCGTCCCCGACAAACGTTGCCTCGATCACGATAACCGGGACGACATGTCGCGCGGCACGCCTGTCGATTCTCAGAATCTCGGAGAGCATGGGGAGCCGGTGAAATAAAAGATGAGCTGTGGAAAAGCGAAAGTTTCACTGGGCCACCGAACCGTGAGGCGGGTCCGAGTAAATAACGAAGGTGCATCGAGTGCACCGAGTGCGAGAATTTGAGATGAACGAAGAAAAGCGGATTCTCTCGTATCCCGTTAAAAGAAACGCGAAACAAAAAAAGTGAATTCAGAAGGAATGAAGCTAAATTAATAGAAATAAAAAAATGATTCTCAAATTTCGAAACTATCTCTCTACATCCCAGGAAATATAAAGCTCCGTATTGCCAGAATTCGGTGAAAGAGAAACTCTTATTCGTCTTTATGCTCGTCACCCGAAGACTCGCCCTTAAGTAGGCTTCGAGGTATGTAGACAATAACCTCGATTACTCTAGCTCGTATGCCAACCGCTTCCGGATCTCCGCGTTCTTCGAGCCTGGAGGGAACGAACGCGGATACGGAGGATCGTTATCGTTGACATTAGTCATGGTCTTCCGCCGGACGTTGATGTATTGCGCTTTGACTAGGAGCCGTGCATGAATCAAAGCTACGGCGCCGTCAGAAGATCCCGCTGGATTGAAGGCGAGACGCCAGGAGTAGCACACGAGTGCTCACTTTCCTAACTGAAAGAAACTCTCGCGCCTTGGCACACGAGCCTCGCATAATTGAATTGCATCCTGCACGTTCTCGTAAAATTATTCGCGAGAGGCTGAATTATTGGCGCGACGAGCGAAGGAACGAGGAAAATAACAAAGCTGAGTGGAAGGTACTCGAAGTACGTAGCAGGAGGTCGATGACGTCGATTGTGGATACAGTGAGAAGGGTTACGATTATTTCGTCGATTCAATTACACTATCCTCGGAACAGTTGAAACGAGCAGGGCAGCGGCTCGCGCGCCCTCGCGGTTAATTAAATTCCTGCGAGGCCGAGCGTGCACGCACGATTGAATGATATAAAATATGATGAAATGTGTAATGGAATATCGCGCCACGCGTTACAGTGAGAATTATTGTGTTAATTAGTCGAATGTAATGTATGGACGGGGGATGAAAAGATTGATCGATGTAATGAATACCGGCTCCCGGGGCGTGAGCGCGGGCGTTTTACCGGCCAAATTTCCGGACCAGCTCCTCGTGGAAGGACGAAAATTTTTATGCGCCTTTCGCGCAAAAGATAAAAAATGGACTCGCTGGTGCGATAGATTGAAATTTCTCCTGCTCTCCAATTAAACGGTAGCGATTGAGCCCGCGGTGGTAAAAGCCGCGACCTCGAAACGGACAGAATCGAAGCCGATCGCGAAGCGAGTCAGAAGCTTGTTTTAGCTCGAGTTTCGGACTCGCCGATATTTTCCAAATTCTCTGCTCGCATTCCAGAAACGAACTAATATCGGCGAGTGTTGTTAGTAGTGATTGGTTCATGAGCATTGGAGAGGAAAATTGCTGGTTACCCTGCTCGGCCAATCAGAACAGAAATAAATTCATGCGAGTGGATTCACGTCTGTACTAAAGATGATACGTGGACGTAACTTCGGCCTGGTAGTGCATCCAACGGGATGCTGACTCCTCAGTAACACGAAGCGTCGCTCAATCAATAAGAAAATAAATAAGTTCATTCGATATGACTGACGTACCTACTAAAGATGATACGAGGAAGCAAATTCGTTCTGGACTTGCATCCTACAGGATGTTCCTTGGATCATCGTTCTGTTCTTAGCGACATCTCGAAAAACATGGTTGGAGTACTTCTCATCTAATCAGGAAATAAATAAATGAATACACAAATACTAAACGTTCCGCGTAGTTATCAGAGATAATGCTAGTCTCCAACCTCGTCCTGGAACAGCATCTTGAGAAGTATATTCCTCGGATCGTCGATCCGTGTCCTTGGAAACATCTTGAAAAAAAATTATCGTCACACTTTTTTCATCCAATCGGGAGATAAATAAACGAGTTTAGAGTAAACGAATATTAAACGTCTCGCTTAGTTACTGGAGACGATACCAGTCTCCGCCCTCATCCTGGAACTGCTTCCTGCAGGAGGTTGCGTCGTCGGGGGCAACGGACGATCGTCGTGGTGTGTCGTCGGCGACTACGACGATGACCGTCGTATTCTCCTGACGTTGATTTATTGCGTCCTGGCCGCTGGACGTAGACGGATCGCGAAGGAGCCGTCGTATGCACCAGCAGGGACTTCCACCGGTAAAAGATTGGCGGCGCGACGCTCTCCGATTCGGCGCCCGACGCCAGACGACACGACGCGGCGCGCTTTCTTTCTCGGGCCGCGCGAACAAAGTGGCAAGAGAGGGATGAAACTGACTGCTCCGAGTTTTCAACATATTTCGTCTGGCAGGAGGAGAGGTGACGAAAAACGGGGTTCGGCTACGAAATACGAGAGCAGGTAAGGTGGAAGGGTGAAGGATAAGAGAATAAAAAAAACAGAGAGAGAGAGAGCAGAGCTCGAGGAGAAATATCGGAGCTGAGAGAAGAGCCAAAGGGCGAGGAGAGAGAGAGTGAGGAGAACGAAGGAGCAATGAAGGTTGCGAGCAAAAAGGAGAGAGAAATGGAGAAGAAGGTGAAGGACCAGGAAAGGGTACTTTGTTCTTCTCGCGGGCTCGTTCCTCCGCGTGTCGGGGAGAGGCCGCGTAACGTTTGTCACGAAAACAGGCGTGAAATGTATGCGCGCCCCATCCAACGGGGGGTGGCACCACCCTGACGGAGTTCCTTAGTCATTTCCCACCGAGCCCCACGGGCCCTCTCGTCCTCTCTTCGCCACCGAACGAGCCTTGGGACGCGCGCGCTCGTGTTCAGGGGACACGTTAGCGCAACACCAAGAGGGATGCAAGCGGGAAGAGAGCAACTGAGAAAGAGAGAAAGAGAGTGAGAAGGTACGAGCTAGAGAGAGAGAAACTGTGAGAACGGCGGAGAGAAGGGGCGAGCGCACGTTCCAGCTAAAATATTAACTCCATTACGTACTGACACCGCGCCTCGCCTCGTTCGACCGAAATCGCTTCCCATTTCTCGCGAAACAAAAAGCGCCACCCGCTGTTGTTGGACGGCACCATACGTGTGTTTTTCTCCCTTCGTCTCGCCTCTCCGTGAGCTTACGTGCGCCCACGACGTCCTCTTCCTTCTCGTCGCGCGTGGCCAGAGAGCTTCGTCTCCTTCCATTCGACCTCTCTCACCCACTCGCGGCTTCCTTCTCCCTTAGAAACGTGCCGACGTCAATTGTGTCTCGCATCCTCGCACTCCAAGGCGACTTTTCACCCGTACAATGATGACCTACCCACGGCGAAGGGGTGAGCGGCGAGAAGGTAGGATCGAGAAAGTGAAACGGAAGGCAGCTTGAGACGGATGGCGCGACAGAATCTTCCTCGAAAAGGGAGACGAGCGAGAGACTGCGAGAGTGGAATGAAGAGAAGAGGATGGAGGTGGGGATGACAGTGCGGTAGGAAGAGGGTAGTTTTTAGTTGAAAGCTCAAAAGTGAACGTGCCCGGTGAACGCACTTTCTCGATGAGCGCGCACGCTTCCACTCGTCGGGGCCGACCGGAGAATAAAATGCAGCGAATTTTCCAATTTGCCCGACTCAATTTCGAAGCGGCGCGCTCGAGTTCCCAACGGAGTAAGGACCGGAGAAAGCCGAGAACTGGTAGAATGACAGTGTAGAATGCAGACTTTGCTTCGCAAATAATTGAGAAGAGTTCTATTTTGAGAATGTAAAGGTCGTGGAATCGATACGTCTCAAATGCGAGATTGCTTTCGCATCACGTTACGAACTACTTCTCGCCTTTCCTCACCTTCGCTCACGCGGATCAAGAAGAACGAATTTTCTTGCATATCCGGATTACAATTAATTTTTTCCCTTCTACTCGGTATGCGCGCTGCCACGGGCGACTGAAAAATTTTCGCACGTAGCACCGAGATGGATTTTACTTTTCGAGAGAACAAACGGGGTTAGGGCATGCGTAGTGAAATTTGTTTCACTGAGAAAACTGCGCGAACCTTCCCAGCGTCTTTTTACGATCCTCCACCTTGTGTTTCCGTAACTCAGCTGGGCATTCGCGTATAATTATATGATCAAACGAACTCCAGAGTGAAGTTCGATCATAATTATGCGGATGCCTTTCGTCCGAGTAAACAAAGTAGTCATGTAGCATGATTCTCCCGATATAACAAGCATCTTTTAAAGATTCCCGCCTAGGAAAAAAGGTAAAACAGCGTCCCGCTAGGTGCCGTCTCTGTCGCGTGCAGCGCCTTCTCCGCTGCGCGTGCATGTTACTTCATAGTTTTAAAGCCGTCACAAATCGGCAGTGGGAGGGGAAAGCACCGTACCAGCGGGGTTTCACAGAAAAGGGTGGGTGACTCTACTCGGACGAAAGGCATCCGCATAATTATGATCGAACTTCACTCTGGAGTTCGTTTGATCATATAATTATGCAGTGCATTTCGTCCGAGTAAACAAAGTAGCTGTTTAGAGCCACGATTTGTGACTATACGAGATTGTATTCTACTGATTTAATATAATCGCGTCGGGAACATTAGTCGATGGTAGTACCGGACGGTTATAAAACTTGCAAAGGTACAAGAGGCTGGCGACCAGCCTGCCGCTTTCCGAATCTCCTCAACTGTGATACCTTACGTAGTGCAGCGGAGGAACTAGTGTGACGAGTGGAGTGCGTCGTAAACACCAAAGTATCGACTCCTCCCTCGGAAAGCGTGACTCGAATCCAACGACTAATTGTCTGAGCAGATGCATCTCGCAAGGGCTCTTTAAATGTGAGAAATAAGGTCGGAGAGTACTCCGGTGACAACTATTCGCTGTCTCGTCAATATATATACGCATTAATGAAGAAGGGGACAGTGTGGGCTGTTCATTAAAGTGGGGAAACACCATGACCAGTTGGGGCCGGTCTGGGCCGGAGATCTTAATACGATCTTAATAGGTACCTTTATAATTACTGTCTGTTCGAGGAACTGAATATTATTCCATTTGATTAGCGACAAAAAAACTGTACACGCTGTACGGAAGCTAAAATTAGCAAAGTGGCTAGTTTTCGAGTGAGAAGTTCCAGGGAAAAAATCTCATGTGGCCAAAGAGGGGCCAAATATGTAATGACAGGTGCCGGGTCCCAGGTTAAGGCATACCCAGGCTTAGGTGGGTTCAGAACTGCAACCCCCTTGAAAAAAAAAAACATCGCACTCTGTCATCGAGGCTAAGATTAACATCTGCGATTAACGAGAGCGCGGAGGGATAGGAGTTTAAAGTGCCATATGCATTTACGTTGCGAAGCTGCGACGATTAGAAAGAGAGAACTAGTGGGATTGCCGCGCGGAACCAGTCGAGTTGAGATCCGATACAGAAGTGCCACCACAATTTTATGAGCTTAACATATTGCAAACGCGTCGAGGCAGCAAGCGATGGAAGAGCAATGTCTATGGCGTCTTTTGGGAAGTCTTTTCGCCAAAAGGCTTGCCTGATCATTATCCTACAACCAGGAAAAGAGTTGCGTCAGATGGGATGCGGACGAGGAAATCGATAGCTTGAGGAAGAGGAAGAAGCAATAGCTGAGCTGGCCACTGTGGAACGTCCACAATACCCTCTGTCTTATCGTCGATTATTTCCTATAAGCAACGGGTAATGAGGGCGAAAGGGAAAAGGCATAAAACAAAAGTTTCCCCAATCCAAGGTAAAGGCGTCAACAGCGAACGCAAAAGGATCCGAAAGCCAGGAGACAAAGGCGGCATAATTTCGCATGGTGATGGATTGCAAATAAGTCGATATCAAACGATCCGAAGCGGCGTTGAATTTGTGCGAAAGAAACAGGAGCAAGCTCCCACTCACAAGGGAACCTTACCAAGTGTCCCCCTCCGATTTGCTTGGGATTGAAATATGTTATTAAGCACGGAATTCTAAGGGATACGTATTTTTTTATATTGGCCAGTTTTGAGTTTTAGGGGGTGAAACTACCCCTGGAAAGTTGAGCTGAAATGTGCTATCTCGGAAACTATAATAGATAGAGCAAAACTTTCAATGGGTGAAATACATGGTTTTTTCCACACATTTACGTAGTATCGACAAAGTGTGCAAAATGCAATTTGTTTATAACAAAATAATTTTTAACAACATTATTTTTTATTTTATGGCAATTTATATAATGATAAAAATTATGGAGTATAAAATTGCGAATCTAACGGTGTATAACTTTTTATTAGTTCCATACATGGATACATAGTTACACGTTATTTAGTGTCAGGGTGCGACGCCGCGCGCCGGCCGGCTCTGGTGACGGGAGCATCTGAGGAGTTTCACTTATTTATTAATTGCTCATGTATCTCAAAAAGAACAAAGTACATTATATTATTGGTTTTGATATTTTTATTATTATTCGTTATACGTGGTACAATAGTGGTAGTCTACAAAAAAATGTTTTAAACATAACGATTTTTTACACCAAGCACACCGTATAACTGCTATTTCATTACAACCCTCAATGTCACATATCGTTTTAGATGATTCTCCGAAACTGAAGTCGACAGGATTGTCGAATTTTGTAGGTTTATCATCAATATAACCGCTTTTGTACCAGGAATATTTAAATAGATTGGTATACCTAGGAGACGAGAACTGATTGTGTATTAGCGACTGCAATTTTATTATATTGTTCCGCTCATGAAGGTTTATGTCGAGCTCAAGTAACAAAACGGTATCCGAAAATCGTCTGGCGAAATTTTTCCATACTCTAAACCCAAAAACATCTAAAGGTTGGATTTTCCCTGTTGTGCCTGCAGGTATTATTTGAACAAATATCTGTTTTTCTGGGGGCGTTAAATCAGAAATTGAAACAGATCTATGTCCGCTCCAGGAATCAATGAGCAGAAGGTTATCGGTGCCAACATTTGGAAGGTAAACTTCTTGTAGCTAAGTTTTGAAATGATCTGGAAGGAAACGGAAACAACATTGCAACGTATTTGTGGACAAAAGACCGAGCATTATTGTACAATGATATTCTCTTATATACTTCATACCTGCTGTTAATTTCCCAGATTTTGATGCCGTTAGAAAGACGTTTGTTGGCCTAAATAGATTTTCCATCACCCTTGGTCCAAAAGTTCCACTAGCTTCTTTCAAGACAAGAAATAAAGGCGATAACAGCTTGCCATCCAAGTTTACCTTCCAAATGTTGGCACCGATAACCTTCTGCTCATTGATTCCTGGAGCGGACATAAATCTGTTTCAATTTCTGATTTAACGCCCCCAGGAAAACAGATATTTGTTCAAATAATACCTGCAGGCACAACAGGGAAAATCCAACCTTTAGATGTTTTTGGGTTTAGAGTATGGAAAAATTTCGCCAGACGATTTTCGGATACCGTTTTGTTACTTGAGCTCGACATAAACCTTCATGAGCGGAACAATATAATAAAATTGCAGTCGCTAATACACAATCAGTTCTCGTCTCCTAGGTATACCAATCTATTTAAATATTCCTGGTACAAAAGCGGTTATATTGATGATAAACCTACAAAATTCGACAATCCTGTCGACTTCAGTTTCGGAGAATCATCTAAAACGATATGTGACATTGAGGGTTGTAATGAAATAGCAGTTATACGGTGTGCTTGGTGTAAAAAATCGTTATGTTTAAAACATTTTTTTGTAGACTACCACTATTGTACCACGTATAACGAATAATAATAAAAATATCAAAACCAATAATATAATGTACTTTGTTCTTTTTGAGATACATGAGCAATTAATAAATAAGTGAAACTCCTCAGATGCTCCCGTCACCAGAGCCGGCCGGCGCGCGGCGTCGCACCCTGACACTAAATAACGTGTAACTATGTATCCATGTATGGAACTAATAAAAAGTTATACACCGTTAGATTCGCAATTTTATACTCCATAATTTTTATCATTATATAAATTGCCATAAAATAAAAAATAATGTTGTTAAAAATTATTTTGTTATAAACAAATTGCATTTTGCACACTTTGTCGATACTACGTAAATGTGTGGAAAAAACCATGTATTTCACCCATTGAAAGTTTTGCTCTATCTATTATAGTTTCCGAGATAGCACATTTCAGCTCAACTTTCCAGGGGTAGTTTCACCCCCTAAAACTCAAAACTGGCCAATATAAAAAAATACGTATCCCTTAGAATTCCGTGCTTAATAACATATTTCAATCCCAAGCAAATCGGAGGGGGACACTTGGTAAGGTTCCCTTGTCAGTGTCGGCAACCATATTGTCGGCGGAGCGGTCATAAGAAGCAAAGAGATCTATAGGCGTTTCACACAATTGCCAAATTGACTTATAAATGGTCGAAAGTGCGTATTCGATTGCCTTCAATTCGAGGAAATTGATATCCTTTTCGCTCTCTACGTCTGACCACCAACCGTGAGTATTAACCGTACTTACAGCGGCATCCCAACCTGTGAGAGACGCATCAGAAAATTTCTCAAGAGAAATAAGTCACTCCCTTTACGGTCGTGTCTAAAAAACTGCGTTTTGAATCGATCCCGACACAGGGGAAGAGTGTAATCGATCCAGTCCCCATCGAAAGCAGATAAAAGAGAGGGGTGGATTATCATACGCGCGTCATAGTCGTCATACGCGCGTTATAGTCGAGCCCAAGCAAGCTAGCAATTTCTCACGCTCAAGATCACGAAGATACACTTGGCCATAGGGGGCCGTACGACATATAGAATGCAAAATTCCAATTATGCTAGCGAAATCTCGAATCTTGCAGGAAGGTTTCTTCGCAAAAGTCTCGAGTCGCGTCAGAATGGCTAAACGTCTATGTTCGGGTAAAGATATTCCCATCGTAGATGAATGTAACAGAAAACAAGGAATTTCCGTTCCTGTGCTGGAAGGAGATGACTTTTCTGTGAATTAATAACGAAGCCAAGACGATCGACTGGTACAAAAGGGGCATTAACGTTGGCAACGCAGTGGTCAAAGGAATCCTCAAAGAGCAGGAAATCATCAAGGTAAATGACCGACAGCAATCCTTGCTCACGTAGACAAGTTGCTACGGGTTGTAATATTTGGTGAAAATGTATAGAGCTGTGGCGAGTCCAAAAGGTAACATTGGAAAGAAAACGTAGGTGTTTACGATAATCTCTATGAATGGTGCAAGGAAATACGAGTCCTGGAGATCTATGGTTGCAATAAAACATTTGAAGATATCAAACGTGTAGCAGTGCTCAGATCCTCCAACTTAAAATGAGGTGGAAGAACGTAGTTGTTGAGTGTCTTCAGATTCAGGCTAAATCGTCTACCACTGATGATTTATCGAAACAGAAATTGATCCAGGGAAAAAAAGGGGTGGCCTGCCGTTATAGCACCCAAGGCCAGGAGGCGTTTCCGTTCTTCAGCATACAGTATTTGGTCCGAAGAGCCCAGACCAGGTTCCCGCAAAAGTGGGCGGGGAGGAGGGGTTGTAAGAAAAGGGATTTCATATCCGGAAATAGCACTTAAAACAACAGAGTCGTTAGTGAGGTCCACCGAAGCCTCCAAAAGGTGGGCAAGTCTGCTCGCTCTGCTTACCTCTATACACGAGGGTGCTGGCTCCCGGTCTGAGAGCTCGACCGATATTTCGCCGACTAAGATGTAACTTACCCCCCGGCGAGATGTCGATATGGTAAAGGTTCTCACATTTCCCTGGGACGAGGACTTTAGGAGGAAAGTCGGTTGCCTCTTATTCTCAGCACTCGTTTTTGTATCTGTATGGGTCGGCAAGGTGGTGAGGCTACGAACCAACCTATCGGCCGCTGCAGCGTCCTTCATTTTGGTTAAGTATTGTTCGCCGAATAGTCGATGGTCAATAGACGAGACATCCAGACTGTGTCGTGCAGAGGCAGTTAACATAGGCATGGTCAAACTTCGCCTAGCCTTAGATATGGTGCTGAACCTGAGAAATCAAGCGAACTGCATTACTCACCTCTCCGAAAATACGTTTAGTATCCCACTGATTCTCTGGCTTCAATAACTCGGAGAAAAGACCTGCGCTGTAAATGCGGCTTCTACCACGCCCTGAGTGGCGACTTGATATGCATCCCGCCTAACGGCTGTAAAAGCGATAGCGCGTCTTATTTCGGTGTCAACAAACCGGCGCCTTGGCGAGAGGTAAGTTCCTTTGGAATTGGATGTTTTGCGCAGAGCTAAGCTCGCGTTTTTGGAGACACCATCGATGAAGATGGGTGACCACGTCATGGCTAGGAACTCGTGGACTGGTAGCCCTGTCGCCAAATCATTTGGATCGGCGCATAATAATTCCTTCTTAAAGGCAGCCACTTCGCCTTGTTCTGAGGCTGTGAGTTCCTGGACAAGGAGGGGCCTATCGGCAAAGGTGACCAAAGGACCGGCGTCTCCTCTGTGTCAGTGGGCAGGACTGACGCTGAAAATTCTGACTGTGCATCAGAGACAAGTAACCTCTGCAGGGCAGAGAGTAAACGATAGTGCTGTGAAGCAGGGTGTGCGTAGGAGAACGCAATATGCTGCAGTGTGCATACTTCAAAGGGCAACCTCGCTATGCGAGCAATTTTTTTTTTTTTTTTTGGACAAGACCAAGCTCCAGGTATTGGTTTGCCGTCCAGAAATAATGTCAATGGACATGCCTCGAAGGACAGCCTCAAGACGTCAACTTAATGCCAATGGACATGCCTCGAAGGACAGCCTCAAGACAACAACTCAATGCCAATGGACATGCCTCGAAGGACAGCCTCAAGACAATTCGAGCTCACCTCCAGGGTTAGAGTTTTCCTTGTCGTTAAGCGAGAGGTTATGTTCGCTGCGACTGACCACGTCCATATCCCAAGCATCCAGCTCAACCGAATCGGAGTAGAGGTTAGATTCGCCACGAATGACTGCTTGTCAATTTGTCTGGGTCATACCCGAGTGCGTGAGCAGGGACAGGTGAGCAACTTCATCCCCATGGAAATAGTTGCTGGACGTTCGCAAGAACAGGAAATATCTCTGGAAGAGCGTAGGAGCTGCCCGTGGGGTTCCCCACGTGGGCGCTTAGACCTGGAGGGGTTATTACGTTTAGGTAAATCCTTGTCCCGAGAACAATCGCGAGAACGGTCGCGAGAATACTCGCGTTTCCGGGACTTAAAATGTTTAGAATGTTTTCCCATTAATAGAGAAAAACGTACACGATGCTATCGTTCGGGAGAACAAGCAACACAATGAAGTAACATGCACGCGCAGCGGAGAAGGCGCTGCACGCGACAGAGACGGCACCTAGCGGGACGCTGTTTTACCTTTTTTCCTAGGCGGGAATCTTTAAAAGATGCTTGTTATATCGGGAGAATCATGCTACATGACTACTTTGTTTACTCGGACGAAATGCACTGCATAATTACCTCTTATCGTCGCATACTTTATATGCTTACGTGATTACAGATAGTAGCCAATCGCTTTACAATCTATTTTCCAAACCGTGTCTATAACCACGTCGTCCGACCACGCGCCATGTTTTAATTAGTACTAATCGATCTCACCTTTATCGCATCTTTTTCATACTTCAAAGCGCTTCTACGGAACACGTGCTGGCCCACGCACAAAAACTCGTCGCACTATTTACGAAGTTACCAATTCTCGATCGTTTGTAAAGCTACGCGTGTCGACGAGTCTGCCAGGGACATTCGATAAAACCGTGCACAAGCGAGAAATCCACTGGGGAATTCTCTCTCGATTCGAGAGACACGTCAAAGCGGGCGTTTCGCATCGGCGCATAATTACAAGCAGAACTAATTATTTTACAAGCCGTTCTACCGGGGTGGACGCATAATACGAACGCGCAGATTACACACTTCGACGAGAGCACACGCTTATCCGTAGAACGGTGTAAGATATCAAAATTCCAGGGTACTATCGCGTTCTCATCTGGCGAGCTGAGCTCGTTCGCGTAAAGCCCCGAGTCCCGCGTAATCATCGTTCGCATATTTCGCGTGGTAACACAATTACACAATGGGGCTCACCACCGGCCGCGTCGGAGGTCGAGGGGGTGGAGGTAGTGGTAGAAGCCACTTACCGCTTACAAACGCTTATTGCAACGTGTTTTAATTAGTCCCGATCTACGAGTCTCTTATCGCAACTGGGCTCCGATGTAAACCACTTTTACAGTGAGCTCCACGGCAGGATGAAGAACCGCGCGGAACCGTGCTGGACGACGCGGCTCGCCTTATCGGCGGCCCATCTACGGAATGATAAAATACTACCACAAATCATAGTTAATGCAAAGCCGTGCGACGAGTCGCTCTCTCGTATTTACATTGCGTCCCAGTTCCGTCGGCGAAACGTCCGCGCGCCATAGGCCGATCCTCGCACGGGTATCGGTATTACTCGAAAGCTCCGATCGATCGACGTCACCGAAATTCGTTCCACCCCTCTGTCCCTCCGCCTATCGAAATGACAGGAGGCGGAAAGAGACAACGCTGGAAACGGCGTCCGTTCCCCGCTTTGACGTATCGCAACGCGGGCAAAGGACTTTGATAGGGGGTTCGCATTCGCGTTGGAATACACGGTATCGACGTTGCGTGCCGGTTACACAGGGCCAATGATTTACTGGCTACCGTGCGTAAGTCGTTAACGGGACGATATTAGGAGCGCCCACGTTTCGCCTATTGCTCGCAATAAAATTGCCAGGTGGAATACAGTGGGTGAACACCGCGCACCACCAGTCCTTTTATTCCCGTGGAACGTGATCCACTTGGGGGTCGCTAGGGTGTAGCAACAGCTTCCGCAAACGAGTGAGCTCTATTCGGGAACAATGCATAAATGAATGCACGAATTAATTAATTATTACCGTGAGAGCAAGGGAGAGAATTGCTAAAGGGTAAGTAAAATCAATGGGGGACCCGATTCGAATGATAATGCGCGCGGCTTGTTTCCTCGGTAAAATATCAATGGATTAACGGCCGGTGGTAGAACGCACGATAATGGGATACAGGGTGGAAAAATCGAACGATTCGAGAGAACGCGCGAGAGAGAAGTGGAAAAATGAATGTTAATTCGTTCGATCGTACGTGGAAACGTCCTCGAGGATAATCATTGGATTATGAAGGAACGTGTGGTCGTTGGCAGAAGTTGCAGAAGAAACGAAGATGGTAAGAAAGGTGAAGGTTGGCAATTTTTGAAGTTTTATACGCTCGAGGGAAGCTTAGCAAGCGTCTTCTCCGTTCTATTCCGCGCGCCAACTTCCAGGGGTGTGCTTCGAGTGGTCCCACGAGTACTCGCCAACCTAATCAACGTCTAAGCGACACTAATCGCGTCCCCATAAAATTTCCATCGGCGCTGACCTCGCGCAACTCGAGCGGAATTAGGAGAGGGAGTTGGAGCACAGGCGGCCGGTGAGAGAATTCGAGAGAATCTTATGGACGAACTTTCGCGGCGGTTAGGTCGCGCGCGACTACGACGACTAAGAGATACCGCCCGTAAGATATTCAGGGCGGAAGGAAGCGCCATTACCGCGATTAAAATAAGGAAGGACACCCGAGAACGAGCCCGAGGGCGACTCTTCCTGTCGCCGAGATGAAAGGGGGCTGAAGGATGGGGAGTAATGCTGGAACCCCGGGGGTGTGCCCGAACTAATTCGAAACGCAAAGCGATGCCGGAGGCAGGACGAGTACTTTAATTATGAATATTTGAAACGGCGAGAAGTTATCGTGTTTCTCTCTACCTTTTTTTTTTCGTTTTCACGAGGCGAAGCGGGTGTGACGTTGTAAATAGGAAACACCTCGCAGCATGTATAAGCGTAAAACCACCAGTCTCATTATTACTTCCTCTCGCCGATTTCATTTTCAGAATATAATTCTTAAATTCCATATTTACGGTACTTTATACTCGTACCAAAGAGATTTTCTGAAAATATGCAAAATTCAGTTCAACCGTACACCCACAAGAATATATTTTAAAGTAATCTTCTCGAGTAACGAATCAAGGAAATTTTAGATGTACTACGGTGTTATTTAATTGCGTTTTAGCTTATAATGTTTTATCGTGGATTATCTGGAAAAGGAGGACAATAAAAATGGAGAAAAAAAAATAAGGAACGAGGTCTGACTTGACCAGAGGAGCCGCGAGGGATGAAAATGGTGAGTACAGCAGGGCACGTCGAATTTCTTCGAGTCCCTTGCTCGTATTGCAAATACCGAGGAGTCCTTCTTATTGCTCGCGAATTGCGAATATATCGTGAGGGGGCGGTGGTGGTCGGTACCGTAGGCGCTTCGCGTCGTCCTCTCGGGCTCTCGCGCGTCTCCCTAGGCTCTTCGGTCCTCGGCCATCGTCATGCCAACGGCACCCCAACGACTACGACGCCGGTGACGACGGTGTTGAATTACCCTTGTACCGGCGTACCCACTACCCGCCGTCCAAGATATTGAAAACGTGCGTCGAAGTCGGAGGAATCTGGTTACACGAGGAGAGAAGAGGACGAGGGGGCTCTTCCGAACGGCCAAACATTCGTAGTCGGTGAAGGAGGACGATGAAAGGGAGGATTTCTGTGGAGAGAGGCGAGCCACGAGGGTATTGCGGCGAAAATTAAATGGCGCGGATCCGATTTCGCGGTACCTCTCGAAATTGAGAGGTGTGCTCCATCACGAACGATAAACTTGCGTGCCCAAAAGCGTCCACTTTCCATCTGAACAAAAATTCCTGCTGGACAAAAATACTCGCGATCTCTTGCGAGTGTAAAAACTAAAATTCGAGCTAGTGAATCGTGTCGCGAGAATCGATCGAAAGCCCGCTGATATTTCGAATCGAAAGAGATCCTGGCGCCAGGATATTCCGTGAAAATAGTTCAAGGATAAACTTGCGTGCCGAAAAGCGTCCACCCTCCATCTGCACAAAAATTTTCACGATCTCTTGCGAATGTAAAAACTAAAATTCGAGCTAGTGAATCGTATCGCGAGAATCGATCGAAAGCCCGCTGATATCTCGAATCGAAAGAGACCCTGGCGCCAGGATATTCCGTGAAAATAATTCAAGGACAAACTTGCGTGCCGAGAGTATCCACTTTCCATCTGGACAAAAATTCTCACGATCTCTTGCGAATGTAAAAACTAAAATTCGAGCTGGTGAATCGTGTCGCGAGAATCGATCGAAAGCCCGCTGATATCTCGAATAGAAAGAGACCCTGGCGCCAGGACATTCCGTGAAAATAATTCAAGGACAAACTTGCGTGCCGAGAGTATCCACTTTCCATCTGGACAAAAATTCTCACGATCTCTTGCGAATGTAAAAACTAAAATTCGAGCTGGTGAATCGTGTCGCGAGAATCGATCGAAAGCCCGCTGATATCTCGAATAGAAAGAGACCCTGGCGCCAGGACATTCCGTGAAAATAATTCAAGGACAAACTTGCGTGCCGAGAGTGTCCACTTTCCATCTGGACAAAAATTCTCACGATCTCTTGCGAATGTAAAAACTAAAATTCGAGCTGGTGAATCGTGTCGCGAGAATCGATCGAAAGCCCGCTGATATCTCGAATAGAAAGAGACCCTGGCGCCAGGACATTCCGTGAAAATAATTCAAGGATAAACTCGCGTGCCGAAAAGTGTCCACTTTCCTGCTGGACAAAAATTCTCGCGATCTCTTGCGAATGTAAAAACTAAAATTCGAGCTGGTGAATCGTATCGTGAGAATCGGTAGCAAGCCCGGTGATATCTCGACTCGAAAGAGATCCTGGCGCCAGAATATTCCGTGAAAATAATCCCAGGATAAACTTGCGTGCCGAAAAACGTCCACTTTCCATCTGCACAAAAATTCTCACGATCTTTTGCGAATGTAAAAACTAAAATTCGAGCTGGTGAATCGTGTCGCGAGAATCGGTCGCAAGCCCGGTGATATCTCGAATCGAAAGAGACCCTGGTGCCAGGACATTCCGTGAAAATAATTCAAGGATAAACTTGCGTGCCGAAAAGTGTCCACTTTCCATCTGAACCAATTTCTCACGTTCTTCTGTGAATGTAAAAATTAAAATTTGAGCTGGTGAATCGTGTCGCGAGAATCGATCGAAAGCCCTATATCTCGAATCGAAGGAGATCCTTGCGGCAGGACATTCCGCGCTCACCTAACCGTCCCTAATTGCTATCAGATATTCCATCGCATCCTGGACGGTTGGTTCGCACACGCCTCGCGGGTTTCCACAAAATGCGGCAAGAATAATAAAAGCCGATAACGAAGCGGGCCGTCACTTTGAAGAGGCCGTGCGTGCTGCACACGGGCTCGCACACCATCGTGTCGTCGCGTGTGCGCTTGTAAAATCGTTCTTTCTCTCTCTCTCTCTCTCTCTTTCTCTCTCTGGCTCGTTTATCAAAGAGAAAGAGAGAGAGAGAACGTCTGGCTCACTACTTGTGCGAACAGATTCGCGCGCGCGCGTGTCCGCGCCTATCCCTATGTAGTTACATGTGTCACAGGGTGTACGTAACTACCCCGCGGTACTTTGTCGTGTACGTACCTGACCGATCGATAGTCCGTACGAGCGTTAACGCGATAATCCGTTGCTCCATTCGAAGCGAATGACATCCCGAGGTGGTGGTGGCCACCACCAACACCGCCACTACCATCGCCCGGAGAGAGAGATTCCGTTATAATGAGTTTGCGTATAGCCAGTCAGAGCAACTCTCCTCTCCTCTTCGCAGGCCGGCGAAGCCGTCGCCCTGGTGACCGGTCCAATCCCAGGCGCGGTGCGGAAACTTTTACAAAGTTACCGGCACGTAATACTCGCGGATTAATTACCCCGGGCTTCCCTGTGTAATCTTATGTCGGGTGCCCAAGTTTTAAATTAAACTTGAACCACCCTGCGTTTCGTACGCGCCGCTAGCTGTGTGTAATACGAGAGAGAGAGAGAGACAGTAAGAGAGGGAGAGAAAGAGGGGTGGAGGAGTAACGAGAGAAGAAGCGAATGGAGAGGAAGAAGGTGAGCCGCTCCAGCTTGAAAAGACTAGTGAAAGGAGCCGTGGAAAATGGGGATACGAGCTTCCACTTCAAACGAATTAATAATTTCTCTACACGCGGTAACACTATTAGCGTGGCTTCTCACGAATTTTTCCCACATTTCCAAAAGATCCGACGAAGTCCTTCGAATCATCCTGTCACGTCCATACTGCGTCAGACGCGCCACCGGCTCAGCCATGGACGCGTTACGGTGATCTCGTTACGTCCACTCGCTTCGTCATTTTCCACCGGTAAACAATAAACCGGTGGACCGTGTTAGGCTAGCCACGAATCTCCGCCAGGATTGTAACCTGATCACTGGCTCTCGAGAGTTCATTAGCAGACGCTGAAACGTCAGGTACCTGGCTCGGTCGTCGGTGGAACTGGACGAGAGGGAGGACGATTCCGTCAGGCACACGAGAGCCTCCCTCTTAGTGCCATTCCCTTCGCTCGATTGCAATTATTACGAGGTCGAGGGATTAAGTCAGTCGAGTTGAATGCTGCGTACTCTCGTAATGCACTCCCGGGTCTCCTTTTCGTCGCGCTCGAGATCCTCCCTAATCCAACCGCGGGGCACCCCCGTTAAGTTTTCGTGTTACTTGTCGGAAAATCTCTTCCGCTCTACCCGGACGTCTGGCTGCGTGTGCTTAAGCACCCTCGGAGCATATAGACCCAACGGCGGCGTTAGTCGAGAAATAGTCGGGGAGAACCAGCGAGAGAAAAGTTTCGGAGTACTGGGATCAAGGGACGAGAGGGGTTTGGAGGCTTGAAAATAGGTGTGAGTTAGGAGAGAGCGTGCCGCTCGGTAACCGCGAACAATTATATCGAATCATTAGAGCGCTGGACGTATATGAAACGAGCGAAAGCTCGGAGTGATATTAGCGGTCACGCGCAATCGTCTCTCGGAGGATGGAAAAAATGGAAATAGCAGCGTGGCACTCGATTAAATGAATCAATGTCCATTAGACGATTGTGCAGAATGAAGGCAGGACGGAGATTATTGAAAAAAAAGAACAAAGAAGGAGTGGACTTTTAGCCGAGGGATCATTTTTTTATTGAAAAACTTGCCCGTCCTTCTTTTCAACTTTTTTTTCGCTTCAGTGCCAAGCTACCTTGCCCCAACGTGCGCGCCACCAGAATACCAGGAGGAACGAATAGGCGAGCAGACCTCCGTGTGCGTTTTTCTCCCACGACGCTTTATCTTCGTACGCCACACGGAGGGGGGTTGGACGATGCTTACGCCACTGGCTCGAGGTGAAGCGACACGCACGGAGAATATGGATGCTCTTTTTCGATGTTGTAAGCTCCCCCGTGTAACTTGGCCGCGTGTAAGAGGAGCGCGCGCTCTAATGTACCGGGTGATTCCGGCAACCGGGATGAAGGAGTGTACCGTGCCGCAACGGCGCACTCTCCACGTTTCCCTAATAAGTGAAGATAAACAATAGCGTTAGGGCGCTAGGCATTAAAGCTAAGCAAGCCGTGCAATAATTTCTTTCGTCATTTGTCTCCATCTTCGCTTAAGAGAGGGAGAGAGGGAGAGAAGGAGAAAAAGAGAGAGAGAAAGCGAGAGAGCGAGAGAGAAAGCGAGACTCCTACAACCACACCACGTTCCACTTTTCTCCACGACCACCCCATGTACATACGCGTTTATCCTCTCCTCCACCTCAGCCGTGTACACGTGCGCGCACGCGTGTAAGTCTACACGCATCTTCATCTCGTGCACCCGGCGCGTGCTACGCTACCACCGAGAGCTCGCTTGTGCGCAGGTACATTGTCCTTCCGACACGCTCCAACGATCTCGTGCACGCACACCCTCGCCTTTCATAACCGCACACCCTCGAACGCATACATTAAAGCCCGCGCGCGCGTGCAAAAGGGATTTGTCGCAGGGTCTACGAGCGGATAATAAAAAGTTGTGCCCACCGACGATGGTAATTGCAACGAGTTTCCATCCGGAAGGCACAGGCTGAGAAAAGTGGTCTCCTCATGGAGAAAATCCACGGGGATGGTTCCGTCCACCTTGACGCTCTTTAACTTGCTGCGGTGGTGGTGGTGGTCGACTGTCTCGTAGCGACAACATCCTCGAGGAACTTTGGAAAATCCAATAGAGGTGTTGTAAACGGCGCGTTGGTAAATCGATCGAAAGTGGAGAGCGGGGCTGGTAATCGCATCGGCGAGCCCCCTTCATATCCCGTTAGGAGAATATGCGGAGAGGGGGTGGTTAAACGAGTCGTAAAAAGTGGAGAAAAAGCTCTCCGGTTTTTATAAACCTCGATGCATTCACCCTACTTCCTGCATAGACCGATCGCATGCCTCGACGATGCCCGGCCGTGGAGAATAAACAAATTTATCGCGAAGCATTTCGGGGCGCGATGTAAAAGCACGGCCGAGCGGCACGCGCGAGTCTTCCAAGGTATAGGAGTGAGAAGAGAGGAAGTACGAGAAAGGGAGAAGAGTGAGGAGAAAAGTACGAGGACGAAGGGAAGGAGGAGCGTGCCGGTGCTAAGATGCGCCGTACGCCAAAGGATTATGAGGATGCTCGTGGTGCTATCGGTGTGTTTGCTAACTCTCTAGAATTCATAGATCACTATCTGCGCGCACGGTGTGTACTCCTTGCACGAGCACACCTACACTCGAGCACAGACGATAAGGAGACGGTTGGTGAGCGGGGCAGTAGATTGCGTATGCTCGCAACGGCATCAGATACACGCTGGATGCAGGCTCATCAAATATTGGCGTAGATACACACGCGCTTCCGCAGTGTGCGTGCACGTGCGTGTCTATGCTCCGATCTACGTGTGTGAGAAGGATACCGCGCGCAACATCCTCTCGTCCTTCTTCTTCTTCCTCCAGCCCCATTGGCGTAAGAGTTCGAGCCTGGTCCTTCCTCTCATCTTTCTCTTTCTCTTCTCGCGAGAAGCATCTATCGCACGTGTGCACGCGCGTGCGCGATGCACGTGGGCAACCACGAACTTAGGAAGTACTTAGGCAAATACAACCGCGCATATCCGGGGGTTGGAACAGTTTCTCCACCATTTACAAGGAAACTTACCGTTCTCGGTTTTGACGAGGCGCGTGTAACGTAGACTCTCCGCTTCTCTTCCGCTTATGCTTCTTCTCGTTTTATCCTCGCCAGGTGGCTCGCACTTCGTCTACGCGAATATCTTTATTCGCTTCCGCGCCACTGTGTCAGGGAATGCGCGCGCGCGCGAGTACTCAGTCTCGCAGTCTCATTATCCCGGAGGGGGAAAATTCTCACATTTTCGGCTAAATACCGCGCTCCGCGTTAATGAACGACTTATCTTTATATCTCCTGTCGCCCGTGTGCGCCGCACCGGGCGCGCCAGGGCCCATTTAAGCCGGGCTGTTAACTATAGAGAAATTAATTGAGACCTCCAGCCCGCGCTGTGTCTTGTTATCCGAGTAAATTTGTAAGTGCTTCGCCAACCACGCCGGCGTTGCGAGGTCGTGCGCGTGGTCAGAGAACGTTGCGCCGTGTTGCGGCGAATGAAAGCGCGTCGAACGATAAGGGTAAAGTGCGAGGACGATAATTTATTGTCGTAATGCGTTCCCGGCAACGTACCGCCGAGTGCATTCGTTACTCGGAATAATTCACTTGGTGCGTGATTTTTCAGATTCTATTTCAGAATCTCGTGCTCGCGAAATATCGCTGACAGCCGTGGACGGCTGTTATACACCGACGACATGGACCAATTCATTTCAGTTTTTGCTTCTCCTGCGACGGAGGACAGGATACTAATGAGGGATGGAAATTCCACGGATCGTCAACAGTGGTCTTGTTGAGATGGAAACGGAACTTGTTATTTATTAAATCGAGCATTTCAAAAATTCAATCCGTTTGTTCGAATTGCCTCGAATTTTGAAGATATCCTCAGTTTTGCGTATTACTTGTAACGTGCAACGTCATTTTTTCGTTTAGTGTTTGTTGCTTGCTTTTGTTCAGTGAACTATGTGTTACGAATAATATAGTTGCTCACGTAACTGCAACTTGGAGTACTTGGGTCCCTACGTGCTAACGCAGTGCCGCACAGCGAATCCGTACTGATGTTAAATGGCTAGTTATCTAGACATCGTCGACAGTTCTTACACACGACTTTAATCCTAACATCTAACCGAGTTGTTATGTGGAAAAATACGTTGTTCCTAACATGTTACTCAATCACCAAAAGCAAAACGACGAACGAGAAAAATGACGTTATTACACGTTACTTATCAATGAAAAACAAAGCTCAGAATATCTTGGACCCTACAGCCAATTCAAACAAACGGATTCGTTTTTTGGAATCAGTATCCTCGATTTAGCAAAGAAAAAAGTCTTGTTCCCGGAACAATAAAAAGAAATGCTTCTTCGTCGAGCTCTGTTATCGTGTGGAAAACTTATCCGCGGATGAATTGAACTTCTGACCCGAAGAAAGCATCTTACCTGGTGAAGTGGCATGGACTCCAACTACGTTCGAATCCTCCATCTTCTCCCTTTCTTTTCTTCTTCCTTTGATATTAGTGCACGGGGAACGAGCCTAATAAATATTGATACTCAGATCTTACGAGCTCAGGAGTAGAAGCCAGAGGTTCCATTATCGTTCTTCCTTCGGTATTATTCATGGATGCATAACCGCTGGAGGTAAGAGGGCTCGCGGGAGGAGGAACCAGGCCATCAGGAGGGATGAGAGAGCAAGGAGCTACAAGTATCATCCGCAATTTCTCACTAATACGTTCTCCAATCACGACGCGGAAGGAACGTGGACGTGTGCTTATCGGATTGGAACAGTCACAAAAGAGACAGAGAGAGAGAGAGAAACCATTAAAAATCCATGAGTCCTTTATTAAGAAATACTGTTTGCGTCGTGGTTGTGTGTGTGTATGTTTTTTTTTTCCTTTTTCTTTTTTTGACAATCGCGAAACGGCTGGTAGGTACATACGTACGAATATAATGGCTCTTTCGAAACGGATGAGCTCTACCATCTCGATCGACGATACCAGGGAACAAGGACGACGACGCCATGCGTGTTTCGCGCTCTATTACAGACGCGTGCGTCGAGAGAAGGAATCGGCAAACTTCGTGTCCTGGAAAAGCGTGAATGACGAGCAAATTTAAATTCCGAGGGTGGCCGAGCGCGTGAGAAAATGGAGAATCGCGCTTGACGAGTGATGAGAACAGTGAAATAGGGTATCTCCGCGAGCATTTTAAAAATATGGAAGCGCCATTCTCACTTATTCGCGGAGTACAGTAGGACGGAAGTCCGCTGACCCTTATGGCGACCAGACCATTCGAAGGATAATTATTCCTCCGTGACGACTATTCATAGATTCGATTATTTAATAACTATGTCGTCGTCGACGTCTCGGCGAAGAACTCTCTCGCACGTTCGTCGCCGTCGTCGTCCAATCAAACCTTCCAGCCACTTCCAATGACACGTATCCCGAAGAATCTCCACAACAAAGACATTCGTCGATCGCGATCGTAGAGAAGCGTCAGGGCACATCCCTTTCCTCTCATTCTCATCTTCCACCCGCTCTTCTCTCCTTCGTAAGCTGACCGTCCATTAGGTCAGTCAGGGAGCGCGGCGCGGAGCAGTGCCGTGTTTGAAAAAGTATATGCAAATGAATATACGTATACGGGTGATATATCGCTGTATGGCGCCGCAATCGTATGTTTCGGGTCCTTTGATGATATTTCACCCGTATACGTATATTCATTTACATGTACTTTTTCAAACACGGCACTGCTCCGCGTCGCGCCGCGCTCCCTGACTGACCTAATGGACGGTCAGCTGTACACACTTGGCCCTTGCGCGCCTTGTCCCGCGACGTTAGATTACAGACAGACGTAGATAGCGACAGACGACAGGCAGACAGACAGACGGACAGACGGAGAACTGGAGAACGCGACCTCGAATCTTTCCTTTCTGTGCCCATGGATCCCTAGATAGGGCCAGGTCCACGGAGTCTCGAGGTACCGATCGGCGCGGCGTGATCGCTCTTAAACGCGCTCTCTTCATCCACTCATCATCCTCTCGTTCTCTTTACTTCAGCGCGATCATCGCACGATTCACCTCGAACACGTCGCGCGACTCTCCGCCGTCCGCAGGGAGTATCATCATCATCATCATCATCATAATCGACGACGTACCGCGGCGGGTCTCGATCGTCGATCGGATCGGTTGCCTACCGATCGCAGAGTAGCCAAGCGCATACGAGAAGGACGAGCAGGTGGAGCGACAGGTAAAGACGCGCCGTGGATGGGCCCGTGGACGACAGGGCGTAAGCGTAGGACGAGTAGCACTGCTTGTAGGACTCGAGATTGAACCGGGTCACGGTACAGTAATGGTGCAGGGCGCAGGCACCGTTCAAGGGTCCACCACAGCCCCAGATCTGCTCCACTTCCCTCGGTAGAGTCACCGTATTCACCGCGTAGTACCTGGAAAATGACGAGAAGCCCGACTCGATCGTGTGACCGGAGCTTTATCGTGGTTATCCCGATTGGCGCGAGGACACGCAGCAAGATTATCGGAAAATGTGATTCGCCGATGGTCCACGCATCCATCGGATGGTAGGACGTTGGGCGAGACCATCGATCGTTTCACGAGACCGGACGATGCGATAGGAGAGTTTAGTTTGTTACTTCCTAGCAGAACCCAACGCCTATCTCTCGAAAGCTTTTGCTTCATGGGGTGCTTCGGGTTATAACGCGACGGAGGATCCTACGATGCGAGAGAGAGAGAGAGAGAGAGAGAGAGAAATTTGTTTTTCGGGTAAACAGCTTCGAGTTTACGAGGGGATACACTGCTTAAGGCATACTTATTTAGCGAACTCTCTGCCGCCCGGTTATGAACTTTAACGAGGGTCTAATTGGATGAATTTCAATTTCTCCGACTTCCTCCACGCCTTCTGCCACTGGACGGTCTCTCGACACGGGGCTTAAGTTCTCTCTCTCTGTCTCTCTCGGTCGCTCTCTTCGAGTGCCTTTTCGCCATTTGCTTCCGTCCCTCCTCACTTTCGTCGGGATCCTAACGGTTTTGGGCGTTATGAGGTCCAGGTCCGGTCGGCAAGAGCCCACGAGTCCTATCGGAACGCTCATTAGCATCCTAATGGCGCGATTGCCGCGAGTAGGGTAGGCAGGCATCGAGCGGCTCGATTGGGTGGAATTATTGCGGATGGAAGTACGCGTGCGTGAAAGTGTGGGAGATTATTAATGCTCGTTGGATGCGTGTGCGGCGTCACGCGAGCGTCGTATTACTTAATATTAGCCGCGCGGTTGCGCTTCCTTGCGAATTCAGATGGATAACGTCGCTTTAAGGAATTCATAAGTAACGCTCAGGTGACTCGAACTAACACCTTGGAGAACCCTTTCCCTCGAGAGAATAAGTTCCACGCGATACACTCACCGTGCTAGCACTACCCAGTCCGGTGGTTGGTTACTGTTTACGCGCCGGCTTGATTACCCGATTGTTAATTACTCTAATGAGCTCGCCCGACGTCCGACAGGGTGTAACTCTAAACGTGAGGCTGTCCGTAGGGTGCCGCGCGGCCCTTTATTCTCTTACCTCGTCGTAAAACGATTTCTTAATGATACTGAAAAATGCACAACTAGCACGGCATTCGCGTATTAGAAAAAAGCCCTTGGTCGAGCCCTTTACTATTCACTCTGCTTCGGCAACGCGAACAAGAGAGATCGAGAGAAGAGACGGAAGAAGAAAAAAAAAAACAGATACCGATCCGTGTAATCCCGAATCCCTCTCAGCATCGACGGAGAAGGGTCCCTTCGACGTTCTACATACCTCACGAAGGCGTAATCGTTGGATTGAGTGAACCGGTCGGCCAGATCGTGCAGACTGATCGCAGTGATCTCCTGCAACTCGTAATACTCCAGCAGCGTGTACTCGACCATCCAGTCCGCCTTCCGGATCGCATTCGCTTCCGGCAAATTGAGATAGTACTGCGTGTAATCCAGTACCTGCGCAGGACAGAAACGCGAAATCCGTAATGGCGTCGAGGATCGGTGGTGGGTAGGGGGGTTGGGTGGGTGGACCAAAAGGGGTGGACGAAAGGGGTGGATAAACTGGGTGGAAGGTTAAAGCCCTTGCGCTCTTTTGTGGATTGTGAGGCCAACTAGAGAAACGTCACACCAACGCGGATCAGTGGCCACTGCTAATGGTAGCCAACCAGGTGGACCGATGCCTTTGGGCGTGAAGCATCACGATGCCCTCGGGGACCTACCTGTCCGGTATTAGTTTCGAACTTGTACAGTCTCACTCCCGGATTGTTGGGGCCTCCATGCCTGGTCGGCGCTATGCTCGGGGCCATCATTATCCAAGAGACTGGGAGACCTGCAAGGAATATGACCAGGATATCGTGAGTGTTATTAATTGCTTCTCCATATTCTGGCTGAGCGAACAGTTCGACTCTCCTCTTCTCACCTTTCGAGACGCATCGACGGAACGAGAGAGAGAGAGAGAAATGTCTCACGACTATATTGTGTTGCAAGGTTTGTCGGTAATAATTGACCTCGTCGAGCGAAGCGCGGTGTTCTCGAATTTTTAACATTCAATTTGACTCGATAAGCTTATATCGAGTTTTCGTCCCTTCATCCGATAAATCCTACGGCGAGAAATAAAATGAAAAAGATTGGAAAATAAATGATAAACACAACGTGCCCATGGTATTTCGGGGGTTTACGTAAAGCGAATAAACTCCCGAGCGTAAACAGACGTGTAAATCGCACGGTTAATAACCGACGCGTGCGCCTGCTGCTGCTGTTGCTACTGTTGCTGCTATCTGCATACCGGCAACAGGAATATCGAAATTCGCGATTTAATTCCGAATATTTCGTTACCCTACCTGGCGCGCCCGCACCACGCTCTCTCGTCCCACGATGTGACAGCAGGATGCAAAATCCCTCTTTCTCTTGGCATGCTGACGCGTGTAGTGGCTCTTAACCGATGTTTCTCAAATTTATTACAAATATTTCACTCAATTTCAAAAATACGATCAACTATTCCCAGTTCAAATTATTCTCAATCGGGTGGAAGAAATTCTTCTGCTCGTGCCCCAAAAATATGTATACACATACGAGGGAATTTAACAAAAAGAAAAAAAAACAAATGGACGAACTTCTTACTTGCCGAAATATTGAACGAAATTATCGCTCAATTTTTGTCGCAAGCATTACAAGCTCGCAGCAAATTTCCCCTTACAATCTTACGCATTTCGTAAATTGGGAATGGTCAAGAACCACTTACACGAAGAGCTCTACGTGAGTTGCATACCAGTGTCGCTGTAGATCACGCGAAAGGTGTCGGAATGCCAGTGACCGAAGAACTGTCCACGAATGATGTCGGAATACTGGCGAACAAACTGCAGGTATTTCGCGTTGTGCAGCTCGGTCAGCGTTACGGCGCCGCTCTCACGATCATCCACTCCCGGCGGCGTGTGGCCCACGATGTATACCTGATTAACGTAGAGACAGAGAAATTCGGATAGAGAAATAGAGAGAGTGGATAGAGAGAAAGGGAGAGAGAGGTAGAGATTGTAAAGGGAAGTAGAGCATAGAAATCCTCAATCAAGCGTTTACTTGTTTTAGTCGCGTCGGCAAATGTTAGCCGAGTAGTCGACACCGTGAGCGCTTCTACGTGAGGGTTGGAAAGCTCTGTTGTGTGTGTGTGTGTGTGCGTGTGTGGATTCGAGAACGAACGAGTACGCGCGAGCATGAGAAACGCGCGCGCCAACCGGCACGTACGCGTCGAGAATGTCGGGAAGTGAGCGAAGTGACGGCAGCATTAACAATATTGTCGGACTAAACATAAACTCCACCTCCATATGCGCGGCCTTCGCCGTAAAATTGTAATCAGAGTCTCCAACAGCATTTCCCATAATTGCGCAACATTTCGGAGAAACTCTACCGAATGTGCATCCTCCCGCACCCTTCCACCCGATTTCGGCGTAGCGTGTGTAGGAAAATAATGGAATTGCGTAAATATGAGATCCACGATTCCACGCTCTTGGTATCTATTATTCTCACTGTGTTCCAGAGTGCTCGCGCGCCAACTATGAAATTGACGTGGACCGGTACGAGGAAAGTTACAATGTAAATTTGTGACTCTCGCACGCGACAAGCTCGCGCGTCTCTCGTCCTACGGGAAATAAGTAATCGCCTCGGATTCTAAAAATGCCATTGAATCGCGTGACACCGTGGCCTGCTTTTCACGTCGAAATTCTCTCGCGAAGAGACGCGCGGAGGCAGCCAGGAGACGCTTGCTGCACCTGATGCCATACTTGTTTGATGCCATAGAAGGAAGCGCCGTCTCGACGCGGGGCGTCGCGTCGCCTTCAGACTGACTGCTGCCTCGCGATCCACAATGTACACTTGATTATCATGGCGCGGCGACGTTCTCAATCAAGCGTTTGCTTAGTTCATCGCGTCAGTTAACGCTGTCTAAATAGATGCCTCACGCGAGAGAGAAGTGTGTGTGTGTGTGAGAGAGAGAGAGAGAGGCAGAGAGAGAGAGAGAAGGAGAGGATAAGTCGTGACACCGTCTTCCTGCCGACGCGCCTCGAGTAACACGAGGCCAAAACGAGATTCGCCGAGGAATGTCTCGCGCTAGATATTCAAATTACACGCTCAAAGATCGATCCTCGGCACGGTATATTTCCAGAGTCGCAGGAGAAAAGTGGGTGGAGAAACGCGGAGGTGAGAATGCTCGTTGGAGCACGTCCGCGAAAATTGGGTTATCGGTGATAAACATTGCATCCAGGCGCGGAAGCGGTAACAACGCGGTCCAAAGTGCACGAAGCGTTCTGGAAAAGCCGCGACTAGAAGGAGGTATGCGTTCGAAAACAAAAATAAAACTAAATCGAGGTCCATTTGCATAACGCTGGATCGACAAATTCGGGACATTAAAAAATTCAATTACCAGTAACGCGGAGCTTTGAAAGTTTTATCATCGTTATCGACGCGTACAATGCATCGAAATATCGACGTACGCACTCCAGTAGAAACGGTTCTCTTCGATAGAAGTATTTTCCTCGGGGTATTGGGTAATAATCCGGTCCCCATGATTCGTTCTCGCGATTTTCCACGTCGTTACTCACGATACCCTCTAGAAGAATTTATCATCCCTAATTTACCAAGCCCCTCCATCCTACCGCGATTCTTTTATCCTAACCCCGAATCCTCGAGACTTCGAACTCTCGGAAATCTCGGCGTGCACGCGCGCGTTGATATCCATCCGTTGAGAAACAGAAGCTCATTCGGCGGGATGCTGCTTGACGCCTGTCGATCTAGAAACACACTGGTGGTGGTGGCGGTGTGCTGCCTTTCATTAGGCGTCGCGACGCACGCCGTTCACGCGGATGTTGACACTCGCGCGCGCGCGCGTGCGTTTCGAGGGCGCGGGTTACCGTTCCTCCTATTCACGAGCACCCACACAAAGGCGAGCGACTAAATGCCGGATAAACAGGCAGGGCCTGGGGTGAGAGGAAGGTGAGATTATGCGAGGGAGGAAGAGATAGTCGGAGGGTGCGTGAGAGAAAGAGGAAACGATACTCGTTAGCGTTGCGTGCGATCGATTTCGCACGAGCTCTCTCGCCCTTCTCCTCCTCGCTAAGCGAGCGAGGAAAGTTACAAGGCACCTAATCGAGCACGTTCGTAAAATTAGACTCTTCCATCCGCGCTCACCCCCTTCAATCCTCCTTTTTACCGGGGCGCTCGATGATCTCGTTCTACCGTTGATTCCGGAGAGACGGCAGTATCGTAATCCGAGTGGATGCCTGAAGAGGGGTGGAGATTGGAAGGAGAAAAGGATGAAGAGACGAGGAAGGTGAGTTAGGAGAGAAAGAGAGACGACGAAGAATAGGAAGTCGGGAAGGAAAAAGGATGGGCGTTACCAAATGGATAAAGAGAAGCTCGGTAATTTGGTAGGAGGTAAAGGAAGGAAATGGTGCGCTCCTTCTCAGTATGGATAAAGATCTCTCTCACTCTCTTCCTCTCTCTTTCTTCTCTCCTTCGTTCTACGAAATATATACGCTCGCGAGGTAGAGAATTTTCCGAGCGGAAGAGGTACCACCCGCGGCCCCTTCGAATGTAAGCGAAATGCGTTAAGTAAAATGTAGAGAATGGGGTGGAGAGGGTGTCGTGCATTTTTGCAAGGATTTTTTGCGATCCTGCGAATTACATTCCCAGTTTATACTCGAGCAATTTCCCGTCCAGGATGCATAATTCTCCACTGAATCGGTAAACGCGCGGTTTTCTCCTCGAATTTGTTTTTCCCCTCATGTTCGTGGATGATTTCTATTTTTTTTCGATCGTCCATCGTTGTCGGAAAGAGAGACAGATAAATCGACCTCGCGCTTCGAATTATTAAGCAATTCTGGATTCCACATTTGCAAGAGTGGTGACCCAATTCTCTTCGCCCTTCCGATTCTTTTTCTCGATTCTTTCTTTCCTAACGAGCACGGACCATTCGTACTCCTCTCGAAAGCTATTCTTGCTTTTTCGTATAAAAATCATGCTTCCATTACAAGAAGTACCTCGCGTACACGGAAAATTTCTACCTTGGAATTCTTCGTTTCTACAAATCCCGAAAGCGGTGGACAAGCGGATATCCGAATCCGATTATCGAATACCTAGATCGTTATTCTCGGATCACGGGGCGAAGCTATTTTGGCGTTAGTGGGAGAGAAAATCGTCCGGCTAGGCGGAACACCGAAATATCCACCGATGAAAGCGTCCCCGTCGAATCCAAATAAAAGTAACAGTTCCAATTTATATCGCTCGCCTTCTCTCCTCCTCCACCCTTCCGCGTAATGTCTGAAAGCCGAGCTTAATAAAACCGGCGTTCGCCAAAACGCCGCTACCCTCGGCCACTCCCTCACCCCATCGTTCTTTCTCTCCCGAAGCCATTAATAAATACAACCTCCTTTCATCGAGGAAAGTAACTCGATAAAACCATCGGTTCAAACAAAAACAAAAAAAACTCATCTCTCATCCAGCGCCGACTCTCTCGTTCGCTACGAGAAATTCAACCGGTTCACATTCTCGGCGCGCACACCGCGGAGAACCGTGCTTTTCTCGTCGATTATCGAAGAGGCACTAACAAGGATAGGCAAAAAAAAAAAGGAGAACAAAAAGAAAAATCGAGCACCGTTTCCAAACGGAGAATCACGAGTCTCGTATCTCCGCTGACGTCGAAACTTTTCCACCCAGCCTGTGCTCTCGTTCCGCGTGCTTTTACGCGTTTCGACGCGCGAGCTTGCGCGCGCGCGACCGAACGAACCTGCCGTGAGAAGTGGCGCACTTGATTTTAAATCAGAACCTAAAAGTACCGCGCGCGTCCCGAAGGGTACCAGGAGAGAATCACGGTCCCATTCACCCCGTGCCGAGGGAGAACGAACAAATTCGACGGCTTCGACAATAGGCCCGCTGATTGGTCAGTTTTGTCGCTGACGCGCTTAAACGGCTCGTAATTTGTAATCGTATTATCGGAGCCCGTCGTGGCTGGCTCTCGCACGGGATCGATCGTCACGACGACGAACGCGGACCGCGCTATCGAGGGCTCACGGGGCCGCACACTTCAACGGACATGGCGACGGAGAATCGACGAAAACGTGCGCTTACTGGACGTAGAAGTTCCCTCTCTTGCTGAGACGAAGAGAGGAGAGAGGGACGGAACACGAGAGGATCCAGTGTTCATGAACGCTCCACGAGCGCACGAAGGATTATAGTCGTCCACGTCAAATCGGATTTCTATCTCGGGGCCCGCGCTCGCTCGATCCGCCGGACACACAAGATTTCATGGGAATTCTTCTGGAAATCCTCGAAGAAAGCGCTCGTATCCTGGAGGATGATCCTCCTCGTTGAGAGGAGGAGAAAGAGAAGGGCTGGAGAATGGGGTGGAGCTTTATCGCTCGGGGGTGGTTAAATTATTGTCGACTTATCGACGTTTTTCTACCTCTTGGAGACCGGTCGCTGCTCCACGCTCATTCGTTATTATTATTCCTTAGTCGATATAATTGTATCCTGCTATCCGCTATCGTGTAACTCTTCCCCGCTCGTTCATCGGGCAGGATGATAAATTGGCGGGCTCTCGTATCCGCGAACGGACCGCTTTAACCGCGAAGGGAAACAATCGGTGTAGCGAGAGGAAGGAGCGAGAGGTGGTGGAGAAGGAGGAGACGCTTTATCGTATTTACGGTGCACTCCGGGGGATCGACGTTTCCTCGGGCGTACTGAAATTGATCCTGTTTAGTCGACAGATCCACCCACCGCACTCTCCACTCAAGCTTCGTTTTCAGAAGCTCGCCGCATTGCGCGCGCGCGCGCGCGCCCTCCCGTGTTTCTTATTTCTGATCTTCGCCGCTCTCGCTTCTTCCTGTTTCCTCGTACTCTCTTGCCAATCGACCACGAGGAGAGCTTCACCTTCTTCCTCATCCTCCTCGTACTCTCGATGTTCCTTCTGCCGGCACAGCTCGCGTTTTCCGCGTTCTCCACGGGGGTTGGCGCATTCAATTAGTCACGTCGAATTTGCGCGAGCTCCGCCACGAGGATTCTCGTTGAAAAGCGCGAGTCACGGCAGGGTTGCTCGACTGGCTCACGACCTACCGTGAAATGACGGAGCGGATTTCGCGTGCTCGCGCGACCGCTCCACCACCAGGATTGCACGTGGCACGCTTGTAATCGAATTGCATCAGCGTGAAATTCATCGTCCATGTTTCGCCTCCGACTATGGTCGGAATTCTTGCTCGGGACTTCCGTGAATTTAACAGGCCGAGTATTCTGGATGATTCGAGTGGTTAAAAGGCGATCGAAATAGGAGTGAGATTATCGAACGAATGGTAAGCGGCTGGCAAGGGAACCGCACGAAATGACTTAGCACCAATTTTAATGCGATGTGACGCAATCAATAGGTCTTAGATAGTAAGAGAATGCCCTAACGGTTTCTGTCTCTAAATTATATATTTTTGTCTCTAAACTAATACGATCGAGATCAAACTAATGGTACAATCAATGGTACAATCAATGATGGCAATCTTATGGCTACCTCGAAACGATATAACTTATGTCTGGTACTTTATGTTTACAACTTATGGACTCTGAGATACTTCAGTGAACAGATTATAATGGCCTACGCTTACTCTGATACGTTCTGCATATATTCCAGGTCTCCGAAACAAGACATCTCCGAGACAAAACCCGTTAAGGCATTTTATTACTGGTCAAGACCAATCGATTGCGCTATATCGCATGAAAATCGGTGCTATGTCAATTCGTGCGGTATCCTTGTGAGATGTTGATAGGCAGAAACTGTTTTAACGAAGCTTCAGCTGTACATTATACTCCAACTTCTTAAGGATTATGAAGGATTTCTGGAAAATCCGGAAAATTTTGATTTCCACAAGTCAGGAGCTTTGAATAAAAAAAAAAAACAAATTGCGATTAGCACGCAATTAAAGTGCGCGATCCTACTCGATTGGATTTTTTCCAACGCATCAACTTCTCTAGAATCTCCACCACGATTGACAGAAAACAACGACTTAACCCCACCGAAGAAATATTTCTTATCAAGCGAGCGACCTAATATTCTCGAAGACTGGCGCGTGAACCTAAAGGGAGCGACCACGTCTCAGGCAGGAAGCACAAAAGCCGTTCTCCCATCTCGCGAATATCCATGCAAGATACAAGGCTTACCGGTCTCGCGTGTATTCGCACGATTGAACGCGGGCGGGTCATCGACGTTCGCGCGAGCGTACGCGTCGATTTCAGGCGTGTAGGTACGAGGGAGCGAGCGAGCGAGCGCGAACAAGCGTGACGAAGACACGGCGCCTTAATACGATCGAGATCAATGGGGTGGCCGTGCCAGGGCATGGCTATACGCGGATCCTCACGTCGTGCGTGGAATACGAAGTCCTTCCATAATTTATCGACGCCCGTATGTACCGCCACCCTGGGTGGGATCAGGTCGCAGGACGACGAGGTGGAAGAGGCACGAGAGGATCGAGTGAAGAGCAAGAGGGGTAGACGATGGTGGTGGACTCTCGACCCACCCTCTGCCACTGTTCTGCCACCCCCCTACCCACGCCATATCCACAACCATCCCTCTCAGCTTGGAGAGAGCACGCTCGATATTCCGCCTTAGGGCGTAATCGATAACCGATAACTCTAAACCGTGATATTTGCCGACAATTCCGGGGGCTTTGTTTGCGAAATGCAACTCCGCCGCCCACTGCGAGACACTCGAGAGGGGCGTGGAGCAGCGGTGGGGTATACCGTGGAAGGTTATTTGCGAGAGAATCCTCCGAGAGGGTGAGTAAGAGGAGACACGAGAGGAGGAAGCTCGAGGGATGAGAGAACGAAGGAAGGGACTCGAGTAGGCGTCGCGACGCGCGCTGCGAGACCGAGGGAGGAAACTCGTCGAGGCTCCTTCAAGACTTGAAATTCCGGCTGCGAGGAGGAGCTTTACGATAGGCTCGTTCCCACGAGAGATCGACTTTCAACGGGCGGAAATAAATGGTCGGAGGAAGACGTTATTACCGGGTGGCAGCCTGAGATGGAAGGCTGACGCGCGCGCGCGGTCCACGAGATTCGGGCACATTAGAGCACCATGAATATGCATCCATCGGCGAGGCGAAATTGTGGAATAAATATTGCGATTGAGCTTCGATTCTGCGAGAGGCGGAGGGTGATGGTGAAGGAAGAAGGAAGAAGGAAGCCTTGAGCCGGATATTAATGTGCTCCTGGCGTTCCGTCAGTTTCCTCTTGGCCACCTTCTTCCCACTCCGTGCTTCATTCTCCTGTCCTTTCTTATTTTCCACTCAAATCCTTCCACTCGCAAAAAACAGCCGAACTGTGAAATCCAGATGAATTATTATCCACCCTTCTTCTTCTCCCTTTTCTTCTCTCTGTCATTCTTGATTTTCCTCTCCCACACACCCTCGCACACACACACATCCGAAAACTTCCGGCGTCCTTATTGCCTACGAATGTAACGTCCCGCGATATAATTTATGGCGTCTCGCCTCGTGTGACTGGAGACGGAGAAATTACGTTATATCGAATGACGATGGGGTAGGAAGAGGAGGGTGGACTCTGCGACGATCTCTTCGGGGGATGATAAATCGCTAGGCTCGACTTCGACGGACGATCGAGGAAATTTCATTTTACGCGCCGTTTCTCTCCGCCACGTCGCGCTAAACGTTTACGGGGTGAGAAGGATCGAGAGCGATCACGAATGCAGGACAATCTGGCTGTGGATTTTCGCACTTTACGTTGGCAGAACGTAATCCGCTTCCGGCACCTGATCCTTTTAATTATCGAAGTTGGCGCGACAATGTGACAACCGCGTAATCGCCATTGGCGCGACGCTTAGTTGTCTCACTCACACCATCCAGTTGTCGCATTACTCGCGATTACGTCCCTGGCCGGACCACGATCGTCGTTACTCGTCTACAAACGCCCCGCCCACCCTTAATCGTTCCATTAGCTCGGATTTCCTCGAGACTGTGCGAGAGAGAGGGAAATTACGAGATGTTCCGTGCGCGAGAATATTTTCTTTCGTTTAGGATCCCTCTCTTCGAGTCGAGGCGATGGAAATTATAATGCACACGACCGTAGAAAGGATCCGGCATTGTTATTACAAAATGGAAAACGTCAAACGATAATTATCTCGCGCAAAACGTAGAGCGAGATCCTCTCGGGATGATTACTCGGTAGAATGATTTAAATCTTCTTTACGATACGAGAATTTAATTCCTTTCTACCTCTTTATCCTGAGAATTATACAAAGCACTTTGTCGATTGTCATGGTTATATTCCCTTCTCAATCTCAACGGGTTTATCACGTAATTATCTGGAGTAACTTGTGTCGGCTGCGCGAGTGCATGAGCGCAAGCTTAAAAGCATCGTTTATACGTTATTACTAGGGATCAGGGATATTTAGAGATTTTTTGTGTCAATTTGTTACGTCTCTTCCCACGAACGAATGAGCGAACGAGCGAGCGAGCTGAATTTTTGTAAAACCTTTTTTTAACTTTCGTCCGACCTGTCTCCACGCTCCGAGCACCCTGCTCACTCGTTTCGAAGAAATCTATTTCGATTCTCGTCACGGTCGTGGTGAAATACGTGATAGGGCGAGAGTTTTATCGCTCGAGAAACGCGACAATCGCTCGCTTCCGTGGACACACATTTAAGAACCGAAGAGATCTTAGATTGCATGGACCTTACCGTTTCCTTCTTTCTCCTGGCATTATCCAGAGTCGACTGGAACCACGACCACTGATCCAATGGATCCTGGACGTCATCGACCGTGTTTCTACCCGTTCGGTGCAGCATACGGTTACCAGCGACGTTTAACCACAGGTTCGTGTTGAGGAAGATGATCCGATATTTTTCCGAGCTCTGCTCGATCGTATAGTATCCGGCTGTAACAAATTTTCAATAGTCCCACGTAAATCGACGCAAATTTATGTTTACCACGGGCGCACCGCACTTCGTGCGGATAGTCCGCCGGCGCCGTATCTTTCGGAGTTAAGGCCGGTGGATAACACGTGAGCAAGCAGGAAAAAAAGGGATGAAAAAAGCCAAGAGCCCGAAAGGAAGAAGATAAAAAAGGACGAGATTACGGAAATTCAGGAAGAACACGTGGTTAACCATGAACATTAATTCTTCGTCCTTATTTGTCGCAACCGTTGCTTCCGTATCTCGTTCAACATCCACTGAACATTAGTCCGACATACTTCGCCCGACCAATCGTAAAATTATAAAGTGCGCCGTAAAACTCCCGTCGGTACGTTGGAACGTAGTAACCAGAAGGCATCGAGCCTCAACTTCGAGACGCTTCGACGATGCACATGGGACGCGGTCACGTCTACATGCGCGCGTCTGAAGGAACGTGCTAGACGAACGCGTGCGAGCAACCAAGGGGACGGGTCACGAGCGAAAATTCCATTTGGCCGCGACCGACTGCCAAAAACAGAAGCTCCGGAGGGAGGAGAGAACAAACAAAATTCGCTCACCCTTCTTAAACGTATCTAGCGCCTCGGCGGGCAGCCACTGTTTCCAGAGTGTCGCGAGCTCCGCGAAGCTCACGTCGATGTCTTCGTGGCCGAGCGCGGGGAACACAAATTGTTCCTTGAACGTGCGGGACAACAGATCAGTCAAATTCCGCAAACACTGGAGGCGCAGCTCGCTGTTCATCGCGGCCGTTCGCGTCAACGCGTCCCTGCAACAAGTAGTTACAAACCTCGTTAGCACACGTTCTCGCGTTACATCTTCACCCCTCGACGTGACACACGAGAAGCCGGAACAAACAAATTATGAATTCTCGGGTTCGTGCTGTTTCGCAACCTGCTCGAAGGTCGGGCGTTGCGGTCACAGGGAAGCTTATTCTCTGAAACGTGATAAAAAAAAAAGATCTTGCTTACCTGAAACCGGCTGCTCCGCGCGTGTCAAACGTTGAACGTAAACTGACGTTGACAGCTGTGATAATGCTCCGGTGCAAGGACAAGCGCCCGAATTTAATTCGCTCATTCGAACTCTCACCGTCCGTCGACGTAAACACGAGCGAGGACAAAAGCTAAGCACGCGGGTCAAGCGCGTGTTATTCGTTAAGCTCCAACTCCAATGTGAAGACCGAAACGACCGCGTGAAGGAAGACGCGCGCCCACAATTGTGAAAATAATTAACCCTCCTGATTATGTAATCATATTGCACCCCTTTCGAATCTGAAAGCATTTCGCGCGGCTACAGTAAAATGAAATAAAATTTATTTTTTCTCCTTCCTTTTATTTTTAGTTATAATTAGTGGAGGTTGTCATATTGGAATTATACCTTTAGAAGAATGCGTTGACGATTCAATAACGGTGGACGATCCTTTAAAAGGAATATCCTATATTCCTACTCTACGCTCATGGCGAATAAAATACTCGCGGCACAATGTCGACTGTCCTGGGAAAGGGACGTGACGGGCCGTGATAAGCTAACGAGATTTTTCCAAGCGCGATTTTAAATAAATTTACCTCCGGTGCCTTCCATTTTCCACCACCGACGATATTTCCCCAATGGGAATCGGATACGTCGAGTTTTCCGCTCGTCGTCGCTTGGGTGAAAGCTTGAAACTGGGTGGACGTAATTCTCTCGTGGAGAGAGGGGTAGGAGAGAGAAATGAGAGAAACGAGTAGAAGAGAAAGAGAGAGAGAAGACGAGTTTTGAAGCATTAACGTGTCATTGATAGCGACGAACTCGTCGAGCGGTGGGCGGCGAGCGAGGATGTACCGCGAAGTTTACGATTAATACCGAGGGTGGTAACCGCAAAATTATGAAGTACCGAGCGCCTCGCGTTGCGTGCGCTCGCGTTAGTTACGAGCTCCGACGCGGTAACGAAGTCGAGTGCTTCACTCGGCCCGCGTCAGTCGAACCGAAGAGTGGGGTGCACGGAGAAGAGAACAAGCGCGCGCGCGGGGGTGAAATTAAATTTTGAAGGCTCCTGAATTATGCCGCCGTACCGCTCCCGGAGGCGGTAACTACTTTCGAATGCGAGCGCGCAACTCGATAATTTAACGAGACTGTAATCATTTCGGTTGGGGATTGATTAATGCCGAGAGCGCGATAACAATTGTAAGTTTTAATGCGAGCTGCTCGAAGAGAGAGAGAAGCTTGAAAATACGCGCGCGCGCGCTTCGACCGCCAACGATTCGTTAATTACCGTCGTGCGGACGAGAACGTTTTATTCGGATTGGACTTTTCCCCCGTATTCATCCCTCGGTCGCACCGTTATCGGCAACCCTCGTCCCGGGAAACTTTGCATTTCACCGCGCGCGTTGTAATACCTCGCGTATATGCATGAATCTCGGCCACGAATACTTCCCTTCATTTTCCACTGACTTCTCCTGCCTCGTCATTCTCCCTCGCATTCTCTCCACGAGCTCGCTCGTTCCCTCGCACTTCGTTCGAGTTCCTTTTCTCACCTTCTTCGTCGTCTCTCTCTCTCTCTCTCTCTCTCTCTACGCGTCTCCCCTCTGGAAATTTAATTTAACTTCATTGCATAACCCCAGTGCATTACTATCTTCATACCCACGGAGTAGCACCCTATTCAAAGTTAACCCTACGTCATCGTCCCACGCGGATTCCTCTCGATTCCATTTCCACTGCGCTCTGCTACGTACCGTGTCGTATCTCGCGGGGATATCGTGAGCGAGAAAAAAAAAAATATCCACGCTCTCTTATCCCATCTTAACCCATTCCCTGCTCCCATCTTACCGCGTTCCCATCCATTCATCTCTGTGCGGTGCCGCGCGTTCTCCAGCCCAGTTTCAACCCCTTTCTCCACGAGGGTGAAGGAGGCTACGTTGCACAATGGCGAAGAGGAAGAGTCCTCTTTCATTCTTCCAGCCCCTACTATCCTTTTACCATCGATACCGTCGTACGAGCAAGTCAAACCCTTTCTACCTACCCGGTCCACAGGACGAATGCGATTCCTTCGCCGCGTTTTGATTTCATTGCCTGCGCCGCCGATTCGATCAGAGCCCATGGCGAGTCGCAGCTATAGTCACCGAACTCCCCGGCCAGTTTCCTGTCGAGCCTGATCCTTCCGGCGTCCAAGCCGTTCCTCGTGTTCCAGCACACTGAAAACAGGAGCGGAACGGGGTGAGAGGTTGATCCTCGAGCGTGGTATACGCCGAAGCGTGCCTTCGTGTAGGTTAGAGTAAACGCGAAGGACGTGGAGGACAAAGGGGGTGAGCGTCTTAGAGGGTGAGAGGCTTGTACGTCGAGGACGGAGGGGAGGAGGTGTGCTTTAAAGCGTAACCACGCTGGGTTCTCTCGAGTGCGAGGGTAAAAGATGAGAGAGGAGAGAGTGAGAAAGAATGCAGTGGAAGCAGAACGAGAGAGCGGAAGCGCGAGGATGAAACTGAAGAGGGTAAACGATTTGAAGTGGTCGTTGTGTTTCGGGCGTACGAGGGCCACTTGAAAATAAATTAGCTGCTTAGGGAGGATTATCGGTGGTTATTACGACGACGTTCTTACGCCCATAGTGCGTGAACCCGTAAATGCATGAATTTATATTTGAAGATGAAACCAAAAAAAAACCATAGGCCCAAAGCAGAAAGAAGGACAGCAAAGGTGTAACGGCCTTTAACCCTTTGACTGCGGCGCGCTCTCGGACGAATCCATCAATATGGACGCGCCTATTTTTCGCATGTCAGTCGCTGCGAATGCTTCTCCACTGACTAGTGACCAAAACAGTACCCGGAAATTTGATACCATTCTTATGGTGTAAAAAATAATAATGACAAATAAATTAAAAATATCCATTTTTTCATTTATCTTAAGTAACTTTTTAAGCTATTTCAATTGACTTAACTTAATTTGTGCATTCCTTCAATAATAATCGGTAATTAAATATAAAGGTGTTAGACTTTTACTTTTATTTTTTACTATAACGCCTTTATTACTGTAAATAAAAGTTTATTACTGTTATAGTAAAAAAATACAGAGGGCGTATATTTTCGCCTTTCGTATATATTGATGGAATTGTGAAGGCGTATATATACGCCTTTAGCAGTCAAAGCGTTAATATGATTGTTATCAAGATTGACACTTTATGCATTTAAGGGTTAATAACATTACGAGAAGGAGACTTTAAGAAGAAGAAACCAGGAGAAACAAAAAGGAGTCGTGTCTACAAATCAACAACTATCCCAGGGCCGAGAACTTTAGGCCGAAAATTTCGATATTCCTCGGGAACGCGCGCGGGCGCGCGGCATAAAAAGTGTACAAAGGGAATTCGATGATTACACGGGCGGGTTGGTACATTCGTACAACGACGAGGGGGTAGGTAGAACGTGGGTAGTATAAACAATTTTTTTGTTTGCGCTTCCACGTGGATAGCCATGAAACGTAATCCCCAACTGTTACGCGCGCGCCCGCTGTTCTCCTATGTAGCGAGCACGAAGCGAACGACGAATAGCCCAGCGGTTTAACCTATTATGCGGTTACCCACACGCAACGCGGCCCGATACCGGCATCAGCTCTCCCCAACGGTGCGCGACGATGCTGCCCTGTTGAATTTTTCCGTTTTTTTTTTATTTATCTTCCTTTCCTTCTCCCGCTCTTTTCTATTTTACGCGCTCGATTCTCACTTCCGACGCGCGAGCGAGCAGAGGGTTCGAGTCTGGGGGGTAGTAAAATTCGCCCTTGTGTGCCACCCCTAGGGGTGGCACACAAGGCGCTACCATCTCTGCCGCCGTTCGGGGGTGGGATTGAAAAGGCGAGTGGAGCAAAAGGCGAAGACGAGAAACATGCTGCACGTCGGATGCGCGAGAGAAGATGGAAGCATAACGCGAGACGTAAGCGTCCGGGGCGTGAGCCGCGTTATATGCGCGCACGGTAGATGGGAAAACGACATTTTCTCTCCTTTACATTTATGGCATTTTGATTTTACCGTCCCCCGGTGCCACCCCCCTACGGATCTTTCCGGGTCAGCGAAACGACGTTACCTAACACGCGCATCCCACCTTCAGCCATGCCATCGAACTCTCCTTTCTACTCTTCTCTCCTAGGACCTTCCACGAGGAATGCTTTCGTACGCGTCGATACCTACCGGCGTGGTGGAATACACGCGAGGAATTCGACGCCTCCCGTCAACCGGAGTAGGAAAATAAAAATGAAGGAGGACTGGAGGAAGGAGGACGTTGCCGTATGTGTCGGTGTGAGGAAAGTGAACGAGGACGTGGTACGTTCTAGAGACTCCACCCTTTGTTTCTACATTCTTTATTATTATTACGTTCCCTTTTTACGAGGATGAGAGTATGCATCGACTCGCTCGCACCGTCGATTACCTCTTCGCGAGAGAGAGCTTCGCGTATTCCCTAGGCTCTACCTCAAACCGCCGCAGACGTACACGCACACTTCTCGAAGATATTTCTGATTCGTACTCCGAAGGTGGATTCAAAGGTATCTGTAAATACCGTCGCGACGCGTGCGCCGGGGTGAAAGGGTGCGGCACAAAGGAAGTGTATGTGGGAGAGACGGTGACTCGCGTAAAGTTGAAAAAGGGACGAACGTGGATGGCCGTGTGTGGTGGCGGGGTGGCTCACTCGAGGGCGTCGCACGACGCTCGTGTGCATACGTAACGCATGCGGGTGAATGGAAGGGGTCGGTGGATGGGTAGAGGAGACACGGTGAGCTCGTAAGTGAGAGAGTCGACTTACTGCTGGCTGCGTTTCCCTGGGTGGAATACTTCGGATCATAGTGGATGTCGGTGATGTGCCAGAAGTATCCTGCAACACGAAGAAGTGAGTGAGATGGGCGACGCGAGGACGTCGCAGTCATTCCTTATTCGCACTATCTGCTACTCAGGCTTCCATTTCACCCCACTCCACCTCTCTCGCCTTCATCCCCTTTATTTTATCCTTTCGCCTCCTGCTGGGCAGCCCACCATCGGTACCAGCCTCGCGTAAACACGCACTAGCGCATAGAGTGCCCTCTTGTAATGGCGGATGTTAAAAGTGATGGCGGTAAATGTGGTAATGACGGCGGGCACCTTGGATACGAGGAAGAATACCGTAGCGCGGTGGAGTGGGTCCATAGATTATTATTCGGGTAACGCGTACTTGCCTATCTTTCCTTGGGCCGCGCAAAACCACGAGAGTAGCATCAGGTAATCGCGGATCATGTTTCCGAGGTTGAACCTGCAATCACACGAGTACGATATGTCGTAGTGAGTGAGAGAGAGAAACACGGGGTTGCGGAAGATGGGGTGGGAGTTGCGACGATGGATAGCGGTGCGGATGAAATGGCACGGCAATTAGTCGCCCTCGGTAACGCGGATTCGCGGCCCCGGAGATCCCGAGGATAATTTGGTGATGCTATTCAGGAGACGATCCGATGATTCATTGATTACCGGAGAATCCAACTACCTCGGAGCGAAGGTTGTTCTCGAGCGGGCACTCGATCGATTAACGGACAAATTGGAAGATTAGCAGTGAGTGACGGTGAGCAACACTGAGATTTTTGTTTAAGTAAAATGCGGGTCTCGGATGAGTGATTTTTATTTTTTTTTTCGTTTCCTTGCGTCGCGTCTACCTTCCTCTTTTTCGCCACAGCCCAAAGGGGATCCCGGTGCTTCAATTTCGATTGAAGCGCTTCGTATGGATTTGCTATTTCCGATACGACGACGGCCGAGTATCCGACGTATTCGAAACAATGGCACGACGAAGTTGGACACAGGAGGAGGCTTTGCCAGGCGCTCGGACGCCTCTGCATTCAATTGCGCGATGCACTCGTAAAGCCAGAACCATCCACGTTGCTTGCAAATGATTCTTTACGGAGTTTCGAATTTTCCCTTTTTCCGTTGCCGGACGGAGAAACGTTGAAATGTCAATCGCGAGTCGGCTGTTTACCGGGTTCTAGCACACATTGGGGGTACCAGGTTGCATCGGATAAAAATTGAATTACTCGCTTCGACTCGTAGCAATTTTACAACCACTGTGTATGAAAAATATAGATTCTATCATTAGACGTCTTCGACCGCTAATTTATTCACGCAAATAAATCTTACCCTCAAAATCCGAATCTCCAAGAAACGATCTCAATTTAATATTCTCTTTTACCCATCGAGCTTCCATTCGTCGTCACCTTAATCACCTTATCTCCACTGAAAAGAAATATCACGACCAATTCCAGTGGAAGTCACTACCAATATCGTTCTCTTCGCCGCTACCTCCCCTTCATTCGAAAGCGAGCCGAACGACCAAAAGGCAACAATGGTAAAACGAGCGAGGGGGAGTCGGAGGGCGTTAAAGCCTTCTACTTCAGCTCGCGCGCTCTTCTCCATTCTGAAACGACGACTACGACGGCGCGCGACGGGGCGCTACTGCAACGATGTCACGTTAACCGCACGGAAACTCCGTGGAAGTGAAACAACTTCTTGCTTCCACGGCGATTCGCAGGGGAAAAGAAGCGAGCGGCAAATTGCGTGTCTCGCCATAAATGTCGACTTAATGCACAAAAAGAGGAGGTGGAGGAGGTGGAGCTGGAGGGAAGCGAGTCACGATAAACCGATTGGGCGTAATGGTGGCGGCGGACCGACGTCGTAATTCTCCTCATCGCCCTCGACGACGTCGTCGACGACGTGGACGACGACATCGTGGAGGACGATGGCAACGTCAGCGCCCGCGTCGTTTCGCCAAATTGAAATTCACCGGGTGAATCGTGGCGCGATTACCCGCCGATTTCCGTGATTGTTTGCGCTCGCATAATCGGACCTCGATCGCTCCCCTTTCTACGACGATGACGATGCACGCCAGGCGATCTTGTAACTCGATACCCGCGGGAGATTCTCATCAGTTCTACCGAAGTATCATCCCCGACCGGCCCACCTCGTTCACCTTCGTTCGAAAGGACGCGATACCATTTTTCGCAATTGGTTCGAACAGTTAATCGATTCGATTATGGACGATCGTTACGGAGAGAATTCGCGAGACCCTCGACGGACATTATCTTATAATCTTGTCGTACAGTAATAATAATGGTCGATCTCCTTGCTCTTTGAAATTGCGCGGGATCCGCGTAAAGCGTGGATGAACTCGTTCACCGTGCAAATTTCATCGATCGTACACTCGTCGTGTAGAGTTCGATATTAGAATGGGAGATGGTAGTTTCATCTTGGGTAGACTCGTCGGAATTGTCGTTGTAGATAAGTTTCTTCTTGCGGATCCCTCCGATTCGCATTTGTCACACTTGTTCGTTTGGGCGTGCAAGTGATTCCGTCAGATTTTCGAGGATTACGATAAACGTATCACTCGTCGAATCGATCAAATTATCGGCGAGGTTCGAGGAAATTCCATCGAGACAACGTACTATCCTCTACGAAGCCGGGCAATAATTATTTAACTACGACGGAATGCGATTCCACGCGTATCCTTCATCAATCGAATCTCGGCCTGCCCTCCGCCGAAATCGTGAGCGATCTCGGTGGCCAATAGAGCGAGCGCGTGCCTGGCCTCCGACGAGCTTTGATTGGGAGGCCACTCTACGCTGCTCGCCATAACCACATCGATCAGCCGATACGGTGAATTATGTCTCAAACGTTCGCGGTAATAGTGGATTTCCCGAATTCGGTGAGCCATGCTACGGGGTCATTCGGTCCCCTGGAACGAGGCAGTGAAATAAATTCGCTGGATCTGATACTCCCAGTTCTCCTCCGTGTTCCACACCGTGGATAATGAAAACGAGAACGAGTTGGTTGAGGAGAAGGAGAACGAAGAGGTCGACAAGGACGTTGACCATCTCATTTCACAGAGACTCACGAGTCTAATCGCTCCGGATATTCCTTCGGCGGCAGAAACTCGCGCGGAATCGCCGAACGGGCGGAATTTTACGAACGCAAACCTTCCTCACGGATGGAAGATTGGATTGTTTGACCTTATCAAGAGAGAAAGAGAGAGAGAGAGGGGAGGAGTGAAAGACCAAGTGAGTGAGTGAGTTTAAGAGAGAGAGATAGAACGAGAACGACGTGAATTGAAGAGACGCAAGGGGGTACCCCAATTTGACGGAGTGAATGGGACGTATCGCATGGGCGTGCCACGTTTCTCTTGCGCCACGAGATCAGACAGCTTTCAAATACACTCCGAATACCATTTCAAGAACAATGTCTCATCAACTTTCGGTGCGATCGTATAATTCGTGAATCGGCCGGAAGAGGAGCCGCTTCATCCGAAGGATCGTGTTCCACCGATTGGTTACTTACGCGTTTTCATTCCGGGATTAAGGTCACCGGAAATCCCGCGAATCTGCCACCTCCTCCTTTTGCACCTTCACCACCCTCTTTCCGCACTCGATTCGAACGCTATAATCGTAAATCAAACAGAACTGGGAGAACTACGGAGCCAGGGTCAGGCCGATCGTCCAGGGATAACCACCCAGCCCATTAGTAGCCGACATAATCTCACCCCCGTTTTCGATACGGTTTGTCGATTCCGCGGGCCGGTGCTGCTGCCGCCGCTACCGGTGCTCGTAAGTTTCCGCGCTCGAGCGAGAGTACATCGAATTTCTGGAACCGCACAAAACCTGGGTTAGAGTTAACGTTTCGGAGTCGCTAGTTGCCAGCTCCGGTGGTAGACCCGGAAAGCGAAACAGATTCGATCGGACCCGTGGGAACGTCATTATGGCTATTTGGTGGCGATCGCTGTCCGTGGGGCTACCGCGATACATTAACCAATAACTAGTGTCAGGTCATGTATTACCCCCAACATCCGCAGTTAATATCGCGGGAAATCGCGCGCATGCCCTACCGATCCCTGCAACCGCGTTATCCATTCTCACCGCTCGCCTCAACCGTCGTGGTTCGCACGAGTTTTCTACCGTCCGTGCAGCCCGGTGGAAATCAAATTTGATAGTCGTGCCGCGACTTCTTGGAAGCTTTCGCGGAGCCACGCTCCGCGAGGATTTCGCGCTTTCATATGGGTATCTCATTTTATTGCGGTTTGTGGAGTTTGGAGGAGATGAGAGAAGCTTCGTGCGGTTTTAACTGCATAATCGGACGTATAATACGTAGATATTGAATAATCGCTCGATGAAGCGTGTAGAGAATGGAAATAAAATTCGACACATCTGTAATTCATGCAAGCCACTTGACATCGTTTTGTCCTCCCCAGTTTTCCTGCTTAAACTTTCCATTATTGAACGTGAAACAGAATCAACTACAAATGGACCAATAAAATATTGCTTCTTCCGTCGGATTATCGAGAAAATTTTGTCCATCGCGCAACGACGACAATTTATCACGGTGCGCTTGTACCAGTGATTTCACCCGTCGTTCTCATTCGATCGGGGCTACGTCGATATTTAATTCTCATTTGGGCAAGCGTGCAAAGTGTATTAGGACTCTCAGCCATTTTCGTTATCCGCTTTCAGGTCTCGCTAGAATTCTCATCTCATTTGCATATGCTCGATGGGAGCTTATAATCATCCTGACCGAGCTGGAAACAGTTACCATAATACTCGAGAGCTATTCATAAGAATCGTATTATAAGAAACCATTTGTCAGAATAATATACATTCGTCTGTTGTCACGCGCATCGAAACAACGTGGAAAGTCGCCAACTCCAATAACACCTCGCCCTTTACTCTCCGTTCTAAATAGGTCCCCATTGTTTCTCCAGTATCGATTGCCGTCTAATTAGCCGACGAGGCGCAATTGCAAATATCACGTGCGCCATTAAGAGACACGCTCGACTTCGCGCGGCGCACGCGACGACGACGTTACAACCGAAGCGAAATCGAGGAACGAAATCGTCCCGCGCGATCTTCAATATTCATAGGCGAAACTTCGTCCTCGCGATTTGCATTCGTCACGTACGTACCCACCGCCATCGTCTTCCTTCCTGTCCGATACTTCGCTCGTGGTTATCAGCTTCGCTGGCCTCAACCATGTACGCGTGTACAGCGCGCGAGAGCTCCGACTAATAAAGCGAATGTGAGAACTATTAATACGAGAGCACCCTGACGTTCGAAGAACGAAATCGTCCCACTGACTTATCAATATTCATCCTACGTAGACCCTCGACTCTGGTGCCCGAGACGTCACGGAGTACGGAACGCTGATGTATGTGGATTTCGCGGATTAGTCGCGGTTGTCAAGCTTCTCTCTTCACTGTCTCGAGGGACATGCCCAAAACTTCTCGCGTATTTGTATGCGAGGTACAAGCTAACCCCACTACCTACTCCATTGCCTGTTTATCAAAAGGATATTACACGTCGGAGCCTCGTGTAAAGTCAACTTCGAATTATCGATAGTGAGCTTCCGTCGATTGGAAGTCTCGAAGGCGAAAATTCTCGACGAGTTCGTAATATAATAAGAAAAGCTAATTCGTCGGGCAATTTTTTTTTTCAACTGTCGCGAACGACGGTGAATGTTGTAAAAAGCGTGGAAGCGTTTAAGTGGATATCGGAGAAACGCGTATTATTAGATGATTAGATGAGCGACGGAAAATAGCAGTCTTCGTCTATTTCAAAATGTGGGAAGAAAGGTGCACGAGTGACCTCGTGACACGGCTGAGAGAATAATTATCGAGCCTGCCACCGTCAGTCCGTCCGTCCGTACGGCGCATCGACGATGGCACGCGATATCTGATCGATGCAGCCCTCGTTGGATGCACCTTCGTGCATCGCGGAAAGAACAATCTTTTTTCACCTCCGTCCTCTCGAAAAATTCTGCCGGGTAACGCGTTCGTGACGGTAGGCGAACTTTTTCGCCAGTAAACCGCGAAAACCAACCGTACGTAAGAGCGTGTCGGCTTAATTTTTAATGAATCGTTTCACAAAGTGCTCGTGACCGTAAAGAATCGACACGCTTCGTTCAATAAAACGTCTCGTAATTCCATTGGGAGATAGTCTAACTAATTTTGCCCGATCTTTCTCCCTCTTCCTCTCCTTCTTTCTCTTTCACTTTTCAGCTGGCTCCTACGCCCTTTAGTTTCCTTCGCGCGCAGCTATTAAACTACAATCGACCTAGCAGGTCGGAAGGAGCACGTAGAGAGAGGGCGAAGGGAAGAACGAAGAGATTGGCCGAGCAAGGGGAGATTCACGCAAAGTGAAAACTATTTCAATATTAACCCACCGAGGGGCGCGGTGCCGCCTGATTTATACCTTCGTTCGTTTATTAGTACCATATAACGTCCGACATTCTTTCCACACTCGTAAAACTTATATCTCCTTTTAATCTCAGCCCCCCCCCCCCCCCCCACCTCGCCACCATCTTCATCGGCCATAATCATCCAAGCTCGGCGTCGGTCGTCACGGCGTTGGTGCGTGTTACGCCTGCACCGGGTTACCGTCAGCGAGCATTATCTCGAATCAAAATTCTGCCCTATAAAATCCCGACGGTACCGTCGCGCGTCGGCCCACTGGCTCTGGCCGCCCTAAAATACGATGTTACCAAGCTTATCGAACCAATCCCGTTGGCCCCGGGGCAAACGTTCTCCGGTATCCAGTGGAAACGACTCGCGGCTGGGCAAGGTTGCCAACAAACCGTGGGTGAGGCCGCACCAAAGCGCCGGGCAGGAGATAAACGTGTCAAAAAATTCTCGCTCGTTTACGACGAAATCGCGTGTCCTCCGCGGTGGGGACGAGAGAATGCGCGCCTTTAACGTGCCACGTCACGTGACACGCCGGAAGACGTATGTGGTTCGCGCGCGCAGTTCCGTTTCAACGAACCCATTTCCCCCCGACCGATCATTCGCTCGTTCCGTGTTTACGGTGGAATAAGCGGAGCGCGGAGAATTTACGTCGCGAGCACGCGCTCTACCAGACTTTCCTTCTCCGTTTCTCGCGTCGCACTTGCGAGAGAAATTGTAGAATCTTGGAAAAATCGGTAGACCCTCGGCTCGGTGTGCTTCTCGTTAAGCGGCCGCTATCACGGCTCACGTGACAATTTCTTAACTCGCGCGAGCACCACTCCTCTCTTCTCGTCGCCGCCGGTGCAGTTTTATGCCGGGGACCGCTTGGCTGTCTGCCTTTCGCAGTTTACGAGCGGTGCTTTAACCCTCGCCATGCCCGCCCTACTATTCTCCTCCACCCTCACCCGCTTCTCCTTCTTCGCTTCGTCCACTCCGTTCTCCACCCTACCGGCCAACCCTTGCGGCGCCCCGCTTCGCCATCCACGCTGCTCTTTCTTAAGGCTTTCGTTACGTGCCGTGGAGTTTATCGGTAATTGACCCTTGGACAGTGTTTAAAAGTCAACCTCGCCGGGGCCGCGCGGCGTTTCATTTAGCGGGCGAGGAAAAAGCGTCGTCGGGAGGTAAGAAAAAAGCTTGGTGGAAGTTCGCCCAGAAGAGAAAGAGAGAGAGAGAGAGAATAAGAGAAAATTCGCGCATGGATTTACTCTCTCGGCAATTAGAAAGCCAAGCGTGCGTACAGGCAAGAGGAAGCCAGCGCGCGTAATTGCGCGCGCGCGCGCGCGTGGTACTGACGCTTATTTTCCACACGCGGTGGAAAGTTCCGCGCGCATGCGCGCTCGATAAAATTTCTAATGATAACAATTACCGGGAAGCGGCCGCCGGCGTACGTCATCTGCCACTCGAGTGTGTTACACGCCCGAAATGAAATCAGCATAATCGTCCGGAACATTTCTCCTCTTTCTCTTTCCACGCTCTCGAGCATCCCTCTACTTTTCTACCCACGTTTCTCTCGTGTCCACGCTCTTCCACCCTTCTAGTTACCCTGGCAGACTCGCTCGGCCTATATCTCCTCTCGGTTTGGAATCCTTGCGCTCGCACGGGCCCCTCGCTTCTTATCGGTGTTACGGTTTCGCCCTCGTTAACTTGGCTCGACGCCAATCACAGGTGTACGTGCACACGTATATAGATTTATATATGCGTGTGTCTGTGTGCATATATGTAAGTATATACAAGGCGCAGATAGAGAAACTGCCACACATATAGGGCGCAGAGAGCGCGGCTCCGAGGCCTTTGTACGCGAAGCGGAAGTCATCAGAAACTTCCAGTTGGCACTGAGCGGCCGAATATCCTGCTTGCAATTACCCGTAGTACAAATGCGGCGCTCCACGTGAACGCCCACATATAAGTCCTCCACCCTCTCCCGTTCTCCGCCTCTTACGAGACGTAGACGTGCCACCTCGTCTTGGTCGCATAGTTTCTCGCTCGCGGAAAGTCCTACGCAGTGCCGAATGCGGCGCGCCCTCTATAACCTTTATCCTTCTCTCCGATCAAAAGGAGCCTTCCGGTGAAACTTGCACGTTAAAGGCTTGATTAAAATCGGAGATCCAAATTGGTCGAGGAGTAGGGACGCCGAAGAATCGTTCGGTAGTCGACGAACGAAATATATCCTGGTAGAGTGGAACGAGTATCCACGGTCGAGTCTCCCGCTCTTTCTGTATTTATCGAGAAATTGGTGGATCCTCGTTCGAGGAGACAGTCAACTTGGCACCAAAATGGAAATCCGCGAAGGCACTCGCTCGGAAGTGAGCGCGCCTTCGTGGAGCTAAAGTGGCACCAGCTCCACTGTGAGAGTGCAATGGGGGTTGGAGAACACGCGCAGCCAGGCAGGCGGCAAGTTTCGTGAAGCGTGGACGGTGGAGCGAGGAGAGTCCGAATGTAATTTCTGTAATTACCGGCGTGAACGGGCGCGCATAAGTCGCGCTCGCGCGCGCGGGTTCCAGAGTTGCGTGCATCGAGAAACGCAAGGGGTGAGACGAGAGGTGGAAGGAGGGTGGAGGTGAGCGCAGGTCGCCCGCCGTTCCTCGCGCCGCAACAGTCGAGGGCACGAGAATTGGAGGTGTGGTTGGGAACGTTGGCGGTTCTAGTAAGGGGGTGGAACGATATGGCGTAATGTACGGAATAAGTATCGGTCGATTAGGCACACGAGGCAATAAGAACTTGGTGGACCGAGGGAAAGAGGAAGAAGGGGGTGAGAATAGGCCTTGGGAAACGACGTGGACTGCGCGAAACGACTATTGTTATTGGGAGTGAGAGAGCGTTCCTCGCGAATGGTTCTTCATTTCTCTTTCTTCCTTCTCGCATCTTCTGATCTTCTGATGAAAAACATTCTCCGCTCTCGCGGCATCCCTGCATCCCGCTGCGGTTTGTTTCGCCATATGCTTTGTGGTTGGCACGTGGGGTTTTTCTCTCCGTTTCTTTTTACTCTTTGAACCTTTGTACTTCCGACGCGGAATGAGCTACTTGCTTTTCTTTCGTTACGAATCCGTAAATCGTTTAATATTGTCATTTCGACGGATCTCAGGTACCGGATTGTAATAAAATATCGCATCACTTTTCTCTCTCATTCTCTTTCTCTCTTAATTTTTTACCTTCCTCACGGTAGGATCACTTCGCCCACGATTTCGCGTGACTCTCGTGAAATTGTTTACGACAAGGTCGTGCATCGCGCCAGCAGCACCGCGAGCGCGCCCGGGTGAGATGAGTTACGAGGAATAAAATCGATGCTCACCGATAAGAGCGCGAGTTACACCACGTGGGAGATGAAATATTATTCGTAGCCTCTCGTTCGCTCGGGCTCGAACGACGTGCATTCTGAAGCATCGTGGCCAATCCGGCTTCTGCGCTGTTCTAACACTCCAAGTTCAGCACCGTCGTTCTTGGTTTATAAGTGGCGAGCATATATTACCACCGCGTTGGTAGCCGCGTAACGTCCCGCATTGGATACTTCGCGAATGGAGAATTTGTAAATAGCGTGGAAAACTGCGTTATATTCGCTGCAGGACGCGAGCGCGCGCAATTCGTAGGATTTAACGGTGAGGGTACGCGCTTTTACGACGTGCCAATTAACCGAACGAGGCAGCCCCACCTACTCCTTACCTCGCACGGCTGCCTCGCAACCGTGAGAATTAATAAAACGCGCGGAAGACGAACGAGAAGAAGAAGGAGGTGGGCCGATGAGCGATACGCGCCGCGCACCTAAACCCGGCGAAACTTACGGGGACGGTAACGAGAGTCCTCTCAAAATTCTCGTTTACGCCTCGGCTTGGGGTAACGGTGGGCTTCGCTTCCAAGAGGAAGCCGGCGCTGAAGGCGGAGGAGATGGCGGGTCATTCGAAGCCAAAGTTCACCAGTAGAAACGGAAGTCATCAGAAAGTTCCAGCAGATGCCGAGCGACCAAATATTCCCGTCTGAAATTGTGTGTGCGCGCGCGCCCTATGAGCTCTTGCTCTACTCGCTCGCGCGAATCCTAGAGCGGAATGCCGCTCTTTACGTTGTTTAGCTTTCGAGCGTTCGCCAGACAGTTCCCTCGCGGGGTTAGGGCAAATGGAAGGGCTTTTTGCAAGATTTATCGGCCGCCGGGAAGAACGAGGCGTGGGCTAGGTTGGATGGATGGAATGAGGATTGAGGATGGCGGAAAAGGGACGTGAGAGGGCCGAGAATCTCGACCTGACGTGCCGCGAGGAAAACGAAGAGGAATAGAGACGGACGGGGCAACTGTGAGGGACGTGAGATGCTAGACGCGTGAAGTATGAAGAATTTAAAGTGAACGCCCTCGCGAGAAAGACGCGCGTTTAAAACATTTACATCGGTGGATTATCATTTTACGGAGAGCTTCGCGAGCCGGAGGATTTGGGCATTATCGAAGGAGAGAACCGGACAGTCGAGAGGACGACCCAGATTGCACAATGTTGACGAAGCAAGGGTCCGTAATGGAGGAGTCGATGAATTCGACGCGGTTCGATTATTATTAGCGGATCGCGGACGAGTTGGAGAATCGTAGTAGGTGGAGGGCGCACGTGAACTAGGACGACGAGGAAGAAGTAAGTGGGGTGCTGGTGAAAAAGGAAGAAAAAAAGGGCAAGTAAGGTACGTGGGACACGAAAAGATCGTTATCGCGGGGTGAGTGACGTCAAATGTGCTCGGCAAAAACTCCATTAGCATCCGCGGATCTTCCGGATAAGGAAGGACGATAAATTTCTTTTTGCCGAAGAGGAGTGAGACCTTCTCGGACCTTCGCAAGAGGACCCTACCGCACCTATAACGTGGGTCAAAGGATTCCAGCGTGGTACGAGTTCTCTCAAGTAAGCGAACTCACTTATATCCACCCGCGTTCGATAAACTCGTTCGCCAGTTTTTCTTTTTTTTTTATCGTCCTTCCGATACCCTACGATACGCCCTAGGACACGAGCCGTGGGCCGAGGTCGCAGGTGCTCGAAGCTTTTTTCCTTTTCTCAGCTACGTCAGTCGTGTCGTGTTTAGCGGTGTCCCTTGGTAGTTTAAAAGATTTCCTTGAATGCGAAGAGCTTCGATTGACCTTTCTCGAGAAGAGTGAATATCGAGAGCTCGTTTCTTCCTCGACGATTCGTTAAAGAGATACGAAGGAGTGGAGAATGACGGCAAATCTGAGAATCAAATATCGCAGGGTCACTCTCGTCTAGGTTCGATTCTGAGGACGATTTACGAATTTGTTCGAAACGGTGTCCAATTAACGGAATATATTCTTTGTTTTTTCGTCAAAATAAAATCGAGAAAGGGTTCAACGACTTTGTACTTTTCTCAGGGACACCGAAACGGTGGTGGAATATATGAAGCGTCCTTGATCGCTCCACAGTGTTAATTCCCATCTCGGACACGTAGGGCATACACCTTGTTACGATCCTTTTTCCTTGCGAATTTATTCCGCAGACGTGGTCGGCATAGCGACAGCTGTATGCCCGAGATTTACGTGACCCTCGCGCTACTGACACGACCTACGTTAGCGTGTGCAGAGAGTGTAGTCCCAGAGTCGTGTACCGAGAACATCCAGCAGCGCATACGCACGAAGGACAGAGATACGCGCGAAAGCTGTAGGCGCTCGCGTGCGATACTGATAATTAATGACTACTTTTAAAGCGCTCTAAAACGCGTCAAAAGTCCGGGAGGACCTTTACCATGATTTACGACGTTGAAAACGAACGTCGTTAACGGCCTATGTCTACGAGTGCGTGCACGAGGTTCTCTCTGTGTTCATCTCTGCAGGAATGTGCGCGAACTTCGGGACTCCAGCTCGTTTTCCGAGGCCGAGGAAACGCACACGCTCGCATTTTACCCTCGCGTATTTCTAATCCCCGTGTGTCAGCGAATATTGTCGAGCCCCACTCGTTTCGAGAGCCTCCACATCCTCGCGCACGTGGAATCTTCTCCACGGCGCGTCATCATCCTATCCCCTTTACACACTTGCGCCAAGGAATCGGTTCGAAATTCGCGCATTAAAGCGTCCAAGCTTTCCCCGTGAGTTTATGTCCCCGAGTGGATCCTCGTGGGATGCAAAGTTAGGCCAATCTGTCGAAGCACCGGCGAACGAACGATCAGCCAGACGGAAGTCGGAGTTGAAACGGTGGAAGTTTCAACGTCGCCGGTGACCTCCTTTACGGATCATGAATTTCCATCATTAACTGTAGTTCATGCTCTTACGTATTGGGATGTATGCTGGATCGTTCGGCGGATCGTCTTAGCTCGGTCGTTGAGGACGCGGTTAATGACGGTACCGACCATCTCGAGGATTGTAATCGATGATCGAGAGGAGTGATGAACGTTTTACACGAGATATCACGAGACCGATTACTTTGTTCGTCGTTAACCTTTAATTGCACGCGCTCGTGTAGCTTACGCGCGTAGCGAACGGGTAAATGAATCTTCTGTGAGAAACACATTTGTTTCTATTTGTATTAGTTCGAAATGAATTTTTCGTAATATTTTCTCCGAAGAGTAAGTCAATATTTGCTTTAGCGTTTTATTTCAAATTATTACCGACCATCTCGAGGATTGTAATCGATGATCGAGAGGAGTAATGAAAGTTTTACGCGAGATATCACGAGATCGATCACTTTGTTCGTCGTTAACCTTTAATTACACGCGCTCGTGTAGCGAACGCGTAAACGAATCTTCTGTGAGAAACACACTTGTTTCTGTTTGTATTAGTTCGAAATGAATTTTTCGCAATATTTCCTCTGAGGAGTAAGTCAGTATTTGCTTTAGCGTTTTATTCCAAATTACTTTAAACGTCGGTGTTTTAATCGTGGTACGCCGTACATACGTGTAGTTGTGTTATATTTTAGATAGAAGCGTGTAATTAAAGGTTAAAACAAATCAGTTGGATCGAGAAGGAGAGGTCTTTTGATTTTGATCCCGATTTTTACACTTCTATCGGGTGAATGAGATGGACGATCGTCCCAATCTGTACTAGCGGCATTCTGTCGGCAAATAAAATTGGGAATTCGACGGGCGACTATCGCGAGTGCGAATCTTATCATTCCTGACGCACACGCTGGGACCGGAGATTTCATCCCTACCACATTTCATCCCCCAACCTAACCGAGTGCTCATCTCTCCTGACGGCCTATCCACCGCGAATCGAATCCCGACAATCGCTCGTATCGTGTCGTAAATATCTTCGTTATTTCGTCCGACGTGCATTTAATCTCTCGATTTTTACGAGACATCCTCGTTCTCTTTCGTCCACCACCGAGCGACCCCTTTTCCAACACGTAGGAAAAGCTACGAGCGCCATCGCTTTTCCAATTTCGCCCTTGCCACCTGGCGTAACGCAGATTCTTTGCGTTCCCAGGGACCCTGCTCATTCACGAGCTGACGCACACACGTTTTCTGAATCAGATAAACAAGTTTGTCCTTTCGTACAAAATATAATATGTTTTTTTGTTGCTTCGAGAAATTGAATTTACAGAAAGACCGGGGAAATTAGGTTTTCTTTAAACAGTGGCCATCTCTCGAAAGAGAAATAGAAGTAACTTAGCGTTTGCATTAAACCGAAAATAAAAAGGTGAATTATGAAGCGGCGGTAGAAAATTTAAATACGTAAACGGTACCACTCCTCGTTATAAATAATCACAAATTACACGCCTCGGTGCTTCGTTCCTCCTCGAGAAGAAAAAACTAGAGGTAACACGCGTATACGGTGCTCGCTGTGAGAGGACTCGGGCTAGAAGGAGAAGTTGGAAAAAAGCTGGTGGCACGCGCGCGCACGTAGAGGCCATAGTTCGACGCGAGCGGGAGTTACCGAGCTCCACTGGCCGGATAAAATTTATGGCACGTAATATCATTACGCGGAGAGATCGGCGCGGAGTGGCGGACGCTCGACTTTCCGTTTTTCGGCTGAGGGAAGCATCCCCTTTTCATTTCGCGCGATTCTCATCGCTCTCCACACGTTTTGGGTCTCTCTCTCTCTCTCTCTCTCACTCACGTCTTCTCTTTTTTTCTCTCTCTCTCTCTCTCTCACTCACGTCTTCTCTTTTTCTCTCTCTCTCTCTCTCTCTCTCTCTCGCTACTCCAGCTCGTACGGTAATGTTTCAGAAGTCCTTTTCTTTTCTTTTTCGTGCAGGCTCTGGAATGACTTGCCAGATGATACACGTATGTACAGCCTCGTGCTTGTCTAGCTTTAGAAATAAAATGCAAGCATACCTTCTTTTTCTGCGGATGCTACTGTTAACGTTTAGGAAAGTTTACGTTCAAGTTGGGTTCACTTTGGTTTGGTTTAGTTTTATTTATTTTGATATAATACGCGTACTTTTTAAATTTTTGATTTATTCTGTACACATTTGTTGTTAGTTTAAGTTACGTTTAGCTTAGTTATTATGTTATGTTCCTACTCTTGTAAGCGTTTGTGTTAGGCTCAAATGGGAAATTGTCTCTGAATTCTAATAAACTTATCTCTCTCTCTCTCTCTCTCACTCTCTTTCTTTTTCGTCCTTTCCTTTCTCCTCGTCAAATCCTTCGGCGTATCCAGCACGCGTTAAAATTTTCCGAACGAGATTACCCCGGAAGACGATAGCGGCTCACGCGAGAGTGTCTTACGAATGTGGAAAATGGAGTAGGATAATACATCATCGAGTACCTGTCCTCGACAGAGTATCGATATAATGTATCCAATATCTGTCCACAAGTGCCTGTGTATTTCTCTGCCCGTGTAGCACGCAGCAGACCCTTTCAAGCTACCGTCCCCAAACTTCCGCTTTGTGCTCAAGCTCGAGCAGCATCGTCGCCTTCGGCAAAGGTCGGTCACTCGACGATTGTTTCGCGAGGTCGATGAGATCTGAAAGCATCAATATATATGAATAGAGAGAGCAAGAGAGCTACGAGAGAGAGAGAGAGAGAGAGAGAAGTCGACACCAAGTTCGATGCTATGAATTCATTCTCGAACCCTTCTGCACGTTGAAATTCAAACGAAGGTTAATAGCCCACTGGATCTTAACTATCCATCTCAGGAACTCTCGCGAACAAAAAAAAGGAGATCCTCCTCTTGTCCTCTTAATTGCATTCGCACCAAACTGCAAGCTCTAGTTTCAAGAAGATAAGGCTTCCCATCGGAACGCATTGTCGACAGAATCAAAGATTCTCGCACTCCCGGCAACGGCGCCTTCTTAATCCCATTGTTCCTTCGACGAAAGTTCTCGGTTGTGGCAGCGACACGTCGAGGGTCGCGTCGCGATTGTTTCGCGAAATTCTCAACCCGGCGTCATCAACGACGAGAGAGATCTGTCGTGGGAGATTATAAAGCGAGTCGCGCCAGTTTCATCGAAGTTTCATGCCACGAATTAATTCCACGAGTTTACGATGCCCGTTATATCTCGGTGCCTCGTTGACGGTCAGATAAATGTTAATGTCCGTTACGACGCCTGAGATTCTGCCTCGTTGAGCGCTCGAGATACGATGGAGATTTATCGCGAACGATAAGCCATATTCTTCCCTTGTACGAAAGTGCGGGAAACGCGAGTGATATTTATAATGAGAAATTGCCAGACGGAAGTAGTCAACACCCCTCACGGCTGCTCGTTCTTTGAGAATAAAATCCGCGGCGCGAGCTCCTTTGAATCTGGCTACCGATAAACTTGGATGCGCTTTAATCGAATGCCCACTTTGTCGCGCTCGAGGGAGCCGAAAGAGGGAGGATACCGACAAAAGCGATTTACAACGAGGAAACTGCATTTTATCCAGCACGCGACTCTTCCTTGTTTGTTTTAAGCCGGCTGTTCCGCGTTACGTTGCTTAAATCGAATTAAAGAGAATGGAGAATCCGCGTGCACGAGATTCTCGCCTTTAAAATCTCCCGCCTCCCATTTTCTTATATTCTCCGAAACACTCGCGATGCTAAAACGTTTCGCTAGTAATTCCGCGATTATTCGAGGGCCCGTGTGAGATTTGGTTCTTGTTTTTCTATCGAGAGGCTCGTAAATGTAGCATGCCGGTTAGGCGCCAGAGCGCAGCTTCCACTTCCATTTGTCACTCTCGGGCCAGTGTTTTAAACTCGAAAACGTGCCGTGTTACTGCGCTTCGAAACACTTTGGCACGACCCGCGTGTCTCGATCCTCTACCCCCATGGCTCTTCGTTCGATATTTAATGGACCCGGTTGTTTCCGTCACTTCGACGTTTCGTTTCTGTTCGTGCAATCAGTTTCAAACGCACGCTCACTTCGAATATTAGTAGCAATCAGTAGTAAATTTATATCACTCATCGGTAGGTATTATTTTACAATACGGTGCTCGATTTCACGTGTTTCGACAATATACCAGCGCCATTGATGTCACCGAAGTTGCAACTCGCGGATCAATCCTCGACCATTCGACACTTGTTCGAGGAAAGTGAGAGAAGGCTTTACGTTTAACCCTCTGTTATACGTGTATCGCGTGTGTTATCGGGTTCTGCTGCCAGACGAGACACGCAGACGGGTGATTTCAGTGCGATTGGTTCTTAATTGGGATACCGTTACGATCCTTCTCCTGCCGCCTGCCTAGGAAATTCCCTTTCGAAATCAAAAGAGAATTTCGCGTTCGTCCGAGCGAAAACGAACGGATCAAATTTAATAGGATGATTTTAAATTCATGCCCCTTTACCTGCGGCGGGGACATTAATTGTCCGATAACAGTATTGATCGTTCGACGTGTCGTTCGTTCGAACAGCAAAACATTTCCAAATGCGACGGTCGCACTTCGCTACGAGAAATTGAACGAATATTCTCAGTTATAATCGCCTTGACGCGATAACCTCTCCGTGGCGAGTGCACGCTATTAAATCAATTAATTATTTCAGAGAACATTCCTATTTAAAAATTTTACGTAGCGCGCGCGCCTGTGAGTTCGAACGGCTCGATGTGCACATTAATTGCCGCGTAAAACACACTCGCGAAACAGACGTTGTTGGTATGCGCTACCTGCATTTCCCTGAATTCTGATTCGTCGATCGCATGATTTATTTTGTCGAAATATAATATCGTATTGGGGAGAGAAACAGAGAGAGAGAGAGAGAGAGAGAGAGAGAGAGAGAGAGAGAGAAACAGAGAGAGACTTCCAAATCGCACCCGCTTCTCGTCTCTCGTATCGCTTCAATCGGCGACCATATTTGAAACGATTTCGTTGGACTCCCAACAACGCGTAGGTACCTCGACCGCGAAAAATTTCATACCAGCCGATCTTCGTCGAGGTTCGTTCGAACAATTGGCAACGCGTGAAACAATTAACCGATTCGCGAAAAGCTCTCACATAGCGGTACCGTTGATGCTCGTTGTCCGACACATTGTATTCGCGAATTAAGTTCGCAATTAATGCATTTATCGAGTATAATAATTATGAATTCACGATGACGAATGACAGGCGTGTGCGAAATGTAAGCGTTAATTGGGACGAAGAAGACGGATTATTTCGTAATCCTAGAATATAATTTGTCGAAGGAGTTTACCCGGTGTCACGTGTGCCGTGAAAGGGACTGGCTTCTAACCCGCTCAAGACGCTTCACACTTCACTTCGACTTTGATCGAAATATATCGATACACCTACTCCACGCCTCGTGAGAGGATACACCCTCGAGGGAAGAACTTTAGGGCGCCGGGACACGTTTCTAAGGGCAAGTGTATACCTCGAGAGATCCTTTAAGAATGTTTCATCTATATGATCCTCGAAGCATCGATGATATTAATCAACCACTCGCCCCAATCGAAATTCTCCCCGAATCGCGTCTGGCTCCCACAAAATCCGTCCAATTAATAGGCCAGCTTTCGCGCGGTGTATCAATTCGAATAAATCCAATAGTTCGCAATCGCTCGAACACACTTCACCCCTGTGTGTGCCCATTCGCGCTTTTCATTCGTTCACAGTTTCGCGCGTAATCGCAGAACGTGACTCACCGATCGAGAATTATTTCCCGCGCCCACGACAATCATCTGGGTGATCTGGGTTATCTGGGTTAACCTTTCACGTTCGCGCGATCGATCGTTCAAAGAGTATAATTAAGCCTGTAATTATTGCACGGGAGTAATCTCGCGGGCTCACTCGACGGATGTAACATCGACGAGTCTGTGTAAGCTGGCGCACTCGGAGCGATATAAATTTTTCCCCTACTTATACGCGCCCCGTCGCCGTCGATTTGCGCCCGAGTTTATCGAGTGTCCGCGCGCGTGCACTACGCTCGTATTTTTCCTCTTCCACTCGTACTCTCGGCCAGGCGCTCTGCCATATTCTCGTCGGATTCGAGGTACCTCGCGATTTCCACCGAACCACCGTCCGTCGTCCGGGCTTAACTGTCTTCCCTTAATGCGATTTATCGCGCGGAACGTCAATTAACGACGAGCCGTTACGCGTTTTTCATTTATTCTCGAGTCCTAGTACGAAAGACACGCGAGACTATTCCTCCTCGCGGAGTTCGTTTGCAATGCAGAAATCCTTCACTTCCATTATTCCTCCTCGCCCTCGTCAACGTCGCGTCGGCGATTCGTCGTTCGAAGAAATTCGAAGTCCGCAAGCTCGTGCGAGCTTCTCCTCCTCACTCGATCATTCTCTCGCGCGAGTTACCTCTCCGTGCTTGGAATACTCGAGACATCCCGATGCGATATGCGAGGCGACATCTTCTACCTGCAATCGGACGAAGAAGAGGGAAATTCGTCAGGTGGAAAATCGCCTCTAGGAATAATATTAACTCGCGATATTCTCGAGCTGATAACCGAAAGAATTGTAAATGTTGGCGGTACGGAGATTCCATGAGTTACGCGTGAGAAGAGAATTCGTTTCATTTGACGACGTTAAAATTCTAGGTGTGTATTTTGCTTTATTCCTTGGTGCCATTGTATTCGTCGTTTGTATAATCTATCTTGCGATCGGATTTTTACAGCGTCTCTCTTTCTCTCTCTCTCTCTATCTCTCTCTCTCTTTGTTAAATTGAAGTGGTTATCGGTTAGGGATCGGAGAAATTATTTTGTTGCGTCACTTACCTATTGCATTTTAAGTACTGGTGAGCCCAGTCAAGTTGCGGAGAATTATGTGCGCAGAGGTGTTGTTAGCGGCAGGATCACACGTGCATGATCTTGCTACTCCAGCTTGCCGTACGGCAATGTATCGGAAGTCCTTTTTTTCTTTACCGTGCAGGCTTTGGAATGATTTGCCAGAAAATATACGTACTTCTGTATCTTTGGCTACCTTTAGGATTAAATTGCAAACACACCTTCTTCACTTGGCTGATGCTACTGCTAGTAATTAAGGCAGTTTTATGTGCAAGTTAGGCTCACTTTTTCTTTTCTTTTCTTTTGTTTGTTTGCTTTGATTTTTATTTACTTTAATATAATGTGCCATTTAATTTACATATCTTTCTCTTGCATTTTTTCTTTTCTTTTGTTTGCTTTGATTTTCATTTATTTTAATATAATGTGTGTACTTTTTGTATTTTTGATTTATTCTGTGTACTGTTGTTATTAGTTTAAGTTAAGTTTAGCTTAGTTATTTTATTATATTATATTTATTCTTATATTTGCTGTCCGTTAGGTTCATATGGGACATTGTCCCTGAATCATAATAAATCTATCTATCTATCTATCTATCTACCTATCTATTTTTCTTTTTCTCTAAAGCGAAGTGCAATAATCAAAATAGTGGAAATTACGAAACTCGCCTGTCCTTCTTGCTTAGTCCAAACATTCGCGCAGCGAGTGAAAGAGAATTTCCATCGGGCGCTCAAGATTCACCGAATACTTTCCTCCCTTCCTTTGTCCTGGCGGATCGTTCGCCCCGTTTACACGGAACACTCTCGACGCAACGTTCGACCGCGAATGGAACGAATCTCCCTCTCGCTCGACTTAACTTCTTCCCTAACTCGATCGATCGTTCGGGATCGAGCGATACGCTCGTTTTTACGACCATCTCGCGCGCGGGGCTCTTCTCGCCTAGCGCCCGCCGATTATGATGAATGATTCCTCTATCGGTGAGTACCACGAAAGCGATAGGAAACAAGAGAAAGAGAGAGAGAACTGGTATGAAAGCAGAAAACTTTCGGCACGCTTAAGGGACGAAGTAATTGGTGCTCGAGGCAAGCTGTATAACTTCGCTCCTGTTGAGCCGCCGCGACGAAAGAAGGAAGAAGTAAAATAAGTCATTCCCTTTACGATCGTGCCTAAAAAGGGCAGGCTCAAAGGGTAGCCCCGAATGGCAATTAGAAGAGTGAATCCGACCGGAGGATGCGCGCGAGTACCGCAAAGATCGGTGGTCGAGTTTAAATAGTTGGGAAGGCTTCTTCCGTGACGCTTGAGATTTATTCCTTATCCGTGCTCGTGCCGCGCAGAAACAGAGAAAGTCCAAGGATATCGAGGATCAAGAGAGAATCTTGCGATAAATTCAACGCATCGACGAACGTCGCTGAAAATCTCGCACGTACCGAGGCAAAAACAGCTAAGAACAAGCGGTTGGAATTTCGCTTCCGTTAAAATTTACAACTCTCTTCGTCGTACCGTCGCCGTCGTCGTCTCGTAATTCATTCTCGAGCGTAATGCGTCCTCGGTCGGCACGAGTGAAAGGAAGAAACACTTTGCAGCGCGGAAGCGAGACCGGGAAACGGGCTTCTCTCGACGAATTACTATTCATCTCGGACGAGCGCGTCTCGCATCGCAATATCCCAACTGCTCTGGTCCAACCCCGTGGTCGCATTCCGCGCTCCAATCCTCTCCCCGTGTAATAAACCCACGGCGTCGTAACGCGCCACGACTGTAACGAGGTAGCAATCAGAGACTTACGTGTACGTGGCGTCGTCGGAGGGGATGGCTTCACGTCGGTGAAGAGAGACTCAATCGTGACTGGTCATACCGGAAGCGAGAGACGACGCACGTACTACACACAATCACACTTCCCGCTCTCTTCTCTTCCTCCTCCCCACTTCGATATTACGACGAGAATCACCACGCTCCGGAAACTTATTAACCTCGGGGACTGGTTATATCCGGTATTGGACGACGAAATTCTCCTCCCTTCCTCTCTACTTCTCCGTAATCTCCAAGGAACGAATCTTCTTTCTCGCAGTTCTCGTAATTCTCCAAAGAAGCCAGAAGAATTCTTCAACTTCTTATTCGCACTTTCTCTCCTCCTCGTCTCCTTTCCACCGGGTTTTCTCTTACTCTTGAAATGCACGCGAGTCGACGCACCTTCTCCAGATATCTCCTCGCTGCTACTACTACCTTCCCTTCCGTTTGCACGACTGCTCTCCCTATCGAACGAGACACCGAATCGCCGATGGATCGCGTCCACGAATATTCCAAGCGGAGACGTGGCGGACGGAACACTCTCTTCTAGTCGGTGGTAACGCGTAGACGAGTGGCGGTCCAGTTCACGCAGGTGTACGGAAGGAGAAGGGCGAGAAGCGCGACGCAAGAAAAGAGAGGTCGACGATGAGGCGAACCGTGTGCGGCCCGCACCCCCGCACGAGTCGAACTCGCTCTCTCCGGAACGATGTGCCGGTGAGATGCCGACGACGTCGACGCCGACGCCGGCGCTGCCGCCGGGGGTCGAGGGTGGCTCCGGCTTCGCGACTGCGCCCTTTCAACTCTCTTCAACCCATTACGGTTCGCACCCGCGTGCGCGCACACCCACGCGGACTCTTCGTCGTGCACTGGCGCCGCAGTGTTCACGCGTGTACGTGTGAAACTCTCTCTTTCTCGCGCGTGAGAACGATCGAAGGAGGGAATGAGAACGCGCCACTTACGTGCCCGCACGTAAACCCTCGCACCGGACTCTCGCGCACTCCGTGGTGCACCCCTCTCTCGTGTTTCGACTGTCCCTTCTCCGTCTCTTTAGTGTCCCTTCTCTCTCTCTTCCTCTTTGAGTCGTCCCACGACCGCGCCTCGTCCCACCGCAACACACGTACCAACGCGGCACTACCACGCCACCATCACCGCCCACCCCTCGTCCGTACACCACCGTGATACATCATCGTATCACTTTATGTCCCGAGTAACGTTTTATTAACCAGAAATCAAGTGCGCCCTGACCCTTCTACCTTCTCTTCCTCTCTTGCACCCTCCTCGGTTTAACTTCAACCCCTACGGGTGGCTCGGTCGCCTCGTTACACGGTTAACGGCCAAGAAGCACATCTTCCGGGGATGTTTCTCTCTCTCACTCTCTCTTTCTCTTCCGCACGCGCGATACGTCCACTTTGTTGCATCGCTAACACTAACAGCAAAAACTCGTCGTTCTCCGTTGTAACGTCGCATGGGGGATCCTTTCTGCTGGAATTGTTCGAAGGACGCGTGCGCGAGACCAGCGACGAACGAGAATTACAAAAGGGTAGAGAAGCGAGGAGAGAACGAGAGAATGAAAAAGTGGCCGTTGAAGGGCCCGTCGATTAATATCGAGTGATGGGCGAATCAAGCGCCTCTTTCAACCAGTGCCTAGCCGTGTTCGCGCATGATGCATGGCTCTGCGGTTTCGCGATCGGCCGCTAATACGGCGAGTTCCGCACGCGCGATAAGGAACAGGTGGCCAGTCCAGGAGTACAAGGACGTAGTGGGGTATTAGCCTAATCTATCGGCTTACCATACGGTCGGACAATTACGGGCCATTATGATCGATGCGCGGTGAGACGAGTCGGAAAGGTATTGTACTTATATCAGATTAAGTGTTCGCTGCGCTTCTCCGAGCCTTCACTCTGCCGGCTGTCTGAGCTTAGAGGAGCATCGGGTATCGCAACATCTACTAAATACAACAGTGCCTGCGCCCAGACTCCGAGACGAGAAGATCCACGCTAGAACAGGTGAGGCAGTGAGCCTCGGCGAATAGAGCATCGCGCAGTGAGTAGAGAATTTCACGATCGGACCCACTCCCAGCTTTATTGCATCAACGAAGCGATGCATCCAGCGCAGGTGGAAGCTACTCTCACGACCTTCCATGGCGTAGGAGAAGCCTTTGATATACCCACGTGCTCATATCCCTGTAATTTCGACGTTACGCAATAACGTAACGTTTTATCGCCGGTGAGAATCGTCCGGATCGTCCGGTCTAATCGCGTTTACCGGCAATTCGTGTCGAGCGACACGCTCGCGCGCGCGACCATTATGCCCCTGGATGTAAATTTTCGGCGAGTGTCCGCACAACTCGCTGGGATAAAAGAGTTGTGATGTTATAAAACAGTCGCCCACGGAAGCTGGGAAGATTAATACCGTGGGCCGGTATGATTTAAACGGGGTCCGTTATAAACATCGAGAAGCGCATAGACCTCCGCCACGGTCTACCACTTCCATTCTCGGTTGACTACTACTCTCTACCCACAATCACCGGGGCCCGTATCGACCCGCAGCCTGCGAATGATATAGGGAACGCCACCGAATCGGCGCTGGGTACCGGCACGGCCGTTACTGATAAGGAACAGGTGGTGCTACCCTGCGAAGACGTAGTGGGTATTAGCGAACGCTCGATACCCACTACTCTACCCCTCTTGTTGGGTTACGCGTTATTAATAATAATTAGATTTCTCGATGGAGCGCTCCGTAGACTCGCGCACCTGGAGCGTCTGACGATGCGTTGACTATTTTCACTCGCTCGGACCCACTGTGCGCGCAACCCTTTCTACCTCGAGGGTGGAGAATTTCTCGCAACTGCGGTTATTCCGGGCAGCTTCGCACAGTGAAATCGCGCGCATCGTCGCTTTATATCTCGCGTAATGTTTTATTAAGCGTCGAGAGAAAGAGAGAGAGAAGCCTTGCGACGCGAGAGATGAGTAAGAGTCCGAGCATGCTGGCACGAAATGGTTGGCGAGCTTCGTTTGAGTGACGTTTGACCCTTTTCACGAAGCGGAATGTAAGCGATGGGGGCATTCCGCGATGAGTATTCCGCCGGACGGACGGACGGAACGGGAATAGTTTTGGGGGAAAATTCATGGCGAAGCGATGGAAGGGGGTCAGCGGATGAATTTCGCGAGAGCGCGAGAAGGAGATACCACGAAGCAACAACGTTGCTTCGTTCCTTCTATTTTCATCTCTTTCCTTTCCGTCGCGCTTCACCATCGTTCTCTGCCCACCATCACTTCCGTCACCTTTTTTCTATTTTCATCTCTCCGCACTTTATTCTCTCCTCGCGGCGTGTTTGGAATTAAAGCCCCGCCTCGCGCGCGCCACGACGACACGGCACGATTAATCGATAGCTCGAACTGAGAGAGAGAGTGAGAGAGAGAGAGAAGGAGAGAGAGAGAAAATAGCAGTGGAATCATCCGTGCACTCCTGGAACTCGATCCCCCTTTCGGATTGTTCGGCAAAAATTATGCGCTTTCGACGAGTGCCACCGCCCAACCACCCCTTGGGCGATCGGTTTTTCGAATCGTCGCGTATCCCTGTTCCCACGATCCAACCGCCCTTCCACGATCTTCCACGATCCTACTCACCCCTCATCCTCCTTTCTTCTTATCCCTTTATATCCTTCCCTCTCTCTAATGTAATTCCAGAATCCAGGCATCCGGATTACCCCACTTTCCCAGTCGGCAACGTAAACGCAAATACGGAAAATCCCAAATCTATATATCGGAACCCCAGTGTTCTCCGGTATCCTCGAGCCACCCCTTCCAATTTTCAACGTACAATTACGCGCTCCCTTCGACCATTTCCTTCCTCCTTCCATTTACCAAACGTACGTACTCCTACTAATGCACGACGGGTAGATGAAGAATTTCCGGATAAGCCGTCTGCCTATTAGACACGCTGCTGCCACGTTCCGACAAGTTGGTGAAGAGGTGGACGAGGGGGTGGAAAGAGCTTTCGGCTGAATCGAGGCAGCTCCACAGCAGCTTTTCCAAGATCGTTCGTAATTGCTGCCTCGTTTTATACGATTGACACGGGTGTATCGCTACACCTGGGCCCGTGTCTGTCGCGGAGTAAAGGGTGGGAAAGGAGTGGTGGATGGCAAACTACGGGTGAATTAATGTCGATGCATGTGCCCCGACACGAGTGATTCCCGCGACGCGTGCCTCCCTCGGCACTTAAGTGCGCGTGTGGAGGACCGCGTGCACAGACAGGACGCATACACGGAGAGACGCGCGACGGTACGTGAGTACACGCGAGTATTGGCACAGGCAGCTATCAGCTAAATGATACAGTAACGGTGGGCAAGAGGTGGAGAGATCGAGGGTAGGCCGAGTAACGGAAGAGGCGGGATGAAGTAATTCTACGTCTCGTATCGAATACTTAAGTGCAAGCCACCGTGGTGGCTCGTAGCTCGTACCGCGAAGAAGAGTGTCGGTGGATAGGTATGAATGGATCCGCAGCTGAGAAGTTTCGGAAATACAAGCGAGATTATGGATATTCGTGATCGGTAACGTGAGTACTTTCTATAGCACTTGAAAAGAATTCGGTGTACGCATCGCGTTTCCCACCTGCGAGAACGCAGAGGAGAACGCGATGCTCGTACCGAAACCAGAAAGTGCTTCAACAATGGCACTCGAGTGAAATATCTCACTCGGGCAATAAAAAACTCCTCCCTTTGGCGTGGCTGGCGTTGAAAATCGCGCAAGCGACCGCGCATCCGCGCATTCAACGATCATTAAGGTCCATCGAGCGAAAAACATCTGTACGGTGGTGAGCCGATTTTTATCGGAAGACGATTCAGCCGAATATCCGGGCCCTGGTGGTCGCGAGCGTGCCGTTACAAAGCGTCGGAACAAATATGGAATTCACGGCGCCGGGATCAATCAAACAATGGGGATGAGCGAGCTCGAATGGGGTGGATTATTGGCTCCGCGAGCCACCGGCCCTCCCTCTCTTCTCTCTCGTTTCACGATCCACTCTTAATGGGCCCTGTTTGCGAGGATCAACGAGATATAAGAGTTTACGCGCTGGTTATATCCCGCGATGAAAAGCGAAGAGCGAAAAAGCAACAAATAAACAGGAGAAATTGAACGTGAACGGGAAAGGACGATTGTTCGTGTTGAAATTGTCCACGGTGAGCGGAACGAAGCGTGGTTTACTCGTACCGTTGAAAGCTCCTTCGTCGAAATGGAGATCGCTTTTGAGCACGTCGACTGGACGATAGACGTGGAAACAACCGGGCGACGAGAGACGCGCGAAAGTGAACGCGGGGCCGATGGTTATTGAATGGATATCAAAATCGCGGGGTAAAACGGTGTATGCGATGTATAAATCGATGGTACGCGTTGGAATGCGAGCCAATGACGGGGTGAGAAGGGGATGCTGCTGGTGGTGGAGAACTCGAACGTAACGAGCGACGTTACGCCGTGCCAGCAACGAATTCCGAGGCGCGTCGCTGTCGGTGTGGCTCGCGCGATTTTCACGCTACATTAGCACCGATACCAGAGTGCCCGGGCAATGGAGCGCTCTCTCACAGGAGGGACCGAAGGGAAGCACTGCAAGAAGGATGTGACGGATGGAGTGAGAGAGAGAGTGGATGGAAGTGTCCGACAGCAGAATGCTGTTCGGAATTAATACCGATGTATATATATATATATATATGTACACCGAGAGTCGACTGACGTCCGATTCCCTGGGAGCGTTGCTCCCTCGGTGCTTAAGAGTGAGCACGGGCATTAGGTATATACCGGATGATATAGTAGCGATCAGTAACCGGTGCTTGAATAACGCGAGCCACTGAGAGAAGGAGAAGAGCGTGGATAGGAATAAGCTGTAGCGCCTCGATAATGTCGGTCCAATGAGGAAATTCCGAGGGTGAAGAGAGAAGCAAAGCGAAAGCGAAAGTGTAAGACGAGAGTGTGTCAGAGAGAGAGAGAGAAAGGAGGAAGACGAGCTAGGTAGTATTAACCATCCATTATGTAATATCCAGGCGAGGTCACCCTATTTAAGGATCTTTTCAGGCTAAAAGACTCTTTCTCCTGCTCCAGTCGATCCTTTCTTTTTCCACTTCCACTCCACCGCTCGTTCCACTCGTCCCACCGAGAGAGGACTCCTCGAGCGGTTAAAATACGTTTGAGTATTACTTCGACGATGGACCTTACGCGAGGAACATAGTATGCAAATTCTAATTAAAGTGGTAGTGCGCAGTCTTCGCGAGGAGCTGGGTTACACGATGTACCTGCACCGAGAAACGCTCGTCGTTTCGATCGACCGACACCCTACGAAACCCTCTTCTCCTTCTTCCTCTCCCTTTTGCGAGTCGCTCTAAGAAACGGATAAGTTTAATCGCTCGAGAAGCTTTTTCGCTGAGGCGGGCTCGCGCGACTTATGAGACGCTTTCGAAACCCTCCACGGATTACTTAATCACAGATTTCGAAGTACGATTAATGGGATCTATTAGGAGGAATGTTTTTCTATATCCAACGGTCCGGAGAACTCGTTCGTCTCGCGGCGAGACGTGGAAGGAGCGGGTTGAGATTGAATTCGCGCTTGGAGAGAAAATCTCGTGCTCTGGAAAATTCCTTTTTTCGACAGCGGACGGAAAAAGGAGTATCGCGTCTTTGTTTGGCGTTGATACAGCGTGAAATTCATTAGAAGGTAAATAGTTCCCTTACGGCTCGAGCGTACGAGCTCCATTTGAATATGTGCTGCATGGCTAACGCGAGCCACTGCCCTCGTCAAACAACACGGTTATAATGAGATGGTGTACTAATTTTTTAAATTTCCTCGAGGCCGGAGTGGTGCAGAATTTTTCGAAATTCCCAGCCAGCAGCCGAGTCACGCGTATTTACCGCAACGCGTAGGTGCGCCACGCCCGATTGCCCGATTTTTGGGTATTATTGTTATTATTAAACGCCTCGGTTGTTACCGCCGATAGTTGCGCGCGCGTTTACGCGCGTAATTTCATTTCGAGTCGCCGGCGTCACGAACCGCAACGCTTTAAAATGCATTCAATCATAGGAAACACTTCAAAAGCAGCGCGCGGTTTCAACAGACTGCCCAACTCGCTATATCATTCACCGCCGAATAATTTCGCGAGATGAATCGCATCGGAAAAAGTACAGCGCGATTTAAATTATTATTCCGGAACGAGGTACAAAATTACTCGACGATTCGGTGTCGTCCACGGGATGAAGGACCTCGCTCGTCCTTCTTCTCCATTCCTGTTTCTTGTCCTTCGAGCTTTCTGGAACGGAAAGCATCATTTATCCGTGAAATTTGTTTCGCTCTCCTTGACGCACGCCCTTCCGCGCGCCATACACCAAGAGGCTGAAACATTCGATATAACCGCGCCCCGTGCCTCGTAACAACCAATCCCCATGGTGGCACCTCGCGAAAGCGGATGGAGACTAACACGTTCCCTGGAAGAGGTTCGTAACTCTCTGAAACTCGTTGGAACTCGTAACATCTTTGCTACTTCGCGAGTAACAACAGAGGGAGGCTGCCGCCGCACCTTGGGGCTGCCTCGAAAGAGAGGACGAGAGATTGCTCCCTTTTCTCTGCCCTCGACCTCGAACACCCTCCACCTCGAGGCTGTTGTCCTCGTCTACGTCCCTCTGTCGTTCACCAGATGACATCCTGGATGAAGAAGGCGGCACACTTTGATCTTTCAGTCCCAGACCGACGTTCGACGTCCTTCGAGTTTCCTCCGGTAACGGAGCATAGTCCGTGGATCCTTTGCCACTCACGTTGCGATACCTTTCGCTCCATTGATCGGACCCACTGCCTTACCAGGAGTGCAATGGAAAAATACGTAAACCACCCCTGTAAATAATCAGGGTCGGCAAGCTCCAGGCGATCCTTCCGCGGTGCGGTGAAGTACTCAGAAGGAGAGCTTTCCGCTGCGAAGAGGAAATTATACGGACGACTTAGTCGGCCCTCGGGTATCTCCGATTCCTTCTCTGTCCATTAGACCTTCTTTCTCTTTCGTCTCTCATTCCCTTTGTTCGTTTCTTCTTTCACGTTACTCTTCTCCTTTCGGAACGGTTTTTTCGGTAAAGACGAAACTGTCTCTAGAGGTAAGTAAAACCGAGGGTGGAAGTAGTTATGGTCGACGTGTGGTCAGACGTGGAAGTGACAGTAGATTATATCAGTAGTTTTAGTCGACGCGTGGTCGGACATTGTTTTCTCGCGTCTGCGTTTGAGAAAATGGAAATTATGCGAATGAAAAATATCAGCTGATACACAGTGACGGATGCTTCGTTAATTCCCTTTCGACACCCCTCGCTCCGTCGTTCCTTTGCCCCGCGCAAACTGTGCGGAACGTATTGCGAATTGAATTCGCGACCTCGGCGGAGCGTGCGTCTAGGGGAGATATTAATTAACTCCGCCTTCGCTCAGCTGTTTGATCAGATGCGATCAAACGATTAACGAGATTCCTCCCTGGTGTTTACCCTTGCCACGAGAGGAGAGGGCTACTTGGAAGATGAAGGGTGCCTTGGACGAGAGTACGTCCTCGGGGGATCGGCGGATTATTATTATTTCTTTAATATGCGTCGTCTCAAGATTGAAAGTAGGATAATTAATCGTGAAATAAAGTGATGGTGAAATGTTGAACGATCGACTCTGAGACATTACACGAGAGAGGGGAAAAAATCAATCTCGCTCACGAGGTTCAAAGGTAAGAACGTAATTTGGATATGCGCGTATCGAGATTGTGGAATCGAATGGGGGAATATCCAATTAGCGAAATCACGCGATTATTTAATTCTTCTCATATGGAACGCTCTTAGCCACTTGAATCGTGAACACGACTACCCAACGGAGCTCTCTATCCATAATATTCCATAAACCGAAGGACGATGTTGTTAAAATAATTCTCACCGTTTCACCGTGCCCCGATTGCGTTTCACTCCAGCGAGCGGGCCGACACGCTTTATCTAGCACGCGCGCACGTCCGGCCTTTCACTCTTTCTCTTTGCGCTCCTCTTGCCCCCGTGTCGCTTGTACGCGTGAGGGTGGACCAGCTCGTATATTCGAAATTTGCGTAAAAAATACGCGAAACGTCGATATTCATGGTACGTCGCTGGTGCGCGCGGTCTATGAGTCGCGAGCGAATCGCCGCGGCTTTTCCATTTTCCATTTCACTGGATCCTTTCCCGCCTTCTCGCTCTTCCACCCCCTTGTATACTAATCGATAGAGTCCACCGGCAGCGTAGACACGCCCGACGCGACTCACTCTCACGATCGTCCGTCGCGATATTCGCGAGCTTCTCGCGACGGTCGTGGAGGCAGTCTAAAGCCGGGCCGCGCTCGAAGCGGATCGACAAAATTATCGTGCGACGTTATCGACCGTCGGCAGACAGGTGAAGTTCTCTCTCAGTCTGTCTTTCTCTCTCTTTATCTCTTTCTCTCCCTCTCACGTGAAAAATCCTAAAAAGCGAAAATCAATCGACGCACGAATAATTCTCGCGTCGTCGGCCCACCAGAGTACAAAGCGCAATAAGAAAGTTTCTTTCCTTCGAGCAGAAACATTTCAAAGGAAGATCAAAATCGCGAGTAGCGATTCCGAAATATCCAACGATAATTATCGCATGTACTTGCTGGATCAAGCGAGAAGTGACGTATTGTACCGGTGCGAGGCGAATCATCCGTGTAAGCTGCTTTGTTACAGAACTCTCTCTCTCTCCAGGATGATTACGCGCGACGACGTGATGGTAGCGGAGTACGAGTGGGACTAGAACGTGGACTGCCGTACCGTTGGCTGGTAAGTACCGCGGGCAAGTCTTATGGCCGCTCGGAACATACGTACGACTAAATTAGCATTAATTACTCCAGTTTCCCGTTCTACGACGTGTGGGCGGGCCGGAGTCTCGCCCGCTCGTTCGTCCGCGCATAACAGCGATTTTAAATTCGAGAGCTCTATTAGCGAGGGATCTCGGGAGTAGGGACACGACAGTTTGAACGCGACAAACCCGAGCAAGGAAATTTCACGCACACGCGTGGTCCAGGCGTAGAGACACACGCTTGCGTTTCTATTGCCAATCCCCCATCTACTTTCCACCCCACTCGCTTACCAAGCATCGGGACTGGTATCGCGCGTTCGCGCGCGCTTCGACGGCGCTTGGTTCGTTTCGCGCGGTACCAAATGGAACGGCGCGTTTCGGCAGTCAATTACAATTACGCGAGCGACGTTGTAACAATTCACGTGTAACCGTTCCCTCGAAATGAGATCGCTCCGACGTTGTCTCGAGGGGTGGGGTAGGGCTTTCGCGCGGAGAAAGGGGTGGAACGGGATAATAGCGAAAGTAATTTATTGAGACAAATGGCGAGCCGTGGATTGCTCATGGTGGGGATAAAAGTGCGGCTTAACGAGCCATTGTTAAACGTTATTGCGTAGTCTTAAAAATTAACTGCGCACGACGCGGAAGCAGGTGGGTAGACCGGACGCGTGTGGTCGAGAACGAATGGACAAACGCACGGCCTACCTCTGCTATACCCACCACCACTGTTCACACGATTCGCACGACCCTAGCGCGACTTTTTCCTTCTCGCGTCCTTGTCCACTCGAACTTCCACCACCACCCCTATATCAGCACCGCGCACAACCCCCGCTTGGAATCTCGCGGTCGAGCTTCACCATCGATCGGACGTTGTCAGCGCCCTACCGACGTTATTTCGACGTCGATCGATCGACACCTTCCGCCTTCCGGTTACCGCATGGTGCCATTGTTTAGATCCTATCGCCATGGCGACTGCTCCTCCTCCGCTGTAGCTTTCCGTCGCCGAGGCTTAACCGCCCTCTCCGACTACTATTCGTCATTCAACCGTACACCGCACCGTTCGCCAGTTACCCTTTCCTCTTTCTGGCAACGAAGAACTGGAGAACGACGAGGGCACGGGATCTCGTTGCTGGTACCTACGCTGCACAGAGCAATAAACTAATTAATTAGAGCTGCCAACGTCGCCGAGACGATCGACGCAAAGGTGGAGCCGGGAGAATAATTAAAAGCCTACGCGACGATACGGTAATTAGCGACGTAATTATACGAATCGGTCCGAGCGAGCCGGTACGCTTCTCGCTTCGAATTCGGTGGAATTAAATTTCGGAGCACTCAGGCACGGAGAGAAGTCGTAGTCACGTGTGTTGTTCGCAGTAGACCACGCGATCTCTCGTGCCGATGGAAATATAGAGAAAGAAGAATTGAGAGGAAAGAGAAAGGGGGTGAGAGAGTATGAAAATTGAGAAAAGCTGAATCGCGAGGGGGTAGCTTACGTGCTCTTGATTGCGAAAGGGTTGAGAGAGTCTCTCGAATTTTCGAGGGCGTAAGAAGGTACGCGAGAAGTCGTGGAACGTGGTGAGGGGAGGAGAGAAATTTTGGAAGAGGCGGGCGAACCCGCGGCCGCCTTTGTACGTGCGATCGTACAATCTGGCTGAATATTTTCCGGAAAATGCAATCCGTGTCGTGTAGGCGGAGAGGCGAGTGGGCGTGTGTTCGATAGGATCGTAGACACAGCATCGGGAGAAATTTGTATGCGGCGGGATCCCGGGCCGGGATGCCGGCTTCGTGGGTCTGGCGAGATTCAAAAGTTTGCCTTTACTTTACAGGTGAAGTATAAAAATCTCGTTTGTACGGCAACGATACGCGGTGGGACGAGCGCGCGAGCGCGGCTAGTGAGGCCAACGAGGGCGGAAGGAAACGGCGCGACGAGAGAAAAGACCGGAGGAGGAAGGAGTACGAGGCAAGGTAGTGGATATACGACGAGAGGAAGAGGGACTCGTGAAACGACGGGATGGCGATTGATTTTTATTACCTTCCACCCAGTCCGCCCTGCCGCTGCGTTCTATTGCTCGCGAAAGCGATAGGCGTGCATTTGAATCTGAAAATGGTCAACGTGATGAATGGCGATCACTTGAAGCCCGATTTTGTGAAGGTACCTCCGCCGTTCGACCGCGCCTATAGCTATACTCCCGCTCGGACGGGAATAAGTCATAGTCGGGCGAGCGCGATTTTTTACGCTCGTGTAAATAACGCGCTATTTTGCGTAGAAATAAATTTCCACTGGTGGAAAAATCGCGCGGACGCGCACCCTGCCCTCCCTCGATCGAGGGAGAAAGAGTGAGAGGAGACTATGGTGGATTTATTTTTTGCAGATGAATCCGCAACACGTTATACCGACGATAAACGATAATGGATTTGTTTTATGCGAGAGGTATGCGCTAGTTGGCACGGCCATTTTTCTTTTTCGTTTGTCCCGTTCGCACTTCGAATTACGCTCTTTCTCACCGAGTTGTTCTTACAGTCGACCGATCATGGGCTACCTCGTGAGCAAGTACGCGAAGAACGATTGCCTATACCCTAAGGATCCGAAAAAGAGAGGAATCGTGGATGAGAGACTCTTCTTCGACGGGGGCAATCTTTACGCGAGAATGTTCAAGGCATACGTGCGTAAATTTCCGCGTGATTGATTTAAATTACTTTTAGATCTCGAGAGCCTGCCAGCGGCGCTAAGAGTTTCGGTCAAATCAAAAATAAGGATAAGACTTTCGCTCCCGCGAAGCCACGATAAATCAATTAGCCACTGGGATACACGCCCGCGCACCTTCTCTCTCTGTGCTTTTTTTTTCCTTTCATTGCCCAACTTTTCACTCTTCCCACCTTTTCCAGATACCAGTGGTGTTTGGGGGAGCTTCAACAGTTCAAGAAGAGGACTTAAAGGCTTTGGAAAGGTCCTGTGAAATACTGAACACGTTCCTGGAAGGTAACGAATTTGTGGCCGGCGAGGAGCTGACGATCGCCGATTTCAGTATATCCACTACTGTCAACATGCTCGAGGTTGGTATCGTCGAAATTACACTTTATCGCTAAGTAGCGCCGCGCCCGATGACGGGCGAAACAAAAGTGTAATTAATATTGCACTCCGTCTCAAATTGGCGTGCGTAGTCTAAACGGTTTCGAGCTTACAACGCACCTTATCGTCGCGCGGCAAATATTGATAACGGAGTGGGCCGGTACCGTACCACTTTTTTGTTTATCGCTCTCGTTGCATCGTTACGCAATACGATTATCGACATTGTCGATTGGACGTATAGTGTTACCGTTGGTACACGTCGTCGATTCATCTTTTTTTTTTTTTTACTCGTATAATAAATGAAGCAAATATGTCGAGCACTGAATTTATGTGTGCACTGTAAACTGTACGGGCGATCGAATTTCGCATGGTTCGTGAAAAATTCGGCTTTTAAATTCAACGAGGAAAAATCGACGATGCGCTCAGGGCCTTGCAAGAGAGGGTCCGATTAGAAAGACGAGGGCCCTGACTGTCTCCCTATTTTTCCTACCGCAGTGCTTCGGCTTCGACATGGGTCGATACGAAAACGTGTCGGCGTGGTACGAGCGCTGCAAGGACGCCATGGAAAAATTCGGCTTCGAGGAGGTACACGCCCCAGGAACGAAAATATTTAGCGAGCTCTACCAGGCGAATCTCGGCAAATCTGATTAACCGGGGGAGGGAGACGCATCGTGAAACAAATGTTTCCACGCGACACTTCGACCAGCCGAGGAAGCGAATCGATAGAGCGGCGCTTCGTGCGACCGTAGATCGAGAGATTAAACATGAAAACCTATCGGAATGTCGCGGCTAACGATCCGAGAGGATATCCTACGTGAGAAAGCACGTGCGTGTACTCTCTCTCTCTCTCTCTCTCTCTCTCTCTCTCTCTCTCTCTCTCTCTCTCTCTCTCTCTCTTTCTCACTCGCTCTTTCTCTCGCGCCCTTCTCTTTTTTTCTCTTTCGAATTCGTGACGCATGAAAAAATGTTTTCTGCGCTTTATCCACGTAATCACGTAAGAAAGAAATTGTTGTACCTCGCGGTCGTGTGGCCCATGGAAAGAATTGAGAAATAACGCTGCGTCATTCTCGTGTCGAAAGGTCCGCGACAGACGTTCGCCACAGGCAAGTGAGGGCAAATCAACGTAACGAACTGGTAAGTGGATAGACGAAAGAAAGAGAGATAAGAAATTTCTGCGAAAAAGTGTCTCCCCTCTGACTATTCGATCCCATTCTTGAATCTCTGGCCCTTAATAAGCGGGCGGAGCGGAACGATCGCTCGATCATTATCTTACAGCGCGTTTCACATCGACGTTTGCGTTACGAGTTTTCACGAAGAGGAGGAGAATTATGAAAATTTCTTGGTAGCGAGCGTGCGCAGAGTTACTTGTCCCGTGAAAAATTAAAGGGAGACCTTCGAGCGAGGGAAATATCGCGATCGTGGCGATAAATTGGGAAAGAAAAAGAAAAGCGGGGCCACGTCCTACCCTGGAGGAGTAAAATCGAAATGAAATTATGCGAATTACGCTACTTTATAGTTTCTTCATTTCATTCTTATGCTCGGAGTATATTGCACAGTCACCTGCGTCGAAGCGTCTAGATCCCGCGTCAGCTGCTCTTTATACTACTTGGGCTTGCAAGTTACACATGCCCGCTATACAGTGGAAAAAAGAACGGAGGGTACGACCAGAAAAAGAGAGAAGTCGAGTAGATGAGAAAGAGAGAGAGATATCGAGAGAAGAGAAAAAACGACGAAGTGACGCGATTAAACCGTAAATTCGTAAAGTATAAATTCTCTTGAAATCAGTGATACCCTTTTAACGTTATTTTCCACCGGCGTTTATCGCTCGGTCGTCACGATCACGCTACTTTTTTATCATCGCTCCTAAAAGAAAAAGAAGAATCTCAACCGACCGAATATGTAGATAAAACCAAAATTGCCTTCGTAAAAAAAAAATCTCTTCATCAATAATTCAGCGTGAAGAATTTATGTATCGATCCTAAAGAATAAAGTCATTGATCTCTCGCAAGGGTAAGTTGCAAATTTCTACGGAGCCCTTTGTCCAGCCAGTGCTCATATGTCAATTCTTATTTCTCGATAGTAGTTTACATCGCTCAATCCACAGGACCATTAGATCGCGATACATCTTCACTCGTCCTCGACTCGAACGTGTGCACGACATTCGTGTACCCTGGCAGAGCGATTCGCTCGTGGATGAGAGCGTTCGAAAAAAAATGTCACGTCCCGCCGTGACGTGACCGCGTTCGAAAATTCCCGCCGAATGGACATTCCTGAGAGAACGTTCCACGAGCCTCTTACGCTCATTTTCCTCCGGCGAGCGAGGAATACGGGGACTGCTTACGGGCCGATAGTCAAATCCGCGTGCACTCCACTCAACGAAGTTACGGGGGTAAAAAGGAGTTACGACGAATTTCGATTTTTTTTTTCGGGGATACACACTTCCGCTCTCACGACCACCTGAATATTCCGTCCCGAGATTCGTCGGGCAGTTTGAAAACAGAAAAAAAAGTCCAATTCGACGCGCCGCGATAATTCAATGATCCTCGAAACTCGGCAATTTTTGAACGGTTAAAATGAGAGAGAAAAAAAGATACGAACACGCACCGAGACCGAGTGGATTCTCGGTTTACGGTCAATCGCACGGCCAACGGATTATGTCATTCGAATTTATTACGAAGTCATTACCTCGCTATTGAAATTTAGTTATCAGTACCACGAGGTCGAGTCCGCGCGACGAATCGCAATGTCGCCTCGCGGTCGGCTTCGCGGCGCGCTATCGAAACACTCCGGTAAATATAGACACAATTATCGTGTGCCGTACGGTCGCGGTGTGTGCGTGCGTATTGCGCAACGAAGCGCAGCCCGATAGGCGATGACGAGGCAGAAAGAGGCCTACACCGAGCGCTGGAATCCGGTTAGACCGGACGCGCGGAGAAACCGTTGCTTCCTTTGCAGGAGATTTTACTGCGAACGCCTCTCGCGTCTCCTTGGCGACCGGCACGCACAGAGACCGGTTGGCCACCTACCAGACGCCAATTATTTGCGACCGCTGCGTCGACCAAATCCACGCCTGCCGGCGGTCAATAGCCTCATCATTGGACCCCAATCATTATCAATTTAACGTTCCACATTAAATTCATTCGAGCACTCACGTCAACCGTCCATTATTCCACGGACGCTTCGGTGCTTACCTCATTAGAGCCTATTCTCTATCTGGTATCTCGCAAGCGCGCACTATTCTCGATAGAGAGAATTTGAGAGATGAAAGAGACAGCTCGAAGCCAAAATGGCGCTAGGCTCGTAGACAATGGTCGAGCTTTGGTTGCAACGCGTGCGACCGGAGCTAGTCGCAAACTCTGCGCAGAAACGCATCGAATACTCAGTATCTGGCCAGTCTGGCTATCGTATCTGCGCGCCACGGAGGTCGTGGCTATGAAAATCGCGCGCTCCGAGGTCCGCGCATCTCCAAGCAGATATGTCTCTCGTTGTGCAAGTGAGTGTGTCACAGTATGTCGCATATTCCAACTGGTGTGCGCTCCAATGATCGCAACGTGGCAACATCGTCACGGTGAACCACGCCGCGTCATACCGCGCAACATGTTACTAACGTTCGCGTTGAGTCACCCACTTCGACGCGGGACAGCCAATTGAATGATGGCCTCACTGCGTGGCATGAGCCTTTCGCGTTAGGCCTCGTTCCAATGGAGTTTAGATGGACGTTCTCTCGACGTTAATCTCGTTGCTTTCCATCCTATCGAATTTCTCGTGGATTTTAGGATGAAATTCTCGTGGATCGAGGACTTTCTGATTTTTTACCTCGTGATCTTAAAAGTCATTGGTAATGTTGTCGACTCTGCGTGTATTTAGTACTGGGTTTATCGAACTTTCTTTTGTAAACACAATTTTCCAATGAAGAGGGTGTCCTACTTTTGCGAGGCGAAACGTCAATTTGGGTTTATTGGATATTTTTGAAGTTTATCGTATGAAGTTTGTAATTCCTCGAATAGCTGATGAATCATAGTAGGTAGTGTTTACGTAGACGATGACTATGCAAAAAATTTCGAACGCTATTTTTCTCAAAATGGCGTTTTCTACCCTGCTAGCGATAATATCGCAGGGGCGAATGATCGTCTGGACTTGAAATTTTCCAGGTATGCTCGGAAAATGTTTGGCTCTTACTGGAACTAAAATCTTTTTAATTCATGGAAAATTTGATATTTTGCGACAAGAAAAGAACTCTTTTCTCTTTGCGCAAATTTTAAAACTTTTCTTCGAGCAGCTACCAGTTTGTTATTTCTCATTATTTTCGATAAATCTAGTTCTGACGATAGGTGTACGTAGATTAAGAATGTGTGCGGCTTTTTTGTCTCCGATGTACAGAAGGGTTGATATCATGCAGTAAAATTTTTTTAGAGCCGATCTGGCAAACTAATTTTTACCTATTAGACAATTTAATATTTCAAGTTAAACAAAAACCTTCAAAATCCTTAAAATGTTACCAAATGTATATACATATGTATATGAATATGTTTTGACATAATAAAACTTACTATTTTGTTCAAAATAATTTCCAAACATTACCTTATTTGTTTACCTTCAAAAGTAAAGAGTCCCTTTCAATCCGTCAAAATGAACTTTCTACGAACCTAGTGTTAAAAAAAAAACAATCTACCCTTCAACGGTTTATCTTCTCCCGAAATCCAAACTCTCATCTTACCGACAGACTCGTCCTACTCTCAATTCATCCGTTCGCGTCACGCCAGTTGAATTTTAGCAGAGCAAAGGTCCCTCTTCGTGATTAGTCCCCCGAAAAGCATCGGAACTACAACTCAACCGCGGTCGCGTTCAGCGAGCCAATTGGAACTCTCCCCGTGAGTGGCTCCACTTCGTCCGCCACGCGTCCAAAATCCTTTAATTAGTTCGCGAAACGCAATTCCTCATTCTAATATAATACGTCGGTGCTGCGGACTGCATCGGATGAGAGAAAGGAGCGTAGGATATGCCTTACGGCCACGAAGTCGACCGCAAGTGATTAGAAGCGCGCTTCCGGACAGTCCGAGCGGCGTGTCAGGTGGTTCGAAATCGGAAGGACTTGCGGTTTACTTGGACTCTCCTGGTGCATTCCGGGACGACTATGCGCGAGACGAGGGGTCCCTCGCGGGTGTCCCGTGGGTGAAGCTGAGTGAGGGGTTGGAAAAGCTCGAACGAATCCAATACGTGGCGTTCGGAGAAAGAGAGCGAGAGAAATAGAGAGAAATAGAGAGAACGGCGTGGGAGCGAGCGAGTGAGGGAGCAAAGGGGGAAAAGTGGGGCACGGCATTTACGAGCTCGTAATCGATCGGCTCCGCACAAAGAGGGACCCGCGTCGCCGTGGCATATTGAAACTGTTTCGAAGAAGAAGAGAAACGCGTTTCGATTCGGCCTACTACCACCACCACCACCGCTATGAGATTCGTGAGAAGGTGGTAGACCGGCCGAATTTCAACGAAACGATGAGAGGAAAGAGTGAGAGGGAGAACGAAGAAAGAGATTCGTCGTCGGAGAAGCGACGCCGCCGGAAGTCCAGCGAGTAATTGAATTATAAAGGGGAATACGAACAGGGTGCTCAGCACCGATTTCCTTCCCCTTCTGCTCTTTCTCTACCCTACACTTCTTCTCGGCGAATCGCTTCGTCGCTCGGTCGCAGGAGGGTTAACGAAATTTGCGATAATCACGTGAAGCTTCTCGAGTAAGAGGGCAGGTGGAAATTCATTTTTATTGTTTAAACTACTCGCGACGAACCACGACGACGCTCGCCGCCGGCTGACACGAGGATAACAAACTTAACGACCAGAGGAGACCTTGGAAGTGTGGGCTCAAGGTTGTCGGTAATGCCTCGGCGAGTACTTACTTTCACTGGGAACGATGGCCAGGCGAGAGACGAGAAACGTAAGGAGAGCGAGCCAAGCCGACAGGAATGCCATGCTCGACCGCACGGTCGAGGATAAGAAGTGTGTATTGAAATAATCTCCTTAGGATTTCTGTCGAGTATCGAATGTTCTCGTTTGGATGTAATCGAAGAACGGTTATCGACGAGCGCTACGATTGGAATATAGCTCGTGACGATAAATTTCATAAATAAGCACACACGGTGCTTCGAGTACTGGTCGACCTAACCTTCCTTAACGTGTCTACAACCTTACGCGAATTTCGATAAGGCAGTAACATATATTCGACGCGCGTATTAATTTCCATTCCAAACACGACGATGATAGCGCAAAAATAGAGTCTATATATTTTGTTGCGACATCGACGGACAGGTGGATAGCTCGCAGACATCAAGAATAGAAACGTCGTCGGAAGAAAACGCCGAATCATTCCGAGGGACTCAATTTGTTTCGAGCGCTTCCGCAAATCCTGAGCTCTATTCTCGAGCGAGCGAATATTCCTCGATTCGGGAGGCGGGACACGACGCCCGGGCACGGCTGTAACCCGGATCTAAAGTAAAATCGCGGCCACTTTAGATCCTAAACGTTGAATCGCAGTGACATCGGAGAGCGCGTCGGTAAACGTGGAAAACGAAAGAGGAGCCTTTTCCACCGTTACAGACAGCGCTCTCCGTATTCGCATTTGATGGGCGTGCGATTACACTTATCGCGAATCCGGTGCTTCTCTCCACTCTCCCTTTTCTCTCGTCCCTCCTCCTTCCTTTTTCTAATCTTCTCGTTCCGCTTCTCGTCTTCCTCGCGCGGACAAATCTCCGCGAAACGATAGTCCGCCCATCTCATTCCCCCTTTACACCCGATAGTATCGCATCGAGTCATCCTCGCAGGGCTCACGCGCCACGAGGAAAGTTAGCAAAACAGTCGTGTCATCCTTCGCGAGGCCCATGACGGGCAAGTTCGTTTCTTTTCTTTTTTTTTTTCTTTTATCTCGCAACATCTCGACGACTCACCGTTCCGTCGCGGAGTGAAACGTCACGTCCACGGTAGTACGGAAGGCTCGAGAAATTAGAGAAGATTCTCGAGAACGAGGCGTTCCTCTGTCCACGAAGAAGTTTGTCGACGAATCGCAGGAATTGGAAGAATTTCGAGAGATTCCACCGCTTCGACCGGCATTGCTTTAATTGCCTCGATTAATGTCCATTACCCGATGTGCCTGCCGATCGATATCAAATGGTTCGCCGGAAGTGGAACTGTGGCTGTAAATAAAGCTCGACGGGGAGGCGCCACGAAGAAAAAGGCGAGACGAAGGAGAAACGTGATGAACGAACGATGAAAGTATAGAAACGCGTAGCTGCGAGAGCCACGAGTAGGCAAGAACGAAGCGAGGTTCTTCGCTGTCGGCCGGCAGAGCGTCGACGCATACCGCGTAGCATTGTTTTTTACAGTAATTACAGCCTCGATTCTCTCGCGGGATTCTATCCGATATCCCCTCGAGCAGCCTTGGCTTCCTTCCGAGGAAAAAGTCGCATCGATCTCTAAGCTTCCCGATGGAGAATTAATTCGATCCTGGGGCAAAACCCGAGTCCCCTAGAAACAGAATCTTTTTTTTCCTCCTGATATATCCTCAACCGATCCAAGGCAGTACTGAGGATTAAACCTTTGGCTTAAGCCGGCGCTGCACAGAGCGACAAACACCTTTCCAGTTTCTCGCATTCTAACCTACGGAAACGACGAATTATGCGCGAAAAACTGTCGAGCGTTCAACGTTGGGAAATATTTATCGCGTGACCTAACGTTAGCTTTGTAATAACATCTAGTGAGACTCGTTGTAAGGATTCGAAACCAAACATAAACATCAGGAGTCAGATTCGTGGTACGGATACTCTGTCAAGCATGAGAAAAAAAACCGAGTCAGGTTCGTGATACGAATTGTAGTCAAACAAAAGAAACACGAGTCCCACTCGTCTCTCGAACGTTGCTCAGCATCCATTTTGATAGTACAAGCAAAGAATATTCTTTTAGTTTGCTAGTACAAAGTGAATATTATTAACGAATATTTATCCGGCTCAGTGAACCAACGTCTCACAGCTTCATTCTGGCAGTTCTCGCGTAGCATAAATAATAACAAAATTTTCAAAACGATTATTAAAAAGAGTACCTACTACGTTTTTAACCCGAGCGTAGAGAAATGACGAAACGCAATTTTGCGCGAAACATTCTAGAAAATTCTTGATCGAGGAGATTACCGATTTCTCAGTGATTCTCGGATTCACCGATCGATCGGTGAATCGAAGTAGCGCGCTCGCTTGTTGCGAAGAGCAACGCGAGTGGCAACGCCCTCGCACAGGCGCACAGATCCACCGATTTGAGAACCGTCGGCGCATGATCGATCTCTTTCTCGCGTGCGAGAGGGAGGGAGCGAGCGAGCGCCGTGGCAGCACTGTTGGCGTGTTGCCGTTTATAAAGAGGCTGGAGAAGCCAGAGCCGGTTAGACAGTCTGCCATTATCTTAGCCGTACGTCCCCGGAGAGTACATTCTCAGGTTAGTTTCCAACGCCGGTTGTCTCCCGCGGCTGCGCCCTAAACTTTCCCGGAATGTCGAGATATAATCATAACGATTTATCGATCTCTCCTCTCTTTCTCTCTCTCTCTCTCTCTCTCGTCTTCTCACGGAGTTCTCCACGAATTTCTCAGTTGTTTCGCGCAGTGCCATGCGAAGGATACGAGTAGAATTTGCGCGAGTGCTCAACGGTGCGAGAGAAGAGTTCGCGAGAGAGGAAGAGATTTGTAGAGAATTATTTTATCCTCGCTCAGAGATTCGTCATCAGTGATCGTGTGGTTTTTAATTAGGCAGTGGGAGATTATTATTACGAGTAATCTACGGGTATCTTATCTTGTGTTAGCTTTTGATAGGTGTTTATATCACCGTGTTATCCCGTCCGTGCGTGTTATCGGTCGACGTTCTAGATTGTCCGTTTACCATTTGGTTTCGCACTTGTTATTGTGGCGCGTATTGTTCTGTGAAAAATCCACGTAGTTAGACGAATAATAATGGATTGAGTAGTTGGATTTTGAGAAGAATTTTTTTTTTATTCTCGATTGTGAGTGAGACAAGAATTAGAGAGATAATCGGTAGTTGTTAATCGTGCGGTGGGTAGAGATGCAAAGATTCGTAGCTGGAAGAAATATCGAGTGTAGCTGAAAGAAAGGAAATACTTTCTGTAGCATTAGCAGTTTACGTAATCAAACCTGTTTCGTAAAACTCGTTAACCTTTGCAGATATCAAAATGCCGATCGATCTTTACCAAGTTCCCGGAAGCGGTCCATGCCGAGCCGTTCGCCTGGCAGCGGCAGCGGTTGGAGTGGACTTGAACTTGAAATTCACGGATCTGATGAACGGCGAGCAACTTAAGCCCGAATACATCAAGGTAACTACTGTTTGATCGATTTTGAGCAGCGGTTTACTACGTACCATGGGACATGTCGCGTGATTACGAGACCCCAATGCGTCCGTTTGTCACGCTCGGAGGATTACGCGTGCTACTAGATTAAATCTTACGAGATACATAAAAAATCTCGTACCTATCATCGAACACGATTTTACAAGCTTTAACGAAAGATCGCTCTTTCAAGAGATATTTTCCTCTGATTTTCACGAGACGCGTCAATTTAACTATAGCGAATAAAATAAATGATTTACGACCGGTAATGCTCATGATTCTTTCTCTTTCTTCTCATAGATGAACCCGCAACACACAGTACCAACGTTGAACGACAATGGTTTCTGCCTCTGGGAAAGGTAAGTGTGCTGCTCATAACGAGGCTCGCATAACCGCTACGAACGCGCGTAGGAAATTAATAAGTAAGTGGATATCGATCGTCTGGAGCGCAGAGAGGAACAATTTCCGAGCTCGCGACAATGCTCGAAACTATTGGATCGGCTCGGTCTAGTTAAGTCACCTTTAAATAACATCTACAAAAACTCCGTCCTCCACTCTTGTTTCCTCTTTCGCATGACCGTGGAAGTTTTTCTTCCACCGTGTTACACAATTATTATCTACTACGCTCTTTCGTCGTTGGCGAGGTCTAAAAAATTTAGCGCACAAGCTCGGAAAAAGCAAAAGTTCGCCTTCGCTCGATGATCCTCGATTCCGCGCGTACTACACCTAAGCGAACGTAGCTACGAGCAAATCCATGGGTGCCTAATCGCGGATGCAACGGCCAACTCGCGCGAGTTCTCGCGAAAGTTTCGCGCGCAAAACGAACCCAGCAAGAACAAAATGCCGGCGCGTACCCATGCTGTATCTACGTGGTTTTGCCAAGGCGACTAAAGGGGCCATTGGGGTAAACACGGTTGCTAACTTCCACGGGAGCCGAGAGATAAAAACGCGAACGCCCACGTAACGCGCGACGTTGAATTAGCATAATTCGGGAGTACATTTTTGTCCATTCCAACAGCCGCGCCATCATGGGCTACCTGGTTAATCAGTATGGAAAGGACGACTCTCTGTACCCCAAGGACCCCAAGAAGCGAGCGGTCGTCGATCAGAGATTGTACTTCGACTTGGGCAGCCTGTACCAGGCATTTGCGGATTATTACGTAAGTATATCCACCAGTCGGTTTCAAGCCGACTATACATTATAATTACGCCTCACTTCCTGTTGCGTTAGACGTGCACAATTATTGCCTGGTCGCTATCGAACGGAGCTCTCCTAATAATTTTACACGCGCGTAATTTTATCCCGGCTCGATAATAATTCGCTTCGACATTCGACATTAAATCCGCTCCGTTCACGACGACAGGACTAATTAGAATTTCAAAGCGCTTTTAATTAATCACTGGGACGCGTGGAAGAAAGAGACGTAACGAGAAAAGTTCTCTCATAATTTGCATTTCGCTTGTCCAGTATCCCCAGATCTTCGCTGGCGCACCCAAGGATGAAGCCAAGTACGATAAGATCGCGACTGTCTTCGGCTTCCTCGAGAAGTTCCTGGAGGGTCAGGATTACGTCGCCGGCAAGCACCTCACCATAGCCGATCTCGCCCTCATCACCACCGTCACCAACTTCGAGGTGAGCCCATGAAACACCCCCAGCACCGCGGCAAACTCGAGGGTCAGGGTGTAACGTTAACAAAGCGCGAACTAACATTGACACGTTAAGCGCGGGTCATCGGTGACCCGAGCGTTTGAACTGCAATTTGGTCGATAAAGCGTCGGAGGACGCGGGCAGGATGAATACATAAAATATGATAATCGAATTGGGGCACTAACCGTTTCGTACTATTAGCCGAGCCCACACAAATTCAACACTCCCCTTGCATTCGATTACAGTTGTTGGAGTACGACAAGCTAAACACCTTTAAGAACGTCACGAGATGGGTGAAGAGGATCAAGGCTGAGGCACCGAAATACGAGGAGACAAACGGCGAGGGCCTTAAGGCGTTCAAAGCCCTCATCGACAACATCCAGAAGAAGAAGTGAGAAGGGCTCCTCGTCTTTCCCTCGTTTCTTTTCCTTTCTCTACTCCACTCTCACTCGCTCGTTCAATCCGCGGAAACGTCCTGGCGACAACCACCTTCGTTACGCGCAACACCTGTAGCTTTAAGTGCATGATTTAATTTACCATAAGCTCGATGTACAGAAGATTTTGCACGAATAAATTATGAAAAGCAATACTCGCTTTATCTACATCCTACCACAGCCGTATATGTACCGTATAATTGTATACGTGTACCGTATATTTTCGCGTGCTACGCGAGCTTCCGTGCATTGGTTGGAAACATTCGTTAAGATTATTCGGGGATGCATGAGAACCGCTCGTGTGCCGATGCAATCCATGGTGCAACGACCTCGTGCGCGCGCGCGCGCGCATCTAACGACACGCGAACACAAGCAAGCAGCTACCGACCGACGAAACGTTCACTCGGTAGGCGAGCTAAAGCCGTAGACTTTTACGGGGGACACGTTGAGCGTGTCACATCGCAGCCACACACCGTTCACACTCGCGGACGATCCGTGCGCGCAAAATTCTTCGCTCCGCTCGACGCGCGTGCATCTGTCTTGCGTGCCATAAAGGATTTCGTACGGTTGTGCTAGCCAATCGATCGACATGCCGGCATGAATGAAAGTATGGCGTTAGATTATTCCATTCAGTCGCGTGTACGTATGCGCCGTGAATTTGGGCCAAAGGATAACGCGGGCATAATAACGATGCTCTTATCCGGGATCGATCGTTTCCATTCCCGAGAGCGCGATAATTCTCCGTGTAATTCGTTATTTATGGAGCCGTGTTTGAGGAATGGAGAAGCAGCGGGTATCGTTGTTATCGCAACTCTCCCATCTGCATTCTCTCGAACACGTGTTCGTGGCTTGCTTTGAATTGTTTAAAATTGAAGCGAGCAGGAAGTTTTTGGAGATGGTAAGCGACGAGTAGGTGGAGGTCTCTCTTTTTGGGGAATAAGCGGTTTACTCGCGCGAGCCGATTTTAATAATCCACCCGTCCTATGAACGGGGCGTTAATGGGGGTAGATATGAAATCGAATTCGAATTAGCGCGCGCGCGCGCGATCATAATGCAACATTCTGCCTCCCGTGCTTACGCCCCGATGCGCATTTACCGGTTTGCCTTTAAACGACGTTTAGCACGCTCGATAATCGCTATCTGGAAACACCGTCCGACAACGTTTACTTTCCTGGTGAGCGAATAGAAGAAAGAGGGTGGGACGCGGAGGGACCTCGTAATTACATCCAAGAGCTAATTGCTTATTTCGCGGTCGCGCTTGCGTTCGACTATATAAGTTCCGATGCTTCGCGAAAAACCTCATTGGCCTGGAAAAAGTTTTTCTCGTACCAAGAGAAATTAATACCGAGTGGTGGGTCGTGATCGTGGAAAGTTTAACGACCACGAGAGCAACGTGATTCTCTTTATCGATTGAAAATCAGCGTAAAGGGAAGTGTTATAAAAAAAACATCGAAATGACGATCGATATTTACATCGTACCCGGTAGTCCACCGTGTCGCGCGGCCATACTGACCGCTGCGGTTCTCGATGTACCAGTGGAAGTGAAACGAGTGAACATCTTCGCAAAAGAGCAATTGAAGCCGGAATTTGTTCAGGTAATGAAGAGAGAACGAACAAGTGGGCCATCTCGATTCTTCGATGGATTCGGTGCGTTCACCCGTGTCGATTTTTCGTAACGTGGGATATTTAAAAAATTCCGCTTCGAATTTGAAATATCGCGTTTATCACTCCGGTTATGAAAAATTTGTCATGCGTATTAAGATTGATACCGATTGCATGGGGTATGAGTTTGTAAATTGTCAGATTTTTTAAAAGTGCTATCCATGCTCGCGCACATCGGTGAATCCATTGAATCGGTCGGAATAACGATTAATGAAACATGTGATAACGCAGTTGATGAAACTTTTATCGACGAATTAAGTATTAAGCTATGCCCGTATTTTTTACCATAGATGAATCCTCAACACACCGTGCCCACCATCAACGACAATGGTTACATTCTGTGGGAAAGGTACGCATTGGTTTATTCGAATTGTCGAATGAGTCCTCGAATTTTCGTCTATTTCCTTAACACTAATTTTATCACAGCCGTGCTGTAATGATCTACCTATTCGACAAATACGGCAAGAACGATGATCTCTACCCCAGGGACCCACAAATACGTGGCGTCATCAACCAGAGATTGTTCTTCGACATGGGCACTCTCGTCGAAAGCTTCAATAAGTATTACGTGAATATCTCCATTTAATTTTCTGGTATCATTTCGCCTCCTCGCGCCACTCTGAAATAGAAAAGAGCAAAGTATCAGAATAGACTACATGAAATTTTTCGGCTCGATCAAATTCTCTTTCAGCACATCATAATATTCGAGCGTAAGAATCCAGAACCAGGAGCGTTCGACAAAGTGAAGTTCGCCATGGACCTTCTCGAGGGCTTCTTGAAGAACGACAAATTTGTAGCTGGCAAGAAACTCACCCTGGCGGATTTGGCAATAGTCGTCACCATGTCGACGTTCGAGGTAAGTGAATCTTAGTTCAAGATCGAAACATTTCGAGCACCTTCGCACCTGAAAACAATTCACCTTGTAGTTAATTCCTACAATTTTACGCTTCTTCTCTTCTTACGCATTTGCGTTCACGTAGATTGCAGGCTTCGAATTCGCCGACTATCCAAATATCAGCCGCTGGTACGATACCATGAAGAAGGAAACTCCACGGTACGAGGACACGAACGGTAAGATGTGCGCTGATCTAAAGCGACTCTTCGAGAAACTCAAGAGCAGACCGATGAACGAGTGAGAGATCGAATCGCACGGAGAGAAGATCTAAAAATAAAGAAATCATTACTATCCGTCCGTAATGCCAGCTTAGTTTCACGTGTAGCAGTCGCACATTAGAAACGGTACTATATCCCAAACAAAGTATACTACCTCGTTAGGTTTATAAGACTCGACGTCTTGTTTCGCAAGAGTCGACGTTTAACTGCGCCACGTCCAGCCGCTCTCTTTGTCCTTTAGAAAAGGCCGTGGATTCTATAGATTGTACACGGCAGTCGGAAGTTTGCTTATCGACCTGAAAACTGTGAGCACCCGCTCAGTCTGGACGTATGCGCCGAGTGGCTCACGTGTGGCTAATGTCGCGGTCCCTCGTATCGAAAGTTTGATTCGGCTACGATAATCCTGCTAGACCCCTTCAAGTTCGCGAAGCTTTGTAATCACGTGAGTATCAATTAAGTCCCGTGGGCGTGATTGAATTTGCCAAATAATACGTTGAAAGCAAAGAGGGGTAAACATGCGACGCGTGCCACGGAAAAATAACATCTGAAATTGCCTTTTGGAACGAGAAGAATTTCAGGATTCATGTTTAATGAATTTTTAATCAGCGACGGTTTTCAATTTTAACACTCGTTGCAGCCGTTCGGTAGAGAAGCCTACAAAATTTGTCCTCGTGCAGAGATTGGCAGCGTGCGCCTTTACAAATTTATTTCGTTATTCGGGACACTAATAGCAGCGCGATCGGGACGTTCTGGTTTATTCAAAGGATTTTTCATTTCTCCCTCTCACCCCCTGCTCCATTGATAAATCACGCTTCGTTACACCGCGCTCTCGCGCTTCGTCCTGTAATAATCCACTTTTATTTATCGCGCGTGCGCGCGCGCGCGCCTGCAGCTGTGTATACACGTTGATGCGGACGGATGACGGAAGGATGGAAGAGGAAAAGGATGAGAGAAAAAATATGTATATAAGATGAAACACACCTGCCCATGCGTTTTAACGGCAATATTTCTACGTTGATGCTGATACGACACGGTCCTCTTGTGCAACGCGAACCTCCCGCCACCTGGTTTACGCTAATACGACTGTGAATAGTTTATCAGGGCGTATCGATCCGCCGTTAATAGTCGACTGTATGGCGTGTACACGTCGTGTATACATTTATTTAGTCCCACCGAGGTACAAGCGGACAGGCTGCGTTACAGGCAGCGCACAGTAGCAAATAACGTTTAAAGCCGGAGAGACTTACCCCACCTGTGATAACTCACCGATAAGGATCGGCCGTGTATACGAGCCGAAGGATTTCTTTGTCCTTCGTGAGGAACTACGCTACCATCTTACCAAATTGTTACTCGCGACACGAGAATAATTATGACAATTGCTTCCTACATATTTTCCACTTGCCGTATCGAACACCGAACACGCTTCCTGTAAAACGAACCGGACAGATTAGTCAAGCGAACGAGACTGGCATTCTTCGTCGTTACAGTTCGATCGTGACTTCTTTCCACGTAGCTCTACCACGAACATGTCGATCGATCTCTACTACTGGCCAATGAGCCCTCCCAGCCGTGCCGTCCTGCTGACCGCCGAGGCTATCGGCATTTCCCTAAACCTCAAGAAGATCAACTTAATGGAGGGCGAGCACCTGCAGCCCGAGTACGCGGAGGTTGGTAAAACGCTCGTCTTCCCAATACACCCCGTTTTCCATTTTACACGACACAGTTTCGCGTTTACAAGTGGAACGTTTGCGAGTATTCGACCGCACGTGTACACGCTCGGCAGCGTTCCGCGAGAAAATTCGAATAAATGGCGACGTAATGCTCGTAAACATATTCTACCGTTAAACGAATAAATCGAAATCGCGACCTCTCGCGCGAGCGGGGAAATTTTTGAGCAACGGGTGACGAAAAAAACGGGGATGCAAACAAAACAAAAAAGAGAAAACGAAAATACGCGAAACGCATTTTACGTCACGTTTCAGTTGAATCCCGTGAAAACCATTCCGTTCCTGGTCGACGATGATTACAAATTGACCGAAAGGTTCGTAGCCACGTGGTAAACGAGGGAATTGTTTTCCAGCTTCACGTGTACTATCGATCTTTCTCTCTTTGCAGCCGAGCGATCATGTGCTATCTGGCGGATCAATACGGACAAAATCCCAGACTATATCCGCACGATCCTGTACCACGTGCGCTGGTCAATCAACGACTGTACTTCGACATGGGCACGCTTTTCAAGAGCGTGTCGAGCTATTACGTAAGCATAGAACGAAGGACGGTGAATTGAAAGTGGAATAAACTCGAGACCTCCAATCGGTTCTTACTCACCCAACGATATTCGACCTAAGGGCATCGTCTGTCGGTAATCGCGCGATCGTAATGAATATCTAATGCGAGCCTTTTTGCCACAGTTCCCATTGTTCAGGGGATTGGAGCCCGACGAAAACCAGTACGAAAAGCTGAGGGATGCTTTCGACGTTCTGGATAAGTTTCTTGCGGGTCAAGATTACGTGGCCGGGCGCAGTTTAACGATCGCCGACCTTAGCATAGCTGCTACAGTGTCCACGGCGGAGGTAATGATTCTCCTATTCCCTTCCGCGCCAATTTTCCCTGCTGCTTCGGCTCGTTTAATAATAACGTAAACTCTCCACTAACTCCATTACAAATTTAATGCGACGCCATCGATCCGGCGCAACTATCGGGGACTAATTTCATTAAACCAAAAGGGACGGTCTTGCGTACGTTACTGTTTCACGATGCTGTGAATACATTCTTCGTGGATATCTATTCCTGATTTTATTTTAATTCGCAGCCGTATTGAACCCGTCGGTACGATATCAGTGATCGAATAATTCCACGTGGAAACGTCTTACGATGGATTTCAGGCTTTTGGATTCGACCTCGACGAGTATAAAAACGTCGCGAGATGGATGGACAAAGTGAAGAGTTCGGCGCCAGGATATCGTACGGCCAATGGGGAGGGAGTCGAGATGCTGAGAAAATTCATAGAGGATAAGAGGGCCGAATAAATCCATCTAAGATGAATCATAGGGACCAACGTGTCGTTTGACGATATCTTTAATAAATGTAGATTAATTATATAAATGTGTCTTACTTCCCATGATTCTCGATCGATCTGTGGATACGTACGCACGTCGTCGTGTGGGACGAGATAGTTGTGTAGAGAGAGAAAAATAATTGCGCGACATGTCTTCAATTCGTGGTTTCTTTATAGAGTGTCTTTGGTTTCTTCGCTATACATGCTACTCAGGACTGCGAAGTAGGAGAGCGTAGTTTTTACCACCTGCGAAAATACCAATAATTGCACTACATTGTAGCGAAGCGCGAGAAATAAGAAGAAATTTATCAAACGTCGGCTACAATCATCGCGGCAAAGAGACGCATTGCCCGATGATAAAGTAGGAAGTGTAGAATTCTGTAGTTGTCGTTTGTTGGTCACTGTCGTGTTTCATTTCTGTCCGTATCGCCAATAAAAGTTATTCATTTTCAAGCATTAAATGTATTGCTATTCGGTAGAAATGATCACCTCAAATAATACAATTTGAACATTGTTTATCGTGAAACGGTAAGTTTTGGAACATACACCATTAAATGGTTACTTACCGATGCAAACACTTTCAATGACATTGGATAGAACTTGCCAACAGTCAGTGAACAGGGACGCTGTGCCCTCTCTAGGAAAATCATTAGCGCCTGCCGGTACTCTTTTCCTCGTCCTTCATAGGGTATCCAGTACCAAGACGCCTCGTAAGCGGCGCGGTGGACGCCAGCGCTTTCCACGTATACTTTATCGCACGACCAGGAGAACAAGAACAATTGTATAAAGAGGCAAAAAAAATACTGCACACTAACTATCGTCTTTCGTAACGAAACTTGTAAACTCTGAAATAAAGTTTTTCACTCGTGAATGATTATCTACCGATGGTGCATGAACTACGATTATTAAAACAAGTAAAGTTACGTGTACTTTATAGTCGGAATTCAACTTTCGTGATTCATATTATTTTTTCGAATGCTCAATTAAAAGGATAAAACAATCTTTCAGTTGAAATAACGGATTAAAACCGTTCATACGGTATTTGCATGCATACCAAAATCACTTGAAATTCACAGAAGCACAATATGGTCATGGCCCCTAAAACTTGTGTCAATATTATATAGCAATAGAATTTCTCTGTTATCTCCGTGTATCGTATCAATAACTGATGCCTCTTGGCGCACGCGACGAAATTGTCGTACGCTCGACCCATTTCGATTAAACTGGGACACTGGAGATAATTTTCACACGTGTTTTTCAACCGCTTTTGCAAAATCTTGAATTGGCTCGCTGTGTAAAGATTGATTGTAAATAAAAAATTAGAGCATGTGCTGGCGCCTATCTCAGTACTGATTATGGAACCTATCTGAAATTGTTTTTAAAATCATATTACTGTTATACATTAGTATGGGCTGTGCATTAAGCAGCTCACTCTTTTCTCACCTGTGCAATGTACATGCACTCGTAGTAAGGCGTTTGTTGTAGCGGAATATTGAAATACAGTTTGCACGGAAGCACCCTTTCCGTGAAATTATTTTCGTACATTACTGCGAAACGAATTTTTGAAACGCTTGCTTCGAATCAATAACTGCGCCAGGAAATTTGGTACTCACGGAAAATGGGTTCGACCATTACGTTTGTACCAACGCAAATCACCGTGACCATAATTGCCACACAACCGATCATGTTTTCGTCGTTGCACTTGGCCAAAATTTCCAATTCCTCGTCAGGATATTCCGTCTTCCAGAAGGTAGCCTCGGTGTGTCGAACAAAATCAAGCACCTCGGTTCTTCGTAACACCAAGATCCCCAATTTCACTGTTTCGATGATAATGGACGTCGAGGGAGGTGCAGTATAAGCAACTGCCTGAGTAATTTTGCAACCATGTAAAAATTGCTCTCTAACGAAACAAGTATTAAATACGAGAAACTTAAGAGGATAATAAGACGTTCAAAATCAACTAGAATTTTTTTCCAAGCTTACTGCAATATCACCCCAAGCATTGTACAAGTCCATCGCCTGTTGCAAGCTGCCGCAGAACAACGTGGAGAGCATGATGATTAAAAACGAATTGTACACGATCTCGCGATTGCTCGCGGTCTTCACGTGCCACATTCCCATGAGTCGCATGAAGAAACGAATGGCCCTGATGGACGAGTGATCGTTCGGTAGCCTATACCTCTTCCTACGATTTTGAAACGTTTTCTTCTGCAACTTCGTCATACCACCCTTTGCCTTTTCAATGGCTCTCGGACGAGAGACCTTTCTACGACTTCTCTTTCCACGAGCGAGGCTTCCACCTTCTACGCGTGCGCCTTGCGAAAGTTCCGCGATGTCAGAAATAAAGTATACACTCGGTTGGAAATGAAACGCTTGCCGTTAATCTTGCGACCCTCTCATCCGCTCTTCCGTTGCTTATCATTAGGAACGGACCCGCCTTCAAATTGACCACTGAACGTACGGCGATGAGTCGTATATTTTTTTTTTCGAGAGAGAGAGGAACCTTAATCGTACTCGGGACTCGAGAATTTTACGCGGCTTCGATGTTCTTCGAAGTTACAAAATTATACGAACTTATATGTGACTGGAATTTTTTCGATATTACAGACTACGCGGTACGAGTAAATGTTGGGCGAGCCCAGTACCGTCGACGACTTGCGGTTCACTTGGGAAAGAAGAAGAATCAGTGGCGGAAGAAAGTCGGAAAGCACAGAAGATAATGCCTGGCCGGCAGAAATTTCTTCCGACGCGTCGTGGCCATTCTGTTGGAAAGAGTGAAAAGTGCTTTGCAACGTTGCATTTTTAGAGTTTCATCGACAAACCCACGTTCAATTAATCCAAGTATCCGATCTGAGCTTTTGGTTCGCCTCATTAACAAGAAATACGAGCTCGCAGGTGTTCATGACCCGCGAAATAAATTTTCCATTTTATCGCTTGGCAATATCTGCCAGTCACCGATTGGGAAAATCGTTACGCGCACATATGGAAACGGTGTACGTTGGCAGTGCTAAAAGGAGCAATGAAATACTGAAATATGCTTCGACCGCTCTTGTCACGCGGCAATCTGAAAGTAATATTATCGGCGTGCGTAAAGAAAGCTTCGAACCGAATTATTTTATAGTAATGCAAAAATTGTCCTTACGGCTCTCGCCGATCCACCGGCTTGAATCACTTAAATAACCAAAGGCGCCCGCAGGACGCGCGCTTTCCTTTTTCCGCGATAAAAGAACTCCTGATCTCTCTAAGTCCGCAGAAAATCGGGGATAAAGGCGTCGGGACAAGTTTTCCGTCGTATAAGTTTCGAGAGATACGACGTGAAACCCACCGTCGCGGCGGTTAGGCAACAGGAGGGCTGGGCTCTCACGATAAACATTATCAGATGATTTCGTAAGTTTATACGGACTTTATTCGCGGCCTACCAAATCCAGTGTAAGAAAGCATAGCTGGCGTGTTACAATTGTTTTTCTCTTAGCTCCGTGTCACTGATTGTTTTCCGTGCAAAAAATAATAGTGGCGCGTAAAAATTTGTCGTACCAGTAATGAAAACATTTGCGATATAGCCGCGGGCGCTTACCAAGCACACGAATAATGTTTTATGATTGGCTTCACGATGCAAGCGAGCCGTGTAATTCGTTGTAACGTACCGCGTACAAGGCAGCATAATAACAATAATACGCTTATCAAGTGTCTGACAGGTTCTTGATCAATCATTTCCCCTTTACCGTCAAGTCACACACCTCTCATATAAACACGAATACCTGTTCCCCGTATTCGTAATAGCCTCTTATTCGCATTGCCACTGTTCGAGATTATAAAATACTGCCAAAGGATATTCAATCTGCCGCGAGGCATTGGATGAAATGCTTACATTGTTAATATTCGGTTTATTTTCAAATTGTCCGACGACCCTTTAATAAGAATAAACGATAATTTACATTCTGCTTAGTTCTTACGTAATTTACAACAGTTCTCAATTTCTACCGTTACACATTTCTCCATTAAAGCGTGTTGGTGCCGCATGATAAAAATATATGTCACATTTCACCACCATTCACAAATATTCTCAAATACTTTTAATAATTATTCGGGTTCCTCGTCCATTTGTCGTAACAACGTGAAATACGACATGGACGTACTCAAAACCTGTGAGAAGTATAAATTCGTCCCATCACTTTACCATCTGCGCGAATTTCGTAGGCAAAGTGCAGTCGGCTAAAAGCTTCGTGTTTCTAATCCCATTGAGTCCTAAGCCGCTTTCGTTGCTGCACAACGTACTTACCGAGGTGAAAGTTTCTAATGACATGACAGCAAAACTCCCAGCACTCAATTTGCATGGCCGCCGTGCTCTAACCATGATCATGGTCAAACCATCTTTCACTGCTTTTCCCATTCTTTCCTGCGGCAATATGTACCATCTTGATTGGTAGGCTACCTCCGAAATCTGTGAGCTTTGAATAATTATGTCGTTGCAAGTCCAGGTGTATATCAGCAACTGACCAAGAGAGCCCATAAAGTGAAAGGAAAACGTACATTTTCTGATAATAGAAGTCGATGCCTGCAAAAGACGAAGGCACAGTTAGAGCACAAAGGCACCAGAAGATATTGAACTTACAAGAAATTGAAATCCGCCAATGCAAATCACCATGCTGGAGAGCAACAGTTGAGCTAATAAGATCACTGCAAACGCACGCTGCATATTATCTATGTAGGATATAAGCGTATTGTGGCGATGAACGCAGAGCTTCATTTCTCTGAATGTGTATCGACTAGCCTCGGTCACAGACATTTTTTCGTTGCGCTTCACAAGGTCTATGTACTTTTCAGGAATCATTCTGATCCGGTAAGCCAAAATTTTCAATTGCGCGGCCACGTGGATATTGAAGGTACAGACAAAATTGTCGTAGCAGAAAATGCATATTGCGCAGTGATACGTGGAAAAAGACTGGAAACAATGGAGTACAAAAATGCGTTGTAGGCTACGTACAGTACATGCTGAAAACTTCGCGAACTTACACGCGGAAAAATGTGTAAGTTTATAGAAATTATTCACCCTTAAAATTGCGAAAACTAAATGGCCCAAAGTGATCGTCTGTTCTAATAATCAGCGAATGAAATCTCACAAAATTACCTCGATCATATACAGAACTTCATAATACGGCGACACTGTAACTGGGAAATCTATCCACAGTTTGAAAGGAAGCGCTCTATCGGTTCCGTTCCTGTCAATATTTTCTGAAGGCACACATCTTCCTGTTTCACAGAATTTATCCAAGATAGCTTACCAATTAGCGGCGCGAAGATAAAATTCATGGCTGCGATTTGCACTATCACCGTGAAAAAGTAAGTCATCACCATTCCCCTTTGGTCGTAGTCGTTCAGAATTTCGGCCTCGGCCTCCTCGTAATCGGTGTTCCAAAAATGTTCCTCTGCATACTGAATCAGCTTCATCAGAAGGTTCCAGTGCACCAAGAAGTTACCAAACTTCACCAGTATCATGACCAGGAGCAGGGAGCAGCACATATTATTAGTGACAGCCTACAAATTTCACCGGAACGTAAACATACGTCTCAAGAAAAGAAAAAAACCAAGAAAGGCAATTGTATCACTGCACCATCCATGCAACACAAAAAAAACGTGTTGTACGATGAACTTCGCTCCGACAAAAGGGGCAGAAGAACGAATGAACCTAAGCGATCCCTTACGTAGAAATCGTTCCGACAGTAATAGAGGTCAACAGCCTCTACGAGGATCCCGAAGACGACCATGGCCACTGCATAAGTCATGGCTAATCGCAGGACCATTTGTTCCTTCTTACTGGCCACGTACCAACAGCCGACGATTTTCATGCAGAATCGCGTGATGTTCACCGACCGGTATCCACCTTTCTTACGCGCCATTACAAGCAGACAGACCTTGCGTCCCGGTCCTCGGTAGGCTACGTAAAACGGCACGAAATCAGCATTTGTGGAAGCGAAGGGGACAGAGTACACGCGACACACAAGCGACTAATATTACGTGTCGTGAACGCGGAAAATTGATACTCACTTATTTCCTCGTTTATTCGTTCAAATCGCTCTTGTCGCGCGAGCTCCTTGCTTATTGATATCGCTTATAAGATGCCGGGCGGCCAATGTGCCGTCGCTCCAACCATACCCTCCGATTAGAAGGTGTACGATGGCAAAGGAGAAGAATTCAGGTAGAAAAGAAGGTGGTAGTGGTAGGAGGATTGTAGGGGTGGGACGCATTATGGGCGCAGTTAGCAATGGCAGCTGTAATTTCCCCCGTTAGATTTAATCGGTACAAATGGGCGATGCTTGGATTATGGTAGACGAATCAATTGTCCAGACAACCTCTCGTACCATAGACCAGAAGTGGTTCGTCATCGAACGCAGAGAATGGTTTTGGTTTAGACTACACGTGCTTGAGTTCGTAGAGGAACATTGTTTCGATGTGTCTCGGTTGATTAAACGAAATGGAGAGAATAACGTGAGAAAAGCGACGAAGGTTAAACGTTAGTGTAAGCTTAGTTGCACGTACCCTGACATTCTCACCTATTCAACGAGAAATGTCATTGGGGATAATTGTGATTATGTTAGGTTAGATTACGTGATTAGCATATGTTTCTACGCTGTAAGTGGAACGTGCTATGAATCTCGGAAGCAGATGATCAGGCAGGTGAGAAGGAATGCATTATCCAATGTACACCGCCCACCCCTTTTGTCTCGGATCTATTTATAAATAATCATCCGACGACCACCGTCCGTCCCAGCATTTGACAATGACGCGAACGCGAGAAAACGGTGGAGTGTTGCGAGAAACAACAGACCTTTACATAAGCAAAATCGTGCAATTAGATGCCAGCGCGATCGTACGTTTATATAGGAAGTGTCTTAATTCTTCAGGATAAGTACATTACTTAGTTAAAAAATTTTATCCACCGGTAAGAATTTCGGTCGATACATCCGTCAGCTGATTGTTCCATTGTTGAACAGCGACATAACGAAGAATTTGGATACTACGTGACTTCCAAAATATTTTGCGCTTCTTTGCCTTGCGCGTATGATAGTTTTCCCAATTGGGTAATTGCCCAAAATAATTTGTGCGATTGTAAGGATTATTTTAATATGCAGTAGAAGAATGTATTATGGTAAAATAAAGAATGAAGTACTACCATGAAGATACGGTGAATCATCGAAATAGTCCGAGAGATTACGTTCAACTGCAGTACTGGAATAACTGCTTTGCACATACTGCATGGCATAACATGCACAATTTTGGTATTTCACTGTGTAGGCTGCAAGTAGATGGATTGTTCTTGAAAAAACAAGTACACAGTGGCTAGTATGTTTGATGTAATAAGCAAGGTTAATATTTAGAAAATAGTCGTGCTTGAACATAATTATTTTTTTCTTGCTTACACCGCGTCCTACATTCGCGCGACCAGTGACAAACTGACTTACAAAAAGAATCTAACAAGTACTCCCGTAGGCTGTCCACATTGCGATTAAGATTGGTTGGGTCGAGTCGGAATTTTCTTCGACGCCATTCAGCATTCCAAATGCCAAGCAGTGAATTTCCAGTCTAATTGATTTTAAAATACCAACATGGAAACCTGGTTTTGGTGAATGGATACGGTAACTTAACGTTGAACTAACACCCCCTCGAAAAGTCGTTTTTCCCGCTGACCCGTTAGAGTACTAAAATTACCAATGCAGCGCCAAATTCGCACCTAATTCTAGTATTTGCTAAATTCTACTACTGATGGCGGGCCATTGCTTAAATGGAGGTGATTTATTGCGAAATTATTGTGAAATTTTGCAATGAAACTGACGGATTGTGTTTCTAAACCTTTATGGACGTGACGGTTCCAAGCCAAGCGTTCCGTATGGCCGAGCCTCTGTCGCGATAGTCGTTTGAAAATGGCAGCGCACATTTCTGCTTATACGCAATTATCGTTCCTAGCACGTCAACTTATATCTTTCGGTCCTATCAGTTGTGTTCGCCGGATGTATGTACGAGTTTTCGACTTTATTACCTGTTTAGCCGAACGCATATATGAGTTCCTCGGCCACATTGACCGTTTACGAAGAATGCATATATGCATTTTTCGGCTCTAGCAGTTGTTTTGGCCGAACGCATATATGAGTTCGTCGGCCACATAGATGGTTTACGCAGAGCGAATATATGTGGCGTTCGTCCGCAAAGGGCTAAGAACAACATGAGCGTCACGTTTTTGATGACTACGATGACTGTTTAGGTTGAAGTCTACTGCTACCTTCGCTTCGTTTTTACTTTGTTACTTGGTCCGGTTAGAATTAATCCACAGGGTGGTAAGCCTAAAGACCTCTAACAAATGCGAAGTGAATGCGGTCCATGTGAGTCGCAGATGATGCAAAGTGAGTGTAAGCAGCGTGCCACCAGTTAGTTGTGGGAGTATTATAGGTTTTGGGGCATTGTTAACTGAGACACTGAAGGGTGCGCAGAGTAGCGAAAATAGCGCACATTGAGAGTAGTGAAGAGTAATCTTGCAGAAGTGTTTGGTTGAATCTCATATCATCTCATAATATACAAATTACAGGAAACTTATTTTTAAGAAAACATTAAATCACAATGATAATTCCTACAATTATCCAACGATCCTCTTATAACAATAAACGATAATTTACACCGAGTTTAGTTCTCTTATGCTTTACCACAGTCCTCAAATTTTACCGTCCCACAGTTTTCCATTAAAACTTCTCGGTATCGTGTGGTAAATATAGACGACACGTTTGACCACGATACAACAACATTTTCAAACACTTTCAACAACTACTCATGGTCCTCGTCCATGTGTCGTAACAACGTGAAATACGATATAGCTGTACTCAGAACCTGTGAGAAGTATAAATTCGATTCATCACTTTATCATCTGCGCGAATTTCCTAGGTAAAGTGCATTATAGTCAACGTATTTACCGAGGCGAAAGTTTCTAATGACATGACAGCAAAATACCCAGCAGTCAATGTGCACGGCCGCCGTGCTCTAACCATGATCATGGCCAAACCATCTTTCACCGCTTTACCCATTCCCTCCTGCGGCAGTATGTACCATCCTGATTGGTAGGCTGCCTCCGAAATCTTAGAGCTTTGAACAATTACATCGTCGCAGGTCCAGGTGTATATCAGCAACTGAGCAAGATTGCCCACGAGGTGAAAGGCAAATACACATTTGTCGCTACTAGTGGTCGATGTCTGTAATAGACGTACACAAAGTTAGAACACAAAGGCACGGGAGGATATTGAACCTATGAAGATTCACTTACTAGAATTTGAAATCCGCCGACACAAATCAACAGACTGGAGAGCAACAGTTGATTTAGTAAGATCATTGAAAATGCTTCCTGCAAATCCTCTATGTAGGATATAAGCGTTGTGTGGCGATGAACGCAGAGCTTCATTTCTCTAAATGCGTATCGAGTAGCCTGGGCCACTGACATTTTTTCCTTGCGCTTTAGGAGCTCTATGCACTTCTGAGGAATGTGTCCGATCTGATAGGCCAGAATATTTAGTTGAGCGGCCACGTGGATATTGAAGGTGCAGACGAAATTATCGTAGCAGAGAATGCAAATTCCGCAATGAATCGCGGAAAAAGACTTGAAAAGAACAGAGTATTAAAAATGCGTTTTAACCCACCTATGGTACAAGCTGAAATATTTATGAAGTTTGGAAGTTACGCGTTAGAAAATGCACATAAAAAAAATCTTATAGAATTGCATATAAAAGATATGCATATAATAGAAATGCATATAAAAGAAATCTCATAAAATTACCTCGAGCATATACAGAACTTCATAATACGGCGACACCGTAACTGGCAAATTTATCCACAGTCTGAAAGGTAGCACTCTGTCGGTTCCGTTCCTGTTAATATTTTCTGAAGACACACATCTTCCTGTTTCACCGAATTGATCTAAGATAGCTTACCAATTACCGGCGTGAGGATATGATTCATGGCAGCGAATAGCACTATCATCGTGAAAATGTAAGTCATCACCATTCCCCTTTGGTCGTAGTAGTTCAGAATTTCGGCCTCGGCCTCCTCGTAATCGGCGTTCCAAAAATGTTCCTCTGCATACTGAATCAGCTTCATCAGAAGCTTCCAGTGTACCAAGAAGTTACCAAACTTCACGATTATCATGACCAGGAGCACGGAGCAGCACAGATTACTAGTGACAGCCTAGAAATGTGTAGAATGCCCTATGATGTACTTCGCTCCGACAAAACCGGCAGAAGAATGAAGAAGGCTAAGTGATCTTTTACGTCGATATCGTCCCGAGAGTAATAGAGGTCAACGGCCTCGATGGAGACCGCCACGACGACCATCGCCATTGCATAAATCATGGCTAAGCGCAGGACCATTTGTTCCTTCTTACTGGTCACGTACCAACAGCCAACGATTTTCATGAAGAATCGCGTGATGTTCACCGACCGGTATTCACCCTTCTTACGCGCCATTACGAGCAGACTACCCTCGCGTCCCGGTCCTCGATAGGCTACGTGAAACGACACGAAATCAGCATTTGCGGAAGCGTTGGGGACAGAATAAACGGGACATACCCGAGTAGAATTTGAACATCGTTGCTGTCTAGTTCAGATATAGAAAAAACGAGATATACATCGGAATTGTCTATTTTTTGTGTGTAGTAGTGGGCTTGAAATGTAACGGTCACTTCTACCAGTGGCTGCATCAAAAAAACTGGCTACTATTTAGATAGAAAATTTAAGATATGTAAATGTAGTAGTAACCTAGCCCGGGCTGGACAGGAAATAGCAAAATAAAATAAACTTCTGGATAATTCTTATTTTTTGCCAACGTATCGTTGTTCCTGAAACGCCGGTAAGTAGGTGTTCAATTTGCTTAACGATTACTTGTATTTATATTGAATTGAAAAATCCACTTTTATATACCTTCTTGGGTGAGGAGATTCGAACCTGAGACCTCTAGCTCACGGAGCCTGTTCCCTTACACATAGACCACAACTCGGATTGTTGTGTGAGAGAGAAAAGAGTGAGATGATGCACAAAACTACGGAGTTTCTTTATAAATGTACGGCACTCGAAGAGTATTTATTTATTTAAAAACAATTCGACATTGCTAGTGCCTCGAACTCTTTGGAATATGTTGTAGTATGTCTACAGCTATCCAGAAAACATTTTATTTCGACATGAACTCTCTAATTTTGCGCAGCATCTTACTTTGCGATGATAAACTATTTTTGTTATAGTTTTTTCGCCTGAACTCTTAACATTTCATGCCCAGGACGTTGAACTCTTCGAAATATCACTCCTGTACGTTGAAAGATCGAAATTCGGTGAGATGCAATCAAGCCATACGCGAAGTTCGCATCTCGTTTTTTAAAACGAGATTTTTGGTGTAAATCATTTGAACTATTGTTAAAACTTGTAAGAATTCCTTGAACTTTGCTGGATGCAAGTAAATTTGAAATTTTTTCATGAGATGCTGACAGTTGAGATGTTAGGTTCACACCGGTGTCGTCAAGCTCGTGAGAGATTCGCTGACTAATTTAAAAGTGCTAGTGGCGACTAGTAATTGGATTATATTTTCTGGGAAAGACAGCACCATCTAGTATCATATTTTCTATGTATTACTACACAACCGCTACGTCAGTAAAACTGTCTATAAATTCTTATCTAGTACTGACCTAGCTGCTAGCAAGAAAATGTAATCTAGTCAATACTATCTACCTACGAGGTTTCACATCGGACGTACTAGATTCATTTCTACTCGGGTAGATGCGACTAACATTACATGTCGTGTGCGCAGAAAAATTTATCAGTCACTTATCTTGTAGATTACTCGCTGAAATCGGTTCTGTCACCCAGGCTCCTGATCTATTGATATCGCTTTGAAGATGTCACGCGGCCAACGTGCAGTCGCTCTAGCGGTTCCCTCGGATTAGAAGGCGTAGGATGTGGGTGGAGAGAATCGGGAGAGAAGGGAAGGTAGTGGTGGTAGAAGAAGATTCGCCATATGCAAATTTATAAGATTGCGTCTGTGGAGCGCATTATGGGCGCAGTTACCAATGGCAGGTATAACTTCCCTCGTTAGATTTAATTGGTGAAAATGGGTGACGCTTGGATTGTGGTCTACGACTCGATCGTCCGGGCAACTACCTCTAGCACCAAGGACCACAAGTGATTCGTCATCGAACGCGGAGAATGGCTTTGGTTTAATTTACATGTGCCTGTGCTCGCAGAAGAACATTGTTTCGACGTGTCTCGGCTGATTAAACGAAACGGAGAAAATAACGTGAGAAAAGCGACGAAGGTTAAACATGAGTGGAAGCTTAGTTACACGCATCCTGGCATTCTCACCAATTCGACGAGAAAAGTCATTGGGCATAATTGTGACTATGTTAGGTTAGATTATGTGATTAGGATATGTTTCTACGCTACATCGATCAAGCCGATGATCAGGCCTGGGGGAAGGAATGTATTAACCAATGTACACAGCCCACTCCTTCTGTCTCGGATCTATTTATAAATAAGCATCCGACGACCACCGTGCGTCCGTCCCAACATTTCACAATGACGCGGACGCGAAAAAACGGTGGAGTGTCGCGAGGAACAACGGATCTTTACATAAGACGCGGAGAATCTAACTTTGTTTGAAAAATCTTACAATTAGATTCTAAGGTGATCGTACGTTTGTAAGATCAGTGTTCTTAATCTCCAGGATAAGTACATTACTTGATAAAAAAGATTATCCACCGAGGAGAAATTCGTTCGATAAATCCAACGGGTGATTCTTCCATTGTTGAACGGCGACATGACGAAGAATTTGAGTACTTCGTGGCCTCTGCACTGGTTTGCTTTCCCAATTTAGTAATTCCTCCAAATAATTTGTACGACTGTCATATCTTTTTTAATCTGTAGTAAAAAAATCTAGTAATGGTAAAATGAAAAATGAAGTACTACGATGATGATACGGTGATTGATCGAAATAGTCCGGGAGGTCATGTTCAACTGCCGTACTCGGATACCTGCTTTGCGTGCACTGCATGGCACAATACGTACTATTTTGGTATTTCACTATGTAGGCTGCAAGTAGGTGGATTGTTCTCGAAAAAATCACCACACGCGGCTAGTATGTTTGATGAAATAAGCAGGGCTAATATTTAGAAAATAATCGTGCTTGAACATAATTATTTTTTTCTTGCTTACATCGCGTCCTACATTCGCGCGACCAGTGACAAACTGACTTACAAAAATAATCTAACAAGTACTCCCGTAGGCTGTCCACATTGCGATTAAGATTGGTTGGGTCGAGTCGGAATTTTCTTCGACGCCATTCAGCATTCCAAATGCCAAGCAGTGAATTTCCAGTCTAATTGATTTTAAAATACCAACATGGAAACCTGGCTTTGGTGAATGGATACGGTAACTTAACGTTGAACTAACACCCCCTCGAAAAGTCGTTTTTCCCGCTGACCCGTTAGAGTACTAAAATTACCAATGCAGCGCCAAATTCGCACCTAATTCTAGTATTTGCTAAATTCTATTACTGCGGGCCACTGCTTAAATGGAGGTGATTTATTGCGAAATCATTGTGAAATTATTTACACGATAATTTACACCGAGTTTAGTGCTCTTATGATTTACCACAGTCCTCAAATTTTACCGTCCCACAGTTTTCCGTTAAAACTTCTCGGTATCGTGTGGTAAGTATAGACGACACATTTGACCACGATACAACAACATTATCAAACATTTTCAACAACTACTCATGGTCCTCGTCCATTTGTCGTAACAACGTGAAATACGACATAGCTGTACTCAGAACCTGTGAGAAGTACAAATTCGTTTCATCAATTTACCATCTGTGAGAATTTACTAGGTAAAGTGCATCATAGACAACGTATTTACCGAGGTGAATGTTTCTAATGACATGACAGCAAAACCCCCAGCACTCAATTTGCATGCACGTTGTGCTCTAACCATGATCATGGCCAAACCATCTTTCACCGCTTTACCCATTCCCTCCTGCGGCAGTATGTACCATCCTGATTGGTAGGCTGCCTCCGAAATCTTGGAGCTTTGAACAATTATATCGTCGCAGGTCCAGGCGTAGATCAGCAACTGAGCAAGACTGCCCACGACGTGAAAGGCAAATACACATTTGTTGCTACTAGTGGTCGATATCTGTAATAGACGTACGCAAAGTTAGAACACAAAGGCACGGAAGGATATTGAACCTGTGCAGATTCACTTACCATACTTTGAAATCCGCTGACACAAATCAACAGACTGGAGAGCAACAGTTGAGTTAGTAAGATCATTGAAAATACTTCCTGCAAATCCTCTATGTAGGATATAAGCGTTCTGTGGCGATGAACGCAGAGCTTCATTTCTCTAAATGCGTATCGAGTAGCCTGGGCCACTGACATTTTGTCCTTGCGCTTCAGGAGCTCTATGCACTTCTCGGGAATGTGTCCGATCTGATAGGCCAGAATATTTAGTTGCGCGGCCACGTGGATATTGAAGGTGCAGACGAAATTATCGTAGCAGAGAATGCAAATTCCGCATTGAATCGCGGAAAAAGACTTGAAAAGAACAGAGTATTAAAAATGCGTTTTAACCCACCTATGGTACAAGCTGAAATATTTATGAAGTTTGGAAGTTACGCGTTAGAAAATGCACAAGTATTATTGTGTCACCGCTAAAATTACGAAAACTAAATTGTACAAAATGATTGTTTGTCCTAATAATCAGCGAATGAAATCTCACAAAATTACCTCGAGCGTATACAGAACTTCATAATACGGCGACACCGTAACTGGAAAATTTACCCACAGTCTGAAAGGTAGCACTCTGTCGGTTCCGTTCCTGTTAATATTATCTGAAGACACACATCTTCCTGTTTCACCGAATTGATCTAATTGTAAGATAGCTTACCAATTACCGGCGTGAGGATATGATTCATGGCAGCGAATAGCACTATCATCGTGAAAATGTAAGTCATCACCATTCCCCTTTGGTCGTAGTAGTTCAGAATTTCGGCCTCGGCCTCCTCGTAATCGGCGTTCCAAAAATGTTCCTCTGCATACTGAATCAGCTTCATCAGAAGCTTCCAGTGTACCAAGAAGTTACCAAACTTCACGATTATCATGACCAGGAGCACGGAGCAGCACAGATTACTAGTGACAGCCTAGAAATGTGTAGAATGCCCTATGATGTACTTCGCTCCGACAAAACCGGCAGAAGAATGAAGAAGGCTAAGTGATCTTTTACGTCGATATCGTCCCGAGAGTAATAGAGGTCAACGGCCTCGATGGAGACCGCCACGACGACCATCGCCATTGCATAAATCATGGCTAAGCGCAGGACCATTTGTTCCTTCTTACTGGTCACGTACCAACAGCCAACGATTTTCATGAAGAATCGCGTGATGTTCACCGACCGGTATTCACCTATCTTACGCGCCATTACGAGCAGACTGCCCTCACGTCCCGGTCCTCAATAGGCTACGTGAAACGACACGAAATCAGCACATGTGGAAGCGAAGAGGACATAGTACACGGGACATACAAGGGACTAATATTACCTGTCGTGTGCGCAGAAAAATTTATCAGTCACTTATCTTGTAGATTACTCGCTGAAATCGGTTCTGTCACCCATGCTCCTGATCTATTGATATCGCTTTGAGGATTTCACGCGGCCAACGTGCAGTCGCTCTAACGGTTCCCTCGGATTAGAAGGTGTAGAATGTGGGTGGAGAGAATCGGGAGAGAAGAGAAGGTAGTGGTGGTGGAAGATTCGCCATATGCAAATTTATGAGATTGCGTCGATGGAGCGCATTATGGGCGCAGTTACCAATGGCAGGTATAACTTCCCTCGTTAGATTTAATTGGTGAAAATGGGTGACGCTTGGATTGTGGTCTACGACTCGATCGTCCGGGCAACTACCTCTAGCACCAAGGACCCCAAGTGATTCGTCATCGAACGCGGAGAATGGCTTTGGTTTAATTTACATGTGCCTGTGCTCGCAGAAGAACATTGTTTCGACGTGTCTCGGCTGATTAAACGAAACGGAGAAAATAAAACACATAAGAAAAGCGACGAAGGTTAAACGAGAATGGAAACTTGTTCGCATGCACACTGACATTCTCGTCTGTTCGAGGAGAAGAAACATTGGAAATAATTGATTCTATGCTATAAATGGCACGTGTTATGGAACTCGGAAGCCGACGACGACGGAATGTTCCACCGAGAAGAAGGAATGTATTATTCACCGTACACCGGCCATCGATGCCTCTCTTTCGTGACGAATCTATTAATAAACAGTTATTCGACGACTACTGTTTAGCCCGACATTTGACAGTGAGGCGGACGCGAAAAAAGACGAAGGAGTAAGGGGAGAAACGGTCGCAAGAAACAACTGACCTTTATGCGGAGAATCTGATCTTGCTTGGGAAATCATAAATGCTAGTGCACTCGTACATTTATACAGGAACTGTTTTAACTGGACAGGGTAAATATCTGTTTAAATAATCTTATTTGATGGAGAAGGTTATTTACCTAGGAGAATTTCCGTCGATCGATCCGACAGTTGATCTTTCCATCGTTGAACGGCGATGCAATGAAAAATTCGAATACTTCATGGCCCCCGAGATATTTCCCGCCGTTGTGCTTCGTGCGATGTACGACAGTCTTCTTAATGAACTAATTCCTCGAAATAATTTTTACAAGTGTAAAATTTATTTGTGATAAAATCAAGAATTTACCATGAACATGAAAAGGTGAACGATAAAAATAGCTGGGGAGGTCACGTTCAAACTACCATACTGGGATAACGGCTTTACGGACACTGCACAGCATAACACGCACGCTTTTGTTATTCCACTTTGTAGGCTGCAGTTTAGTACACTGCCCTTCAAACAAAAAATCACCACACAGTATCTTGTACATATGCTTGACGGAAATGTCGTCCTTTGAGAAATAAGTGTGTTTGAACCGAATTCTTTTTCTTCTTTGTTACTACGGGTCCTACACTCATACCGTCAGTGAACTACCTTAAAAAACGAATATAAGGAGTACTCTCCTTGGCTGACAATGAGCACAGAATAATGCAATTATGATTGATTTTTGCGATTCGGAACTTACTGTAGGAACGCTGGCACGGCGGCACCATCCAGCATTCCAAATGACAAAGCACTAAATTCTAGTTTAGTAATTTAAAATGTCTCCGTGAGTAACCTGTTTTTCGTGAGTGGAGCTGCTGGCTTAACGTTAAGCTAACATCCCCACAGAAAAGTCGTTTTTCCTGCTGAACAGTTTCACCACTGGAGTCGCGAGTGCAGCACTAAATTCGCACCTAATTCTAGTATTTTAGAAAATGTCTTGGCGATGGTGGTGGTGCTAGCTTCATGGATCCGGTTTATTATGAAATGTCTTTGAATGAAGATTAATCGGTTAATCATAATGACGTGTTAACTGTGCGAACATAAAATGACTTATCGTGAATTATCCTCTATAGGAATGAGCTCGAATACGATGAAAATAATCAACATAAGATCACCCATGATACTTAAAATCAATTTAATAATATCTACAAATAGTTTAACACCACCTGACGCAATCTGCAGTAATTATCTCCCTAACACATTTCACTTGTGACCTTTGACCGTGGAGACTTTATCCTTCGATTTCTTGATTGAACTTACGTAGCAGAGCGAAATAGGACAAGGTGGTGCTCAATGCCTAAAATAAATAAAACTGCTTAGAATTATTGTCACGGCCCAACATTCGTGCGTCCGTGATATTCAAACACTGAAAATCAATTTCAACCACACGAATCGTCACGTTACAAGAAATCTATCAATTTCAGGTATCGGTGCCCGTGCAAAACATCGAAACGCCCACACTTCGCGAAGCAGAAACATTCCGAGAACTTATCGGTAAGCGTCTCGAGAATTCACTTCGGAAGTCGGTGCGCTATCGATGTGGACTCGGAGAGGAAACATAAATCAATCGTTCTTTCTTCTCTCAGCTGTGTCGAGTCGCGTGTAATGTGAGTTGCATGTAAGCCACGTCACTGGTAATGTAACGTGGGCGTAATGAACGCGAGAATGATCGATTACCTTGACAAAAGTATCGATAGACACCGTGAAAAATCCGCCTGCCGTGAGGCAGCAAGGCCTGTTGGAGCGGGTCATCACCAGCAGAAGGGCCTTACGAGTTAGCTTGCTATCCTCGTAATCGATCCTCTGCCATGCAGATTTGTATGCTACCGTGCCGACGGCACCACTCTCCTCCAGGACCTCGTGGGACGTGGAGGTTATCACGAATAATTGGAAGAAGCAGGCATTCGTGTGCCAGAGGAAGATCATTCGCCTTACCAAAGTGCCTCTCCCCTATGAAATAAAGAGGGAATAATATACTTTTTTAAAATTAACCAGTCAGCTACTGCCATCTCTTTGAAAAGTGGAGCAAGATATTCGTCAAACACGAAGCACCAAACACCGTAATAACATAGAATTAAGTCGTCGTGAAACAATCGTTTCATTTTTTTAATTTCGTTATTAATATTTATTGTATTACTTAACTCAAATGTATACATATAGCAAATTGTAATTACTTTTTACGCGTGACGAGTATACTAGTCAAAAATTACTAACTGGTTAAGGAAGAAGTAAGACACGTGGTAATTGTACTCGAGTGAGCACATTAGAAGATAATGACAATGTGCCTTTAAATTGCAGGATACCCTGCGGTGAGTCCTCGAATGAGCTATTTGATCTGAAATGGCGTGGAAATTCTTCAGGCAGTTCTCAGTGATCCTCACCAGAAAGACTTGAAATCCAACGACGCATAGCATCGCGCTCGATATCAACAATTGACAAAGAGTGGTGTATCTAAAAATGTCCTCCATTCTGCCCATGTACGAGATCAGACTGAGATGCTCAGCTATGCACTTCTTAAATCTCTCGTAGTACAAGGAAGATTTCGTAGCGTTGATCGCATTGCTGTACTTCATCGCCTCTTTCGTATTCACGTGATCGAATATCATCTCCAATTTGTGCTGGAGAATGCGAAATTGGCCGGCGGCGTGCATGTTGAGGAGGCAGAGAAAATTGTCAAAGCAACAGAAGCAAATCCCCACGTGCACGCATGCCAAGAACTGTGAAACCATAGATCTAGAAAGAATCAGTGCGATATTTGTGCCACGTAATTTCTGTGATGCTATGAAAAGGCCTGTAATTGATAGGAGAAATTGAAGAGTCGTAAGTGGAAAGTTTCTCGAATCTGTTTAAACTTACCTCGACGAAGAAGAAGATTTCGTATTGCGGCGAGAGAGCTGTTGGGACTGGAAGAAGATAGAGAGTGAAGGGAAGTATTCTGTCACTTTTATTTCTTCCAATATTGTCTAAAATATGGGAGACACCATTGTTAAAAACCGTGTGTATTACTAATTGTAAGAAAATATGCACCGTCGCATCAACAGTCGTACCAACGATGGGTGCGAGCGTGTAAGCGGCACAGGTTGCAACCGTGAAGAACGTGAACGCGCCAATCAACAAGCGCCCTTTACGATCGATAGCCGCCAGGACCTTGTCCATATACTCGTCCCGATCGACGAGCCAAAACTTATCCTGCGTATACCGAATCATGCTAATCATGTCCTGTCGGCGTGCGAAAAAGATCGCTATTTTCAACAGTACTACCAATACGGGCATAGAGCTGCACGCGGCGTAAGTTAATGCCTATAAAAAAAAAACACGAAAACGAGAAGTAAAAATATAAACGCTCTAACCGCGTGTTCTCGACTCACGTAAAATTCACCCCAAGAGAAGTAAGTGTCCATCCCCACGATGTACAAAGCAACTGCCATCATGAAGAGAGTATAATAAAGGCTCCAATCGAGAATCCTCTGCTGGGTGGATGTCTCGACGTACCAGAATCCTGCGATTCTCATGAGAATTTCTCCGATTTTAATCGACAGATACGGAGATTCTCTCGATTTCACTGCCATCGCGTTCTACACCTCGACGAGGACTCCACCGTGCTTACTACTTACTGTTCGCACAATTCCTAATACTCGACTAGCTTGTCAGTTTAGAAATTAAAGACACGATGGTAACAATAATGACAGGTCACGGGGATGCGGCGTCTCCCTTTTCTTGCAAGGCTGTCGTTACAAAGGTACTCTGTCTAATATGTATGTAATAGATTAGATGATCAGACTGTTCCGCACGATCGTTAGATCGTGTCGTCGTTTATCGCGGCCCTTCCCAACCCCGGGATTTCCGACTGATTTAAAACGAACATCGTGAAGCTAATAGGGGGCTGAGAAACGAGGAGTATGTCTGAGCTGGGTCTCGGTAAGAACGGAGTTAGCCGATAGGAGGGCTTGAGAAAGGAGGGTGGTTTAGGTATGGGCTATGCGTCACTTAACTCCGAGTTATGTAATGGCCGGGATAAGAAAGGAGGGTGGGACGAGACTTCTCGATACTTCGCGTACGGAGGCTCCTTTTCCTTGCTGAGAGCCGACGGGACGACGACGATGGAAATTGAAAATGCGCAAAGTGAAATTCTGATGTCTACGTAGAAGTTCTGTCGTTGCTCGCGGTGAAGTAGAGGGATGGAAAGAAACAGTGCGATGAAAAAACATAACGAAGTCCACCTGCTCGTCTCATAAACTCTAAGGACTTGGAAGAGGAAGAGAGAATTGAAGAGACGCGTGTCAGTACAGTAGAGGTATTTTATTGTATATATTTCTGTCTTCTTTTTTGAGAAAATACGTATACTTACTCGCAAACTTGGTATTGGTTTCGTGCTCGTGATCGATCGGTTTGGGTATGCCAATCGCATTTCTACAGGATTCCGTTTACAAATTTTCGTTGCGCTTGGAACATTTGCGCGGTAAGGTGCGCGTATGCGCGCACGTCCAATCGTATTTGCGAATTCTTAATTTTATTTCTGCACCCTGCGATTTCCGTCGTATCGGTTACCCCGAACCGCTCCGATCCCGAGGATTGTATCATAGCCAAAGAACATACAACAATACGAAGACTGTCATTCACATATGATAATGCTTACGTATTCGAGCTTAACATTAGATATTCAGTGTGTTTTACAATTAATAGCGATTAACGGGTTTTAAGATTCGTCAATGACACTGGTAACACTTGGTTGGTAAATCTGCATATTTGCTTTTGTTTTTTCTTTTTTTTGCTCTTTTACCTGCGTTTATGTTTTACATACACACGTCGACACGATACTAGACACTTATCAATTTCATTTGCAAACATTTCGTTACATAATATGTTTCTATTATTTCATCGTTATTCGGGCAACGTCTGCTAATCCGCATAACGTTTACCCATCAAAGCAAAGTAATAAAAGTGAAAGTGAAACGTAGAGCATGGGCCGATTCGTCGCGCGCATTGCGATCGGGTAGACCAGGTGCCGATTGCACACGATCGAACGAGAAATTGTTTGTCGGTAGTGGGAAGAATGCTCGGTCTCCGCGATCGAATGCGTCATCGAACCGGCTCAACTTTGCGCACGACGGCGCGCCGACGAAGCCGTTCCGCGGATCAGCCTCACGCACGCGCGCCGATCGTGCTTCATACTTTTTACGTGCACTGAACAAAGCGATCGAATCGACGATCGTAGAAACTATAGAATCTCTTTGCGCGCGACAAAAACGTGGCTAGCTACCAACCAAAGATTCATCATCAAGTATAAAAGTTACTCTTCGCGAAACGCAATCGGATATAATAATCGTAAGAACGCTCGCGTGCGTCGCGGCGCATGCGCGCGCATTTGTCGATCGTTCGAGTTCACCAACGATCTATGTGCGCGCGCGCACGCGCTGCGCGCCTCGACGAAGTGGTACAAAAGTTTAAATACAAGATCCTACTCGCGTGACTTCTCGCTTCGCGCGTGAATTCGAAGCTCTCGTGGGTCCCTCGTTGCTTCGGTATCGTGCCAGTCAGTGGAGAGAAATGCACACGTTCGTTTGAGATGCGTGCACGAAGTCCGTGGAAGGACGATAATCGAAGGTACCGAAGAACGGAAGGCTTCGAACCCCCGGACGAAGATCTCTTCGCAGAAAGCGTGTTCCTACCGCGCGATCAGCCCGACCGTTTCGTACTATTTAAATATATTCCACGCGAAAACCCTCTCTCATCATAGTATAAACTTCCTCGCATCGCACACACTTTCTATTAAACGTACAAATCAGAAGGCCACCACGTATATCTGTGTTTCGTTTTTTTTTACGTTTTCGTCTTTTTGCGTAGCCACGTATTCGGAGGACCCTCCTGAAAACGAAGCTCCGCTCAATTCTCCTCCCTCGTCCTGCCTCACTGTTCTCACCGTTGTTACCGCATGATTTAACGTGACTTGTTTCTCGATCCTGACGAAGCTATATGGAATCTGATCGATGTGGGGTGTACTCGTGAAACGATGCGTGTTTTCGTGTGGTGTATACTGATTCGCTAACTGCGCGATCGAATCCCCGAACCAATTCGTTTTCTCGACTCTCGTGGAACAAATCAAATCTCGCGTCTCACTACCTGGTCTCAAGACGATCCTATTCCAATCTCGTGCGTATCTGCGAGTCGACGAGTCTTGAACGAGAACGTTACACGACCGCGTGCATACCTGGCGAAATTCTTTTCCGTGCGTTCATACCGCGGCGCGGATTTACGTAGCGCCAACTTTCAATACACTTTCAGCGATCGATCGTTTAACAACGCGATGTAATACCCCTGGACGTTCTCCTCTGCGCTCGGCATTCCCCACGCATTAGTTAATCGCTGCGCGCAATTATATTAATGACCTTTTCCTCGTCCCGCCGAAGCATTAATCGCAATCCTGTAACGTGGTATCGGTGTTGAATCTCTCATGACGTTTATCACGATGGATCGCACAGCAGACGCGGTGATGTTCGTTAATGAAGATGCAGGGTGCGGGTCTCAATATTCAATCTCGACGATAAACCCTTACGCGCGTGCTACCCTCTTATCAATTCAACGTAACCCTCGTTCGTTCCGCGTTTTCACAGTGTTCCACACTTTCCTTCTCTCGTGTCTCCTCGAGACGAGTGTACACGCGAATCATCGAGCTGTCTCGTAAACCGAACGTCGTCATTGCGAGTATCGATCACCTAACAAACTCGAAGATAAAGTAAGGATGATAAGACCGTGGAAACGAGGGAAACGTCGCCAATTAGAATCGATAATAATATCAGCGAGCTCCACACGAGGAAGATTCAATCAAGCAAATAAACCTGATTCCTGAGTTCCTCTGACGAATCTATCTGCGACTTTACTCGATACTGCTCTTTACGCGTCGCGCGGTAACCGCGTGACTACCGTTTGCAAACGAAATCGTGGATGGATGGGGGCACATTGGGTATCACAAGTACACTAATTAAACGCATCCTCGTGCGCTGGCCCGATGGCTGAAAGTTCGCGTCTCAACGTGAGATCGAATTTCACCCGTCGCGTCACCGTATGCGAGAGTAATTGCGAGCGAGAGATCCGCGAAAGGCTGAGAATCCGTTGGTTCTCCACCTTTTGCGCGACCCTGCGGGAAACGTGACGTCTAATTACATCGAGTACAACGAAAGACGGGTATTCTTGATCAGCTTTGGAGTGCGAGGAGAGCGCGCGCAAGCTGCCTCGCGTAAAGCCAGGTTTAATAACGACGAAATTCCGATGGGAGGGGTAATGTGGGTAGGGCACGTAATGGTAGAACACGATAATGACGAGGAAGAATGGCGAAGATGACGAGGAGGACAACGAGATAGTCGCGCTCGTTAGAACAGCGATGATATATCGGATTAACATTTGAATTCGCTAGGCATACAATAATATATCTGTGTATATATGTATGTATATGTATACGTTTAGTTACACGCAATAAATATGTACACGTACAGAGAGACAGACAACAGATTAGATGTACGTGTAATTCTTACGCGCGAGTACCCTTTCGGATTTACAGATATCTAATGTTAACCGTTTATAGTTCGATGCATAAAACAAACATCAATTGCACACGTACACGCGTCGAGAACGATTAAATTTACGGAGAAATCAATGAGTCGGCCCCTTTTGATTATTCTTTCTCCTCTACGTATAATAATAGAATGCGTGCGTACATCTTTTTTTTTTTGAGCACCATACAAGCTATGGGGACTTGGAGCCCGAGCGAAGCGAAAGCTCCAGGGACTCCTGTTCCCAGTTTATTTTTATTTATTTCCTTACGTCTTGAACTAGTGGCGCGAAAGTTCGCAGATAATACTTCCGAAAGAATGGTTTTATCTCTGTAAACGGAAAAAGGGGACGGGGCGAGAGAGGGGTAGACTTTTGGAGGATCTTTTTTTTGCTTTTTTCTTAAACTTTGCTCCTTTCTCTGTCTTTCTCTCTCTCTCTCTCTCTCTCTCTCTCTCTCTCTCTCTCTCTCTATCTATCTATCTATCTCTCCCTCTTGGCTCGCTTCGCCACCTTCTCGCGAGAGAATCGTACAATATTATCGCAAAATCACGACAGATATGAATAAGGATATTTCCCACACGCGTCGTCCCACCTGTACTCCGTTTCTCTTATAGCTATAAGCCCGTCTCTGTCATTCGTATAAAAGTCTTTACGAAAATAATTGCTCTGTCGTAAAATCCACCGCGCGGTCCATACGATTACACGCACACTCTACGTCGTCTTTCTCTCTATCTCTCTCCCAGACAAGCTCCACTTACGTATTTCTCACTATTCTGCCCTTCACAATTCTGCTTTACGGTGGCCGTAAAGACTCGAAGAAAAACACATTGCCTTACGATAAAATTACAAAGCGGGGACGCGCTTTAAGCGCTTGTCCCACCGCCATAACGTCGATCGGATCACGATCGATCACAATAGTCATTGGACTGGAGCATTTCGTGCATTCTCTCCATCTTATCCTTCGCTCCCATTTATTATAATAGTATTTCTTTCTTTCTTTCTTTTTTTTTTGGGTTTTTTTTTTTTTCGTTGTCGCTTCCAGGTCGCGACAACGATAACGAGGAGTCTCGGAGTGATCCACTTCCGACGAATCGAGGCTTCTCGAGTGAATTCGAAACGATCGAAGATTACGTCGTCGAAGAGGACGAATTTCACGATTAAATTTAATCGCGAAGAGTGGACGCGACGTCGACGAATCGGTCGAGTACGATTTCCACCCGGGAACGTCGATTCGTGGCACGAAAATTCATACGTCACGCATACACTACACTCACGCGTATTTATTTGATATTACTATAGTAGAGGCAGGGGAAATGTTTACACGTATATTTGATATTACAGTAGGAGACATCGAGAACGCGCAAGGACGCGCTAATATCGCCGATCGATCAGTCGAACGGGCGTCTCGGGGTTCTTAAGCTTTCAATTTCCTAAGGACCCACGTTACAATTGTGGAGAAGCAAGGATGACCGATGCGCGCATCGCCGTATCCACGCGATTCGAGTGGATCGAATCTTATTGTTAGAATAGGGCGAATCGATCTTTCGGCACGTCGATTTTAATCTCTTAGAAGCTTTAGCGTAGGCTCCCATCTCCTCGACTCTTCGGCGTCGCTTCTATAATTTTACATTGCGCCGAGAGGCTGCTTCCTCTCCGTTTAATGGCAAAGGTACGAGGTCATTATTGTCGCCATTTAACGCGATTACGCGCCGCGTAATGGTGCTTCTCACGGTGATCCCAGGGATCTGTGTGGCTCGTCACTCTTTCACCGTTCAAGCTTTCTCCGTATTTTCTTCTACCCTCTCCTCCACTTGTCTTCACCCTCGTCTACTACTTCCAATCATGGCGACACGGATCGTTTAGGCGAAAGACATTATTAATCCAAGCTTCATCCAATTAATTCAACGAGACGCATGGTCCAACGATTCGGCAGCTTCCTTATGCGAACTCATTCTGCAGCGCGCGGTTCTCTCTCTCTCTTTCTCTCCCTCTCCCTCCCTGTCTCTCTCTCTCTCTCTCTCTCTCTCTCTCTCTCTCGTTCATTCTCTCTCATCCACCGTTATATATACATATATGTATGGCACCTTATAAGAAACTCCGCAAAGTGTCTAGGTCAACTAACGTTCCAGTAAGAAAATATATGTGTGTATATATATCCTACTAGAGCCGATCGTGCCTAAAGTGATTATTGTTATTATTATTAATTATCATTATTATATTTCTTTTTGTTATTATTAAGAGTATTCCCCATTAAAGTTTTCCCCTTTCGCAGTGCGGAGGTAGGGGTGATCGGTGTCGATCGACAAAAATTTTCAATCTTTCCACGTTGCTTATCGATGCTCTTCTGAATTCTCCCGTTCTATCATCATCGCGCACGGCACAGCCACAAAGACCCGCAATCGCATCCTCTCCATTCTCAATTCACCTGCCTTACCTCGTGCTCCAAAACACGATACACAGTGGTAATCGTAAGTGACGCGTGTGTTAATTTTACTCGTCGTTCCTTAAATCACTGCATGCAACTTAGTGATTTAGAAATCCACTTAATCTTAGTCACTAGCCTATGAACTAACATCAGGGTGCGGCCAAGATTGCGCGGGACGCGAGGGCGAATTACAATCGTTTGAAATGTTTTCCGTCTCCCTCGCGTACCGACGGCCCAAAGGAAACTGGTGCACACTGTTTGCATCTTTCCCGAAATTCATTCGCAGGTGTGACGCGCCCCTAATTATGTCTCATGGCAGTGCACCCACACGACTTCTCGTGCACACATACGAGAAAGAAGGAGAAGCTCGAATTTCCTGTTGCCATATTTCTCGCCTCGCCTCTCTTTCCCTCCCTCTCTCTTTCTCTCTCTCTCATCCTCACTTACTCGCGTCGAGCCACTTTGTCCCGCTAATTGCCTTTCCCTTTTACGTTCAACCATCCCTTTGTTCGCGAAACGTCGGGGGAAATCGCCGTAGTAAGAGAGCAAATCCTAAAATTGTCTAATGGGTTTTCCTGTTTCTCGCGCATTTTAACCAGCTCGTGATTTCCACCACCACCTACGGAGATTTTCCCCGAGGCGACGCGCGAGAACAAGAACGGACAAAGCGTATCGACTAAGGAAAGACTTGAAATACCTTTGAAAACTGGTGCACCGAATCCTCGCGAGACTACAAACAACAGCGCTCGCATCAACGTACACGCGAACGAGGCCTGGCCTCCGCGAAAGTCAAACCTACTGATATATCGGCGTTCTTAGGTCGCCTGCTTAAAAGACTAGGAAAAAAGGTGCGAGAGAGAAATCTGTCTACTCTCGATGTCCAAGGAACTGACGCTCCAATCCAACTATTCATCTCCTCCTCGTTCCTCTACCGGGACGGTAGACATCCGGCCCGAGTAACAATCGACGCGATCCAAACAAACGGATCCAATCCGCTCAAACCGGCTCGCAAAATACCCGTTAGGGTTCTCCGTTCGGGACATGGTCGGCCCAGCCGCCGCCGAAGGCGTCGCGGCGTAGCCCAAAAACTACTTCAGTTGGTCACGTACCAATCGACTCTCTCTCGGCCGATCGTTTCCAATGAAAACCAAGATCGACGGAACAAAGACAAATTTACAACGGCTTGGCTCGCCTCGCGGCACTTAGACGCCGGTGTGGTTGAAGATGTAGGACACGTTGCTGTCCTGGTGAATAGGTGGACCGTGGCACACAGCTCGCCTCGTCGAAGTATTGTTGTTGTTGTTGTTCACGTAGTAGGAGGACTTGCGCATGCTGGTAGACGACGATATCATTGCCACGGTCTCGTAGTAGCGCAGCTTGCCGCAGCAACGGCCGCTCTTCAGGATGGCCACGAAGCCGCGACGATACTTCTTGTTGAAGAACGCATACAGGATCGGATTGATGCATGAGTTACTAGCGCCGAGCCATTGGGCTATCGGTGTTGCGATCGGCAGAATCTCGTCGTTCCTCTCGGTCGCGTCGCCGCCCAATTTGATCACCGTGAAGATCACGTAGAGTGGTAGCCAAGATAGAACGAACAGTATCACCACGACCATCAGCATCTTCACCACCTTGACCTTCGACTTCTGCTGTATCCTCTCCATCTGGGCGTCCTTCGTGTCCGTCGGTATGTTCCTGCGCCAGACCTTTATCCAGATCAAAGTATAGCAGAAGCTGATCAGAACGGTCGGCAATATGTAGCAGAGGATTAGATTGCCGATCAGGAAGAAGAGGGAACTGTCCTCGGGACGAGGCCATCTCTCCAAGCACAAACGTAGGTCTGGATCGTCGTCGTAAATTGCCACCAGATCGAAGAAGAGCAGCCAGGGTGAGGTCATTGTCAGAGCGACAAACCAGATCACCACTATCATCATTCGAGCCCGTCGTTTCGTTATCTGGCACTTGAGGGGCCACCAGATCGCCAGGAATCTGAAACAAAGTGAATCGAGTTATTCCGAGCTACGGCTGCTTCGCTGTAAAGAATCCTCGATGCTGTAACGTCGATTGTACATCCAACGGGTGTAGAGATCGGCGATCTTACGCAAAAAGCGAGAAATCTATTCGTCACAATGCCAGCTAGGCTACGCACGGTTTCTAATAATCGGAAGTTTCGAAATAGCATCGGTCCGCTCGATCGCATTGCTCCGCAATTCTCCCAGTTGCGCGTGATTTATCGGGAGAGAACGCATTCCTCGGGAGCACATCGGGGACGAATTTCGACCATTGGTAAATCGCGGCGATCGTAAACGTTTCGCTTAATTCGTCGGTTCGCCGGTGCCGGACGGTGGGTGCGGACGAAGCTGGTCATTATTTATCGGGAAGCGAATTAAAACTGAACGCCTGGTTTACGATGAGAGTTTTGCGCCGTACGGTGCTCGCGGGTCCAACGTGCTCCACGACGTGCCCACGCCCACGCGTGCCGGCGAACGAACGCTCGGGGGGTCCCAATGTGTACGAGCCAACCGGTCATTCTTCGCGTTTCCATTATGGTGCTCCGGTGCGGTACGGGCGACGAATATTTCCATTCCCCTGCGTTTGCGAAAGCGCTCGTTTGCCCTCGTCACGCTTCGCCGATCCTATGCGCGGAGTCTAAGAATAGAGCTACCACATCGGTTTCGCGTGCGTTTCGATAGCCGAGGGTCCTATTCGGTGAGCGCGACAACCCGTGAATTGACGCACTCGCGAAACCACGAGAGAAACCGGGCAAGGAAAGAGAATCAGATTTTTCTCCCTCGAAATAATCAAGTATAAACGTGTCCGGGTGTCTTTAGGACTGGAGGAGACGAAGGAGCGATCTTTCATCGCGCGGAAACGTTAATGAAAGATCGGTAGAATCCTCGTCTCTGGCCGCCTTCGACGTCTCCCTCCTTCTCTCCTTTCTATCCACTTTTCACCATTTCCATTAATACCTCCCACCTCTCTATTAAGCCTCGTCCGTGGCCTTTAAGAAGCGCGACATTAAGAGAGGCAGAAATTCTTGCCGCTCGCCCTCGACCACCTCCCTCGCGCCTTCTCTTTTTCATCGACGATTTATCGGATAATTCGTTTGGCGCGCGTGCCACCAGTAAACTATCCCTCTCTTTCTCTCTCTTTCAGCAGCGTCGTCCTTCGATTCCATCGGCCCGCGAGCGACTAGCGTAGAAGGCAGCGAATGTTAATACCGTCGCTTGTCGGCGGTAAAGAGTCCTTCCATAAATCAGGGAGAACGATACCGATCTTCTCAGGAGGGTCTCACACGCGCGCGTCTACTTCCGAGTCCCGATACCTTTGCGCGACCGTGCGAGCCAGGCACCGTTCGCTTTTATTACGCATATGCATTATGCAAAACCGTCTCCGCGCCTCCTACCCTTCTTCTTTTCTTGCTTCGCGGGAGGAAGAAGAGGCTTAGTCCACGAACTTGCACGCGCGAGAGAGGACGAGGACAAAAAACAGTTCTCTCGAATCGCGGATACCGACGAGCAAGGTATCGATCAAGGTCGAAGCCTGGGTACCAGGATGGAGGAGGTGGAGGAGGACGAGCACGAATATGTACTCGTTTGTTATGTGCAAATGTGTGTGCCTGCGTGTGCCACTCGCCATCGCGTCGATGCAAACAATGAGTACGAGGGAGCTTCCGGCACAAATATATAAAGAGTTCGGTTTCTGCAGTGCTAACAGTAGTATCGATTTGCGTCTCGCACTGTGTTACGCTGCTAACGGAAAGCCGATAAAACGTTTAACATGTTCAAGCTGGCAAGTATATCCATCCACTGTATTCCTCTGTGCTGATGCGTTTCTGTATTGGCCCGTGCGTGAAAAGTGGTACCGTGTACGCGCGACGTGTTCAATCTCCATTTATTTCAAATTACTGAATTCCCTCGTGTTCCGCGTATGGGGTCGAAAAAAGGCTCTGCCTTTGGCTCGCGTGAATTCGCCAGAGAAATTGATTCGACCCTGTACGGCACTCTGTTCGATCATCCTGTTCTCCGGATAGAATCTAGTTCAGGAAAAAAAAAAAGGAAAAAGGACGATAGTCGAAAATTGTGTCCTACCATTTTCCGGCCTTTATCACTCGAATATAGTTCCACGGCGACGAGGCGATAAGAAATTAATCAATTCGGTGGAGTACCTCCACTTCGAAAGCAAGAAAGATATAATTTGCGCGTGAAAGGATTCGCTGAATGTCGTTATCTCTATTTTACAGTTTCTCCTGCTGACGATCGCCCTGGTGGCCACGACAGCCTCGCCAGTCCCGCCCATCGTGACTACCCATGGCTTCGGCTACCCACACTCTTACGTCAAAGTGATTCCGGTGCATCCCGGTGTTGTACCCCTCACCTACCATCATGGGTACAAGTGGATCCACCCAGGCTCGGTCTACGTCTACTAGCGATCCCTTTGAGCCTGCTCCACAAATTCATAAACGTTAATATTATACCAGACTACTGCCGCGCTTCAGACCCCCATTCAATGTAGCCCCGCATCGCACACAAACACACGCACACCCCGAAAGCCTAAGTGCAAGCGTTCGATGATGCACGCGCACGTGAAGTAATTGCAAGTTTTCAATCACCGCTCGCCGAATCGGGCCGTGTAATTTTCATCCACTCTCGAATAAAATACACGGTGGAAGAATACCGACAAGGGTTGAAAATCTAGCGGAGCCCCTGACTCATTCTCATCCAGCTACGGGCACCACCTCTCCCGCGCCAATTTCTCAATTAATTTCAACGACCCTCTCGTCGCGCTCGTTCGTTCGATTTTATGCCGGCCGTAAAGCGCACATGCCAGGAGATCTGCACTCGCGCAGATCCGCACATCCACGCACATACGCGCACACCCTCGCTACGCGAAGATCGTGGGTGTGCGCGCGCGCGTGCTAAACGAGGTGGTACTCTCAGGAATCTCTTTCGCGAATTTGACGCCACCGCCGACTGCGCGACGTGACAACTCGAGGAGAATTCGCGGGACATGTTTTCCTCAGATGGATCGTCTTCGTAGTAGACTTGTTGTTGGGTTGTTACCGCGCACTCACTCGATTCGCACGCGCCTCCTCCACGCGGTATCGATAACACGGTGGAGAGTAGGGCGTTTACGCGCCTTCGACTTTATTGCAAAGTTGCGGATGCGAATGGCGGAGCCTCGAGGACGATAAAAACGACGCGTGCACCGGTGAGGGTAGATAAGACGAATTTTACGAGCGCGCGCAGCGCATCGAAAGGATTCGTCCTTCGAGAGGGTCCCTCTTAAAGGGCGTTTCGAAAGATTCGAGAACTCGGAGCGAAGAAAGAAAGAAAAAAAGGGGGTATATGTCAGCTTCGCACGAAGAGAAGGTCCACCAGACTTTTTGTAATTAAAATTTTATTAAAATTCCATATGAACGTGGGAAGATTTCAGGATGATTTTTGGGTCTTTTTTGGTGGGCGGAGGGGTGGCGGAGAGGTGGTGGTGGGGAGGTGGCGAATGAATCGGGCGAATGTTCGAATTTCGTCTCGAATGATGGGAACGAAAGGGGGGGGACGGACGACGAAGGGCAGTGGAAAAGAGAAAAGCGAATTGAAATTCTCGCCGAAACTCTCGTCGAACCTTGATTGAACGATGGATCGTCAGTTTCGTTTCCTTCTACCGCGCTCGATTTGGCCTTGAAGTCGAAGAGATATTTCCTTTCGTGGCGCGGACAGACACCATTTTGGCATTGGGTGCGACGAACGATGATGATGATGTAGAGGAAGGCCGCTCTTTTGTGATCCACTTATCCTCCTTTCCCCGTTACTCCGTGATCCTTCCTTCTCTCGCGCGTACGCATATTACCTTTTTTTTTGTTTTATCTTTTACCAGGAGATAGTAGAAGAAGAGGGGGGGTGGGGGGTGAGGGGCGAATGGTTTGAGGGGGGTGGGAGTCGTGGGTGGTTTGCTCCAGGGCTGTCTCGTCGTGACTTGGTGGTGGTGGTTGGTGGTGAGATAAGTGGTTGGTTGGGTCGTCTAAGCGTCTAACCATGAAGACCACCATGAAGGCCATGCGAGAGGACTACATGGGGAACATGAGCGGGGGTGAGGACGGTCTTGGTGACGATCGGGGCCCTGTGGACGATCGGGGCGATCGGCTGGTGGACGACATGGGCATAATGTGCGGGGGCAGCGTGGCTGATCACCTGTGGTGCGTGGATCGGTCCGATTCCATGGTCCAAGACGACGCCGGTGAGGCCTCCGGGAGCAGCAACAGCGACGGCCAAAATGGCGGCGAGAACAGCCTGCGAATTTCGTCCAATCGGTAGAGAGCGATCCACTCGTCGAATTAACGTTTAGAGCGCCGACGAAATGTTTCGACTTCTTTTTCAGAAGAATACGCGGAAGAGAATCTAAGGTCCCCTTGCGAAATCAGGCAAAATCCCATCGCGATCTTGAACCTAGAGTATGCGCGAACACGCGAGACGCGTTTAGGACCGGGTTTGACCCCTGGCATTAACATAACTCGCGCCAAGGAAGGAAAGGGGATTCGAATTTTACGATTTCGCGGCGCGTATTCTCCTCCTACTCCTACCCCGTTCTCCGTTCGGCGTCGCGATGCCTGGTATCGAGGCGACGCCGACGCCCGTCGTAGAAGCAATCCTAACGCGTATCGAGTTACGTCTCCTCGTGGAGCCGCGTATCGTGGCGCACTCGTGTGTCGCCGTTCTCGCGCACGCTTCGATGTAAATTTCGCGTATTTCCCTCGCCTTCGAACGGCGACGGCCTCCCCTCCGATGCGTATCTCGCGGGATTTATATCGTCGCCGCGTGGGCACACATCGAACACGTTCAACCGCACGAGAGAAAAGCGTTTCGAGTGGCACCGTTGCCACCTTATTACGAGACCGACCGGCGGTGCGCGAGGCGAGTGAAAAAACGAACCACGGAGAATTTAGAAAAATCGAGGGCCCAATGGCAACGCGTTCGGTGACCCTGGTCGGAAAAAGGTGGAAAAGGAAACGGATGAATAAAAACGAACACGGCAAAAAGAAACTTCCTCCGGTTAGCGTCCCGCTCCTCCATCCCCCTCCCGGTCGACCGAACTGCATCACTCGCGTGCGGTAAACTGGATTCTGAACCCGACGACGACGACGACGAGGCCGACATTTCGCAATTTTACCGAGAAGCCAAATGTAATCGATGCAAAACGCGAGTCGTGTGCCGTTCCCAATAGGCGAGAACGTACGCGAAGGCATGGAACGTAAGAAAGATACGAGAGCTCGGGCTCGCTCGTGGGAATGCGTCGACTTTACGTGTAAATGCGCGGGGGTTAGAGCGCGGGGGTCGAGATCAGTGGAAAAAGAAAATGGCGAGAGACAGTAGGCATGCTCGCGAGCGGCATTCCATTTTGCCGACTCTCTCTTTACCTTACTGAGGGAACCTCGACGTATGCAAACGGTCGGAGAACTTTTGCGATAGTCGACGCGCTGTTTGTCGCGCGTACGCTTCTCTCTGCCTATCTTACACCCACGAGCAATGTCCCCACGCGAGTGAGACGCGGAGTGGTATGCGCGTGGACGCTAGATCTGCTAGTGTGTGCACCCCGTGTGCATTGGCTAACAATGTGCATGCTCCAGTGATTTCGCTCGCTCGTAGCATTTTTGCGCGATCCGGCCGTGCGAGCGCGCGCGCGCGTTGCAGTGACTCGGAGCCGTTCGAGCGAACGTAAGGGCACGTCTTTACGGGTAGATACCGCGAGGCGAGCGCGAGGAGAGCGCGAAGCGGAAAGGTCAGGAGGGGCACACGACGACGCGAAGCGAAGGTGGAAGGAGGACGACACGGTGAAAAGTGCGACGAGCACGAGCCGAGAATTTCAGTGCGTCAACCCACCCTCCGACCTTTCCGTAGTCCTTCCTTCCGTGTCTCTGTTTATCTCGTTCCATTCTACCAATCCATCCGTCCCACCCTTTCTTCCGTCGCGTCCCACCACGCCCTCGTTCATCTTCCTTCGCGCCGATGCACGGCTCGACGCTCGCCTTCTACCGACCATCGCGACAACGTTGGAACCGCGCGCACAACCCGTCCTCGCATCTTTTTTATTCATCGCTCTCGGGTGGTGAACGAGGACGCGAAGGGAGTATGATGCACGGTGGTGGGGAATATTAAAAGGCGCTGTTTACACGGGAAAGCACGTCGCGAAATAGCGAGAGCCGCGAGAGAGGCCGTCTTATCGAGGTGCCCGCAGCCCGGCGTTCCCGCCTCGTCGGCCACCTTCCATCCGAGCTAGACACGTTTCGGATATTCTCTCCCCAAAAATCGCGACCGAAAAAACATAGATAGCGAAGTTTCGATTCCACGACGATATCTAGTCACTCGACCCGGTTACACGATGCAGGAGAGCCGATACGGCGAATACATAGCGACGGAAAAGGAGAACGGTGTAATTATTTTGCAGAATTCCACGATCGATCGAAGAGAGCCCCCAGGACGGGGGTTCTCTCTCTTGTAGGAACCCGAGAGAACAATAAGCAGCGCGGTGAATACTGCCTTGCGAGAGAATAATGAGAATGAGATGCTTGATGCTCTTACCAACTTGAACATGTTGATGGGTTGTGGTGGGTTGCTGGTATACTTCTCGGAAGTAAGTGAGCTTATGCTCTGTACGTTGTACAGCGGCCCTTTTATACAGCCGGGGATTTTGAAAAAAACAGGATAAATTTGTGTCACGTGGTACGTTCCTAGCGCATGATGTTAGACGGTGGCCGGTTGAGTCAGCCGATCTCCGATGAGGGGTGGGGTGCTAGCGGACCAATCGGATCGCTTTACCGGTTCGCGCGTCATCGGCGACGGTCAATCCAGCCCCTTTCAACCCCTCATGCGGCCGATCGCGCGAAATTGGGTTAACACACTCTATGTGCTAATGCAACGTTACCTGCGCCACAGTCAACAAGCGCACGCGCGTGCGCGCGTGCGCGTGTTCACGACGCTTTGCGTTGCACGCACGTACACGCGTGCCCTCCGTCTAGGGTAAGTACACGTTTGGTAGCACACGATAGATTGAAAAAAAAAGGAAGATTCGACGCGCGTGCACATCATCGTCGATGAGAGGCCTGGGTGAGCGATGGAGCGCGAGCGCAAACTCATTTCGTAGAAAACACAACGCGTCGCATCTTCTCTGCTCCATGACCTTCCGCTTTTGCGCGACGCACCACGGACGGTGGTGGAAAAGGAGGCGCGAGAGGCGAGAGACGTAGCGTTTCTTAGAGGGTGGATGAGCGTGTGTTCTTAAGATGGGGTGTTTCTTCCGTACCGGATGATATTCGTCCACCGCCTTTTCTCACTTCCGAGCTCCCGCGATGAACTCGCCGAGAATATCCTTCCACGGGCTCGCCCCGATTGAAGATCTCTCCCTCCTTTTCTGGTTCTCTCGGTCTCTTCGCTCGCGAGAATTCTTCTTTAGTTTTTACGGAGTAGTCGGAGGGACGAGATTATGCGTACGTGGGTGGGTGTGGAGAGCGAGCGAGTCGTTCGAAGAGGGTAGGACATTGGGGGGTGGAATGAGAATGCACGGGATTTAGAGAAAGTGGGTAGAGCCGAGACGCATTCGCTCGACACGTGCCGTATCCGAACGTTTGAGAATTGTAATTAACTATATCAGATCGATTTCTTTCTCTCTTTCAACGGAATTGATTTTTCCTCTTTCGCCGGCATTCCGCGTTACGAGTGTTCCTACGATTAAATTCCACTCGACGGATTTCTTCGCGTGAGATCGGGTCGAGAGTAGCGCAATGTGTTTTTTTCCGTGACAGGTAAATACGATAGTGCGTGTGACATATCCTCTCTATCGACATCCTTGCATAATTGATTCGTTCCGAGTGATGCAACTTGCAACATGGTTGCAACGTTTTTGCACGTCTATCCGGCTCATGGTTCGCCACGGGGCAATTACTGTTTCGTTAGCGAACTGTTTTCCCAATTATCGAGCGGGCGGCCAGTTTCGACGGTGAAGAATCTTTCCTTTCAATTTATTAAAATTTCTCAAGTACCCTACTTTAAGGGGTTCGCCGAGAGGGCGTCCTTAAGCGGAACGAGACGCCCTTTTCCGTTTCGTGCCCGCTACTCTCACCCTCGGATCCAATTTTGCATTTGTGGATGAAATTGCTTATCGCGGGCTCGGGCCACGACTTAATTAGATCTCATTCACTCGCGGCTCCATTCGCTTGGCATACTGAGCGGAAGCTTCCGGCGCGGGGGTAGAGTGAAAAGAATTGAAATGCCGTCTCCCGGGAGAGACTTTCTTTTCTCTCTCTTTCTCACGTTCTCTCTCTCTGTCTCTCTCTCTCTCTCTCTCTTTCTGTCGTGGCCTTCTCCTCTCTCCCGTGAACGAAGATCACAGCGCGTGCACTTTGCCACGAATGAGTCCCCCTTCGTCCGCAGGTTCAATAACACCGCGATACCCAACGTGTTTATTCAATCCTGGGCAAGAATCTTTCCTGGACCAATGCGGAAGCTCGTAGCAGAGGATGCGTGAGAGAGAGCGAGAGAGAGAGAAAGAGAGAGAAATCATAGAAGACTCGAGGACTTCTCGGATTCACAAATACCATGCAACCAGGAAGATTGCAAACCCTTCCGAGATATTGAAAGCCACCCTACTGGCGCGAGTATTCGAGTCATTTCGAGTTTCTCGGTAAGCGAGGAACGTTGAATTCCCAGCCTCTTAGCTCGCGCGCAGTCTAGTATTTCGCGAGCAGATACTGAGCTTTCGATTCTGTAGCAAATTAAATTCTTCGAAATAAATTGAAATCTTTTTACATCGAAACTCTCGAGAAATTTCCTCGTTTATCGCTACTTTGCCAATCGTCTTCTTAACCTTGGTAACTACTAGCTTGTCCTACTTAACGCGACACTTCCCTTGACACGCGGTCTTTCTCTCATCGAGCGACACTTTTCATCGCGTTAAACTACTTTCCAAGATCAAGTACAATTGAGATCGAGAGAATCTTCTTTCTCCTCGGCCGGTGTCGCCGAAGGAGCGTCTGTTTAAATGGTCGCTTTGCTCGTTAAACAATTAAATCAACGATGCTTCAACTCGTCACGAATTTCGCACGCTTCTTTCCCATTGTCTAATATCACGTGGAAAGTGGAAGAGCCGTCGCATTCCCGCGATGCGGTGCGTCCGATGCAATGGAATTCTAATCGTCCCGACGGCGGCGGACCCTCTCGATGCAACGGACGCGACGGTATCTCATTCGCTTCGACGGCACTTGGCATCTGATTCGTTTATACAGCACGCGAATTCTAAGGAGAACGGGAAAGAATGTCGGAAGTGGAGCTCCTCCCGGATGAGACGTTCCGAGCAACGGGGAGGCAAAATTTCATTCGACATTTTTACCGTGCGTGACGCGCCCCTCATTCTTACCGAGCATTCTTATCGTAAGCATTTAATTCTCCACGTTTCCTTCTCGGCGTACAACGCGAAAAGGAAACATCTCTTCATCTTCATCTTCAACGAAGGGGTACCAGGCACGTAAAAGCTTTCAACGATCTTATCACGAAGACCGTAGAGGGGTCCAGACGTTTCTCCCCGGTAACACGATAGGACGTATTCCACCAGCAGCGCTCAACCAAAGCCGAGCACCCTCGCAAACGGCGCACGTCTGTCATTCGTCTCGATTGCCGCAACCTCTCTTCGCGATTCCTTCCTCGCGCTTCCTGAGATTTAAGAGTCTCGGACAAAAAATATTCCACGAAGAGGGGCCAGAAGTAAAGTGGCGCAGAATCTGGAATGACGTCGCGTTGGTCAGCAGTCTTAAATCCGATGGTCGAGAGAAAATTGACGATCCCTCGCTATTCAAGCCTGACGATCCTCTTGTCTCGAGGGTGAATAGAATAAAGAGAGGGACGGAAAGGAAGAAAAATTCGAAGGACTTCTGCGGATATTCATGTCGAAACAACGCGTTCGCCTTCGAAGTTTCCAACGGCCGATTTTTTTTACCACCGAGGATTTCGAGCTCCCTAGTGGGGCGGCTCGAATTACTTTGGTCCTCGGGTTTCCCCGGAGCGCTATTAGAGCGCGAACGGAGCCGCGAAATTCCGCGAGGCTCGCGCGCTGCCGGAAGGCGAGCGTCGCGTGGTGCGGTCGAAATTCGAGAAGTGGACACGCCGAATGTAAAGGACTACGAGGGGTGCGAGGAGACGACGGGTCGTAGCTAATCCGATTTCGCCGATGCCCGGGCACCGGTAATGTAACGTTGCGTAATCGAAGCCGCGCGATGCGCCCGCGTGACGCCATTAGTACCCAGATGGGAAATCAGCCGATGTTACTTTCATTTTTCTCATCTCTCCGATTTACGATGCCCATCGTACAGAGATTGCCGTGGATGGCTCAATTATCTCAAGTTCTCGCAAGGATGCAAACCCCTCGAAGTTTACTCCACTCGAAAGTTCTCCACCTCGTCGACCTTGGAGTAGCATCCCCCAGCGAACCACTTGAAATTCGACGCGATTATTTGGGTCAGAAATAGGGCGTAAATCTTTCCGCGCCCTTTAGCCCGCAACCCGGCCGCGGCTCTCATAGTCCCGGTATCCAAAACGAGCCCGGTCCCAGTGGGCCGCACGGCACGGTCCACGGACGCGCCCCGTCCTACGAAATCCGCGACCACTTAATTATTGCAAATTCGTGGAGAATTAAGTCGTTACCGAGAATCAGGCGGGATCGCTGACGAGGTAATTACCGCGATAGTGCCGATCCAAGGACAAATTTAATTTAGCACCTACGATCCACCCGTGTGTCTCTCGAGCTAACCAACCGTGCCATTCCAACCACCACCGATAAAATCCGGCGGGTGGTCCTCTCGCGTACCTCGCTTTAGCCTCGCAGTCCATGAGAAGGATTCACCGTCGATCCTTCCAGACTCTCCTACGAGACCGTCTGTACATCGCGCGACTTAACTGGAAACTCCGTGGAGAACCGTCTCCCTACTTAATCGGGAGTATTAGCGAACTTCCTCGCGAAGATTCGAACGTCTCGAATTAAACGCGATTTCTCTCGTGAGGGGTGACGGTGGACGAAGGAGTGGAGGACATCGCGAGGCACCGAAGGTCGCACGATTCAATCGGTCCACGAGGAATATCCACGATCTTCGCGAGTCGAGGCTTCTCGAATCCATTGGGACGCGATTCATTTACTCTCTTTCTTTCTTTCTCTCATCGAGAGCCACGCGAATATTACGAAACTGGTTACGTCGAGAACGAAACGCAGGAGAGAGAATATCGCGTGTCGACCACGCGGAAGGCTTTGGCCATCTGTAACTGTAGACGAGCACCCTCCATCATTTCCACACGGAGGACTCGGAGAACCGCGGGATATTGAGTGTACCGTGGGCCAACGTCGCGTACGCTGCTCGTAGGCACGTCTCATTGCCGGCTTACCTTTACGCGTAACACATACCCGTGTGTCTTTCTCCTGAGTCCATACGCGATATTTCTCGCAAGCGAGCTGCACCGGCGAGTGAAGCCAGCTACAAATATTTATTTATCTCGCGCACGATTTCCGAAGGACCCCACCTATCCCCGTAACTCCTCGTATTATTGTGTAGTATGCTGTGCTGTGTGAATGATTGGCATTGTGTTGTGTGCTGTGCTGGTATGTGTGTGAGCTTATGTATGCGTGTGTTTGCTGTTTTGTTTTATTGTTTTTGTTTATAAATGTTTCTTGGCTTGTCCTTAGGGGACCCATGGTCTCAGGACAAGAAATATACATATATTCTATTCTATTCTATTCTATAATAGAAAACCGAGCGACGTTCCTGGAAAAGTTTTCGTCGAGCCTTCGCCTCTCGCTCGCGTACGAGATAAAAGAGAATCTGCGGTATTTCGACTCCTCGTTCTTCCTCTCTCGCTCTCGGGAGAGAGGTCAAGTCCAAGTTACCTCGAAGCGTTCTTCGCGCGCCATGCCCTCTCACCCCTTCGGAGGCTTCGGGGATGGAAGATATATTTTCAACGGGCGGCACTTGGCTGCAAACCGTCTTGGCTGGCTCGGCTTTGGAGGGCGTCGAGGGCACCGAGATGAGACGAGACGAGAGTCGACAAGAGGGGCCGCGAGGAAAGACAAGAGGATACGCCTGGGGTGAGCCGCGGCGCGGGAAGTGGATGGCGAGGGTGGAAGGGTGGAGGTGGAGGGAAATGCATCGAGGGAGTGAGACAATTGCTGGATCCTTCCGCGAGTGCGATGAGAGAGCGCGGAGAGTTTGGTGGAGGTGGAAGAGGGGAAGAAGAATGACGAGGAGGGTGGAAGAGGAGAAGAGGATGAAGACTGAGAGGAGAAAGAGGGGGATCACTCTGGCCGCGGCAATTTCTGGAAGATCGATCGTTCCTCCGAAGATCCTATAAAACTATTCTACGAGCAGAGACTGCTCTCGCACGAGTGAGAGAGAAAGAGAGAGAGAGAGAGAGAGGGCCCTCCGTCATTCCACGTGCCGCCTAACGTGAAATTGATAGGAAATCATTGATCCTCGATATCCAGCGGTATCAACGGATCCCGTTTCACGGATTATTCCATCCGGTGCACCTGCCGTTCCACGGCTATAAGATCTCAAATGGTCCGCGGAGGAAATATGTATGTATCGTAGAACATGGTCAGATCCGCGAGAAACCAGCGACGCCAACCGACGTATCGGAGAATGAAATTAGAGAGTCGTTCCCTTCGTTCGCCTTGATACACTCCGATCTCTCCTTGGAAAATCCTCCTGCTTTTCACTCTTCTCGATAGACACGGACCCGATATCCAGTTTTCGAATTGTTTCGAGTAGAACTCGAGTGATCTACAGGAAAGCGTAGCTTCTACCTGCAATAAAACGTCATTCGTTCGTTCCTTGTTTCTATCTCTCTGAACCTTCTGTTTCTTATTTTACCACGGAGGAAAGAGTCAAAGTAAACTCGACGTTCTGTTTGAAAATCGTGTAAATCGTTCGCCGATAAGTTGACAACCGGTGGGACGCAAGGATCGTTAAGTTTATCGGAAAATTATGTCGTCTCCGTGCCGCTCGCAGTTTGACGTTCGATTTCAACTTTCTGCGCTAACGCCGTTTCACCCTCCTCTTATTTATAATGTCAAGGTTACTCGATGCAAGCGCGCCCATCGGATACGTAGACGCGCACACGTACAAACCTCGCGTGTATCTTTGTATAGATGCGCTTCGAAAACCTACTTATTAGTTTTCACTCTCGACGTTCCATCCACTCGTCAGTCGGTACTGCAAAACTTTTTTTCTTTCTTCTCTCCCCCGGTGCTCTCAACTTCGGAACATATTATATTATATCTCATGAATGGACGTTACCTCTCAATTCCCGTCTCTCGATACTTCTAATCGTCAAACGGGATCGTATTTTTTTCCTCGGTAATGTCAAGGCTGCGCCCGATCGCGTAGCCTATTCAACGGGCGGGCCAGACAATAAACCGACGATAAACTGGGTTGCAACCGGTATCCATATCGCATCCATATAGATGTACACATTTCGCGATAATATATACGTCTCATTTGAGCGTCGATAAATTGATATGCAAAGCGGAACGAAGGTCGAATAAGTGGATGTTAATACCCCGCGGTGGAAAAGCGGGGGAGAACGAGCACGAAGAGAATTACTATTATTATCAATCATTACCGTGTTTATCGATATTGCGGCACGCGTGCGCGCCATCACGGAACAAACTTGCCCGATGGCACTCGACGATTTTCTCGAGCGTATGATTGGTCCTCACCGTGAGAGGATCGCTAACGCGAAAAGTCATCGATAAGCGCATAAATCATGAGCATGCAATGCAAACGAGACGAGTTATTAATATGTAAGCGTGTCGCGAGAGAGCTCGCGCAATTACGAAACGCAAAGCGGGCGCGCGAGTGTGTGCCCTTTTTTCGTTTCGCAACGTGCGTTTTACGCTCACGTTTCGCACGCTATTCTCCTCACCGTCGATCCGCGCGCGGCCACTATGATCGACGTATAATGATAGCAATGCTAATAGGCCGAATGATCGTTTCCGTTCTGTCCATATAGAAACGCGCCGCTTCCACGTTCCTATTGAAATTACCTGCAAACTGATCTCCCCGATTCCACAAAGGCATTCAATCTCGCCGAATCTCATTAGCGAATCGTTCTTCGGTATCTTCGTGAACATCGAAGGATAAAAACGTTTCGAAGGATCCTGCATGAGGAATCATATTCTCGTCGAAAAAATTGCCAATAATGGCGAACTTCCGTTGCACAATTGCATTCGAAACTTCGTCGAAGCTTCGAGGTTAGTGATTTCTGCGGGTCATTTCTCGTTCGTACGTCTTTCCATCGTTTCGAAAGTGTCGAAATCTTTTTTCATTATTCTCATAATTGTCACAACAGGCTTACGGAGAATTTTGGTAGACGGGACGTGTAATCGAGAGGAAAGAAAGATAGGAAGAATAATACATACCTATCGACGGAGACCGCGACAAGGCTGTAGACCGAAGCGGCCACGGAGACCCCCTGTATGTAAGCCACCGCTTTGCACATAAACGAGCCCAGGAACCACGCTGAAACAGAGAAGTTCATTATTTATCGTACGAGCCGAAGAGCTTACGAAACTTGGATACCAACGCTTAAGCGGGACGAGGTCCTGCCGAAGGAAATTCTATGGCGGTGGAAGGAGTGCGGTCGCTTGTGTACCGGCTACCGGGACGGCTTAAAGAGGAAAGGGGTTAGAAAGGATCGAACGTTGAACGGGAAGAGAGAAGAGAGAGAGAGAGAGAGAAAAAAAGAAAAGAGGATAGGGGTGAGAGGAGGACTAGACGTTCGACAAACGTCTTCCATTATGCCCGTCCTGCGATCGACCACGGTTTTATTCTTCGTCGTGAGAGGATCCGAGAGTATTAGGAAAATAAGGAGACGAGGAAAAAGAGGCAACGAGGAGATCGATAGAGTGAGCCCTCTAACGTGAAAGCGAGAGTGGCGTGATTTTTTCTTCACTCGGTGAACACGATTCGAATGGCGGGAGGGGTGAAACGCGAAATCGGTGGGGCAATGATTTAAGCGCTCGACATAGGAGAGTTGCTTTGCTCGGACTGGATTAATTAATGGAAGGAAAAAAAAGCTTCTTCTATCTGGAATCGACCGCGACACGAGGTCGGTGAACGAACCGCTCTCGGACGATAAATCACGACGGTCACGGGCAAGCCTGACCCTTAACCCTTCCGTTGTACCAAGACACCGGGTGTCCTTTCAGCTCTCGTCGAAGGAACACACGCACGGCCTTTGGGCATAACACCGACATTCACGAGCACCCGGTTACCGAAAGTATTGTGTGAAGTGAAGGGTACGAGAACGCGCGCCGATATAGAAAGGGACCTCACCGGCCGCTTGATCGAGCGTTAAGCGGTATAATTATTATCCTACCGAATACGTAACCGTGCGCGCACGACGCGCGATAAAGTGCAAAGGCATTCGCGAAACGGTACCACCAGAGCTGGATATCACCGTCGAAGAGTTTTCGGGAGGTGCGCCCTTTCACGCGAATCGGATTAATTTACGGGGCGATAGAAATTGACGGAAACGTCGTGCGGCACGGTTCGTTTGAATAATCGTTCCTGAATAATAATCTGCCACCTGGTGTTCAACTGATTTTCCCACGTTGATGCGAGCGAATGTCCCGGGATTATCGACGATCCCTTTCGAGGTCTGCCATCGAAAAGAATCGAAGCTTCGAGGTTAGTGATTCCGTCGGCTCGTTTCTCGTTCATACGAGTCATTCCGTCGTTTCGAACGTGTCGAAATCTTTTTTCAATATCAATTCGAACCGGCCAATCGAGCAAATGTTGCAAAGCTAAATGCGGAGGGTCACCCTTCGCATAAATTCGCCACTGGATTCGACTTTAACGCCCGCGTGCCGGCCAAGCGTTTCCAGGGACCGCCCTCGATTTCGGGACGCCCAGTTAGGCGGGCAGCGTTTAGAATTCGCAATGCGGAGTGTATCAGAGCGTGGATGCTTTACGATCGGCTCGGCCAGCCTCTGCCGTTATTGGCGAAGGAGCGGCGTGCACCTGCGAGGACGACGTTCGGCGTCCTACGGCGTCGATCACCACGACTCGATTTTGCTCTCGCGATGCAACTCGGGCACGATCCTTCGAGAATTGCGCGTCTGGAATTTTTTTTCCCTTCCCTCTCCCGTTTTATTCAGAGAGAAAGGAAAGTTGGGTGGAAAATTTCGACGAGATGCGATCTCTCGAGGAAAAGTCGGTCGAACTTTTTCCCCTCCGCCCCTCGAGCTTCCTCTTACAACATCGTGCGCTCTTTTTCCCCGTCATTCTCCGGCGTCATAGTTTCGAAAATTCTCTTGCCCTTCCGTCTCGCATTCACACGCTTCGACGTACCCTCCAGCTCCGCCATTCTTCCGCTTCCTACCCAACTTTTCATCTCCGCTCCCTATCTCCCTCTCTTATTTAACTTTGACTTTTCTTCGACTCTCGTCCACGCGGAACCTCTTTTTCTTTTCGTTATGAAAGATTCCGTATGCCCCTTCGGCTCGTCTCCGGCTACGTTCTCATAGCATCAGCTATTCCCTTCCTCGATCTTCCTGCGAGAAGGACTCGTTGGAAAACGCGCGGGCGGTCGTGCTCTCGAGGGGTCGAAGAGCGAGAAGTCGTCGTCGCGAGCACGCTCGCGGACGTAGGAAAAACTTTTCCACTGAATAATGCTGAAATATACGTGACCATGCCGAGATACGAAGTCAGGCGCAAGCCATCCTCCCTCGCTCCCTTAGCTGGAACAAGCCGTATAATTTCGAGTTCTCGCGTCTCGGACGCCCACTCTTACGTCCTTACCGTCTTCCGGTTGAACGTGAATTAGGCCGAAGTGATGATTTTTGCCTCGCGACACTTTCGTCGCTCACCTCGTTCACTCCTTCTCCTCTACCTCTCCTCTCATCCTACGAGGGAATAATTAATGTTTACGACGTACCCGCCGCGCAAGCCCAACTCCGAGATCGTCGTCTCGAGAGGATGATGAATCGTCTGCCGAAAGTTTCTAGCTACGAGGAGCGAAGTTCACCGGTGCGCAGTAGAATCAAAAGAGAAAAGGCAGAAGGTGGAGGATGAGGGTGGGAGCGAGAGAAAATTTGCGCTCGTGCGAGCGGAACTACGCTCAACGACACTTTCAAGGTTATGTCGACTTACGACACCACCCCGACCCGTCACCACGCTGCTGTACGTATACACGCGAGCGGCACCGTTCACTTATAATTATGTAGGAATGCGCGCGAAGTCTGCGACATTTGTTTTGTCTGGTCGTCCGAGTGCACGAGGATTCGGAGAGTGACGAGATACGAGAGAGAATTAATTGGGTTGAGAATGCAAATGGATCGTTATCAACGTGTTACCGGCGTTCGATTTGATTGTAGCGCCGTGGGGGTAACAAATGATCGTACCGATTAAAAAATGATTGTGCCAATCGCAATTTACCTGTGTAGATCGTACGCTAACAAGAAAAATAGAAAAAGCAGAAAAGAAAACAAGCCGTGGCGCCACGGGCAATCCATGGAACATTAGCGTGGCATTCAACGGGTTAATCTACGACATCTGATTTTCATGGAGTCGATTCGAACGATAGGTACTTTTCTCATTCGCGGAATGAATCGTAGAAAGGATCTAAAATTTTCGGGGACATCTGAAAATTCGTTTTTCCGTAAATTACTACCCTCGGCATTTTCCATCCTTAATTTCTTTGCCCTCGGTCCTTTTCCGCAATTGGAGAAAATGGGTGGAGGCTTTGCGGATCCCAGATCGAGGAACGACGCCAGCGGGACGTCCCCGAGCGGTGGTTTTCGACAATCAAATTATTCGTTCGGCACGCGGAGCCCGGAAATATGCGTGGAACTCTAATTACGGTACCTACCGCCACCGAGGGCGGTCCTCGTATTATCCTCTACCCTCATCCGTGCTCGCCACGGCCTCCTACCTTCTCCTTCCTACAATCTCCATACCTTCTTCCTCGCTCCTTCCCTCCTTCGCGCTCGCCCCGTTAGCCTCACAGTGCGAAAACCATAATTTCCTCTAAGTAAGCGCTTATTAGATCGCCCGGAGCAGTACCACCAGCCGTGGCAGAACGGCTTCGAGAACTTTATCGGAAACGCGGGTAGTCGTTTTTTCTCTCGTGGCAGGCGCGTGCGGAAAAATAGCACCGTTCGTGCTAGATGGAATTATCGCTGCGTGATAAATAAATCGAATTCGATTGAAAATATTCGTCGAACGGACGATTAAGCTATTCTCACATCTCCCCGCTCTTACGAATTACACTTTGTTCGATACTTTCGTCTCCTTTCTTCGATCTCATCTCTCGTTCACCCCACATGAGCGCGCGCGAGACAAAACATGTCTCACGCTCGCGTTCGCGTGGGTTAACCCAGTCTCCTCCGGCATATTACTTTCACTGTCTACGCTCTGTTGGACAGACCGCATTATATGCGAGCCCGTTGCGCCGCTTCGCCATTGCCAATCGTAGTCGACGCGACCCACACACATCGCCAGGTGAGAACACGCTAGTCGCGAGAGACTCGGAGCGGGCCGAGTAGCGCGCTGCCAGTTTGCGGATTAGTTTTCGAGGAGATACGATGGGACAAGTAAGAGCTAATTACTCGCCGCGATAACTTATCGTGCCAGGATAATTATCATGGTCGTGGAGCTGCGACGGAAACCGTGGGCGCGGGCTGTGAACACGAATCATCGTCGAGAAACGTCAAGTGCAAGGGGACACGTGATCCTTAACCGGTTAACTGTGGAATTCTTTTTTTGCAGTTTTACTTTTTAGTTTTTATATCGAATGGTAAGCTTTTTTTTATCGTTCATGATTTAAAATATAAAAAATTTGGATTGACGTGTATACACGTCGAAAGCAGTTAACTGGTTAAGGGGTGCTACGAGATAAATAAATTATCAAATTGATTAACATATTCCGAGAATTAAAAGTTTCTTAATCGGCACGTCGATACACACGCTCGCCTGAGATCTTTCCATATGTCAATGGGTTTTGCCGTGTTCGGTTTTCACGATCGTATAGATTCAGTTAAGAAGCCATTAATGAGATAAGAAACGAGACTTCTCGGCGCATTAAGAGTGCGAATACGTGTGGCTACTCGTTCGCGCTTCAAGCGCGAAAAGGCCCGCGCGGAAAGTAGCGGAGTGGGACGCGAGTCGACCGGTAAGATTGTGCCGTTTAAATTGGGGAATACTTTTCCGCGGGATCAGAAGGCGGAGAGGTGCGGGATAATTATAACGTTCGTAAGTTACGGACTGCCGACGACGTTGATTATGACAATCTGGACGGTACGTGCCGTGGTTGTAAAGTCACGGGTCCTTTCGCAGCGATAATTGGAGAAGGAAGAGAAGAGGGAACATTTTTCCTCCTTTAATTATTAATTCGATAGTGGAATGCCTCGTCGACGAGAGCCCGAAAAAGAAGAGAAGACGTTCTTCCTCCATTAATTATTAATTCGATCGTGCAATGTCTCGTAGAAGAATTCGCGAAAAAAAAAACACATTAATTCAACAAAGTTTTCGGTCACCGATTGACGGAACGACTGGTTCCAGGTTAATTAGTTTAATTTCCTCGCGCGTCGACAGCGTCGAACGATCCAATTTCTTATTACTCCAACGCAGATGTCATCTCGTCGAAATCCTGGCCCGATTTCCAACGAGAAAGGTCGAGCCACCCGAGGGAATTTCAGGGGCGCAAATCAATCGGAAATCACAGGAAGTCTACCCTTAAAGATATCTGATTCAACGGCACCTTGGCTGCTCCTTACTTGAGATTCATTCTGTCGAATGGAGAATCGAGCTTGATAAAATGATCGTTGCGGCACGAGGCGCATGCCGATGCTTACGAAGAGTTACCGAGATGGCGATTAATAATATAATTGAAAAATTTCTCTGATCGCGATTCGAGAACTCGATCGCCTCACGCAGCCGGTTTTCCTTTCACCGAATACAAATTGATCCCACGGCGTTGTCCACCGGTTCCAATTACACCGGCACAATTATTTAAAGGCACCGATCGTTAAATAAACTAGGTCTACAACTCCTCGAGTCGGCCCCCTACAATTTCCTCGCCCGATTGCATTTCCAATAAATAACCGCATTTTCCTGGGCGTCGCGAGAACCTCACCTCCCCGCTCCCTCGCTCGAATCGATAATGGCCGGGTGCGAAGAAGTGATTTTAAATTTACGTCCAGGGGGTGCGGAAGGAGCCACCCTCTTTCCAACGCACCCCTGCAATGGACGTGCAGTCGAATGGGACGAAAGTGCATCGCGGCATCTGACAGCGACGGCTCGGAGCTCGAGTTTTCCTCCCGAAGACTCGCGGACGCCTCCTTTAAAGCAGAAAAAGGGGTAAAGAAAGGAACGAGCAGACGGAGAGTCTCAGGATTTACCGTGGAAGGCCGTAAAGAGTTACGAGTGAAGTCACGATAGGCTGGCGGGTATAATTTCTGACCCAGAAAAACTTCGAGACTCTCGCTTGAAAAAGAAAAAAGAAAAAAGAAAAAAAAACAAAAATTCGTTCTCTCCCTGTCCACGGTACGACGAATCGAACAGTTCAAATCCATCCGCCTCTTCCTTTCGCTTCCCGAGGCTCGCACCATTCAATTTTGCCCGATCTCGCGAATAAAAGGTAGGGTGGGATGGAAAAAGAGAGAAGAGTTCGCGAGATTCCCATCGAAATTTTTGTCCAAAACGTCACGTCGCCTCTCGATCCACCGAGCCGCGCGCCTCGCAACGCCAGGAGCCGAAGGACAATGGAAAAATGATCGAAGCCCGCTACCGAGCGTGTCGCGGGGAATAAAACCGACGGGCAACGTCGCGTGACGCTCGGCAAATTCTCGTGTCGCAGCTCTCGACGCGAGGGAGGGCCAACGGGGTGGAGAGAACAGCAGGTCCACAGCGGGCCACCTCCCAGCCGTCTCCGTTTCCATGTAACGAGATAATATCGTGCCGTGCTCGAAAGTGCAGCGTGGTGCGCACGCGTGCGCACCACGGATTCTCGCGCCTCACGCGTCCACGAAGAGCGCGCGCGCGCGTGCGATCGTATATCGTGCAAATTGCCGTTTGCTCCAACGATGCGCCCTCTTTCCGCTTCGCGCGTCCTCTCCATTCTCTTGCTATCCCCTCCCCTGCGAGTCCTCGATTTACGCATCGATGATAGACGTAAGGGGGTACACGATGGATCTCTGACGTTGCATCGAGATATTCACGGTATGCAACGAGGTCGAATTGGGAATTCTTCGGATTGCTCTCCTTCGTACAGCCTCCACCGTTAATCCAATTTTCGCTTGACGAGCTGAAATGGCCGGGTTAAGAGACGAGGCTTGCAAGCGAATCGATAGGGGATGGGAATTATGACTTCTCGATTGAGTTCGCGAAAGCACCCCTTAACGTGCTCGAGTTTGATTTAATTATCCGAGTGGCATTTAAGTCGTTGGAAAATGGCGAAGGGCGGATTGTTTTTTGATTTTTCTGCAATGTTGTAAGAGGCCACGAGATTTTCTTGAAGGACTGTCTGCTACGTGGAGGACGCGTCGAAGGAGACGTGAAAACGATGCCGTAAAGTGTAAGGCCATTTTTAGCACGCCCCGTAGATACTGACTTCTTGCGGGTACATTCGTATCTCTTGTATCCAGTAGTTAGGTAGGTACCCTGGCATTATCTGAATTATCATTGGAAACGGTCGAGATCGAGCCCGTGGAGAAGTACACTCTGAAACGGTGTTTACATCGTAAAGTATTGCTAAACGCGCTTATGTTTACCACACGCGATCCAGTTTATGCGACGCGTCACTATTTCTCAAGGAGTCGAAGAAGGGGCGACGCTTTTATTCCACTTAACCTTCCACGATGCCTTGTAAAATGCTTAGAAATTCCGTGCACCCACGTATTTTAGAGAAAAGAAAAGTACCCAGCGCAATTTCCAGGATCCTAAATCAACGATTGTACTCACTGTCCCGAAATATCACGAGGTTCGGTCGAAGGAAGAAGAACGGAAGAAAATCACGGGTCGGCGAAATGACGAGGAAGTCAACGGCGTGGAAGCTCGAAAGGAGGCTACGGAGGATGACTATAAGGATGATGGCTCCGCGACAAGGACGGGGCCGACGAATGGGAAGGCCAATATGACGAGGACGTCCAACCGAAGGACGAGGACGAAGGTAGCGAGGCCGAGGACGAGGACGCGGCGCCTACATGGGCCCTAAAAACTGAACGCCGTCGAGTTCGTTGGATCGTTCGGGCCGGACAGTCCGTGCCATTATATGCAGCCGGCGAATTCCATTATGGGGGCGGCTGTGCGAGTAGCTTTATCAGCGCTTTCGTCCTCCACCTTCCACCTTCTCCTCCTCCTCATTCCGGGAACGGTCCAAAAGGATGGCAGAGGTGGCCATTTTCGACGATACACTCCGAGAAAGATGAGAACGAGGACGTGAGCTTCGAAGGATAAGTGAATGGGGTTAGGAAGGTTCCAAAGGATCGGAGAGAGAGAGAGAGAGAGAGGAAGAGAGAGAGAGAGAGAAAATTCGAACGGTGTTAAATCTTCTGGCAGAAGCACCCTCGTCGTTTCCTACTGTTAAATAGATTTATCGATGTCGGCACGTCGACGAATCGAGATGCTAAATTGCGACGCGCGACTCCGTGGTGGCTCGTTTCTAAACGTTCGTTTCGCCTCCTCGTCGAACCTACGCGCCCGAACTGGCGGCCTGTCGACGACGAATTTTACTGCCGATAAACTTCTAACGCTTTCCACTCCCGCCTCACCCCTTTCCCAACCATTCGGCAGCCCGTCCCACGGGCGAGCTATGAAACGTGCCGAGGGAGAATCGTGGACGGGAAATTATAACTGGTGTGCGACTCTCCGAGCGAAATGCTCCCGATACGTGTGTAACTCTCGCCGTGAGTAACCGACGAATTTTCTCACAGCAGTTTTCGCAACGCTTCGACGACGCGATCGATGCGCGCAAAACGGATATTTTATCAAAATTTAACGAAGTGGATAAAAACAGATATTAATGAAATCAGATTGGCGTGCCGCGTACTTTTCGAGCAATTACCGCGCGCGCGGAATCTGCATGGAAATTTGATAAAACGCATCGACGAAAAATAAAGCGCATTAATAAGATTACACCGTTGTGCTACGAAGCGTGCGGCCACTCGCTCTTAAAATCCCTCGACATATTCATCGTCCCGTGAATTCAATTTACCATCACATTTAATAATATGTAAAGCAAGCCTGCCGTGAGAATACCGCGCTTCGATGTCTGCCTAATTAACGCATCCGTGCGCGCGTCCTCTCATACGTATTTCCTCCGCGAATTTAAGCCGTGCCCATTTAATTGGCGCGCCGCGAATCCGGAGGCCGTGCCCGAATTAATTCACAATTATTGTCGGCGCGCGATTCATCCCTGGATGCGAAGCCACCGGTATTTGCCGACCAGCCTCGACATTATCGTCTCCCACCACAGTCCAGCGGGGGCGACTGAGATTGTCCATCGGGATATCTCAGCGCTGACGTCCTCGTTATTATTCGAATTAATTGCCGTATCGAAGCACGCCCGGCGGTCGTTCGACGACTGAGGATGCCTGAGAACGACGTGGAGGATTGAACCAGTCCATCACACTGGCAGGAGAATGTTGATCGGAAATTATCGTTCTATCGTGAACGAGCTCACCCGATTCTAAGTAACGTCCTTGATCGGAGACAATGCGAGGGGCACTCGTGTCCCCTTCGCGTCCTTCAATAAGCTTCACAGTCGATAGCATGCACGCGACAGCGGCGAAGGGTGCTCGCGTGAGTGCCACGTTTACCCTATTGCAATTGTCAGGAGAAGGATGGCGGTGGAGAAGGGTCTACGTCGCGTGGTGGATTTTTTTTTCAAGCCTCGATGAATCGAACATCGAGGAAAGATCTCGTTTCTTCGTCGTCACTGGGTGTTGATACTAGACTCGGAGGATTAATTATGTAGCGCAGTTTTTGGACGGTGGCGGCACGTAGCTGCATTTAAAAACGTCGCGTGCTCACCGTGAACTCCGAGGACGCCGAAAAACCAACGGCTGTATCCTTGGCCATTAAATTGCCCTCCCACCCTTCGTTCCTTGAAAAGTCAAAAGTCGCCTCGAGATTTTCTTTTCCACGTAGTTTTGATATTATTGCGCTGCTACGGGTCTTATGCAGCGAGAAAAGTTATGATTATGAGGTCTCCCTTCGTTTTTCTAAGTACGAAGCGTGCCAGGTGATTTTCCCGCGGATGCAATGAAGATATGTGAAAATTTATAGACACTTGCGCCCGCGGACGTGTACACGAAGGTACGCGTTTACGCGAATGAATCGGCACACGCCACTCCTCTAATTATAATTTAACGCGCCGCTGTAAAATCCGTCGCGAATAAATAATACGCTCGCACCGGGCTCATTGGCGTTCTTTCATTCGGCAAGCCCGCGTCGATCCGCCGTGAAACCGGAAACTCAATGACGCCGCCACGTATCATTTCTCCAATTAATTTCGAAACCATCGATAAACCACTAATTAAACAAACCATCGGGTAATCAAACTTCGGAACACTCGATACTACCCGCTTATTATAGTTTCTACCCAACTAACTTTACATTCTCTCCGCGATCCTTAAGGCAATTCGAGGACAATGGAGAAGAGCAGCTTGATTCCGCTTGCGCATCGTTGCTCGCCTTTTAATTACGCCTACGACCTTCCACCCTCGCTTCCGCTACTTCCGGCAGCCGCGACACCGCCAAATTCCGAATTCACCATCGCGCGCGGGCGCGTATTGTCTACCCTGCACCACGAAGGATGAAAATCTGCAAACGCTCGCGTGTTTGCGCGCGTGTACCCGGCCACGGCACGCCGACACGCTCACTCTCGTACTACGGTGAGTCGGTGTGCGCCGATTTATCTTGCCGTTTCTGATACGTGACTGTCTGGCATCTGGCGCTGATGCGGAGTACAACTGCGGAACGTGCCCCACGAGCACATTTTACGAGCGATGCACCACCCACGCCGCGAGAGAGTCTTCGTCCTCTTGCTGCTCCTGGTCCTCTTCCTCCTCATCCACCTCCTCCTCGCTCCACTGCCACTTTAATGGCATGGAGAGACACACGCGCGCACCCCAGAGGGAACGAAGAGGAATCCTCTTCTGGCCGGAAAACGAGAAACAGCGGTGGTGCCGCTTACGAGGGAGTCTCGTACGAGCACGAAGTACTCGCCCGGGTACAACGGTAATCCATCCGTGGTGCCTCGTAAGCATCCGAGATATCGAAAGCTCGATATCTCTCGATAAAGTTTACGAATGCCGTTGTCCGCGCTGGATCTCGATTTATCGCGCGCCCGAAGGAGCCGAGCAACGGGCGCGGAAGAATCCGAGCGGAATTGATACGAGAGCTCGAGTAACGATCGCAATAATTGGAGTTAGTTGAAATTAATTTCGAGACTCGCCGTACCTCGGAACTAGGTTACGGATATTTCGTGCTTTTATCGCGCGATGGAATTCGGCCCTTTTTTATCCCGGCGGACCTTGAACGGAGCTCGGATGCAGTTGGCGAGGTCCTGTTTACCGGATTTACAAGTAACGGTTTCATCGGTTTCTGGTCGCGTTGAATTTACGAGGGACGAAGAGAGAGAGAGAGAGAAACAGCGAAAGAGCAGTCGCGCTGATAATCCAGCGGAAGAACACGATCGACGGTGAAATTAATTAGGGTCGAATAATGCCGATTTAATTAGAATTCGGTCGTGTCCCTGGGAATATCGTGTCAAGGGCCACAATATTTCATCGCACGCAGGGCAAGCGATGCGTCCACTAGATGCACACCGCGCGCGCGCGCGCGCTCTTTGTCCGAGCATTATTGAATCATACAGCGCTAATCGAATCGTTAATGATAAATTGCGGAAAGCATCGTCGCGCCGTCGCGCGGAAGCAACGAAACGACATGATTTTGCCGCGGAGTCGAGTGGAAACCGGACGCGACCCAATAACGTTGCGATACGTAGAAGAAACGAGTGGACCACCTGTAAGCGAGATGTTGCCGACACTGGCGGTGTCGGGACGAAAAGGAGAGAAGAGAAGCAACGAAAGAAAACAGAACATAAAAAAAAGGAAAAGAAAACCGACATCTTACCCGAGTAAAGGGACACGGGATACGTGCTCTCGATTTCACAGTTTTCACACGTCCGCGAGATTCCTCACCCGTCCGCGGAAAACTATCCTCTCGCGTTCGATTTCCTTCGTCCTACTCCGAAAAAAAAGAGGAGGAGAAAAAAAGAAGCGGAAAAAACGAGGAGCACTCCTTGCCAGAGCCTCGGGCGATCTCCAACTATCATTCTCCCGACCGTTTCCGGCATAATTAATAAATCGCGGAGAAGATTGGGACGGGCTCGACGCCGACGGGCTTTCGACTCCTGGTCACAGTGTCGAGCCTTCCTTCGTCTTCTTCTTCCTCTTCGTCCCTTCTTCTCGTCATTACGCCTCGCCACGCTCGATCCTCGCTCCCTTCTTCCTCTCACCTCTCTTTGGACCCTCGTCCGGGAGAGGCGATATTTATATAAAATGTCGTATGAATAATGAACAAGCGCCCTCACGGGAATCAACCGTCGGTGCTCTGTTCTAGATTCGGTGGGAGCGAGCGAGTCGCGAGTTCACCGTAGCACCGGCAGGCAGGCAGGCAGGCAGGCAGCCCGATGTAGGGCAACCCGGTTCGCATCTCGGTGTAGGTGGACGATCCGCGTTTCCCTGCGCCTGCGCTTCGCCATTCTTCGGGTACACTGCCCCGATTTCGAATACCTTCAAGGTCTCGCCCGCGTGCAGGCCCCGCGCAACTCTTCGCCAACGTTCACCGCGCTCAGGTGCATTCGACGAAACGGAAACGGGGAGGCGCGCTTCCGCGTAACAACTGATTCTCTCCGTGGAAAGTTTAGGAAACAACTCTTCCGCGTGCTTTCCTACTGGTGGTCTCGCCACGAGAAAACAGACTCGCGAGGATGAACGTGTTTAGAGATAGATTTAGAGAAAGATCGTCGAAAAGGAGATGGACAAAGTGGATCATGGACGAGTGAAACATCAACACGAACGATTGTCACGATAAGGATGATTCGTCGAAAATTCTTTGGAAAGTGTACGATCGATTGTTGAGAAGAGATTCTCGGCGTTGGATGCGTTGAATAAAATTCTCAGAGAGTTCGAGGGATTTAAAAATCCTCCCGATACGACGCGGCACGTCGCTCTCTGTCGGCGCCCTATCGTGGGAAAGGCCGAAGAGAGGATTCTTAAAGGCGAACGAGGGCGTCGCGTGGACTTGCATAGAAAAGTCGCACGTACGTCTAAAGATCCCAGGGCTTCGCGTCGACACAAAAAATGCATAGACGTCTAAAGATGTCACGGTGGTTATTTATGCTACAAAATACGGGGGCACGTAAGGTGGAGGTATTTCGTTGGACGTCGCGAATCGACGTGAGATAAAATCGATCCCCCTCCCTCTCGTGCGACTAATGCCACCCGTGGAGGATAGCGCGGGACGAGACTTTCGCGATGCTGGAATATCGGACTTGTCGTTATCGGGTCATCGCGTGCTTCGCAGCGAATCAAGGGACGCCCTTTCTCCCTTCGCGAATCCCAGCAGGGATGTCTTAGCTACGAAGGCGAAAGTCGTCGATTGGACGGAAGGTGGATTCACGCGCGCGCGCGCGACTCCAAGTGTAGAAGCGAGCTCCCCTTGTTTAATATATATGGGGTCCAGGAAGCGCGAGCACGCCGGGCGGTGCGGAGGAAAAAGAAGAGAAGGAGTAGTGGAAAGAGGATGGAACGTACGAGAGGGAGGTAGTGACCTAGTACAAGTGGCCGAGATGCATGACCCGAATACCGGTACTGTACAGGTGTGGTGTGTGTCCCACTGGCCTCCAACCTCTTCGAGCGGCCACGGAGACTGACTTACTGAATACGTGGACGGCGTGTGCCATCAGCAGCGGGTGGTCCTAAGATGCTAAGCCGAACCGCCTGACACGGGAAAGGAGAGTCCGAAGGGTTCCCTGGGGACCCTCCGAGCGTCGCTGGAAATGCCATCGATCTTCAAGTGCAACGAAAGCTCCTCGCTCTTCGGCTCTCGACGCTTTTTGGATTAGTCAGGGAATTAAATGTTACTTTTCGCCTTCGCTGCTACGCGCCGTCGTACTCCCTTCTTTATTGCTACATTTTTTGCCTCTTGCTCGCATAAGTATTACGCGAGGCTCGTCGACAGAACGTCGATTGAAAAGAACATAGCACCTGGTGATTGATTAACAGCGAATAAAAAGAAGAACGATGTAAAGCTCGATGATAAGTGTATAATAAATATTTCCTCGATAAATATTTTTTCAACTTGAATCATCTTCCACTGACGTTTCGGCATACACTTTCGAGGTGTACCGTGCTTTTACATCGTACCGGGCACCACGCGCATCTCCATACGACCACGTTTCACCAACCTTTTTCAATTACACGCGAAAGGGGCAAATGTTGAAAGTCGATAACAATGAGGTCTCCGCGCGCTCCGGTCGTCGGCCGCCTATAACGTAACTCATCGACGACCCTCTGCCATGACGTAACGAGGGAGCCGGAGGCATAATGGCGAGCCACTTGAATGTACGGAATCGATAGAATAGGTGTGCGCTCCACCTTTGGATTACTTCGGGGTGAAGCGAACGCTGGCCTCTCTGGCGCGCGCGAAAAAGAAGGGTGCGCCGCCGTCGTCGGCACAGCACGGTTGAAACGAGGTGAGCGCATGGACGGCAACACCCCTTGATATCTTTTCTCCACGTAGCAGCGTCGATACCGCACCCCGTTTCGTGGATTCCAGACAACTGGCACCTGTTGACTTGTACCCTACAAGAATTTCGTCGGATCTTACGTCTCACGTCGAGACTCCACCGGACACGCTCCAATCTCCAACCGTTTGATTTATGTAAATGAAGGTCGCGTGGATGGGCAGGCCACGAATCTGGTGCAACCATCGCACCACCGGCCCCAACCCCCTTTCACCATTTCTCTCGGCATCGCGCGTCCCGAGAGAAAGAAAATACATATCGACGAAACGACCTTGCGCGACGAGGGAGGAGGAGGAGGAGCACGCTAGATGAAATTTCGCGCGGGTGCCCCGAGCACAAATCAGAACGAGAGCGTTGGAAATGGCGTTGGACTGGATGGCGATGGCGCGCATCAGCGTAACGTATACATCACGATGGATCCGAAAGTCTAGCAGTCTAGGGCCGTAGTCGGGCTCTCCTCAGATTTATGCTCATCCTTGACCATCCGATACTACCGACGACTAGTATCGAGACGAATTTCCGGGATAGAGCGTCGGCGTCGGTATCGTAGCGTCGTCGTAATTCGCGTGGGCTCCGACCGTCCCCGGGATCTTCGACGTCTTGCGAGAAAATTGATTCCCAGGGGTTGGCGAGTGGATGGAGGTGCTAGAATATCCACCGTTCGATTTAATCGAAGTGCCAGAGTGGACACGAGGTTACCGAGTGATCGGAGACCTTTTGCCGAACCCCGAGGAACCCACGAGGTTTCACGGGTCGGTCATACTTGGAGCTTTCAAGGTCGCGTCCGGTTAGTCTAACCGCGGTTAGACCCTACGACCTGGAGGAGAACCGCAAGGGGGTCGCGCGGAAGCTCCGCCGGAAGTTTACATTCCGGGATGGAAACAAGAAGCGGTTGGCCGGGCGTGCTCCAATAGGCGGATTCGAGCTGAGAGCTTCCACGAAGGGATACTAAGGTTTCAAAGACTACGGAATAAGTTCGCCAGTTTGCGAGCCGGGCATTAGAGCGAAGTTGAAATTGGAATCCTCTGAAACTCGAATACGTTATAATTAAAGTATGCTTGCTTTCAATTACGAGAGAATAATTAAATCGCTGGGATTTTTAGAATTCTACCGTACCGCCCTACATCCCTCTCTCTCCCTCAAACTCTTTGAAACGAACGCGCGCGCGAGCGCCTCGCTAGCCGGCACCCGAGATTCACGAACGCGGAGTAAAAGGAGATTTACGAGGTGGTACACCGGGGGTACTAATATTCCTAGCATTAATCCATATCTCGGGCCGAGAATCTGGTCTACCTCGCGGGCATCGTACGGGAGGGGGCTTACAACACGTAGATCGCTCAGAGGCGAGGGGTGGTGCTTTCGTGCGCAAGGCTGAAACGATCTACCGCAGAATTTCCAACGAGGGGAGGCACGTTTTAACGTGCGACGACGGTAGAGTGTACCCTCGTGCTATCCGGTCAAGGATGGATAATAGAAAAATTACGGATACATCCCTGGCTCGGGCGACGACTACGAGAATCGAAGCTCTTCGGTACGAGACTCGCTGGTGCCGGGACCAACTGAGGGTTTCGCTTTCCCTCCGCTATGTCCTTCGAATACGCGCAACCGACAAAAATTAATAGACCGGCCAGAGTCTCGCGCCAAGCTCGCGGGTACGCGGGAGCGTGCGCTCAACCCCCGTGGCTTGCGGCAATCTGTATCGCGGGAGAATTGTACGGACATCCGTCAGTCTGACCTAAATACGTAATTATCTTTTCGCGAGCCGCGCGACCTTGGCGGGCCAAGTCCAAACTGGGCCATGTCTCTGTCTACCAGTTCTACTTTGTACGATGGGGTTACCTGCTCGACCCCTACCTTCTCACTCCACCGTTCACCCCTTTCTCCCTTTTTTTCCCCTCTCTCCCTCCACAATCGCCCTTTCTCGCGATCGCAACCGTATCGCGGTATCCTTCGGAGTGGCCTCTTGTCAGAAACAGCGGAGCGGCGATGGTGCGCGTAACATCGCGAAAGGAAATCTTGACAACCGCGGGGGTAGAAAAAAGAATGCACGAGGGCGGAAGAAAAACGTGGAGAATTCCTACAGTGGAAATTTCGTGGCAACGATCTCCTTTTTCTCTCTCCTCGGTGAATCAACAGCGGTAACGCGCGCCCGCAAACGAGAATTTAATCGATATTGCGGTAGAAGGCGAGCGACGCACTGATTCCAGGTATTAAAATAAATTGCCAGCCGATTACACGTTGAAGCCAACCCATCGGGCTACAATCCCATGCGCTTCCACCGTTCCTATTGCTCGGCTGCCATCGGTAAAAACTTAATGCCTCGTGAGTGCATCGTCTAACCACGTCCGCCTACGTGCTCTTCTCCTCGACCTCCGACGAGGTTTCATACCACCGAATGGAGCCCAGCATTCGCTTTGATCGAAAGACAAGATTAGACGCACTAATTGATACCGCGTCGATATCGGCTCAAAGAGTCCCACCTACGCGGAATTAGACTGTGGCCATAACCCTTTGCCAAGGATCCTCGCGCTCCTACCACTCGGACCCTTCCCTCTACAAACTGAAATCCACGCTGACAATTGCGAAGGACGTGCCAGGAGCCCTCGGTGTCCCAGATTACAGAGGGAATTAATAAATCCGCAAGGATGATCGGCAAACGCTCCGATACGTATCCTTGCCTTCGACGTGCGCTCGCCTCCCGCTACCGCCTTAGAATAAATATTTATGGCATCGCGAGGACGACGTGTCTAGTCCCGAGAATAAAATGTCCCGAGCAGAAGGCTGGAGGTTTCTTGATCGAGAAGGGTTGTAGGTCGCTGGGCTTGGTGCCGGCTCGTCGTTCTCAGGTGAACTCGCGCTCCACCGCCACCCGGTGACCACCACCCACCGGCGCCCTCGCTCTCCACCACCGCCTCCACCGTCTCCGCGTTTCACCCCCAGAGCAACCCCCGATCAACTGGGACGCTGACCCAGTTAGTTTACCTGTAGACGCAGCGCCGGTACGGTGCGCTCGCCCCATCGGTGCACAGCCCTGTAGATGACCGCGTATACGCTGCCGTGTGCCATTTCGCCGTCACGCGAGCCCACCAATCGCATCGTTGACGCGCCTCGAAATTTTTGCTCTCTCCATTTGCGTCCCTTCCCTTCTTCATCCGTCGCGTGGCCGTGCGCGAATTCCACGAACGTGCACACACGTAGAGCGAACTGTCGTACCAAAAGACAGTTCGCCAGTGTACACGGTAGGAGAAATACATACGGCTATTATCGCCTATCTATTTCTAAGATCGCGTCAGCCGTTCAGTCTCGGAGACCTTCTCTCGCTTTAGCGGCTAGAAACTGTGCTTTTTATACAGCGACAGGCTAAATCCGCGCCCCGGACGTTTTTAACGTTCTCGTCTACTCCACTTTTTATTCGGCCCCGCGGAAAGAGCTGTCTAACGAGTCTTGATGCTCTCGACGTCGCGCGTTCTCTTCCAGGCACGCGTCAGCGGCAGCGGCCGCAGGTTCCGAAGAGGAGCAGCAGGAGATGAAGGAACAGGAGGAGGATGCCCCGTGGGTCGTTGCGGGGATGCCGGCTCGCGTACGGGATCGAAGTCGAGGGACTCCAGCTCGCAGGAGAGGGTACTGGAGGAGTGTGATCGGCCGATGTAGGTCAGCTGAGAATGTTGGCCCCTTTTGCCTTGACACGAATACAGGTTATACGGATCTGAGTTTGGGTCAGGTTACCGATGCGCGGCCGGGCACGCAGGCACGGCCACTTTTGAAATTCTACGAGGCGAATATACGAGGCAGGGGTGGTTGCGCCTTGGCCGTCCTCGAGCCACCGTAGGACGGATACCGGCCGCGGCACGTCACGTTTCCACCATAAAAATTGCGATCGCTCCCAGCTCGCGACTCCGAGGGCTTAACGACGGATTAATCATTTATCGCGGTAACGTCCTCGTTCGGGATAGGAAGCGGACAAATTGCCCGCGCGTCGCGCCTGAAACGAGAAACACGCTACGCGTAGCGAGGCGGATTGCAGAGCCATTCTCTTTTTGTTCCTCCTTCCCGAGGATTTCAGCTCTTTTAATTACTAGAAAGCTTTCCGCGATACGCACCAAGTTGGATTGATGCTCGAAAGTCTGTAGTGGAATGCATCGATCCGACGGGATAATTTTAACTGGAACGTCATTTTACGGAAATGTAAATTCCAACGGTCGGTTCACGCAACGGTCTCTGGATAGTTTGGCCAATATCGCCGAGGCCATCGAGGACGTGCGCCGATTTTTCTCCTAATGATGGTCGAAATATCGCACGGATCCGGATTTGCCATATTTGTTCGGGGAATTTGTCCGTTTTTATAACGACTCGCGGGTGCTCGACACGATGCGGTGCGACGTTCCGGACAAATGGTGCCAAGGTTGGCGTAGTGTCGGCTCATCTCCTGTTTTGTTGGAAAAGCGAATTCGTCGTTGATCGCGGACGCACCGGGGACGTAAACCTTTCGCGCTTGCAGCCTTCGGTTAAAAAAAAAAAAATAAATAAAATCCTGAATACTCGCCCTCGCCACCCTATTTGTTCCATGCGAAATGCTTCATCAGGAGAGGCCCCATTGATCGCGCTCGAGCGAGGAATTTAAATAACAATAAAACGACGCGCTCCACCGATCTTCAATGCGAGCCAGTAGCCTCGAGGCTCGAGGCTAATTATTTTGAAACAATAACGCGGTGTTTCCTTCGGCTCGCTCGAAATTTTCGTCCAAGGACTCGGAAACTTGAATTCGCTGATCAACGGTTCAACCGTAAGTTTGACGAAACTGATCCGCTCCATTCCTCCACCCGTGACACGACTAACCCACATAAATTGAGAGGTTGATACATATTTGACAATTATGTAATTTTTCTCCTCGACTCCGGCACTCGCGTTCCTTTCTTCCACGTCTCGTGAACGAACGTTCCTCAATTAACGGCGTCCTCCTTGTTCATCGTTACGAGTTACCGCCAGTTGTGTACACGTCGCAGAAGAACTGCGCTGCAGCTGAGAAAACAGCAGCACCGACTACCCTCTTGTTCCCGCCACCCAGTGTTTACTCACGCGATTCTCGCCGCCGAAAATCGCGTGGATTCACTCCAAAATCCGCTTCGCGACACGCCTCTCCTCGCGCGACAAGACCCGAGTTTCATTAAGGACCACTTTACAATTCACTGTTGCGAGGGATCACGTGATTATTATTTGCCGAGGACGGGACGAGAGCTCGGCGACCGATTCGCCAAAAGTCACAGACGCGGCATTCCCCGCGTGTCTTGAGAATCTTCCAATCGAACGTTTACGAGCTTATCTGCCGTCTCGGTTGGCCAAGAGTGTTGGCGCACGTGTGCCTCGTGCACCAGTCGCACGTGCGCTCGCACATCGAGCAAATAACGTCAGTTTTCGCGATACCGTTGGAGAGTGTCAAGGTGGGACCCTTGAACGTCCTCGCGGAGAAGGTGTCGAGTAAATAGAAAGGAAAACTGGCAGTAACGCACCCCTCCCCTCGTAGAAAACCAGTGTCACACGATCCCACTTTCACCGTCCCGTGTTCTCGGGTGTTCGCGGGCAAGCAAGATTTATTAATTGCACGCTGACCACCCGGTCGTGATTAATCACGCCGCGGTAATCCTTATCATAATTCCAGTAATTTCAGACCCTAATTACTACTCGCGCTAATCGTCGCGCCGTAATATTTTCCGCTGTATTACAATTCACCGTGCACCAAGGCGAGATAAATTATGCATACGTATATTACGCTGATTAATCGTGGAAGAACTTGAGGATTTCTGGCATTGAAGCGAGTACTATCACGATCGATTCTCGTTTCGATAGGGGGGCAAGTGTATGGAAAACTAGCCGAAGGCTCGCGGTTTGGCCGCGCGCTCGAGCGGCCACGATGAAGCGGTCATATTGGCTGCTAAGTGGTCGGATGGGTGGAGGACCAGATTGTCTGGCTCGTGACTCGCGTGAAAAGCCACAGGTAATGTTGATGGACGCGATGGTACGTGAGATCGCGAGCGGACGGCCCACGGGGGGGCATTATCGATAGTCGATGATGAAGACGTGGAAATTTTGCGAGGGGTGTGGGGTTGCGTGATTTATGTGCATATAAAGGGAGGGGAGGGGGTGCTGGTCATATCGATGGCAAGCGATGACAACGCGTGATTGAGAGGAGCGCGCACGAGGGTTGAACGATCCCCGACGAGCTATCTGACCGTATGTACTTTTCTATCTACCGCGTGAAAAATTAATTAATCTCGTAACGTATGGAGGAGGTCGTCGCGAACGGTAGACGTCTCATTCCGTGCTCGTGGAAATTACGCTGGCGTGTAAAAAAAGCGGATGAGGTAGTTCGCGGCGGACGACGCGCGGCAATAAACGCGGCGCGATCGCGGTGAATAAATGAACGGTACAGGAGTGAAATCCAAGCGTGCGCGCGATCAATTCTATATCCGTCCGGGATTCGAAATCCCAAAATATCGAGCGCAATCAATGGAGTGAGCCGGTGCGATGGCACATCTCTTTAAGGAAGCTCGATTATCCGCGCGTTCGCGCGCCCCTAAACAGAGGCTCCTTCGAAAAGGAGAACGAAGCGAGCGGAATTTAAATATTTAACGTCCACCGGAATAATGGATTTCTCTTCTCTCGGTACTCATCCTCGCTCACTCTACCGCTCTCGCTTTCCGCATTTCTCTCCGGAAGAATCTGTAGCCTCTCACGCGTGGAGAGAGGGAGAGAGAAAAACAAAGGGAAGATAGTACAAAGGGGATGAAAGCATTTAGGCCGATTACAATCGGAATATCAAATATGAATTTTCAAGTGGAGGGAGAGCCGTGCTTCTCTGTGCCAAGCGTTCCTGACGAGGACGAAGGTAGCTCGTAATAAACGCGATTCGCGAAAGGTCAGATGCTCCTGACAAATGCTAAGCTAAACATCACAAAGGGATTCAAGGCTGAAGGTCGATCTTACTATTAACAATCTCGAGGGTGCCTCTTAGCGAGGCGCGGGGAGAAACTCGTTTCCATCCGGCTCGCTACTAAGAGGGATCCCCGTGAAATAACGAAACAGGAAACATGCGAGGTAGCGTTGAAAGTTCGAGTCCCGCGGAACGATCCAATTTCCCGAAGGGTAGAGCCAAAGCCCTCGCGCGCACCCAGGGTCCCTAACGATTTCATCTTACCCGGTCGGGCTCGCAATCTGAATATTGGAAAGCCGACAGCGAACTCGGAGAAAGGAACATCTCGGCGTCGTCTCCTCTCGTCGAAACGAGAGAGCCAGAAGTTTCTCCTTTGGGACGATGTTGATAAACACGCGGTGAAAAAGGCACGGTTAATAGTCTCGGCGCACGAACGCCGGGACAGGAGAAACCCTCGCGGAAGGTGAACGGCGTCGAGGAGAGAGACGACGCGAGGAGAATTGAGAAAAGAAGAAAGGAGAAGGAAGAGTGGTGAGATGAAACCACGGGACCCTCTGTGCACGGAGGGACGATCGCGAGCCCCAGTTTCCGAGCGAGACTCTCGTAACACGCGGGGGTGGTGCAGGGACGCGCGGGAGGCGGTCACCTCAGGGCGTTCACCCCTCGCAGGCAGCGCACTCGATACACCTACCAACACACCCAACACCGCTCTTGTGTCTCTCACGCTTGCTCACGCTTCCTCACGCTACTTCACGCTACCTCACGCTACCTCGCGGCATCCCGTGCACGTGCACATGGGTGCGCCCCGTTACGTACACGCTCGTTCCATCGTAGCACGACTATTATTTGCCTGTGTCCGCATCTATCCGTGCTGCCACCCCCTCGTCCCTCTTCCACCACCCTGCCAACAACCCCTACGACCCTACTGGTCTAGCGGTGCCGCGTGTAACCGCGCCTATACACCACCTACAAACCTACCGTCACCCCAACCCCTTGCCACCTTCTCCACCCTTCGCTCGCCTTCCACCCTTTCGTTGTATAATCGGCTCGCTCGACGGCTCCGCGCGCCGCCTCCTCCGCGGGCGTTTCGTCAAGGGTTATCGGTTTATCGTCGATCCAACGACCTAATTACCGGCACATCGAGCGTAACAATTAATCTGGCTTAGCGTTTAACCACCCCCTACCATTTCTCCCTTTCCCTCTTCTCTTCCCTTCCTTCATCCTCAACCCGCGGCCTCCTGCTTCGTTTCTTTCTTTTTCTTCCTTCTTCTCTTCTCCTAAACCTCCTTTTGTCTCGCCTACACGCGCCCTTCTATAGAAGGAACGCGGCCACGAAGGAACCTCATGGAAATCCCTGGTACCGCGCGCTCTGTTCTTCGCCCTCTCCACCAACTCCGGATCCGGAGAGAAATACGAATGGGCGGGAAATTTAACACGGTAGCGCGAGATTTGGTCGGCGGGCGTAATAAAGTCGGATTTCCGTGTGATTCTCGCGGCGAGTCCCTCTCTCTTTTTTTTGTTCCTGGTTTCGTGAAAGGGGCGTGTAAAACGCGAGGCTATCGGCTTTGAATACAATTGCGCGATATCCACTTTATTCGAGCAATAAGCGTCGGGCGCGAGGTCGTAGGATGCAGTCGATATGGAAATCGAGGTGAAAAAGGAATTGTGATTCATCGCATGCAAATTCGATCCCGCATCACCCCGCTGCTAATTCCGCGAAGAGGAGTCCGCGTGGATTTCGCGTCGACTTTTCTTTTTTTTCCTTTGGTCGACGAGAATTTTTACATTGTTATTAGATCGGACGGAAGTCTGCAACGAGGGAAATTTACATCCTACGGATTTCCTCGAACGTGATATATCGATCGTCCGACGGTGCGCGCCTCCTTAAATCCTCGAGGCGGAACTCGTCAACCGTAGGTAAAATCTATTCGGCGCTTAGCAGCGCGCAGAGGGAGAGAAAGGGAGGGTTGGATTTAATTAAGGAAAATTTTCTAACCGTTCCCGGTTAACTCGTTCTCCCCGTTAAAATTTGTTTCAACTGCATCGCGTTGCAGTTTTAATAACGGTCCGCTACACGCTTTTCCAGAACGACCTTATTTTTATTATCATTCTTCCACGGCGACGCGAACTCTCTAACGCTTATTCGCGAGAATGTTTTGCGCGTTTCGCACCTGTCCTCGTTAGCTCGTATTAACTTTTGATACACTTTGCAATTCAAACATCATACCGGGAATGAATGAAAACGTCGATGCAATAGGATTGAATAGAATAAAGTTTAAATTTCAACGACGCTCGGTAACCGTAAGGAAAACGTCCTGGATGACCATTGATGCGATTAGTCCAAATTGACCTGTACCCCCGTGGCGAATTAAACTCCGCTACTTTGGACATTTTGAATCTCTCACCATTTACCAACGGCGTTTCTACGCCCGCACTTCACCACGACCGCTGCGGAAAACCGTTAATGCCAGAAACTTTTAATGGCGTACATGTGGCCGTGTGCATCAACCGAATGAACACATATCGATTGTGCATGCTCATTTGAGGTCGACCGTGAAAGTCGCATTAATTTGAAGTGTCGCGAGCACACGATAGAACGGTGCAATTTGACCGGGCCCGAAAGTAAATCGTCAGTTACTTCTAACTGTGCGGGTGGAGGGGAAAAAAAAGAAGCGAATCGATCTTCTCCCTCCTCCGACGCGACGGAAGGAAACACACGAAATTTCCATTAAAGGAAAAAGAAGGATGGAGGGCTCGCGAAAGCTCTTTAAACCGAGGCACGCGGAACTGGACGAGTGGGCCGCGCAACGGCAAAAGGAATGCATTAGAAACTGCGCGGTGATTACTTTTAATCGCATCTATCGTAATTACTCGCCGGCCGTCGAGCGAAGGCGCGCATGCGCGGGACAGCAGAGCTTTTTGATTAAAACTTCCCTCACTGCAGTGGCCGTCGACGCCTCCCGATAAAACGGAAACAATTTCACGGCCATTCCCGATGCTACCGAATTAGAATCGATTCGTGGGGGGCCAGGGTGCTTCCATAATTTTCCAAATGTCCCGACAGCACCCAGGAATTCATCCCCTCCTTCTCATCATCGTCCTTACCTCCCCAACCCACGGTCGCATCCTTTCGACAATTCCGCAAGGTCCTTCGCATAAAACCGAGAATCTTTCGACTGCCATTGGCGGTGCCACGACACGCTTTATTAGAGCAGATTTGGCGAGCTCCATGCCGCGTAACGTCCCCGTTGTGAGGACGTATGAAAGGCGGCAAGGGGGCGGGAAGCTTTTTTCGGCTTCCCAACTCCCTCTTCTCGACGCTCCGCAAGCGGATCGTTCGTTCTGCAAACTGAGGAGCTTTCGACGAATACCAAGCTCCTCTTTATTCGAAGCTCCATAACTTGTGCGCGCTGCAGATTGCTCCTCTCTCTCTCTCTCTTCTAACTACTTCTTTTTTCTCTCCTCTCATTAAAATACAATGTTTTCCGCGCGCGTGCATTCAACACGATCACCGAGGCGAATTAACTTCGGGAGTAAGATTGCGTAAAAGAAACGACCGAGATTGCAGAGTGCACCTTTTTGCCGAGTCGTACGTCGGTGATTGATTCGCACTCGTCAAACAATAAACATCTCGAGCCTCTTTGCTTTTCTTTCGGAACAGACAAATATCCTATTTTTCTTCTGCTTTTTTTTCTACTTTTAAAGCGCGATACCTCCCATCAGTACCTCCAATCACGTGGATTCATGACGCGCGAAGTAACGCGCAAACGTATAATTTAGCGATGACCTATCGATGCGCGCCGTTGTCTTCGAGTGCTCGGGGCCATCGTGCGTAAGCACGGTTGCACTGATCGTCGATCAACGCGATGGAATATTCTCGACGTTCTGCTACTCGAATCGATTGATATTAACGTTAAAGTCGTCTTCGTGCCTGAAGCGCTCGACGCGCGTGAACGTGCAAAAAAAAAAGAAAGAAAAAAACGATCCCCGATGAAGAACGAACCTAAACCCTTTTCTCTTTTCGCGCGTGAGGCCCATCGACGAAATCACTTCACGGGGCCCGATTTCTCGGAGCCGCTTCCGGGCGATGATCGCGAGTAATTCGATTTACCGTGTCGTTAGTCGAGAATCCCGAGATCGCCTGCCAATTTCCATTTCAAAGCAAACGAGGAGCAGGAGGGGTGAGACTGCGCGCTCGTGAGCGCCTGCATACATATGTATAAGCGCGCTTCTTCCTTCGAGTGTGTCCACGGGTGTACACGCGCGTGTGGAGCTACACGAGCGTGTGTTCACGCGTGTGTGGAGTTACATGCGCGCGTGAATACGTGTGCGATGCAACGTCTGCATCGGCCAGCGATGCGGGAAAATACAACGACGGCAGCAACCTCCACCACCAACCGGCAGCACGGTTCGAACTTGAATAGTTGGCCCGTACAACGGGACCGCTTTATAGGCGAGAAAATTGTTTTTACCTTCCACCTCCTAGAGCCCTCCACCCATCTCACATCCTCATCCACTGCAGCTCTCTCGCTTCTCTCCTCGTTCCGCTTCCTTCTCCATTTGTGTGAGAAGCGCTCGTGGATGACCGTGTATCGTGTGTACGCGTGTGTGGGCGAGTGTGCGAAGAAGAAGAAGAGGAGAAAAGCGAGGCGCGCGCGGCCAACCTTCTCCCGTTCGCGAATTCCCCTCTCCTCTTGTGTCCTCCGCGTATCTATTGATCTATCCGACCATTCGTTCCCCTGTTTATCCGACCATCGATTTATCCAGCCGGGTATTCGTTCTCCGGTATCTATCTACTTATCTACGTGCCCTTATAACCCACACACACGCGCAAAAATCCCCGGTTTATACCGCGCGCGCGCCCGCTCGATAACACCTTATCGCTCCTCTCCGCTTTCAAGATGAATATCCTTAATCGTCGATCGATTCGTGCGTCTTGCAACAAGGACCCCATTCGTTCGTGATTCTATCTTCTCTCTCGTGTATACATACACGCTCGTATCCGCCCATTGAGCGCATTTGTCCGTGCGCGGCACGAGAGAAAGGAAAAAAAAACAAATGTCGATCGTTACTTTACTTTTGACAATTTCCATTTCTCTTCTCTGCTGGCGGTCGCCGCGACTGAGGCCGTGTCTGGCACAAGGTGAGACCGACGCAAACATCTCGTTGACACTTTGACCAGACGCCTTTTCGTTCCGCGGAGAGGCCGCGACTAATGCGAATCGAATAGGATCGCGTACACGGCAGAGTGGTCGTGGGAGACGCGTGAGGAGGGAGGCGCGAGGAACGAGAGACAACCGGCAGGCACGCGTATAAATAAACATAAAGCGCCAGCTCGGACACCCCGACATAATAGGCCATCTCACGAATGACAAATTACTTCTGCCTCGTTGCACCCGACCGATTTTCATCCCCTCCTTCGCCTGCGCTTCTTTCTCCTCTTTCTCTCGCGGTATCGCCACCTCATATCGATCCGCCAGCGTTTTTTCTTCCCTCCTCCGTCCACCGCCTCGTTGTTTTCCGGTCCGTCGAACACGCGGAAACTAAATCCAACGAGGGGCCATTCGCGACATCATTACTCTTCTTTCTATTTTTCTTCCTTCCTTTCTTTTTTTCGCCTTTTCCTCCGCGGCCACAGCAGATTTTCTAATTCCTCTCTCTTTCTCTCTCTCTCTCTCTCTCTCTCTCTCTCTCTCTCTCTCTCTCTCTCTCTCTTGCTTCCGGATGGTGTGCGTGGTGCTCGGTCGCCTGGGGAGTTTGCTGCTAAATTATATGTTTTTCTTTTGGGAGCTGAGTTTGATTGTTTTTAGTGTATGTTTTTTTTTTGTGTATTTTTTTTAGTTTTAGTTTAGGTTAGATTACCTTGGTTTGTGCGTTTGTGCACAATTTTTGTATGTTGCGTTGCTTATGTTTGTATTTTGGTGTGTGATGCCTTAAGGGACCCACGGTCTCAAGGCATTAGCAAATATATTTATTTACTTATTTCTTTCTTTCTCTCTCTCTCTCTCTCTCTCTCTGTCTGTCTCGAGTCCGCAAGTTTCATTTCTTCCTCGATTTTTCTTTCCTCGTTCCATCCATCCTTTCTGCCCACCTTCATCGGGGCACGTGACACTTCGTACGAGAGCGCGCGTCAACTCGTTGGCACGAACGTGTCGGGCGAAAGAATGGCGAGGATGCGCGCGGTTCGATCGCGGACTCGGAAATCCAAGAATACGAAATACTTCCGGCGGATATTGCGCCACCGTGGACTCCTCGTTGAGGAGAATCGCGAGTGGAAGGATCGTGACCAATCTAATTTCCCTATAGGAACGGGTGGTGGGCCCTGGCATGTATATCGACGGCGTGCGATGCCTCGCAAAGAAGAGGACGAGACGAGAGGAAAAGGCGAGGGTGAAAATATTTTCCGGCCCGCGAGGAATAATATCGCTGACAAAAGCTTCGGCGGAGGCCATTTTTCTCAATTTCGGGTGAAAGGCACCTTTTGCCGGGCGAATTGGATCGCTCGAAATTCATCCCGAGAATAAAGGCCGCGCCAGCCGGACCAGGCGAGAACGAGATTAAAATCGCGAGAATGGGCACTCGGAATTTTCCATCTTCGATTCGTCGGACGAGAAGTTTCCCAACGATGCGCATAGAAAGTTCTCGCGCGGGCGACGCCAGCTCAGGACCACCCAGCGGTCGTGCAAAATTAATTCGTCGACTGTGAAGGCAGTGGAATGCACGGTGAATCATGCCCAGGCAATTGTCGCACAAATTGCTCGTCCACCGAGACACGAAACGGTTCACGAGGGGGATGCTTTCGTGGAAGATGCCGGGCGGCGCGACGCGCGTGGGCACGCTGGAAGTGATTCCGTCAAGAAGCACCACCGGAGAATACGGTTGCTGTTTATTATTCCGCCCATACGTCCGAAACAGTAACGAGCCGCATTATAAAGCCCTCTTAACTCGACTCCCACCACTAGGATCCGTCTTTACATTCTTCGCTCTCGTAGTATACCTGCACTACGCTACGGTTCGTTTCACCACGTGCTTTCTGCAAAATTAACTTTTCTCCATCATCTTGGACTTTGAGGTTTTTTTCATTTCTACTTGGATTTTCAACTTTCGTGCTTCCGACGCGAAATGAGCTACTTGATTTTGCTTAGATACGAATCTGCAAATTGTTCAATATTGTTATTTTGATGCTCTCGAGGCACCTCGGGTTCTAGAGTATAATCAAAAATATCATATGATTATCATCATCGCTAACAATAAGCTGAGCCACTGGGTTTCGTGCCGCATAATTCGGACAACTTTGGACGTGCGCGTTCGCCGGCGTGGCAGAGAAGAAGGAGAAGAAGACGCGGAGGAGAATAGAGAAATTGTCAGCGACGCGAGCTCCGTCGGGTTTTACTCGGGGCTGACGAGGGGCTGAAAATTTCACGGCGCTTTCGCGAATTTGGGAAAAATCTTTTGTCCGATGACTGATCGTTTCGAGGCAAGCGGTAACGATCACGGTCAGGGACACCATTGTACGAGGCAAAACCTTCGCTTTTTTGCGTGCCTGGTAAAAGCACTTCGCTCACTCCTCGCTTATCTTCTTATCGGCGAGCACACGTCCATCCATCGTGCCATTAATCAATTTATCCACCGATGTTGTTTTCACTAAACGCGCTCGCCAACGGCCACCGACTGACACGAGAGACGAGGGTCTAGAAGCCGAAGGCGACGTCACGATGTTCCTAATTAGAATCGAGATAAACAAGCGTTTGATGGAAACGTTTACTAACCAGTCGCAATATCCCACCGATCTGCTTCCCCTCTCGCAATCATTATTATTAAAATCGTAATAAACGCTCGGTGCACTATACCGCCGCGTGTCATCTCGGCTCGCCGCTGCCACCGTTAAACTAATATTACCCGCCCATGCCGAAAACTCGGCCCCTTCAAACTTAATAAACCCATCCCACGCGCGTACCCACGGTGTGTCTCATCTGGGGAAAATTAGGACCCATTCACCCTGGCTTTCACCTCCGATGGCGTAGGTGCGAGAGCACCATCGACGTTTCTCGCTGCTACTAAAATCGAGAATACGAGGGAGGAATGCCGTAGAGAAGAAGAGCAAAGTGGAACGGTGAAAAGAGTGACTAAACGATAAACGTGCTGCATTCCGGGCGCTAGATGCATCGACTAGATGCGTTCTAACGACGCTTTTACTCGCGTGTGATAAACGAGAAAGGATCGAGTGGCGAGAAAGGAGACGAGTGGGAAAAATGAGTAAACGAAAAAACAAATGGGAGATCCGCTGGAAGGAAAAGACGAGTCGAAAAACGCAAAGGATGACGTTCGTTCGTGACAGAGGAGATGTCCGCGTCGATTTCGACGCCTCGTCAAACCGGAAACGTTTGTACGCCTCGAGTGGCTCTTGCCACAGCATTCTCGGTGTATCGATGACGAAAAGGGGCACGTGCCGGAAGACAGCTGGCTCGATAGATTTGTGCCAGAGAGAACACAGCTTCCGCTCGTCCCGCATTCTCTCATTCTCTATTCTTAGAAGTATCAGTTCATCTAGGTGCGCGAGAAGAGTACGCTGAAACCACTCTGTCTCTCTCTCTATTATTGGAAGCTCGTGTAACCACGAAAATCATCACGTCAGCCTGTAAATTTCACCGACGGGTGGGTCCGGAGCTTCGGTTACAAGCTTCGATTACAGTCAGCTTCGTCCGAAAATAAATATTACCATCGACTCTCGAAAAACTCGAACGATACACACTTTACACCAGGGATATATTTTCGTGGAATTGCGTCGCGTCGACGATAGAGGCCCATCGCGCGTTCCATTAGCCAAGGGGGCCAGGTAGCCAAATTTCGTGGGGTGGCACGAAAATTTGTAAACAGTGAGAGTATCATCGATAACGTCCCACTCGTCGCGATAACCTGGCAGCGGACGTCGGAGTCGCAGGCGACGAAAATGAAAACACGTGGGGGACGCAGCTGCGACGCGGCCCTCCGCGCGCTCTTGGCCAACGAGGCACGAAGCCGCCGTAAGCGCCCGAGGACGTTTTCCTAAACGAAAACTTTAAAGGGGAGGAACCCCTTCGTCCACGACGATCCGCCCTGAGACGCTTCCTACATCCAAACGAAGCGACATCCTACGAAAGGAAATAAAAATCCTCACTGACTCCGCGAGTACCTCGAATTTTCCAACGTCACGCGTGCCTCACTCGTTTCACCTTCGCTCGCAAGGTCGCCGATGACAAGTACTCTTGTTCTTTGGACCGTCGTCGCGCGTTGTCGCCATTCACCGGTAGAGACAAAAAAGAGAGAGAGAAAAACTCCGATGGAAAACAAGAGAACGGGAAGAAAGGACGGAGAAATTGCGAGGTGAAGAAGAAAAAGAGGTGAGTGGGGGAGGAAGTGAGAGAAGAAAGAGGAGAGACTCGAACGAGATACAAACGTCTCTTAGCTCTCGCGACTTCCTCTCCGTTTCTCACCGCGCTAGGGAGCGTGTCATCGACGCGTGCTCGTCGCGCGCGCGCTTCGGTGTGTGTCATGCGAGTGCGTGCTAATGACGTCGTTCGTCGGGACGACAATTGGCCGGGCAGAGAGTAGGAGGTAAAATACACGAGGCGTCTGGAGGAGGCTCAGGGTCGTGCGAGCATCCTCGCAGGTGCGACGAAAGAGGGGGTTTGCGAAGGAAAGAGAAGTCAGGTGGAGGAGGAGAGGAGAGGAGAGCAAAGAGAGAAAGATAGATAGAGAGAGAGAGAGAGAGAAACTCGCGCCTTTAGAAATCAGCTGAGACGAATAAATCGATCGTTTTGAAAGAAACGCTTGGCCGACACCGCCACCGTACCACCGTGGCATGCGCTCCGCGATAAGAAAAGGCCGAGACGGCGAAATGCCGACGCGCCGACGCCGAGGCGAGCGTTTTGTCAGAGCCGAACAAAGGGCCTAAGTGGAGACGCTCACGGGGCACCGCGTGACGATCCGCGCCGATCGCGAGAGAAAACCGCGTGCCTGGCCCGTCACTGCCTAACGCCTCGCAATTTTTAAATAAGAGAGCGGGTGTATGTGAATTGGAAGCTCCAGCGAAAGAGAACATTTTATCGCGGTAAAAGTACAGTAATCAAAAATAAATCCAAATTGGAAATAAACACTGAGCGATGTTACCTAATACCAGATAAATTTAGAAGGCGAACAAATTTTCAATTTAAAAAGCGCGATTTCAATTTTCTCCTGCAGTCCTGCTACCGATTACATTCCATCCGGAAGGATCCTTTATCAAAAGAAAAAAACACGTTGCCGAACAAAGGTACAACTCTAATAGAAGCAATCGTTCCGCACGATTCTCGATAAAGAATTCGTGTGTTCCGTGGATAGCTTGCTCGCAGTAAAAAGAAAGGCGGGGCGAGGATACTCGTTACCACCTTCGTTTCCGGATATCCGGAAGGAGCTTCTTTGCCGGTGGCTCTAATAGTTCCTTTATGTCTCGAGTAGGAATTCCGTTGAGACGAAGAAGGAACTCACCGTACGAATACCGTTCCTGATCCTCGCGTGGTGCGGCCGATAAGGAAAGGACGAAACAGCGAGACGAAACGACGGCGAAGGGATCCCTTTTGTCGCGTAGACAATGAAAAGGACCTCGAGAACGACGCCGAAGATTCCGAAGATCGGTAGAAGGAGGATGCTCATTGGCGCGTGACGCTCGAACGATCGGATCTCGACAATCATGCCGGCCTAATAGTCTCCCTTGTCCCATCGTCTCTCCTTTTTCCACCCCCTCCTCCTTCGACCCTCGCGCGAGTAATAGCCGATAAAGCGGCGCTACAAGGAAACGAAGCGTGCTGTAAAAATGGTCTTTATATCCGCGTTTACGGCGCGGCGCCGCGCTCCGCCTTACGTTTTACCTCCGCCATATACGAGCCGTAATTATCCGGAAAACCAAGAGCGAACGAGGGTGGGTATTGAGCGCGAGTAGAACGTATTGTAATAATTGGACGGATAATTGGAAACGACCGGTATCGCTGTTGGATGATAAATCACGATTACAGAGTGTACCACGTCGGTGAAGCTAATAGGCGCAATTTCGAGGAGTCTCGAATTTGTGTACCATCGAGCGTACCTGCAGTGGAATTTCCTAGGGCAACGAGAGATGCAAAACCTTTGGAAAACATGGAAAGGTCGCGCGCGCGAGCGTTTCCACATTGTCGAAAATTGGCAGCGTGATCGCGGCCGGCGGACAGCGACGCCCTTGCAAATTTATTCATACCCACGCAGTTATCGCCGACGAGCGACGCTAAAGGTGACATCGAGAAACGATGGTCGACCGTATTTACATATCTCGGCGATTATTTTTTCAACGCCAAACCCCACCCGCGGGCGTTACCACGCGCAAAGCAAATATGTACGTGCGGACGGCTCAGGGGCGCGGAGATCAGCGGCAGTGCACCATCGAACTTCCAAGCGCAAAAATCCCAGCGTGGCGTTACATCAGCTTTAAATTCTCCTCCAGTCCGGCGGCGCGCATCGGTGGTTTCCCTCGGCTCGCGAGAAATTCACGGCCCGCGCGGTCTTGCGGACCGCGAAGGAAAAAAGCCGATCATCGATCACCCTTCTTGACGAAGTCTTCCGCCGGGGGGGAAGAAATCAAAAGGCAAATTAAATTATTAACGCGGAACCACCCCTCGTAGACCTCTTGCTTCGAAAGGTGCCGACCGACGGGTCACGTAGAATCGATACACGTACTCGTTTCCTTCCCTGCTCTCCAGAAACATCGGCATCACTCGACCCTACAGCCAGTCGCGTGCAGTTGCATATGGCACGACGGTTCTTACCAGCCACGTCCATTTATCTATCCAATTTTCCCACTTAGGGGTAGATTTAAACGGACCGCGTATAATTTCAGACCTTACGCTACGTGGTCCGGGAATATTCGCCGTCGGTCGATTATTAGCTGGCAAGTATCACAAGTGCACGGAATGCGTAATCTGGCGCGTACAAATGTCCACATTTAAATCTGAATAGACAGACTTTCGGGATGTCGCGTGAATAGACTTTTTAACGTGTTTACTTAAGTGTTTCGGTCGCTGCTGCTTCCTCGGGTGTGTCGCCGATAGGCGAAGAAAGAAATCGGGCTACGCTACCGGGTGCACCAACATTGCGCAAACGCTAATTACGTAGATTTCGATCTAGCGCATCTAGGTGGGTGGTGCGGTACGGGAAGTAGGGAAGGATCGATTGCGAAGTACGAGCTAGTTCTGCACGGTCTATCCTTGCTCGTACCTCCTCACCCTCCAAACGATTCCACCCCTTTTCGCCCTTAGAGAAAGGTGAGATCGTAGAGGGTGGAGGGTTCGCGGATCTAAATTCCACGAATGGAATGACGGAAGCACCATGAGCCCTCAATCAGACGTCGTACCGCGACAAGCATAAATTCCTCCGGTATTCTCGTGACTACGGAACGACGTTTCGCCGCTCGTCATTCGTTTCACTTTCCGACCGAGAAAACACGACGAGGGGTAATATCCACGCGTCCACGAGAATTATCTGCCGCGGCGTGAAAACAACGCCGGACAAATGATTGGGTCCGCGCGAAACGATAACAACCGCGGTGAGTGCATCACCGTTCACGGGTTCCAAATCGTTTCTAACCGCTCGATCGTCCGAGGCACTTCGCTTCCCCAGTACGGTAGAAGGAATTCGGTCGAGCGACTGTTGATCGAGGCTGGGGAGATTGCGGAAGGGATGCCCCGTGGTGGGACCAGGGATGAGTGGCATATCTCGAGAAAATCGGTCGAATACTCGAGCGACCCTCTCGAATCCGTACTCACCCAGCACGGTGTAGAAAAGCAAAGGCAAAATACAAACAGCAAGTACATATTTTCTCTGGTCTGATACTCACGTACGAAGATGTTGCTCATCAGTGTAGCGGGCAGGCAGAAAACGATGACGAGGACGTCGGCCACAGCGAGGTTGACGATGAAGAAATTGGTGACGGTCCTCATGCGGGGCGAGCGGTAGACAACCGCGATTACGAAACTGTTACCTATTAGGCCGACCACGAATACGAGAATGTATGCGACACAATAGACCGCGGACATGACCATGCTGTGCCTATACAAGCGGTCGGGCATCTGCTCGATCAAGGATAGATTCGCGGCGGTCGCGTTTATCAGGCTCGCTTGCTCGTGTTGCTCGTACTGCTCGTCCATCATCGAGCCGTTACGCGGAGTGATCGTGACGGCCTCCGCGAGCAGATTGTTGAAGTAATCACCGAGATCGCTCCTCATCTGGAGGAGGGTACTGCCGGCGGTACTGCCGCCGGCGGACGGTAGTAACGCGACGGTCGTGGGCGGCACGTTACCGTTGTTACTCTTACGACGCGTGTCCACATCGAACTCCTCTGAGTCCGGTAAACGCAGGGACGCCATCTCCAGGAGGGGAGACGGTGGCTGAAGCATCGGGAGCTTTAAGTGAGCGATATGACGGCCGATCGACGTTTCGAGCATTAACGGCGTCGAGCGTCTTCTCCCCCTCCTCCTCCACCCGGTTTCTTCTGCTTCTTCTTCTTCGCGCTGGTGGAGGCGGTGGTGGTGGTCGGGTTGCAGTGGTGGTGGAAATGGAGAGCGACGACGATCGTCGCGGGGTAGAGTACTAGTAGACGCCTGTCGTTCCTCCTCGGTGGAATCCTCCTCCTTCTCCTCCCTCTTGCGGTTCTACAAGAGCGGTATCGTACGCGCAGCGCGCTCGTACCGTAGCTGGTGTCGACGACCTCCGCTCGACTCGGCCCGCCTCGACACCTACGCGGGCCGCCACCCCCTCGCAGGTCTCGCTCTCTACTCTCTCTCTCTCTTTCGCCGCTGCTGCTCCCCTGCCTTACTTCCGTTTCACCGGGATGACCTCGAGCTAGACGACGACCGAATTCGCGTTCGTTTACTGCCGCGAGGGACGTCCTCGCGTGGCCTTGGAGGCGTATCGACGCTACGGAAGGAACAAGCTACTTCCGCGATCGAATTCTCTTAAATACTCTCCGAGCTAGACACACTTCCGCTTAGGGACTACCACCTGGGGCATCGAAGGTCGAGCCCTCAGCGTTCACCAGGCGAACGCTCTTCGCTTTCTCTTACTCACTGGTTATTCTGCAGCGTTGAGACGACTCTCCTTCGGTTCTCCTCCAAGCTTCTTCTACCTCTCCTCCGTCGTCTTCTTCCGCTTAATATCTCTGCTTGGCCAACGTTCGTGAGTGATCTGCGGGAGATGCGCTGTCTTCGAGCGGGTTCGATGCTCCTCGGGTTAACTTCGCACGTGCGCCCATCGAGTAACGTTGCATCCCCTTGAGAGCACCCGAGGGTAGAGGGAAGAATCTTCGTGGGAACGTGGAGAAGGAATGAAGTCTGGTAAGGGGTCGAAGATGGAATTTTAAAGGGAAAGGGAGGAAGGCGAAGGGGTGCGTGGACTTGGCACCGACTTCACCAGGAAGTTCTGGATGCCTTTGGTGCGCACGGTTCAAGTGAAGCTTCTCGTAAAGTGTTGCTCGCGCTGGTTCGGATGCTGAGCGACTAATGAGCTTGCTTTAGAGGACGACCGCGAACTGCCGCGAGATGCACCTCGTAGCGGCGAGCTGTCTGGCGACGCTCGCGGACTGCGCAAGCGTTATGTCGGGCGGCACATGCACCCGCATGCGATCTACTCGCGCCGCTTCGTAGGAGCGTGGTACCCGCCGCTTGCGCGGGCGCGCGCTGTCCGCTCGTTCTCTCTCTCTTTCCGTGTAAAGAGAGCACCAGAGTGAGAGAGAGAGAGAGAGAGGAGTTGAAAAAGGGGTGGACAAGGGGTGGGAGGATTGTCGGTGGATTCGAGGAGGGCCGAGGAGGAGAGCGACGAGCCGACTCGCTTCGACGATTCTCGTCGCTCTTCGGCGGGTCCTCCTCCACTTCCACCTCCTTCTCCTCCAAAACTCCCCGACGAATTCGCAACTCGGTTTACTCGGGATTCGACACCGCGTTCCACGCTTCCAGGAGGATCTTTAAATTCGATGGGAGTTTCCGGACGCTTGCCTCCCCGATCTCTTGGATTCTTCGCAGGAGGGAGAGAGGACTTGCCACGATGAGATTTCGGAAGATAATGGAAAGGGCGGCGTGACCTTCTTCTTTCGGTCTCTCCTACAACCCCGCTCGAGTTTGACGGGACCTGTGCGATGGGGCTCGCAAGAGTCGTCGCTGCGCGACTTGGGATTGAATTAAATGAGCGCGCGGAGAGACAGAAAGAGAGAGAGAGAGAGAGAGAGAGAGAGAGAGAGAGAGAGAGAAGAAACGTGGGGTTGGAAGAGATAAAGAGATCTGCGGAAAAGATGAGAGAATGAGAGGAGCGAGCTTTCGAGCTTTTTCGAAAGGTGTCGAGGATCCGAGGAAGAGAGAGAGAAGAGAATATTCTCAAGAGGAAGAATATACGTGCGGAAACAATCCCATTGAGGATCGCCAAGAATTAATTTCACCGGCCACCCCTTTAACCCGCTAACCTTCGCGATTGATTAACGCGCTATTTATGTTAATTTCCTTAGTCTCGCGAGGGCATCCTTTTCGTAACGAAACCAGACACGCGGCTCGCCGTAAGGGTAGTTCTCTTTAAACCGGACGAATTCGTGTCATCCGGGCGAAAGCGTCCGAAATGAATTCGCAAAGGCGCCCTTTATCTATCCAGCTCGCGCAGCACGGAACCCATAACCCGCGAATAATTTATACGACGCTTCGGTTGGACGCGTTCCACCGGGAGCGCTATCTTCATCTTCACCCTGCTTTCGCTCGTCTCAACGAACTTCTTCGATCCTCCCACCCAATGCCCTTTCCTCCCTGCTGGGCTGAGAAATAGAGGAATCAATAGAGGTGAGGGTGCAGCCCGAAATCGATCTAGCCGCATAAACGGTCCGCTTCTTCTATTCCCGTGCTCGGCCGCGCGCGATGAATTCTTAATCGGACCGTGCGTCGATCGGAAAAATCGATTCGTTCGCCAAGCTCTGTAAGTGTACGCGCGGGCGGAGCGGTGCACGGCCGTGGTCCCGCCCCGTCGGATACCACGAATTTCGAATGCTCGAAAACTTGTCGTCGGCTTTGGGCCATTAAACGAGTGTTTCTCGAACGACTGAAACAACGCTGATAACGAGGTTAATTCCAAGGGGTGCTCTCAGCTGGTACGTCCCGCGAGATAAACACGCCTGGGCCCTTCTTCTTCTTCTTCTTCGTCTTCTTCCTCTCGTGCCATCGCCGTTCTCCAGATCACTTCTACGCCCACACCTTCGTCACACTTTTTCCATTCCTCTTAAGTAGTTCGTACTAGGTTCGCAACGCAGTAGCCGAGCGTGTCCCTGCGAAATAAAGCGCGAACGAGCTGGAAGAGAGGAGGAAAGAGACTTCGTCTATGGGACGACCTATCGCGACCTCTCACCCTCGCGCGAAAACTTCCCGACGAATTCCGTAACTCATTTTATCGCGGCGAACGCGCGAATACCGTACGGGAGACTAACTTTATCCGAGATTCGAGCATACCTGGGAGCGAGTTGGTAGGGAAAGAGAGGTCTCCGTGGGATCCACTAGATTGGACGTGTTTCGCGGGATTTTCCCGTTTAAGCTCGCCCAACTTTTCCCTCGCTTCTCGAAACCGTTTTGGATTTACCTTCCTCGGGCATCGTCGAGCGCCGATCTCGACGTTCGCCGCGCGGGCCAATCGATGGAGAGGAGTTCGGCAAAGGATCTCTGGTTTTTTACGATCACGAGGGAATCGTTAACGAGATTCTCCTCGAGAACGAGGAAGCGCGCGAAGATTAAGCCTTTCACGGTTTTAGAGGGTCTCGAGTAGTTGCCCTCTATTACACGTGTACACGAATACACGTGTGCACGTGTATTTAATTCTTTCTTTTTTAAACACGTGTGTCGGGTACCCGCGTGTAATACACGAATACACGTATTACACGCGTATTTATTTCACAAACACTTCAAGAATTATGAGAACATTTTTTTTCTAAGAAATATAAAAAAAGTGTCGTAGAGATAGAAGAAATATCTATATATGCAAATACATACAATTTGGCACAAGATGTAAGATGTTGTGATAAAAATTTCTTATAGTTATTCGTGTACACGTGTATCTACGGATATCCGCGTGTTAGATATAACGTGTAGCACGACAACACGTGTCACGTGTACCCGTGTAGTTTAAAACACGGTTCTGACCGGGAGCTCTAGTCTCGAGTCGTTGGTGGATCGACCTCGCGACCGCGCGCGAGTTTTTGGTGAGAAATCGAAAGCGGATTTTATGCACGAGAGTGAACGAGAGAGCGGAGTCGGAGAAAATTAGTCCGGAAGGCCGTGAATTCGTTTAAAATCGCTTCCTTTAAAAATTACCCATCCGGTGGGACGCTGCCTTGGGTCGAAATCGAATTTGAGCCTGTAATGGAACTACTTAAGCGAGAGAGAGAAGTCGATCGTCAGCCGCGTAAAGATTTAACAGCGAGGCGTCCTCTTCGCTTCTTCTATCTGCTCTTTTATTTATTTATTTCTTCCCTTTTCTCTCTTTCTTTGCCTCACTGCCGATCCGTTTCGCGATGTCTCCGAGAGATCGAACGTAAGGAAGTGGAAGTGCGCCGATTGAGTTGCCAGAAGGCCTTCGACGCTCCTCGCCGTCCCCGGGCGCATCATTTTTCTTTACTCTCAGAATTCCGTGCGTCCTTCGTTCGCTGGCTATGGTAGAAGGAGGGGTGGAAAAAAAAGCGAATGGCATTGATCGGAAAAGCACTGAGGAAAAATTGAAGAGAGAGGTCTTGAAGGTTTTCTTTCACCGACGCGAGTCCCTTTCACGACGTACCGAAATGGATCTCTATGAAAAGGAAAATGAAACAGAGGAGTCTGTTAATTAATTAACAGCGCGTGGAGAAGTAAAGCGTAAGAGTTGGAAATAAAATTGCTCCAGCACGCAAGGTCTATAGTTTCCTAATGTTCACTCGCGTCTGCACATCGGCAGATACATATTCCGATACCTACGTTGAAATTACTTGCACCATCCCAATGGTAATACTTCCTTCGCCGGAATCTCTCTTAGGACATACCTCAGCTTCGCTCTCAAATTTTCTCATCACCCGCAGCCCGGGACCGGAAGTATCGCGAAACACCGAAGCAATTTGGCAAAAACGATGCGACGGAAGAGAATGGGAGAGGACGCTCGAACACAGGATCGATATCACGTGGCACACGCTCGTGGAGTCGTTCGCCGGTCCGTCTCAAAATAAAAGCCCGCAATGCAGGGAAACTCTCCGCGTACGTTTGAATGAGCGTTACGTTTCGCAAGGAGCAACGGCCTCTCGTAGAGGAGGTGACACGCGAGAAACGTGAAACTTTCTTGCGAGCTTCTTTTTTCCAGCTCGCTTGCCACGTGTCTCCTCCCAGGAGTGGTACAGGCTTTTCCGATTCGTCGATCGATTTAATATGCCCGCATAAATTTGGCCAGGGGAGGCTAAAATGGCTACTAGACGTCGATTTACTGTCCGTGCAATAGATCAGGCTGCGTCGTGGCTCGGGCATTCGGGAGGTTGCGGTGGAGGATGTGTTGCAGCGATTCATCTCTTCCATTCTCTCTACCTCTCTCTCTCTCTCTCTCTTTCACGCAGACACCCTCTCTCACAGTTTCTCTCATCCTCGTCCGCTTTCACTCGCACCCTCTCTCTCTCTCTCTCTCTCTCTCTTCATCGCACGCAATCTATGCACCTGCCCACCTCTCCACGTGTATCCTCACCCATCCACCCACGCCCACTCCCAATTCTGCTTCTATCGTTGCTTTAGCGCCGATCCATCAGCTTCTCCTATTATTCAAGTCTCGCGCATAATTTCTCAAATGAATTTGGCAGACGGCGATACTGCATATTCTTCTTCTTTTTCGGCTTGCTTGTAAAATGCGTTGTTAAAATTGCGCACTGTTTCTTCCTTTCCCCCGTCTACACTTTCCTGGCTACTGTGAACGAGAAATTATTATGCTTGGGTAAGCGTGTTACTTTAAGCGTGAGATATCGGACGGATATGAGCATTTAATTCCTAATGGCTTCACCAACTCCGCTCATCTATTATCCTCTCGCCTCTAAGGCTCCTTCGCAGAATCCTACACCTTTACCCGACTGTGATTTTCTATTTTTCCTCGTTTCTCGCCACTTGCTCCCACGCCACTATCGTTTCTCTCTTACTCGTGCACTCTCAGATCTCTTTCTTTTCGCTCTTTCTTCGTTTCCCGTTTCCATCTCTCGTGGCCCTCCTTCTCTCACTCGGCCACCCCGGCGACGTCCATTTTTCTTTCCTCGTTGGCTGGTAGTCGATTTCGGTACCACTTTCCACAGGTTACCACTCCCGCTTTCACACCTCGGGAATCGTTTTCTGCTTTCTCACTCCCTGGGTTTAACGGCGAACGAGCACGGCTGGCGTTTCAATTATTCGAAGACTACGGAGGCTGAAATCGATGTCCCTCCATCCCTCATCGGCGAGTGTTTCGGAGCTGCGAATAAAAGTCCAGGCGTTAAATATCCCGCCCGTCGATTTACACTCGTATTCGATTCTACCCGCTCCTTTAAACGAATCCTCATTTGGCAATGATTTATTTTATCGCCGCGATTCATTTCTCGTACGAGCCCGTGGCACTCGCTTACTCGTAATAAATTACCGATCTTTCGAACTTCCATGCTTCTTCGAAACGGGAAGCATCGTTCTGCTAATTCTCAATTCCAACTGTTTCTAAATTGTTTTCCTTTTTTCCACTTAATCGATGGACACAAGCCAAATTCGCAAACCCGGTCTCTTATCGATTATCTTCGCTCTCCTTCCTCTTAGCCACTTCAAGATGGCGATGCGGCAACAAGCGGGCGATGCAAGAAAGAGCTGCGCGACCGAGAACTTCGATTCGGATCATAAATCTCTAAGCATCGTCGCTGTCGTCGTCCTCGTCCTCGCATATACTGTCCGTCGCTTACTTCGCCGTCGCCTATACCTCCGAGCCGCTATTGACTTCTTGCGACGTTTCTGGTCCCCGCGTTGCAAAGCGGGGATAAAAAAGCTCTGATTCGTGGCTCGAAAAATTGTCCCCTTTTTCGAGCATCGTACCTGCCCCAATTTTCTAAACATTCCTTTAACAAGAATAAACGATAGAATTTATAATTAAAATAGACATTTTATAATTAACCCTTTGCGGACGGACCCCGTCCGATGGTCGAGCGTCGCCATGGACCAGAGATATTTATGCGCGCAGTTGAGAAAATATGCATGTTCAAACGTTCGCGTTGTAAAAACTGAAACTTTATCGTTTTCTGTATTAAAGCCAGTGTTCAAAGAGTCGAAATAAAATTGCACGTATCTCCGAAGCTTGTCGACTTAATTTATATTAAATATAGATTATAATTCTAATTTATTTGAATCTTATATTATTATAAGATCAGTATGGTTCTTTGCTGTGATGGGTGAGAGCAAAGATACGACTGCATAGGGTTAAATGTTTATTCGCATATTATAATACCGTGCATTCTTTTGAAAAGTGCCGCGTCCGCAAATAATTCACAGGGAATAATTTTGATCAACTTAGAACGGATATTCGCGACTACCATCTTTCGTTTAATCGAAACGGTAGCGCGAGCACCATGTTTGAGAACGAACTCTCGGAGGGCCACGGAAGACGAGGAAGAGGACGATTTCGCCACCGCGAAACGCCAGAATGGAGAGGGTGGATTTCTGGATGGGCCCGTGGCACTCCGTCGTGCTCCTTCGATTAGATCCCCCAGCGTAAGCTCGCACTTTCGAATTCGCGGCGGGACACTCACTGATGGGACGATCGGGCGAACGATTTCAAATCTTCTCTCGAGAGCGATCGTTTATCGCGTGCGCCACACACCACCGCCACCAGCACCACGGCCATTCCGTCGTCAACGAAGCCGAACGGAAACGCGGATTCAGCATTATCGATTCCCCATATATATATTATCTGACCCTTCTACTGGCCGCAAAGTTAATGACTTTCTTTTTGCCCACGTCAAATCGCGCCATCACGTACGCTCGCGGCAGATGAGAGATCAGAGGAATCCAAGATCGTCTCGGGGATATCGGTTGTCGATAATCGCTCGATATTTATACATCGCCGTTCGGCGAAGAAAGCGGAAAATGATTGGAAACCCGCTGACGCTTATGGAAAGCCGATCGGGGCTCTTTAAGGGCGCGCGCGCGCGCGTCCCGGAAATGCACGAATTTAAGGAACGTCATTGGGGCCGACAGTGGATTTCCATTTTAAAGCTCATCTGGAAAATTCTCTCCCACAAATAACGACGACACTTTTGTCGATCCTCCTCTTCTCTGAAATACCCGATCGGTTTTTCGCCTCTTCGCCGAGGTAGCGGAGACTTTTTCCACGAACGCCCACACAACGTGAGCGTTCGCGAGGCTTTGCCGTACGGATCCTCTACCTCGCGCGCCGGTACCCACCTACTAAAACCTCCCCAGAGAAATTCCAAGCTCCGAACTGCGCGCGAAGAATCTCGGCTAATTTTAATTTTCGCGCCGTTCGACCTCTGACCCCGTCCGTGATATCCTTCTTTTTTTTTCCGTTCACCGTCTCCATCTCTAGCTCTAGCATGCGCCACGGAGCGGGCACGCCTGGCTATTAAGCTCCCTTCTTGCCGGCGCGACCACCTCGCATTTTTCTTCCCCAAAACTAATCGTCTTTTAATCGTCCTCGTGGCCGCACGAGGCAAACTAGAAAGCTCAAGGTCACGGGGAGCTGACACCCCGAACTTCGTCTTCCTCTTCCTCCATCACCCACGAGGACGAATATCGTACTCTCGTAAAAGCCTCGCGCACGCGGGCGCCAGTCTACCCGAGCCCGTAGAATTTGATACAGTACCCTCTCATTTGCCGGCTGATTTCAAAATTAGATTTTAATGTACGAATGGGTCCTTCTAGGTACGGCAGATATTCGGAGAGGGATGAAAGAGCAGACGGCATCCTTGAAATACCCTCGGCTATGAAACCTCTCGTCGCGTTAAACTTACCCGCACGTGTGCGTTTCGACGTTGAAACGCAACACGGAACGAAGATTCTCAATGATATTCACAGCGTACGACGATGAACGCGCATCGAGGGACTTAATTCCGTGGAAGCTGCTGGAGTCCGTTTGCTCGAGAGTGATAAAACAGCAAGCAGTTAACTTCTTCGGTAGCAGAAACTCGTAAACTGTTTTCGCACAACTGTTCGTGCGCGCGCGCGCGCGCGGGAGAGAATGGAGGAAGGGGAATAAAGTTCACCTATCTGGAACCGGAAGCGGATACTGGGTCGCTTGAATGCTGCAATTAACGTATCCTCGAAGTATCTCTAGGCCCACCACCCACCGGACGAATAAAAAAACGCACGGACGAATGTCACTGAACAAGACTTTCATATTCCCCGGCGCGCTCCACGATGAAAATACCAAGCGACATCCACGGAATCTTTCCATTGCAGTGGCCAAGATGATATCGTCCGAGAGGAACGAAATTTCCATCGTTCTCCGCGCAAAAGTCAAACGGAAGAATGTGTCGCGTGCTAGAGACCAAGCGAATATCTTGAAATTGTCCCGGAAGTCGGACTACGAGACGGTCCTCCTAGAACGGGGTGGGCTACCGGAACGCATGGAGGAATGCGAGGCGAACGGAGAACCCGAGCGCGGGCCCTGAGTGCCTTCAGGGTAAAATCGAAGGTCGCGACCTTCCTGCTACTCTACGGTAGCCGCGAGGCCTGAGAGCGCGTCTCGTTTCGTCGAGAGCGCGGACGGGAGGCGACCGTGAGAGGCGGAGAAGAAAAGTAGAGAGAACGAGTGAGAGGGAGAGGAAAAACCTCGAGGAAGGAGAAATGCAGGGCCCTTCGAAGCGTTATTCGAATACTCCAGTGAAATATTAGATACTTAATCCCTGACGGGAGCGAGGGCACCGCCGCCGACTCTTCTTCCTCGTAGCAGCTCCTCTACCCTCCCACAACCCTCCTTCTCTCTTTTCTCATCTGCGCCCTCCTCCACCTCGCAGATTTCCTTCCTCCAACTCCTGTCACCGTATCTCGTCCTCCACCTCCACTTCTCCTATCCGAGGTTTTCCCTTCGGCCTATCCGCCCACATCCCACATGCTTTTCCACCACCGCGCTCCGCTCGCACTTTCTCTCACCCCCGTCTTAGTCTCGGCGGGCACATGATGCATCTCGTACCAATAACGGCGCGTTTCCAACCTTCGCTCGAGCGCGGCTTCCTCCTTCGACAACGAGATTTCCTCCGATGCCTCCGGTGTCGGAGGTCAAGGTCGACACGCCGTTAATCGCTCTCGCTTCTAAGCGCCGTCACCCACCGCTTTCCCCACCTACTTCCTCGGGACACGTTAACAAGCACGTAATTCGATCTACTTCGACTCGATCGGCCAGCCGAAATTCACTTCCGGAGAAATATCGTGGACTAGGTGTAGCGAGATCACGTGACTCGCTACACGTGCATTGAACCGACGCTTGAAATTTTTCGTCAGGTTCTCGACCCGACGCTTCGGTCTCGTTTCTTTTCTCATGGTCGCGAGTGACGCGTATAGGCTAGGCTCTTAATCGTCGAGCGCGCCGCACCGGCAATAAGAAGTATCGTGAAAAATGTGGGAGAAGGTATTATCACCTACGCGATTTTTCTCCGTTTAATCATCCTTAATCCGTCGTTAATACCGGTGCTGAGTATTTTCATTAATCCTCCAGTTACCAACCGAATGTCATCTCTGGCTCGATCGATCGGCCAACGTGGCCGACAAGCTAAAGCGAGCAGTCAACGCCAACGAGGTTGTCCGATGACAAACGTTCGCAACTTCGGAATAGTCGGCCCGCACCCTCTCTGGACCACGTCAAGTGCACCGTACCTGCTCGAAACACGCCAGAGCTCGCTCCTCTCCTCTCGTTTCCGCTCGACCCCCTCGTCGTCGCGACACGTTAATGCACCTTGGCCCGGCGATCCCGGGGATCCGAGGGATGTATCGATTAAGAGGGCAATTTCTCGCTGTGATTCAAATTGCTCGCCGTCGCTCGGCAATGTCGACGCGTTGTCCGGGGTGAAACTGCACAGGAGGCGTAACGACGAATCGTGGACAATAGCGCGCCTCGATGCGTTGTAATAATCCCGTTGATATTCATACTCGGTGTATCGCGACACTAGTACGCGACAATCAAGATCGTCCGTGAACTCGGCCTTCGGGAATTTGGCCGTACACGGGGAAGATTAATGCAAGGATTTCGAAGTGAAAGATTTAGGGTGGGATAAACCAGTCTGGTGAAAGATGTAAATGTTCTACGGGTTAGATCTACGGGTCGTAGGTTTAATGATACGTGATGGCTAGAGGGAATAGGAGATGAATAATGCAATCCGTTTTCCGTGATCGAGGCTTTCTCTCTCACTCGCTCTCTCACTCTCCGTCTCTTTTATTCGCAGTACTCTCATCCGGCCCTTTCCAATCGATATTCCTAATTCGCCCGCAAGCGTCAGCGAATCGGGCGCGATTGTAAATTCGCGACAATTAGCGAGGGAACGATAAAATTCATTTCGTTGATTGTGCGCTTTAGTGGACGAGAAGAAAAGCGATGGGTGGATTTCCTTCGCGGAGACGGGACACACTCAACGAAAGAAATTTCTCGCGAGACAAACGACAGTCCGAAGGACACCGCGCTCCGCCATTTCTCCTCCACTTCGACTTCATTCGGCCCTGGCTCGGTTCCTCGAGTCGATTAAAAACATCCCGCAGAGCTAATTGTTTCACCGCGAGTACTTCTTACTCGCGAGTAGCCTCCGATCGTTCGGGCCGAGGAAGAGTTTATAATAAATCAAACGAGCGTCAAACATTTCGCACCGCGGATGAGGATCGGACGCTTCGATATTTCGCGGTTAGCATCGCGAACGTGCGCTCGCGAGTTCGAACCTTCCCACCACCTCCTTGTCCTTCAAAAGTGATTTACGATCCTAGACACGGTAATCCCAAGACGTTGGGGCTTTTTAGCCCCGCGCCCTCGCGCGGCACCTCGCGATGACGATGTTCTCGTCGTCTTCCGCCTCTTCATCTTACTCGCCCACCGCGCGGCTTTTTCTTCTTCACCCACACCCCGGCCTCGCCATTTCCTACCGTCCCCACTCTCTTTACTCGAGCGAGATCTCCTTGAGCGAAGGCCGTGACGGGTGAAAAATTTAGCTGGGCCGGCAGCGAGCGCAACGCGACGGACCTTGGCGGGGTATTTAAAAAGAAATGGGTAAGGTGGTCACGTCGTTGAATGTGATTTGCTGGCGTCGTGTCGCGCCATGGGAGAGCCGCACCGCGGCCGGAGGTACCGAGCGAAGAAGAAACTAAGTAGGGAAGAAAGTGGACGGGGGTGTTGAGAAGGGCGAGGGTGACCAACAGCGGAGAAGCAGAGCCCCTGGAAAAGTGCCGTTATGTGCGCCGCCTGCTAATGCCCCCGCGCCCTTATAACTAGATCGAATAAATCATCTTTAAATGGGCTGGACCGGTTGTAATTGTACCACACATGCGCGCTATCGCTCCGAGTGGACCAGCGACAGCGGCACGGGGTCCTGGACGATGTCAGGGACGATGGTCCAGCGGACGAGAGAGTAGTTGTAGGCGGTCGAAGGTAACGGAGGAGTGGCTCGAGGCTGTTTATTCCTGATTATTGGCCCATGCCGATCGTCCAACGGATCTCCTTCCATATTTATCCCAAACATGGGCCTATCATGCGGTTACCCCTCTCTCGAATCCGATCATCCGAGGATAATCTACAGAAGGAACCGAGAATCTCGTGTGCCCTGCCCAAAATCCTTACCTCTCATCTCTCCGAGTAAACTTCTCTCCTCACTACTTTTCTCGTCCTCGTAAAACCTTAAAATCTCCTTCGACGAAGCCCTACACGGGGGAACGATATCAAAGCACGAGCCATCCTCCACCTGCTATTAAATCGCGAATCCATGCTCCTCGGTACCGGGCCACGGGGCGCCGATCCGACTGCACTTTCATTTCCGGCTTAAAACGATTGCGCGTCTCTTCTTTGTCCGCGAAGAGAGTCTCCGAGAAGGAGCCTCGGCAAAGAAGCCGTGCCCGAACCGGTGAATTCGTCGTTAGTCGCCGTAACGTGGGGACTCTCTGACTCTCTCGCATTTCTGATCCGAGGAGCACGAGAAGATCCAAGGTCTCGTTGTCGCGGTGCATCTCATTTGCAGGCCTCGGCTTTTCAAGGGATGCCGAGCGCCAATGGGAGAGGGAGAGGAGCGATATATCGATGACACGAGGGACCAAAGAGGAATTTACTACTCGCACACGAATCCCTCGCTCAGCTGTAATTAAAATCACCCACGCTGATTTGATCGCGGGTATGACATTCCCCGAACGCCCGTGAGGAGCCGCCGCGGGAAATTGCGACGTGTCTTCGATAACTCCGCGATGCTTCGAAGGTCACGATTCTCGCGGTTATTGCGGATTTTCTTATTCAGGCGTCTCCTCTCATTCTTCTCCTTCGAGAGACTCGTGGATCGATTGCTCAAGCATATCCTAGAAATTGGAGAAAAAAAAATTGGTACTGCCAAATGTGTCTTTGCGTGCGCGCGTGTGTGCGATGCGTAGCAAGGATCAGTGGGATTCGTGGACGACGTGGATTGTGATGGTCCAATCACCAAACGGGTCTTTCTTTCTCTCTGGAACAGTCGATAGATATGAGAAGAACGCTTTTATTAATGTTAACATACACATATCCTTTACATGGACGGCACATAAATTACAAGATATGGTACACTTTCTTACAATGTTAATTGGAAAGTTATTAAATTATCTGTACATGGAAGGATATAGTAGACTAATGCCGAATGACTTACAGAATTATGATATTCACAATGTATACGGATGATTCCAAATGATCGATCGATGAAGAAAACAGCACCTCGTACGCTACGCTCTATGAACCATTATCCTTATCGAATTCGTTGAGAAATTGAAAAAAGTCCGTCTCTACAGAGGGAGAAAGAAGATAGGAATAAATTCACTCCATCATCGTCACCTCTCGAGGCACCAAAACTACACACGGCCCTCTCTATACGCGACGTACATTAGATTCTCTTTTATCTCAGTTCTTATCGCGCCTAACCCCGCGGAAAGATTCTACCAGAGTTTAAGAGGAAGAAATCGAGTGCCATGCGTATCCGCCGTGTATCTACAGAAATGAGTGACCGTACATTCCGCGAGTGCTTTGGCAACAGGATGACACGGTGTACGAGCGCGGTAGAAGAATTTCTCTCTTTCACAGGAGAATCTAAGGAAACGGAAAATGAAAGAGAGAATGAGAGAAAGAGAGAGAAAGAGGATGAAACGGCACGCGTACACTGACGGTAGCACCGACGAAAAGAAAAATCTACAACGAGAGATACAACGATTCGTCCGCTCGCGAACAAACGTAGCCCAAGCTTCCGCGAGTCGCACGGCGGAATTCACAGATCGTTCTACGAAACGGAAAAGCTCGCATAGATAGAAAGAGAGCCAAGACGAACTATTTACCAACGGCATCCTCTTCTCGGAAGTTCTCGCTCACCCTGTGCTTCCACTGCCGTTAATACAGCATGTGGCTGGTCCGCGCTGTACCTGCGAATGCACAGGGAGAGCAATGCATAGTAGTGATGTAACGTTCGCGAGCGACGAGTTCCTTCCTGTATCGATTCAAAAGACTCGAGTCCTCAGTGGAGCTTGCACGAGCTAGTCAAACAGAATTGTGAGACGAGTAAAATTACAATCAACAAATTGACAAAATTGAAACGGCCACTTGCGACAACCCTATCACATTCAGCACCATTTCCAAACTAAAGCAGATATGACTCGATCATTTTGACGGGGGAAAAAAAGCTATTATTATCGGATTTTGGTATTCGTTTCGTCGTCCTTCGAATTACGTTTACAATTCAACGCAGATTCTAATGTTCGGTAAACGATTTTCTTATTAGGACGAATAAATTGTCAGGACTCGAGCCTTCGAAACTTTCTCCCACCTCTAAAGGACAAGAGTAGAAGACAGGGCTCTGGACAACCCCCTAATAATGCACCCTGTCGTCCCAGTAACGTTCCAAGGACCAACCAACCCCACGGTTTGCGTTCCCCTCTTTGTTGAACAGTTTAGTCACCACTAGTGTCCGGCCTGGTTGGCTATATGACGTCTCGTTAACGCTAATGACCGCGCGCGAGCGATCATAAAGGAAACGGTATCGCTGACAAAGGGAATTCGGATTCGGAATCCAGTCAGCGGTGGCATTTGAAGCGCGCGCGCGTGCGCGCAGTCCTCGGTTCCCGTGGTGTTATATCTCATTGCCTCTTCCTCTCCACTAGGATACATTTCCTCAATAGTACGAGCGATCGACTCTCTTCCGCGTGCGACTCACGGATCGTTGCGCGGCGACTGCGACGTAACGAATTAGAGGACACATAACAATGACAGCGAATAAAAAAACAAACTCGACACTCCACTCACCCTCTGTCTCTCTCCATTGACGATTGGTGAAAAAAAAAGAAAGAAAAACAATTAATCTCTCGCTCCGATAATTACAATCAGTATCGAGTTATTCTTGTCCGATACCACGTCCCTATCAGCTCCGAGCAATCTCAAAGCGAACGACAATAATCGACGCGCCTCCATCAGCGATGAGCGTAGCGATAGAGCCGCATGTTCGCGAACTCGCACCTGCGGTCGCCGTGTACGCTCGACTTACCATGAAGACTCGAGGTCTTCGGCAGGGAGTCCACCAGCGAGATCTCCGTAGCTGGATGCTCGTGAATCACCGTCTCCGTGATGTTGTTCTCCGCCTCGGAGTGGGCGCGCCGGTGCTCGCGCGCGTGTCCCTCGCTCTTGCGTCTCTTGTCGGTGCAGCACCTCATCGCCGCCTCTCGCTGCAAGCTCATCTCGTGATTGTACATCGACTCGACGTTCGAGAACGAGTGGAAGCGCTGCCTCCTCCTGGACGCAGCGAGGGCGATCGCAGCCGCGCCCGCGTTCGCACGTCTACCAATGACGCCCGACGAGCCGTCGTGCGCGACGCGCGAGCCGTCGTTGCTCCTTTCGCGACGCTGCAGGGACTTCAGGGAGTCCTCGTAGCCACTGGAAATTCCCAGCGGGTGGAGTATGGTTAAAGGAGAATTTCTAGAATGATCGTATTGCAAGCCGTGACCAGATGATGGATTAATCGTGTGGGCGTTAGTCGGAGACTCGTAGTCGCGCGTGTCTTATGAAAATCGTTACTCTCTCAATTTTGCCAATCTCACATCCGATCGCCGAACTAACGCGTCGCACAGTAACAATGGGTTTAATCATTGAAAATTAAACATTCAATCGTACAGTTTCCGGAGGCGTGACGAACCGACAAGTCCGAACTGCGAGTAGAGCGTAACAGGTGACGCCTTACAAGAGTACCCCTAAGAAACCAAGTTAAACGAAGTAATCCTTCGGTCAAGCGTCCGTGAAACGCGACGCTCTAGAGTTTCGAGGGAGAGGTAATCCCTGTCGTCGAATCGAAGTGGTGAAAAAAGAATCGATCGTCTCTCGCGAACCAGGAACATTCCCGTGACGTGGCTCGCGACACTTCATCGCTTTGATTAGGACAAGTAGATACGCGGAGGGAGCGCGCTTGAGGGTGGAGCCCGAAACCGAAAGCCCGAAAGGGATATAACTCACTTGCTGCTTTCTCCGCTGGAGGGACTCGACGAGTGGCTGCAATGGCATGATGCTCGTGCGACGATCCCGGAGTCCTGACCGCTGGAATGTAAGGACGTCGCGGATGCTTCCAACCCTTTTGTCGTGCCCGTAGTCCTTACGCTGCGCTTGCCAGTCCCGCCACTCATCCTGCAGCAAAACCGCCCGCAGCCGGTAGCGTGAGCGTCGTCGGGGTCCAAACTCTCGGTGGTTTTGGCCTTACAACTACACCGACTGGAGGAATCTACTCTCTCTCTCTCTCTCTCTCTCTCTCTCTCTCTCTCTCTCTCTATCCGACGGCCATTCTACGAGACTGGGCGCACGGATACGCCGAATTTACGGGACCGTCCCGCGACTGGTGTAGACGGTAGAGAAGCATCGATATAGAGAAACTTCCGGTAACGATCGACCTTCCACGAGACAACCGCGCGGGTTGGGTTTAGCGAAGAAGGACGAGCGCGGAGGGACCTGAGGAAGCGCGCGAGGGTGGTTAAGGGGGAAGAGAAATGTTCCGTAGTTTCATAATTCACCGAGAGGAATTCGAAGTACGCCGCGTAACGTAGCTGGCCCGCTTTGTACCGTGGATAGGGCGAGCGGATACCCGGCATTTTCATCTTCAAAAATTGTGCGCTCCACCTCTATCCTTCCCATCGCGCGATACTCGCCCACCTCCGGAACTCTCATCGTGGAATGCGAGAACCCGTAGATTCGAGCGATCGAGAGGAGATAAGAAAATTGTGAGACGGCCCTTTGTACCCCATCGGCTCGGGGCGAAAAGAGGCTTCAGCTGGAAAATGCTTTTTTCCGTGTAACTACGCGCGCGAGCCCACTTCCGCGACGCGGATAAAATTCCTACGACCCAATTTTTCGAAAATCGTCGACGCGCGCGCGAGCTCGATTTAGTCGCCACCGGAGGTGAACGTCCAAGGACCGTCCTTGTTATGCGAAACGGTGCCGAACAATGGCATTGTTACGCGGCACAGTGACAGATAGTCTGACGGTGTCGCAACAATGGACTCACGTGTGGAAACGCACGCAATTGGTTCCGTGCTCGCATAGGCTCTGCCGCCTGGGCATGTCCGGACAGTAGGGCTCAGGGTCGTAGTGAAGGCCATCGACGAAGGTCGGAAACAGCGGTGGCTTCTGAAGGGTGGCCGCAGGATCCGTGAGGGCGAAGCCAACTGGTCCGCTCGTGGAGAACATGGCCTTCTCCCGGCGCCTACGACTAACGAGAGCAAACGTTACCAAAGTTACGTTCCGGTGTCCTCCCGAACCTCGACACAGATCGTACGATGAGTCGACGCTTTTTGCTTCGATCTTGACCCCAGTGAAAAGCGCGGGAATGGGATTTATGGAGGTAGCTCGCGACACGCGAGATAATTGCTAAATCAATTGGCACGGTAGACACAAATTAATATTGTGGCGCGCGTAGCTTGGAATATCGCGAGATCGATATAGATTGCTAAGCGAAGAGACATGTACAAAATAGAGTATTTGGTGTAAAATTGATGTAGCCCATTTCGCGCGTCGAGGTCGCCGCCCAAATGAAAATCGATTATCGATTATTCGATCGTTAATAATTTCTCGCCGCGTCGCAAATCACCCTATCAATGTTACTCCGCGAATATCACGGTGCCGATACCGTATTTAATATTCCTCTCAGATCCACCCGGCGAATAGTTTGCTAGTTTCGATATTAACATTTTTTTTCTTCGCCCCTCCAACTCCCGAGGTCGCCGAATTATTGCGAATAGTTCGCTTCGCTAACTTTACGCGAGAGGTGATCAATCAATTATGCAGGCGAAGTGTACGTCGAAAAGTGAGGGAGATGGTAGAAGAGGGAGAGAGAAGCGTACCGTTTATTTCGTCGAACGCATGTCACGCACAAGGCCGTCACTAGAGCACCGACGAAAACAACGCAGCCTAGAACAACTACGCCTACTTCGAGGGTGGACAACAAGTAACGTTGACTCGCGCGTCGCGGAGCACTTCCGGCGATGTCCAGCACGTGATACTCGTCGAGCTCGCGTTTTATGTCCATCTTCTTGCTGTGAAATATGCTGAAAAAAAAGAAGACGAAGATTATTTTGAATTGAAAGAAATGTTCTAAAATTAATCGAAATCATTGTACAGTTAGTTCTACAGTTTAAGGAGATGCGCGTGCTTATGCTTCAGTAACATTACTCGTCCAATGTGAACACCAACCTGTGCAGAGTATCCATGTCGATCATAACGTTCAAATGTGGGTCGATGGCGTAAAGATAAACGTCAGTCCTACGAAACACATACATTATAAACGCACGTTCTAATTCGCGACTGTAAATCTGCCCTACAACAGACGACTCTATAACGAGATACTCACGCCGTGGTATCGATTAGATTTTTCTCGATGTGTGGCTCAAGTTTCCTCACTCGAATGTCGAGGCCAGTGACATTCTGCAGTGCTCTAAAATGTATAGGAATCGTTGGATTAAGGGCACACGCGATGATAGAGCACGGCAATGTGCATAAGAAGCAATAAAAGATACACGTGAACCTACGCTGTGATATTCTCCAACTGAGGCTCCACGTCCACGGGCTTTCGGCCTACAACCATCACTACCTGCTTGTAGTCATCCAACACGTATACCTATAATTTAATAATACTTAAGCACTGAACATGCATGTAGTTATTAATTGCATAAAGAAATCAATAAAAATTCGCAACACATGAAGACAGCGAATACCGATAATTATAAAAGCTGTCTAACAATCTTGTCTTGTAAGTAAAAAAATCCGGAGGTTAATTGTTCCGCTTAGAAAGTGTTATCTTATGTATGGAATAAAGTCAATCGATTTTTTAAGTTGACCACTTTCACGATCACCGTTGACATTAAGATTGAACGGCGTAGACATGACGGTCTAAACTTACGAATACGTTCACGATGCTACTGCGCCCGGTCTCGGCGCCTCGTCTATCGGTGGCCTTGACGTCGAAGCCGAAGACGCGTCCGGCGTCCCGGGCGAAACTGGCTACAGAGCGCACTTGACCGCTCAGTGGGTCAATGGCGAATCGGGGGGCGTCCTCGCGACCGAGAATTTGGTAACGGATCTCACCGTTTATGCCCTCGTCGGGATCGTCCGCCTGCCAGAGAAAATGAATCCTTCATGGGGAGGCTCTTAGTAAAATTGCACGTGCCCGCACTAGAGGCGGTGCAATCAATTCCACTGTCATTTGGCATGCAAACTAGAGGACTCGGAAGTTTACAATTCAAAGTCGGTGGATAAGAAAAAGAGGAAAAAATACAAGAGGAAGAAACGAACGCATTGGTATTTTCTTGATGGATCGTCGATTGTAATTTGATTCGAAATGTTTTACTTAAAATAATCTTACGGCGCGTTTCCTATCTCGAGCCAAATGAATCTCCTCGTACCATTATTACATTGATATTTCTGAAAGCTTTTTCGACACGACAATCGCCAATTAAATAATTCAACAATCCGATCTCCCTTAACGATGATGCGCGCGACGAGCATGCAACGAAACTAACGCAGCAGCAAACACGTAACGAGTATCGAAATTGGCGTTTACTTTCGCCCCACATATCTCGTCGCGCAAATTGGCTACGAACGTCAGTTTCGCGTCCCTTCCAGTCCGGCAAATCTCGACGCTTCACCGTGAAAAAGAAAGAGCTCTTAATTAATTTAATCGCGGGACGGATCGAAGGAGCGCGACACTCCGCAAACGATAATCCCATTCACCGAGCGTCTACGCGAGGGCGGGCGGTAAATGTGCCCGCTGAGACACATTCGACGATCTTAATCATGCATAAAGACTGCGCGGACTAAAAAGAGTAATTAAAAGAGAGATAAAATGGAAGGCGAAACAAAAGGGGCCCGCGAGGTAGATTAATTAACTAAGATATAAAGAGTGCGAGGGGAATAGCTGGACGAAGGTGGTGCGAGAGGTTGAGATGATAATAAGGAAGTCGAGGAAAAGGAGAAGTGTGGTACGAGGAGAGCCGACGGAAGAACCAAAATGAATTAAGGCCGAGTACTTCGAGTACCGCGCGGGGTGTGCACGTGTGCGCGTGTCCTCTGTGGATGCGAATGCACGTGTGTGGAAATTCGTTAGCCCCCGTTGTCACGCGCTCACGCGCACAAGACGCTCGTGCGCAAACACACGCACGCGCGCGCACACACACCTGCTTTCGACACGTGTGGAGGAGTACAATGAGCACACTAACCTCCACTTTGACGACTTCATAGCCGTAATGGGCGGTTGTAGGTATCGCCGCGAGGATGGGCCGTCCCTTTGACTTGAATCTTGGCGCATTGTCGTTCACGTCCTTGACCCTGACGACGACCCTGGCCTCATTGGGTGCCAGACCGTTCAGTCTCTCACCGACTACTGGGTAGATCATCACCGGCATCCCTCTTCCGATCTTGACCTTGTCGACCCTCACCTTCACTTCGTACCGATCACGCACCTCGCGATCGACGCCCGAGGTGAGATACAGAGTACCGTTCTTTGGATCGATGGAAAAGTGTTCTCTGGAGTCGGTACCATCGGCAACCACGCTATACCGGATATGGTCACTCTGATATCCCTCGAACAGTTCCAACTGAGTGATCACGATCGGCAGCGTTGCGTTCTCCTCGATCTCGATCTCGTAGTAACGATGCCTGAAGGTCGGTGCCTTCTGCACCTCGTTGTCCGCGTCGTCGTCCTCGTCATTGGAATCGCCGTCTTCCACGTTGAGAACGTTAACGGCCACCACGGCAGTGGAGGTCAAGCTGATAGGCGAGCCAAGATCACTGGCTGTGATCATCAACCGATGACTCCTCTTTGCCTCGTAGTTCAAATTAGAGATGGTGGTAATGAGACCTTCCTTGCTATCGACCGTGAAATACTGCTTCTCACCTTGGGCCGGATGTACGAGGTCGAAGAGAATCAGTCCGTTTCCGTTGCCAGCGAAATCCGAGTCGTTCGCGTGAACCCTGGTCACCGCCGAGCCGATCGGACTGTTCTCCAAGATCGAGGCACGATAGATCGGTAGAGCGTGACCTTGACCGTCATTCTCCACATCGTCGAACCCGTGGAACATGGGCGCGTTGTCGTTCACATCGAGGACGTTGATCTCGACCTCCACGGTGGAAGAGAGTCGCGGTACACCGTCGTCGCGCGCGATCACGATCAACCGGTGCACCGGTACCGTCTCACGATCTAAGGTACCGCTCACTCTTACGATACCCTCGTAAGGTGCCACTTCGAAGTTCCACTTGAAGTCGTTCGTGGTGCCCGAATTATCGTCGTTCTTGGCCAGCTCGTAAGTCACTCTGGCATTAGCGCCGTAATCGGCGTCAACAGCCTTCACCACTCCTAGAGTTCCTCTTTCGTAGGTACCCTCCGGGATGTCAAAGGTGTACCAAGACTTATCGAAGATCGGCTGATGATCGTTCACGTCCACCACGTGGATCCTGATGGTAACATTGTCCGACAATCCACCGTTGTCTCGGGCAATCGGGCTCAGCCTGATGTCTCTCTCGGCTGGAAGTGCCCTTGCGACCGATATCTCGCCTGACCTTGGATCGAGCAGGAAGTACCTACGGCTGTTGTCGAATCTTGAGGTGAGACCCGGCTCTCCGGAAGTGGTCTCGTTGCTCACGCTGTAAGTTACCACCGCGTTCGCGCCCTCGTCCTTGTCCTCGGCCAGCAAGCGGATTATCGGAGCCCCGATCGTCGCGTTCTCCGGCACCAGGAGAAGGGGTGACCTTCGCTCGTTGTTCGTCGTACCTCGATTGTTTCCAGGTAGGCCCTCGTCCACGCCGACTGACGTTGCGCTACTACCTTGGACGACGTCGTTCTTCTCGGCGTCGCCGTCGGCGTCGTTTGATACCCTCACGCCTTGATCCGGAAGTACGATCATTCTCACGAACGTGGGTGGATTATCGTTGGCGTCTAACACCGTTATCTTCAGCACCGCCTCGGATTTCAGTCCCCCTGCGGGGTGTGAAAGCAAGAATTTGACGGGGCACGGGAATGCTTATGGTAGAGATAAGGGCACGGGGAGCACAATCGGAAGGTGGTAACCTCCCGGGACCTCCAAGTGGTGCTCGAGCTACCCTTAGGTCGAACGAGCTCTTGCGTTGCTGGGTAAGAAATAAGCCGCGGGTGATAAGGGTGGATTTCGTGTTTCTTCTATTTTGCTTTTTCTTCTTGTTTTTTTTTTTTTTTATTTTTTCGCTGCTTCCTTACTTGCCATGAACCGTGAAATGGGGAAGGAACGGCGATTTATCGTTCTGCGAGTTACGATGGCGCTTTAAGAAAGGAAGGATGTATTGTCGGGTGCAGGGACAGCGTCGAAGAAATTCAAGAAAGACAAGGTTCAACGTTTAAGGGCGAAAACTGAGATGTTACGATGAAGAAGCGCTCCGAGTTGTTTTTTTTTTTTTTTTTTCGGGGTCGTAAATCGCGATCCTGCGACAATCGCTTGATTATTTCGTATGTTGGGATAAAAGGGATATACGAGAGAAAAGTTTGTCCGAGGAAGCAAATGTTAAGTGGTTGGCGGGGAATTCCTAGCCAATTCTCCCGACACACTTCGCTATTTCTTCTCATGGATATATCTACGACGAAACTCACCACCGTCCGTGGCCACAACTTGGAACTCGTACTTGTCCCTCTCCTCTCGGTCTAATGTACGACTTCCGATTCCGCCGAAGTACACGCGCCCGGAAGTGGGATCGATTCTGAACAGCGCGCTACCCTCGCCGTGTAAACTGAACGCGAACTCCTTGTTAACCCCCTCGTCTTTGTCGGAGGCGGTGATCGGATTCGTCAGAACAACTTCCGTTCCGGCGGCACTGTTCTCCGTAATTTTTCCCTCGTACTCCGGCGATGAGAATACGGGTGGATGATCGTTCTCGTCGTCCACTATGATCTTCACCTGGAGAAAGGCAATTTTACAACAGTTTCAATACAGCGGTAGCATCGAAATTTCTCAAATCGAACTTCCACGAGGAGTCTCTTAAATCTATACTTTTAATATCCACGAGGAACACGTTGGACGTAAGATAAAATTTTCAATCTTGGGCACGTGAAAGGGCGAGGAGTGCCCTTCGCGTGGTACTTGTGGAAAATCAATCGGTCCAGTGAAAACTACTCTTCTCTTCCCTATTGCTCTTCACTCTTTCCCACTCCCAGGTTACCCATCCGCTCGATAAGGATCACCCTCGTCTCGACGTAGAAAATGGGTACGTGGAAGGAGCTACGGACGAGCGAGAGAGCGGCAACTTTTCCACTAGGGTGAGGAACTTACTTGGAAAACACCAACGCCCCGCGTGGTCTCCGCTATTACGGTGATGCTGTAATTCTGTCTGGTCTCGCGATCGAGACCGTTCGGGGCGAATAGGGCACCGTCCTCGGTAATGGCGATATCGGGAACGTCCTGCTGATTGACGATAAGAAAGCGCGTGCCAGCCCCGCTGCCGCCACCACCGAGCGTCGACACGCCGGTGCCATTGTGCGGGACAACTTGACCGACGTACGTGCCAGGGATGTTTTCCTTAGCGTGGAAGACCAGCACAGCCGTGGTCGTTCCCCTGCAATCAGCGGCCATCGACTTTTGAATAAGCAAACAAGACCAAGCCCCACCACCACCGCGACCACCAGCACCAGGCCCTCCCATCCCCTCCTCTACCATCGACCGTCCGAACCGCGCGACTTTTGACATTAAGATACGCTCTCGTGGGTGGAGAGAACATTGAATGAATATATGAGAACTTACGTAGCGAGCTACTTACAACAGTTAGTCGGAAAAGTTACTTCTTCAGGTTTCGAGATCAGGAGTGACTAATGGCGAGCAATTTCGCGCAGTAGGTAAAATGCTTTTATCGCGGAATTGTAATGCAGCGCTCTAATAAGTCTTGTTAATTGACGAGGTTAGTCGATGAAATTGCACGGTGCCCGGTGCAAAGGAGCGCTGATATCTAGGAAAGAGCAACGAAATTAGTATCTTTCCCCACTTTATTCCGGAACAATGGCGAACTTTCGTCCCGGTCTTCGCTGATTTCTCGCTAAACCAATCGCCTTTACTCGCTCTCTAAAGGCCTCGCCAAAGAAACCTTCGCGTTTCACTCTCGGCGTGCACGTACCGCGGATTCGGCCCGTTACGAGTGTCATAAGAGTGATTACACGCACGATGGCGTCCGACCGAGCGTAGGAAGAAGTTGGAGTTTCACTACTCACTTGGTGAGTATTCCTCTCTCGTCGTTCGGGTCTACCACGTGTATCGAGACGTTCGTGATCAGCGACGTGTCCCTCTCGTCGCTCACCACAGCCTCGAACTCGTAAGTCGATCTCTCGAACCTCTCGATCTCGTCCACCACCGTGATAGTACCCGAGCGCTCCTCCACCGCGAACGGAACTGAAACATCCACGATCCTATATGTATGCAGCACGTGTTACGCATTAGCATGAGTAATATGGACATTTTCTTCCGGCGAGCTTGCGCCGCCATCGAAATTGGTACTTCCGCGCGTCCGGGGAAACCTCCTCGAGTAAACGTTATTGGATCGTTAAGTACTTCACCCAACTCGCAATCTCGCGCGCGCTCGTCTGCGAGGAAGCACATGCCTCACGGAGCAGGTGCCTAAAGATTTTTGTTGCTCTCCTTAATACTCGTGGCAATGGATCTACGTACCTCCTTCCTCGTAGCCGTGGAGAAGATCGTAAATAAGATCGTTAGCCTTTACTGCGTCGTTCACGCGTATCTGACCCACACTCGTGCCGACCGGAACGTTCGCGCCCACCCAGAACTCGTACGGTGCACCGACGAAGTCAGGCTCCCATGAATCCGGCCCTGAAAAACAAACGATAAATCAACGTGGATTTGACCTGTTAATTCTACGCCGTAGATTATTTCTACTTTGTTAGATTGAAATAAATGGATAGCGAGGGAACGCTCGAAAGAATCCGCGGTATTCAATTAACTCGAATCAAAGGTAATGTCAAATGTATTACACGGACACGATTGGCAAATCGTCTGCTTGCTAATAGAAAGAGGATGCGAATGTACGGCCAATCAAGCGTCACGTCAACCATCGAACACGCGGTTATTCTAATCACAGAGATAATATCGTAGGCTAAGCGTGTCAAGAGCGTCCATCAATTTCCAACCAAGAGACACGAGGAGCTTACCGTCCGGACGGAAAACATCGACGGTGACCACCGCCAAGGAAAATCGCCTTTCACTCGGATTCGCGGGCTGATCCGCGGCCTCCACAAATATCGCGTGCCTGCCTTCGAGTATCGGGCTCTCAGCCACGGTAATCACGCCTGTGCGCTCATCCACCGCGAACGGTGGCGTGCGGAACGTCGAATTTCCTGGTTTCTGCAGTCTGTACCTCACCATGCCGTTGGGGCCCAGGTCGTTGTCCACGGCATGCACCTGGCCAAGAATCGTACCGACCTTGGAATCGGTTCTGGCCACCAATTCGTAAAGGTTTCCAGGTACGAATATAGGATTGTTGTCGTTGGCGTCTAACAAAGTGACCTCAACGTCAACCGACGATCCATTCGCACGTTTTCCATTCACGAAGACCACACTGGGACGTCTCTCCACGGCAAAGACCTTCATTGTCAAGTGATCTCTCACCTCCCTGTCCAGAACAGTTTGATCCTTCACCGTTAACCATCCCGATTTAGCATCCACGGAGAAGGCACCAGAGGGATCCTGGAGCTCGTAATCGAACTCTCCGTTCTCGCCTTGGTCCTTGTCCCTCGCGATCACCTGAAGCACGCTGAACCCGTTCGGCAGGTTCTCCACGATGCTGATGTTGTAAAGCTCGACTTCGAATTCCGGTAGGTTGTCGTTGAGGTCGAGCACTTCGACCTCGGCACGCGCCACGGCCAGTTTCAAAGGATTGTCCACCTGAGAGGCGTGGATCTGCAGGGTGAACGTGTTTCCAGGTAGGTTCCTCTCCGCGTCCAGATCAATGGCCCTCTTAAGAAACAGGGATCCGTTCTTGGGATCCAGGTGGAAGAAGGCCCTCTCGTTACCGGATATTATGTCGTAGCGCACCGGAACGTTTATGCTGCGATCGCGGTCCGCCGCGTGTATGGGCCCGCTGAAGTTGACTTCCGTGTATATGGGATATTCCTACGTGAGTGATCGAAGAGAGAGAGAGAAAGAGAGAGAAATAGGAGAAGTTTTGATAAGTTCCACGGATGCATCGTGCCTGCGCGACTTTCACTCGACGACAATCGGTACGCGACACGCGACTAGAGCGAACGAGAGTAAATTGTCGGGGGATCTAAAAAAAAGTCTCACGAATGAGCAACAAGGCAAAGGAGAAAATATCGAGTCCTGGTGAATTCTCGATGGCCGCTCCCATCTCCTCCGTCGAAGCGCAACGGAAACGTGCGATTCCTCGCACGCGCGATAAGGAAGAGGAACAAAAAAAAAAAGTGGAGCGCGCGCACCAGAAGCGTGTCAATGCCGAGGAAACCGAGTAGCACTTCGGCGGCCGTTTCGCGCGCGTTGAAATAATTCCGCAAGCTCGTGGAGTATCGGCGCCGCATTGGAAACTCCCTTACCGCGAGTCTTTTCCACGGAACGGGACGCGGCTCGATGCACCCGGTAGTAGAAAGCTGACGAGCGCGGTTCGGCCGATTCCTCGTAATGACGCGCGACTCTCCATTCGCCGTGGTAAATCGACTCGGTCATTACCGGAGAATACACACGCGGATGGACAAGAGCGTTCTCTCGTCGAGTGCGCCACCGCGCTGATTACGTAATCCGCGCTAACGGGCACGGCCGCAGAATTTGTAACTTACATCGGCGCGGGTGCGCGGCGCGAGTGCCTTCGTGGCCATTAATGCTATTCGAGCAAAAATACCGGACCTCCTCCATTATATTTCCACGGACCGCGGTGTGGACGATTCCTTCACCGAGATCTCGAGGAATGCCGCTCGCGCTAAGAGGAGACCGGAGAATCTCATAAATTTTTTCCAGCCCCCGGAAAATTCGCGGAACGCTCGCCTTCGTGATCCTTACCGGCATCGGATAGAATTCGTACATCTTGGCCTTGTAGACGTCACGAGTGAACTTGGGGTCGAGGTCATCGTTGTCGACGACGGTGATGGTCACGGTGGTGTTTGTGCTCCTAGACGGAATGCCGCGATCCTGCAAGTATCGAGATGCGAGCTCGGCGCAATGAATTTCACTTTCAAGGTCGAGCTCACGCCCTACCTCTACCATCCGCCACGACATCGGTAACGCGCCGGATCACGTAGATATTGAAATTGATTCTCACTACCACGTGTGAATTCTACTCACGGTCGCCGCTATCACCAGGCCGAATTGACGATCCCCGTTGTCGTAGTCGAGGGGCTTCCGTAGTATCAGCGCGGTCCTGTGCCCGGATTCCAACGAGAATTTTCCCTGCTCGTTCCCTTTCACTATCGCGTAATGAACGTCGCTGTTCGGGGTGTTCGGCTTGTCGCCGTCGAGCGCGTGAATCCCGCGGAATATCGTCACACCTGCGATTCGTTACACGAAACTCAATTTGAGATTGGGGAAGGGGGCCACAACGATTCGTTCTTTCCACTTTCTCACCTACATTCAATTACTCGCCCATCGTCCGGTCGCTCTCGCCGGATCGCGGCGCCAATTTCGCGCCGAGGTATTGAAAGCGAATTGCAATTTAGAGGGCCGCGCGTGGCGAGCGCGCTTGGCGAACGGGATGGGAGGGGAGAGAGAGAGAAAAAAAAGGAAGAGAGAAAAAAAAAGGGTCGACGAGAATCGGAGCGAGGTAGGAAAGTGGCTTTAATGGCATCCGTCCCCGAACGATGGAGCAGACGTGCGGAATGATTTAATAAACTTTTACGTATTTATCTGTGTCCCCTGAACCGTGACGAAAGAGAAATAAATTAAGAAAGGATAGAAAGAAAAAAAAAAGTAGGAAAGAGAGAGAGAGAACTTTGATGAAACTTCACGAGCATCCGCCGCTATCCGGCGCGGGGGCCTTTGAAAATTTGATGATAAATTTGCCAAAATCTCGGCGGACCCCTTTATTAAGCGACTTCGAAGTTCTCCGTTAAGGCGAAGATACACGGGGACCGCGTATTAGCATATGTTACCCTTACATGCATTATGCCCGTGTGAGTGGGTGGGTATGTCTGTATGTGTGTGAGTGTGTGCATGAGTGTGTGTTAAGGTAAGGCGTACTAAAGTGCCGCTCAGCGCGGACTATCTCGGTAAGCTATATTAACTATATCTCTCTCACCCGTTGGCGTAAGCTCGTCCACCGTTACGTGGTAAGGCGCATCGACAAATTGTGGCGCGTGATCATTTATATCCTCCACGTAGACCGTCACTGATAAATGCGACGACACCTGGGCATAAACAGCGCAACATTACCAACACCGCCAAAACGTCCTTCGTTATTTCTTGCACCTCCACCTCCTTCTGTCGTCGCCCATTTTTCCACTTCATCCCTTACCCCTCACTTACAAGCTACCAGCGACGCTTCTCGCGTCGTGATCTATAGCGCGTGGAAAACTTTCGTAAAATTCTATTACGTTTACGACCCGACGACGCGACGACGATCCACGTGCCATTTTACGCGCTACAAATTTTCTCGTTCCTCAATCTACATATTGGAGGCTGCCAATAATCGTACGGTAGCGCGTTCCTACTTCGCGTATTACTCCTTCGAATTCACCGGTAGTCGATAAAGCGATCGAACGAGCGTGTCTAATTTACGACGAGAAGTATCGATGATCGAGCGCGCGCCCGTTTACGTTTCGCTCACTTCGCAGAATCTCGACGTCTACTCTTCCGATTACTCGTGCACCTCGGGCTAAAGGATCTCTTGGCTCGATCGGCGGTCATTGAGTGAACTTCGATGGAAGGAACATGAAACTGCCGAATGGTGCGTAACGATTTACAGAGACATCGTGTGCTATAAATGGAAATACAGTTATCTCAATTTCCCATAAACGACGAGGGAAGCGAATGCTCGAGCGGATGAAACGATACTCTTAGATTCGAAGCCGAGGGCTTCCGTGATATGCAGTTTCTCCCTGAAATTATCCGCGCCTCGTCCATGGCTACGAAAGCAAGCCGGTTGTATAATAAAGATTCGGAAGAAACAGCAAATTCGAAACACCGGGCACGGTTCGAGTGATCGATCGAGAGAAAAGGGAGTAGTACGAGGGGCCGCAAGAAAACTTCCTCGATAGTACCGCGGGGAGATCACGACTGTTACTGGGTCATTGTATCCCAAGTATTTACGCGTGTGCTCGTTGTGAAATAACTCGCGAAGAAAATAATCTTTTGCGGAATGCGTTTATCTTGCATAAAAAGTTTCACGCTCGCGCTAATGTCTCGGTTACCCGTTAGCGGATAAATTTAAAGCACACTCCAATATAAATATATCTCCATACTTGTCTCACGGCGCATCTTTCGGAACGATTCGCTGCAACCCCGAAACACGAACGACTCTTTTTCCTTCTCTCTCTCTTCTCGTTGTCCCGTTCGATTGACCGACGCGAGAAATCGATACTTTGCTCTCGAGCGCTCGAAACCGATCCGTAACGGGCGGTACATTTCAAGCGTACCGGATAATCTCCTTGATAAGCACCCTATCCGATCGACATTCCGTGGTGCTCGTTACGTAAACCGACATTACCATACGACTTGAGAGGTCCTCGTTGCTAACTTGTAAAGTCCGTACGTGCCATTCGTCGTGATCTCGCTTTGCGCGTTTCGTTCCTAAAATCGCGAAAGTGATCGCGCACCGTAAGATCTAAACGCTTCTGTGGACCTCACTCACCAAGGAGTCTCCTCCGTCCGCGTAGTCGCATACCACGCGAAATTTCAAAAGATTCCGCGGCAATTCGGCGTCCACGAGATCCTCCAGAGATTGGGCCAGCACGATGGAAACGTGGGTGCGATTCACGTCCTTGTAGGAGAAGAAGCGCGCATCCTCCTCCTGGAAGAATGACGCGTTAGCATTCGAAGAAGCTTTTAAAGAATATGACGAAGAGAAGATTACCTTGTCAACCGGCATCAGCATCAAATGATTTCTCGGATGAGCCTCCAACGAGAGAATCTCCGTTCCTCTCGCGAGATTCTCCGGAACACGCACGAATTTCAGATACTCGCCGATCGGGTAGAACTGACATCCTATAATGAAAACAATACAATACGTCTCAAACAAAACAAAAATGAAAGGAGAAAATGAAAACTATTCAATTCGTTAATTACTTCTAAAGGTCTGCCACGCATTTGCACGCCCCAGTTTCCTCTCATTAATCCACACATTCTCTCCTATAATACTTATGGACGTTATTTCAGTCATAAATTCAACATTTCCACCATCTTCGATATGCAAGAAGATTATTTCCATAATGATGACAAATATCGTGGGAACAAAACGAATAATCGAGGCTGGCTTAAATAATTCGTCCGCGATGAGGTTAGCGGGAGCGAGATGGAAAATTTATTTCGCCAAGCGAAGGATTATTGCGACTCGACGATGCGTTCGCTTCCACGTAAAGCACGATAATTTCGTCCGTGAGAGGACGAGAGGATGCGCAGGTATCGAGAAACCCTCGCAATAGCTCGACGTTTTAATCCTTTCGCAATTTATACATTTTACGCTCGTTCTTGCGTGAACTGTAATCTCCTGACTCGAGCACGAGCGAAACGAGCGGGCGGGTGTAGCCGGAGCAACGTTACGAATTCACAGACGCGTGTATTTGCGAGTGGCCATAAGAGTTTTTCGCCGTCGCCCTCGCGTCGCTCTCCACGTAACTTTGTCGAAACGTTTGCGCGCGTAAGCAATCATACCTACCGGTGAAAGGAAACGCCACAGAATTCTTTTTTCCCCGAACGAATTTGCATGGTACACCCCGGCACGCGCCGCCCGCTGATCGGCGTCTTTATTGCGAGTCGTTTGTGATTTCGCGAGACGCGTGAAAAAATTCACGCGTAAAAAGCGAACGAGTTTTACAAGTTTCGCCCGACGAGCCAGGGCAAAACCAATGCTAGCCACCCTTGCGAGCACCCACGCTAGATGAAAGCTCGCGATCGTTTCGAAAAAGGAAATGCTCGACGAATGAATTGTGTACCCATATAAAATCTCCTCGACCAATAGAAACCCATTCGAACTAGCGAACGAAAAATTTTAAACTCTCCCAACCCCCGGGCTCCATTTCGGACACTTGTAAACGCTCGAGGGGAGCAGATTCCATTTCGGTAAAGCTTCTCTCCGATCTTATCGGCACGACGGACCACGGCCGAGCGTATCGAGTTCGACAGGTTGCCCATTGAATGCCCCGTGCTCCGATCTTTTGCACTTATCGAAACCTCCCACACGGCGGAAGCCCGTAGGTGGAAAGGAGAAACGAGGCGTGACAGTGGAACGGCATCGGTAGCTCGGATGCTTGAAAACTTTTGAAATTTACATTTGCGCGACGTAAGGAGGATACCGGTGCCGGGAGCAATTTTATTGCGCAGCCACACACCGAGAGCAATTTTATTGCGGGGTCGAGACGACGCGAGCGAGATTTCTCGATCTGACGATTTTCACGGCGAACCCGTGATCCTTTCGCTCGCGCGGTTCTCCTTTTATCTAAGACCGTGCGCGGTGCAACGTGCAACCTTGCCAAACGGAAACCTTTCCAAGCGGCCCAGCCGGCACTTTACATAACTGTAGCCAACACTATATTCATTATCCGCGGACAGTATTTATTTATTGCATCCACGCGTGCGCGCACACCGCCCAACTAAAAACTAGTATCCGCCACACCGATTGGCCAATATACCTTTAATCGGACTATCGATCAACCGACCGACGAAGGAAAGAAAAATCGCGGGGCGTATCGAGTGGCTAGTTGAACCAGTCGTGGCCAAACCCGCAACGATCTTCCAATGATAATTCCACTAACCGTTTGAACACCCGCGAGATCCATTATTTTCCTTTTCTCTTGGCTTCTCGCGCGTCCGACCAAGGAAGAAGCACTCCTCTCGTCTGGCCAAGAATTCAAGAAAGTCCCGAAATTCTACCGAGGACTCGCGAATTCGGCATGCTCGAAGAGGAACCCTCGGCCAAGTTTCGACCGCATTCTAGACGTTACGAATTCGTACGTCGCCTGAATTACTCCCGCTGTGTACTTAGAACCACAGAGGCCGCTCCACTGACCACAGGCACGTAAATTACAGCGAGAAAGTTTTAATAACGTCAAACTGCCGCCCGTCGCCCTGGTAGTTACGCAAACGAACGGGCCCGAGGAGACGCGAGGACGAGCGGCACGTAAGCGGAGCTTCCTCGCCAGACTCGTCATTAAGGTTATGATCTTTTGCCATTGTTCTCTCGCAGCGCGCCTACCACCGGGCGACCAAATTATCCGCTCGCGCTAATCGCGCGCGCTTTAAAGAAAATTACTCCGATCCTTTAACTCGGACGATGTTTTCATACGCGTCGTCATTTCATTCTTCACGAGTGGCAAAGTGGAATGGTAATTACGGGGGGAAACAAATCTCGCAGCTACTACACTTTATATCCTTTACTATTGTCCTCGTTGTTGCACCTATCAAATGATTATTTATTTCTTTATCTATTTATTCACGGGTCGAGTAAACCCCTTTGATAGGTACGTAATTATAAAAAATAAATCAATTTATCTTCCTGTCCTCGGCGCTTCGCTACTTCGCTCTTTACACACGAGACTGGAATCTTATTCGTTTATTGAATTTCACGATAAATTCGTAAGGTAGGTGGAAGCGAAAAAATCCATTCGATGCAAACCTTCGAGATTCTGCCTTCCGTAATTAATATGAAGTTTCACAGCGACGAGCGTATCGCGAGTTCAACGCACTGTAGCGTTCAGCGGGGCGACTCGACGTAACGATGCTTTTTCTTGTCGTTCGGGAAGCGTTGGAAAGGTCGAGGAGTTACGAATGTAACTGACCGTAGAAAACGGCGGGTACGCGTGCGACGAGGTTCGCGCGAGTGGAGCGAGCGAACGAGCGAGTCTCTCCAACGATTTTTCGCTTCTCCTGCGACGCGGTACGTTCCACTTTTTAACCCCTCCACGTCGTCCGTTCTTTCTAAAGGCGCAATAACTGCGAGCTAATTACGCTTGACACTCCGAAAGAACGCGACACCCTCCTTTAATGATTACCCGGCGCAGTAGTACGTCCGTGGAAAATGATATCCAACGTTTTTCGCATCTCTCGCGCGCATTCTGCGAGCGACAGGGAGTAATTTTTGTTTCGCCGGAAAATTCAATTGTCGCGCGGTACGCGTTTGACGAAAGCGAGTGCACGTGACATCCCGAGCATAAAGAACGGACACGGTGAGGGACCGTTTAAATTTGAATATCGGTGAAAACGTTCGCCTTTTTATGCCACGCGCTAGTTAATTATTCGTGAAAGCGGAGCGACACCGACAAGCCCGACTAAATTATAATATTCCGTGGACATCGGACAATTTGCTCTCGCGCCTGTCCCGGCACAAGCCAAGGGTAATCGCGCAGGTGAAGAAAACGAAAGGAGAAGAGGATCCACCTTCCCGGTAGCGCTCCTTCGGTAAGCGAGCTTTATGCTTAGGCGTCACTCACTATATTACCAGAACAGGTCCCCGCGTCTAACTTACTTGGCGGACAGCCTGACTAATTACCCTATGCAAGGCAGATGTAAGCGAGAAACTTCATGGCTCTTTACCGGGCTCTCAGGTCTCAATGGAATTTCGATGAATGATTATGTCCCGGGCTCTTGAGTAACGCGGTGATTTATGGCAATTTGCCTGATGACGCGTCACGATCGGTCCCCACGTGATTTTAATAAAGACAGATCACTTCGATCCGCGCCGCGGACGACGAGACTGGATGGATTCCGCGAGCGGAACTAGAACCGCGTGCGACTAATTACACCCTCGCGAATCGCGCGCAAGAGTGAAACATCACTTCCGACTGCGAAAGAGAACAGATCCGAAAAGGCGATAAGACGAAAGCAGCGGTAAGGCGAGCCAACCGGAGGAAGTTAGTATCTCGGCGCCTCCCACCACCCTCCGAGATCTTATCTCAATTTATTCCAGGCGCGATCATCTCGCGATCAAATCGGCGAGGTAAGCGTCCCGCAACGGGCGTGAGTTTTGTGATCGGCCGAAGCGAACGGGGTGAAGAAGAATAGACGGAAAAAAGGAAAAGAGGACGAGGAACGAGCGAGCCAATGAACAATATCGTCATTGTTCGAGGGCGAGCGCCTCGAATAAAGTGCGAGGCCGATATTATCTCTGGATCTACCGGTTTATCGCCCCATTTCTACTATCGCGAGAGTTGCGCAATGGGCGAGGTGAAAAAGAGTCAAATGAAAAATTGCGCGGCGACGGGCCTTTAGCCCGACTCCTTTTACTCTCCCTCACGTCGACGCAATTAAAGCGCGCGCACGCACACGCCCTCTCGGCGAAATTCACCGCTGCGGAGAGCAAATCGGTTTGATATTTGAGGAAAAGCCTCACCAACGTGCTCCGCTAATTTAAATTGGGCGCTGAGAAGCGTGACGGAGCAGTGGTACCGGTCCCTGCGAATGTGCACGAGAAACGACCCAACGATGAGAACAGAGACACGCGCGCAGGTGTATGTGTCTAGTTTACTTGTCGCTTACTTTCACCGTATCGATGACGAACACGCGCGCGCAGAAATCATGGTGGGATGGTGGGAGCGATAATATTTTTTTCTCGTTCACCCCGTGCTGGTTTCCGAGCGTCGATTACAAGCACCGCCGATCAGCCGTCGTAATTCAACGTTCTCACAATTACACGAGGTGGCTCCCTACAATTACATCGTACAATCGCGGAAACTACCTACCCCGCTGGGCGACCTCCTACGTGCCGCGAGAGGAACCCCGGTGCGCGGCTTGCTCGTTTCTTATTCGCCCCGTTCCAATGCGATTGAGAATTCCTGATTATAGCGCGGAAAATTAATTACGAAACCGATGCGCGCGCACATTGAATCACTCGTAGGAGAAGAGACACCGAGGAAGTTTACACGCAATCGAATTATTACGAGACACAATGGGGTCTATTCGATAAGAACCACGCTAATTCGTCCTCCATCCTCGTATTGGGAAACCGGGTGTGACGTAAGGCGATCGTTAGTCAAGCCTGATTAATAAAATGATTAAACATTCGAGGAAGCGTGTCTCTTTGCCTGCGAAATTCTCACATCTACGTGCGACAAGAGCGAGAGAGTCGTCGATCGGCAGTAGTTCGGCGCTTCGTGCACTTGAGAATAGTACGGTGGAGAGTCGGTCGGGGCTTCTGTTCCTTTAGGTGGATCGTAAACGGAGGGACGAGGAGGAACCGCGGATATTACGTAGGAATCTGTCTGTCGATTTGACGTTTTCCAACCCTCCGATCCTCTCGCGCGCTTCCTAGCTTCTTCCCTCTTGCTCTCGTCGCTCGTCTCTCTCCGCGTCGCTCCTCGCCCCGACTTATGGAGGATTACTTTCGAGAGAGATAAACGGAGCGAGAGAAAGGCGAGCACAAAGCCGCATTTCCGCCGGGCGACGACGCTGCTGCAGCCCGAATGCCCTCCCGATCTCTGCTTGTGTCTCTGTGTCTGTGTGTGTGTGTGTGTTCTGCGTCTGTGTGTCTGTGACATCGCTGTGTCCACACACGCGCCCATGAAACACCGTCTGCGCGTTGCTTTCCCTCGTACATCTTTGCCGCATTTTACGCCTGCTACGCACAAACCATTAACGCGGACCCAAGTCTCTCGACCAATCCCGCCATCCGAAGGATTCGCGGGACCATGGAAATTATTCGAAAAAGGAGAGAGAAGTTAATGGATTCCTCCCCGTATTTTTCCTCTGTATTTTTCTACGCTCCCGGGATTACAGCCCTCCTCTCTAATTTCTCTTCCACCCCTCGCGCTCTTTCACCTCCGAGCCCTTCTTCACGCTCCTCTCGTTTCACTCCTTTTTTTCCAAGCTCTTGAAAGAACACGAAGTATCACTCTCGAAGATCGGCCAAAAGAAACGCGTCGCATTTTCGTTCGGGACGGACCCGTGGCCATTCTTTAGTCCCAATTGCGACAATAGTTCTCTATTATGTACACATTATATACCCAGTCGTACGAGCGCGCTCGTGGCACATAAGGAAATAAAGAAAGAGAGACATCGCACTTTCACAGGCTACATTCAATACCGTGCTTCTACTCACACGCGGGCGTACCGAGATGAATGTGTGTGTGCGCGCGTGTCCATGTGTGTACATTCATCCACGTGCACATATTTCCACGTACGTGCAGATGCACCTACAGCCGCATTTACAAGAGTAAGCTCGTTCCTAAGGCTTTGACGGAAGTGGGACAAGGTCGTCGGGCTTTTTGCACGTTTCCGTGGTTCCCTTCAGTTTGGTCGAGTAACATCGCGAACCATTGGGGCGTCGTCGTCGCGAAGCACGCCAGACGGCTGGACATACGTGTCTCTCTGTTCCGCGCACACATACACATACTGAAAGCACACATTTTCTCCCTATTCAAGCTCGTAGCGAATGCGCGGAATTTAAACGGTACGTTCACGATTATTACTGTTGCGCCGTGTCGATGCAGATTCGTTCCACCAGCCCTCGAGTTTGTCGCTTTAAATGATCTCGATTCGTCGTCGGCGCGTTAAAATTTTCAAGCACGTACCGATGAAAAAAAGACAACTTCGCGGCGGATCCTTGTCTGACCTACGATCAACAGAGTGTGCCTTTCTAGCGGCGGGCAACGTACCTACGGTTCGTTGATTCGAAGTTACACGGACGACACAGCCGATAACTGCAATTCAATGCTAAGGATGTAATCGTGGAGTTGTTGCGTCAAAAGGCTCGTCGGATTGTAACATCGATATCGAGGGATACGTGGGTGAGTCGTAGGCCGATTTCACCGTTAGGGACCATAGATGCGGGAGCGGATAAGCGCGCGTGCAAGAGCACGAATTCCGTCCTCGTTATGCGTAGGGAAAATGTAGAAAAAAAGGGGAGAGGCGCACTGTGAACGAATGAAAACACCGCTGACGCACGTCGCAACGGGTAAGAAAATTCTATGTCAGAGAAACAGGGAAACAATGAAAATGCGAATGGCGCGTTCCCTCGGTATCTAAACGTACAAGGGTACGCGCCGTTTCACGGCTCAACTGATTGACGTTTCAACGTTTCGACGATTACCCGTGAAAGAATTTCCCTTACGACGTGCACTCGTCAATGCTGCGAGCGTAACCCTAACGAGGTGATTTCGATTAATTAATTAGTTGGAGCGCGGGCGCGTAACAAACCAAGCCTTCATTACAAATTGTTGTTCCTACGTGGATACGAACCAGGCCGCGATCTCACGATCTAAAATGGTAACTATGGGAATTGCAACGGGGACCGTGGATCGCGCGAAGAATCAAACTTCCACGTGTCAAAGCTACTGGCGCGAATTCGTCGACGAGTGTGACGTTAAGTGATTCAATTACGCGCGGCTTCGTCGCGTCTCGTCTAGTAATTCGCCCTTAATGCATCCGCGAAGGGCAACGATGCGAGAATCGTTTCCTGGGACCCTCTCCTTAAAGAAACATGCAAATCTCCCAGCTTATTACCCTCTCGTTTCTCCGGCAGCGGTGAAATCGTCGAATACCGTAACATCCTTGGCTCGCACCTAATGGCGTACGTTGTCGTCGTTGTCGTCGCCCGGAAGGTAAGCGCATTCTCATCGCGAATTCTTCTCGATGAAGCGTTTCGCTCGCCTCGTTAAGGAACATTTTCGCGCTCGGCGAACGACGTACCTGTCGCGCTATTCGCTCTTGCGACGATGATCAGAGCGTGGATGAGCAGCACGCAGTAGAACGAGAAGGAGGAGCGGATTCTGCTCCCTCCGCCGCGCGACGACGACATCTTTCCAATTCTACCGGCGGTTCCTGGTCCCTCTTGTGGTCCCTCACGTCCTCTTCTCGAGCATGTCTGAAATAATGCGCAAGGAGGTGAGTGCACAGCGCACACGAAGGAGGAGGTGAGCAACGTGAGCGCGGAAGCGTGACGTTGCGCATGCCGCGCGCCTTCGCACGGCACCGCTGCGTGCAAGCGCGCGCGCGCAATACGTGAGTAACCACGCACGTCGGCATCTTGTAAAAGGCGCGTCTGGATCCGCGCACGCGCCGTGACACCCCGGTGCCGCTTCTCTTCCGACCGGCTGTGCCATGAGGAATAATGCACGCGCGCGAAAACGCTCGTAGCAGACGCGTCGAGACGCTGTATAATTCCAAAAGAGCGTGACATCGAAAGGAACTGGAGTGAATTGATCGCCGAACCAACGAATAAGACACGAGACTACTGAAAATTGGGGATCCTTTTCTTCGTATTCTTCCTACGCTCTTTCACCGGATACGCGCTAATAGAAGAGCTTCGCGAATCGAACGATCATACTTCCTTCGGCAAAACTTACGACCGCTAATCATAGTCGTTCCTTGACGCGGGTCGAGCGAACGAGTACACTTTCACCGTTTCTCAATCAGTCCGGAGACAACGATAAACTTGTGGGACTTTTGCGAGCGAGAGGTGGGCACGCTCGAGCGCTTCCACGATGGAATCAACGGTGAACGACACGTTAGTCGTAAAGACAAACGCGGATGCATATTGTGCAAATTGCGCGACCTTACCGCTCGGGATTCTTACGAAATACGGTCTTTTTTGCCGGTCAAGTGGGGAGAGGCATTGGCGCGATGGAATTTGAACGTTTGAGCGGCGCACGATTTTCTTTTGTAAATCGCGCAATCACTCCTGCTCACACTCTTAAGGATTAAAGGGCGCGACACTATTCGAAGAATTTTAACTGTTTGTTGACAAATCCTCACGGGGCAACCTCGATCTGTTCCGCTGCCTTTTTACACCAAGCGATTTCACTTTCGTCGACTCGTGTAACCGTAGCCCGAACAAATTGCCATTACGAGAGTTTACCAAGTATTGTTCACTAGATTCACTCCTTCCTTTGCGGACTCCTCGGCAACGGAATTATCCTCGAAATCTTTACCAGCCCCTCCCTTCTTCTCGCTACTTCCGAATTTATTATGCACGAAGAACACTGTACATTTTCCACCCGATTGCTTCGAGATTCCTATCGACGTGCTACCGGAACGAATACGACGATCGTCGAACTGACCTTGATCGACTTGCTGCCGAACTCGTAGGGGTGCCTCTCCTCAGCAACGGCAGCAACGACCACAAGAAACAGCAACGATACAACCGAAGAGGACTGAGGAAACTCCGCGCGCGAAACTCTCGAGGATGATCCTCGAGCCGATTTTCTCGATTCGAACCGTAGTAGAAAAAGGCGACGACGAACCACGAAGTGCTTGGACTTAACCAAGTGCCAATTGTCGCACTATCCCTCCTCCAAGTACAAGGACACTGCACGGCACTCCGCGATCGAATGATCCTTGCCGATCGTCCGCGCGACGTAATAAGAGCTGACCGGCGGAATAAATTCTTCTCAGGTATTCCCGCGCGGCACGCGTCCTCCCGCCCCACGTGACAAAACGCACCACCACCTCTGGCGACCGCCTTTGCTCCCGCAGTTGTCTCTACGACCGCTGGCCGATCTCTCTCTCTCTCTCTCTCTCTCTCTCTCTTTTCTACTTTTCTCCCTATTCCAACCAGCCTTTCTCCTTGCCCCTTCTGAGAGCGCTCAAACGAGCAAGATAGAGAGAGAGCATAGATCTGGGCACAACTTTCGCCCAGTTTCGCGTTTCACGTTTCACGAGTGACTGGCATTGGCCGCGGTCGAACGACGGTCGTCGTCCGCACGACGCGTCCCCACGCGCGTTCGTCCCGACGACGATGGAGGAGGAAAGAAATTGGGAGAAAGAGAAGTTCGTGCACGCGTCGCCCTCCCGTGTGTTCCCAGGTACGAAGCCGACGAAAGTTGGACGCAGGCTATCGGCCCGGTTGCCTTGGCTCGCGCTGCACCGAGTAACTAAGCAAGCCCATGCTATCCGCCAGCACGTTCCCTAGAAGCAGGCAATGGCAAAACCGTCCATTCCACGTTCGGATTGGTACGAGAGGTGTTCGTGTGCGATTCTCGTGTAGGTCTATCCACTGTTTCCTTCTACCCTCCACTCTTCTTCCTTCTTATCCATCGTGGTGCTCCTACCTCTGGCCACACTACGTGCCCCCTTCTCCTCATCCTCCGACCCCTTCTAGTCTTTCTCCCTCCCCGCTTCGTCCTTCCTCCTTGACTACTACTTCTAGAGGACGGTCGTCCTTTCGCTTTCAGCGGCCACTGACCACCGTCGAGCGCTTGACTGCATCGCCGACGTCGATCGTGCACACGCCAGTACAACACACGGCCGAAGGAAATATGAGAAACGCGAGTCTTTTCGTTTAAATGATAGATCGTCGGTATTCTTGGGTGCTTAGGCTTGATTCGCAGGTAGAGGATTTTCGGTTGGCCAGTTGAACGTGGTAGTTAACTTGGAGAATGGAGGATGAAACGATTAGACTGCTTCTGCGATTTACTAGCTCGAAAGTATCGAGGATGTGTAGGTTCGAAAATAGAGAATTGTACTTGTTTTAACGAGTGAAAGTATGTGATACTTGCGGATAATGATTATTACTCTGGAGCGGTGATCGCGCGGCTGGTTATATTACATGACGGATGTTACGTGATTGATAGAATAGTGTGGTATCCAAGCATCTCTCTTCTTTTTGTTTTCTCACCGGTCAAACACGTTCGTGGATATCGAATTTACGGTAATTTCTATACATTTGAATAGACACTTTCGGCAGTAGTCCACTTTCACCGGCGGAATTCTTTCAGGAAGAACTAGGAATCGTTAATACCAGCGTAGCCGACAAATTCAACACCGTCGCCGGAGAAAGAAGTGAGCGCGAAGTGAGAACGGAATGGAGCGGCGAATGACGCGTAAACGAGTTTATTCGCGTGTTACGAATCGATCGCGGTCATTATGCGAGACCAATAGAGTAAAGTGTTCTGGACACGTCACGGAGGAAATCGTACTTGAAACGCAACGCAGTTATCATCGTAATCGGCACGCATCAACGAGGAACGGGGAAAGTGAAAGTGTCGAGTGATGCAAATAAATGGTTAATTATACATCCGCTCCGCGTTAGATAAGCTGCTGAGAGGGGCCAAACGAAAATCTGTCGGGCGGGCGCGCGCACGTAGCGCAGCATTTGAAAATAACGCGGTGAGATTCTTAAAGTAGGAGGAAACGGTGGTGGTTCACATGACTTAATTACAGTTGCGTAAGATTATGTAAAGACGCGCGATAAATCCGCGCGTACCCGTTCACCCGCGGAACCTTTCTTGCCGTACGGTTGTAAAATAATTTCTTTCGACGACCGCGATCGTTAAATAATTATCGACCGGGAGACGGAACCAATCGCGTTGCAATCGCCTCGAAATTGTCGTCGATTAATCGACCGAATCTGCCGCAAAAGCGTGGCACGTCGAGACCGCGGGAGAAAGAGTATTCCGCGATCGAGATCGCTCATTGGACGTCGTAATAATTCAATCGTAAGTCCGAGGGTGTGGAGGACGCGCGGAGGGTAATCCGGATCCCTTCGGGCGCGATAGAATTTATTTGCTCGCATAATGAGATTTTTACGGGTCGACGCCGAGCCGAAGCTCGCCCAGCCTCGCCGATAAACAAGGCAGGCTTTTAAAGCGCCTCGAAAATCCTGACGAAGATTTACAAAGCATTCTCTCGCGCGAGGTGCAATCCGGCGCTTCGGAGATTCGCGCACAGTTTCGATTATGTGCTCACCGATTGATTCTGTTCGCGCGCCCGTGCAATCGCGGACCGCTTCGCAAAATTCGCCGATATTCTCGATCTTGTCCATCGATCGATTTCGGCCGCGCGCGTCCTCCACTTCGCTCACGCGCAAGCCTCCGGATAATAATACTCGAGCTTCATTGGATGCGCCCCCGGTCCCTCTTTCGCGATAAGAATAACAGTGGAGAGAGGAGAGGAAGAGAGCGTAATAGTCGCAATTTATACGCTTTCCCCGTTTCCGCTTTGCGCCCAACCACCGTTTTGCCAGCGCCACCGTAATGGAATTCTTGGTGTTGGTGCGCGCTCTTGCGTTTCCTTTTTATATTTTTATCGCATTCCCCCCCACAAGCATCCACTCCACCCTCGGATTCTCCAGTGCGGAAGGACAACCGCGAATGGCGCCGTTTCGTCTAATTATACGCTCGCCCGCCTCTCTCTCTCTCTTTCTCTCTCTTTCTTTCTCTCTCTCTCTCTCTTTCTCTCTCTTTCTTTCTCTCTCTCTCTCTCTGTCTCGAAGAACTTCCCTTATCCGATCGCCTTTATTATTTAACTCGCGATACCCCACATGACCAGGACAAACACGACAATAATAACGACCTTCGTTCATTCAATATTTCTTCCTACCCTTCTTTCCATATTTTCGCTGCTTTACGAGCGTCCTTTCCAACCCCCGCGCCTCCGCCATTTTCTTCGTTTCTCCTCCATTGTCCCTCGTTTTCTTCTCGCGCGCACCGGGAGAAACAATCGCGAGACGGGGGCGCCGTTGGGTCTGAAATCGTATTCGCCCTCTCAACTTCCCAAACCACCCTCCCACACTCGCATCGTTACTCTTGTAAAATCCAATCAATATTGTCGTGCGTGAGGGCTCTTATCGCGAAAACCTTCTCCTCCAGATTTAACGGCAAGAGCAGCACGCGGAAAGGGAAGAGAAATAAGAGAAAGGGTGGAGAGAAAACGAATGGAAGGCGCCGGTTCGTCTAAAGGAGAGTCTTCTGTCCACGCGTCTCCTACTCGGGGCATAACACCCCAGCTTTGTGTTTCTTGGGGACACGAGACGGCGGCCAATCAACTTGACGAATGAGATTCTGGCCAGTATAGACGTAGAGGTGGATCGAAAGCGGCCTGGACATTTTTCGTGCGTCGAAATCGCAAGGAGAATTATTAATCCCGGATGATACGCATTTGCGAGAATTCGATTAGCGCGTTAAATCGAATATCGAGTGAGGCGAGCATTTAATTCGTTATTGGATCGGATTCTCGTTAATCAGTGGCAGGGAGGAGGCCCCGAGATCAAACGGCAGCTTAAGCCGCAGCGAAATCCGAGAGGATAAGCCGATTCTCTCTCTCTGGAGGCGCACATCATCGCGAAGCAAATCATCGAGTGAGGAGCATCTACAGAGAAACGGGGTCGAGGGTCCTCCAGGTGTCGCCATTACGATTCCTTCGGTTGCACAATACGACTAGAACGATACCGCATCCGTGACTCCGTGGCCCTTCGCGAGAGAGCGGGCCGCTTGTCGGGGAGCGTCTCACGGAGACAATGGACGATAAAAAAGACAAAGAGGCATGCGCGAAAAAAAAACCGACCAGCTCGAGCTTTGATTTCGCCAAGTAGTCGCGAACTTAAAAAGGGAAGCGGCGAAGAACGGAAAAGTTTTGGAGAAATCTTTCTTTCCCGTCTGCCAAGTGCAGTTGGATAAAAATGATTTTCCATAAAATTCCACGGTCCAGAAAAAATCACCGATCTCGCGGTATCACGAGTGGTGCCCGGTAAAAAAAACCACTTCACGGTGGAGAACTATAAACGCGAGCATCAGACGATTTTACTTTTCTCCGCGATTCCCAACGAAACCTCGGCCGAAGTTCAATCGTCCGTCTGCGTATAACCGTGAACTTCACCGTGAATCCCAATGGCCCCGCGGTTCGTAGGATTCCCCTGCGTCTTACCATTCCCACGATCGTTTACCGTCCCCTTGCCTCTCGACCACGGGAAAAACCGCAGGGCTATAAGAGTGAGACGAAGCTAGAGGAAGAGGGAAACAAACAAAGAGTAAGAGAGAGAGAAAGAAGGAGAGAGAGAGAACAACGACAAAGAAGACGGAAAATTGGCACGCGCTTCACGACCCATCGAGTCCTCGGCATCTCTCGATGGGTACACGCTGGAGCACGATTTTGCAGCCAACCGGAAACGCGAGAGTGGATGATGCGGCGTCGCATGGCGGTGGAGGTGGGCGCCGAGGTTGGCAGAGGGGTAAAGAGGAACGTCGTTTTCGGCTACGAGCCGAGGAACGGCGTTTTCACTTTCGCTAGACGAGAGTTTCGGGGGGCGCCAGACGCATTGATCCGACTACGGTGGTCCTCCTGGGCGGTACGCGCGATGCAGCCAACGGCGCGCGGTTGCCACGGGCTACAAAATCGTCGTGTGGACGTCGTGTGGTCGTCGTCGTGACACATCGACGTCGCCGAGGCGCTGTCACCCACCCCGGACGTCGCGAGAGAACGCGTCCTCACGAAGAAATGAGGCGGAAGCTCGCCCCACCTCCTTTCCCCTTATTTCGTCCGAGTCTTCTTCGACGCCGGAAGTATCGAGATGGACTGGCATTCTTTGTTAACACTCGTACCTCCGACATCGCACCGCGCGCCGTTTGTTCGTCCAAGCGTTCAATTTCGGCACGCTTATTTCTCATCGTGATTTTCATTTTTATTCCCATTCTCGTTCCGATCACCTTTTTCGATCGGATCGCGTTTATTTACGGGAGAACAATTAAAGCGTCGAATCCCCAGTTTTCGAGCGACTAGGATATAATGTATATTAATTGGGTCATCGAGAAATCGGGGGAGGGCTACGAGTTATTAATTGAAATACGATTATAGGAGGATAATTGAATATCGAATGGTAATGCGTATTAAACGAATCGACGAGAAATCGAGAGGGAGCGCTTCGTCGGAAAAAGCTTTCCCGTCGCGTCCGAGAGAAAATCGTGATACCGTCGGACGGATTCGTTCCTCGCGTTTTCACGAATACTTTCGGTGTCATTCGCATCGCCACGATAATTCTTCGCTCGATTCGAAACTGGGACCGTGAAACGAGGTCTCCTTGAAGACCGAGATCACCGAGTCCGGTGACCTTGTCCGTGACACGCACTCCAAAACGGGTGACGACAATTATTTTCGTCCCGTCTCGTAATTTCTCCTTTAGGCTAGAGGTGGGCCCGGAGCGTGGCCGCCACTTTTACCCGCCTTCTTGAATTCTCGACGGCGCGCCGGCGTCAAACGAAAGTCACGCGCACGAAGTTTTTGCGAGGAGCACGTAGCACGCTTGGCAGTGGTCACGTACGTTGTGGCGCACGTGCGCGTTCTCATCTCGATCTCCATCGATTCTCGATCGCGCGCCAGGAGAAGAAAGCCGCTAGGACCACCCTCTCTCGTATCCTTCGAGGAGACGTGGCAAGAACCGAACACCCTCGCACGAGGAATATATTCCGTGGGATCGGTCAAGGAGACCGTTAAGCCCCGAATCCTTCCAGGTTTGGAAGCGCGGCGAAATTACTACCGAAAATAGAAAGCACATGCTAGAGGGTGTGCTAAAGCACATCGGTAAACTTCGATATCGAGCGTGGGAAAGGGTGGGCGACGTGGAAAAAAGGAGAAACGAGCGCGACAGGCGCGTGCTCGTTTCGACCGCCCACTACCAACGACGTGGTGATATCTTCTCTTCTCGGCGCGGCGCCGAAAGTATTTTTCAAAGTCGGGCGAAAGTCGCCACTGGGTTTCGAGGGTTACCACTGGCGACACCCCCGCGTACACTATACCATGATTTCTTCCTCGTAACGCGCACGCCCCCCCACGCGAAATTCTTCTCTTCCGCGCGCGAGATACTTACCTACGCCTACGCCCGTTGCTTTTCCCAGGATCTCTCCATATTTCTCCCCTCAACGATCTCCAATAATCTCCGATAATCTCGAGAACACCAAAATGGTCCGATGAAGGAAGAGGGGCAATTTCTTGATTTGCATTTTGGCAAGAAGCATTCTGCACGCTCGGCATGGACGAGATTAATCGCGTTTCCGAAGGACCCCGAATTAATTTTACTCCCGGAAGCGTCGCTAATCGAGAGCCATCGATTTCAGCCAATCCCGGGAGAGTGCGCCTTGTCGGGCATTGGGAGAATAAGCCTTCGATGCTCTCTCTCTCTCTCTCTCTTTGTCTCTTCCTCTCTGTCTCTCTCTTTCTCTCGCTCTGGTCGGACGGCCCACGGAATTGAAATCCAGGGTACAATAAATGCAATTTTTCTTTCTTTCTCTCTCTCTCTGTGTCCCTCTAAATCTCTTTATCTCTCTCTCTCTCTCTCTCTCTCTCTCTCTCTCTCTCTCTTCTGCTGCCTCCCATCGAATTAATTCAGCAAACGGATTTAGACGAGACACTCTAACCCTTTGGCCTCAGCGTCCCTCGACCATTTGTCGACTAAGGCGACCAGCTGGTGGGTATGAGAGGACGAAATCGATTGGCGGACGATAGGTCCGCGTAGGTCCTAGCGACAGTGATCTCCCGCAAAAGCTAAAATCAAAGAGGAAGAAAGCGCGCGGGTGCGCGGGGTATCAATCCCGCGAACGTTATCTGGGTCACTCTCGTTGGCACGAGGATTCGCGAAAGTCTATGGCGCGCGTTTGTCTTGCGTGCATTATTTCATCGAGGTCGTTTAATTGACCCTGTTATGGGCTGAGACTTTCCTCTGGCCTGCATCTACCTGCGTTGCTTTAAAGTGGAACTGAATATCGTTACCGGCACAAGCGCGGAAACGCGTCGCCTAAACGGATGCCGGCAGACGAGGAAAAAAGATTGGAGAGGCGTTCCCAAAGTTAATGGCCACTATATATACGTACTATGGGGAAATCGTGCTTACACGGGGAAATCTGCGAAATCCACGAACTTTTCCAAGCGAGGTGCGAGACGTGGCTGGACGGACAACCGATAAATCGTTGGACCCGTGAGGGTGCGCGTTGAGCGAGGTCGGGCACGTATGGGTGCGCTGCGGGGAGCATGTTGTACAGTAATATTAATTATCGCGAAACTTCCGTTCTTGTCGCGTGTGTGCTCCCCCGTAACTTTCGTTCTTGCGCGCATTAAGAGTGTGGCCCGCCGCCACGAGTTATCGCTTATTAAGGTCAGCGCGGATTGCGCGGATTACAAATTACTCCTTCCACCGATCCTCGTGCCCCTTCCTTCGCATCCTCGAACCTCTATTGGTTTAACGTCACTCTCGGTTTCTTCCGTCCTATCTTCTCGGCATCTAAACGCGTATCTATCCCCGTGTGTCTATCACGCCGGCTATTCATACGTCCTCGCAATTCACCGTGGGGATATTTTCCTTTTTATCGACCTTGCAATGCATTTAACCGCGTCCCTCGGCTTATAAGCCCTATAAGCTACCTTTCTCCCTCGTGTTTTCTTGTCCTCGACACCCTCAACCTTCTTCGCGCCCTATAGAAACGCTCCCGGGACCCACAGCGCCTACTATTTATCGTTCGATCGCTTTTCCAGACTCTGGTGACACGTCGATACACCTACATTGTAGTCTCCGCTTTCGACCTTGCCCTCCTTTACGATAACGATTCCGAACCTCGCGCTCCCGCGAGACTATCGCGCGCACGGTCGGAGACGGTGGCGGTGGCGGTAGAGCGCGAGCGGGTGTTTAAGGAAATTCTCTTCCACGACGGAAGAAACGCAATATACGCGGTACACGTAGGTACACCCAGCTCGCAAGGCACGTGCGCGGAATGGCCTGCCCGCACGGCCATTCGAAATTAACCGCTTGGCCTAAAGCTGCGTCCGATTTCGTGTGCAAGGACGCACCCCCCCGAGCGAGCTCCGAGATTGTGCAGGACTAATCGCGGAATTGCTCCCTTGCCTTGTAATACGAATTGATTAGGTAAGCGTGGAGGAGCCAGCGAGAGAAGTCGATTTTTATTGGATTTAACTCTAGAACTCATTTCTAAATCTAGAAATAACAGGTTCTTCGTGAGGTAATACTTCGTCGTACATCCACGAGAGTTATTCTTGTTTTACAAGGAGAAAACAAACGAGTAGTTAGACACGGGTCGTGTTTACCAATTTGGTTGTTCTAAGGTTAAATTAGCATCGCGCCCTGCTCCATTAAGGAATTAATAACACCGTAGTTCGGCAACGCTCGTGTACTCACTTCCACAGGATTATCCTTATAAGGAGAATCGCAAACCTCCGCGAGAAAGATTGCTCAGGGATTAGCCAGCGTTGCTCGCGTCGAGATTGACTGAAGCTTGTTGGCTCGCGAAGCCTCAAATGCCAGGAAACTTTGCCGCACGTACCAAAAAGATTGTTTCTAAGCGGCGTACGTGCGCGTATCTAGCAGCCGCGTGCCGACGAACGGATAGAAAGGTAGGTCTGACGAGAAATTAGTTCTTAATTACCAGCTTGATTTTATATCTTGGGCGGATACTCTTCTTACACCGCGAAAAACTTCCTCGATCTACCTCCTATTACCGACTCGTGGATGTGCCTCTTTTTCTACTCTGTCTGCCTATTTATCGAGAATCCCATCGAACGGGCATCTAACATCCTCTCGGGGCTATTAAAGATAGTTTAGATTACAAAGCCGATTGGGATAAGGGAATTAGACAGTAATCCAACTGATTACTGTAATCCTAAGGTACAACCTATTATATCCCCCATAATTGCAGCAATTTTACAATACATCTGTCGTAACTTCACTTTTGGATAAAAATTCGAGAATTGAGGTAACATGGCGGGTTAATCTTCGCGCGGAAGTTCTCGATCTTAGACGTACCCTTAAAGAACAAAAAGAAAAAAGGAGAATTCATTGCACGTGTTACTTTCCTTCCGAAAAATTTTCCGCGTCGTTAGCGAGCGACTGCCAGTCGATTCCTCGAATCTCGTCGCCCTAAGGAAAATGGAAGCGTAAAACGAAGTGGTAGGACATGGAACGAAGTACTTTTCCCTGTTACGATTCGCGACGATGCAATGCCGTGAGTGGTGCCCCGATGGTCCGGACGAAGTCGCCTCATTTTCGTCGCCGGGAGCACTTTGAAATCTATTTGGACGGGAGCCGCTTAAGCTCGAGCCGTCGTCGTCTCGAGGCAGCGAGTACCTCCGGAAAACAAGTTGCCATTTAAAAGAATTTTCTTCCCACATTTTCTCCTTTCCCTTTGGACTAAGGAACGATCGCGCAATCGGAAATATCGAAAGGGCAATTAAATTTTAATAACCGCGCGAGCGCCTGCCTGCCGCGCGAGAAACGTTCCCACCGCGTCGAAACTGAAAGCGCCACTTGCGAGTCCGCGAGCGAAAATTAGAAATTTCCCGAGAAATGATCAACGGTGAACGGTGGGATTCCGTGTTTGAAAATTCTCGAGACGCAACCGCGGCGTCGGTAGCTACGCTCGCATTTTCATTCTCGTCGCGAGCAACGCATGCCGAAGGAAAGTAAGAAAAAGGGGCGTCACGCATGCGGCGCGAGCTCGCGTGGAAATGGGGATAAACGCGTGCTTGCACGATGCCGAGTGAAAAGTAAACACACGTACAATGTTAATTGCGCGCTCGCGATTTCGATCCCGATCCAGGCGAGCGAGCGAAAATAATGCGAGTCGGAGATACGAACGTCGATAGTATACTCTCGAGACGGAATACGAGATCCTCGCTTCTAACGCTTTTCCTGCGTGCGCGCGAACTCGCATAAAAGGTCTTCCAGAAGAGAGGGGTGGGATCTTACGGGTGGACCGGAGTCTCGTGGCGGGGATTTGCCCTTATCGCGCGATTCTATTTACTTCCCACGAGCCTTATGCATTACCTTCGCGTGCGCGAAGATTCCTCTCTCAAGACGTAGAGATACGGTGACACCGGAGCGCGGAAAAGCCCCGGGACAAAGCGTTTCCTCGGTGCGATTTACGGCGACCCGTGAGTGGCCTGCGAAGCGATCGTCCAAGTCGGCCAACGCCTCAACCTTTCCCACCTATCTCACCCCCTTTTCTCGCGCGCTTTAAGAATCAATCGAAAGCGGCGAAGGAAAGTGCTCCAACCTATCCAGCACCACGCGCACCGATCTGCGTTTCCATGCCGCGCGATTCGCTCGTGAATCTTCCGAACGGAATCCGATCGTTCGCGCTTTCCCTTCTTTTCGCCTTCACCACCTACCGCGTGTACGCGAATCCCTCGTCTACCGCCACGGTATTCGGCCCACGAAACCACCGCAAGATTATAATTTCTTTTCTGCCGACCGAGCACACCTAATAACTCACATCAAGCGGAGAGTAGGCAAGGAATCCAATTGAGATGCTTTCCTTTCGCCAGTGCCTTATTTTATTCGCGAGAACGGTTCAATTTGATTTATGAATCGTCTTGGAGTCGTGCTTTGGAAGATCGACACTTTTAGGGGTAACGGCTTCTCTTATGGTTTTCAATTGTAAAACTGTTCTCCGATTTTTCGATCATTCTTGTATTATACCTTCGTTCGCACATGATTTTACATGATTTTGCGGATCTTCCGGAAATCATTTCTTAACACTGACGCTACCAAAAGCGGCCAAACGACTGAGTCACAATAAGTTGAATTTACATATGAAAAAAATTTTCGATATGGTTAGTGCTAAAAATCCAATATTTACACACTTAACACTTTAGCTCGCACGTTCATACTGCAAGAGCGCTCCTTGATTATTCATGTCATCCTGAAATAATTCCTTAAAAGATCGACATATTTACACTTAACTCCTTCGTCCGCATATATCTACCACCAGCACGCTCCTTGATTGTTGGTTCATCCTCGAATCGTGCCTCAAAGCATGAACATTTTGCACGCCTAACGCCTTCGCTCGCGCAAGCATCGACGAATATTTCCCACTCCCTCTAGTTTCCTCGAGATCCGCCGACCCCCTTTATCCACAACCAAATCCAATGGAGCGTTTCGCACGCGGTCGATCCGTTCAGAATGTATCCGGGGCGTGCTGCCGCGCTCTCGGTGAATATCACCGCGCGAATGCTCGTGGAAGTGTCTAACGGGCTAACCGCACGAAAGATGATCGCCGGATCGATGATCGTTGGAGCGTCCTCTCGTCGTGGCTCGTAGAGAGTTACGCTCCAACGACGACGAGATCGTCGGGAAACAACGCCGAAGGCGTAGACGTGAGGCGCTCGCTTCGTTCTCCACGCTCCAACGAATCCGCGGGTTCTCCGATAATAAGGGGCTTCCACCGTGTTTGCGGGCGAGCAGGATCCAGAGAGAGGTAGACGAAACCTGAAGGATCTCGGGCATTATAATCGTTCCTTACGAGCGGCATCTCCTCGTGGCACAATCGGAATAACGTAAGCGCTCGAGCACCACCCGCAGAATCCGATCTCGTCCTTCTCTCTCTCTCTCTCTCTCTCTCTCTCTCTCTCTCTCTCTCTCTCTCTCTCTCTCTCTCGGTTTTACTTCGCCTGACAGATTAGTTCGAGCGAGGAGGCGGACGCGCCCGCGTAACCGGATTAATGCTTCAAGACGTTGCTCGAGGATGTCTCAATCGGATCTCGTGAATTCGAGGATAACCATTTGACTCGCTACTGGGTCGAGAGAAATTAATTGCCCTGGGGGTAGGTAAGCTGTCGGTTTTGGGGTCTTTTAAAATTGGGGTTGGGGAGCAAATTTGATCGCCTTATGGTAGGACTTAGGGGAATTATTGTTTGAGCAATCATATCGGAGGGATATTATTATCACGGTAATTGAGTTCTGGTGTTCTCTATTATATCTCGCTACCAATTCCTCGTGCGATTCATAAGGAAAACGTGCGTGTTACTCCGCTGGTGGTGTCCAGTTTCGAAAAACGAAAACCGCGGACCGCAACGCGACATTGCATATCACTCGTGTGCACCCTTGTTCCACACCTCTTGCGCGAGAAACGAGTGATCGGTGTTGTACAGCGCGCAGCTAGTGCGTCTCTAAAGTGCACCCGTGTAAACCGTTGCCCTTTCACGGGGAATGCAGACGGTGAATGAGGTACACGTTTCGTGCTAGCAATGGAGAACTAGTTATGCGTAGAAATTAGTCCGCCCGTTACGATGGTTTTCTACCGGTGCGCGCACAGATCCGGTACGACCGGTAAGAACGTAAACGGGGTCTCCCTCCAATCGCTGTCATAGATTACGCAATTAAGATTTGATAAAAATTCCCTTCGAGCGAGGAAGGAGCGCGGAAAAAAACTCGCGATATCAAGTTTCGCGTTTACTTTCGTAAATCGGGAGTGAATGCGTGGAAAGTGCGATCTGGGACTATACTTTGATACGCAATGAGGAATTCTAGGTTGACGGAGTTATCGTACCTGATTTGCATTTAAATGCAGAACTCATGTTCTTTTTTTTTTAAGCAACTTCTACCGTAATTTCGACCACTGCAACAGATTTTGAGAGATAGTCGCGGAAGCGGGAAGAACGACCCCGTATGCTCGTACCGAGGCACACGTGTGAATACAAAATGAACGCACCGGTCTGGTACAATACCGCGAGAGATTAGCGGATACCACTAGTGGTATACTGGTAGTACCGTTTGCCTCGCGCACACTCATTTATTCTCTTAAAAAAAAGTACCCCCCAATTCTCCGTTACGCGCGTTCACCCGATTAGGCGCGCCTGGGAATGAAATTAGAAGGGCGAAATTCAATGGCCCAGAGAGGATGTAAAAGCATAGAGAGGTTGGAAAGGCGAAACCTACGTAAGAGGAAAATCTGAACTCGTTGCGTTATTACCTGGGTGGGCTAATAGGAACGAATTAATTATATGCACTTTTGCGAGACTAACATTCTATCGAAACCTCTTATTTTCCGTGCATCAAAGATAAATTCGGTTTTTCACGCATGCCATCTAACCTCGGTACGTTAGCCGAGCGACTTAACAGAATTGTTTTTGTTAATTGTTTCGCTTAATTACACTCACTTTTAGCAGACTGTTAACCTGCTATCGAAACACTTTACTTTCCGCGCATCAAAGACAAATTACGTTTTTCACGCTTTCCATCTAAACTCATTACCTCAGCTGTGCGACTCTAAGGGAAACAAATTAATTACACCCACTTTTACCAGACTATTAACCTCCTATCGAAAGCCTTTGATTTCCGCGCATCAAAAACAAATTAGGTTTTTCACGCTTACCATCTAAACTCGTTACGTTAATCAAGCGACTTAACAGAATTGTTTCTGATAATTGTATTCCTTAATTCCACTCACTTTTAGCAGGCTGTTAACCCTCCTATCGAAACACTTTACTTTCCGCGCATCAAAGACAAGTTACGTTTTTCACGCTTTCCAACTAAACTCCTTACGTTAATCAAGCGACTTAACAGAATTGTTTCTGATAATTGTATCCCTTAATTACACTCACTTTTAGCCGGCTGTTAACCTCCTATCGAAACACTTTACTTTCCGCGCATCAAAGACAAGTTACGTTTTTCACGCTTACCATCTAAACTCCTTACGTTAGCTGTGCAACTCTGACGGAAACAAATTAATTACACCCACTTTCCCTGAACTATTAACCTGCTATCAAAACCCTTTACCATCCAGGGCGCATCGAAGACAGATTAGATTTTTAACATGTGAATCTAACCGAGTGGCCCTACCTGTGACAGGATAATTAGGACGAAAGTTTTGGCCGCGCGGAAAACTTTGTAACAAGGTCCACCTCTCTCTCCCTCTCTGTCCTCTCTTTCCCTCTATGTGTAACCAACGAACGGTGGCTTACCGCGCCCGGGGAGACCGTCGGGCGATCGCATACGCGCTGATAACTTCCGTTAATTAACTTTCGTTGCGCTCGCACGACTTCTCGTCCTCTCCCTTCCTCCGATTGGCTGGCTCTCACGATCGCTACCGACTCCTCGCGACCGAATAACGCTACCCAAGATCGCGGGACTGTACTGACCCCTGTCGTCGATGTCGTTGGCCGATGATGAAGCCAATTAATTTCTTTAATATTTATAATACATATCGTTAAAGAATCGAGACGATTTTACAGTCCCTCAGAAACCCGTCGCACGTGCATCTCAATTTTTAAAAAGAGTCACCCGAGAAAGCACGAGATATCAGATTGGGATTATTGGATGATGATCGAGAGAGGCAATTCAATTTTAAAAACAAGTTTGCCCATCGTTAAATAATTGAGACGATTTTATAATCTGTAGGCCATCGTCCGGCCACCTCAATTTCTAACGAGAGTCAGCAAAGGAGGCACGAGAAATCTCGGAGAGAAGGCCTACATTACTTGAGATTCAAAACAGTGTCTCTGCACGCTCCATCGCTTACCGAATACCAAGAATTTATTCTTAAACGCTTCTCACTCGCACTCGTATCCACGGCTAGGTAGTGATTTCCTCTCTCTTTCTCTCTCTTCGTTTCTTCGCTCTCTCCTCCTTCGTCCCCACCATACTCTACCACCAAAACCCCCCGCGATCAGCCCGCTAACCCGTTTCCGTGTACTTTCCTTCCAGAAATTATTCTCGAGCGCGTTCCCTCGTTTCTCGCGAATTCGACCGTGTCCGTTACCCCGTGGTCGCCCGTCAAAATTCACACCGGCAGAAGTATTAACGCGAAGGACAAATTTCTAATAAGAGAAAATACTTTGCCTTCGTGCATCTTCGAGCATTCGAAAGAAAAGCTGCTTTCCTTTTACAGCTGAAATGAAATATTCAGATCGGTTCAGTTCAATTCGTCCAATGATATTCTCGTCTACTTTAGATAATCCAATCGGATTCATGTCTACCTTTGAAGTGATATGATATGATTCGATCACAGTGGTAAAAGGAAAGCACCTAAAGAAACCAATCCAAAAACAAAAAAGAATCAAAAAGTTTCATCACGAGCATTGTATGCACCTACCAATAGATTGTTTCCACCGATGTGACTTCCGCGCCTTCCTCCCAGGCATTTCTCAATTGTCAAATTTTGGCAAACCCTCACCCTGTCTGATCAGCTCGTCAAGAGTCTTCCAATGTGCGACTTAAGTGGACGCGTATGATCTTCCTCGACTGATTGCAAAGGACCACGTAGTTTCTGTATTGTTGTTGTGTCGTGACAGCAATCGCGCACGTGCGTTTCTCGGCCTATCCTGCGGGCGCGTTCCTGTCGAGACGACGGACGGCCGTGCACTGGGCTGCCTCCACTTTACCTGTGTTCACCTGACTGGTGTAATTCTGCGGATGGCGGCAGATGAGACGACCTGTTCCTTCCGGGTTCTCTTGCTCTTCGTGATCCTCCGCAGAATCCTCGTTGCACGTGCATGTTTCCCCCTCTCATTCTTGATCATCTCAGAGGATTTGCCGACGCGCTGCAATTTGCTGGAAGAAAGATGATACGCTGTAATTTCGACGATTCCCTTTCCCTTAAGTCTACAATCACTCCGACAAAAGGGTGCTATCGTTCAATTGTAGAAATGTAATCTTCAGTAGACACATATACCTGGTATGAAATTGATACTGAATAATTAATTAGGTTTCGCTTTGCGTACAATTGAGTGGCACGAAGGTTAAATACTCTTCGTATGCAAAGAGAATAGCGGTAACGGGGGCACTTGTTTTTCTTGGAGTTCTTCATGTTGTTGTCCGTGTACTCGATGCAATGAGAGTAATTTCATCCGCGAAGATGTTGTCCTTGCTACGATTTGTCCTCATTTATTTTGAAGAAGAATATAGTGAAAGGTTTCCTCGAAATGAAATCATCCATGAATACCAGTAAACGCGAGGACTATCCTTTTTTCCCTGTTCAATGTATAATGTAGAAGTACTATTAAGAAATCAAAATGTGAATCAAAATTCGTTTATGTGAATTATATTCGTAATTTGATAAGCATTACTGTTGGTAGTCTTATAATAATTATTAAATTACAATTAGATGCAAATTAATTTCAAACTTACTAGATTTATTTAGCAAATCTAGAATGACGTAATAAAGTTATTCAATAACTATCTTTATATTTTGTGTGACCCACTGATATAGGTATATCCGTATGATGTAATTTGGATCTCTACCGACATCTTACCTTAACGAAGAAAAGCTCGTACTCTGTAGGTTATTTTGACTTCTCCGTTATTTCTATGTTACAGTTACCGTCTAAGGCTAAGACTTACCGACTGCAGCACTAGGAAGAAATTCATATCGATTTTGATATTGATTCCCTTCGCCCATTTGCACTTAACGAGCGACGGTACTCAGGAGAAGCTCACTTGTCGATAAATAGGAATCGTGGAAATTATACAAATTCTGGGCCCAGTCTCTTGTATTAAATTATTTCTCAACGGATCGCGCACATATCGAAGCTTCTGGTATGGCTAAAGATACACTTATACAGGGTGTCTCAGACCACCCATACAATCTCTCGTGGGGACGTAGAGCGGCTTAATATAAACACAAAAGTCCTGGACCATTATTCAATATTCGCAATATTTATCGAGTTATTAATTGTTAAAGATCAAAGGAAAGGGCGTCCGCCAAAATAGCAGCGGGGGGAGCGCTGGTGCCTCTGCGAGCTGTAGGACGGCCCAGTTTACCCACAAACAAACGCGGGACGCGGTAAGGGGAAGGCTGAGACACCGCTGCACGGCCGGCTTCTTTTTCGTTATTCTTCCCCTTACCGCACCCCGCATTTGTTTGTAGGTAAACTGGGCCGTCCTACAGCTCGCAGAGACTCCATCGCTTCTCCCGCTGCTATTTTGGCGGACGCCCTTTCCTTTGATCTTTAACAATTAATAACTCAATAAATATTGCGATTATCGCAAAACGGTACAGGACTTTTATGTTCAGCGCAAGCCGCTCTATGTCCCCACGAGAGATTGTATGGGTGGTCTGAGACACCCTGTATAGCCGTACGAGAGGCCATATTGAATTGACATTGACAGGCAAAGTGACCGCTTCTTTCAAGTACATTTACTCAGCTAGCATTATTTGATCCATCCGTGCGAGCATATTTCACCATACAAGAAGCTTCAAGCTTTCGAAATGTACGCGAGTCGTTGACAATAAATAATGTAATATAAGAGGCGAGCGCGCGACGATATTTTTGTAATATCTGCGATCCTTATCGGTTGACAAAAGCTAGGCTTGGCTGAATATTGTTGCCGCTTAAATTTACTTTAAGAATAATAGGAAACTTGCCCACCTCTGCCTTTACAGGACAATGACATTTATGGCCACTAGTGTTTTTTGAAAATCGAACTGAAACCACTGTAAGGCCGATTTCAGAGGTTACGACTTTTCGCCGTGCGGCGTGACCGGCACGGCGCATTACTTCGATATAATAATAAAAGTCGTACACAGCATGATTCGAAGCGTGTGAAAGAACTCATATGTACACATGATTGTTTCTAATCACGGGGTACAAAGAGAAAACGTAATATCTGAAACCGACCTAACTGAATTGAACAACTGAACCAAACTGAACTCGTTGATTTGGAGCAGGTACCTCGGAAATAGGAAGGCCAATAGGCGAAGCCCTTGCACGTGATTGGCTGGGCCAATCATATAAAATTTACTAATGTAGAACAAGAGCTACGAGGAGCTACACATGCTCGATTTGACAATTGTTACTTGATTCGAAATTCAAACTACTTTGCCGGTATCAATACTCCTATATTGCTAGCCACATATCTTTCATATAAGCGGGAGCGGCGCCGAGAAAGTCAGACAGAACATCGTCCTTTCGAACATAATGTGCATATGTAGCAGCTCCATAGAACGCACGCATGCGCAGTTGCGTCGTAAGTACGAAGTGAGAGCATAGTATAACTATGGTGGGAGTGAGAGGTTGATATATGTCTGCACCGTAGTGTTTGTGTCGCCTTTTCAGTCCCACTACCAATATAGTATGGTAGTATTACATATATGGCCGGTATAGACAGCTATAGGTTAAGTGCATCTTACAGAGTGTTCTGTAAACATTGAATTGAACATTCCACATTTAGTAATACTCAAAACGCATTGTTGAATAATATATGTAAAATTACAGAGATGGCTGAAAATAAGGAGAGTAAACCAGACAAAGTACCGGAGCTTGCGAAAAATGCTGTGTTAGTACACAGCTCACCTCTTCCGCCCGGCACACCAGTTGTAACAGGTTTTATTATTGCTCTACGTAAATAATGTTGTCAAAATAAGTATATGCGAATGTTACATATGTTTTTTTAGGATATGACTGGAATGCAGGAATTGACTATCACGCGTTACTTGAAAGTTACAAATTTTCTGGCTTTCAAGCTACGAACTTTGGTCTAGCTGTCGATGAAATAAAAAGAATGTTAGCTGCCAGAAATATCCCACTTCAAGACGATCAAGTCGATTCCTTAGAGGACGATGAATTTATCAAGCGAAAATCTTCATGTACCATATTTTTAGGATACACATCTAATATGGCTTCTTGTGGAATTCGTGAGACTATAAGGTTTCTTGTACAACATAAAATGGTGGATTATACTATTTAATGATATACAAGAGCTCGTAGATCATTCAGCATATTCGATTATACCATACTTTCAGGTAGACTGTATCGTCGCAACCGCAGGTGGCGTTGAAGAGGATTTGATCAAATGTTTAGCACCTACGTACATTGGCAAATTTGAATTGGATGGAAAACATTTAAGAGAAAGCGGTATCAATCGCATAGGCAATTTATTAGTACCGAATGATAATTATTGTGCTTTTGAAGATTGGATAATGCCAAAGTTGGATAAAATGTTGATGGAACAAAAAGAAAAGGTATATATTGAGTAACCTATTTGAAAGGAGCATTCATACTGATTTTACAATGTGTATAATTGTATAGGGTGTCGTTTGGACTCCTTCAAAAGTTATAACCAGGCTAGGAGAAGAAATTAACAATCCGGAGTCAATTTATTATTGGGCAGCAAAGAATAAAATTCCTGTTTTCAGCCCAGCATTAACAGACGGCAGTCTGGGTGATATGATGTATTTTCATTCTTTTAGAAATCCAGGCTTGATCGTCGACATACTATCAGGTTGCTTTCTTAAAAGAAAATAACTGTCTTCTTACAATATTCCATGAAATTTACCACTATAATATTACAGATCTTAGGCGCTTAAACACAATGGCTATGAAAGCAGTAAACAGTGGCATGATCATAATTGGAAGCGGGGTCATAAAACATCATATTTGTAACGCCAACCTCATGGTAAGAAACAAATTTCACGTGAGAAAAGGTTCTTTTGTAACAAAATACCTATTACAGAGGAATGGTGCAGACTTTGCAGTCTTTCTAAATACATCCTCTGAATATGATGGCAGTGATAGTGGTGCTCGGCCAGATGAAGCTATTTCATGGGGCAAAATTAAAAAGGATGCAAAGCCTGTGAAGGTACGAATGTCCACTAGCAGCCTATTTTCAACGTATCCATGTAAAGGAACAGAATACATGTAATATTAACATTTTCAGATCTATGCAGAAGCATCTCTGATCTTTCCACTACTAGTAGGAGAAACCTTTGCGCGACACTATCACTCATCGAAGAAGAAAACGGTGTCGGATGTTTAAATAAAATGAGTCATCTGATTTTACAATAAACAAAAGACAAATCTGATGTTTTCGCGATTCCTTACATTCTAATCACTCTTCCCGAGTAATTGCAGACCTATTCATTTTCACTTCGCATCACTATTCTAACAATTAAAAGTAAGTTTATTTTCCTAAATATACTTTTATAAATTGCTTTTCTACGCGCAACTAAGTAGACTCACAAGTACAAAAAATAAGCAAATCCCACTGAGAGTTCTTACCATTTGAAACTAAAAAAGAAACTGTTCACACACAAATATTGACGTTTTCCATAAATCAAATACATATTTGAAAATCTTTTACTTACCTCTATTAAAAACCGTAAATCAACGTTCTCGCAACGTAAACAAAACAGTCGTATCCGTAACGTATCATTATTTTGCCCGATTTTCAGGAAGCTTCTTATTTGACAACGAAATCCAATGTACCGCGCGTGGATTACCGCGCCTATCTGCACGTACCCGACGCCTGCGCGGGCTGCCCCTTTGTGCACGGGGAAGCGCCGGCGGCGCAGCTTTGCAGGCGCCCAGAGAGTAGCAGTAGGACGGTGGGGGTAACATCGTTTGCCAGTTGTTTCCCGTAAGCCCGCGCTTGCGGACGGGCGTGAAACCAACCCCCAACCCCTTGGCCAAGGTCCCCTTTATGGTTTCTGGGCCCCGCGGGTTCAGACGTGGATCCGTCGACGGTCACGACGAGATCGTCCTGCTCCTCCTGCTGCTACTCGACGTCGTGGTAGTCGTCATAGTCGTCTACGTCGCATCCCCTCGTCAACGTCCTCGTCGTTGTGAACGGCATCATTACCTACGATCCTCATAATAGTAAGACCGTCGACCCGCCGTCACAGCCGTCGTAACCGTGGCACGTCGTCGTTATGAACGACGATGGATGTGGAGGAGAACAACACCGCCTCGACCGCGAGCTCCTCGCCGAGACCCCCCAGTCCCTCCGCAGACTCGACTTTTATCAGGTAAGTTAATTTATTATTGATACACGAAGAAACCGTGCATGCGAAGATACTCAAAGTCTCGACCGAGACAGTGATATACTGTTTTGTTCTACCTTCTTCTCTGTTTATTGTCCTTATAGTATATATGTATGATTTGATATTCAAAAAACCATAATGGTACAGTTGTCACGAGGTTTGTTACAAAATTCCTGCGAGAAATCCCCGTTGAAATATCTTCTTGCACGTTTAAATTACACGTTACTCTCGTCCTTTCTTGGTTGCGTCGTGTCGATCGGGTTATAGAATAGAAAAAAAGAAAAACAAAAGCCTTAACGCGTCGTCGCCTTCTCTCGAACTATTAGCGCAGCAAAGTCAAGAGACTCGTGTCAAACTCTTTGAAGCGCGGGGTACGGCCTTCAAAGTCATCCCCTCCTCGTAATCCACCCCCTTAGGAAAACGACGTTACGGATCGGTCTTCTGTGTGTGTGTGTCTCCCCTCCTCTCTCTCTCTCTCTCTCTCTCTCTGTGTATGTGTGTGTGTATGTATACGCGTGTACCTACACACAGAGACCTCCCGTGCGTATTTGCGAAGGCAGCCTTGTAGTCGTAGCACGGGTACCAGTTAATAATGCAAACTCTAAGTGCACCGCGTCTTCCTCCAACGTCCAGCTTCGTTCTCCATTCTGGCGACTTAAAAATGCAAACGTTCCAGACACAACGGCAAAGCGCTGAACGCAACGTCGGCAGGGACGTTTGATTTCTCCCGGGGAAATGCATTAGCCCTCCCATTCTTCCCTTCCGCTTCGCCGAACGGCGAAGAAGGGGTGAACGAGAGGTAGGAGAGAAAAATTTTGTCAGTCGTTTCGCGTTATGTCACCTTCGGTAGGAGACCCTCGCGACATTCTATTCGTAACTGGCTCGTTCGATTTTAAAATCGTGCACGCGCTTGTTGTGCCGCGTGGGCGAGTCCACTTTACGTGGGAGGGCGGGTAACCCGCTATGCAAATCTTACGCAAAGGGGCTATATAGTACGCGCTACTATGAGAGAAGAATTATCGACGCTTCGTTGAGGATCTGTGAATGGGAGTCCCTCTCGCTTTTTGCACCTATCACTTGGATAGACAATGAGTCTAGGCGTTTGAGATTGTTGCGGAGAACGCGGATTTCCAGGAGCGATGGAAAAACTAGCGGAGCTTTTCTATTATCGTGTCTATATCAAGAAGCAGATCTCTTTTATATCTTCTTTCGTATATTTTCTCGTCGCGCACATTCTTTTTCTGCTCGACGAATCGTACGTGGTTTATCGTTGCGAATTCTTCCACCCTTCTTTGGTCCGATGGTTTGAGAATTTATTTCGTGCAATCTCATCGATTGAGCGTTCCCAAATCTCTCTCGCGATTTCTCTCACAATTTATGCACCTACACCTCTAACCTTAGTGCCAACCCATCCCTTCCATATCTCCCCGTTCTCCTACCTCCTTCTCTCTCACCCCTTGCCAACTGAAACCCATTTCCATATCTTTTCGTGCCATCTGCCGCCCTTTCCTTCTTCACGAAATCCCACGTTTCTTCCCGCGCTATAGGCGACAGTGGAAGTTTCTCACCGTTTTCCGCATTCTCCGCGAGTCTCACCCTTAATACGTTTGTTCTCAAATTAATCGCGTTTGCCGATCGATCAACGTCTTCTTGGACGACCCAATTGCCAATTCTGTTGATTATTCGAAAATTTCCCGTCGAATCCTCGGTCCTCGTCGTTCTCGCTCGATTCGGACCGCGCGAAGTACTGGTCGCTCGCCATCGTAACACCTTCAACCCGCGGATAATTTCGTCGACGACCCACTTCGAGTTTCACCTATCCGAGGATAATAATTATCGACGATACTGGGAATAGCGACGAGCTGCTCCAATACTCCGGACAAATGCCGCTTCGAGATTCGACTTTTGCCATCCCTCATTCTGCTGGATAAAGAGACGGGGAGAGAAGAGAAGCTCGAGGCAAGTCGCATCGCTCGATAATGTGTACTTCGGACTTCCGAAATAGTATGTCTATTCATAGAAGTGCCGAATCTCTCTCCATCTTTCCCTATCCTCTTCTCTGGCTTTCCTTTGCCATTTCTTCGCCACCTCCACCCAGGAGCGATAGTAGATCGTGAGAAGCCGCGAATGGCAACTGCCTGTAGGGCGTCGTATTTATTATGTACCCAGTATAGACAGCTCTTAATTCTCATCCTTCAATTGGCCCCATTCCTCCACTCCACGCCCCATCTGTGATCGCGGATTTCGCGAAGAGGCCGCGCTTATTTCCGTACCACCCCACCCATCCGGTATGTTCATAATCAATGACACGCCTGGTGTCGTTCGGGCCCTGAGAAAACACCGAGCAGATGGCCAATGAGAATTCTCGCGAGACCGATTCTCCCTTAAAAGCGAGATATTTGTTCGGGTATTTTTAAAGGGGCCTGTTTTTCCAAGACCCCGCCGTCTCGCCCGCGTGCAAATACATTTCTATCTTCGATCGTCTCGTCTGCAGAGAAAAAAAAACCCACCTCGTCCTCTTTATTTCTAGCGAAGTTTTTGCGCGAGAATATCGTATCTCGTCTACGCGTAAATATAATTGTCTCTTCCATTATTTCGTCGGCAAAAACTGGATACTCGTTGTTCTGGAACTATTTGGACGACCTTCTCGTTACTCGATGTGCAGTGAGCCCAATCGGCCTACACGGTACGCCGAAAATTAATCACGAGCTTCGTCCCCGACTTCGTTTTTGTCCCGATTAACCTTCGAGAGCGGTGCTCTCCGCGAGTTGTGCAAATTGAACCAAAAAGTGGGTCAACCCCCTTTACTCGACTGTTCGAGCGACTTGCAGCAGCATAGCTAAAGCAGTTCCTGAACCAACAGCTCTCACAAGTCGCGTCTCGTTAACGACCTTCGAATTCACGGAGCAAGATCGAATCCTTTGCCATTCCTCCCACACCACCTACCTACCACATTCCAATCCAATGAACATCCCCTCCTTTCCAACATTCCACCTGGAAACCCGACATAGAGGGTGTCTTTTGGCAGGCTCGCGCCCTTGGAACTTGAACTACATTCTACTACTGGTTTCTACCGCCCTTCTCTCTTTCTCCGTCTCTGCCTTTCTCTCCTAGCGAATACATAATAGATATTTCCATTTCAGCGTGAAGAGGGAGCCGAGCGCAGAGGAACCGAGCAGCCCTCTCGAGGCGACCAGTCCTGGCTCCATCCTGCGCAACAACAACGGTGAGTCTTCCTTGGTAACGCATTCGTCCGTCAGGTTTGTGCGTTCTACCGGCTGCCACTCACACACCTCGTCGTATTCGTCGTAGCCGGTTTACCTCGTCCAAACGCATATCTGACTAATTCAAACCCCCATGATTATTACACGGGCGTACATAGGGCACGGGACTACGACGACTACGTGGAGATTCGGGCCGTACCTCGTTAGCGATCCTTATTACGGCACGCTTAATAAATAAAAAAGTCGAGTCCTGTACTCCGAGGGGCGAATCCATCCCTTAGCGAAGTCGGGCCACCTCTCGCGACGTTACGCACCCCCTTCTTCTCTTCCTCCGACTTTCTCTCTCTCTCTCTCTCTGTTTCTCTCTCTCTCTCTCTCTCTCTCTCTCTCTCTCTCTCTCTCGTGTCTCCTTTACGCCACTGGAGTACGCATAATCCCTCGCGTTGTCGGGGGTGGCGGCGGCGGTGGTAGGCCCGAGCGATTAATTTTCTTCGCTTACGCGTCGGCCCCCTTATTCGCAATCCTCCGAAGGTGTCCCCTTTGCTTGCGACCCTTGCGTACAACGCTGTCAGAGAGTATCCGTTGGAGGGTACTTGGGACAGCACGGAGATGCTTTGAAGCGTAAGCTTTTTTTCTTCTCATTCTAATGTAGGATACGCGTTTTAATATTTCGTCGTTACGCGAACGATAAAATGACGGCGGTATGAAGGTTTTGAAATGATTTTCTCCGTTGGCTTTTCAATATTGCGAATTTAAATTGTCAAGCTCACATGGAACAGAGTGGCGTGTCTCTGAGGTAGAACGATTCGAACGCTGATTTTTACATAGGTACTCCAATTTTTGCGAAACTCGACGGGTTAATAGGAAAGACAGGGGATGTTGAATAATTTTCATTTTAAAAGTCGAGCACGCGCGAAAGTACGTACATACGAGGGAGACTTACATACATTAAGTTGCTTTATGAAATATATTCACCCGATATCCGCTCTTAAGCCTTTCCGGCGGATTACGACGAAGAGTTAGGTGTAAAATGAAGTTTTAAAATCGTTAATGACTTCGACGCGTTTCGTGACATTTCTCGATAATTCATACCTCCGGAGTGGCGTGCCGTAAAATCCGTAAATTTCTCAAACACGATTAAAACACTTCGACGATATTTATATTAAACAAATTCTCCCAGCCGGGCGAAGCACACGCACGTTAAAATCCGAATATTTCCCTACACTCGACCCGCCTGTAATTTACGAGTCGAGTGACCTAGATTCCGCGCTTTATGGCAATCTCTCCGAGCAGCTCGACAAAAAAAGGCATCGCGCTGAAAGCGCATCTCGTAATTTATCAAGTAATACCTTCAACCATCTCCCCGGAATGAAAAGACAAAGAACCGGGGAAAAGAGTGAAACAGTTGGTAACTCCATTTATCCACTTCTATCGGCAAACGTAAAAGGCTACGGTACGAATGAAACGAACTCGCTCCGACTTCACCTCCCCGTCCTCCTACCTCTTCAGTTAATTCGAATCCCATCAGGATCTTCATCTCGCATCTTCGATAATCGTGGACGAAGGGGTAGGTAGGGTAGGGTGGGAAGAGAATCGAAGGAATGAGAGCCACTGGGCAACCCGGTGGGATGAGACTCCAGCTGTAGCTGGCGTTGGATCGATTCAAAAGCGGCAGCAAAGCGCCCCACCCTATTATGTGTTTTCTTCAATCCCCTACTTCTAACCCCTTCCTCCATCTCCTCTTCCTCCTTCCTCCCTACGACTCCCTCTCGCCTTCCTCCACCACCTTCGCCTTCTTCTCGCGCAAAATCAGCCCTCCACCTTCTCCCTCCGTACATCTCTTCCCTCCTTCCTTCCTCCACCTGCACCATCACTGCCACCACCACCACCTCCACCTCCACTAGCAGTACCACCACCAGCACTACCAACACCACCACCACCACCACCACCCCTATTTCTCTCACCTTGTTTGCTCCGGAACGGTTTACGCCGAGCCGGAAGATCTCGGCGACCGGAAGCCTCGTGTGCTTCGTCTCACCCTCCCGTTATAATTGAATTCCACCATTTTTTTTTACCCGACCCCCACGAGAGGACGCCCACGGGCAGAGGTGGCTCTCTCCCCCGCAAAACAAACTACAGGCAGGAGTAACGAACCGGCATACAAGCGCAAAAACTTTTTTCCGCCGTCTGCTCGCGGAAGCAACTAGTACCGCCGTAGGGCCGCGCGCTATTCGTAAAAGCGCGCGTACCAACCTATAACGTTCACCGTTACACGTGTGCGCGCATTTATCAATAATATAATAACGGCTTTATCGCGAATACTCGTGCCACCGTTGGAACTCTCCGAGCTGCGGCAGAAAGCTTTTTGTTATCCGCGGATGGTTGATGGAAAGAAGAAAGTGGGAGAAAGAGACAAAAAAACAACACTGAATTTACTTCGCCTTTACATTGCCCCTTCGTTTCCCCGGGCATGGAAATTAAGAAAGCTCCGTTTTGCACACCCCCGCGCGCTTACTCGTCTGGTCGAAGAAGAAGTAAACTTCGTGAAGAGTGAAAAATTTCGCGTGGATTTATGTGCCCTGGATTCGAGTCGTTAGGAGTCGGTATGCAAAGTAGGGTCGTTTAAAAGATTCGAAATCATCGGTCGATCCGGTCTCTTCTTCGACCTGACCCAATCCATCGAGGAACCGTCGATCGCTACTGGACCGAAACAACGTTCGCGAGACTCCTCTTTCACGACGAATAAATATCTCCCCTCTGATCCCGATTGGGCCCGTCGCCGGCCCATCGCGTCGATAAAAGTTTTATCGCGCGTGAAGGGCCCGAGCTCTCGCATTGGGCACTAGCTGTTCGCATAATATAACGTAAGTACGGCTCAAGAGCCGATCCCTATATACGTATATACGCGTGCACGATGTAACCGGTTTCCCAGGTTCATTACACCGGTGTGCCGCGCGCGCATCTCCTTTCCCGACAAGTGTGCGCCGTGTGGTCACCGCCAGTCGACAGACTCGCAACGAGAAAGGGGACTTCATCCCTTTCTCGTAAACGGTTCGCCTGCCGTTCTCCTCCCGTGTCTCTTCCTCCGTGTCCTCCCTTTCGCGTCTTCCAGAGCGCCGCGTTGTCCACCTTCGTCCATCTCCCCTTCGTTCAGGAAATGCGAAACCTTCGAGCTCGACTCGCGGCCTCGCGAATAAGTCATCGTGAAAGGCAGAGCGCGAAGCGCGGAAGAATCTCGTTGACGAATCTTGGTGAGAAATTTGGCTTGGGTTGGAAGGAACGAGGAGAGAGAGGATCAGAAGGGAAGTGTCGGATGATACGTAGCGATGGATTTCAATTTTCTCGTCGTTCGTGTTTGGCAACAACCGAGATCGAATTGATTACTTTGTTTTTTCTTCGTCGAGGAAGCGTTCTTCGCTTTCCAATGACTTTTTCTCCGTGGGTTATGGAGAAATGATGTCGCGATGGAAACGCGCCGGGATGTCGACAACACCGCTCGACGGTAATTGCCATGCCACTGTACAGCTTGGTCCGACGAACTACGTCGCATCTTAACGACGAAATTACTCGCTCCTCTTCGATTTCTCCTCCCGCGTCATTCGTTAACGCTCGTATCGTAGGATGATTGAGTTTTACAAGGCTTAACGAGCCCCGAGCCTATGCCCTCCTCGCGTCTTATCCGCGTTTTATTCACTCCCCGTTTCTTTCGTCTCCTACCCTCCCTCGCCCTCCTCGCTTCTCGCGCTCACGCACGCACGCACATTCCCGCGGATGAGATAGATAATGGTGCTATTTATTGTATTCGCGAGGCACACGCCTACGGATTCCACATTCGAACTCGTCGCGCCCGTTCGTACGTCGCGCGCTCGCCAGTTTCCATTTTTAAGACTGGCTGGAAAATCGTGCGGGGATCCCATCCATCTGAAACCGACGACCACGCTGATTCCAATCCCTCGATTAATGCTTTCGTCTTGATTTACTTCGGCGTGTCTGCATTCTTTATCGAGTGTCGGAGAGCACTCGACGCCAGTGGTGCAAAGGGTTGATCTATCGCGAAATTGTCCAACCCCTTTCGGCACGCTTCTTCGAAGGTTCTTTTTTTTTCTCACGTTTACCCTGTCCTTCCTTCTTTGAATCTTCGCTCTCGTCTCTTCCTCGCTCTCGCTCTAATAAGCGCTCAACATCGTCCTCTCTCTCTCTCTCTCCCTCTCTCCTTCTATTCGCCCTTGTCTCCACTGCTCGCGCAAAGACGAGGCGCATAAAGTGCTGGTACGAATTCTGTTTTAGCAGCGGGTCGAACACGACCGGCCGTTTGGCTCTCCCGGCACTTCTCGGTCAATGAACCGCGGGTTGCTGGCGAACCCAGTTGGTCCACTCGTCGCCCCTACCCAGAAGTCCACGGTTGTTCCCCCACCCTCGGTACACGCGGTCCACGTTGCCCCCACCGTAGCCGATCCGAACGGCACGACTCACCTCCGACTCTAGCCTTTCCCCTCCACCCTTTCACTCCCTCTCTTCCATTCTCTTTCTCTCCTTCTCTCTTCCTCCCTCTTCTCATTCTTCCGCTCTTCTCCTCCTTCCCTCGTCGCAACTTCCTCTCTCGCCTCCTCCCTACCCAAGTCGCTCTCCCGCACGCACATTCTCGCTCTCACTTTTCTTCTCCCACTCCTCTCTCTCTTCTTCTTGTTTCTCTTTCTCCTTCTCTCTCTCTCTCTCCTCTCTCTCTCTCTCTCTCTCCTATCTTCACAACCCCTTCCATCTTCAGAACTCACCTCCGACCCGTTCGCTTAATTCTCCCTCCCGTCCCTCCCCACCACATTACCATCGCCACCGCTCCACTACCACCACCGGTACCGCCACCTCCACCAGCCTCGTCCACTACCACCACTATCACCTCCGCTACCGTCACCACCACCACCTCCTCCCACCCCTCCTCCCTCACCTGCTCCCCTTCTCCATCCGCCTTTGGCACCCCGTGTAATACCTCAGCGTGGAGGAGCTATACGAGTCGGGCGAGTCGCGCAATGCCGTAACACGTACGGCAGAACGCCGGTTTTACTTACCTCACAGGTAAGCTCTTGCGCGTCGGAAGGGAGGGAATAAGAAAGAGGGAACGAGTCGGTGGAAGCGGAGGGGGTAGAGCCGGTGGGAAAAGGACGAGGGACTCGACGTCGTCGTCGTCGTCGCAAGCAGAGAAAGAGAGAGAGAGAGAGAGAGAGAAAGAGAGAGAGAGAACGAGAGAGTAAGGAGAGTGGCTCTTATGCGGAGGCACGAAACCCGCGTAGAGACATACGGGGAAGGAACTCGCTTGCGGCACTCGCGCGCGAGAAAGCGAGCGTGTCGGCGACGGCGGCTGCGCGTATACACCACCGTGACTCGCGGCGAGCGCACGTGATCACGAGGACCCTGTGGAAGAGGGTGATACACCTCAAGGTGGTGACCAAGACGACCAGGACGAAGGCAAAGACGACCATCATAGGATCCTCTTCCTCTCGTGCCTTAAAGTTTCCTCTTCGCTCTTGGTCCGCTTCTCTCGTCGCTTAAAGTCACGTCTCTCCTCTCGGCTCGCTCCTTCCAGTGCCACAGAACGTTCTCTCTCGCCGTCTCGATAGAATTCTCTTCGTGCCTCGGAGTCTCCTCAGCCCTGTTGATCTTCTCCTCTCGTGCCTTACCCTCGCAGTCGCATTTGCTCTCCTCGTTCTCTTTCCACTGTCTCCGTTCTTCAGTCTCCTCTTCCTCTCGTGCCTCGGAGTTTCTCTTTTTTTTCCGTTCGACCTCCCCTCTCGTGCCTTTCAATCTCCGCCTCCTTCTTCATTCTCCCCTCCTCCTCCCTCTTCTTTAGCTCCTTCGATCCACGCACCTTCCATTTCTCCTCTCCATCGTTCGTCCGTCTCACTTCCAGACTATCTCTCCCCTCGGTGCCTAATAAAGTTTTCTTTTCTCAACCGTCCCTTCCCCTTTCACCCTCGACAGTCCAACAGATCCTCGGCTGTCTTTTCTCGTTCTCCGCCAAACTTAATAAAGCTTTCTTTCTCCCCTCTCCTTGTCTCTTCCGCTTTCGATTTTCCACCCCGGCCCCTTCTCTCTATCTCTCCCTCTCCCTGTCACGCTTACATCTTCTCACCTCCCTCCTAATTTCTCTCAGTTCGCCGAGCCTCTCTCTCTCTCTCTCTCTCGTCCTCTCTCCCCTCCCTCGCGCGTTTTCTCTCCCCGTTCTCCCTCTCGTCACTGTCACCCATCGTGTGCGCGCCGCTATCGTGGGCGTGCGGCGGCCGCGCGGACGTAACCGGCAGAGCACTCCACGATTCCACGATCGGGAGTAAGCGCGTTCGGAGGGCCCCGTGCCTTCCTCCTCCTCCACATCCTCCACCTCCTGCCGGCTCTTCGAATCGGCTCGATCGAATTCGAAGATAGTCGCTCGCTGGCGCGCCGGTCTATCGCGCTCGCTCGCGTTCGTTCGTTCTCTCGTGTTGTGCGCTTGGTCGATCGCGCGCGCGCGCGCGCTCTCGCTCGCACGGTTTCAGCATAGGTGCGCCGGCGAACGCGCTCGCTCGCTTCCACACGCTCCTCTTCACTCTCTCCTCGAGTAGAGCGCGAGCGTGCTCGCGAGCTGACGCCGCTGCATCGTCCAGTGATCGCGAATCACTCGACGATACCGCGCGAGGGATCCCTCGTCCTTTGCCAGTGGCGCGTGTTCGAGGCCGAGGAAATCGCGGCGAATCACTTTAGGAAGTTTGCCGATTCAGTTAGGAGGATTTGATTTTACTACCGCGCACGCCGGCACCTCGTGGAACGGCCAATGGCGAAGAGCACAGTGGCGTACAGTGACCCCTCGAGTGTGACTCGATTCGAGAGATATCGATTTTGAGAATTTCCTCTCGCCGAGTGGGACAAGTGTGAGTGGGAAGGGCACGAAAGGAAGACACTTGGATTTTGTTGAAAGTGATCCGTATAAGTGATCGTTTCTCGATACTCCGTTCTCGTGCTCGTTTCTCCTCGTGGTACGTCCCAGTGAATCCTCCTTCCGTGATCCTGCGAAGGATCCGGGGGCCCACGCGAGAAACTCCTCACGAGTTTGTGAGATTCGAAAATTCTCCACTGGGAAGGAACGAGCGAGATATGAAGAGTTTCCCTTCCGCCCGCCGGCCAGCACTCAAAGGCTTTTCGCAGAGGTAAATTCGTAGTGGTAGATTTAGCGAATGATCATGCTTAGTAATCTATCGAGCTTCCAATCGCAGCTTCTATCACTTCCTCCATCCGCTACCCCCCACCTACGAAACGACGAGATAATTTTGATAAACGAGAATCGAGAGAATCGATGGTGATCGACGTCGCCGGGCGGATGGATAAAATCATTCGGAGCCGTGAGCACGTGGCGCGGATCGGCCGGTTCGATTGGAGCGGGCGAGAAGGACCGTGAGACATCGAGGCATCGAGCTCTCGGGGATTTGATTTTGATAACTCGAGCCAAGGTGAACGCACTGTCTTGTGACGCAGATGGAACGCGGAAACTGGGCAGGCGTGTTGCACGAGACAAATGACCGTCTGCGAGGCCGCAAAACTGCCGTTCGGGATGAGCCGCTCTCTTAAAACGCGCTTTACACGCCCCGATTTGTGGGATTCGCGGGACGCGCGGAAAAGGAGGGAAAGACGTTTCGTGAATTCCAACCGATTGGTATTCGAAGTCGCGTCGTACCTTGTGAACATGTCCGTCGAACGATTAATTTTCGCTATCGAGAATTCCTTTTTTTCTCGTCGAACAGAAATGATCTCAAAATTACGATCGATTTCGCAAATGTAATTGAGCACACGTAAAAGAGAAGGAGAGAGAGAGAGGAAAAGAGAAAAGAAGAGTAAGTAGTTGGAAAGAAGAGGGACGTGGAGATAAAGAGAAGGAGAGGGATAGGCCGTGGCTCACAGGTGAGAGGGAGAGGACAAAGAGAATGACGGGAGGGGAGGGGTAAATGTTGTTAGAGGGGTAAGGAGGGGTAAATGTTGTTGGAGGGGGCCTCGCTAGCAGAGGAAGGAGGGACGGGCTGTGAGGAGGAAGTCAACGTCCGAAGATTACGGCAATGACATTCGCTTTTTCTCACTCTTCTCCTCGTGTTTCCCCTGCACTCTCTCGCTCCCTCTCTCTTTCTCTCTCTCTCTCTCGCTCTCTTTCTTTCTCCCCTTCCCCACCGTGCTAAGCGAAGGGAGAAGGAGAGATGAACGAGACGAAGGGAGAGGAACAGAGGGAGAATCTCGACGTTCGTCGTCCAGCCATCCATGAAAATCCGTGGAAGTTCCTCGAAACGTATCGCATCGGCTAGAACGGTCTAGGATTAATAAACCAGCCAATTAGATCGGTCTCCTTTTTGCTACGGGCGTAGAGAGAAAGGTTCGCGATAATTGGAGACGGAGAATTTTTTTTCCAACGATTTTCCGATCGTCGCGTCCGCGTTAGGACGCTAAGGGACGAAAAACTAACGATACTCTTCTTTCCTTCGCGAGGCTGTCGGTGAGCGCGAGCGCGCGGGCGCGCTCGCGGAGATTCCGCACACCGCGCCGGCAACTCGAGTTTAGAGACCCTCGCTTGGGAATAGCGGTTTTCTCATGAATTATTCACAAGGGGAATAATGTTTGTAAACCATAGGCGGCGTGTCAAATGAGGGTAGGATCCTCGTAAATTTTCAGCCGCTAGCTCGTGCCCTCGGGATTGTGAATTTCTCCATTTGGAGTTCCATTGTCGCGCCTTTTTCGGCCGCATAATTGGTGGGTAATTGATTGAAGGATAACGATGCTCGCGCGTTGGAGAAAAATTGAAAGACGGAGGCGAGAAAATTATGAGGCGTGTCATTCGACGAATTCACATGCGCGCTCTCCCAAATCCTCACAATTCCGTGCCACTTCACCACCATTTCGTTCTCTCTCTCTCTCTCTCTATCTCTTACTTTTGAAAATTAAATTTTCTTTCGCGCAGCGACATTCGCATTACGCCCTTAGTTTGCTGATTTTCCTTTCGTTTTGATTTATCTTTCAGCGATGGATCGCGCGAAACTTCAGCAGACTGCGACGGCACCACTGATAAACGGCGGAAAGGGCCGCACTTCTTGCGTAACCCGAAAAAAGTGTTCTCCTTAAGGAGCAGGGAGTGAGTGTGAGAAGAAGAACGAGAGGAAGAAGAGGAGGGCCGCGGGAAGACCGAAGGGGAATAAAACGGGGTGGAGAAGCGTAGGTGGTTGAAAGTCTACGACGAAACGGTGAGGGAAAAGGATCGAAGCGAGGAATCGTCGCGGGACCAGAGAGAAAGAAGAGGAAAAGGAGAACTGGGAAAGAGGAAGGCGGAAACTCGCGAGAATCCTATTCCATCCGAAAATAATGGGTTGAACCGCGGCACGGCTTGGCTCGCAGGACGAAGAAAAATTGTCTCATTCTCTCTCTCTCTCTCTCTCTCTCTCTCTCTCTCTCCCTCTGTCTATTTCTCTCTCTGACTCGTAAGAAGGAGGATGTCGCCCGGTGAGGACGCCATACCGAGCAGGAAGAATGGACGGAGCTCCGAGAAAGAATTCGTCGCGATCGAGCTCGCGATACGGTGCTGGTGACAAGTGCGGATCCTTCGTCGTCGTCGTCCCGTTTTCCACCGCGCAATAGAAAAGTGTTTCGCGCGCCACTTACTCTACGCGAGACCGGCAAAACCGAATGACCCACGTACTTGCCGCGAAAACATTTGACCCTCGAGTGAGAGTCCCCGGGTATTGTCTGCGTGGTGCGCAGGGTGGCCAAGAATCGAGAATCGAAAAGGAACGATACACGGTGAGGAGGCGAAAGGCTAAAGAGCCAGAAGCGTCACCTCTCGAGCGCGGATTAATGGAAATCGGTGGTGTCGGTGTTCTCTCTTAACCGAGGAATGAATTTTACCTCGTCGGTGGGTGATCTCGACGAACGAGCCACTGCCCGCTGCTCACGCGCCACACTCGATTCTACCGTAGCGAGCTCTACGAGGAGGAGAGTCTCCTTTAAGGAGAGAAACGTCGAGCGCTTCCTACTGGTCGAGGGATTCCTGAAAAGCCGAGAGCAACCTCCAAGCGCAATTCCCCGGGCATCTTCCTCTCCTCGTCACGATCGAAGTGCAGGCTCCTCGGAACTCGAGTGACTCGAACGAGAATCGCTTCTTCTCACTTCGAACGAGGAACTCCGAGGTCGAGAGAAGGTCGAACGCGCAGGAAAACCTCGCGCAAGCTTTCATCCCCATTGAGCGCGCGCTGCATCCTCGCGAAGGTGTCGTCCTGGACCGACAGTGGACCCTCCTCGATCACTGCCAATCGTCGACCGAAGGAGAACTCGACGACCGTTATCTTCCGACCGATCGTCATCGTTGCAAAGTGGACGTGAACGAACTTGCACGCGAATGGTGACTCCAGCTGGCACCGACGAGCACTGGTCGCCGGCACCATCCCCTAACACCCACGTAAAATGGACGTTTTCAAAATCGACCAGTCCCTGAGCGCGGGTCTGGGTAGCGCTCCTGCGCCGGACACCCTTACGCCGGAAGTGTCCTTCGACGCGGGCAGTGAGTTCAATCTGAGTTTCTTCGACGGGCCCGAGGAGAACAGCACCCAGGGATTCAGCGATCCTGGATCGGTTGGGAGCGCCAGCGCGTCGCCACCCCCAGGAACCCCCGGGAGCATCCCCAACGTTAATAATCCCAACGCCGCGCTACCAATCGTCCAGGTGCCCTCCGGTATCGTCATTAAGCAAGGTTTGTTTCATTTTCCTTCATCCTTCGTTTCTTTTTCGCTCGCTTTTTCGTCGCGCCTCTCGAGGCCCCATTCCTTTCCGTTACTCTTCTCTCTCGACTTTCTTCGCGCGAGCGCATCTTTTTCGCGAGCATTTTAATATCGTCCACGTACCTTTTTCTTTCTTGCATTCTGCGAGCGATCTTCACGGTCCACGAGAGAGAATCGTTACATAGATTACGTTTCACCGACGCCGTTGACGGAAGTGCCCGGCTCCGGTGGTACGTACGGCGTTTACAATATTTGTAGCGTAGGTACGGGTTGCGTAACGGGCCACTTGGAGTATCTAAAATTACACGATATTCAATTTCCGGTGAAAGCTCGCCATTACGCGTGCTCTCGAGTGCTCGCCGGTGTTCGAGAACGCGGAATAATGAATTCTCAGTCGAGTAAGTACTCTCCGGTGGATACTGTTCTCGATCTTGCCAATGCTCCGAAGTGCGCTACCTCGACGACTCGAATGATCGACCTTTTATTTATCCATCCTCCAACTTGAACCTCGAGAACCGCAACTTTTTTTCCAGGTGCCTTTCTCGTCCGATGAAAAGTGCGACGCGTACATAGTTATCGGTGGAGCGATAAGCAATTTTCATTCTACCCTTCGTCCAGCCAGTTTTCTAATAGTGGGAGTCTCGCTCGGCCGAGCGAACGCTCACTGACTCGAATCGATCTTCGACCGTCTATCTAATCGAGCTTCTAATCGGCTCGCATCCCAATGCCACCAGGCACTGGCTTCACGCGATTTCACGTCCTCACGCCACTCGGGCGCGTATCCGCTGGCATTGAACTTCGCGAAGCGGTTAGCTCGGTGCAGCCAGGGGAAAAAAAGAACTCGATGAACCCTACGGCGCCCTTATCGCTCGCATCCCATCGAGAACACGCGGGAGCGCAAAAGAGCGATGCCTCGTGGCGTCGTTGCTCGTGGTGGTAGCACAGTGCCGAGATTCTCCTCCACCGCGCGCACCACGATGATGATAAAATTCAGGTGATTAGTGAAAATCACTCTTCAATCTGCATCCGGTCCCCACGGCTGAGCGAGCTTGTCCCGATCCTTTGTCAAACCCTTGGAAAATTCAAAAGTTCATCTCGATCCGTGAGAAATTCTTCGCACCCTCTCGACTCTTTTCAACCACCTCTCGTGCTACCAAATGAAAAATGCAGCCTACGTGTACACGGTGAGCCCACGACGACGGTGTACCACGATCGATGTGACTTTTATACTTCGCTTTTTCTTCGCACGAGCACCGAGGGGCTAGGGAGATGAGGGACGGGGCTATTCTTGGCGCATCGCGGCGTATATCCGTATTATCTCTCTGTCTTTTGTCATTAACTCGGTGGCGTTCTCCTCGTCGACGGCGCCCGTCGTCGGCAAGCAGACGGCGTGTGCTCGTGGCGAGGAGAGCAGCCTCTTGTAAAGGTTACGATACAAATTGGAAAGGTCGCGCTGGGATACGTGCGAGGCGCCTCGCGGAGCGGAGAATGCCATCGCGTTCGTTGCTCGGTGAAAAATCGTTAGATGCACCGGGGTAGTGCACCGATTCAATGCACGAGATCGCGCCGTTATGCATTTGGCACGATGAAAGAACTTTTAGCGTGGGGCCGCGGTGATATCGGAACGAGAATCGCCATCCTACGCTTCTATCGCGGATCAGTGCGTCGTTCCAGCTTCTCTTTCTCTCGAAGAACAGTGATGGAAAGAGAGAGAGAGAGAGAGTGCGCGAAGAGAACGACAGGGCTGACATTTCACTCGAATGGAGAGCGTGCGAGCGAAATGTTTTCCCTCTCGGCCCGTGCAAGCCGATGCGATGCTCCGATCGCGACCTCTTCACTGTTCTCCGGGGGGTTGCCTTTCAGATGAGTATTCCTGTTTCTACGAATGCGGATAACTGGATGACGAAATAGTACGCTTTCGTTCTCCAACTCTGGGTTTACCCGGTCTCTTTCGGAGCGTGGCCTATTTCCAGTGGCTCGAACATTTTCATGCTCCCACTGTCCAGCGTAATAATAGTCGAACGAGTTCCGAAATAAAAAGAAAATGATTTTTCGTTCGGATTCCTCGTTCCTGGGAAACGTTGCTCCAGTTTGAATCTTATTCGTCCGCGAGCGAAAGAGAAAAAAAAATTTCTTGGCGTTCCGTCTACGAGGACGAGGTGACTCGCGAGAGCAAAGTCTTTGAAATTTTCGTACCTCGGAGGCCATGCGGATTCCGAAAATCGTCGGGGTCCAATCGATACCCGACGTGCCGTGGAGGTCGCCGATTGAATTATACATTCCTCCGAGATGTGCTGTCTCCGATGGGCGACCCATCCGAAAATCCGAGTTTGAATTTCAATCTCGGCCCGGTCAAGGTCCGCGCCGCGTAATTCTATTCAGATGCTCGAATCTCGGGCAGACATTAAGTGTGGTAGGCTGGCCATCGTCCTCGAGCATTCTCGAGAACACGCGAATGAAATAACGGGGGAAGGGAAGGAGAGAGGTCTCGATACACAGAGAAAAAAAGAATCTCACTCCCGTGCATGCGAGAAAATTTTTCGAAAACGTATTTGCCGCGAAAGTTCTCCGCTGCGAAGTAATCGAGACTCTCCGCGAACTCGTCCGCTCGCCATCACGAGCACCTCGAGCGACGTCTTTGGAAAACTTATTTCCGCGAGGAGTCAATCTGGCTAATTCGACGTGCGAGGTCCTTTGAGCTCACCGACCGACTCTACTCCAGAAACTTTCTCGATCCTCCTATCATCCCGTCCTAGAATCCCCTCAATAGAACTTCGCGTCCGCGTGTTCCATCTTTCCTACTAAGAGAAGCCGGCGGGCTTCTCGACGCTGTGCTACGTCAAACGAGACGTTACTCCAGGAATAATTTCTTTCACCTTCTTTTTTCTTACTCGACTAGAAGCCTCCCTGGAGACGACCTCGCGCTCTCGCTCGCTCGCCCATTCGCGCAATTCCCTCGGCCACGCTCGTGCATTGACTTTTGGAGATCGACCAGGCGACCAGTCGGCCGACGAGCGAGCGAGAGCGTGAACGACTCGGAGCAGCAACTGCTAGTCAAGGATTGGCACTGACCATCGGCTACTGGCAGTGACAATGACGGGACGAGGACAGCCACGTCGATGCCTCGATAGCGCCCCTGACTGTCCTCGCTCGTATCCACTCGCTTCGATCCAGCATACGATATCGGGTTAATGGGATGTGATTTTTAATGACGCGTCCAGGCACGCTGGAGAGCAGGATTCGTTTATCGATAACATTTCTATCCTAGTCAACGCTGATCTGTCGCGTGGAAATTCTCCGCCACTCGTGAACGTCTGGCTTCCTTGCGCAATCCTTTCGTTGCCAAATTCTTCGTCGAGTCTCCTTCTCGGTATAAATTATCCAGAGAAAACGGGCGAGGAAAGATCGTCGGAGGCAGAGGAGCGCGAAACGGGCTCTCGACGTCGCCGTTCGCTCGTTCGCAGTCTTCATTGTGCCTCCTTGGCGTCACGTAAATCGTCTTCCTGGAACGAAGGCCACGAGAAAGTTCGTGCCGCTGGTTCAGTGCCACGGTCACGGTACGTGCGTGGCATCGACACCGACGAAAGTAAACTAAATCCGATGGATTACGCAATCCCGTTTTAAAAGTCAGCCGACGTGTCTCGGCCTATCGCCTCGTCCCCTTTCTCTCCTCGCGTTTGATCTTGGTGCTTCGCTGCCCCTCTCTCGCGTCGTTTCTTTTTCTATCGTCCATACGCACGAAGGAAGAGCGTAGAGCGTAGAGTCCAGGGATGAGCAGTGATCGAGGCTCGTGAGAGAAAAATGTCGAGTTGAATTGGTTTTTTTTTTCCCCCGTAACTGTTTTTGATCGCGAGATTTGAATTTCTCGAAACGCGTGAGTGACGGGGTGCCGCGAAATTCCGTCACGTTTGGCGCCAGGCGCGTCAACTCCCGCGTGTACCGCGGTTAGGTACGTACCTGGCGCAGGGAGCGCGAGGAGGAGACGGTGGTATGGGAAGAGGGCTCGACGGTAGGAGAGGCGCGGGTATTAAAGCGAGGAAATATTCCGTGCACCGGCAAAAACTGACGTGGTATTCCATTATCCTCGTCGGCGCGATGCAAAACCGGTCGAAATGATTGGATTTTTATCTTCCATCTTTCTCTCTCTCTCTCTCTCTCTCTCTCTGTCTCTCTTTTTCTTCTCCTTTCTCTCCTTCGTGTACCCACCGCCTTAACCGTCCCACTCTCCACGTCTCCCTCTCTCTGTCACCTTCTCTCCTTCCTCTCTCTTTCCCTCGCTCTCGTCACTTACCTGAGTTTCCTTCTCTCGCGCCTCCTTAGACCCCTACCTCCCACCAATTTTCCGTCCTCCTCCGACCAGGACGAGCAGGAAGATCATACACCGTCCGACCGAGAGAGTGAAAGAAGAGAACCATCCTCGCGCGTCCGTGGAAGAGAGCGAGAGGCAAAGAGTGGTAGAGTGAGGAGAGCGCGAGAAGAACGCGACGGGGCACTCACACGAGCGCGCGGATACGCAATATGCGTGCATGTCAATGTGTACTGTTACCGTGTGACTCATCCAGGTACATTGCACCCGGTACGTGTCCGGTACACGCTCGAAGCAGCCACAGTCGAGCAACAACAGTCGAGATTCTCCTCGTTCCCGAGTTCTCGCCCCACATCCCTCCTAGTATTGGCGGGATTTGGCGGGAAATTTGAAATTTACTCTTCCGCAGCTCAGACCCTCTCACCTCTCTTCGTCGATGTGGAAATTGGAGCGTGTTTAACAATTCGCGGTGGATATCGTGCGAACATGCGAATGAAAAATTTTTAATTAATCGTTATCATAGTGATTACCCAGCAATCTCTTCCTCGTTTATCATCTCTCCTCGATGAGGTTATCGGCAAGGATTCGCTGACTTGCTCGCGAATTTCTGCAACTCTGAAGGATCATATCTGGAGCACACCGTGTGTGAACGGTTAGCGAGTTTGCCAATCACGTCGCGCTAATTATTAACGCGAGTGCGTATGGAACGTGATTGGCTGCTGCTCCCTATTTTCACTCCGTATCCTTGCAGCCCCTTATCCTTCTTTTCGTCACGAGCGCGAAGGATTCCTTTGCCGCGCGTTGCTCGACGAAGGGCACAGAATGCGTGGCAGGCCGGTGAGGAGCAGTCGACTACTTCGCTTCGAGCGGCGCGTTGTAAATCGCGTGTGAATTATTAAGAGTCGCCGAGGCGTGTAGTAAATACTCCTCCTCGATCCGTCTTTGTCACTCCTCCACGGAGTTTTCAGTCCCTCTCTCCATCTTTAATCCTCTCCCTCGCTCTTTCACATTTTCTCTCCTTCTCTCTGGCTTTTCTCCGTTCTCCTTCCACCTCCAACCTACCGTCTCTCCTTCTCTCTTACTCTCTCACTCTCTCACTCTCCTCTTCTTCTTTCCCTCTCTCTTCGATTAGCGCGCCACTCTCCCGTTCGCTCGCACCTCAAGAGCAATGAACTCTCGGTAGGGTATATCATCAGCGAACTGATGCTACCAGCTCGCTCGCGCGTGTGTGTCCCTGTGTTACGTGTGAGCACGCGCGCACGCTCGCATAACACACAGTCGCGAGGATCGCGAGTCTCACGCGCACACGCACGTACGATGCACGACTTCCGTCTCTCTCTCCCTCTCTCTCCTTCTCTCGTCTCCTCGTCGTCTTCTTTGGCATCTGTCCTCTCTCTCGCTCCTCCGTTTCTCCTTCTCTCGGACTCGTTAACGCGAGTAGCATTGGATAAGTGTCGGATAAACCGAAGCCACGATGCATACGAGATCCTCGATACCAGTACTCGACGAGGGATTCGCCGAGCACGATACTCACCTAAGTTTATTTAGCGAATTACTATTTCTCGTGCTCCGAAAAATTGTCACGAAGAAACGAGAAGAATTTGGGTCACGAGCACTTGCAATTAATGTCCCGCGCGAAGTGATTCTTCTCCTTTCTCCTGGACCTCCTCTACGTTCTACTTTTCTTTTTGTTAATCACTCTGAACGAGAGAGAACGGGCTTGGAAAGGGACACTCTCCGCGTGCATACTTCTTACACGGTGCATGCCGATACGAGCGCGCGTGCGCACTAGATGCAGGTTTATGCGCACACCCTCGAACTCGAGTGCGCGCGTGGTGGCTCCGTAAGCGAATGCTAATAATATTCACTTCCTGCAACTCGGTTACATTAAATCACCACAACCGCCTGTTCTCTCGCTCTCCTCTCATCTCGCTCCCTTTTTCTCCCCTTGCTCCCGCTTTTCTGCGTTATTACAGTTTTCCTCTTTCCTTCGAGTGGACACCACCACCGTGTCGCGCGCGCTCGCGCGCCCGCCTTATTTTCATTTTATGCGGCGAATAAAGCGCCACGTACATTCGCCGCATTCTGTCATGCTCGAAGGAGTGAGAAGAGCGGTGAAGGTGTAAGCACGATTCCTTCTATCCACGACCTCCTCCTCTACCCCTCGTTTGTGCTCTCCTTTCCTCATCCTCGATGTATCTCGAGCGTATACCACCATTTCTCTCTCCTTTCTCCTCGACTTTCCATTTCTCATCTCTCCAATCGCAAATCCGATCGACTCGAGCGAGTATTCTCCAATGGTTTGCCCTTTATTGCGATACCCGTGTCCCATCGAACATAAACCTAATCCCTCCTTTTATCAACCCCTCGCAAGGTACTCACGATTCTTAGGGATTTTACGCGGGACGCGTGAAAGCGGGCGCATCGCGCGGTGCTTGAATGGGTGTGTGTTGGCGCGTGTGACTCGAAGCTCCGTGCGTGTGAGCGAGCGAATGCCTGTAGAGCAGTAAGGACGCAGGCCTTGACCATGAACACGAGTCGGAGGGATTGCATAACTATAGTCAAGCGCCGTGGCTCTCATCGTCGTCGTCGTCGTCGTCGGTGTATCAGTGAAGGCAGACATCGTGTGGGACCCGTGTGTGTTTATGTGTGTGACGAGTCGATCGCCGTGTCCGAGGAAACAATCGTTCGTTCACACACAAACGCACACACGCGAGCACTCCACGTGTACCACGCACGACCCTCGTCGGAAGAAGCATACGTGTGGACTTACACCGAACGAAAGGATCCCCCCCGCGTGCGAACCGGCCTGCCTTCCACGAGGAATCGTTACACGCTTGTAACCTTCGTGGGATGTAGTAACACTCACACCGCAGAAAATTGTCCACGCGCACGCACGCACGCACTCGCGCGCGCGCGCGGTGTGTTGCGTACGGCGGCATCGGCCAGACGTAAGGCTACGACCTTGCCTTTAAGCTTCAAACAGCTGTTCGGAGACGGTGTTTTAACTCTCGGCCAAGTGGAACGCGCGCGCCCGTGCCTCGTAGAAGACGGTGGGAGGCGAAGGTGGTGGTGGTGGAAGGATGAAGGGTAGAAGGGCGAAGGGTAAAAGAAATGGTCTCGTCCTTGAGTGGGGTCTCTCGAGCTACCTTCGACGTCCACGACGCCCGACGACGTCGTCGCTAAACTCGTGATTATCGAGCGTAGCGTCGCGACGACCGCTCGAAGAGGAGAACACTTTCGGTCCCGCGGATCTTTCGGAGTAGGAGCCAGCACGCGACCGATCGATCAACGCGGGGTAACTAGCGAAGGCCGTGAGGGTGAAATAACGAAGGAGGGACGAGACCGCGGGGAGTCGTGCCTCCTCACTTTCTTAGCTAAGTTGAACGCGATATTTTCCATGGAAAGAGCGTCGTCCACCTGGACGAACTTTCTCGTCAGGTGTATTTTTCCCTCTTTGCGAAGTTCTTGCAGGCTTAGAGTTACTTCTCGGTCACTCTTCCGTAATCACCGAAGATATCGCGAAGAAGTGTTTCGACGGTAAGAAAATATTACAAATGATACTTTCCGCTACGTCCATCCGACGAAGTAAAATTCGGAAAGGAAAGATTCTTGTAAAAATTCACGCCTGCTGGCACGAGGGTTAAAATGCACCTTATCCGTGTGAAAGTCTTTCCCTCGCCTTTTGTCCTCTTCCTTTCCCTCTCCACGCGCACACAAATAGACATGCCCATACAATTTTCGCACACGTACCTCGCTTTCCTGCCTTCGCCCTACTGTCCAGGCGAAAACGAGGAAGCGAGTCTCGGACACGAATTAGCGATACAAATTAGTCGGAAATTATACGGCTGGCCCGTCACTCCTGCCCACTAATTCTCACGCTCCGATCCACGTAACGAAAAAAAATTCCCGGATTCGGGGGTGGCGGAGGGGGTAGTCTTGCTCGCTTCTGCGTCCCCTTTCCTGACTCAGGTCGACGTGAGTTATCGTCCTGGCCACCCCTTTCTCTCCGCCCCGGGCCCACTCAAACGCGCATACAACCTGCTCTCACTCCTTCACCCCCTCCTCCCACGCATAAATTCACTCTCCACCCCTGCCGAATGATCGTTATCGCGAGTTACTCGCCATCTTAAAATTTTGTCCGATAGCGAAACTTCTACCCTCCGTAGACACGGCGAAGGTACAAACTCGGTATAAACAGAAGCAAACTCGGAATAACAGAACAATTCTCAGGATGAGAAACACAGTATCTCGTGAGTTTTGCTATCGATCGGAAAACACACTCGGGTGCGTTTGAGCATTAAAGCCGGCAAACCCGTCGAAATGATCGATACGAGAGAAATTGTCGTATGAAAATAGAAATTCGGTAGTTTCGGTGTTAATCGAATTTTCCTGCTCGAGCCTGATTCGTGTCTCTCCGAGATCTCGCGCGCTGCATCCTCCGGGAATAAATCAATCATCGCTAATTGGCGCATCCGCGAGGGTAAATGCGCCGAATCACCGGACAACTTCGTAATTCCACGGTGCTACCGGCGTCGTCGTCGAGCCCACCTGCGCTCACCTGTGAGCGAAAGGTGGACGAGGAGGAGGAAGGTGGACGAGGACGAATCGAGTTCGCTCCCACAAATTCGTTCTCCCCGACCGTGAGGCGATCATTATCAACCGGAAGTTATTCGACGAGGCTTCGTTCGACGTCCTCCTCTTCCTTCTTCCATCTCTCGTTCTCCTCTCCACCTTTCTTCTTCATCTCTTCTCTTCTTCCAATTGGAATTTAGCCCCGTACTTCGCTCTTTCCTTTGAATTACCCTTAAACACATTCATTCTCACTACCATTGTCGCAGTCTCAATTTCAATTTCGATCTTTTCCCACCTCTACTACGGTGGACACGCTCGTCCGTACCATTCGCGAATTCTCCAACTCCCAAACGAAATTACTTTCACGCCTCGCAACGTCGTCGTCTCTCGACCAATCGAAGCATCTCGGCCGAGATCATTGGCGAGCGAGCCACACGCTCGTAATCGACCGGTGGCACACGCGAATTTGAACAGTGGTAGTGGCTTACCACCAGTGGTTGAGTACGTCGAAGGCGACGGCGATGACACGACGCGCTGCTTTTGATAGCAACGACTCGCTCGCACCGTGGAAAGGAGTGGGAGGAGAAGAAAGGAGGCATGTGGAAGGAAGAGAGAAGGAGGCGAGAGTGGCAGGAGAGAGGGACGTTCGAAGGAGGAGGAGGCGAAGGAGGAGGGAGGGCTCATCAAGGAGTCATTGAACCCAAGGATTCCGTGCGAGGACCACCGTGGAATAAGAAGCCGGTGAGAGACCCCGGGAGGTTTGGTTCGTTCCTTCGTTCCTCCGTTCCTCCGTACGAAACGCTGCGAATCGTTGCTTTTCGCGTGCGTTCCCTCTTCTCTCTTCTTTGCTCTCCACAACCACCGCCAGTTTCTTCCGTTCGATCGGCGGAAGAGGCCTGACGGTTCTTTGACGGATTCTCGACGAACGCGGACGGGACGACACGAACTGCCGTGGGGCCTTCGTTCCGCTGGTTCGTGGCCCTGCGACGATCATTCCGGGAAATCGATGGCCCTCGAACGCGCCAGGAAGCGAGCGAGAAGACGATGAGAAACGAATGCGCGAACGTCGCCGCTCGCCCCACCTTTTGTATGGGGGAAAAATGGCACGATGATTGATATTATTAGGTGCCGTGAATGTTCGTTTCCTCGGCTTTATTCTCGCGGTACCGAGAATTCGTTGCACGCAACCAAGGGAAAAAGGAACCAACTGTTCCGCGGTGCTCGCGTTAACCATTGCACCACTTGAGATTGCGTCACTTTTAAATCGCGCGCGCAAGCCCCTGGGATAAGAACTACCGCGGAGCGTAGAACCGCGGAATCCAATTTTTCCGATTGAGATCTCTCGTGCTCTCGGTGAGATCGATGCTGGAACAGGCACTTCGATTATAGGAACAATGTTGATTGGCGATGGAAAGCTGACATTAAGTAGATAACGCAAAATGGCTCTCTCGTTTTTTTTGTCTTTTTTCGCGATACTCGTTGCTAGCTGAAGAACTCGGTTCTCCTCGTGGATGAAGTATCGAGTAGATTTGCAATTTTGCGATCGACGAATTTTTTGCAAGGACATTCGTCGATATCCGACACCTTCGCGCTTTTAACCACGAACGCCAGGTGGATGGCGCAAGTGGATTTTGAAAATAGCTTTCCAAAAATGCATGCCACTAAAATCGATGAGCGCCGCCGAATTTCGCGAGGATTCTTCGCACGATTTTCGTCGCGTGTTCCCCCGTCGCCACGGTGGAAAGAGCCGCGACGTGCCTCGCCTCGCCTCGTCACGTTTTCGAATCAGGTATTCCTGGTGCGCCGTGACGAGGAGGACCGGAAGGGGAAGGAGGAAGAGCATGCTCGCGCACCGCTAATTTGACGCATTAGGACGTAAGCGCGATGCGCCAGCTCGCTGGCTCTCTCGTATCTCTTAAAATTTCAATCGCGCCCAAAATCGTCGCCGATCGAATCCTCTCGTTGGCTCGCACGAGCACGGAGAATCGTGAGGTACGGAGACTTTTCGCGTCCTCGAACCCACACCCGCGCGCTCTTACCACCATACGTACTTCTTATCTCTCCGACTTCGCTTTCTCCGTTTATCTTTTCGCTCGGCCACTTTTTCCATCCTTTCTTTTCCATTCGCGGGAGAACATCGTGGCCCGTCGATTACGCGACAAGACAGTTCAAACAAATCGCGACGGCGCGAATCCGCTTGCGTAACGCTCTCCAGGATTAATAGAAAATAACGAGGCGCGCGAGCGCGTAAACCGATCGATTCCCCATTTCTCGATTACGAAACCGCCGATGTCTAGGAACTTTCGCTCCTGAAACTTTCGATGGTACTGCCCTGCGCGCGCATTCGCCAGGACTAAACGACTTTCAATAGATTCTGCAGTTTCGCGGGCCAAAGGATAATTGGGCAAAATTTTCCTGGGTCCTCCTGCAGCGGCGAGTATCTCCTTCTCCTACGTTTCTTCCTTCGTCCATTCTCGTATTCACAGGCCACACTAATCGATCCGGTTTTCTCGTCTCGGAGATTTTCTCGCGCCCGGCTCGACCGTGACCGCAGCCTTTAATCGTTTCCCGAGCGGACCGTATTCAAAGGACCATTACCGATGGGGTGGCGAGTTATCATAATACGATCAAGGGCTCGAGAAAGGACGTTGATGGAGGAGAAGAGTAAGGAGTGGATGGCTGCTCGGCGATGCTGGACGGTAAATGAATGCATCCTGCCGAACGATATTTCGCGAGTCACCTCGGGTTGGCGAAATGTGCGCGATCGCGCACCTGTCGCTCGTCATTCTGTTCCTCTTGTTGTTAGAAATATATCAGAGAAAGACTCTACCTCGTTTAATGGAACGTAATTCTGGAGCGATGATTGTTTCATCGCAGGTTCCAATAACTCCGTCGTTTTCAAATTTTCCATACTTTCGACCACGGTCTTGTATGCGGGTCTGGCAACCCCTACGTGAAAAGTGATGCTCGTAATGACCCTTTTTAAAATTTCTATACCATCCATTAGAGGCGTGCCGATCGAATACTCTCGATAGACACAACCTTATTTTAGGACCTTAGTACTTAACATAATTACAATTTCCAAAGTTTAGAACGGTTCGAAAGCTATCGTACCGAATATTGTTTTTAGATCGGTTATTAACCCTTTACGAACGGAACCACTCGACAGCCGAGCATTATCGTGGAGCAGAGGTATTCGTGCGCCTAGTTGAGAAAATATACATGTTCAATGTTTGCGTTATATAAACTAAAACTTTATCAGTTTTTATATTAAAGTCATTGTTCAAAGAGTCAGAATAAAATTCTACGTATCTTCGAAAGTTGCCGACTTAATATAATGTAAGATCAGTATAGTTATTTGCTGTGGTGTTTGAGAGGAGACATACGACCGCAAAGGGTTAATAATACACGAGGTCCTATGACCGGGTTTTCAAGCGATGTATACCGATAATATCCGATCACAACGCTCCTAGTTAGAAATGAAAAAAATCGCGAATAAGATGATCACCCCCTACCACTGAAATTTGCAGGAGATGCCAGATCTGTATACAAGAGCGTGCTTCCGACAGAGCGTAACGACAATTTCACCGTGATTTCTAGAAACTTCATTTTTCCAAAGTACCTTCCGTCGAGCTACCTTCGTGAAACTTAATCCTTCGCTTTCGATCGCCGCGAGCGGCTTGTTCCACGTCAATTTCACCGGCTTTGATATGCGCGCGGCGTGGAAAGCGCGCGCCGGCCCGCTCCCTCCCTCGCTCACCATTAGCTTACCATTAGAAGCGGCGACAATTCGTTGCGCAACCAAGACGTCGCGCCCGTGCGTCGCCGCGCGAGCAAGCGCGCGATTCGCGACTTTCACGATTTCTCGCTTTTGCGCGAGCGAACGAGCGAGCGAGCGGGCAGGTGGCGTCGACGTTTTACGAGGTTTATAATTTTTAGATTTTATTCTTTCTCGCCTCGCTCCTCCTTTACATCCACTCGACACTTTCCAGGAGCGCGTTCGAAATGTGTTTATTTCCTTGCCTTCTTATTCGATACTCTTTCGATCGCTCCACCGGTGTGCATTGCATTTCTATCTCTTCATTATTTGGTCGTCGGGAGAGTTTCGACTCATAAGCATCGCGTCGCGAAATAATCTCTCATCGCCGATATTCTCGCGACGTTTTACGAGGTTTATAATTTTTAGATTTTATTCTTTCTCGCCTCGCTCCTCTTTTACATCCACTCGACACTTTCCAGGAGCGCGTTCGAGATGTGTTTATTTCCTTGCCTTCTTATTCGATACTTTTGCGATCGCTCCACCGGTGTGCATTGCATTTCTATCTCTTCATTATTTGGTCGTCGGGAGAGTTTCGACTCATAAGCATCGCGTCGCGAAATAATCTCTCATCGCCGATAATCTCGCGACGTTTTACGAGGTTTATAATTTTTAGATTTTATTTTTTCTCGCCTCGCTCCTCTTTTACATCCACTCGACACTTTCCAGGAGCGCGTTCGAGATGTGTTTATTTCCTTGCCTTCTGATTCGATACTTTTTCGATCGCTCATCGGAGCGCATTGAATTTCTATCTCTTCATTATTTGGTCGTCGGGAGAGTTTCGACTCACAAGCATCGCGTCGCGAAATAATCTCTCATCGCCGATAATCTCGCGGTACTTAACGCGCGCTCGCACTCTTCGCTCCGTATTTATTTATGAGGAAAGCTATAACGGCAGGACGCGCTTGGTATCTTCGTTTACTCCCTCGCAAGGATAGCGTGGCACAGACGGAGTGCGAACTCATATTCAATGAGCGGCGCATAATCGGCTTACCTCCTCCCGATATATACCCAGTGGTACTGCTCTCCGATATTACTCAGCCAATGGGGAGTCAACGTCTCACGGCTGGCTCTTACTCATCGGGAGGGCTCACGTAACACACGTAATTACTCTCTTCTCTTTCTTCTCCTCTTTCTCTCTCTCTCTCTCTCTCTCTCTCTCTCTATCTCTCCACTTCTTCTTCACTCGCCGCTTCTCTTCTCATTCCTCCTTTTCTTCCACCACCACCCCGATCTATTCTCCTCTCTATCCTTTATCACTTTCTCACTCGCTGTGTGGCGGCCGCATCGCGCAGGGGTGTGCAGGTGTGCAAAGGATTCTATCTTTACTCGGAGACGCGCCGGCGCATGCGCGCACACGCTCGCGAATTTATCTACGGGGTGTCGCGCTCGAATGCGCACAAGAGGAGCACGCGATCTCCTCGGTAATTTTCCTGCCGGTATCCACGAGGGGTTCGCGAATGCCGAGTGAATGGGTGGTTCCAGCGTGCCTCGCGGAGAAACTTTTCCGAGAGACTTCAACGTCGCCTCGACAGATTTCTTGTCGAACCTTGAGCGCGCGAACCCTCGATCCACCCTCTATAATCGATTTACGCTCGCGCGAGTGGACTCGGACTCGACTGGCTCGCGCGAGCGCGGAGAGAAGGGTGAAAGAGAAGGAGGAGAACGCTCGTGGTCTTAGTGGTCGTCGTCTGCGAGCTTACGGGGTGATCCATGGCCTGTCCCAATCTATGCTGCTAAACCAAAAGGGAGAAAAGCGAAACGCGGGCAAACACTCGGCTTAACCCAGTGAGGGGGCCTCGGCTACCAGAATAACTTGTTCCGCATTGCATTATTAGACGGTTATTTCGGTGCGCGTCTCTCACGGTGCCTTCTCCTTCGGGGAACTCGAAGGACTCACCACTCCACCACCGCTTCCCACCTTCCTCTCCTCCTCCTCGTCCTTCGTCCCGCCACCAAAGGAATGCAGAGAAGCGCTGGATGCGCGCGCACGCGCTATCTCGCAAGCGCGATGGCGGGTTCGCCTTTTTGCCGGATTTTTGTTGGATGAGAACGCGAGCGCATAGACCAGCGAGTACCCCTGGATTCTTGTCATCGAATAGACGAAGTCTCGTAAACGTAGGTCGGAACGAGCGGACCGAGATGTTCGCGCAGTTATTGATTTTACGTGGATTTTAATCCGAGGATTTTTCGAGATAAGATAAGGAGAATTTGAATTTGCTTTTGGAAGGGTGAGCGGAGAGATGACGAATAAACAAGATTACTCTGGAATTACATCCCCGCGCGAAAAGCACAAACTTCCTGTGAGATACTCTTTCATACTCGCGGTGACACCATCGGAAGCTTTCCGGTGTAACTGGAGCATCCGGGGCATCGATCGAGCTGAGAAAGTTCTTGGATTGCATTTCAAGTAGTTTGCGCTACTAAGAGCGGAATTGCATTACTCTACCTCCGAGAGAAACAAGCTTGTTGACGGAATTTCTCATCGGAGGACAAATTACTACCAGCTCTAGAGAACGTTGGAAGGCTCTCGTAAAATTTGCTCGCAAATTCGACTGGTGAAGAGGTCGAACCGGCAAAGGGAATGTCATTGAGAAAATGTCTAATTGAGCGTCGAAGTCTCGGTGGTTGATGTTTGAGAATGAGCGAGGAAGGGCGTTGAAAAGTTTTCGTGGTAGATCCAATGTAGACACTTCTCTCATGAAGACATCAAGCCGGCAGACCTCCCATCTCGATCAAACCACCAACATCAACCAATCCCCCGATCGCAAATCCCACCGACCGACAGGCGCGCACGCACGCAAGCTCACGCAGACCCACGCGCACGTGCACGCGCAACGTGGGCATCTCTTCTTTGTTCGCGTTGCTCCTTCCGCGCGTGCATAACGCGCGCGATGTTAATCCCCGAGCGACGGGTAGGTACGCCTGGGTGTGGCTGCCGCGGATCTATGGGAAATGGCAGAGGTTAGGAGATCCTTAGCAGAGCTCGAAGAGGGTATGAGGAGGAGGAGGACGAGGAGGGTCTTTGCGTTTGGCGTATGAGCGAGTAAGCACGAGCAAAGCGTACGTTTGCCTTCTCTACGGTGAAGCGCGCGAGAGCGCGCATTTGTGCGGAATAAAATGCGTTGCCATCCGTGTGGTGGGACACAAACGCAAGTGCACACATTGTTGTACGTTCGTATTTCTCAACGCACGCACACGCGCACCATCGGCATGAATAATTTCCTTTCGTCGTACGTACACTCGTGCACGCTCATACAGAAACACACGTGTGGTTACTTACGTAGGCGCGTGGGTGTGGGCCGGAGCAGCGATACAAATCACGATTGCTCGTATGCGCCATTACACGCGGTATTCCACGGTACTCACCTCGGGCAAAGGCCAATTCGAGCTGGGCCCAGGACGAACGTGAGGAACCTTCCTCGTCTTCGCTCGGACTGTGCCGTTGCTGAAGCAACAAAGGAGATTTCTCGCGGGAGTGAAAAATCGTCTATTCCCATAGAGGAGCTCGAGATACGCTTGCCGAGCGGGGCGGGTTGGAAGGACACGACGCGCGGCTGCTCCCGTGAATCTCCAAGGCTGTTTCTCTCCTTCTCTCTCTCTCTCTCTCTCTCTCTCTCTCTCTCTCTCTCTCTCTCTCTCTCTAACCTTTTCTCCGTGCACCTCTTTCTCCAGCGATGCAGTTCAGGGGAGAAGAGCGCGAGATGACAGATAGCATCGCGCATTATCGTTTCGCCGATTTATGAAAAGGAATTGTAAGACTGCCGGGACCGAGTAGGATCCTTCTCTCGTCACGGGGATGATGGGGAGAGATCCTCCTTTCCGTCTTTGTACCGCGCGAGGCGTGCTCCTCTTCGTGACTCTGCTTTACGAGGCATTGTTTGGTATTCTCGGCGAGTATTCTCGCAAGGATTCGCGTCTCCTATTCGCGAGCGGTGATCGTGATTTTTCGTTTCCATTTTCATTGTCTTTGGGCGACGATCGTTCGACCGACCTAGAGTTCCGTTTTCACTTGTCAGCGCGGAATTCTATTCTTTTCGCGCGACGTGTTTCATACGGCACTAATACCAGTCCATTTCTAGTTAACACTGTGAAATACAGTGCGCCACGCGGCGCAGTGGGAAGGGTAAAAGCAGTAGGTGCGCGCAACGTGTCGCGCCAAAGGTTCGTCATAATTCTCACGTTTACTATTTTTCCCTCGTTGGCTACTCGACCACCCCCTTGTCCACCCACCCTCCCGACTTAACGCGCCTCGGGTAAAAGAGCTCTTTGAATACGGGCGTGCACGAAGTGTCGGAAGCCTCTCTCAGCTCCGTGCCGGTGTCCTACCCTCGGGCCACCTCCTCATCCCCTCCCACGACCTCCACCACCACCTCTCGCTCCTCCACTCGCCTCTTCTCGCGACGACAAAGCCGCGCTTTTACAGCCCGCGAATTAGGCGCTTAACCCCATCCCCTCGTTCAGCCTAATTCTCTGAGAGCACACAATGGCGAGGCGGAAAATGCACAGGACCGTAGAAATGGGGAATGGAATATTCACGGTGGTTGGTACACGATCGTACCTGTTCGTCGTTCGATTCTTCTTTCCGTTTTAACTCTTGGGTGAACACTTTGATTGCCACGATGGTCATATGTGATCGCAACTTGTTTTTCCTCTGGTGCCACGATGGTCACCGGTGATATTCAGAAAAATGATTTAAAAAAATTATTATACCAACGGCAATTAACAGCACCTGAAGGATCATGTATTAACGAAAAAAGAAAAATGCGAAGTGCGGCGCCACGGACAATCCATAGAAAATCAGCGTGGCAGTCAAAGTGTTAAGCGAATGATCAAGGTACTTTACATAATAGTTGTCTTTGAATCGTAGAACACAATGCACGACGTATGCCTACTCGAGATTTTCCGACGAAGGAAATATTCCAGATTCCAACAATGTTCCTCGATTTCCTTCCTTCCTTCCTTCCTTCCTTCCGCCTCTGCAAATTCCTTCTCGGGCAAGTGCTTATCGATTAACGTAACAACAAGGCTCACCCGCGTGGTCCTATCCACGAGGGAACACTCTCAGAACCCGGCACCATCTGGCGCACCCACGTAAAAGCGAAGCGATTTCATCGTGGTTATTAATCATCCCTAATACATTCCCACGTCCCTTGGAAATTTGTCATTCGAACTTCTATCTTCTAGTAAACGGAGGAACGGAAAGGATTAAAAACAATACGACGTTCTCTCGATCTCGATGAATATTCTTCGATGAAATTTTCAAGGGCAAAGAAATGTTAATATTTTCCTTTTTTCTGTTCTTTTTATAAGCTTCTCTTTCGGACGCACCCTTCTGGAGCTTACGTCGATTTGTCAACCTCCAACAAATCGACTCCTTCAAAACAAAATTGGCGCATCAACTTTCGAGCAACACAAACAAAATCTTAATCTTCTTCTCCCTTCTCTCTATAAGCTCATCGTTTACGTACATCCCTCTGGAGTTTACATCAACTTTTCGAACTACAGCAAATCGGCGCCTACGAAACAAAATTTTCCAAACGAAAATTCTCTCATCAACTTTCGAGTAACCAAAAAGTGTTAATCTTCTGTTCTCTTCTCTCAATAAGCTCGTCGTTCACGTACATCCTTCTGGAGCTTACGTCAATGTTTCGAGCTGCAACAAATCGACGCCTACGAAACAAAATTATCCAAACCAAAATTCTCTCATCAACCTTCGAGTAACCAAAAAGTGTTGTTAATTTTCTCCTCTCTTCTCTATATAAGCTTCTCTATCGCGTGCAACCCTCGTCGAGCTTACGTCGATTCCGGCTTTAATAAATCGACTCCGGCGCGGTCCGCGCGCGGCGTATGCTCGTGCCACGGGAGCCGAACCCGGAAATCAGCGCGATCTCGTGTTCACGGTGGGTCCCTCACGCGTGACGTCACAGACTGGTTCTCAATACCTCCACCTTTCCCTTCCTGTGCCGGTGCGGACCGCACACCACCGTCTAATACGCGCGTCGGTGTGCCCGTACGTGCGCACTCGGACGTACTCGCGCGCGCGCGCGCCTCGTCCTGCGGCCCGACTGATCCAGGAAGCTGCTGCAGCTGCAGCGTGCAACTGCAACGATTGCAAGGAGCGCGCCGGCGCACGGGATGACAACGAGACGAGTGACAAATGGAAAATTCGTAGGAAGACCGGAGAAATCTCACCGTCTAACGGAGAGACGTCGAAATAATTTCTACGAGCTTGGTGGAGCACGAGCGTGATTGCACTCGAGGTGCATTGCCAAGAGATGATTCCCTCGTCTTAAAGAGAACCATCTCGTCCTCTCTCCACCCCGCGCTCGCAAGAAAAGCAAACGAGTGGAGAGAGCGATGAAAAAGCGAAGAACGAGAAGATCGTTGGAGCCGCCGCGCACGGCGTCGAGGCAATCGACTCGAGTGAGTTGCTCGGTACAAAGGGGAGCGGCTCGAATCTCCCGGCGATTCGAGGCGTCCCGTGCATTCTGAGAGCGCGCCGCGCGCGCGAGAGAAGAGAGGAACGGCGTGGCAAGAGGAAAAATGCGAGGCGCATCGAGAGCGCGCTGCTGGGGCTCAGGCGTGATGAAGAAGAAGGGGCGGCGAGGTCCGGGTAAGGAGCCGAAAGCGGGTGTGGAACGAGAGGTGAGAGGAGGTGGAGGCCGAAGGAGGAAGCGAGAAGAAAGGGAAGAAAAGGAAGAAAATGGCGAATGGGGCCGGAAGGGTGGAGGAAATGCCTGGCGTGTTACGTAACGTTGGATCGCACGAGGGCTAGATATAACGAGTTAATTACACGACTGCGATCAGGGATCAATGCACCGAAGGGAAACGAAGAAGAGTGAGAGAGATAGATAGATAGATAGATAGATAGATAGATAGATAGATAGATAGAGAGAGAGAGAGAGAGAGAGAGAGAGAGAGAGAGAAGAAGAAGAAGGAAGAAGACGAGCCGCGAAGAGAGAGAAGGAAGGAGGAACGATTGGAGGAGGCCCTTCCTCCTGCTGGCAACAATTTCGCGACACCCCGTAACTCGACTTTCTCCTCGCCAACGTGTCCCGAGGGGCTTCGACTTAGGTTCGTGGCAAGCCGCCCTCCTCTACATAAATCTGGGTAATGCTCGAGGCGCAATCGCAATCACTTTGCGAACCAGGCCCGAGGAATGCTTTATGGCTGAGTTAATGCCGATATCGGGTATCTAGCCCGAGCACGAAAGCAACCCCTTTCCAACTCCCCCTCGGCTTTGAGAGAAGAGCGCATCTGGGGCTCCTTTTGCTCCCTGTTTTTCAGTACCACTCGCTCACCGTGCTCGCGGCAAAAGCGCCGATGGGTCAGAGAATAAGAGAGGAGATGGATACCATTGGTGGCTCTCCATCCTAAACTCACCTGCCGTCGTAGCGAGCCACCGCGCGATTTCATTAGCTCTGATCAAGGAGCGACGTTTAATTAGAAATTCGATCGCGCTCCAATACTCTCCCACTGTACGTCCCTTCGCGTCCATTCTTCTCCAGAAGGAGAGCGGCCGGCCGTCCCGGACACACCGCAAATTAGTTCGTTCTCCGGGCAGACTATAATTTTCGCCAGTTCTTCCGGCGTGGCTTCAACTTCGTCGAATGAAAATACGAGGGCTCGGTTGATTCCACGCTTTACAAAAGCCTTCGGAGATTTTATGCCGCGGTGATTTACGAATCGACTCCATCGCGCGCACCTGCGTTAGAAAGCGTTTAATCCGTAAAGTTATTTCCACTACGGCCTTTGTGCTTTTAGGAGAAGGACGACGGACGATGAATTTTCGTGTAATCGTTCAGAGGAGAGAATTCGCGTTCGCCTTTCTCTCTCTCTCTTTTGACAAGTTTCATCCGTCTCCTCTTTCAAATGCTCGTAGGCATATTGAGCTGGGAGGATTCGATTGCACGTGCAGACCGGTACTCGATTGAACTTTACGATGCCACGAGCTTCGTGTATCGGCGCCGCAGTAGAAAGTCTCTCTTTCTGTTCTCGTGCCGGAATCGTGCGATCGATTTCCTTGCTAAGTCAAAAGTAGCGTTGCGCAATTCTCTTGGAGCGCGCGATAACCGACTGAAAGAAATCGTGGAAAACAAGCCGTTATCGGGTGGAGCAGTTTGCGGCGGATCGGTGTGAAAATAATTGACGTTTATTATATTGGATAATATCCTTCATTCTCCGTGCTAAAATTAGACCGGCGCCTGGCTGAAAGAAAGGCGAAAGAATGGTGAAGCAGGAAGTGCGTAGAACGCGAGAATCTTAAAGAACACAGTGGCGTGTCTGCTGCGTAAACTGTTATGCACCGAAGAAAACTACTGATGAATTTTTAAAATGTCAACGGACGCACTTAGCTGTTCTTAACGATGTACGTCGCTTTACGCCACGACAATACTTCTTTCGCGAAGACACCTGAATTCTTACCTAACAGTGGGAACGCAGTTACGTAACGCGGATGGAAAAAAGTTTCGTGGGTTTGTCGGGGGGGAAGCAGGAAATGGTGAATCGAAGATCCTTCGTTTATAAGTAAACCCTGTGAACCGTAGGCTCCATCGACTGGTTGTTTCTATAAGTCTTATTCTCTACTCTTCGCCTGGACTCAACTGTAAAGAAAGTACGATGGCATTGGGAGAGTACTCTGTGTACTGCTTATATCCACCATCCTATAACATTTAATCTATCCTTTTCCTTCCCTTTCTCCTTCTCTCTCTCTCTCTCTCTCTCTCTCTCATCTACGTTTCCGCAACATTGCACGAGCACCGCGAACATTTCCTCGAACGATCGTGCCCGATATCGCACGGCGAGCAAACGCATTTCGCGTAGGTACCCGTTATTTCGAATCAAGTAGATCTCACTGAATTCACTCCCGCGTGCTCTTAACCCGGCCGCTCGGCCGCCACGTAACAGTCTTTGTTCTTTGTGAACGGCACAGGAAAGAAGTGTAAAAATTTTCAGAACTGCCTAGGAGTCTCGTATAAAGCTGATAAAAGATTCGAAGTGGATATTTTCTCGGCCAGCTGGTAGACCATGAGAACAATCTTAACGAACTGGAGAAATTGAATTCAACGGTATCCTCGTAATCCGACGGAGAAGCAGAATCCAATACACTGGAAAGAGTGCAGAAACTGCGACCTTCGCAAACATCTTCGACCTTCTCCGAGCGACGTCCACCGAAATCTCTCCATGTGGCCGCAGCCCTGACCCGCGCATCCCAAAGCTCATTTTCTCCTCGACCCAACCCCCGACACGCGCACGTACGCTCACATATATCAAGCACGTGGAGGCCAAACGACGAAATTACAGCCCTCCCAAGCGTATAGGGGATAAAGGCTCGTTTGTAACGTTACACGAGTACCGGATATCGTCTCATTAATTAGCATTACGGAAACCCAAAGCCCCGCGCCAATGAAGGGTAAGCTTAATCGTCAAGTAGGAAGGAAGGAAGGAAACGAGAGAGAGAGGAGAGACACTTGGAGAATAAATCCTCGTACGCGTATCTCGAAGCGTTTACAAAGCGGCGCATCGGTACAGATTAATCGCGGGGGTAGAAGCCTGGCGCAACAATCGTGCTTACGCGTTGCGTTACGCGCTCGAAGCCAGACATCGGCCATAATACCGATCGTTTAGGGATGATTTATCGTGGCTGGGCTGGCGGAGCCAAGACTCGATTCATCCTACGATGATTTTTCTCTCCCTCGCCCCCGGAGGCGGCGGCGGCGGCAGGTCGTGCGGCAAGGGCCTTTTGAACTTGGCCAATGAGAGGAGGCAAGCTGAAAAGGCCCTTTGCGCGTTTGTTTCTGCGTGCGAGCGAGGGTGGTTTACAGGTTGTAAACGAATGCCAGGGATCGTATCGAATACACAAGCTCTGTGTGGTAACGAAACCCGATAGGATGCGTTCGAATTTCCTCTCAAAGCAAAAAGACACCTCCAATAAATTAATTCTCGCATGACTAGTGGATAAAGCCTCCGGTGTCATTTGGTCACAAACAATCGGCTCGTAGCTTCCTAGTGGTCCTCGGTTAATTCCGGTGGTAAATTGCGCGTGACGTCGCTACAAAGCACGTGACGTTCGTGACTGTGTTCTCCCCTCTACATTTTCTTTTTACCTCCTACCTCGTCCTCGCTCCCTTTCTCCTCTCGCTCTTCGTTTCACCGTGCCATTGTCGTTTTCCCGAGAACATCTCGGAGTACGAGCTTGTCCCTGGAACGACGACAACGGCAGGGACGATGGAAACGCTCGAGGAGGAGAGAGGCTGGGATGACGACGGTGTACGGAACGCGAATAACGGGAATTCGAAGGTGAATGCTCGGGCAAATTGCGAATTACGATACGCCGCTGCTACGTAGATGCGCGATGAGCGTGAGCGACGTAACAGAGCCGCGCGGAAAGCACGCACGCATCGGCGAGTAACCGAGTAACCAGTAATTGTTGGAGCGGGAGAGCGAGCTTCTCAAAGGAGAGCGCGAAAAGGCGAAGAAAAACAAAGAGCGAGAGAGAGAGAGGAAGAGAAGAAAAGATGACTCGCGTAAGGCCTATCGCAGGTAAAATCAGAACAGAGGTGCGCGCAAGAGAAATTCACTTCACCGATGAAAACGATTAACCTCGAGTTTCCATTTCAAACTTTTTATCCCCGACTCTCTTTCGTTTCTCTCGAAGGAATCTCGCGATTCAATCTCTCCACGGGTGAGTCCAAAGAAGAAGGAATATTTACGATACGTTCACTCGCAAATCAACGATCGATCGACGCCTAACGTATCGATCGATCGAAGGTTCCACGACGCTTACTAATCGATCTCCGAACGATAACCCGCTGACACGCGTTGACAAGAGGAAAATTGCCGCGCGACGATGAAATTCGCGCGGGCACGCGAGGCGTTAGACGCGAAGTGAAAGCGCCAGAAACTTCCCGTAAATAATAAAATTTTCTCCTTTGCGCGCGTAGTGCGTCTCTTCGATGTCGTAAACGTCGAGGAGCGCGCGCGCGCGGGTCGGGTTTGTTTGAACGGATGCACGCAAGGGGGGGAGCCCATGGTGAAGAAAAAAAAAAATGTTATTAGAAAGTAAATCGAGGCGGTGACTCGAGGATACGGATAACTCTCGCATTTTATTGTCCAGGGCGTAATTACTCGTGCGCGCACGCGCGCGAATCGCTCGGCGCGATTGCATAACTCGCCTTAATTACCGACGGCGTGGCAGAGGTGATACGACGCGTAAACGAAATCGATCGCTATCCCCGCGAGCTTTCAAGCCGCATCGAATTCTCCGACTGGTTGCGGGCTACGTCTAGAGGAGCGTGCGGAGAAATTTCTAGAAAATCTCTCCGCCACTTTGGAGCAGCCCCCTCGAAAAACGAGGACAATGAGGATGGACGGTGGAAGTGGCCCCGAACCCGTAAGTTCTCGCACGAGTTTTAAACGGAAAAACTTTTCGCTGGACGAAGCCACATTGCGCTGCTGGTGGGCACCTAGGAGGGCTTGTAAGACCTCGCGGTAACGGAAATAATGGTTGTACCGCGAGAGTGTGAAACGAGGGCGAGCAGAAGCCGGAGAGTGGGAGAGAAAAGAAAGAGAAGAGCTAGTGAATAGCTGGACCACCGGAGGGTAACTTTAAATCCACGTGAACGGTATCGAGAGAATCGTAAAACTGCTGATCAAGGATCGTCGCGGTAATCCGTAAAACTACGTACGACACTCGGGGAGGTATTCTCCTGTCGTCCTCGTCTCAAGCTACGCGAAGTAAAATTCGCTTCTCACGCCTCGCGCGGTGGCGGATGCGGAAAAGCGCGCAGTCGATCGCAGGAATTCGATGAGAGTACCCGCTCGTTAACGTGCCTTCCTTAATTACCGCTGCGGGCCCGCGGAAGAATTCGCTTCCCCCCTATTTCAACTCACCCTCTTCGCGCGGTATCAATCGCGAATCGCCGAGAGAGGAAATGGTCGAGACCTTCTCCTCTCTCGCCGAACTCCTTCGATTTGCATCTGGCGTACGAAGGCACGCGTGACGATACCACGACGGATCGTTTCGCGATGATCGTAGAGCCCGATTGCAGTTGAAAAGGATAAGCGAGTGGCGTGGAAGCCATCGGCTTGAAATTGGCCGTGATTCGGTCCGCAGCTGGCAACGAGAATTCTTTACGTTTGCCGGTAATCGAATTTAATTTCCGTGGTGCGATCGTTCGGGTGGTTGTTGAAAATTTTTCGGAATCTCGTGTAATAAAGACGGAGGGTGCATGAGTGGAAGTTTGGTTCTTAGCCTCAGGGGTGAAGAGCGATGAAAGGGACTGGAAGACGAGGGAGAAAAAAGGGAAGACTAAAGTACCGTGAAAAACAAGGGGATACCGACTGCCGACCTCCGTCCACTTTTCATCTTCATTATTCTAGAAATTTAGCTCCTTATTTCGGCCGCTTTTCATCGCCATTGCCGGTGACGAGTCAAAGAAGCGTTGGTTTCGGAGGGTGGGTAGGTTCTCGGTGAAGAAGGGATGGAAAATCTCGAGGTCTGGAACAGAATTACGAAAGAGCGAGAGAGAATAAGGCACGAAGAGGGAACAGTAAGGATTTTCGAGGAGCCAACAGTAGTGAACAGGCACCATTCGCCGCAATTTATTCCGTCAACGAGGTCCTCCGCTCCCGGCAGATAATCCGTTTTATTCATTAGGGGACACTCTCCACTTCCCTGCCCACGTCAACTTCCTCTCTTTAATCTTATTTCATTTTTGTCGTTTCTGGCCCCTCTTAACCCGAACACTGCGCCGGACTGTTTTGACCTTTCCTCTTTCCAATTCACTTTTTCAGCTTTTTCACCGCACGCCGTCCTCCCTTCTCATACCTCCTACTCTTCCATTCTTCGTCTCTCGAACTCGTCCACTCGATTCCACCGTCCGATTCCATCGGTACGTTGAAAAAGGTGGCGAACAGTAAACGACGTAATATTTTTCACTCGTCCGCGCCACCGCGCCGAGGAAATGCTTGTGAAATTCTCAGGGTGTTTCCGCGACACGGTATGCATACGAAGCTGTCTCTTTCTTTATCCGAGTCAGAAATAGCATTTAAACGTCGCGCGTTCAGTGTCCTCCGACGTGGAAAGTGATTTTCACCTTCTTCGCTCCTTCGTTGAATTCGATCTTCGAGTTTCCCGATCCTCGTGAGGAAAGCGGCTCACGAGACAGTACTCTCGGACTACGCGCATTAGTGACATAATTTTCTCGGATTATTTCTGTAACGCACCACGGTGGGGCAGACACAGTGAGGGTGTGGAGGGACGAGAGGAAAAAGAGAAAGAGAGAAGCGACGTGGGCAAAGGGGATGGACCATGGGCGATGGGTGGGGGACCCTCCGTCGTGAGCTCGCGAGAGGGGAGGGCCCAGACCAAGTGAGAGTCCGGCACTGTTAGTCGGCCGTCTGGGGCGCTCTCTCGACTTAGGCGAGTTTATCGACACTGCATTTCCGCGTTTTGCGTTGCGCAACACCTGTTCGCGATGCCCATATCGCACCCACGCGGACCGCCCAATTCATCGATCCGATCCTCTTCGTCCTCTCTCGATATCTCTGCTCGACGCTCTTTAAGAAAAACTTAAGAGAGCATTCGGACTTTCTAGGATTAATTCTGAATCGCCTGGGTAAAGAATAAAAGTCAGCTGGATTACTAGGAGGATGGAGAATTGGATTGGGCGCTTCTGGACCACCCGGAAAATTGCCACGCGTTCCGTTGGCCGGCCCGAGGATATTCCTGAAGCGACCGTATATCTTTGGAATTGCGTAACGAACAAGAGCGCGAGCCTGAGGAAAGGGGAGCGACGATAAGGAGGAAAAGAGAGAGGAGAGGCTCGAGCACGGCAGAATGGAGAAAGAGAGAAGGAGAAAGAGCGATGTCAGGCCGGTGTCTCCCGTAAGGGAGATCGGTCGTAGAAAGTGCATTGGGAAAGCGAGCGGGCGAGCGCATAAACGCGACCATAAATTATTTGTCCCGCGGAGCTCGTAAGGAGCGCACACACGGAGAGCGGAGAGTAAACACACGCTCGAGGATAAATAAATGCACGTGTGCCCGCGAGATTTTGCATGCATGCTGGATGCGAGGGAGAGGAGAAGAATCGAGGAGGAGACAAAGAAACGAGGATGGAGCGAGAGAACGCGCGAGCTCAGTGAAAACGAAGAGAAAGATTAGGAGCGCGCTCGCCCTTTAACGACTGCTTCGCCTTATTAAGGCAAGCTTATGGCACGCCGAGGATTCGAAAGTTTCACCCATGGGTTTCACTCCTGCTCTCACCCCTCGAAGACGCCGATGCTGGAGACTCGTCGTTGTCTAGAGCACGCTTCGATCCTGGGAATTTGTGTTCCTCGAGATAAGAATCAAATTGTATATCCTTCGATCTGATAATTGAATTATGCCGACGAAAAAGGAGAAAAATCGTGGAACAATGGGCCGACGAAGGATTCTTCTCCGGTCTGGAGAATATTTTTCTGCTCGCGCCATATCGGCAGCCCTGGCACACTGCGCCTCGCCGAGATGCCGTCACGTCGCGGCACTAGAGGCACACTCGCACACTGCACTTTTCGCCTTCGCGAGTTAGTGCCTGCCGTCCATCCGTGCGTGCGTGCACGCGTTGGACACGATGGAGGGAGGCGGGACGGACCGACGGACAGACGGACGGACCAACGCGACGTTGGAATACGAATGCTATGACCCGAGCAAATATATGCGATGCGCGACGCTTCCTTGTAAACAAGGGGTGCTAAACGCCACTGAGTGCCTGCCTAGAGCCTAGGTCGAGGCCGCGCAGACGCTTCTAGAGGATCCTAGAAAAGATCGCAGAAAATGTGATCGTGCAGTATTTTATCGAAGGACGTATGTACAAGCCGATTGTGGAAGCAATGAAACCAGAGGTACATTTGAAGGTAGAGCGCCCGGGACAGTTTCAATTGACAATTTTAAAACTACTTGTGCGATAATTTTACTCTTGTTTAGCTGGATTGTATCAAAAATATTGAAACAATAGTAAAAAGGATTTTTTAAATCGTTTTCAAAATCAAACGTTTTCACTTGTACACGAAAATAATTGTACTAGTAGAGAACTGATGAATTAACCCTTTAACAGTTTATCTCGAGTATACTCGTCATGCCGAAACGACAATTTTTCCCATAAGGTCGAGTATACTCAGTATAAAGATATTTTGTTAGAAGTAGTTAATTTTACAGCATACAAATGTTATTCTGTTTTCGTGGAGTATACTCGTCTTCGATGAAGCTTTTCGAAACAAAATTAAGCAGGTAAAAGGTTAAAATCATCTATGATCGTGTAAGACTCCCCAAAAACTTCACTTCCTCGAATGTTCTCGTCTGTCGTGGCGTCACGTCACGTAGAGCGCGTTGCGCAACAACGTTACATCGACGTTACATGGACGTTACAAGATCGACTGAGCGCGCGCGCAGTACCAGCGACGGGAGAACGACCTCCGCGACACGAGCGTGCCTTATCGCGAAGCGCGGAACAGGAACTCTTCTCTCCTCGAGCAGAGATGATCGACGTGCACACGCCAAGCGGACTGTCATTATGGTTTCGAAGAGTCGTTAATGCTTTCGTCGCGAGACCTTTCCCACGCGCCCGATGCCGAGTATCGAGACTTCGCGGTGATTAGAAGATCGTGCGGGAGGCGCCAATTTCACGATCCGTAGGAGTGAGAGCGAGAGAAGTGAGAGAGAGAGAGAGAGAGATGGGATAGACAATTTGGTGAATAATTAATTTCGTTAATTGAATATTCCACCTTGCTATTTCAGGGTGCCAGCGGTACCGCGCTTCGTCGGTTATTTTTAGACAGGTTAGATACAAAGTTAATATCGAGATGAAAATGAGAACGGAAAATAACAATGAGAAATTTAATACCGAGACGGGCTAGGAGAGGAGAGAGAATTATCCTCTACTTGAACTCGCTTTCGATCTTAATTCGTAATCGATTGTTTCGTAAGATCGTTCTTTGCGTCGCTTTCTCGGCTCCTCCTAAACGAAGAGTTGAAACCAGCCTGGGCAACCAACACGGTTCTTCTTCTTCGATCTTCGACAAAGTTTCTCCTCGCGATCGAAGAAGACGCGCGAGTGCCCCGTGCAATTACGTAGATTTATGATATTCGAAATTGCTATGTTTCACTAGCCGGGGTCAAGAGGAAGGAGAGAAAAATTTTGAAATGCAATGACTCGCTGTTCTCGCGAGCCGATGCGCTCTAGGGAAGAGAATTTCTCTTTCACCAATAATCGATACGCGAGACTCTCGTACCGTGACTACAAATTACACGCCGGTCGCTCTTCCAGAAAGAATACGAGCTTCATCCAATAGTATCTCGACAGGAGATACAAGCCCCCTACACGATTTCGAATTCTAATTCAAATCTTATCTCGCGATTCTACCGATCATCCTACGCCTACTCGTGCACTTCCATTCCGAAGCTTCCTCCTATTTTCCTCCTGTTACACCCGCCGCAAATCGACATTTGCATTCTGCACGCGAATTCATTTTCTCATCTCGATTCTACCTCGGGTTACAACGCGGCTCATTCTCTCTCATTCTCTCTCACGATCATTTTTGTTGAAATTTCCATCGGATTACACAGCCGTGCGGCCGTACAACGATTTCATCGGTGCGAGAAATTTTTTTCTACATTCGGAGGCCGATGAATCGCAGTTGATGGAAAATTTCATTCAGCCGTGGCAAACGCGGTAATTTTCAAACTCCCCTTTCAATCTCGTTGCAATTAAATCTCACGCAGCTGCGGCGTGAAACTAAAATTGCGGGCAAATCGATAATCCACTTATTCCATCTGCGGTAAACAATTTGGATTGTTGGATTGAAAATTCGAACGTGCTACGCATTCCAGCACGGGCCCGCGCAAAACGCCAACAGCAGTTCTGCTTTGATCATTCTCTCTCTCTTTCTCCATCCTTCCGCTTCTTCAACTTTCTTCCGGAGCTGTCTGCCATCATTTCAAGCACGGGCCGCTGCACGCCGACAATGGGCTCGTCTCTTCGGTAGTTTTCGAACGCATTGTAGATTCGCGTACACGATAACGAGAGAGGACCCGCGTCTGCCCTCTTCTCGAGGTGATCCTCGATATGATTCAGTGCTTCCGGGTGTAAAAGGATTGTCGGTGGAAGAGAGAAGGAACGGGCAGGGCGAGAAACTGAGACCTGTAAAGTCTCGAGTAAAAGAAAAGGGACGAGTACAAGTACCGCGAGGGATGAAAAGAGAAGGAGGAGAGCTCGCGAAATAAGGAGAGTGAAAACGCCCACGGCGAAGATCAACTCGGAGACAAATGCGCCTTTCTATCACCCTCATCCGATCCTAACTGAATTCCTCATATCCCTCTGGGTGGTCCCGCGGTGGTAATAAATCGTGAAAGGAGACGATGCAATTTTGCTTTGTGCCGTAGATAGGGCGTTTGGTGAAAGTAGAAATTCTCGTCTACGCTCGTCATCCTCGTCTCCTTTCTTTTCACTCGCTTCTTCGGAGATGGTCCCGTATAATTTCATTAAATACGTCTCACGAGGAGATATAACCGGCAAATGCATCGTTTGTCGAAACCCGCGCGATGCACTTGCAGCACATTTGACGGGCGACTGCGCACGAGACAAAGGCATGCCCAGAATGGCCTGCCCAGTACTGTCATCGATTTGTTACCCAGTTTGATGGATTAGCGAATTCGCGGTTCTCGTGAGCCCCCCTCCCCACGCTGTATGGGTAGCCACAGGACAAACAAATTGGTTTTCGCTTTACCAGCGGCGTGATCGAATTATTGATCAAAGTAGGCGTAACTTGGGCTGAAAAAAATACTTATGCTTCGTGAGAATTAGGTAGGTGTGCGCCTGAGCACAGCTCGTATCCTATACAGCAGGATCTTCCGAAACTCTGATCATTATTAATTAACCGATTAATCTTCTTACCACTCGGCTCTCTTGCAATAAGTCTTCTACTATAGATTTAGTTCACACTTGCGCACGTTCTTTTATAATATACTCCTTTGACTCGCAAACATAATCCTTATTTTTATCGTGAGGATTTTTATTCTTCTTTGTATTATTTGCAAACAACTTGTTTACGACGAAAGTTTACCTACGACCACGCTCACGTTTAAAATCCGAGAAGCACCGCTTCGAAGGATCATCCCTTCCTTCGAATTTCCGCGTGCATTCGCGACATTTTATACGGGGATTAGCCACGAGGAACTTAGCGGTTTGCGGAATTCGACGTAAGCGAATCTCACAAGAATGAGAATCTATGTACAGTGGAAAAGCAAGGAAGAGGAACACGAGGATCGGAAAAATCGAAGAGGTGGAAGGAGGCCGATCGAGAAAAGAATTGGGAAGAGGAGAAGGAAATTTTTCGAGGAAGCTTCGTCTACGAGCTCGCCACCACCTCACCGCGCTTATATTACCTTGCGTCCAATCGTATCGGGCTCGCTCCGCTCGGCAATAAAATCTTTAAGAGCCGAGGGAGACAGCGAGATAGAAGCAGAGAGGGGAGACGCGAGAACTTCGGTAAAGGAAGGAGAAATGTGGAGACGTAGAGGAGAGAAAGGCAGGAGGAATAAGTTCGTAAGACTTATACGGCCACGTCGAGTCTTCCTGCGTCCAGGGCGAATAAAACGGCGCTCTTTATGCGCCTACGTGACGCCGACGTGGCGCACCACCATTCGTGGAGAACGAAAAAAATTTCATTTCCTCGGAGAAAGAAGAACCTCTTGTCCAGAAGCAAAACCCCCTCGAGCGGCAAGAGGCGTTTACTCGTGTTTCAGATTTTTCTGCTTTTTTTTTTTTGCTCTCATTACCCAAGATCGTCTTAGCAGTAGGAGCAACCTCGTTAAAAAGAGGAGAGGAAGTATCTCGGCACAGGTGAACAACCAATCGAACGACGCCCACGCGTCGAACGAATCGAAAGCGGACCGAGTATATAAGGGTATATTTATAACGCGTGCCGCTTCGTCGTACGTTAATGGCGATCGCAGCAAAATTCGAGACACAAGAATAACCCGTTGATACGCGGCAAATGGAAATTTTCGACGCGAGCGAGAGAGCGCTTTGGAAGAGGGACCTTTCGGGAAACTGGTGATATACGCGTTCTAAAATAATAACGTAGACGTTGTAGAGAACCCTCAGGATCGAAAGGAAAACCCGGAAAGTCGAAGCTTAATGAAGCGAGGAATGCGCGCTCGGCGATGCGCACGCGAGCGGATACCAGGCCGAAAGCCCCGTGACATAGAATATGCATTAAAACGTGTAACTCGGGGCCAGTTACGTCGCACATTATCCAAGTGTGTTGGGATATCGGGCACCGTTCGCCAGGGGGTGGAAAACGAGAACGCGCCGGTAAAACACAGCGCTGAGCAGCGGCGCTAAATTAATCAATCTTCTCGATTTTACTTCCGCCCGGACTCGTCCGCGAAACTCTCTCTCTCCCGTCCCGGATCCGCCCGCGTATCGTATTTTCATTATCGAACGAGTAATTGCCGCGTTTCGATATTTCCCTCGCATTTGCCTCGCGGCGTGCTTTACCCGAGCGAAATGACGTTTCGACATACGATACGTTTATTTCGCGTTTCTGCCTTCCCGTCCCGTAAATTCATCGTGTCGCCGCTGCGAAACGATAATTCCACCTCGGCCCCTTTCAAGAATTCTCGTGGCACTCGTGGCAGACGGAAGGACACATAAATACGATTAGGATCCGCCAGGATTAATTCTCGGGGTTAATTAAGCGGGGCAAACATCTTGCCAGAAAATCACCGGATAAATCCACTTGGCTCTCTCTCGTTCTCTCTCTCTCTCTCTCTCTCTCTCTCTCTCTCTCTCTCTCTCTCTCTCTCTCTCTCTCTCTCTCTCTCTCTCTCTCTCTCTCTCTCGTCCTCTCTGCGCACAGTTTCGACGTTCCCCTACCATTACGAGGGTCGCTCGGCCGCGTCTCTCGAACCCTCTCGAAGCATTCGAGCAGACCTCTGCGATTTCACGCACCATCCTCCCGAATGATCCCCAGGCGAGTGGCTTTCGGCAAGCGGCGCGCGCGCGCGCGAGAGAGGGAAGGGAAAAGGCAGAAGCCTCTCGCGCGTTGCGATCTCTCGATCGATCCACCCGCGCAATTTAGCGTCCCGACGCTCTCTTCGCCCGGAAGCTCTCTCTCTCTCTCTCTCTCTCTCTCTCTCTCTCTCTCTCTCTCTCTCTCTCTCTCTACTTCTCTCTCTACCTCTCTCCGTTTTCCTCTTCACCTCCTCCCTTCACCACGGGGGGTTGCCCGCCCGGAGCATCGATGCATCTCCTCCGGTGCCGGGTGGAAGAGAGGAAGAGCGAAATGGAAGGGCGTCGGTGCATGTGCACGCGCGCACCCCGTGCATAGCCGCAGATGCGCGAGCGAACTGAGGGACGCGTCGAGAACCACCCCCGTCGTTGCATTAACTACAGAATGGCAAAGGGGGTGGCCTGCGGGCAGGGACGGGCGGCAGGAAGGACTCGAGTTACAACTGGGCTCTCGCACCATTATGACCCAGTTTCGAGTTCGCTCGGTACTGCTGCTGCTGCCGGTAGTGCGGTCCGCTCGTGCCACGGAGAGTGGGAGAGTCGAGAGATTGCCTTGGATCTCCTCTCTCTCTCTCTCTCTTTCTCTCCACTCCACCTTCTTTTTCACCCTTCTGAGAGAGAGAGAGAGAGAGAGAGAGAGAGCTTTAGCCTTTTCGTCCTACTCGAGGATACGGGAGGCTTCGGTGTAGTGAGGAAGAGCCACGTTTGAGGGAATTCTCCTCGAATTTCCTCCTTGAGTCTACCGGGAGATCAAGGACGCGAGACTCTTCCGGATGCTGCACGCGATATAGGGCAATCGATTGGGACTCTTTGCCACACGGACGATTGATTTTTCGCATGGTGACGGAAATGATGGTGATTTTTTTTATTTTCGTTATTTTGGACGAAGCAAGCCAGGAAGAAAAATGGCAGTGAAAATTGTTTTCGGCCCGACGGACGTTGCTCGAAACACGTTTGCATTGTGGAATATCGCAGTTGGAACACTCGATACATCTCCCCGTGCATTTCCGCTCGGCGCGCTTGTATTTCAGTTCTCTGTGCTATCGATTCGCTTGGTCCCGCGGAGGGCGACTGTTAGGTTGTATGAATAAATAAATGGGATAAATAAATGAACGTGGATCCGCACGCTGTTGCAGCGCGCGGCGGCGGTGGGGCGCCCGACAGAGTTGGAATTTCCATCGATGCTGAAAGATAAATCGGGGCTGGAAAAAAAAGATTTACGGATAATTGTTTGTAGAACGTTCTCGCGCGCTTCACCTCCCCGAGAATTTCCTCGATTGACGAGAATAATTCAGATATTGGCTACAGGGACGAAGAACTGGGGAGACTGTTAGATCGACCAGTAGCTCTCGCGCCTTCTTTTTCTCGACCTCGCCCTGCGATTCGAGAAGTCCGTTCTAACGGTGTTCTCTCCGTGACGCTAAAAGGGCAAGACGTTCCCGGCTGAAGCCCGCGCGTTCGCGGAAGCTGCGCGTTTCCACGGACGAGGCGAGTTTAGACGGAGAAAAATCGAAGAAGCTAACGTCAACGCGCTCGAGACGAATCTCATCGGAGATCCGAGCCGGAGGATTCGTATTTCATTATCTCCCTTCGCATTTATTATCCCGATTTACGGTTACGGAAGATGAACGACTCCAGATACGAACGAATTCGCCTTGCATCTCAATTATCTCGTGGATCTCGGAGATCCGAAGATACGCCTCGACGCGCGATCACTTGGACATTCCGAGGAAATATAATGCCTGCTCGATAGTTCTTCCTGGAGATTACTAATTTTCCGTAATTGCGCTCGCAGCGCCGATGCGCGTCGTCGTCCTCGGTAGAGAAGCAAAGTTCGTGGACCAGAAGGTCGAGGAAAAGAAGATTCGGTGGAGAACGCGCAACATTGATCGCCGATAAAGCGCGGTCCCCCTGTTCTCACGAAGAAGAGCGAACGCAAGATCGTCCGTTAATAAACGGCGGAATTCCTCGCGGAAGCGGCACACAGCTGCGCGGTACGATAGAGAGGGGAAAAAAGATGATCTCGCGAGCAACCAGTTTACCATGCGCGCGCGCGCGCACGTTCTCCTTCTCGTGGACGCCATTATGGTGCGCTGTTGCTGTTGCTGCTGCTGCTGCCGAGGCAAGAGTGCGCTTCCGCCTTGCGGTCTCTCTCTCTGAAATTACGGAGCGTGCGTGAGCCACATAAATTACAATGTATCTTCCCCGCCTCGCGGATAATCCGCTTTATAGAGATTGTCGAAACGCTTTAATCGGCGCGCCTTTAATTACGACCCCGAGCCCTCGTTGCGCGTGCGGTACCGCATAGACGAGATTTTTCTCCTAGAGATTTTCTTCCGTTCTTCTCGTGATAAAAATCGAGAAGAGGCGTGGACGGTAAAAAGCTTGGAAAAGAAAGTTGCCCGTGGAGATGGCGGTGAGTGGAAAAAGAGTTGCGCTTTGCTTCGCGCCTCGTTATCTCGCTTCCGCCTGCGGGGTTAACTTAAAAAGGAGCCAGACAACTCGGAGAAGGAATAACGGACTAATGCTGCTCCTATGCTAGGCGCATCTCCTGGACCGGCGCGGCGCGTGGTTGCAGTTACTCGCGCTCCCGGTGTTACGCGTTGCCCGCGTCACAAAGTCCGCAGGTACCGTTCGATTCCGCGAGGACGACGACGTTGGCCAGCCGTCATAAAGCCGCGTCTGTCGAACGGAATTTATGAGGGGCATAGTGGACATGTACTGAACATCGGACAGTACGTTTTTACTGATCTTTCTCTTCGCGAAGAATCGAATCCATCTTGCCTTCTTTATTATTATTATATCTTTTTACGTGGTATTCCTACTTCTTGTTTTATCCTGTGCTCTTATCCTTCGTAGATATTACGTCTGGGCACAGCATCGTGATAAAGAGGAGAAATAAAACACGTAAACCAAATAAAATGCTAAAGTATCTCGTAGAATTTCGTTGGGAAGATTCAATTCAAGGGTGCAATATCGTGATTGATAATTCTGCACTTTAGCAAAATCGCAGTTTATTTTTTTCTTCACGGTGTATAGTTTTGCGCGACCCATACTTATTGCGTCTACTTGGTTTCTCTTTACTGACGTCACCTAACCGACCTAAGGTATACTCCAGAAGGGATGCTTTAGACAAAAGCTCGTAGATGACCTGTCTGAGCATCGGCATGCCCACCGATCGAGAGTGGGATGCCAAAAGGGCATTGTTATTGGTCCTAGTTTGCCACCCCAAATATGACCTGGAAGGAGATCCATGAGGCCCGTAAAATTCTCTGCCCTTCCTCCGCGGCGTCATTATTATTCATTCGCCATCGAGTCTTTCTTTTTGCCACGGTCAGAAATTCAGTTAGAAAACAGATACAGTTATAGTAAAAAATTCTCTTTTTTCACGCAAGAAATTTACATTCGACTCAATCATATTCGCGATACTTATCAATCAACGTACCACTGTGCCGTGAAGTTTAGTATAAATCAAAGTACAAGTGTGCCCGTCTGAAAGGACGACAGTGAAAATTGGTGAGCACCTCTTTCCACCTCTTTCCTCCGCCAAGTGACTTGTCGCGTTGATCACGGTCCAACTCCAAATTTTCTACACCTCCTAAAGTCCTCTAGAAGTTACGCTCTAACCGCACGTCGTTAGCTACGGCTCGAAAGAGGGAAATTTCCGCCACATACAAGGTCCCGCTCTACCGAGACGCGTGACACAGGATTTATATTTATTTTGTTTCTATGGACAATCTTCGTCGCGCCTCGTCTTTCGTTAGAGCACTTGTACCGCAGTGCGATATATTTCTCGCCGCTTCTCTCTTCTTCTCTTGGCTCTCACGAGCAAATGGAGACCCACGTAGACGTCTTAACCGCATCCAACGAACGAAACGTCTTCTCCGAGCACGGGGGTTTCGCAGGAGCGAGAAACGGTACACGACGCTCCCTCTCTCCATTCGAGCCCTCTCACCATCCTCGTCCAACAGCCTCCCTCGTACCGTTTGCCAAGCAGCAGCAGCAGCAGTTCCGTTTTCTCCTTTTCGTTTCTCCCTTCATCCTCCTCCCTTCTTCGTACCCAACGAAACCACGAGGCCTCGAATCCCTATTCGCCCTGGTACCACTCTCCGCCATTACTATCCACCAGTACGAGCACTAGCAATACTGTTACTGCCACCACCACCACTGCTGCTACCGACAGCATCGCTACTTACTGCCCCGTCGTCGTCCCTTTCCCGTAACGGTACGACCGCGGACTTTCCGTTACGCGAGCATCATCGAGCGTCGCCCGCTCGTTCGGTTACCACCGCAGAAGAAACTCCATCCACGCCATTTTCCCTTCCTTCGGGGATCCGCTTCTTCCTCTTCTTTTTCTTCGTTCACCTCCTACTACTGGGCCACGTCGTTGCATTATGGATGCAATGGCCCATGGTGGAGAACGCGAGGATAAGAAGAAGATGGCGCATGTGACCCGTTCCCTTCGTGGGATCAGGGTTGTCTTATTAAGGATAATCGTTTTACAGGAATGTTTTGAAGGAAATTATGAAGCAGGATGATTTGGATAGAGTTGCTTTTGTTTAACACGTTGACGGCCTGATTACCTTGAATTTTGGTGATTATTTAGTTAACTGTGTGAGGAGTTAATTTTACTTCTAAATACATGGTTAGATCATTTATAATTAGGAAGTGATACACGAATTCGGGTGACGTGGCAGTCAAAGTGGTAATCGAAGGATTGAATTTGTTTGAAAAGAAGCGCGCTTGTTAATCGGTTTATTGTTTTTATTTTGCAGAACAACACTACGCGGCAGCCGACTCGAACAGCTCGACACCTGCGAAGAGCTTCGTGCCGTGTAAAGTTTGCGGTGATAAGGCCAGCGGTTACCATTACGGGGTCACCAGCTGCGAAGGTTGCAAGGTGAGAATTTTCGTAATTTCCAAGGAACTTTCCTCTGTGCATTTTCCACGAGGAAATCCGACGAGCCGATTTTTCTCCATTTCCTTCGGCGAGACGGACAAGCGCGCAAAAAGAAGTAGGAGAGGCTCCTTCGAGTTCTTTCCTTCCCAGCGTCAATCTCTCGTGTCAATTCCGCCTTGTTGTCGACGTCTCCTCGTCCTTTTCCTTTCTCGATTCCTTCGAGGCCCAACATCGACTTTCGAGAGGGAGAAAAGAGCGATCGGATAATTCGACGGGTGAAGCAGCCGGAAGATTTATGGCCGCGCGAAAAGGCGACATCCGGGATAGTTGAATTCCACTTGGAATACCGGGAAGGGCAAAAGAAAATGATCGTAGGATATCCACTTGGACGAAAGAAATTTGCGATATTTTTTCATCGTTGCGATGATGTAGAAAGATACAATGAAAAAATGGAGATGGCACGGTGGAGCAATCATAGCGACATCGTGCACCTGTAAATCTAATACAAATGCGAATAGAACGAAGCCGTAAACGCGGCATGTGAATAGTATAAAAACGATGGTAAGAGAACTCGCGGAAACGCATCCGTGGCCTCTCACCCCCGCGCTGGTAATCAACTCGGGCACAAACGATCCGTAACAACGACTGCACCTGCTGACACGAGGGGCCTCCAACTGCATGCTCACCTTGGTGCATTAACCCCCGCGTAGATCACGGACCGGCATCGACCGTAATTAGCATTACCGTCGTTACCAATCAAACTGTCCGCGTGAGGATAAATTATATTACTGGTTCCGAGGAGAGAACCGGTGATTGTCCGCTCCTTTGATCCTCGCATCGAAGAATGGTCCACGATGGAGGAAGGATACGTAGGAATGTGAGATGAAAGTGGAGAGAAGCTGAAGAATTTTCACGCGTCGTTGGTGCTCGCTCGTCTGATTTTCTCTCGCTTGAAATTTTCCACGCGATGAAAGCTCGCGTTCGACGCGACGACGGATTTTTTTCCAAACAGCTTCTTTCACTCTCCTAGAGAATTGCTTCTTAATATGAATTTTTTCTTTCGATTCACTACCCTTTAAAGAACCCGCTCTCTGCTTCTCATTTTCCGTCGAACCATGCCTCGTACTGAGATTAAGATTTCGCCGGTGTGCACGTTCCTTGAGCTTCGTGTCAGATGCACATCCGCCGATCGAGCAGGCCCAGCTCCTCGCCTGAGATTGAAACACGGAAGCCCTAAGGCTAGAGTTAACGGTGAATTGGTGCATTCTCGCACGCGCGCGCGAGCTCGTTCCGCGTGCGAGCGCCGATGTACGAACCGCCACACGCGCGTGCAGAAATATGCATCACAGGCGTTCGCACACACACCCCATACACGAGTGCACGCGAGGCTTTCTTAATGTCGAGGCACGTTTTCAATATGACGAGGCGCGAACGCATTGGAAAATGCAGGGAGGGAGAGATCTTGATATTTCGAGCGAAGAGGCAGCACGAGAGATTCTCAAGATATGAGGACGGAAGACGTAAGGCGAGGAAGATATCTCATTTTTGCATAGAGGATTTATGACGAGGTGTGAGGAAAATTCACGACAAGGCCCCGGCCGTCGTGAGAAGAAAATCGAAATTCATGAATGGAAGAGAGTCTCTCTTAAGCGAGACTCGATTGAAGACTATGATGAGCCTCCTATCGTTGAATATTTTTCCGCGTGGGAATATCTCCAAGGGGATTTACCGTTGCGGTGACTCACAATTTACACGCAACTGCGTTTAAGATATTCCCATAACGCGATGCGAAATATCTTGCCGACTGCAAAACAGGAATGAATTACCGGTCTTCACTCGACAGGGAAAATAGAATATGTCTCGGAGTAAGAGAATTCACGAGAGACCTTTCACGAAGTACGACACGCTCGACACGATAATTCCAACGAAATTACATTTAATACATGTCGATTGTAGTCCTGCGATTTAGGTGTGTCATGGTATTCGCATTATTCGCGAAATTGTACGAGATGATTAACTTCAGTCACGATGTTAGAAACGCTTTCCGTGATTCTCCACGTGGACTCCTTTACCCGCCGGCAACTTCCTTTCACGATACAGAACCCCGTGCATTTTTCACCCGTGCCTCTTCGTTCACGCGTGCACCGCTTCGCGCTTTCGACTTTCTCCATGGTACGATAAAATTTCCTCGTCAAGCAGGCGTCTACGGAACAACGCCCGAAGCCCGCGCGAAAAACAGTTCGTCGTTAGGTACGCGGGGGCAAAAACGTTCACGTCGTTTCTCCCTTAAATGTCCGACTTTAAATTTTTCTACGCGCGCGATATTCCGCCTGTGCTATCCTCGCGCAAAAACGAGTCTCCCTCGTGGACTACGACTACGTGGAATTTTCAGAGTGAAACGTAAATGGTAGCGAGGACGATGCAAACGGGTACCTGGATGAGAACACCTGTTCCGTTCGAGCGACGGTTTTTTCTCGATTCGGCACCGGGTATAAACTTAATCTCTCATGACCTTCCGTGAGAAGAGATCATTAGAATACAATATAGTGACGAGCAAGAAGCGAACGGGGCGGAATTATTAGCGTGGTGGATCGAGCCCGAGTGGAACGAACGGGACGATATTAAAAAGTTCACCGTTGTCTCACATTAGGCTCCTCGTGTCTGACGACTACCGGCGTTACTACTTGCCGCCCGTGGCGGTAATGCTCGTTTATCGCGTCTGATCTACGCACGGCCGTTACTACTGTGCGATCGCACGCACTCCTCAAAGGATACGCGGAAAATGAATTGGCTTCGATCTGTTTTCTCAAGTGGCTTGCGCGAGAGGGATTAACGTTTGTCGTATGAGTTCAACCGTGAGTTAAAGCGAATATGGATTTTGCAAAAATGACACTCCTGTAATAGGTATTTATGTCAATAGAGAGAAAGTTTCACAAGGACGAATGGCGATGAAGCTAAATATTTGACAAACTAATATCTTCGTTTTCTCGTGGTAAATTATTCCTCGCACGAATTCAGGACAGTGGTAACCAAGTGTGCAGTTTAAAATATTTACGATAAAACGAAGAGATAAATGAGACAGCATACAAACAGCATTGGTATCTGTAAATACTTTATACCCACGTCTTCGCTGAATTTTCTACTTATGCGAGATACATTTTTTTAACTCGATTACGCGGTTTCCACTGTCACTGTGTGTGACGCAAATTTGAAGGCGCCTCGAGAATTTTGCTAGCACTCGTTACGACGTTATTAACGCGGTTTCATAAAAATTGAAAGGATCTCACAGCGGGTGATGGATCACCCACTGGAGTCGTCGTTACTCGTAGAAGATCTCAAAGGCAGATAAAATTCGATCGTTCCGACGACTGCTGACTAGTCGACGCCCACGCGTCCGATCCGTCACGGGTTTTTCTACTTTAGCTCGACCACGGTCCCGCAGCGGTGCTCGTACTTCGTCAATTCCGAACGAGCGACGCGCATTCAATGCAATTTACAATACATGGGGCACGTTTAAATTTACATTCGTGCTTACGCATTGTCGAGCTCTCAATTATCAGATATGCATTACGGCGTCGACGGGCGGCAGCTCGGGTCCGCGTATCGTGCAAATTATTGATCTCCCGTTAATTGAAATGGTCCGAACTATGTTTCCTATCCGAGAGCCCATTATTAACTTCGTGCAAGCAGCACCGAGCTTCGTTATTACGATTTGAATATTTCCCTGAAATATTTTAATGACCTGCGTTCGCATTCGCGTTTATCCCCCGCGTTCCATTATAACCGAATTACGTTCTTAATTAGGATTTATCAGTACGACCGGCCGCGCTTTATAAAAGCATTTTGCTTCTGCTCGTACAGTTGGATTATTCAAATTTAAAGAAAGCAACCTCGACGTCGCAGTTCTCACGATTCCATCCACCCTGCGTTGTACGAAACGAACGAATTCGTGATCTCGACCAGATGTAATCTTTATTTTTTAACGATAATCGCGCTCGCCTTCGGGCGAGCAGCGTTGACTCGCGACGTGTCGTATCGATTTTAGAAACGAGTCGAGGTCGAATCCCATCGAATGCCACTAGTATCGACTGTTGGGTTACGGGCTGGCGGTAGTCTCGTGTCGCGTGTTTCAGGATATTGGACGTCGGATGCACGTCGGCGTTCAACGTCGCCCAGGCACCCTCCCCGTTATACTCATCGCGGCACTTTCCATTAATTAATTCTCACTCTAATAGCCCAATAAGTCGATACCTTCGTTGACGTGTCAAACGCGACGCGACTACTCCGAGGACCCTTGTTCTTAATTGCCGGTACAATTCGTTCGTGGACAATGCCACTAGTCGCGAGGAAATGCCGGAAAACGTTTTTCCACGCGACAATTTCAGGATCCACGTGCTCGACCGAATTTCTAACTAAAGCTCCCGTCAATCATTCGCCCTGCCAATATGTCGCGCTTGACAATTCGCCGGGATCATTTTTCGACATCGATGTTTCAATCTCGTAGTTTTAGAGATTTTCATTTCAAAATTTTCCACCTCGTCCTCACTCGCCCTCCGGTTCTATACGGCACAGCATTATCAATTAACGTTCGATCTAAATGGTCCAATGAGTCGATACCTTTGTTAACGTTCTAATCACGGTACGAGTACTGTGAACACTCGTCGTTTCTAATTGGCGTAACGATTCGTTAAAGAACGATGTCACGAGAAGATAGAACATTCCTAGAAACCTATCGTGAAAGATATTTTTCTTTGGGACAATTTCCAGGGTGCACATGCTTGACCGAATTTCTAACTCATCTCCCGCCAGTAATTCTTCGCGCGGATATGTCTCGCTTGACTCGTCGGCCTTAATTGACGTTAAGATTTGTTTGTATCCGTCGTCACGAGACACTGGAAAATCCTTCGAAATATATCATGAAAGATATTTTTCCTTAGGACAATTTCAGGCTGCACATGCTCCACAGAATTTCTAACCGATCTCTCGCCAATAATTCTTCGCGCGGATATGTCTTGCTTGACACGTCAGCCTGAATTGGCGTTAAAATTTGTTCGAATCCGTCGTCACGAGAGGCTGGAGAATTCTTCGAAACATATCGTGAAAGATATTTTTCCTTGGGTTAATTTCAGGATGCACCCGACCGACTTTCTGACTAAAACCCCAGCACTCTCCTTGCCAATATGTCTAGTTTGACAATTCGCTGAGATCATTTTAGGACGTCGATGCTTTAACCTCGAAATACCGGAGACTTTTACTTCAAATTTTTCCACCTCGTCCTCATTCGATCTCTGTTCTTATTGTTAGACAGTCAATCGATATTGATTAATCTTCGCTCTAATGGACCAATAAGTCGATACCTTTGTTAACGTTCTAATCGCGGTACGAGTACTCCGAGACCCATTGTTCTTAATTGACTTTACGATTTATTCGAGACCGACGTCACGAGATGTTCGATAATTCCTGGAAACATATAATGAAAAATATATCTCCTCACGGCCATGTCAGGATGCACATATTCGACCTAATTTCCAATTAATTCCACGTCAATCATTTTCCACACCGATACGTTCCACTCGACAACTGGCAAGGGCCATTTTTGGGCATCGACATTTTAAACTCGTGGAGCTTAAAATAATTTTAAAAAAATATCCAGAACATCCTCATTCGATCTCCGTGCCCACTCAACGAATCATCGTACCGTATTTGCGGCTGAATCGCGAGCAAAAAATATGAAAGGCCATCCGCGAGCGCGAGAGTAAAGGACGCGAGGGCTCGAGATTATCTCGAGAGATTTCACGAGTACGATTTTAAGCCACCCCTCGACCATCTTCGCTCCGAAACATCGGCGTACCGCATGAGTATGCCGCCCTCCCAAACCAATAACAAGCCGTGATATTTATATCGCACGACATCTGTCCGCAGAAGGGAGCCGCTCGATTTTCCATCTAATTAAATACGAAACCAGGTCATGGAGAAGAGGAACTCGCCTCACTGCCGTGCCGCAACGAATCTCTTTCTCTCTCTCTCTATTTTTCTCTCTCTCTATTTTTCTCTCCCTCATTCACTCACTTCCCTTTTCCCTTTCGATCCACAAATTCGTTTCCGCGCGGAGCGTCCGTGCCGCCCCCACTTGCTAAAGCGAAAAGGAAAGCGAGACGCGAGGAGCCGCGATATCCTTCCACCCTACTCTTTCCACGTTCCTCTATTTTTTCTCCTTTTTGAAAGCGCTTTTGTTCGCGACGCACGAGCCGCGGCGAGCGGCGAGCTTGATGGAAATTAATTAACCCACCGAGCGTTTGAAAGAGCGCCCGTGGAGAAAATCATATTTGTCATGTGAGATTTAGTTTTCGTTTTTCCAACGGCGTAGTCCTTAACGAAAATCTCTCCCTCTATCTCGCTCGATGTAGCAAACGTACGACCGCACCTGCCCTCGATTCATAGAACGTTCGATTAATTTTGAAATCGGGTTATCGCGACGATAGATGTCCCCCTTCTCCGAGCACCGTCCAAGCGAATTCCGTCCGCTTCTCTTTTAATCGACCTCCATCGAGAGAAGAGCGCGCCAATTTCGGTCCACTCTGTCCAACGTCGTTAATCCGTGCTCTTTAAACGATTATTCTTCCCGCTCCGTGCCTTCGTCGAGAATAGATCGAGGACGATAGTCAATGCCCTCCGAGAAGGATCGACGTGAGATAATTGTGATCTAATATTTTAGCAATTATATTGCGAATCTTCCTTAAGGCGTGTCCCAACGATTCAACCTTTGTTGACCGATTATACTTGATCGACCAAAGTAGAATGAAAGCTATAGTGAACACCTGTGTTTCAATAGAGTTGATCAACCTTTTAGTTCATCGGCCAGTCAAACTTTTATCGTTTAAGCGATGCATCTCCCGCTTTTGATTCAAATCGAAACATGTCTGAAAATGTACGTATCTCGCATGACTGTCAGCTTCCCTTTCAACTGGTCACCCAATGCATGCAAATGTGTGTGCAAAATTTTCAAACTGAAAAAGTTGATCAGCTTCTATCGAAACGTGTGAACAAAAACTGATTCAAGTTCTATACGACTTTTACTGAAGGATTATAACCAATCGACAAAAGTTGTCTCGTCAGAACGTGCCTTTAGGCCAATATTACACTGCAAAAGATCTTTGTCCAAGATCTTACAGAAAACGTTCTTTCATCAAATATTTTACAGCGTAATGGCAATCTTTTATAAAAGGTGACCCGTAATATCGACCCTAGAAGCCATTCTACCGGAACAGTCGAACAGTTTCTGTTCATCCGTGACACTCGAGACAATTATTCTCTTCACGTGCGATGATTAAATATTTCAACCCCTAGAAATATTCTCGTGGTACTCCGTAAATAACGAGCGCGCTCTCTTGCTCGTACAAAGGGATTGTAAAGTTTTCTTTTTTTTAGCAGGGAGAAATATTCTCTCGGTGCTTCGTGAAAGAGGAAGGCGCGTAGGAAAGGCCCCTCGGTTCATCACCGACGAAATTTTCCTCGTCACGCCCCTACCCACGAACTCTACCGTACGCAAAAGCGCATTAATCATAATACGTCGGTTATTAAGCGAGCCGTCGTGTTGGTGGCGGGCCGGCAACCAGGTCAACCCCGACTTACGGGTGAAACAAACCCCCAAGCGACTCCCTCAGTTAATTTCGACGCGTCTCCATTGCGTGTCGGTGCGAAGGAAGGAAGTTGCGCACGCGCGCGAGATCGGGCAATTTGCATCGACACGCGCGCTTACATCTTCGGCGCGTAGCATATTGTGCGCGATATTGGATCGTAATTGAGTGAATCGACGTGAGCCGGGTGAACAGGATAGTTGAAATGCATCGGGTGAGAAAGGACGTGCGATAGTGTACGGAGTGTCTCGTTGAACGCGTAAGATGCCGTTTATTATATTTTATTCAATCTCTCATTTCCGACTGAATTGATGGATCTATATCCGCTTGGACATTGAATTATTCGTAAAATTATCCAGTTCCAATTAATCCGAGCTAGCGGTGGATAGCCGGTTCGATAAGCTTAATCACGGTCATCGCGCGTCCTTAGCACCTTATTTATCCTCGGCTTCGGTATAAATTATTCCGAATAACCGGCTCAATATTTTTAGCGGCTCTCTCATACGATATTCATTAAACACATTTATCCGGCATATTTTTAGCTATCACTTTTTGTCGCCGTGGTAGTTTCACGCGTTCGACAAAAAATCGAGGAAACTTAATCACCCGTTTCGGTGATCAATTTTAATCAAATCTTATCCATCGCTTTTCCTCACCCACACTACGTACGCTCTGTGAAAATTCACGCTCCTACACCGTGGTCCGGTCTATCGATTTTCGTTTAGTCTCCTTCGCTCGACCCGTCAATCCACCGTGTCAAGCGCGACAATGGCCGCCTTCCTCCTTTACGAATTTTCGCAAGTCACACGGTAGGTAAGCTTACGCGGGGGCCCCGTCAGCGAGAATGAATGAACGAAAGTGTCGCTTAACGCGGCCGCTTCTGCTCTCGAGGAAGGCACTGCCCCCGGGGGGTCGCTGAAAAGATTAGAAACTGCACTCGCTTAGAGGGCCTCTATCGGACGCTCTCTATCGAACGTTCGACGAAAAATCTCTAACGGGCCGACTTCCTATTGCACACACAAACACACACACTTTACAACCACACTCGCGCCCTTACATTCTTGAAACACGATCGTTCGATCGGTCCTTCGAACACTCACGCACACACACACGAATTCTGCAGCAGACTTACGTCGATATTACACCGTCACGTAGCACCGACAGCGGCGGGGCCTCTCTTATCTCGAGCTACTAGGAAGCGAATCTCGTGTAATTAATTTCCAGGCGAGGTTGCTGCTGGCCGCTCCCGCCGCCACCGTTGCTGCTCGACGTTGCTGAACGCCTCCAATCCTACAGGCCGTTTTACAGCAACCTCGCCGACTACACGACGGTTCTCCGAATCCTTCCTTTTCATTTCCGAGTCGATTACTATTTATCGAGTGGCGTGTGCGCGCGCGAAGGGTTAATCACACTTCACGTGAGATTATGTCGGCCGAGCGTTCCCAAATGGTCCACGAATTTCTGACCTACGCCAATGCTTTCGTCACTCGACGGACCGCCCGGTAATTCCTCCACGGCCGGTGGGACGAGATAAATTGAATTGATAAATTGGGGGTTATAGGTGAGCGCTGTGGTGTGTATTTGCATGGCGCGCGCGGGCCACTTCCTGGGTCGTTGACAAAGAGGAGGGAAAATATTTTTCGTTTTTCGCTGCACGGTCGAAAACGTTTTCCCATATTTTTTTCAATACGCAACGCGAGAGAGAGAAAGAGAGAAATAAAAAGTGAGAGGTGGACTTTTTTTCGACGCGATAGCTCAATTCCCCCCAATAACGCAGAACTCGCCGTGGAAATATTTGATTTCTTCGACGAATAATAAGCGAGGGCTCCATCCAGAGCCGCGTGTTTTCGCAGTTTCCGAACGCCGTTACCCGAAGCACTTCGAAGGCCTCGACGATGGTACAGGACGATACTGTGTATAAAGTACCACGTGAAAACATATACCTTAACGGGGATGGTGCTCGAGGTGAGCACCTCTTCTTCGTGCGATCCATTAGCGTGTTACAAGCCTTTCGGAGAGGCTGTGCCCAGCTCTAAAATTCCTCCGCGATATCGAGCTTTGTCGTGGGACGCATTTCCTAAGACGCGCACTCCCGTCCATTAAAATGAAAATCAACTTTGAACAGCGGGTAAAAGCACCACGAACGATCTGGAGATCGTGGGCAGAATTGCGTTAAAATAAAAAACCAAAGACAAAATTACGCTCGTGACTAAAAACATCCGAGTGATTGCCATCCGGTCGTGCAGCGCCGCTAGGAAGAGCCAGGTGCGCAGGTGTGACGCGTTGCACCCCCTGCGGCCTTGCAGAAATTTTGCCAGATTCGTCGAAAACAATTCGTAGCCAAAAGCATCGGTCCCGATTGGTTATCGATCCGTCTTCCCGTCGAAACGGGAGCTTCCAAATCGGTGCTCGGTGCTCCCCTGAATTATTTCTGCAACCCCGATACGCGCCCTTGCTATCTTTCTCCCTTTTTCTCATTCTCTCTTGCTACGTCCTCTTCTCCGTCCCTTCCATCCTAGCCTTCCACCCGTCCCTTCTCGTCCTTCCTCCTCATCCTTCTCCTCTCACGACACTCACCGCATCCCTCTGGGTCAATGGGGTAATGCATAATTCAATTTCATTCTCCATCTTCGGTGCACGACGACGCTCTCGGGGAAAGTGGAATGGGGAAAGGGAACGCGAAGGGGGTGAAACCACCCTCCCGTGCTCCCGTTACGAAGGGTTGGCCCGCAGAGATGCACGTTCGAGAAATCGTTCTTCTTTTACGCCCTCTCGCGTCTTTACTCCTTTTCACCTGCCCTCCTGTCTGGCTCAGCCCTCACCCCCTCATCCGCCTCCTTCTCTCAGTTTCTTCTCCCGTCTGTTTTTCCAAGGGAAGAGCAATAAAGGGACCGAAGACGTCTCGTATCCGGGTCGGAAAATATAAAATTCTCGTCGCATCCAAGGCCGTCTGGTTTTATGTCGACGGTCCTCCACCATTTTCTACGAAGGTGGAAAAAAAAGCGGAGAAGTCTGTCCGACGACTCGGCCATACGATCCTCTTTTTCTTGGCTTTCGTGAAACGCGTCGCGACGAGGGTGGTTTTCTTGCTTCGATGGTGCAAGTGCATTTAAAAAAGAAAGGACAATCAACTAATTATAAATAAACAATTTACACTAAATTAATCACAAATTAAGCGGTATCTGACTTTTGAAAGAAATGGACTTACGTCGCTTTCAAAATAAAGCGATCCACTTCTCATCGTCTTCTCTTTCTCTAAGCTTGCCTGTGCGTATTTTAAAGCTGATGAACCGTGAATTTCTCTCTCTCTCTGCTCAGGGGTTCTTCAGGAGGAGCATACAGAAGCAGATCGAGTACAGGTGTCTGAGGGACGGAAAGTGCGTGGTGATCAGACTGAATCGGAACCGCTGTCAATACTGCAGATTCAAGAAGTGTCTAGCTGTCGGCATGTCCAGGGACTGTAAGTGACAACCCCGACAGCTTCATCTCGCACCATTTGCATTTTAGCACTCGACCTCCTTCCTCGAGATCTTTTCGCATTATTCACTTTCAGCTTTCTCTCTGGCTCGCGTTATCCGCGCCGTTAATTGTTTTCAGCCGTCAGATACGGCAGGGTACCGAAGCGTTCGAGGGAGCGGGGCCCGGAGGACACGGTACCAACTACCACCACGACGACGACGACGACAACCACCACGGGTGTCCAACAGCTGACTTCGCCGAGCGGTGGAGCAGGCGGTGGTGGTGGTGGTGGTGGCGGTGGTGGAGGCGGCATGGGTGGGACAAATAATAACAATAATAACACCGCCGCGAGCAACAACAACAACAACAACACCAGCAGCCAGAATAACAACAACAATAATAACAACGCCAACAGCAACAACAATAACGGCCAAAATCAGAACGCCATCCCCCGAGTACCACCGGCCGCCGTCGTGGAGGCCGACCAATCGGACGCCGACGTCAAGCAACACGCAGTTTACGACGTGATCCTTCAAGTGTCACAGGCGCATCACGCGCATTGCGGATTCACGGAGGAGTCCACGAGGGGCCTCGTGAGAAAGCCCATGATCATACCGGTGAGCTATTGTACGAAGTGTGCGATGCTGGATGCGAGGGTAAATAATTGACATTGGTTCGAACGATTGGTTGGGGAAGAATTGATTGCACTTGTGTTAAGAATTGTATGTGTTCGGTGACGATTAACGCATTTCGTTGACGGATAAGTGGAGAATTTAAAAGAATTGATTTATTAATTAAAACCGCGTGATCTCTGTCTATTGAATAATAGGGTAAATTTGTTTTTTTAACCCTTTGACTACGGCAGACTTTGACACGCACCGGCCGTACCGTACAGTAGGAATTCAGTCGCGACGTACACCGAGAACAGCGAAGTTTTTCGTTACGCTTGCATTTCTGACGAAGTATAATAAAATATTCAAAATACTGAATTCTATTATATTAAACCATTATTTATTTATTAATATTCTGCTTTAAATTGTTAGGACACATACTAAAAAGTGAACATTAATTTTAAGCTTTTTTCACAATATTTAATAATATCCTTTAATAATGTAATAACGCTCGTGGCAGTGAATCAAAATAGGTTAAACGAAATAGGCCTACATTACCACTATAGGCGCCTATATTACTATAGGAGCAATTATAAAATTATAAAACGGCAATCAGTCGCGAAACAGGCGAAATTTGATCCGGACGCCTATTGGCGCCAACAGTAGTCAAAGAGTTAAGGAAAAATTTGTTGGACTTTCCACACTTTGATAATTATCGATACATTCTGCGTCTACACGGAAAAATCGCATCACTCTTAATGCGTTGATCGACTAAACTTAGAAGATTAGAGAGCTTGACAACTATCGCTGGGACTCGTCAGCAAACGCGTGCTTTGTAATTTTCTCTCCGACTGATTAGGCGAGTGCTTCTTCGCAGCCCGCTAGCCCCGAAGATCCCGAAGCGGCCTCGTCCACGGCGGAAACAGTCGAGTCGCAGAGGATTTGGCTTTGGCAGCAGTTCGCCACGCGCGTCACCCCTTCGGTCCAGAGGGTGGTGGAGTTCGCGAAAAGGGTCCCCGGATTTTGCGATCTCTCGCAGGACGATCAGCTGATCCTCATCAAGGTCGGCTTCTTCGAGGTCTGGCTGAGTCACATCTCCAAGATGACCACGGACAGCTCAATGACCTTCGAAGATGGGACTTACATCACGAGGCAGCAAATGGAATTGATGTACGAGGTGAGGAGTGTGATTAGAGTAATTATTCCAATTCGATTATTGAAGTTTTCAAACGATTTCGATGCACTCGATTAATTTCGTTGAATATGCTTTACATGCTTCGAAAAAAAAAGAAAGAAGAACGGCACCTTCGGTACATCGTACAAAAAACAGTTTCACAAGTGTTAACTAATAGGATTCCTTCCCATTCAAATCACACACCCTAGAAAAAATATTCTCGAGACATTAAACGAACGATAAGTCTATTACCACACGTACTGCTATTTTCGTGGGTGCTCTCACGTTGAAAATGAATCTCCAACAGCCCGACTTCGTGGCCGCGCTAATGCAATTCACGTCGTCCCTGAACGCTCATCAACTATCAGACGCCGAGCTGGGCCTCTTCTCTGGCGCGGTATTACTCGGCGAGAGGCCAGGGCTGAACGACGTGAAGGCCGTTCAGAGGCTTCAGGATCGTCTCCTTGAGGCCCTTAGGGTGCAAGGGAACAGGAACCACGCAGCATCTGGTGAGACAACCTCGGTTGGGGGTTGCACGGGGGTCTCAGGCGTGTCTCAGAGGATACCCGAGCTAAGGGCGCTCGGTGCCAGACACGCGAATCTTCTCGACTGGTTCAGAAGGAATTGGGGGAAGCTCAAGCTCCCGCCACTGTTCGCCGAGATATTCGACATTCCTAAATGCGAGGAGGACCTTCAATGAAGAGGTGAGAGGCTGTGAACTCGGTAGAATAAATTTTCCTAACGTGACGTTTCCAATTTTCCAGACGGCGCGCCCCGAAACAATTCATTCGAGAACCACCCGTCGGCCATTGTCGAGGGAGAAGCTTTTGAATCGCCGGCCTTCCTCGCGCGCGAGGAGAAGCCAAATTAAGGAGCGCGCCAAATATTTTGCCAGGCACGCGTGCGCGCGCGCGCGACACCGCTCGCGCGAATTCACGGAAGGCACGCGCATTCGAGAGAGAAATTCAAAAGGAGTAAACTCGTTGGGACGAGTTCGAGAGACGAATCTCGATCGATAATAATCCCATCGGGCTCTCTCGACGAGGCACGGCAATGGAGAATTTCCTTGGGTTATGCCGTGGAGAAGGAATAAAGTGATTCGCAAGATTTGCTCAAAACTCCAACCGCGAGGGGCTCGGCAAGGGCCCCCTCGTATTATGCAATACCGAAAGCACTTCGCCAGCCAGAGCATTTATTAAGAATACTCAGATCGACGGGAAGATGGACAGGGCGATAAGGAGTGGGGTGGTGACGCGTGTAAAATCGTTCTCTCTCCTAGTTTGTAAAATCTGTTAGCGCGCGCTCTCACTTAGGAACTCGTGAATCCTTCGCGCGTGCCGAAACACTTTCCGGAGTCCGATCACTGTCCTACTCGAAGCTCTTAAGATACCTAACTTAAGCGAGATTTAAGAGGCGCATGAAGGATGAGATATTAGGCTTTAGGTCGACAGGCGATACTCATCGGTAGACAAATATATCCTCGACGCTCGATCATGAAGCGGAGAGCACGATTCATTCGCAAACATCACTTGGCGTCGACGAGATGCCGAAATTTCACTTTGACGAGGCGCGTGGGGAAAGAGAGGTGTGCGCGCGCGAGGCTGTTTTCCAATTTCGAATTCTCGAGACGATGAGTAAACGCGTCGTAGGCGCGACGAGGGGTGAAGATAAAGAAAACACAAAACAGGAAAATGAAAGAAACCATACGTGAACGAGTGTGCGACGTGTTCGTATGCCACGTGCGCGCAGTTTCTGAACGCAAGATCCACGGCGACACGTACAAGCACCACGAATCTCATTGTAAGATATACCGCGTGGGTGAGAGTTATTAATATAGGGCGTATCTCCCTAGGTGCATCAGCTACGAATCTCAATCTATGCAATCTCTATTTTTATTACTCGACAAGTAGACTAGTGAATTTATCTTTAAGAGCTGGCGCCGACTCGCTCCGGATTACCTCGGCTGAAGGGAAGGAACTTAAAAGGGTGGAGTTGAGAAGGTCTACTTGAGGAGGAGGATTATCGAGACTACTATTTTTCCAGTGACCTCGCCCGACCTCGTGCCACTAAAAAAAAAACAAAAAAAAACACGTAATGATCGCTGAAAATAATTGCGGGGTGAGACGCTACCGTTGTGTTATTGCGAAGCGTGCGAGATATTTGCGCACGCTCCTTGTTATATATTTTATGACGGCGAGTTTTATAAATCGTGGGTTGGGACTAAAGTTTGAGATCACGGAATTGCGCCAGAGATTATATTTATTGCGAATTTTGTCGGGACGTAGGGGGCGCGATCATCTATACGAGAGAGCGCATTCGCAGAGAAGGAAAGAAAATACACACGGAGGAGAACACGGAGAAATGTCCTCGAAGGACGCGCAAAAGAGCACCTTCACGAAGAAAAATGATTCCGAAGCGAGCGCGGCCAACTCTTCGAACTCTTGAACGCTAATGAACTCTCTGACAATGACTAGCATGTAAAAGCGTATCGATATGTAATTATAATGTACACATACGTATATCTATTGGCGAGGAGCAAGAAGGAGATAGGCGAAGTTTATCGTGGGGGAGAGATTAATGTTTTATCTAGCGTCGTACTTAAAATTTTAACGGCCACGCTGCCCGTTGCGCGTCGAGTCGCGCGATGCCGCTATATCACTATAGATAGAGGGTAAGGGATAAGCGAAAGGTGAGAGAAGAAGAGTAGGTGGGACTATCTTCATCGTACATAAGTGGAGAAAGGGATTCCAACTCTAAGCGCTCACATCAAGTTGTGAATAAACATATCATACCTAATTAATATATTGAACAAAGAATGGGAGATATCACCGTTTAATATAATATAAAAATATGAGTCTATATATATATATATATATGAAGATTATAGATATATATGTATATAAATATAAATGCAAGAGAAGATAGTTATTATATGCGTTATGTCGGAACGAGCATAGAGATCTACCGTGGTAGGGCGCATTGGCAGCTGCTGAACAATCACACACGATCGCACATTCGATTACCCTGTACATTCTCTACTATCTCCAACCGCCCCCCTGCCTAATCCTCCGACTCGTATCCCACCCAAGTTCACGATTAATTAAAAAATTCTCCGACATTTCCGATAAGATATTCACAGTATCAGCTGCCTCGACGAAAGTGTCCAAATTCTTACGTGAGACGCGCGTAAGTTACTATTCACGAGCACAAAACAATCCTGCAGAGAAAATTGCGATTTCTCGAGGACGAAGCGAACGAGAAACGATCCGAGAAATGGACGATAGGAATATTTTACTTTATTCCGATGACATATATTTTGTTACGTATCTTTACAAACAAACGCAAACTTAGGGGCACGCGCGCGGGACATCTTTCGATTGCAATTGCCTAATATATCCCGTGGCAGCTGGTACTCATTAAGGTTCTTGATACCCGATCAAGTGTGCTCAAGCGAATTATTTGCGAAACTATTTTTCGGCTCCTCTCGTCCGATCGGCACACACGATTCCTTTTGATTCCACGCGCCACTCTCTCACACACCTCTTGCCAATCTTTTCCACGTTCCTTCTTCTCTTTCAATCTTCTACTATCCTCTCCTTCTCTTGCTCTTTCTCCCTCTCTCTCTGTATATCTCTCTCTCTCTCTCTCCAGATTTCAGTCATGGTGCTAACAACATTACATTGTAAATACATGTAGACACACGTGGGAATCGTTGCGTAATCGATATCACTATAATCTTATTATCATCATTATCATTATCATTATCGCTATTATTACGCTAACGTTAATTACTATCGCTAATCATCACCGTGTCGCCGTCATCGTCAGGCCCTCCGAAGCCAATCGACGAGCTCTCAAATCTTCAAATCGACAAGCAATCTCTCGAACGTTATCCTCGGCCTCCTTCGCGGTGCATTCGTCAAGTGCATTTCATCGAGTTCATCTCGCGACTAATAAAACCAGCGATAGTCGCGCGCGAGTTCGTAGCGGCTCGTAAAATTCCACGCGATTCACACGTCACGACATGAGGAAAGAATCCGAGTGGCTTCCTCCCCGCACTCTCGAGGGCTCGGCGTGCGAACAAAAAAAAAAAAAGGAAAAGAAATCGTGAGAGGAGGACGAAAGCATGGCAAAGTCCATTTTCTGCTCTCCTCTCCGCGCAATAATCGCAATTCTTGGGTTGATGTTGAATTCATTGTAAGCATGTGTATTTATAGATAAGTTCTTTCCCCGCACGCCGCGGCGACGGCACGCGTCGCTCACGCGTGTTCACGTAATGCAGAGGTCGATAGCTTCTTTATTGATATAGCCGAGATATCGATTATACATATATACGTATACATATATATATATATTAATTCTCTGTGGACATGATTCGACCGCGACGACGACGAAGACCCACCTGGTCGGAAGTGGCACCTGGACGAGAATTTCGAACGACCGTGAGAAAGCGTAAATGTTGCAGGGGGCGAGGGAGTGAGTACTGCGCCGGAAGTAACGAGAGACCGTAAGGGAGAAATAAATGGGGCCGGGACGGTTTAACCCGTTTCAACGATTTTGCACGAGGGACACGGCGTGCCAAGCGAGGCGGGAATTGTTCTCCTTAAGAGGATAGATAAATAATAGAAATGAAGAATACGAATGGTTTAAGTAAATATATATATATATTACATGTATATGTATAAAATAATATAATTACGACGATTACGATGTTAAGGATAATAAGTAACGACAAAACGACTGCTCTATACTGCTAAAGTACAAATGTTTCATTTAATTGTTTTGTAAAACGATATCGATTTGTTAGGCTGTTAGGTTTAAAGGGGTACGCGCGCGCGCGCACCAGCCGGAACCGGAAGGAGCGGACTTTGCCTCGCCGTGTCCGGTCTTTTTCGCTTGAACGCGGGAGCGGGCGCGCATTGTATATGTATACTTGTATTTATTTGTTAACCCGACGATAATGCCACCACTACTATTATTACGTACGCCAAGCGTATAAGTAAGAACGCACGCGCGCTCACGCACACGCATAACGTACACGCACGATTGTCACACACGTCCTCCGATCATTCTCATAATCCTAATCATTCTCATTGCACAATACACGCTTACTCCTCGTCCCACGCCCAAAGGTACTTAATCGCACGATTGAATCGCGAGGTGTCGTGTAATTACGGAATTGAACGAAGTGAAATTAACAAGGGGACGAATCGCGAACGACACGATCGGAGCGCAACCTTACGTGGCAATAATTGTTAGACCGTGTTTAGGCTTCCTATTCTTAGTCTAGGATATTATTACGGTGAACGAGGATATTCTGAAATTTGGCCACAATTTTTCGACCCGTTAACACGTCGTCTTTATGATGCTCAAGCTGGCTGCGATCTTCAGAATATTCGCGGAAACCGATCATCGAGCAATAGCGTTTAGTCATTCGCTTTGAGCTTCGATCGATTCGTTCCGGAACGAGTTAGAAGCAGAATATTAAGCTCAACGTCGATAAACTCGAGGTCTTTGTGGAGAAAACTTTTTGAGAGTTTGACTGAGAATTTTCAGGCACCTCGCGACAGTCGTGCGTTTTCTCGTGTACTTAAACTTTATCATTTCCTCATTTTTTCTTAGGTATCGTGCTAAATTCCTTCGCAACTCATCTCTAAGATCATTTCCTCGTCCACCGCATCTCTTCGTTCTAAGCACATCCATCGTACTACGTCCTCTTTTCGCGCTTTATCCGGGTTCTATGCTTTACTGGAGAACTATGCGTTTAAAGGGAGGATCAATTTGTTAATTTTTGCGAGTTTCGGTGTTATTCGATCTTTGTAGATATTTATATTGTTGTTCCGTTAAATTCAGATGTTTCTTAATCGATAAGTTCTCGTTTTTAAAGTCGTTTTAATGTTTAAGGTTCGAATGCCGTACGAGAGGGAGAATAATTTCGAAGGGGGTTGAAAATTCCGGTGAAGAAGAAAACTAAATACAAGCCACTTATTTTTGTGAACTATAAATATCGTCGAACAATCATAACGTTACCTCCATGAGAATTTCTGCGATACTAATGTACTTAATTAATCCGATCGTAACTTCAATTAATTCCGCGATGATCGTCCGTGTAACCTCGACATTTTTTTCTTCTACCAGCGCACACATTCTTATACCATAGAAATCAATGGAAGCAGGAATTCGCGAGGAGTCTATGTCATAGGATAAACAAGATTTCTAACCCTACAATTTGCGACGCATCCATCCGAGATAGAAAACAAAGAGGCAAAGAAACTCCGTCGGAATATCGTAACAGACGTATTCCTATAATTCGAACTTACTCGCGAACGTAACGATAAACAAGAGACAACGGCAACCAGGATATAGCGAAACTTACATATCATTACGATACTTCCATGTAGATAAATCGATTAAACGGGCCTTGATTATGCACATTCGCCACCGCACAACTTACCTTCCACTTTTCTTATCGGACTTCGTTTCTCGTCGGCACACGTCCAATTCTTTATCGACAAACTGGAAGGAAACAGAAAGATCGTGTGGAAGAACTGCGATGGAACGATTGCGAGAAGCGGTTGAAGAAGGCAAGGTGAAAAGGAATTACATATCATTTCACTAAGTAACGTTAACCGGCGAAGCTCGCGCTGCTACCATTCTCCCTGCCATCGAGAAAGGAAGACGAAGCCCAGCGTGGATAATAATCTAGAGAAACTAGAGGAAGTCAAACCGTCGCTCTACTCCATCCACTGCCTCCTTACGTTCGACACCTCCCAAACAAATATCACTCGCGCATATCAAGAGATCTGAGCCATATCTAATCCAACGAAATCCCATTCGCAATTTGCGTCCAACGGAGATTCAAACGAAAGGACGTATACAGCGTCGAGCGCTGGTCTCACCGGTGTCCTCGCAAGATCCTTCTCGTTCGGTGAAAGGAAAGAAAGAGAATAAGAAACAGAAAGAAGGAAAGATAGGGGCGCAAAGTCCTCGATCCCTAGCAAGTAGAACGAGACAATCGGCGGGATTATCGCGAATTGTAATAGTTACTCCTGTAATTGAAAACTTCGTATGTAAATATTATATATACACACACCATATAAATACGTATGTTGGCTGTAGCGAAACGCGTCCCTGTTACACGACCGTTTGAAAGATCTTACAATTAGAGAAGTAGGGAAATGCTTTTCTTCGTGGTTTTACGATAAAAAAAAAAAAAGAGTACGCGCGTTTAGATCCTTTAACGTTCGAGATCGATTTATATCGAACCTTCCTCCCGTCCCTTCTTCTCTCTCCCTCCTCGACAGAGTCTCAACAGTTCTCAATCGGTCAATTGGTCACGATTTTTCCAGTAAAACGTTCACTTTCATTAGCTTAGCCTCTAGAACGATGGCGGGGGAAGATTTTCCAAACGAAGCGTTAGAAATAAAGTATCCTCGCGAGGCGGATAACGATTAAATGTGTGTGAATGGATAGTTTGGCTCCGGTCGCAGTGTAACTTTGTCATCGTTAAGGAATACTTAATCGACGTTCGATCTTTCGTGGGATCTAAAATCCGAATAGACGTGTAGCTAGAGTTAATGTAAGCTTTGCCTCCGAGAGGACATTCTAGCAGGGCAATGAAATCAGAAGTGAAAAGAGATGTCAGAAAGGGGATCCTGTTCTGATGAAATTACTCGATCGTAGACACGCGCAATTGAAACGAAGCGAAGGAGGAGATTGCGAAGAAATAGTTTCAACGATCGAAAAGTTCGTGACGAGGACGAAGATCAATTTTCACGACGTACATGCGAATTGGAAAAATAATTGCGTATGGCGAAGAGAAAGTGATTGATGAAAATCACGTAAGAACAGTAGCCGGTGCACGTTCACGGACGAGAGCACACGCGATAAGAACACACACCCTGTCGCAAGTCGCGTGCGAAAGCACGCCCTCAATTCTCCCCCGTTTTTCTTTTTTTATCTCATTTTACATCATTCTACCAATGACAATGTATAATGCGCAGACTACATTTAATTGTTAATTACGCGAGTTCCGGGAGGAAGAGAACGTAGGTGAAGATCCAGTTCGCTACCATTAATTTTACTCTTATCATATACATATATTTAAATAATATATTGTATTATCACAATCTTTTTGCACTACCACCGCCTCGCCTCTCCTCCTTTCCTGTATCCTATCCTTCATCGACTCAGAATATGTATTGTCCCTCTCTCGAGAACAAAAAAAAAAAGGTGTTGTACTTTTTCATATAAAAGGCATTGCCAAAATAAATATGGGGTTGGAAGATATACGTGTTGCGAGTATGAAGGCCTGCTTATTTCACGCCTGCGTACCTTTCTGTTTGGTTCGAGAGAATATTCGTGGTAATTTCGTTCGTGAAAGATCGTTTATTAATTCACGACGATGGATGATCTCGTAGGAGCGAAGTAAATGAGAATGCATATACACGATGCTTTGTTTTTATGAAAATTTATTATAAAATATATTATACCTTAGTTAAGTACATATCCAACGCTACATACGTGAACAATTTCTAACCATAACAACTACGGGTGCAGCCAATGCACGGTGTTGGCTGCCAACGAAAAGGGATACCTACAGCGCGAAGAATATTCAATCGAGAAAGGAATCTTCTTCGAGCTGGGTAAAATAAAAACAGTTTATACCCATACAATATACTGGATCCCTTAATCGGAACGTGCTGCCCAAATTACATTTATTCTTATCGTTATTCGTGAAAATTTCGTCGCCGAGAATCGGCACTTTTCTAAAAGTGCCTCTCGCCATTTGTGGCTTCGTTAAGGATCGCAAGACGGTCAATCGATAAAACGACGCAGCATGCTCCGAATTATCCGGATAGATAAATTCTAATCTATATACATCCTCAAAGCATTCGGTAACTCTGAGGTAGCGCATGGAAATGCATTAGAAATCCTCGCGAGTCGTACATTGAATAATAAAATCGTACAAATGACAAAAACATCATACGGACTACACAACGGCCCGCGACGCCCCTTAAGCTTGCACCACAAACGTAAGATCAAATGAAATCATATTGAGAGTCGATAACAAATGCGCTCGGTGATCGCACACGCACGGCTAATCGTCGATTTTTAATTAACTATAGCTGCTTTATTGCAGGCCAGACTGTAGCATCGAAGCTCGGTCGTACACTAATTTACGCATTCGCCGTGTCGTGAGAAAACGGAGTTGCGTGTACAACGTTCCGTTCGTTTTGACGCGCGAAATCATTTGACGCAAAGGCCCGCGCATCCCTTTCTTCTAAGCTATAATCGATTAGGAGCCCTTGTGAAATCAAATGACATCTGTGTGATTGCATCATACTCGACTTACATACAATTTTCCACGGATTCGCAATTTAGATTGAAATGGCCCCAAAGTATCAGTCTTTCTGTTCAAAATGTTAATTCCATTATAAATATTTGAGCATGACTCCTTCAAGCTCGACGTTGCCCCGTCGAAACGTATCGTCCGCATCTCAGAGTCGAAATCTTATATAGTATCACCGACACACGTGCACTTAGTACTCGAAAGAGCATTTTAAATCTTCATCGAGGACAATACAAAAATTGTAAATGAACTGTATATTATTTTACTGCGCAGTAAATTTAGTTTATGGTACTACTATGTTCGTTAATATTGGGCGGAATATTATATATTATGTTTATAATGAAGACTTACAATATTCTCTAAGGACAATCCCGGATACCCATTTAAATAAAAACTGCATGTTGTAGTACCTTAGAAATTAAACGAAATGAATGCTCGAAATTCTCGGAAAGTCAATTTACGTGAGAATCGTCGTATAATAAACAATTGTCGACAGTAGCGGCTAACTTACTAAATAAAACTGATGCAGCTCCCGCAATATACACAATGCTGAATTAAAAAGAAAAAAAAAAGAAAAAAAAACAGAAACAAAAAAGAGAAAAGAAACGCAACGTAGTTGTTTCGTTAAGCACTAGTTACGCTAATTGTGTCTTTACTAAAATTACTGGAAACTGATCTAGGACATTTGATTATCAAATTGTAATGTATCCTGCTCTGTCTTACTCTTATCTTATATGGACATAATTGATCTAAATGAATTTGTCCGAGTCGCCTAAATTTCCTTCTTTTACAACACAATAAACCACCTACCGAACAAATAAATAGGAACCAGCCTACGTATAATACAAGAATGTTAAGCGACATGCACGCCTTAAGTGTTAATTATAAAAGACAATTTATGTTAATGCCAATAACATAACTAGTAGTACATCTGCCAAATACACTGTCGTTCAGGTATAGTAGCATACATTTCCTGCACTTCTAACTCGCGGTAAAAGTTACGTTAACATAATCGTATTGTGTTCTCATTATCTTGTACTGAAAGTGTAATGTGAATTAAACTATTACTCGCCTCTTTTTCGAGTATGCCACCTTAAGCACATTTGTAGTGTCCATAAGAAGAGTGTCCAGTATGGTGATAGTGAGGTCGTTTTTCACGGCAAGCTCATCGTGATGAAATTTCGTCCATTCGTCTTCCTCCGCTTGTGCTTCCCTAGCTAACAATTCGTCGACTCTATCCCGGCGCTTTCTGCTCCAACGCATCACCATGTTCTCACGTTGTAGCTTCGTCTTAAAGCCAAACAATGTTGCTATCTCTTTGCTAACGTACTCATTCAATTCTCCCTCCGTCTTTGGGATCTTTATCGCCGGCTTGGTTTTAACATTTGGCTTTGTCCAGCTTGGGCCTGGTTTCTCATATTCCGCTTGATACACCTCCGCGGCAGTCTCTTTGCAAAGATCAAAGAGAAAGATATTATAAATTCTTTTGTCCTTCTTCGCAGTCTCGTTGCTATCTTTGGTTAATTCGTAGATTTCGGGGGATGCTTCTATGTTTATGATGTCTTCGCCAGACTGTTTAGCTTTGTATATCAGAGCGGTAGCCTTTTCAGTAAAAGCTGTTAATTCCTCGACGTTCGAAGGTATTACAGCTGGCTGCAGAGACGGCGATGCAAGCGTCGTTGAACGTTGGTTACCACCCGGTGGTGTATAGGGAGGTGGTGGCTTATTCGGTATTTCCCTGACGTAATAGTTTACTGTCTCCACTGCTTCTACTGCTTCTAACTTCTTCAACTAGTTGAAAAAACACAAGATATATGTCGATGAGTAATTTGTTTTTATTAACAACGTATTCGCAAAAATTCGTTCTAAAGAAGCACACCTGCAATTCAATTTGTAGTTGTTCTATGTCGAGAAGTTTTGCTGACAATTCGGCAACTTCCAGACCTGGTTGCTCCAAGGAAGCTAAATTGATAATAGAGATATTACGACAATGTTATCAATATTATAAGAATGTGTTATTTGGGAAAAGCAAAATGAGTCTTTACATTACATCAGGGGTTAACAATGTACTGAGTCAAGTGCTAACTTAAGTGTTACGGAAAGGAAATTGAGAAAAGATGCCTAGTACTATTGAAAAAAAATGTTCAAATGCATGAATAAAACAGTACAAGCCATGACAGCGTTGAACATTCCATGTGAACTCTAAATATGATGAATACTCTTCCTCAAATTACATGGAAAAAACATAAGAAAAATAGGTATTTTACAGATATATTGTGATGAGAATATTTACAGGCTTTCCTTGTGCATATATAAATTAATAGTTAAAGGTCAAGCAACCATGCGACACTGATTTGTACAGAAAGAACAAGTCAATGTTCATTTGATTCAAACTTTCGTATTATATTACCTTTAGGTAAATATTATCTCGACTTTGCTATTCTGAAAATAAACAACACATGGCTATACCAGGCAATGCTTTGCACAAAAGCAAACAGCCATTATAAAAATCAAGAAGTGTTTCTATATGTAATCAATGTGTACACAAGTGAGATGCATTTGCTGGAATTCAGCTCACACAGATTGCTATTGTTATTCAATGCAATGTTACAATTACAATTTATAGAATCCACAAGATTATAAAATACCTAAATTTTAGTGAAACACTGATTGAGAAAAAATGGTTTGATGACTCGAACGGATACACAGTTGATGAAAATTATCATTTCAAAAATTCAAAGAAAATTGACAACAACATGGAAGAAGTACTGATTCATTCATAAATCCAGATTTTACACTATTATATAAGAGAATCAAAACGATGCAATAATAAAATTGTTAAATATCTACTATCGACATCGCAATGTTAAAAAGTTTTAACTGCATATATTTAATAAAAGAAATACCTCTCAATTTAACAATCATCGCTTCAATGTCCTTCTCGGATGTTACGTCAATTGAGGTTGCACAAAAGTCAGCTTTTATGTCAATATTTTGTTGATTTTCTCTCTCTTTCCTGTCTGCCAATAAATCATCGTCTAAACCATCCATGTCTAATCTGGACTCATTTGGATCTCGTGGGGAGTCCATTTCTATTTCCGATACACCTCTTGGAGTGTCACCACTTTCACTAGAATCGGATGATGCATCTTGTTCCTGCCTCTGCAAAGTGTCATCTTGGAGCTGATTGATTTGAATATAATGCTCATCTTTAATATCAGGCAAATGACGAGTGATGTTAGTACTCATATCCTCAGCTTTCATACCAGTCATATTTAGTTTATCTAATCCTAAATTGCATTCATTTGTTTTAACACGACTAATTTCATAGTCTTTTTCTGCTGTTGCTAATACTAAATTTTTACAGACTTCATTCCTAGAATTTGCTGTATCATCTGCAGAAAAATTTTCCAGCCGTATGCCAACATCACATTGCATCCCAGGTGTTGCATTATCTATGATTGTACTTGATTTTTCTGGAATATTCAAAGATTCTGTCGATTTCTTTGAATGCTCATCTAGAATTCGTAATATTTCTTTCGAATTCTGTACTATCTGACATTTCTCGGGTAACACAGTTGATTTTTGTGAATTAACGGACTTCTGGCACTCTGTTTTATCTAAAATTTCAGATACTTCAAGACTCTCCTCAGAAATATCTTCATATTCAGGATCCCTTAAAATATCAAATGATTTCTTGTTGGAATCAGCTGCAATACATTCATTAGATACAACTTCATTAGATCTTTGTGTATTCTCAATGTTCCCTGTAATCTCAACATCTGAGATTGCGATTTCATTGTTCTTTGCTTCACTTTCTGAAGATTTTTTAGTTTCTAGTACAAACTTTTCAACAGTGTCTAATCCGCTTTCTGCAATTTCTACCAGATTATCCAATTGTTCACCATCAGAACTATCATGCTCTGGAATAATTTCTAAATAATCTTGTATATCAACAAACGTATTTGGTAACTTTTTATTAACTTCATATTGCAGATAATCACTGCTCTCTTTGTATGTGCTTATGGAACACAATTTATCTGAATATTCCTCTTCAGCTAACTCGACTTTTGCATCAATTTCTAGCTCTGGCAAATCTTGAACTTCCTTACTTTCTGGTTCTAATTCTGTTATTGAAACATTCTGTGAATCAATAGCTGCTCGATGTACGCCATTCTCATTTGTAATTTCTAAATGTAAATTTATATTAATCACAGATGTCTCACCCGCCACTCTAGAACGAGGTTCATTACGATCTACATCTGAAGAGGCAAATATGTATTTGCTGTTCTCATTAAATGATATTTCCCTATTATGTAATTTTTCATCACATGTAGGATCTTCTAAAACAATGCATTTTGTTACGGCTGTTTCATTTTCTTTTTTGAGATCATTTATATTAATAATGCGTTGACTACTGTGTCTCTGATCTCTATTTTTAATTTCTGCATCATTAAATTTATCAACCTTGTCGCATATAGAATCTTGTGTCCCCTTTTCAATTTTAACTACATTCTTCTCTTGTTTCTTATCCACCTGTCCATCATCGTCTTGCCGAGCTGTTGTGTCAAATGTATCAACTACTTCGCCATTTCGTTTCATTACATGGGAATGCAATAGAGCAGAGTTCTCTAATTGAATGTCATAATTTTCAATTTTAGTAGACTCACCATTCGGAATAAATGCAAATACATCCGTATTATTTCCAAAACTTTTGTCATAATCTGAATTTTGAATGCAATCCGATGCATCCTTGATCTCGGAGAAGGTACTTAAACTATCTTCTTTGTCCTCTCTATTTAATTTATGTTGACCATTTTCAACTTCCTCTACCACCCGATGTTCAGTACTATCGTAATGAACATGAAATGAATCAGAAATAGTCCAATGGGACTGACCAAAAGAATTATTTTCCAAATCATCCTTATGAAAATCATTCGCCGATGAATTTGCAATAGAATCAGAAACGGATTTATTTTTCATATGATTGGAAACAGATGTAGTGTTTTCCTTTTGATGTACACTATCAACATGTGCATTATCAAATAAAATCTGGCAGTTTTGAACCTTTAATTTCATTTGAATAGATTGTGACCGATCAGCATTACTTGTGCTATTTATAGATGGTTCTATTTCTTTAATTGGCTCAGTCACATACAAATCAGAAATATTTTCATTTTCAGATACACTTGAAATATGGTCTGTATCATTGGCATAATCAGCAGAATTGTTACATGTAATATTACTCAAAACATTGCTTGTATCATTTTGTAAACTGCATTGGGTGACAATTGCATCATCACGAGGTTGTCTGTGATTTACATCTGCTGATAATACTGGTGACTTTTCATTGGAAATCTTCACACATTGTTCATATTGTAATGGCGAATGTCTTGATTCCTTTAGCAAAAGTTTATCTGTCTCTTCAAGTACATTAATTACACCCGTTTGTTTAGGTATGTCTGTGTTTGAATTATGTGTGTCATCATATATGTTACCTGTCACAATGGAAATGTTTTTCTTACTTTCTGCTATAATCTCAGACACCGATTTTATATCATTCTCTAGAGAGGTATAATCATTAGATACTTCAGTGCCCTTGTATAAATATTGTTTCTTCTTCGGTAACGTTGAATCTGTCTGAGATACATTATCTTCTGGCACTTTAATGTGTTCTGATATAGATTTCTCAATTTCATTCAAAATCTCTTTACTTCGTGCTTCATAATCAATGTCAGATTTTAATTTGCTCTGCAAAGATACTTCTTCTGGAATTATTATAGAAGATACATCTTTACTACATATCGTACTACCTTTTGAATTAGACTTTACATCATTTTCAATATATTTAAAATCAGATTCACCCAATTCCTCAAGTACAGTTCCTTTAGTCTTATTTATTTCATCAATTTCATGGCCATTAGCTTTACTGGACACATCAGTTTGTGATAATATTTCTGAAATATCCTTTGACGTACTTTTTTCTTCTGTACTTGTTTTTAATATTCTATTAGACTGCTTATTAACGTGATACATCATTTCTGATAATGCCTTTAGTTCATTTTCAAGCGAATAAATGTCTTCATTTAAATTTTTGTTATTCAAGTGCAAAGTGTCCAGTTTCTTAGTAAATATGAATAGACCACTACCTGAGTGGGCCGGTTCCACTTCTGTTATAGAAGGTTCTGTGTAATGTTTAGATTTCTCAGAAACAGATTTTGAATTTTCTGGTCTTGCATTTTGGTCACTGCTTGAATGCAATGATAGCTTTTTCCAAGGTAACTGCTCGGTCGCCGATTCATTGTTTGACTTAGACTCTGATACATCTGATGGAACACTAAGCTGACTTGTAGATGGCCTTGCTTCTGATGTTAGCACATCATTTTCTATCGGAGCTTCAGTCTGAACATTTCCTGTCACAGTACCATATGACATACCCGATTGCCTCTCTCCCACTGATACACTTCTGCTTTGATTATTATTAACATTTGTTGTACTGTACAAAGTGTACTTTTCTGAGTATCCATCATCAGATACTGAAGATATTGAAGATCCTTGTTTATCAGATTCAAGTTCTTCTGCGATACATTCTTCAAATATAGATTGACTACTATGATTTGTATCATTCTTGTGTAAATTCTGTCCAAGTAACGTACTTGTGCTTCTAGCACTTACTGATTTTGCCGACTTCTCAGAAGTATGTTTAACACGTTTGTCTACAGATATCGGTGTATGTATATTTTTTGTTACATCAGTCTGTTGATTTCTTGTAGATAACAAATCCGACTCTGATCTAGAGCGTAATAACTCGCTACTACTATAAATGTCTTGTATTTTTTTAAGAGGTATTTCAGGTACTTTAAAGTCAGCTAATGACTTTGATTCTATAGCTAATCTCTCACTGTCTTTAATAACATCTTTCTTTGACTCCAGCTTCTTCCGCATTTCATGTATTTTTGTATCATATTTCTATGAAAAATAAGAATTTTTAATAAAATTTATTACATATATAAATACTTAAAATGCAACTTCATACCTTAATTTGGTTTAGCAAATTTGCTTCTAAAGCTCTAAGTCTCTGTTTTGCTTGTTTTCGTGCCTCCCTCTTCAGTCGAGAAATTTCAATTCGTCGTTCAGCCAATTTTTCTGTAAGCATTTCTATTCTACCTTCGACATCACTTGTATCAGATGATACAGTTGTATCGATGAAGGGACATATACTTCTCTCTAATGTAATAAAATGTTATTGTAATGGAATAAGTGTAAAAACAAGAAGCATTTAATATCGCATTAAATATAGTATATACAATAGGTATATAATTATGAAGAGTACCTTGATTTAATAACACATTAGAAGTTGCATTAACAAGTTTGAATGCGGCTTGCTCCATTCGAGTAACACGATCTTCTTCAGCTCTCAGCCTTGCATGCCATGCAATCCACTCTTCAACACAATTTTTACGTGATGCAAGTGCAGCTTCACGTGCATTCAAGATTCTAAAAAATGTATCCTTATAAATCACACTAGATACATTACTTAATACAACATTAGATTGAATTATGCTGCAAAGTACTATAATAATTAATTACTTATTATTAAAGACATCAGAAGTGTACTATGAAAATCCAAATTACAACAATTCTGCAAAAATTACTTTTAAACATGCAGAAATGCTGCACTAATGCCGGTATGCAGACAGCCACTGTAGGAAATCTATTTTTACAATGGTTTGCTGCATGGTGAATACACATTTAGGTTTATTATTAGAATTCCTACACATGGCTGCAGAGAATACATATTATTTACATCCAATGCGTACATGTAAGTAAGTTAATCGGTTAATTCATCCAAGCACAAATAAGGGAAGTGGAAAAGATAAATGTAGTGTTTAAAACAGCTCCTAACAGTACTTTATTTGAAGTATGACTGTATCGATAAAAAAAACATGGTACACTTACTGCTCAAGTTTTTTTGAAGCTTTGAAATCATGATCCTGACCACGAACCACAACAGCAGATTTAGAATAACTCTTTTCACTATCCCCCGAACTATGATGAGAAGTGGCTAATGTGCTTATTTGAGACTTTGTTGATATATTATAAATGCTTTGTGGGCCTTTACTCTCGTATTGGGAAATTCCCTCATAATTCTCATAATTTTTGTCAGAGATACTTCTTATTATTTCATTTTCTTTGCTTTCATAATCCATAGTAATATCATTCAATAGCTTACAGCTTTTATCTTTCACAGCTTTTGAATGTTTAACAAGTGCATGCACAGAACTTTGACTTTCGTTCTGATCAATATTTTCCTCCGAAATTTCCATATTCTTGTCGGATTCGCTGTGTTCTTTCTCTATTTTTGTACGCTTGTTGTGCTGCTTTGATATTTCTTCGCATATTTGTGAACTGGACTCTGAGCATAATATGCCTTCTGTTAATATACTTGAAGATGATTTGATTTTCTGACATTTGGAATTTTTACGTTTAGAACTGGCTCTAGAATCCGAATTATATTGCGACTTCTTAGAAATATCTTTATCTACTGTTACTAATTTATCAGTCTTTTTAGAACTTTTAGTGTGGGTATGTAAAGTGTCTTCAGAAACTTGTGAAGAATTAGCAATTTTTGACAAAGAACTTTGTATAACGGAATTAATCTGTTCTTGTATAGATTCAGTACTGGATAAATGGGTGGCAGAATTTTGTCCCTTAGATATGCTAGAATTCTCTAAGTGACGATCTATGAATTGTGAAGATCTTGATTTCTTTGTTAATTCCTCAACTAGGGTATCAGATTCAGACTTGATATAATCTGAAACAGACTTAATTACATCGTGTTGAATGGACTGAGATACATCAGTAGATTTTTGTTTTTCGATACAATATTGTCCTGCTACATTAAGAGAATGACCCTGAATCAATTTTGATTCCATGTCAAATTGATGTGATTTTAATCGTAAAATATCAGTTGTAGGCATTTTTTCCTCAAACTTTCTTGTCTTAACTTCATATTTTGATTTGCTATCATCTTTCATTAATTTACACAAATTTCGTTCTTTTAGTACCTCTATTTCGTTTGCATCTACAGATTTGTCACATCTTGATAATGATGTATTAGATTCTTCTGCTAAACTTGCAAACTGAGTACTTTTTACGGAAATTGGTTTTTCAAATCGTAAATCATTTTCAGAAATCATTAATTTTATGTCTGCTTGAGAACGATCGTGTTGAGATTTATCAGAATCAACTAACGAACTCATCGAACTATTACTCCGTATATCGTAACCCTTCATAGGTCCAGATAACCTACGCGGAGATTGACTATCAGCACTTCGCTTTAATTTTGTTAATATATTTTTTGTTGACATTTGAGGATTAAACATGTTTCTTTGCTTCTGCAACATAAGTTTGCGCTCTTGACTAGCAATTTTGTGGAGCTCTTTTAACCTAATGGCATAACAAATTTGTGTTCGTCAATATAAGCACCATACAAATTATATATAATCTTTACATAAGATACGAAAAATGACCTACCTGTTCATTTCTTCTTTTTCTTGTTGCAGCCTTAGAAGCAGAGCCCTTTGTTTTTTCTTTACGGAACTAATGCGACTATCTTGGCCTGTATCTCTCAATGCACGTTTCTGTTCTTCCAGCTTCACCAACTTTTTAGTTCTGTCATTTAAAGTCTTTTCGCGAGATTTAAACAACATCTCAATTTTATCATAATGTTGTTTTTCATCTTTAATTAGTTGTGCCATCTGCAATGATAAACACATAACATTTATGTATTGAAACAAACCTTACTTTAATAATGATTGTTTTGCTCACCTCAAGATCCAGATATTTATTGAAAGAGCAAGTGACGTCACGTGTAGAAATGCTAATCTCTGTACCAGTCTCTGTTTTTATAGACGAAGTAGTTTCATGTAAACTAATTTCTGACATTGCCCGCATTTTACTAGGTAGTGACATATCCTCTATTTGATCCAGATCTTCAAATTGATCTGCAGAACCTAATGAGAGAGCATGAATCTCATTTTCTGCAAAAGAACCTCGTTTATATGTAATTCCAGAAACATCAGGAAATCTTTGAGATATATCGCGTCTACTATAACGTATATCAGTTTGCGTTGCAATGTCATTTGCAGTTTGCGTTTGTACTTCTGCTACTTTTGCAGCTATTTTAGTAGACATTTTTGAAGGCTCTGGTGATATTTTTTTATTTGTAAGATAATATGACTCCATACCGTACACTTCATCACTTGCATGATCCTTTTGCCTATCAAAAGGAACTTTGTTGCCATTAAAATTGTCAGTACTTTTTTGTAAATCTAAAAAAAAAGATATTGTCAACCATCTCATAAAAATAAGAAAACCTATTTAAAAAGACTAATTTTATAACTTTATTTTCAATCTTCTCGTCTACTTTACTAGTACCTATACAATGTTCCGCTTTTGGTGCACCAGTCCCAGGTATTACAACTGATAAATGAGATTTTGCATCTTCAGTTGTTTGGTTTTGTTTATGTAACATTTCTTGATTTTGTTTCACATTGTACAGACATTTTTCAACATCCATAACCTGACGGATGGACTCATTAAAGGAATCCAAAAGATGTAATTCTGCTTGGAATTGCATGTGCAATGCTGTTGGATGTAACTAAACAAATGATACAATGGTTTTGTCAATGAAACAATATTGCAAATATAAATATGTACAACTATAAATATATGCATGCGAACCTATGTACAAGCACATTTATAATACAATATCTTTATGACATGATACATACTAATTGAATTCCTTGTGGTTCCATTTCCGGTTTCGTAGATGTATTATATTTTGAAGTTTTAAAGTCGACCACTTCATCATTATTTTGTAACAAACTCTGTTTTTTTCTTTTAGACTTTAGCATGAGGTTAACATCTGGTGTTACTAAATCATAAAAGTCCTCTTGCTGCGATCGATTTTCATCCCTGAAAGAAATTCTTCTAGGATCTAAAAGTGCTTCTGAAAAAGAACTTTCATCAAGATTGTTCGAGTCATTATTAGTATCTGTTTCCTTTATTGATACAGCACTTTGACTTAAAGAGTCTTCAACTTTTTTTATATTCGTAATTGAAGACTGTGGTACATAACTATCACTATGCTGCGATTCTTCCATAATTCTACTTGCTTTAGTGGAATGAATTGGTTGTTTATTTGCCTCTTTAATTTTTATTTGTAATGTCGATGCAGTACTTGCATTTCGATTTTTTAAACTAATGTTTGAATCAGATGAAGCCTGCATATCTTCCGATATTTCACAGTTGGGTATATAATATTTCCCTTCTATTTTTTCTCTTCCAATTTTGAGTTTTTCTGGTACCCTTCTTGCTTGTTCTTTGTTTTGTACTTTTTTCTGTATTTTATTTTGCAACTTTATTTGTCGGCTATCTACTGACTTGTCACTCTGATCGTCTCCCAATTTGGACATCAGAAAGTCGTCTTTGTACTTATGTTCCGCATTTTCACATATATTTCTGGACACATCACGCGGTGCTCCTTTATCCAATAGTCTTATTGAACGTTCAGAAATGGATTCATTACTACAAGTTGCACTTTTAGATTCAGCGCAATCTCTTGATACTTTTAAATTTTGCAAATTAGAAGATTTATATTTTCTGTCGGCTTCCTTTTTCGTTGTTGATGTTACAAAATTTTTTGTCCTTTGTTTTGTTATTGCAAAATCACTTTCCCTAGGCAAGTGGACTAAGAAATGTTCATTTTTCATTTTTGGAGTAGATGTACTACTACTAATACTTTCGATCTCCCTTCTAGAGACATGCCTAGGACTTTTAGTTTTTTTGTATGAATCTTGTATATTTTCATCATTTTTTACACAAGGTACATCATCTTTTTTAATTCTTTTGGACCTGTTTTCCTTTTCTCTTGAATATTCTCTTGTATGTTCTTTTTTCTTCTGTAAATTAAAGGCTATTGATACATTTGGTGTCTTTAATGGTTCGATATTTTCGCTAATCATAGAAGCACTATCAGAAGCAGAAAAATCTAACTTTCTTTGCACTCTTTCAAAACCCTTTCCTGGTTTTTCAGGTTTATCTTGTAAAACATCTTTTGATAACATATCACACTGTATAATAGAAGATTCCTTTAATGCAGAGTTGTCACGCATGTAATCTAATGATTTTGGTGCAATCTTTAAATCTGGAACTTTCAGAGGCTTTATAAAATTCATCTTTTTCGCAGTTTGATACAATCTATCTCTTGATTTGGATGTAGAAATTGCTGAACTTGTATTCTCTTTTGCCTTATCGTGTGGCTCGTGTGTATCGTCTAATGCAAATTTACGTTTTACAGCAGTAACAAATGTAAATGGATATGGTTGCACCGGGTGATATGGGAATAGGTTTCCTAAATTCTTTAGATTGAATTGTGGTGCATCAGTTGAAAATTGTTCAGAGTGTTTTGCCATACGATGGTCCTGTTGTTTGTCTTGTAAGCTCTGCTTAAATCGTGCATCCTGTTAAAAATCGTATCTATGTTACTTGAGCAAATAAGAACCTTTGCATAATTAAAAGCAGAAATAAAATAATTACACTCACGGCAATAGAAGACTCAGCTCTTTTAACGATAATATCAGGATCAAAGAAGAAAACATATTTTTTCTTAGGTTCTTGTTCTTCTTTTTTGGAGCTACCTCTCATATTTCCATTATTGATTTATGTAAATGATTTTATGTCTGCGACATGATTTCATCGTAACAAGTCTCTATAAGATTATATTATATTGTATAAAGCTACATATGTTCATTTTTTTAACGTAGAAACGATTTTACTCCTTTACAATAAATTAATAAAACATGTGAAAAAAATTACAAAGAGAGCCATTAAATAAAAAGTACAATATAAATTGTTAAAGAATCTAATTAAAACATCGAATATGCGTATATTATCTAAATTTGTTGCCTATAATTTTTTCATTTGTTATCGTGCAATAATATCTTATCACTCCTCCAATGTTTCATTATCCTTCAAATAATGTCTATTAAATATACCTCTGTTTAAATATATCATAAAAGAAAACCTAAATATCCAATCGATAAGTAGACTGTATACATGCAAAACAGTAACGATAAACGTATGCAAAAATTTGAAGAACATATAAAATATGTGTAGTAGTATCGCTTCGAATAAAAACTATAAATCGAAAATTAACGTTAAATTTCGCTTACCTTTAAACATCGCCGTGTGAAAGAACGCAAATGATGATAGAATACATTAATTCTCCGAATGAAATGTACGCTCTTATAATCATAACCTAAGTCAATTCGCCATATTTCAGCTGTTCAAATTACGAACTTAAAAGGAAATAGATAATCGTAGTTATTCCGGCTGAGAACGGAACAGATCCATTAGGAACCCGATAAATTATTAGAAAATCTTTACGTGTCCCTACATAATAATACTACTTCCATAATCACTTGGCAATGTCACTTTACAACGGTCATTTGTAAACGTCGATCACGTGGTACTCCACGAATTGATACTTGTGAAAAGTAGTTACATTTGGCAATAATAGGGGAACGTTTTAATCGATACGCGCATAATCATTAAGATTTACTGAAAAACGCAATAAACTTTGCAGAAATCGAATAGATATTTTTTATAAAATGAACATTAACTTTCAAAAATGGCTAGAATCTTATGTATATCCTGTTTTTAACTAACAATCGAGTATATTCATTGTCGGAGTGCATTGTAATTCAAAGTGCAAGTGCACCTAAGCATTACGTTTCGAAAATCGTCTACAAGACAATTTTGGAGTACTGACCTCTAAAGTAGATTAAATATCATAAATTCGATTTAGATATAGCTTGTCCGGCAGTTTCTTGGAAAATGCAGTTGCCTGCTTAATCGTCTGAACATTTATACATATTATCATGTAAGTATATTTTTCAATGTACACGCAAGTAAATATCTCTTTTAAAATACCACAACTTATTCGTACGTGTATGTTAATACGTGCACCTTTAACAAAATTAGAAAACTGAAGTTTTGTGCAACTCGCCGGTTCCTACAGTTTGCCAGTCTATACTTTTTGGCGACCATACTTGGATCGCGTTATCGACATACATCCATTCGCCATCTTAATTTAGACTCTCTCTGGTAGATAGCGTTGCATGGTTCAAAATCTATAAATTCGAAACTATATAATTGATCCATTAAACTTACAACCTCTGACAATCTCGCTTACAGCAGCTTACAGAAGAACTTCACGCGCAACATAATTAAGTTTTCTATTTTCTTGACTTCTCAGTTTCAAGATTACTATTCAAGCAGTACTATTATAACACTAAAATGATATATTAGAGGAACTAAACAGGGATAGACTTCGTATGCAAATATAATTTCTATACAGTAAAGATAGTTACGAAGTTTCGTGTCAATGGACGTTATTTTTAACAGAAGATATGAGGTTACGCTTATACTTACAATTATCATTCTTGCGATTATCCCTTTCTCATTCTCAAGATCAATAGACGAACGTAAGTACTACGAATTTGTTGAACGATTCTACCTACACGGATACTTTATTTCGTTAGAAATTGTTGAATCGCGTATCATAAATTATCAATAACTGTGTCGTGCTTCAGTTCGCAACGCTACGAGGGTGGATTTAACATATTGCAAGTTCACACAACTTGGCGTAGAATACAAAGGTCCTATTGCAACGACAGCTAGTGGAATTCGTTGCCAGGCATGGGCTGCAGAAAAACCGTTGCACAAGGTTCGAGCAGCGCCATTTTTTTTGTTTTCTTTAAATGTGTTTACATTATCCGTACTTCAATATCATGAAATTCTTTCAGGTCTCCGAAGACATAAAGGATTCAGACTTTCCAGAAAGGTCTATGAAAATGGCGCAGAATTACTGCAGGAATCCAACCAGAAGTGAGAAAGGGCCATGGTGCTACACATTGGAGCAGTCTCTCATAGACGACGACTGCGACGTGAAGCTTTGTAACTTCGGAGGTATAGAATTTCCATTCACGCGCAAAAGTAGAGTGTCACGCTGTAACTAAATATTTTTCAGAATGCAAAGTGACTGGTATAGGCGCCGAGTACGGCGGTACTCGTAAAATCAGTTTGTCCGGAAGACAGTGCAAATCGTGGGAGAAGAGATACAAACTTGCCGACTCAAAGGTACGGAAATTTCTAAATACGAAGGGTATGAAATAAGAATTGAAAAATTGCGCCTGTGTCTTTGATTTCAGACCGTTAAATTTCCCGAAAAAAATTTTCCTGACGACACGCGAGAAGATGCGTATAATTTCTGTCGTAATCCCGACGACAGTACCGGTGGTCCCTGGTGTTACGTGGAACAGGAAGATTTTGTCACCGTGGAAAAAGAGTATTGCGACGTGCCGTTTTGTGACGACAGAGGTAAAAGGAAATTTCTACTTTTGTAAATTTCATGCGCAAAACACTGGAAGATCACTCTTACTTTTGCATTCATAAATGATTTTTTATCTCTTTACAACAGACTGTTTGGTTTACACCAAGAACGCTTCCGCATACACGACTATATCGGGAATGAACAGCACTTATGGAAACGTGTCGTTCTGGATGAAACTTTGGAGCCCGTACGACGAGCAATATGTATTCGATGTGTTATAGATATTAAATTGAAAATATTACGAGTAGCATACAGTAGCGTATAGTTTTTTTAGGGAGAGGCGAGAATTTTGTTGAGTCTGCTGCCAGTGCCCTCTTCGGCTAAGAAAATAGCACAGGATTGGAGATCAGGGGTTGAAATTGTGCTCACAAATAGCGGCAGTGGCCAATCTTATCCAACTTCCGGCGAGGTTTGTGCGCATTGATTATTGTATTATATTTATTGTGATAATTTATGGTATTTTCAGGATGAACAAATTTTGGAAGATTCACCGGATATACTGCTTAGTTCAAAATGGACTGGTATATGGATAACATGGGGAGCTGGTTTCGTTTCTCTTGGATTACACGGCTCTTCGAAGCCATTAATTATGGACGAGTACAAGAAGAAAAAGACAATTTCCGCTTTGTATCCCGATAGTTTTTTGTATTATGGTTTGATGGGCACGGGTGTCATGTGGAGCTCAGAATTTTGCGAAACATGTGCGTTGACTGAGTTTGTATTTTTGAAAGATTACATGAACATTTTTTATGATATAGCTTGCGAAGCTCACACGACGTTTGGCTCGGATTTCTTGAGATTGTGGCCACTGCAACAGAACAACGACACTTACGACATTCAGTTTCACGTTCGCGCGAGTAGCGATATTTCACTACGACTGTATCAGAATCCTGGTGTAGCATTTCCATATTTCACAGTACGTTTATTTAAAACATACAATGAAAATCGTGTATACTTGCATTATCGATGTAATTACTTATTATATTTCAGATTGAAATAGGCAATGACAACGTTTTGTCGTTGACATACCAAGCAACCGAAGGCTCCTTAAAACAATTTTTACAGGAGATCCCGAGTAAAAATTTACTGGATTTTTGGATTTGGAACGAATTTTCTATTAGGTAAACTTGCAACATGGTTTATTAAAATAGATCGACTATTTTTCATCGTCATATCTTTTGCAGTATATTTGGATCTCATCTGCGACTCTTCTCCAAACGAATTTATGGAAATGAGGAAATGTTGTATGAGAATAATTATTTATTCACTACGATCAGATGGTTCAGCGTCGGGAGTGAACAAACAATCGCGCAGTGGACTTTCTTTTGCGATCCCGATAGTAACCTCATCAATATTTTTACATCTTACAGGATGAAAGTGATAACTAATGAATTATTGAAAAATCTGTTTTAATTAACAGAGGAGGATGCTGTGGAAGATCCTTGGCCACCGGACTGCATTTCGGACCTTACAGATTACGAATACCAAGGTTCTCAATGGACCAGCGCGGAAGAAATACCTTGCATTCCATGGCTATCAGCTGAGGTACAACTAATCATTACTAAAATTCGATTCAAATTCTACGTAACATAGATAATACAGTCGAACAGGTTCCAGAGGAGGAAAAGGTCGATGCAAAATTCGTGGAAGGATCCGCACTAAAAGCTGTCAATAAGTGTAGAAATCCTAGTCACGATCCCCTCGGCCCGTATTGTTACGCTGTTTCTTCTGCTGATGCCTCAGACGTGAACAAACAATACTGTCCAATTCGAAGTTGTAGATCATCCGGTAAACACATATTCATTCTCCACTTTAAAACAAGCTTGGAAAATGATTCGCTTTGCCAACCAACTTAATGTTTCTATTATTCTTTCGCAGAATGTCGAATGGCTGGAACAGCGAATGATTACATCGGGACACTGTCCACGACTCGATCTGGCCGCACGTGCGCCAAATGGGTGAGCGACTATGATTATTTTCTAATGAAGAGCCATAAGGGAGGTGAGAAAAATAAGACGAAGAAACCGCCTCAAGTAACGTCTCTAACAACGACCACTGGAGCAACTCCAAAACTTGTACATTTGGGCAAAAGGCACCCTCTTGCAGCAGAAGAACAATTATTAACTTATGAACCGAAATCTACAACTGACACCACAATGGTGACCGAAGAGGAAGATATAGAGGTTGACGAGGAGAAGACCTTGGGTACTGGAGGTTTGGTGATGCCCGTGCACGCAGTCAACCACGCGTACTTCAACGACTCTCTTTACCCTGAGCAAAGCGCAAGGAATGCCAGTAATTATTGTCGGAATCCTTCTCGTAATATCGGTGGAGCATGGTGCTACACGACGGATCCGAAGGTGCAGCATGATCTCTGTAATGTCAGGGATTGCGAGAAGCCAGGTAAGAAGTTAGAAGGCATTTACTTAACAACACATTCGTAATGAACAGAATTTATTCGATCATTAATTTACAAGTGCTGGATCTTTGGTACTCCGAAGAATGATAACCAGATGAACAAGTTAGCTGGTAGCGCCACAGTAAAAATACAAACTTTTCACTATCCAGTTCTTAATCAAGGTGGCTTTGGAGAAATGTCCCTGAACGTACGTAGATGTCCAATCGTGATTTTATTTTTTTCAGACGAGTGCACGTTCCTCGTGAAAGGACACGGTATAGGCAGGCGTATCTACGTCATGCCTGAGCATCGCACCGAGGGTTTGCTCTTCTCCCTGAAAGCTTGGGAACCAGATCAGCCGGATTCCATAACGTTCGTATTCACCGCCGACGACGGTATGAAGTCACGTTACATTCTCAAGGTCGGCGCCGTAGACAACGAGAGGGTACTCCTGTACTATGAGTCCGAAGATGAAGGTAAACTTGATGATACTTTAACCTGAAAATTTATTACTCCTATTCAATAGTAATCTGAAGAAAAACCATACTGTAACGTCGATTCGTTAGCAGCATTGAAGTTGGTAAAGAAGAAGACCTTGCCCCATCTTCTTTTCATGGGAAAATGGAGCAGCTTCGTGATACGCGTGCCACGTGGACGTGTTCTGGTTCACTACGAGGGCGCACCCAATCCACTCTTCGAATGGGAGCATCCAGAGCCGTTGAAAGGATTTTCACCCATTTATTATTATTATAACAGCGAGCAAGGACGTGCGATCGGTGTGGCCTTCGATTGCACCTCAAGTTCGTAATACCATAAATATTTCTCGCATTCGATGCTGAGATTGGGAGCGAGAATTCGGGGTACCCTAAATGATGGGAAATTTTTTGCAGGATGCCACGTGGAGATCACTGAAACCGATCGACACACGAGGATATTGCCGATATCCACTTGGACGAAGCAAGAAGTGGTGAGGCCCGACAGATTGGTTCTCATGATACGTGCCAAGGGCGTGGTGTTAGTTCCATTATTTCTGCTGCCCGCCACGCCGGGGTAAAGATCAATCGCTTTATTTCAACCGAAGGAACACCTCGTACACCTGTGTAATCCGCACTGACCATAGGTACTACGCTCTATCTCTTGGAGAATCGAACGATGGAATATACTTTATGAAGAATATGTATCCGAAAGTGAGAATCTTTCACAAGCAGAAGACTCCTAGGCCCATTTTCACTACTGACTCTTGGACGAATATAACTATAAAGTTAGTAGCGAGTGCTAAATCTCTTGGTCTATTAAAGTTTTTTCATACAAATTTTCTTCATAAAACCTAGATGGAAGGAGACCACAATAGATGTGATTTGGAACGACACCGAGGTATTGCACTATGTGCACGACAGTCCTCTACTATTTTATTACTTTTCGCTTTCCGTCGACCCAGGCGGTTGGGCGACTTGGACCGCAAATTGCATTCCACCAGGTATATCAATTTGTTTATTTAGAACACTAATTTTTAATTTAACTTATTCGTTGCTGACGCGAACTAAAAATTCAAAACAGACATTGACGGGCCACCGTTAGACGGAGGCTGGTCGGAATGGGGACCTTGGGCATGCAGTGCGAGTTGCGACGGTGGCACAGGAATAAGAAAACGAGTTTGCAACGCACCCGAGCCGAATGTTAAGGGTGAGCCGTGCATGGGTCCCAGTATCGTGAGCGGGCCGTGTAATATGATAAAATGCGGCGACATTAACGAAGGTACAATTGAATCGATGCTCAATTGCCATCTTGTTGTTCACTCACTTATTCACCAATAATATACGATGCCTCGATTCCTAACAAAGACGCGGAGGCTCTGATAAAGCGAAGAATAACGCGAAATTACACCGCATTATTCGTGGAAGAGGGTAAATCTGTAACGATCCCATCAGATCCTGATGTTATTCGACTGATTACAACGGAATCTCCCAATCCTGACGTACAGTGGTCTCTCAACGGTATATTTATTCAAGAAGTAAAAGATAGGATCGAGATCAAGGATTACAACGTCGGTGCGTTCACCGAAAAATCTTGATAAGCTTCTTGACTAATCTCTTTGTCGTTCGTGCCTTTCAGAAATACGCAAGGCTATACTCAACGACTCTGGTGTCTACACTGTAACCCTCCGCAGGGTGGACGAATCGTACATGGTGTTCAAGGTGGTGACGCTCGCGGTGCTACCGAATAGGGAAAGCCTGACGATCAGGGAAACCCTTTCCATCACCGTGTTCTGTCAATGTGTTATCCTAGGCTACCTCTACACCGATCTTAAGGTGTCTTGGACGATAGAAGACGAAGTGTGGAAGGATTATGGTATCACGTTGCCGATAGCTGTAAATGTCGATCACGTCCCTGCCGTAAACAAGTCGCACGAAGGAATGTGGAAATGCGTCGTAGAGCAGAGCGACTTCGGCTTCAGGTGGACGACCAACGTGATTCTCGTTAAAGGTATTTACTACTACCGCTGTTCACCGGTGCTATGGGGTACCGTGAGGTGGAGAAAGGATAAAAGGATAGGAGGATGAGCGCATTCAAGCGAAGAATGAATCGCTTAAGATGCTCTATGTCTATGAATCTATTTCCAAGTTCTAGGTCCGCCGAATTGGCGTACCCACCTGATGGAGGACAAGCTGACGCGTCCGATCTTCGGATGGATGCCCAGTGAAGCGTTTGTACAAGTGGCGGCATTGGTTTTATTTTTATTAATTATAGGTTGCATAATTGCATGCTGCGTCGCTTTTATACGGTGAGCAGCATCATTGGAACGAATTTCTGCGTTAACTAGACGCGAGTAGGTATGTTACTGTATTGTGATATTATGTTCAAGCTTTCGAGAGAGTTTGAGAATCCAAGCCCCTGCGCGGAATGTTCGAATCGATCCAGAGGCACTGCGGCATAAACGGAGACGACCACGGAGGACGACAAAAGATGATGAAGTTACGCTCTTCCCATTTGAAGAGGCGAAAGCTCCCACGATTGAGGACGAAGAAGGGAAAGTTAAAGAAGATGAGAAAAAGCTGGGGGAAAAAGATGAAGGAAAGCTGGAAAATAAAGATGAGAAAAAGTCGGATATTAAAGACGAGAAAAAGCCGGAAATTGAAGATGAGGGAAAATTGGAAGATGAGAAAAAATTGAAAAAAGAAGATGAGGAAAAGGCGGAAAGTAAAGATGAGAGAAAGCCGGAAAAAGAGGATGGAAAAGAGCCGGAAGAACAAGATGAGAGAAAGCCGAAAAATAAAGATGAGAAAAAGCTGAAAAAGGAGGAGAAAACGCCCGAAAATGTAGATGCGCAAAAGCTGCAAGATAAAGATGCGAAAAGGCCGGAAAAAGAAGATGAGGGAAAATTGGAAACAGAAGATGAGGAAAAGGCGGAAAGAAAATATGAGAGAAAGCCGGACAAAGAGGATGGAAAAGAGCTGGAAGAACAAGATGAGAGAAAGCCGAAAAATAAAGATGAGAAAAAGCTGAAAAAGGAAGAGAAAACGCCCGAAAATGTAGATGCGCAAAAGCTGCAAAATAAAGATGCGAAAAGGCCGGAAAAAAAAGATGAGAAAAAGCCGGAAAAAGAAAATAAGGAAAAGTCGAAAAAAGAAGAATCTGCGAAACATCAACCTTGCACGCCAAAGAAAACGCACACACCACTTGCGAAAAAAATCGCCGCATTGGTATGTAAAAATAACGTGCATTCGACGGACGGATTTTTTAATAAAGTATGGTTTCAACAGTTTTCCATCAACAAGAAAAAATCAACGGAAGAGGAACCTCTTATACCTCCGGAGGAAAGTGTACCTGAAAAATCTGATGAAGCTGTGACAAAACTGGCTGCAGTTCATAAAACTCTATTGCCAATGGTATGTAATTATCTTTTTTATATTTGACGAATAATAGTAAAATAACAATTCTGATTCACTTCTCAAAAAGGAAAAAGCTGTTGAAGAGCCTATTATGAAGCCTGCTGAAAATGGTCCTGAAAAACCTGCTTCACAGCCTACTAAAACACAAGAACCCTCTAAATCTGTCACTATCGCACCCCCAAAATCAGCAAAACCCATTCCCTTAACGGTACGCAATATCTATCTAGTCAATTTCAAAAAAATGTAACAAGTATTTCTAACTATATTAATTCTCTCAGACGACGCAGCCCAAAATACGAGCCGTGCTACTTGACAAGATGCGACGTGAAGCAAGTAGCGCGAGGAAAATTGATCCAACGGAAGAGAAACTACCTCAAACAGAAACTGATCATCCAGAAATACCTCAAACAGAAGCTGGTCTCTCAAAAATATCACAAACAGAACCTGATCTTCTAGAAATATCTCAAACAGAAGCTGATATCCCATCGAGGTCGATTGCTGTTCGCTACGCGGAAACAATACCTAGCCTATCCGAAATAGAATCGACCGTAAAGCACCCGTCTAAGAAAATGAAATTGGAATTGGAAGATTCGTTGGATCAGGGAGCCCAAAGATTGCCACGGGAAATGGAGAAAAGCTCAAGCGAAGATTCCTTAACCGAAACACCCCATAAGCAACAGGCTTGGAGACTGCGGCAGCAAATAGAAGAAGAAACATCGTTTGAAGCGGAAACATCGGAAATGGAAAGTCCAGACCGTATACCACACTTTTGTGGCAGACGATGGTGTCCACGCGGAAGAAGGACAATATCGACTGTCTACGGAAGACCAGAAGAGCGAAGACTAATTTCAGAAACCGACACAGACAACGAAAGCGAATATTAGTTCTCACAGTGAAGTTCTCATTTCGAAAATAAACAATTAAATTATCGGACCACAGATATAATAATTCTCGAGAATTAAACGCGGCAAAGTTGTACCGCTCGGACGATTAAAATCGCCGCGTTAGAACCCATTGGCAAAAATCGAGCGCCTTTCTGCTGCACGGCGGGCTCGATGCTACTAAATAAGAATGAAAGGGATGATCGGGCGGCGTGCCGTTGCCGCGTAAGGAGCCTAGCGCATTGAGTAGAAGAGGAAGAAGAAGAAGAGGTGTGAGTCGAATACGTGCGTGCAGTAAACGCATAAAGCGAGACGTTTGCACGCGATACGCGTGCGTGGTGGTGCACGCGCGCGCACGCCCGATACACTCTTCCACATCAAACGAAAGAAGACCGAGATAGTCTCTCCTCTCGGAGAGCGGAGACCACTATACTCCCTTGGTAAGTATTCGGCTCGCTCCTTTATTTATGCGGCCACCGCCAATTTTCAGCAGTAGCGAGTTACCGATTGGTGGGTTCCAACGTATCCCCCCGATACCACTGGCGGAGCCATCGGTGATGGATGAATAAAGGGAGCGCGGACCGTGAGGACGCGGGATGAGGTGGAAGGTAGATCAGTAGGGGAGAGGGAAGAGGAGAAGAGTGGAAGGAGGAGGGAGCTGAGGTGAGGCAGGTTGGCAGGAGGAGATCGGCGGTAGGACAGGCCCGAAGGAGGAGCAGCGAAAGAGGGAAAAAAGGACTTCGGGTGGCTGATAGCTGGAAACGGTAGGGAGGGTAGAGAGGGAGCCAAGAGAGATGGAGAGAGAAAGAAAAAGCTAAGAGAGAACGAATGAAGAAGAGAGAGAAGAGGGAGCGACAGGTGCCCAGTCGCCCACGTGGGTTCTCCCTTAAAGCGGTGAGGCTGTGCTGCTGTTGCTGCTGCCGGTGGAGACGCACGGTGGAAGGACGAAGAGGACGACGACGGCGACGAGGACGGCCGCGGCCGGCTTCCTTGTGCCGGCTGAGCGGACCGACACTCGCTCTACACTCGAGCTACACTTGCGCCGGAGCGATCATAGTGGGGCAGAGGTACAGTGGCGTAGCGCACGACTTTCCTCAGGGGCAGCTGGGGTGAGTCGTAAGCTTGAACAGTCTGCGCTTCGCTCGTCCTCGAAGAGATCCATAACTCACCGTACTATCTCTCTTTCAGGTAACACCGTCCACTGCTTCCTGCTCTTTCGTTGGATCCAAGACACCGTGGAAACCAGCTCATCGTCACCGAACGAGAGTCTCCTTCTGGTCCCGCGTGATTCGAGCGCGCTCGCTAACTCGGCATACTTAGGGAGAAGCCGGCGCGTCCTGCCACGCCAAACTGGTAATGGAGTGGAAGGGAGCGCCGAGCCCCCGGGGCTCTCCTCCGGCTACGCCGCTGAATGAGGGCCGGAGAGGGCCAGGCACGCCGAGTGGGAATAGAAGGCGAGGAAGGGGAAGGACTACCCATTCGGTAGCAAATGCTGGTAACCCGTCGCAAGGTCAAGATCAGTCGGTTAATCCCATCCAGTCAGCCGAGGGCCTTGCACCTTGCACGACGAACGACCCGCCTCTCCTTCCTCGCGTGTTCTCAAACGTCATACACCACGGGTGCCCAACGTCGGTCTTTCATGCGCCAACGCAATCTCTCGCGCAGATTCGTCGTGTAGTTTCCCAGAGAGGGAAGCTCGAGGATAAGCGTGAAGATTCGTGTGGTCGACGTGAGCACCGAGCACGTTGTCCGTCGGGTGGCACGAGTACTCTCGTCACGAAGAGGAATCTTTCTCGATCGTTGCTTGGTGGACAGTTTGTCAGTTGAAAGTCGTGGTCCACGCGAGTCCACGACTCTTTCGATGGACACTAACGATCGTTATTGATAATTCCGTTCTACCTAAAACGTTTCGAGCCTCCTCCTCCTCGCCTACCGATCTCTCACCCGGCTGTCCCCGTTCACTGGCAGAGCGTCCGACGGAGCGGAGGTGTCGAAAGTGGTGGCTCCTAAAAACCTTCCCTCTCTCGGGGCCCCTCTGTTATGGAAACTTGCGTCCTCATACCGAAGGAATTCTCCTTGGTCCTCGCCAGCGATCAGCCCCACTGCAAGACCCTCTTCAAGAATGACGCGGGCACGTTGGTCACGGACGTGAGGATATCGGTATGGTCCAACGTCTTCATCCCAGCTGGCACCCTCATCTATCCCTTCCAGGGATCCATTCGCTTCGACAAGATCGACCTTTACTCCCTGCTAGATGACAACGACGTAAGTACATTGGTTCTCTTTATTTATGTAGAGTCCCCACCCTCGTTACCCAGACGCCAAGGATCGTGAATGAAGCCTCTCGTGAATGAAACGAGACGCGGCCTCTTCTTCATTGAAGAGTTTTCTTGTTTCACGTAGTTCGGAGCTTGTAATTAGTATGTTGATATTCGAACGATTCTCGTTACAGAAATTGATAACTTGGGTGTTACTCGAGTGAGTTTGGTACGGTCAACGTAAATTGAGACGTGATCCGATGATTTGGTGGTGCGAAAAGTATTCGTCGAAGCGCAATTCGCTCGTTTCACGTCTAAGAGATACTGGCAACAGTTTTCAACGTTATCGAGAGGTGTCTTCGATCTATTCTACCTTCTACTCCCTATCCTCCTTCGCCTCCTTCGATCTTCTCCGGCTGTGCTACTACGTACGGCTCCCTCCACGGGATCGTCGCTCATTAAAGCGATCCGCTTTTAGATCAGACGGGAGTACGGCTGCTACGACGAGGTCTTCTTCTCGAGCTACAATCTTAACAAGCGTCAGTGCAATTGGATAAGGTTCCTCCGTATCGTTCAGACGTACGACGAACAAGTTAATCTCATCGGCACGAAGGTGAAGGGTGAGTCGACACGTTTACTCGAGTCGTTTACCAGCCGACCCATTAAGGGGGTATTATTTTAACGCGTCGTTAGGCGCACCGGGTAATCCCACCACGATTGCCCGCTAACGAGCCACACCGTTGCAGAGCGATATTTCACTAAATTTTCCGAGGGAAATTAAGCCCGCGAATCCGGTCCCATTCAGACGCATCGTGTAGGAAATGGAGCGAAAGCGAACATGTTGGAATTTAACGTGGAGGATGCAAATGCGCTTATCTGAGAAAGAAATTAACGGATAAGAAATTCGACGAAAAGTCTGGGTGGGTAATATTGGAGATACTACCGTAGCTTTTTGCGTGAAAGCGTCTTTTTGGTTGCGCGTTGAGTGATTAGAAATACGAAAGAAAATTGAGAAATCTATTTAAACAGAAGATAACGACATTAATGAATTGTATGAGCCCACTTACACGAGGTACGATTAGTTGTAAAATGATTTTATTGAGTACAGGATAATTAAATGAAAAGGATCTCAAGTAATGTCATAATTGCACGTACTATATTTATGCTAAGTTATTGGTTAATTCCACTATTCATTTTTGCTAAATTAATGTCATTGAAGAGCGCATAAGTCACACGTCAAACGTACCTAAATAGAGTTCCAAATTTTTCATTTTTAGTCTAAAAATTCAATTGTTTTCCCTATCCATCCACAAAAGAGAAATGCCTTAAGGGTTGGAGGTCAAAAATCGAAAGTTGTACCATTGAAGCGCGTATGAATAACATATAACTCTTGTGTATTTCTTGAAATTTCATTTTTAGGCACGACCGTAAAGGGAGTGACTTATTAAAGAGTAGTCTCTCACAATCAATTATTCCTGCTAAACGAACTGGACTCAAATTTTAGTTCAAACGGAGTTTGAAAGCGCATGAATAGCACATAATTATATATTTTTTCGTGATTCCTCCATCATGTGGGAGGGCCAACTGAACATAGAATTGGGTTTTGACAGTTTTCAATCTTCTGTGGCTAATAACATTTTGAACCATAGCTTTGCTCTCATATGCTCCATTCCCTTAGCAAAGCTCAGCAAGAGGTACACATACGTATTACAATCGCGTGTCTATCTCGTTCCGTTAGCGGGCTACGACAGATTCTTTGTTCGGCCGGAGCGCAAAACAAGACCTCCCTTTCCCCGCACATCCATCTACGATGCAAGCGCGCAGACATGCGGGGCCCACGTGGTGAAAAGCGGCCCATGATCTATTTTGAGACCATCCACCACACGGTCACACGGCTCGCGATACATAAGTTATAACGAACACAAAAGCGGCATCATTACATCTCTAACTTCGACGGGATCATCATTACATATTAATTTGAAAGACGTTTTCACGTGAAAGGCACGAAGCTAAGCCGGCGGCTAATTTGAATTAGCTTAGCCGATGATTTGCACGAGATCACGTCCTCTTCGGTAATCGTAAACGCTTGGGATCAAGGTATGCGGTTTGTTTCAACGACCACAATGTGTCAAGCGTCGCCGATCGAGGTAAACTAATGTATCCTTTACACTTTCCAGATTAGCAAGGACGCGCTCCCTCCGCGAGCATCTCGAACGTTACATTCCTACGGATCGACGCATTAAGATAACCGAGCGGTAATTAAGCATCGTTCGGTCGCTCCACATTAGCCGGTTTTTATCCGTCCGCTCCCGATAGTCTCCGCTCGTGCAAAAAACCGCGAAGAACCACCTAGAGCTTATCTCTCTCTATCTCTATCTCTCTCAAACACACAGACTCCTTTCTGCACGCGCGTGCGAGCCGATCTTCCTGCTCTTCTTCATCGCTAATCCAATTCCAGGCGAGCCGATATTCGAGGTGATAAAGGACGTTCAACCCGACACAGAACTGGTGGCTTGGTTTCTTCCTGTGGCGCAACAGGATTTCGTCTTCATCTCACACGACATGTGCTCGAGATCCGCTATCTACAGGTGCACGATCGACTCCATTCTAGATGGTAGGTACAGAAATAATATTCGAATATTCGTCCTGAATTATTCTACCTGTGGCGCACTCGCTAACGATCATCCCGATAATTTAACAACGATCCTCAATTGCGCGCTCACCCCTTCAATTATCCGATCGTAGGGACTTGGGACAATTCGGCGAGGCATCGAACATTTTTTTGTCCCCTCCGCGCTTTGATCGTGCGGTTCACTCTCCGTTCTCCCTCTTCTTCCTCCTCCTCTTCTTCTTGTGGTCCTTCTTATTCACCTTCTTCCATCCGTCGGTCCGTCCAACTGTCCGCTCGTCCACCAGCTCGTCCTTTTTGGCCCCTGAAAAGTTCGTAAGAAATACCGTGCCAGGAGTGTACGACTAAGGACCCCGTCTAGCCGCCTTCGGACCATTGTACTGTCCTTTATTTCCCCGCGTGGTGCCCGCACGAGGAGTGGACCGCCTCGGCACCGAGCGCGCGCGCATTTGAATCGCATGCGGGCGCAAAACCCCTCTGATCTTCCCCGACAAAAATGCCGCCGCATATTTGCATTTCAGATTTGTTAGAGAGGCCGGTCTCATTGTTTTCGTTTCCGATTGCGCGCCCGATTGCTCGCTACGCTCGCTCGCTACGCGAGCTTTCGCCGCGTTCTATCGAGAGAACCGCGAAAGAGGAGGAGGAGGATGGAGAGAGGGTGGCGCACTCGCGTGGGGTAAATCCATCGACAGATTTTAATGGTATCGCGGTAACCGAGATGCGCGATAAAAGCGACCGGCGAATTCCGAGCGGCAGATAAACGGAAGGGCGCGCCGGATATTGCGAGTAATTGGTGAGCAAAGGGTGGAATTTTCACTCGGCATTCCCCCGTTGTGCCGTCAACAATGAGATCCTTTCAGCTCCTTCGAATTTTTTTTTTTATCCGACACTCTTGAATCATTTCTTGCAGAATCTCCCTTGGACCTCTCGATGGCTCTCCTCTCGCATTCATCCTCGACCATTCCACACTCTTACTACGAGATGGACGAGTACGAGTCCACGTCCGAGGAATCGTCCTCTTCTACACTCTCCCTAGCGGGCGATCATCTCGACTGCAGCATCCTCACGACCATCAAAAGGGGCGAGAGGGTCCTTCTGCCGTGCGAGGTTTGCGGCAAGTCCTTCGATCGGCCCTCCCTCCTCAAGCGACACATGAGAACTCATACAGGTACGCGAGTGTACGAGGGTTTAGGGGCTCCAAGGTGGATAATGATACCAATTCGGTGCACGGGGACCGCTAATGGCCCCGGCTAACTCGAGACTCCACGGAGAATTGGGACTCTATTCGGAGTAAGCACGGGTGGCGTGTTTCGAGAAGACCACGAAAAAGAAAAGGGGTCGGAGAAGGAGACGAATGAATTCACGCGGGTTTATTTCTTTTTTTCTTCGTTTACTCGCGATTTTTATTTTTCAAGAGTAAAGTGCTGTTTTTTGAGCCTTCTCTCTTTCTCTTTCCGTACTCGCATATTCGCGATGCACGACGTGATTGTTAATATAAGAAAATTGCGAGGAGGGAGATGAGCGCGGCACGCGATTCTTTTTGATTCAGTAGCAATTTTTATTCTCAAGAGTAAAGCGCATTTTTTTAAACGTTCAATCTTTCTCTTCGCGCTTTTACACATTCGCGACCAGCGACATGGTTTGTAATATGAGCAGTTTACAAAGAGGGAGACGAACGAATCCACGCGATTCTTTTTTGGTCCAACTGTATTTTTTATTTTCAACAGTAGAGCGCAATCTCTTAAGCGTTCTCTCTTTCCCTTCCCATTCTCGCACATTGGTGTTCCGCGACACGATTCGTAATATAAGAAGTTCACCACGATCCGCGAAGCGTATTTTCCGCGACTCTTCCTCTTTTCTTTCGCGCGAGCTGATCGTGCGGGTAATTGCATACAGCGACGGTATCACTTACGCCCTTATCCAACACGCTCGTACACTCACGCGAGTGGCCAGCGGATTCTCGTGGAGATTTGCGGTTTTCGCGATTGTTTTTGTCCTCGACGGCGACGACGACGGCGACGCGTCCTCGCGCCTATCGAGAAGACTTTCCAGTAGAATTGTCGATATCTCGTCTAGCGACGTTTTACGAGGTTTCACGGCGAGGTGAGGCGAGGAGAGAAAAGGAGAAGAGGAGAAGGGGCTCGTTTCATTTCCGTTCGATGAAACGGGCGCGGACCGGCGGCGCCGCCACTTGCGACAACTTTCTACGCGACCGAAAGTATCGTCCTCGGCGTAAATCGATCTAATTAAAATCTTCGGCCCGCGTCTTACACGAGAAAAATCTCATCGAATGAAGAATGCGCGTGCTCTCTTGAAAATATCATCTAGGAGAGAAACGAGAAGAAAGAGAGAGAGAGAAGAGAAAGAGAGAAAGGGGTGTTCCGCTCCCGTATAAATCGAGTCTCGAAATTATATAAAACACCTACCGGTACCTCTCCACTTCGCAACCGTCGGGTAATTCAGCATTGGTATTAAATTGAAGGGGAGAAACCGCATGTCTGCATGGTGTGCAACAAGGGTTTCTCAACCTCGAGCTCCCTCAACACGCACAAGCGGATCCACAGCGGTGAGAAGCCTCATCAGTGCCTCGTGTGCGGTAAGAAGTTCACGGCCTCGTCCAATCTCTATTATCATCGGATGACTCACATCAAGGTAAGCTCTCCCCTATGCCTTTACTCGAACAGCGAAACGGAAGCTACCATTCACGAAGGATACCGGTGAATCGTGCTGTCGCACTCGCGTGTTCGTAACGGAAATTCTTTTCGAGACTTTTTTCGCTCGGCATTCACCGGCTCTCTCGGTAAACTCATTCGAAGGAGGTTTACCAACACGAAGCCGAGGATACATCTCCATTCACACGGATCGAAAGCATCCTCTATTAATTCAACGCTTAGGCCCCTTAGCGATAACTAATCCTTCGCTATCCCTTCCACCGATCGTTCTCCGTACTCTCTATCAGGGCAGAAGCGCTTGCGAACAAAGTCAAGGGGAATGCGAACGGGTCGCTGAGCACAGTGGCACTGACTTCCTCGGATATTCAACGGACATTATTAATATCCTCCGATACGTCGGATGTCCATTAATTATCCTGCGCGACGTGCCGCGCGACGCGGACTTTTCTCCAGGCACATCCGCACATTTCTCTCTCTCTCTCTCTCTCTCTCTCTGTCTTTCTGCTTCTCGCTCGTTCGATTATACGAGCGGAAATAATTAATGTTACCGAACGATACCCCGTGCCAGCCAGATACTACCATCCGAACGGAAGTTGCGTCGATATTATCTATACGGATGAATGGACGTGAGAGAAAGAGAGGGAGAGAGAGAGAAGTCAGAAATAAAGACCACGATTTCTTATCGAAAACGCGCTGACGGGCCCTCGAGGTGTTTCTAAAACCACCACGATGTAAAATCTCAATTTCTTTCCGAGAGAACAAGATCCTTCCATTAATTCGCGCCTCGACCAAAGAGCACTTTCCTCTCTGTATTAAAATTCGACGATTCTCCAATTACTTCGCGCTTCCGAAAGAATTCTCATCGGGAGCAGAGTTCTGCGCGCCCCTTTTGCACCTCTACCCCTTCGGCATGGTCGTGACGCCGTTCCAACGTGGCGAGGCGATGCATCACTGGAGGCCGTGGATCGCGGGGTACCTCAATAACGATGCAAACACCGGTACGACCGCACGCCCGCTCGCGTATCCACAGGTTTATTGCGTACAACACGCGCGTACCTATCTCCACGGTTTTATTCATATCGGCCTCTTTGGAGAAGCAAGAGTAGAAGGAGAGGTGGTTGCCGTTCCTCCCACCTTTCCTCTCTCTTAACAGAAGCGCGCGTGTTCTCTGGCGCGTAAGCCTGGTAGAACTCGAGTCGCAAGGACTCGAAGGAAGTGGACGAGGAGCGAGAAGGAGGAGGGAAGTCGATAGGACCGGTAGCGCCGGGCGCAAGGGCTGTTTACTGTACGCTCATCGGATATCCATTAAATATCCAGAAGGTCTCTCTTAAGCGAGATATCTCCTCGGTAGTGGCGCGGAATGTCCTGCGCCCCGCGGTGCTTCTCCCAGTCCCTGGTGCGCCTCGACTCTCACGTAATGAGAGTTTTGGCGTCTCGCGACGAGAGCCGCTTTTGATTCAGCGACACGCGCGTTCAGCCGCCGGCCGATCCATCTTCCAGATCCTCCTGATCGGCCGTGGGAGCGGAAGAACTGAGAGGATAGTTTCTTTTTGTCATTCTTATTTCAACAGGTTAGCGCTGGTAAAGCTGTTTCGAAAGATATAATCGTGAAGTTGGTATATAGTTAGAGATCTTCGTAGGATGCTAGAGACTTACTTTAGTTGGAGATTTCTAACTGAAGTCTACGTCCGAGAGCTTTGGTCCAAGCCAGATTCGTCGTAGCTTTAAGTTTCTTTCAATTTGGCATTGTGATGTATTTGAATGAGTACACGCGCTTTCATGTATATCACGCTTGAGGTGCGTGTGCGTGTTTGGAGAGTGACAAGGCTCTGTGTGCCGACGCGATCGACACTTCACTTTTCGACCGGACTCTGGGATACGATATACAGTAACTATTAATGTACAAGTGTGATTTCATATTTATAAATGCTCTTTATCAAAACAAGAATATCGAAGTGGAACTATTAATTCAGATTCTGGACACCACAGGCATATACCGATCGATAAGATTCATTAATTTACTCTGAACAAGGTTTCGTAATATCGAGGTTGCTTAAGTTTCTTCAGGTGAAACGAAAATTTGAGTAGAGCTTACGTCACGCTCCTGGATCGTCGTCGCTCGAGAATGAAATCTCGACTAAATTTACTCGCCAGTCTGCTCGAACCTTGGCGCATCGCTCTCGATTCGACATCGGCCACCTCAGCTTCCCTTCTCTCTGCGCTCTCACGCGTTCACGCCCCTTATCCGTTATCCTCTCGAGAGACTCGAGATTACGCGCACCGGATTAATCAATATCTGGTAAGTACCAAGGAACTTTCATCGACTGGATAGGATACTCCGTGCGTTAACTTTGTCATTTCAGCCTCTCGGCTTCCTCCTCTCGCCAGCCTCCAATCCTCTCTCTCTCTCTCTCTCTCGAAGACCAATCTGTAACATCCTACGCGAATCGTCTCGTTTCGCCGCATGCGTTCACCGGTTTTCCTCCCATTGGCTCACCCTCCTCCTTCGGTACTTCTGTTCCTCTCGCTCCAGCTCGCGCCACCTCGTCGTGCCTACGCGTGTTGTAACTTCGCGTAAGCCCGGTGGACTCGATCGTCCTGGTGTTGCTCCCGCGGTAGCAGGTAGCCGTTAACGGAATGGAATAGAGAGAAGAAGAAATAGCGCGCGCGCGTGAGCGCGAGCGGGTAAGACCGGTGGCTCGTCCCGCTCTTGCTGGCCGTAAGAGGATCGCCGCGGAAACTGAATATTATATATTCATCGAATATCCAGCGCGCATCCGCGCTCGCGCGCATTCGCGACGGTGAAGGAGAACGAGGATGAGGACTACTCCCTTGGGGCCCGCATCATCCGCCACGATTAGAACGTCCATTAGGCGTTCGTTGTTGCCTTCCACGCATCGCGTCTCTTACGTCTCTAGCTGCACGTCTCTAATTGTACATCTCGTCCTCTCTCTCTCTCTTTCTCCCGTTTCTTCGATCTATCGATCTCCCCTTCCGCGAAACGACGATCGTAGAGAGCGAACCGGGGCAATCCTCGTGCTCGTAGCAGTCTCGCGCAAATCGTCCCGAACGATCTTAATGGAACAGAAGGCAACGTATTTCGATGATTTCTTCCTACCACGCCGTAAGCAACGTCACGTCGTTCAACGTCTCGTCAATTATTCCCGTAGATTCTTCGGAACGATTCATTAAGCGCCTTTATTCGATCGAGGCATCTTCTCCTTACGGCGCCTTTTTATTATCTCGACGAGTTTGGGGTCGATCCAGGGCGAAGCAACGGTTTCTCGACGATTTCGATCCTCCTCGCTTCTTCGCCTTCAGCCTCGATGAAAGTCGTCCGCGCCATTTTCATCTGCCATTTTCGCAGCGCCTCGCTCATTTTCCTCGGTGCGGTAAAACTGGAGCGAGCGTCGACGGCGCGTCCAGGACAACAACGACGACGACGACGACGACGGCGGGACGGAAGCAGGCGCCTTTCTAGCGCTAGAGTGGCACTTTGGAAAGGCAGTGAAGAGCGGAAAGTGATGGAAGAGAGAAGAAGCGTAGTGAAGGGCGCGAGAGAGAGAGAGAGAGAGAGAAAGAGAGAGGAGAGCGAGTGGCAAGGGCGGGGCCGAGCGGGTGAGTGCACAGGAGGGGATGCAAACTTTTTATTTATCGGAACGGAAACCGTATGAGTTTCTCTAATCCCCCGAAGTAATGATATCTCGGAGAGCCATATAGGTTGGTCTGCCATCAGCTACTGTAATTGGCCCATTACTTGCTACCGCTTGGAATGCAATCCAATTAGAGAGACAGAGAACGTACCCTGAGGCCGTTTCCACCGCGTTACCTACCGTCGTCTTCTCTCCTCCTGTCTACTCCGCTCCTCCTCCTCCTCCCAAGGGATCTCCACCACCCCTTTTCTCCCTTCTCCATCTCTCTCTCTCTCTTTCTTTCATTTACTCTCGTCCACTCTCTCACCACCCTGCGCCAACGCGTCCTTTTTCTCCTCTCCTTCTTCTTTCACCATCCCTATCCCAGCTCTCGTTCGTCCAAAGGAACGGACACGCATGCGAAGGGAGTGACGCCGTCCCAAGCGTCTCTCTTCTTCTCTCGCATTCTTCACCTCCTCTCTCCTTCCTTTTTCTCTCTCGATGTCCAAAATCTCCTTGGATCCAGCCCGCGAGGAAGCACCGGGTTGCTCTCTCATGTGCCTCGAGGATGTTAAGCGAAATTGTGCGCTTCGTGGAGAAGGGTGTGGACGATCGAAGGTGTGGAGGAATTGTGGATGGAGATTCGAAAAGGCTGGAAATCGTTTGGTATCTTGACACTCGTGTTTAAGGGGAGTGAACGCGTGGAATAAGAGACGCGTATAAAATTAATAGAATTTTTGCGTCGACGAGGAGAACGGTGGTGGGGTGGAGGCGCTAATTAAAATTAACGATCTCATTTGGCCTGCGCACGAAAGGGCCCCCGAAGCGTCTCTCCCGCCGTGGTGGCGGTGGTTACGCGCGATCGCAGGTAGGCCAACGTATGCCGCAGCTCATGCTGATATCGGCATGAATATGCATGCCAATGTCGATGGGGTAGACGGTGACGTATTTCGGCGCGCCTCGTACACCAGATTCGATTCTCTCTCGCGCGAGCATTTTCAATCGACGCTAATTCTCGAGTGTCGTTGCTGGTCCGGGTAAAAGAAACTGCCAGATGGTCATGAACCCTCGTGTACATTTTTCTCAGTGCAAATTTTTCATCTTCGTTAAATGAAATCTTTTTTTTCGTTTTATCACCCGACGTTCCAGTACACTTCTGGTTTTAACCGTTTAAGTCCCAAGCGACGTGATCGCGCTCTTCAGATTTCATGTCGAAAAAGCCCTGGCACACTTTAAGGTTCGTTTATATCTGCAGACGTTGAGCGTGCCCGACACGTGCCGTGGCTGATAAAATAATATTCTTTAATGCAATGTGTATGAACGTATTCATAACACAAACGTACACGTACAACGTGTGTCAGGTAACGATAGATATAAATACGTTCATACACATTGCATTAAAAAATATTATTTTGTCTGTCACGGCACGTGTCGGGCACGCTCAATGTCTACAGATATAAACGAACCTTTAAAGATATCGACAACTGACGCTGCACTCACAGACCACGTCGAAGTAGCGCGCTCAATTTTACTAACGCACGTACATCATCTAGCTCCCTTTTTTAATAACAAATAATACAACCAACACATTCCGCATCTCATTAGTTTCAGTTATCGCGCTCTTCGGCATATTTCGACCGCGTTTTTCCAATTACCCCTGTGACTCAAACGGTCAAGACACGTACTTTTAAATATCCATCGAGTCCCGCTCGCGTTTCGTAAAATGATCGACCCGACGATGGCCTCTTCACGGTCAAGCATCCAGAAGTATGCACCACCCATATCCGAAGGTCGAGTCAAGCCCGCATAGACTCTCCTGCGGATCATATAAATTATTGAGCTCGCGAATCCACTGGAAGCGTCTCCGTAATTCATCGCTCCTCGTTGTCGTTAAACAGTAATTATTCCGCGGTACCGAGGCTGCTGCTTCTGCTTCTGCTCCTGCTACTCCACCTCCTCCTCCTCCTCTGCAGCTGCAACTCGGTTGGCCGCTCGAAACGGGGCGTGCGCGAGCGCGCTCGACGCCGTGCGTATTTACGCGCGCGTACTCCGAGTGGACGCACACGCGCGAGCCAAAGAGGTACGTCGGCTCGGCGAATGCCTTATCGGCAGGTGCATCTAAGATTACGCACGCACGCGTGTGCGTGCGTTCGCGTGTCACACGAATGCACTCGCGGTACGAGGAGGAAGAACGCTCCACCTCTTCGTCCTTCTTCCCCTGAGACTGCCGACTCGCTCTCGAGCAACGCCTTAACGAGCGGCGCGCCGAACGCGCACACCGGTTTTAGTTTAGCAAGATTATTTGCTAAGCGGCCATCCCCAGCCACGGTGAATAATTGCGAGCGAGCCATTAAGAGCTCGTGGCCGAACGATTTTTTCTCCCTTGCCGATGCTACCGAGTAACGTCACGCCATCCGAAATTCGCAACCCCTCTCGCTTACCCGTCAACCCTATCCGCCACACGTGGCTCTCACTTGCTCCGAAACGAACTCGGACTCTTTCGAATTGGTCGTAGAAACGCAAGAATTCTGACGTCGAGTTGCATATGAAAAAGCAACCTCGTTAACACAATCCCATCGCGTGACGTCGAACATTAGCGCGCTACTTTGTGATGGAACTGTGTAAGCTCGAAGGCAACACGTGTATTTTAGAGGAGCCGGTAGGATCGATTGAGTGAGTTAAATTTATGAGAATGCGCGAGCCTCGTATCGTCTCGAGGTCTAAAGCCTCGAATCGTCTTTAGTCTGTGAATTAAATGAGCCTGACCGGTGATCTCTCGGTTTCAGGAAAAGCCTCACAAGTGCTCGCAGTGCTCGAAATCCTTTCCGACCCCAGGGGACCTCAAGAGCCACATGTACGTCCACAACGGATTGTGGCCGTTTCGATGTCACATCTGCAGTCGTGGCTTCAGCAAGCCGACCAATCTCAAGAACCACATGCTGCTCCACCTGGGTAGATGCTCCAACAAGAAGTTCATCAAATCCATTCCGGACTTGTGACTGGTTTAAGATGCGCGAACGATCGGCGCGCCGGTGGTGGTGATGGTAGTTGCGATGACGATGATGATGATGATGATGATGGTGATGGTGGCGGTTGGTGGTGGTACCGGGAGATTTTACGCTCGAGATTGTGACTGGACGAGCCGCGATGCGTCTTGTATGCAGATGCGAGTGATATACATGCATAATGCGCGCGCGAGCGCGAGCGAGCGAGCTGGGCTCGTCGAGTGGCAATCTCGTCCCGGCCACGGCATGAATCGTCGTCACGAGTTTTATAAAATGTGAGAGCGCGTCGAAAATGAAGAAGGATATCGTGAGATCGTTCTTTAGGACGGGGACGCGCGTGCAATTATCAGTTGCGCGATAGCTCGATTACCATTCAATTTTAATATTCGAGAGTTTACTGTTTTAGATCAATTTTTCTCCACTTGATAATTGCACGCGGTGCCTTAGATAAAAAGCTTGCGACTAACACAGACGAGGGAGAGAGAGAGAGAGAGAGAAATGCTCAAGAGGAGATGACGATGGTGATCGAGAGAAGGAGAGTAGATGCGTCATCGTGTACAAAGATATTGTTCATTAATCGTCTTCAATCGTTGCCATTTATCCTTAATTAATTACTATACGCTTGTTGAATGCTTCTTGTGCGCGCGCGCGCCACACTTGTCATCCGTCCTAGTTATTTATGTGATTGGCGCGTGTTTCGTTGCCCGTTGCGTCATGGGCGAATGCATCTACATTAGTCCCACGTTACGTGTCCTTAAATAAATGTAACCATGTGAATCGTGTAATCCTTCGTTAATAATTGTATCAACGAGATGGTAGGTTTAGGAGGAGAGAACGAATTCGAGGATCGGCCATACAGAAAAGCTGTGGATAACCTCGAATGGCACGAAGCAGGTGAATACCCCTTTTCCCTCTCTTTTTTTTTCTGTAAATATTCTATTAAACAGAACACAATTTGGAGATGTTTAGATTGCACATTTCTCATATACAATTTCGTCATACTAAGATTCTTTGAGGAGTCACAGTTATCACTTCTTCCTTACGTCAGAGTTCGCCACTAAGCGCTGGATCCGCCGCCGCCGAGTCCAGCCTTCGAGTCGACAGGTACTTGCTTCTGGAAACAGTCCTCGAGGAACTGTGCCATAGATAGGTACAGATGTCCCTTCACCCCGGCCAGGGTGTGACTCACGTCGGGGTACACCTGTTCGTTAATTAATATAAACTCTCCGATACACGTTGTCACGCGATGCTAACACTCTCCACTACTCTTATACTCTAGCTGGTGTACCTGCTGGCGAAAGAGTATCCCCATCTTGGCGAGATGTCCCGCCAATGCCATGGACTGTTGGAACTGCACGTTGTCGTCCGCGGTCCCGTGGACCAGGTAGAACATCTTGTTGCGCAGGTGCTCGATCTTGTTGTAAACGTCCGATTCGGCGTAGCCCTTGTAGTTGGACGTGACGTTCGGCAAGCCCATGTACCTCTCGGCGTATGCCGAGTCTGCTCGCCAGGAAGAGATTAAAATTCGATTAGGGAAGTGAAGGCGAGCGGTAACGATTGGGCGGATCGCGTGTAGGTTTAACTCACGTCGAGCGAAGGGAGTAAGAGGATGGAATGAAGCGGTAATGGCATACCGTAAAGTTTCCATGAGACGACAGGTGCTACGCTTATCCCACACTGAAAGACGTCCTGGTCGAGTTGGGCGAGGGCGAGGGCCGCGACGAATCCACCGTAGCTCCAGCCCCAAACCGCGACTCGCCGCTTGTCCACGAAGTGCAAGGAGTCACGCAGGTATCTGAAACGAGGATGTCGTGAACTGGTTTGGTAACACGGAAGTCTCATTCTAGAGCTGAACGTGGTAAATTTGCAAATATTGGAAACAACCTGCTAGCTGGGCTAGGTCCTTCCAATAATAAAGCAATGTTGGAAATAATTTTCGAAGCTTGCGTAATTAAGCGACTTCGTCGTCGCGTAAGTTCACAGACGTGCAGCTGAACTTCGTTTGCATGTTTTCTGTATAGTTTGGCCAACTGAAGACGAACCAGGTGCCAAACTGCGTCTCAGCCCTTAGAGTAGCTCGGAATACCAGATTTTTCTCTCATTGCCGTTCGCAGGGTACGCGCGCGATAACCAGAAAGGCGACGCGACTCGACGACGAAAAAGGAGATTGCAAGGTAGAGAAACTTACTCCGTTACTTCGAGCTGATCGGCCACCTCGACCGAGCCCAGCCTATAGTAGACCTCGTGTAGCAATTTGTAGCCCTGACCACCGCTACCGCGGCCGTCGATCTGTGCAACAATGACGTTTTTCTGACTGGCCAGGAACGTGTTCCAGTCAACCTTGAACATCTCCGTCACCAACTGGGAGCCAGGTGCGCCGAAACTGTTGACAACGAGGAATGTGGATGAGCTCGCGAGAGAATTTCGATACTACGGCGCTCACAATTGTTCTCCATTAATCCAACGATTCTAAAAGCATCGAAATCTCTCGACTGTGCATTCACGTTCTCCATACGCGAGAATATAAATGAACATTCGGAGCGGAATAATCATCGTCCATCGCTCGCGAGAGTCAGGACGAAAGTCAAACGATTTCATTTAAGCGGCCATTAATCTCGGAGCGAGGCTGAGATTGGTGGAAGGGCCGGGTAGATAACTCATGTAAGCGTTGTACGTACACCTGCACGACCAGTGGATAACGCGTAATCTCGTCCTCCCTCAGCCCAGGCGGTAGATGCAGCCTCACCTGGGCGTTGTAGCCGCCGCTTATCTGCACGGGAAATGTCTTTACCTGCGGTAGCGCGATCCTCGACATTCTTTCCTGAAACAGGCGCACGTGTTTTACAGCGCGACGAGGGGTAGAATTGAGGAACTTGGAATTTAGAGAGGAGAGAATTTCCGGGACACGTGGAAATTATTCGTGGACACGTTCTCTTTTCCATCGTTCTTGCATTTTATCGCGGAATTAACGGTCCACTTCAAATTGACGATCTCGCGAGGAGAAAATCAATCGCGCTCGAGCCTTCTGCCTTGCGGTATATGGGGGACAGGTGTGTCTCCGAGAATCGCCACGATAGGAATCGTTTCTCCGTGGAATATATATTTATATTACACGAGGCCTATCCGTCGAATGGCTCATTAGGCGTCGTAATCCGCCGACCTAGGTGCGCGTCCGAGATGGTACCGTGGGGCGACCGATATAGGAAATTTGATATCGAATATCGATACGGACCCGACGACCCACAAACGTAGACCACGGCATTGATATCGCATCCTGACGTCGCTAATATGTCGTGTTGCAAGGAATGCCGAGTGCAAACTTCGGGAGAGAGAGAGAGAGAGAGAGAGAGAGAGAGGAAGAGAAAAGCAGGTTGCAGTTTGCGCACGAGATACCAAGGTCCCTGAGAATGTTGCGAGATTCGCGCCACACGCTTGGATTCAAACGACCACTGTTAGAATCGCAGTGACAAGAGGAGTAGAAAACTGCAAATTGCAGAATTATTCATTCGTATAAAAAAAAACTCTCACCGAGAGGGAAACAGAAGGCAAAAAGAGAAAACCAGACTGCAGATTGCAGTTTGCAAGCGAGATGCCACAGTCTCTGAGAATGTCGCGAGATTCGCGCCACACGCTTGGATTCAAACGACCACTATTAGAATCGCAGTGACGCAAGGAATAGAAAAGAAAACTGCAAATCGTAGAATTATTCATTCGTATACAAAAAAAACTCTCACCGAGAGGGAAACAGAAGGCAAAAAGAGAAAACCAGACTGCAGAATGCAGTTTGCAAGCGAGATGCCACAGTCACTGACAATGTTGCAAGATTCGCGCCACACGCTTGGATTCAAACAACCACTATTAGAAACCTAGTGTCGAGAGGAATAAAAAAACACTGTAAATCGTACAATTCTTCATTCATATAAAAAAAAAACTCTCCGAAAGAGTCGATTCAATTTTCTAATTCATCCCAAGGAACCGGTAAATCTGTCCTTCCGATCATCGCCTCGGATCGCTGGACTACTCGATTCCACGCCAATCCATCCTGGACTAAAAATAAGAAGATTATCCGCGCATCGTCGTCTATCGGAGAATCTTCTATCTCGCAAAAATAGAAGGGATGGATCGAGGAAGCCTGCCTCTGTTTATTCGCGCGGATCGGAAAACCATGAACGAAGGAAAGTGTGGGGAGAAGGAAAAAAGGAAAGGAAGGAGATAAAAGAGTGGAAGGAGAGGGAACGCGACTTACGCGAAGCAACGTGTTGTTCTGCAGATTGGCGATGAAGCGGGGAGTCGGCATTTCGGTCTTGTACAAAGAGACCGTGGGTATCCCCGGGCCGAGGCATTCCAGGACGAAGTAGTCGAGGCCCACGGTGGGGAACACGGCGCTGTGGTACTGGCAAGGCGGTTCGGCGACTTCTGGAAGAACACACGCGAGAAACGAATATAAATGGGGGAGAGGGCGGTGGTTTGCGCGGGATGTCGCGCGGCTCTCCCGTTTTCCGCGTATGGACATAGAGACGGGGACGCAGAAAGAGAAACACAGAGAAAGAGAAGAAAGAGAGAGAGAAAGAGAGAAAGGCACAATGCACATATGTGTGAGCACCGCGAGAGTCGACGGGAGATCGGCCGATAATCTTACGGGTTGCGAGCGGCGGTGAGCGAGCGATGCACTCCAATTAAGGGACTTAAGGATGCGAGAGCGAGCCTGCGCACCCGTAGAGGCCCATGCCCACGCGCTCAATTTGTTGAGAGAAATTTCGGGTTCGCGTGGATCCTCCCCAAGTTCTCTCGATCGTTCCCAAAATACGATCGCGCTGTAGAGAGTAATCGACCGTGGATCTCTCGCGGTGGCCTCTTGCATGTCAATCGTCGATTGAAAGAGGAAAAGAAAAGAAAAAAAGAGAGTGGAGAGATTTCTCGAAATTCACGATGCAAATGAAACCGCGCGCGCGCGATCTTAGAAATCAAGGCTAGAGGAGCGCGCAGACAATCAATGAATAGACACAGCCTAGGAGAAGAGAAAGTAAGAGAAAGAAAGAGAAAGACAGCAAGAGAGAGAGAGAGAGAGAGAGAGAGTGGGAGAGAGAGAGAAATACGAGAGTCGTGAAAAACGTTCATCTACGACGAGATACTCGGGCGGCATGCATGAGAGAAACGGAGATGCCGAGAGAAGGTGATCGAGAAAAAGTAGAAAGGTCCAGTGAGGCAAAGCGATGAAGTCCAGAGAGGGCCGAGTGAATGTGTAGGAATGGAATTTAGTGCATCGGCCGTTTAGTGTATTTAGCGTTTCGAGTCTGATCGGAATTCGATCGATTGGAAGATATTTAAGAAAAACCAACGACAACAAAAAAAAAGAAAAATCATCGCGCGATGCACAATCCCATCCCTAGTAATGAAGTCCAGAGATCTGGCGACAGTCCGTCAAGAGAGGGATGATAGCACGTGGTCGCGCGCATAATTTCATCGTGATAATTTTTCATCGACGCGATTATACACAGATTGAACAATGAGAATTTCTCCTCGCGACGGCTCATCTCCCTTTCCTCGTATCGAATCCCCGGCCCGTGAGGTGCGTCGATAGAAAAAAAAAGAAAATAAAGAAACAGTAACACTGCTCGTTCGACAAAAGCTCGCGTTCATTGCTTGCTGCGCACAGTGTTGGAACGGGGTCCGTTTCACCGACAAAATCATCGCGCAGAGCACGCGGTTAATTCCATGGAAATGCAATTCCCCGTGGAAAACGCGAACTCGCGTCTCCTTTGGGAGGCGCAAATTTCCAACGCGTTCGTATCAATCGTCAATATCAATCTTGCAAATTGAAAAACTACGAGACTCGTCGATCGAACGCTTTCACTTCTAATTTTCCAGCTCACGAGCACTGGGGGATGTTCTCCCCGCGCTTCACTTTATTTTCTTTCTCTCGAGAAAATGTGGAAAGTGCGAGTACCCCATCCCAACACTGTTTCTCTCGAACAGATAGGCTTGCGCATACTCACACGCACACACACGCAGAGACACGCGCACACACACATAAGTTTAACACGCCGTGTTAATTAACAGTCATCATCATATAGTATAACAGAGCAGAACTAATAATAATCATAATCATAAGGTATCATAATATATTGTTCAACTAACAGTGAAATTATGCATTTGGTTTGCATACCGTACTCGCTCTACTCGAGTTAACCACCCATCTCTTCCCACTTTGCTGTCCCGTCATTGTCGCAGTGCGCGCTCGTACTACGCACACTCATTGAGACGGCAAGAAAACGTGTACGTGAGATAAGGGGGAGGAGGGTCTCTTGATACAGGAATGGCCCACGAACGCATCAACGGTTGCCCACGGGCTCATCGGTATCAAATGCCTGCCGTTGGTTGCCAATAAAGCCCGCTGTTAAGAAATCGCTACAATGGGAAAGTTACGTGGTCTGTATCACGGCCGCAGCCGCAGGCTGTCGAGGGAACACACAGATGAAAAGTACCAAAGTCACATCTCTTACGAAAACAGAATCCTTCGGATGCGGTTTGCTCTTCGCTCTCGATCAATCTCCGATATTCCGTGAAGAAGTTCAAGGACCGTTCACAAGATCAAGAGAATTAATCGACAATCGAAGAGCAGAACGTCCGAACGAGTCTCCTTGTTAGTAGGCTTTCGGCGCGCGCCGACGAGTTTCCGTTTGCCCCTCGCGTGGGTGTCCCACGACGAACCACCGCCATCGGATAAAAGAATTGATCTCGACGAATCTAACTGGCCGGAAGTGACGCGAGAGTCCCGAATATATCGCGGCTGCCTGTCGAGCTACGTATTTACTTCTCGTGTGAGGTATGCATGTACTCGTCGATGTGGAAAGAAAAAAGAGAGCGGAAAAAAGAATCGATAAGAGTCCGAGTATGAGCGAAAAGATAGTAAGGTCTCTACCTCGGTGGTGGTGGTGGTGGTGGTGGTGGTGGTGCTGAAAGTGGTAGGAGGCAAGCAAGTACCCTCATAATTTTACTTTACTACTGGCATACATAACTGCGCAAGCTGCTATTAGGTGCCTAGGGGAAGGTAACTTTTCATTAGGTACATGCGCCATCCGATGCAGAATTTCGACGTAGCGAGAAAAAAAAAGAGAGATAGTAAGACGTTTCTTTCGCTAAAGTGGAGGGTAAACTGAATTCTACGAACTTCGTGAGTCACACTCTACAATCGTTTGCGATCTACGGGTAGTGTGATAAAATAGTCAAGGATACGGCATATTAATAGAAACGTTAATGAAGTGTTCTTCAAAAATCATAGAATCACATCGGTAGATTCCCTATCGATCCTCCTGGCCTGTGTAAGAAAATGCTGCGACGCGAGGTAAGCGATAATAGTGTCCGAAAATTTACTCGAAACGAAAGACCGTATTACTCTGCTAACTGGTGTACTATGCGTGTGCGTGCGTGTGTGTGCTGCTATGGTGTTAATAGAGGAAAGAATCCGAGAGCGTCGAAAGTAGCAAAAACGCAAGTGAGTGGTATCAAAAATATCAATTCTCACTTCTCTGTTCTAGATAAGAGTACAAAATGGTCTCTAGCGTCAGGAGCGAGCGAACGAACGAACTCGTAGAAAGAAGAATAATAACAGTGGGCTGGGTGTTGACCAGCGTGGCCGATCGTTTACTCACTAGTGTCAGCCTTGACCTTTTTCTCTTTTTTACTGGACCTCTCCCTCGCACGCTGCTGTTGGTGCTCCTTGCTATCAGTGGTTGTCTCGGTTTGTTGCTGCTGACCGTCCAAGTGATCGTGCCACTCGGTCCTTTCGGTCCAAGAATTGTGACGACTGGCCGAGGCGACGTGATGACCGTTTTGGACGTCGTTTCCCTTATTTGTGGGAACGGTGCAAGTGAGGCAGACCGCAGGATGCAAGGAGGAGCCCACCTGTGGTAAAAGGGAGCTGATGCGATAAAGGTGCCTCTGTCCTGGACGCATAGGCGGTATGCCTATGAAATATCTGAAAGAGATAATGGTCATCAGAATGGTAAAGTATCTTTGACGAAAAGACAATTAAAAACTTAAGTGTACAGGACAAGGCATAAGATCTGGCCCTTTTCAGGTACTCCTCGATCAATTGCTCACATGGTATTGTTCGTTTGGTCCCACGCCAGGATCCTGACCACTTCGAATCTTCCGTGGGTCAATGGTACCACTTGCTTCCGGAGAACGTTCACCCATACGATGTGTTTGTAATACCCAGCGGGCCCATCTTTGACTGGACTTATAGCGATGTAACTGGTACCATTAGCCGAGAATAAGGGTGCCTCTGGAGGAGTGTCGACCCACCCTCGATCCTCACCAGCTATCCTTTGTATTTCCTAAAGGCAAACAATCGTTCTAATCGTCCTCGAATTTTTGTGAGAGAAGAGACAAAAGATCGAAACTAACCTGACAGTGCCAGAGTGGACTCTTGCAGATTGTCACGACGGAGAGATTCTGCGCCCTGGTCAGCCACGTTATACAAACCTCAGTGGGAGAGATCCAAGAAGCTGTGGTGAAGTAGTGATCCCTGCGAAGACGAAGGAAACACGTTTAGTTTTGACGTCCTTCAAGAGGATTCTCGAAAAAGATCCAAGCGTGACCTGCTTGATCAACTTGGATCGTCGGACGCGGAAGTAAAATTGTTTTCCTATAGCCGAGGAGGAGCCTAAAACCGTAGCTTGCGGCTCATACAAGAACTGAATGGAATCAGAGATAAATCGTACAAGCGCTACGTAAGAAGCAGCCAATTTTCAAATGCTCTACGGCAATACCAGACGCCACCTTGATCGCGTGAAAGCCGTATCGTGAAAAAGAACAAAAGGTAAAAGGATTGCTAAGTAACAAGCGCAAATACTCCTCCCCGGGTTTATCTTCCCAAATCGCTTGGGGACACGCAGTATCGTTAAAATAATCTCGAGAAATTCTCCTACTAGTGGTAATCTAATTATGTATAATAAATGTTTACTCATTATGTACAAGCTTCGTGCCAAAAAAGCGTGAAGCTCCGAGGGTACTGAAAGATGCGCTGAGCAAAGATGGGGTGGTGGGTTATCGGTTGTTGCACTAGTCTTTTAGCCAGGAGCTAGAGGGTTCGAGCCAGAACTTGCCCTAGTTCTTGCAAAGTGCCTTACTGTCTTTCTCGCTCTGTCACTCGTTCACCCTCACTCACTCTCTCTCTCTCTTTCTCACTCTTTGAAAAGTTCATTAGACACCTTTGGCCTCCTCCTCTCGCGGAATTTTCGAGAATCTCGATATTTGAGAGCCACTCTCGGACCCAAGGTCGCTACGCCAATCGGGATGATCGATCGATCACGTCCGCGCTATCCTCCCGCGTAATGGCGAAGGAATTTTGAGTCGACTATTAACAGACCCCTACTACCTCGAAAGTGCAACATCATCGCGATCGATAAACATCTGCACTTTACGAGAGATGCTCTGCCGAATTAAGAGACCACCCTGGGGAGAGCCAGGCATCATGACGAACCCGTTTAATCGCAGTACACGTGTCCCTGAAATACTCCGTCCTTCCATGCAACGCATGTCGACGGTAAAATATCAAAGAGCGTCCTTTGTTAATTTTTTCGTTTTCTCTTTCTTCGCGTTTAATTAAGATCGTGGCATTAGCGGTTCCTACTGCGTGTCGTCGAAGGATGGACGATAGGGATCGATCTACACTTTACGGAACAGAGTTTACACTAAGCCGGATAAATAAACTCACACATGCTCGATGATAGGTGGCGGTTTCACTACCTTCGTATGGATATTCTTTGGATCGGCTAGATCGGCGATGTAGAGGCGTACCAATGGGTTCGGTGTACCAGGCTGCACAATAGTAACAGGCGTGAGTATTTTGATTTTTTTTAAAAAAAGGAATCGGTCGATATTGACATGGCGAGGGTGGAGTCTACCTTAGGATAACGCAAGGATCGTATGTCGGGATACAGAGCCTTGTTGCCCTCACCGAACCAAGAGATGTGCATTTCCTCCACCTGCGAGTCATTGAAGGACGCGTAGAGCATCATGTGGCCATCGGCAGACATCCAAATGGCTTCCGCGCTGTGCAGAATTTCCTCTGAGACGAAAGATCGCTTTACCATTCGTTCACCAGCGTGTAGCATTTTATTGTACTAATCCTATTCATTTTTTTTTTTGTTCAGGACGCTTGGCATGCCCACGCATCTTGCATACCTTCGTAGAGCCAATCGGGGAGACCGTTAGACAAAATGCCCGGCACCGCTGTGTTAGTCACGCGATAGCCTGTATTGCTGTGCGGACCCGTTCTGTAATAAATATCGTAGTCCTGTACCATGACAAGCCCGTGATCGTGCGGTGTCCATTGTGCCAGTAGCAGATACGGATGGACTTCCTTTTCTGGATAGGGAGTGAGCTGCACGATCTCCCTGAAAGCGAAGCAAGCGCATCCATAAATTCGACGTGTCGCCCTACCTCCGCGCACTTTGCGTAAGAGGTGGAAAATAGGTGCGCGAATAAGTAGCGCGCGTGTATTCTCCTAGAAAGGACGAAGGCAATTTTTTCAAGTGCCCCGCGATTTTGATGAAATTACGCAATCAAAATTGCCTCGCAACGATCCAATCCACTCACCTAGTGTTCACGTCGTAGATGCTGTACTGCGCGAGATACGAGTAACGAAAGAGCTTCTTCACATTCTGCGCGAGCAGCAGGTATCTGTGATCCGGCGACAAGGAGAACTTGGCGGGATTCAGCCTTCTCTGTAAGTATAAAAGAAACGTCAGAAAGATCCAGAATTATATTCGTGGACGTGAGCTGGGTGAGTAAACGAGTGAGCAAACTCGTATATATTTCTTTTTAACAAACAAGAACGACTGAACGAATTATTTCAATTGTGAGGATCAGAACAGTGCGTGCCAGTTCGTGAAACGTCCATCCGCGTTTTTTTCATTTTGTTCTCATCCAGCGCGCGCCAGCTCCGTGCATAAATCGAATGCCGACGCAAACGTTCTGCTTAATTAAATTCTTGCTGGCCATCTAGGCACGCGGAGTACTCACGAATGTCTCGTTGGGCATGAGGCTGCGGGAGGAGACGTTGGCGTCGGAGGCATCCAAGAGGGAAATACCACCCCAAGCGTCCCGATAGCATATTTGCCGATTGCTCACCCAAGATCCATTGAAGAGCATCGGGGATAGTTCGCCGGAGAGCACCTGGGGGTTAAACACGTGGGGGTGGCTTTTCGATAAAGCGATTCAACCACTCGACAGAGGATTGGGCCGGCGGGTGTCGTTTGCCGATACACCGGCTCTCATCCACCCTTTCCACCCCTTCCTTTCATCTCGAGGCCCTCGCCAGCTCGCGCGCGCGCTTTAATTGAGAAATCGGGCGATTCGTCGAGAACAAAAGCGGCCCGATCGCGATCCCAGTGCTCAGGGGTCCGGATAAATTTTCCTTCCCCAACAGACGAAAAGAGAATTCAATCTCGTTCAAACTGGCACTCCTCTACGAGATTTTTGCGCGAGCAAAAGTTTTTTCCGTTTAATTATCAATGCCACGATTATCGCGGACGGGTGTATTTATTTCAGGTAGAAACGGATAAAATATTTCTCAGGGATTCGCTGAAATACAAGGAATAACGAGGACGACGAAAATTTTCACCCACTTGCATCCACGAATATTCCATGCTAATGCGGATGCAAATCGGTTAAAACAGATAAAATATCAGAAGCCACTCACCCGCTGGATCAACGAATTTCCAATTGAACGTAATTACCGAGAGCATGGAAATCCGATAGCACGCGATAACTCGCGCACCAGCCTTGGGCCGTTATTGTTTCGCGTTTCACGTGATTGAAATTGAAAGGTGAAATGCAGCACGGCCGATGGATTTTACTCACCTCGGAAAGCCGCAGACGGGCCCCGCGCACCCTCGGTCCTTCATCCGGTGGCGTGAGGAGAGCAACCGAAGTGACTATCAGGGCCAGGACCGCGACAATGACGAGCAGCGCTATCAGGATGCCACGCCAGTTCCTTTGATTTGGATTGGCCGACACTAGCTCCTGTCACAGAGATCCCTACTAGCGTTACTTGCTAAACGGATTGACACTTGTAGGGTGAGCTCTTCGCTCTCTACTGTACTCACGCGTCTACCGCGAGCCGTGGAGAATTTAATTTCTCTTCGCCTCGCGGAGATCACGGAGGGAGGAAGTGGAAAAGGACACTTGAGTTTTCATCAGAAGCTGGCGAAGAAGCTCGTAAATCGATAGCACGCCTCACGTAGGAGACAAGAGTGATAAGAAGCTTTCGATCGAAAGTGTCGGCATTGGCGTGCTTTACAGCTCGCTTCCTCGCCGGATCGCATACATATAAGGCACTAGTAATTTTAGAGCTCGATGTCGAAGCCGTGTTACGCGCCGCTACCACCGGCATCGCTCACGATGGTTATTAATAATCCTTTAATTCAAGGACACGTAGGATCGCGTCAAGCCTGCCACGCCGTCGTGGTCCCAGCAATACACGGCTGTCTATTTTCGATCCTTCCATTTAAATCGAACCACCACGAGCACCCTAGCCACATCAATACCTCCCTTCGTCATTCGCGTCTGGCAGGGTGCTTTACGACGATGGAACCTCGTGGTGAGAACGGCGTAGGGACACGTCGAAGGTAGGATGATAAGCTTAACGAGGATGAGGTTAAACGGCGTGACGAGACAATGGCGAACGCTTTCAGGGCTTTACGGGTTGAGAAGAATTGCCGGGGGTGGATGATTTCTCTCCCGTGGGGGGTAAGCCTCCGATAATTGTATCGATGGAAGTCGAGGACGTCTCGAGGTAACGAGAGAAGGGGCATCGGAAAAATCTCAATGGAGGATAACGAGTTGCCATTGTGCCCAAGTGTTTTTCTATTTCTGCAGAACGATTGTTAGCGGGCTTGGGCGGGAAAAGAGGAGGAGTGGTGGTTGGATGGAAGCACGAGTGAGCGCAGAAGGTTTTCTCAGTTTTCTCTTATTCTTCTTTCTCTTTTCTTTCTTTCTTTCTCTCTCTTTCTCTCTTACACACACGTGCACACTCTCTATTTTCGCTCCCTATTTTTCCTCGCCACTTTTCATGCACGCGACAAGAGTAATGAGAGGGACGAAGGCAAGATAGGTACGCGCACGGACCTCCTGCACGCGGTGCCCCGCAGGGGACGTCGAGACGTCTTTCTAGAGCGACATTCGCCCCTCATGATCTCTGACCTTCTTCTTTGGCCGGGAGTCCTTAAATAAAATGCCTCATAATCGACAGCAACCCCCCTCCGGACACCGAAGCGCGTGCTCGGCACGGTTATTTCCGTGAGACGCGAAAAGAACGTCCGCTCTCTCTGTGCTAGTAACGACAGCAAACCTATCGTCGATTCGTCTCAAGGGAAGTCCAAGGGGTGGATAACGATCGGAGGACCAACTAATTGCCTAAGGATCCAGCCTTTCTCCCGAGAGACCCTCGACGTTTCTTGTGGAGATAAAAATCGAAACAGGACAAGGTAATTGTCTAGGATAGTGATAGCCACTAGGTAGTCTAGGATATGTTTACGGTAAGTGCGCGCTGGACCATGAAGGTATCTGTAACGAAGTAGATAGAAGCTTTTGAAACGTGGACCTGTTGTAGAACCCTCAAAATAAAGTGGACAGCGAGGAGAGCCTTTAAGACAGCCAAGGAGCGTAATCGGGAGCTGGAAATATTAAGCGCCGTCGAAAGAAGGAAACCTACATGGAACACAAAATGTAAAGTACTACGGTCAATTAACGCGTGAAATTAATGAATTCTTCTTCCTCGTCGATTATCTTTTGATATTCACAAAAAAAAAAAAAAAAAAACAATATCATCCTCCTCTATTCAAAGTACTATCCACAACTTCTCTTTACTGAAAAAATTGTATTCTTAAAATAAAAACTTAATAATTCATCTTAATAGATATTTTTAATGGATGAGAATATTTTCTTATCGATATGACGGTTTTTGGAATATATTCTTAATAATCCATCTGAATGTCGCGACACAATGCGTGTCAGTATTCGGTTAAGTTAGGTTACACATCGCGTGCGGCACATGTCGATGCCTGTACCTTGTTCCGCTTGCAATTCTGCATAATTTTAAGCACTATGTTATTTTGTGTGCTGTGTTGCGCAAAAAGTATGGATAAGGAAATGACGAAGTGGCTAGAAGAAGAGGATTTGGGCGATTTAAGGGAGATATTTACAAGTAATAGAAATACATGTATGTATATATGAATTGTTACCTTCTCTCGTAACTACATTTCTCAACCAATTCCGATTTCAAGATATGGATAATGTAATTTTCGACAATATAAAGAGTGAAGCATTTCATTAAGAGTTTCGTTTCCAATAATTATATACGAAATATATCCATACAAATTTTTTACCAGTCCATGTTAAGAATATCTGATAAGAATATCTGTTAAGAATATTTGAATCTGTTTAGAACATTCTACTCTTAAATTAAGAACATCCTCTTGTTGCTTATTTCAGTAGAAAATATTCTAAACTCAAGTGATAAATTCTTAATATGAGAATACAATTTCTTCAGTGTTCCAATTCTTCTACTCTTTATTCCAGAACATCCGAACCATCCAAGTACCCTTCACCCCTACGGAGCATCGAAGAAAGAAAAAAATCTGATAAACGAGCGTTTACGAGTGGACAAAAAAAGAGAGAGGGCAAGAAAGTGGACTTTTTCTCGCATTATAAATATTGCGCCATGGACAGCGGCGAGAGAGGTCGCGCGGGCCGCGCGCACGCTCCATTCCAATTTTATTCGCGAGCTTTTGCTGGCCCCCGCGCACGCAACCTCACGATGGAAAAGCCAGTTAATTACGACGCGTTCTCGGTGGCGCGCGCTCTACCTACACGGTGTTGGTGGGTCCGTGAGTAGCAGTCAGCTGCCGTGGCTGAAATCGATAGAGGAGAGTCGGTGAGGGAAAGAGGAGAAGGCGGAGGGCCAGTGGGACGCGCGGGCGCTGCCATCCCGCGTAAAAGCACGCGCTCGTGTGCTCGCCTCTTTCCACCCCTCCGACGCCACCAACGTCGTCTTTCCATCCCCTTGGCCGCTCCACTCCTCCGTGTTGTCCTAGCCGTGGAAATAAATTTCCGCGACACGATAAGGCTTTCGGCGCACGGAGGCCGAGCGGAGTAGGCCTTCTCTTCCTCGTCCCTTCTTTCTTCCTCTCTCTCCTTTTCTCTCTCTCTCGCTTTCTCTCACTCTCTCGTCTCCATCTCTCGAGCTCAACCCAACTCACGCTCATCCACTAACTCTCCTCCCCTCGGCCACGCTCGTGTCGTCTTCTCAGTAGGACAGACGTGACGAGACGTCGCTACCGGGCAGACAATTTAAAAGCATCGCCCACCCTTCCGTTCGCCGACGGCGAAAGAAAAATAAATCTCTCCCTCGACCGACAACTGAGACGAGGTCCAAACCGATGCTTACACCGGCTGCTTCGTTGTTGACGTTTCGTCGATGTTGAATCGAAAGGGGGTAGGTGATGGGCGAGGGATGTCGAATTTGAGAGAGATCGAACTTCTTTCCTCTCTCACTCTCGTCTCGTCCTTTTTATCGTCGAGGTCGCGTCTTTGGGGTGAGGTTCAGGTGGAAGAAGAATTTCTTCCATTTTGCGGTTAGGGTCGATTTTACGTCCGCGAAAGGGCCCTTTCGACACGGTATGTCGAGAATGTCTTGCAAGCTGGAGAATGTTCGCGGTGCCCGATACGATAAGGTATGCAAGAATGCCTCGTTCTATTTTATATCGAATTCTTTCGTGGCCGGAGACGTCGCCGTTGAATGCCGCCATTCAATGCGCCTCTCTCGCAAAACGGTACCGTGAAAAAATTCCTCGCGCCGGGCCTCATTGTTCGATGGTTTGTTTTTTTTTATTGTCCTTTTCACCGATATCAAATCGAGCCTATCGATCCGGCATTCGATGCTTTTCGCAGGCAAAACGGTATCGCGTAAAAATTCCTCGTACCGGGTTCATTGTTCGGTAGTTTTTATTTTTGCTTCTTTCGAGGAGATCAAATGAATTCCATCGATACTCCGAACGAATCGGTGCAGCTACGGACGAATAACGTTGAATAGCGTGCGACGCGTAGTGGAAAAGGTAGTTTCTAGGTGCATCGGGTCGCGAGGGAAAATTTAGGTCGCTGTAGAATATATTCAGTTGGACGAGAGAACGTACGGTAATTTTCAATAGGAGGTAGTAAGCGATGAAACTTGCAGTTTTAGATCGCACCAGGGGACGTGGTTAACGCGACTTATACATTTTCACGTCTCCTCACGCTGGTGCAGTCAATAATGAAGCATCCTTTTATTCCCGTCCCATCCTATTTCCACGTGATACGCTATTTCCGACGATTTAATTTCGCAGTTTCGCTTCCCGACGTTACGTAAGACGCGTTTTATCCATGGAGAAGAGAAAGAGAGAGAGAGAGAGAGAGAGGAAGAAAAGAAAACTTCGCGTTACGTGTGTGAGGCTTCTGTCAGTAAAATCCTCCACCGGTAGATCCCGAGAGGCTGATACTAAGTAGTCTGTACGCCATATGCTTGGTCATCAAAATTTTTGAATGTAACTTCATTCTTCTGAAAGATCTCTCCTTCCTCATTACCGCAGAATCGATCCAAAAGTTTTGGCATGCGAATCCATCTTACCGATTGGCAAGATGGCTTATCATCGGACTTTTGGATCGACTTTCTCTGGAACGATGCGTCGCACGCACTAATGATATATATTATCGTAACCAGGAAAGCGACATCATTCAGAAAGATCAAGTTTCATTCCAAAATTTTGGTCACGAAGAACTTGGGCATATCTTGACCTTAGCCTTTGCACCCAATTTTAATTTTACACGACTTATTTTGATTTAACACGATTTATTTTGTTTTAATTTAGTTTTCCAATTCGTGTTAAATGAAAATCGCGTAGAAGAAGTTCGTGTAAAAATAGACTTGGCCGTAGTCGAGTTTACGCGCTCGGCGAAATAGCCTAGGAGACTTCGGCAAAATTTGGCTTTCTCGATGAAATCGAGAGGAACTCCCGCCAGATTATCCGCGGGCGGCGTAGGCATCCTCGAGAGTTGTTTGTCCGTTCGGCTCGCGAGGATTAAATCGATCAACGATACACCCCTCGCGTAGGCCTCGTCCATCATTCGTAACGGGTCGAGAAGAAAGAACGAAGGGAGGAGAAGTATATGTGCTGGGGTGCGACTCGAAGAACCGTTGCCCCGAGGCTGTGAGAAGAGTGCCTTTTTATCGTCACCCTCCTTCGCCGAAACTTCGAGTAAAATCCCGAAAATTTACAAGATCCTCGTGTGGCGCGGCACGAGCTTAAGAGTGTCGGTGAGAATGTTCTTCGATTAGGTTCGAGTCGCTCGACAACTTTTACCCTGGGGAGAGTAATTTGCCGGATAACGAGCAATCTCGAATGCCCTCCTCGACGGAGGCGAGGGATAAATATTTGTTCACCGTGCGAAAGATCACCGTGCTACCATTGAGCGGGCGGAAAGGAGGAGCGTTTCAAGATCATCGCCGTTAGAAGCCTTTCGAAAATAAACTCGGCCTGGTTAACGACCGATAGACACGCCGAGGACGTGCACGAGGAGTCGTGGCAAGGAAGACTCGTAGTAAATAGGAAGAGAAACGCAGTCGCGAGGAGGAGAGACTCGTCGATACTTGTTGCTGGTGGTGGAGCAGAGAAAGTTGCGGGTCTCGCAGGAAAGCTTTAAAGCTACTCTCGCACGCGCCAATCGCCAGGCACCCGTTGCCAATCAAAGAAAATTCTATCATTCTACGGTAGCTTTAGACTCGAAGCTTAGGCATTAGACTCGAATCCATTGATTGACCCAAATGAAAGATCCGCAGGTGTTAATTCATTTCTTTCGGAGCTCAACGTTCAAGAGATTCTTCTTTCTTATCTTTTTCTTTGAACAAGGTTTTTCTAAAAGAAAGATCTTCAATATTATCGTACCCTACTACTGTCTCAGTGTTAACAGGACAGTGTATTGTCAATCAGATCCGACCAACGACCTTTTTAACGAAATCGTCTCACGAAGACCCTTACCCTCGGCAAGACAACAATCATCCCTCGCATTGGCCGGGCCTATTAACATCATTATCACCGACACAGCGGAACGACCCATTCCAAGATCACAAGCCCGCATCCCTTCCCTCCACTAAAAAACCCTCACTCCTCGATATCAACCCAAACCCCTTCTTTCCATTCCCAAATCTCAATCCTATCCTCTCGTGGTCGCTCTCGACACCTCGTTCCCAAACAAAAATCAAACATAAAGAGACAACGCGATCCAGAGGAATCAAAGGAAGCCGAAAGAGACGAAAACCAACGAAAAGAAAAAAAAAGAAACAAAGATCACGAGAGATCTCTTCGGCGAATCGAACGAGACGTCGAAGATCGTCATCGTCATCCCCGCGGTTACTCGCCGCCTTTGAACGGAAGCAGGAGCTTGTAAGACGGTGGTGATGTGCAGGCCGAGCGGGAGAGCTCAGGGATTAATTAATTACCTCGTCGTCGTAAATGTTATCGTGATCTGCCATCGGAGTAGCAAATCGGGCGGTCCTCGCCTATCCGTCGGCCTTGGAAGATCAACGGCGCAGCGTCGAATCCCTTCCACGTAGCTTATCCCATCCGAGGTGTTCTACCTTAGAATTGGACTGCAATAGGAGGTGGATGATGATGATTCTTCGCGCGTTGCTTCTACCCTTTTTGGCACCACCTCCCTGAGGTGAACGTCGTCGAGCTTCTCTGCTCACCGCAACTGTCCTCTCGCTCTCTCTCTCTCTTTTCTCTCTATCCGTCTCGTCGCTCCTCTTCGTGGACTCCGGAGAGCTCGAGTCGTCTCCTAGCACCGCACGTCCGTTATTTGTCCCCGCCCGTCTCTCTCTCGCAACTGTACGGGGATTTTCGGCGACCGTGCAAAGATCGGCCCCAGACCAGAGATGCTGCGCACCCGCGGAGCCTGCGCGATGCGGAAGCTGCGCAATATCCTGTGCATTGTCTCTGTGAATGCGTATCGCGCGGGTTGTGGCGGACGCGGGAGGGTTGCTGTTTTTCTTCTGCTTCTCTCTCTCTCTCTTCTCCTTTTTTTTTCCTCCTTCCTTCCACCCCTCTTCTATCCACCTCCTGATTCTCCTACTGTTTCTCTTTATCCGTTCTCCTGCTCTCCTACATTCTGCTGGATTAGATGCTAGGCGCGCAATTCTGAAAACAACGTGGAAAGGAGAATGAGGGAGTGAGCGCAGGAAGGAGGAAGTAAATTGTATGTATACGCCGTGGAAAGAGATGCTCGATTGGAGGGGAGAGTGTATATCTTCGTTTGGGTGAGTAGGAGGTAATGATAAGGGGCTGTAATTGCGAGGCGGTGTGTAATTGGAATTTTATTTCGTGTGGCAAGCTTACGCGAATTTCTATCGCGTATCGTGGAGCTTATTTGGTCTAGGTGAGTTTTGTGGATTGTATATAGTTCCAGACGGAGCTAAAGGTGCACGCCACTGCGGCAAGGCTGCTGAATAAAGATTGCTGCGTGCCAGGAAGGACGGTTTTATTTGTATTTATAAATGTGTGGAGGCTTCTGATGCACCGGTTTAGATACAAATTTTACCTGTCCCTTCGTTCGGCCCGATATAACTACAGGCTGAAGCACCTTGCGATTAATTGCAATCGAGGCATTTTCGGACTTGGAGTCAATCGATCGTTTATAAATACTGATATTTTAATGTTAGAAATATCGTGGTGACATTTGCATGTTATCTTGAATTCGAGACTGCGTTGTTGGAAAGATTACTTGAAAATATAATTAACGTTAGTTTCGCGTCAGTCGGCGACTTTTTTTTCCTTTATCTTTCGCATTCGTTTTACTACCAAAGAGAGATTCGCAAAGAGGGTCAGCGCTTGGTGCGTCTAGGGGCGCCGAAAAATTTCGTTGTGGCGTGCGCCACTTTGATATAACTACATAGTAGATCAACGTAGGTTACATTACAACTCCGTAAGTGCCGTTGATTGAACAGCGCACTGCAATTATCCCCACAAGCCGGTAAAATGACTCCTCCAAATACACGGGGTGCTGTGCTGACCCTCCTCGACAATCTCTCCTCGGTGCTTTTCGCCATAATTTCACTTTGCGCAGTGGTGGAAGTGTTACCAACGTGAACAAATTTCTCACTGTCGTCGGACATTTTTAAACGGCATAACCTATAAAGTTATTCATGGTTTAAATTCATTCGAGGAAAGAGTTTGCAACTGTGAACTTGCACTATATGCATAAAAAACGAATATTTATGCCAATTGGTGATGTTCAATAATTACAATTATGTCTGACGAATTAGAGACAAGCAAAACTGTACTTAATATTAGCCGGAAAAGCGTGGTGAATGTCACATGATTAGCACTTCTCGTGTCTATTTAAACTTTTAAGTATGAGTAATAAATCATCATTGTGTTTCCAATTATTTTTAGGATCGGGCCATTGACCTTCTACAAGCAGCTTCAAACAGGAAACGAAAACGAGATCCGGAAGATGAAAAAAATCGTCAAATCAAGAATCACTGTACAAATATTTGTTCTAAGAAAAAGAGGAAGATACCAATCATGCCTTTTTCGAAAAGTATTGTTCTGTCAGAATTAAGGTCTTGCCTGAATCGACACGATTGGCAACATATGCAGATTCTGTTTCCTCTCTTATTGAGTTACGATAATGAATTGGAACCTTTGATATGGCGCTATGCCTTAATCTTACACCTATACAGTCCCCACAGTGATGCATCTTATCTTCGTGAATTTTTTGACTTATGTATTGGTAGTCAGGACACGAACGTTAACGACATAGCGGAAAAATTATTGATATTATAAAGTAAACTATTACACTATTTCTAAACATAAGAATACTACACGTGCGTGTATCTTCCACTAGATGTCCAGACCAAACATGTATTTTACTTACAATTCAATATTCCCAAGAATTAACGATTAAAATATTATAACTTTAAACTGGGAACACGGAGAATGTAAATTACTTGTATGTCTTGTTACTCTTATTAATAATTTTTATTAATAATAACTTGTCAGAATAACGATTTGATAGTAATAATAACATAATCAATAATAATGGATATGGATATTAATACAATGATATTTACAATGTTTTTAAACTGTTCATTTACAGTAATAATAATATTGCAAATAACGCAAGAGTAGCGTGCAAAAGTGAGATAATATATACACGCAATATTGCATTGATACAAACTAAAAACGACTACTAGGTAACATGAAAAATACAAGTGCTGAGTGACTCCAAGCTGCATTGATAATTACATGACATTTATCTGTACATGATTATTGTTAAGATAGTTAAGACTTTCGTGAACAATAACTGCTGAGTCACTGCATTGATGGCACTTATAATATTAAGATTTGTACATACATTTCTTAGATAAAGTGCACAAAATTTGATACTAACTACTTCGATTACAGACTCCGGATAGTCCAAAAAAATAAGATTGGTACATTGAATATAGTAACTTATTCATGCAATTACTTCGATATGTTGACAAACGATATTTTTTTATCCTTTCAAGATAATGGGATGATAATGAATGATTGATAAAGTGTATGATTAAACTTACAATGATTGTGACAACTCGATGGAATAGTAATAATAAATACGTGTGAGAAAGAAAATTTGATAGCATGAACATCACTGGTCAGTCAAGAGGTAAGTGAACACGAGGATCAGTGGCTGCTAACTTTACAAGTGTCTTCTTTACTCTAAGAATGGGTAGTCGTGCTGCTGGTTTTCCGTGCCAACACTCCCTCATTAATTTCCCCATTCCAGCTAATGTCTGCCAAAACAATAATTGTCAACATTATTTAACTCAAATTACAAAAATTATTTTTACAATTTCGTTTATCATTACGGTATGGTATCCATAAACAATAGTAAATATTATTTATTTACCGGATCAGAATGCCATCTATTAGGCAAGGGTGGCCTCCGTTGATCAAGAGACACTAGCTTGCGCATTTCTTCTATGGAGGGTTCTTGTGTACTACTTGGAAGCCATTCGGAATATGGTGCTGCATATTCCAAAGCTACACCATTACTTATACATCTGCGACAAACTTCCCACAATATTAACCCTAAGCTGTAAATATCAGCACGTCTGAAATTTTCCAGACATTCCACGTTTAATCTGGAAAAAAATTTAACACATTATTTTATCTCAATAGCAATTAATGTACACTACTACTTGCACAAGTATTACGTACGTTTGTTCGAGTATTTCTGGACTCATATAACGCTTTGTTCCTTGTCGTAAATCAACTCTGTCTACAGTTAAAGGATCTTGCGTTGCTGCTAATGCAAAATCGGCTATTACACAACCGCCATTCGTTTTAACAAGAATATTTTTAGATTTGAGATTACGATGCGCCATAGCAGGCTTTCCCCTAGTTCCATGTATTTCTGTATGTAAATAAAGCAGACCATTTGCTATGCTCAAACATATATTTAAAGTTTGGTGATGAGTTAATGGATGTGGAGAACGGTTTAAATGATCGTGAAGAGAACCAAGTGGATGGTAATGTGTTACTAGCCAAAGCTGTGTACAACTGGCTCTGCTCGTCATATCACTTCCAACGTAACCAAGAATACTGTCATGTCGAGATGGCAATAATTGCGAATAAACTTCCGTTTCTCGTGCCCATGCAGCTTCGTCGCGTGAAAAATAAATTTTTACTGCTACATTTTCACCATGCCATACACCTCTCCACACTTCTCCGCCGAAGCCTCCATTACCACCACTACCTAGACACTCCACCAAGGCCACTTGTTTGGCTAAAGTCCTTTGTACCAACAAAGGTAATCCAGAACCAGATCCACTAGTCAGGCTACGTCCATCTAGATATTCCTGTACCAAGCATATATGTAGAAATATAAAGTACTAAAAATTTTACGTGCATAAAGCATACATACTTTAAGCGTACTGTCACCAGCAGCAGTTGCTCGCAATTCATGTGGATGGTACGTAGCACAAGATGTAGATGAAGGAAAAGAGAATTGCAGCATAGACGGTTCTATCTCAGAATCTATTATTAATTTATTTCTCCTTGGTACCGTAGGTCGTTTCCTGCGTGTTCGGCGAGCCAGCAAACAAAAGAGAACAATCCCTGCCACAACACCTAATCCGACCATAGGACCCAATATAGCAAATGTTAGTTTTAAAACATAATCCTCTCGATCGGCATCTGTAAACATAAGATGTATGTCATCGATACAATTTCCTTTTGCGCAAGACAAAATATGTTTTTAATTCTTACTGCCTGTATCTTGTAATTCTGGAAAAGGTCCGTCATTGCATAGATCTGCCTGGCAACACTCGACATAATATTTTGCTCCTTCCGATGAACTGCTAATGTGCCTTTTCCTATTATTACCATTTTTATTACTTCTCGACAGTTGTTTATTACATGTCAATTGCATTTGATCCGGTGAATTGGTACAACCTCTACTAACTCTCACTATACCATCCAATTCTCTCACCGTAGATTTCCAACACTACCGTGTACAAACAAAAATACTAGTATATATAATATTATGTAGACACAATCTGAAAGTTTTAAACACATTTCGCTTTGACCGCGAGTAATAATACAAAGAATTTTACTGTGATTGCATCGTCGCATAAATCAGGATTAGAGCAATCGGGTTCTTCGCACGAAAGACATCGAAAACGACGTTGAGCAACAGAATTGCCAGTGAACCTTTGGTCAATTGGGTCATGTGGTTCCGAAGGTTCTTCACTATCAAGAGACGAATCATCATCCAGCAGTCTTTGTTTCTCTCCTGTGGATCAGTGAAATGATCAAAATAATAGTACATTCTTCGTCGTTAAAAATTGGAGCAAGTCGCACATTGTACATCACAATTAATGTATGAAACAAATTGCATATTTGCCTAGCATAACTAACAATTACTAGTTGATTTAATAATTTAAAAAACACACATTACCAACGTACAATAGGCTGAATGGTATTAAAAGTACAAAAGAGCAAAGACAAGGATACAGAAAATCCGTAATATGGTTATCTCGACTGTTAAATCGAATTGTTCCTATGACATACGCAATCTCTACACTGTCATCGATCGACTAACATCATTTAACAACTAGCATTCGTCAATTTGAAAAACGTGTTGTCATACCTGGGCATAATTTGAATGTCAACAATAGTACAAAATGCGTGATAAACATAGCATCCGCCATTTCTATGCGCGTCAAAACAGTGGACCACTGGAATCAGATCACTATTAGTCTCACATACTGTGCTCGTATCCCTTTCGTACTATTCTAATTATTTAGATGTTTACTTTTAAGTCGCCCCTATGCGGGAGAAAATTTTTTACCCGCTTCTCACTCTACGCGTGAGGTTTGATTTTGTTATTAGCACAGATATTAGAAATAAAATGTCCGCGGAGGACGCTGGTCCATACGTACATATTGTACAATGTATATATATATATATATATATATATAACGATGCATGCGCGTACATATTAAATTGTAGATAGGTTATATAAATTGTATAAATGTACAAGTGGCACTTATTATTTATCATCGTCCATAGCTATTTTATTTGTTGGCTGAAAATGTGGAATTCTATTTTATACCGCGGTATATCGACAAGATCGATACATCGGTATCGAATGGTATCGAATTACGCTGTATCATCGATCGCGCAAGGAGCATGTGCGCTATCCACAGCAAGAGGGAGACAACTCTTATGTAGGAATTTGGACCCGTAATAGTACTCTTTTTACTCGGAATTATTATAGATGGCAGCACGTAGATGAGTTCGCAGCATGGCGGTTGCCGTAAGTGTGCACATCACACAGCCACAAAAGTACTGTGGCATAGCATAACTATAAGCAGTTAAATTAGACAGTGCAAAGTATACATATAGGCACTAAATTCGGATAAACATAGTGATACAGTGCATTTCTATGTATATTTCTATTTATATTTTTTATATTTTATATTTATATTTTGATACATATTTCTATTTATATTTATATTTTACGTTTATACATACACATAAAATTAGGTCTGCAAATTATATACGAGAGTTTGCAATCCCTGGAGGAGACATTTTAAAAAGGGGATAATTATTGGACTTCCCGATAATAGTAAAGCGGGTATATTTGGCATAGATACAAAATATTCTCATCACGTAATATGAAATATAAAATCTGTTAGACTTCTCATTTCGAGATAGATAATACAGTAAATATAGATAGAGAAGACAGAGAATAATAAACGTACCTTTAAAAAATAGAAGTTTCGTCGTTAATTTGAAAGAAACAGTTAAGAAGCGTATAATTATGTGTTATAGTCAATATAAACAGTTCTCCGGCCGTTGCGTACCGAGAGCTGCCGAGAGCACTCGAGCTTACAGCCGAGCGCGCCCGAACTTAATATCGAAACTGATCGGGACTAATCGGACTGAGCGATGAGTGGTGGGGGGTCACACGCACGCGGCGCGCGACATTTAATCACTTCGCTCTCGGGCGTCGAGCGAATAGGTCGCGTGTGTAAACTCCTCGGTCATCCGAGGTGGCGGGCACTGTCACTTGCCATGGGCTACCACACGTGTGGGTCCCAAGTGTTATAGCACTACATACAAACATTTCCAGTGAGTATTTCGATATTTTCTACACTGTATTACTACCCTCTACCAATTGAAACAGTCGGTTACATTTTTTTTTCTTTTTGATTTTCAGTGTTTGTATCAAGTGTGTGTGTGTGTGTGTGTGTGTCCTATCCTACCATGGGGGATCCAGTGTTCGCGATTTCATGCGCAGGACTACACCGTTTACAGTAAGTGTTTTGATAACTTCTACGATTAATTATTACGTTTCGTTAACTTGGATTACATTTCTTTTCGCCTTCTGTTTAAAGTGTCAACCCAATCTATTACTGTTGAGGGGGATCCGGGGGTTCCGGTTGTCGGGCATTCGACAACGCCATTTACAGTGAGTGTTTAAACAAGTTTGAATATCGAATATTATCGCGTTGATCTCCCAAAAATTATTTATGTTAATATTTTTTTTTTCTTTTTTTTTCAGAAATGGTGCAACACTGGTGAGCCGGTTATGTATCGTACATACATATTGCATGCTATATTATGACACTGCTACATCAAATTTTTGCATGTTCCGCTTAAAATTTATTTTTAAAACTCTTGTTTTCAATCACACAACACTTTGCATATTTTTAAATTTTATTGAACATCAAATGATGTTTTGATCTTCTTTTCAGTTTCCTAATTTTACGGTCTTTTGTTCCAGTTTCATTTCACTTTCTCTTTTACAAGTCAATTATTTTTTTAAAATATCAATTCAAATTTTTCACAATTTCTGTTGGTTTCTTCATGTAGTATAAGAAAGGTTTCATCGTGGAACACATTAAGAATCAACACTGAAGATTTGTTAAGATTATAGTTAAGATTATAGTTGTAATTAAATAAGATTTAGCTATTAAGATTAGTTGTAATTAATAATTAAGATAAGTTAAGATTTGTTATAAGGATAACGTTTCATCGTGGGACACATTAAGAATCAACACTGAAGATTATAGTTAAGATTAGTTTTAAGCTTAGTTAAAGTTATATGCTTGGCGCCAAGCGACACTGTAAAGATCGATGTAAAATATTGTACAGAGGTGAATCGACAGACTTCTTATTCTGTCTATTCTCCTTTCGGGAAGGTAGCTTCATCATCCATTTGATTTATGTTTGGACGACTTTTTCATAAAGTCGTCCAAATATATTTCACGTGGATATTCAATTCTTTGTTTGATTGAGCCTATACAAGGCTTTAGAATAGTTTACTTTTTAATCCTGCTAAGCAGGGACCACCGGGTCGGGTCTCAAAGCAGCCACCTCCGCGTGGTGAGACCTGGTAACTCAGGTTATCCTCGATACAAAATTGTATGCTTTTGCATCGAGGATCACCTCAGGCCAAGAGCTGCACGCGCTTAGCGATAGTTTCTAGTTAATAGAATCTGTGATCTTTTGGTAAAAAGTTGGATTGGCATACTCAGCCTCTACTATTTGACTCCCTATCCTTTTTAAAATTAGTTCTTCATCCCTCCGATTTGTATGGGTAGAGCCACGTTACCACCACAGCAATCCACAGTCTTGTATACAGGCTGGAAACTCCTACAAATTTTAGTGGTGGGGGGTAACCCTTATTGACGATTTTTTAAATTTCCTACTGGAGGCGTTGTGATCAGATGTTGCTGATATACATAACCTGAAAAACCTGTCATACCTTCTCATGTATTATTTATAACAGGTTTGAAAACACGATTCGGTACAATTGGTTTGGAATTGTTCTAAACTTTGGATAATTGTAATAATGTGCAGTACTAATGGTCTAAAATAAGGTTGTATCTGTTAAGAGAATTCGATCGCAACGCCTCTAGTGGCTGTAATAGAATTTTAAAAAAAGGGCCATTTGACAAGGGTCGTTTGTCACGCGTGGATAATAAAGCAATATAAGTAACTCCCTTTACGGTCGTCTGAAAATGCAGCTTTCCGTAGTCTGTATTGACGCACGTGCACAGCAGCCGCGTCACCGATCTTCGCCACTTGTCGCTGGACAACGATTGGCCCACACGCAACCAATCGTGAGTTAACATCATTAGAACTGTCCGCAATTGGCGCCAAATCCAACGAGTAAGTCGAATTACCGGACAGCATTGGGTTGTCATGAAGCATGAAGACAGTAGATGGTTGTGCCAATCATATTTTTCGACCCTAGTGGAACTAACTCGAAACCGAATTATCGTAAATACCCCATATCAGTTCCGACCAAGGTTTCGATTAGTTCATGGTATTCAAAAAAATCATGGATACCAAAGTAACTGGGGTGGGCTGCTGTTACGAAATTTGAAAATTAATTGATGCTGACCGTGTGGTAGAAAATTAACAAGTGATCGTAAGCATTGCATAATATTATCATTACATGGTTATTTACAATGCAAGGTAATATCTGTGTATTTTAAATATACGTATAGGAAATTTTATCGAACATCTCAAAATTTCTGGAGCACAACCTGATTTGCCCGCCTTTTAAATTTCTTCATGGTTTAGCCGTTATGTAGTTTTGTACAGCGAGAGAAGGTTTATATTTGCTTTGAACGAAAACTTAGTTAACTTTTCTTATTTATTTTAAGACGTTTATCGCTTACTAACATCGGTGTTTAATTTTACTTGGAACGTTTTAAAAATGTGCGCGAAGGTGGCAAACAAGATGCGGAAGAAAAGAGGAGCAAATTCATATAAATTGCCCGAACCGATACCAGCCGGCGAGATATTAACAGATGTAACAGACAAACAATGGATTATTGATAAATCGATAGGCGTTGGAGGTTTTGGGGAGATATATGCGGGTATCATATAAATTTTTGGTTAAATCATCCTTTATTTTCAACGTATTCTCTAATACAGTTTCGTGTTTTTTTTTAGCCGCACCGTACTGTGGAAAGCCTTCGAAGGATTACATGTCAGTGATCAAGATTGTAAGTAATTTTACAGAATAGAAGAAAAAATAGATGTACTGTAATTTGTTTTTTCGTAGGAGCCACATGGTAATGGACCATTATTCGTGGAGATGCATTTTTATATGAGAAACGCAAAACCAGAACAAAGTAACGTATAATTTAATGTATTTAAAGTTATTTGTATAAGACAGATGATTGTTTTGTATCTTTAATACTTTTGTTTCGGGCACCTTTTAGTCAATAGTTGGAAGAAAGACAGAAAAATGTCTATGCTTGGCATGCCTCCGTATATCGGAGCTGGAAGTCACATATGCAATAGTACTAAGTACCGATTTGTCGTAATGGATCGTTACGGTGCTGATTTGTGGAAAATATTTTCAGAGAACAATAGACACTTTCCAGAGCACACTGTGTACAAAATAGGTTTACAGATAGTAAGGAAATTGTAGAAGTCATTGAACTTAAGCTTGTGTTTGCAGTTTTCCGTTTTTATGAGTGTGATTCTGTATCGATTTGTGTTCAGATAAATGTTTTGGAGTACATTCATGATAAGACATATGTGCATGGCGATATTAAAGGAGCTAACTTATTATTAGATTTAAAATCAGAAGATCAAGTGTACTTAGTAGATTTTGGTCTTGCGTCCCACTATACTACGAAAGAAGAATATAAACTGGACCCTAAGAAAGCTCATAATGGTACTATCGAGTATACCAGCAGAGATGCCCATATGGGAGGTATAAATAATAATGGTATATCGCAATAGTTTTACTTTGGGTAATATTGTCACATAATGTATTTTTCATTTTCTTTTAAGTACCTACGATGCGTGGCGATTTTGAAATATTAGGATACAATATGATCCAATGGTTATGTGGATCTCTACCTTGGGAAAAAAATTTAAAGAATGCAAGTCAAGTCCAGCAACAGAAAGAAAAAGCATTTATTGACATTCCTGCGTTCTTAAATCTATGTTTTCACAATGCAGTACCGGAGGCAATTCTTAAATACATGAACACATTACAAGATATGAAATTCAATGAAACCCCTGATTATGAAAAATTTAGAAATATATTAATAGAGGGTTTGAAGCGAATAGGACACAAATCCGATGGAAAATTAAACGCAAAGAGTGTTACAGGAAATGAGCAAGCTTCTGAAAAATCTCCGTCAAAACAGAAAAAGAAAATTTTAAGCCTGAACCAAAATGGTCTACATACAAAAAGAAGAAGTCCACGATTTGCGATAAATAATGCTGTCGTTCAGGATACGTCTACTGATATTCTAGTGAAGAACAAACGAGTCACGGGAAAGGAACTAAAAAGTCAAATATACGATATCGATTCGGATGAAGAATATGAGGTAAAAATCACTAAAATACCAAAGCATGGTGCAAGTGCCTCTGCTGATAACAAAAGTTCAAGTCGATGAAATAATGTAGGAATTACGAATAATCCCCAACCTACATCCAAATCAGATACTGAAGCTGAGGTAGGAACGTCTACAAATATTCGTCTTTGTAAAAGATATTTGCATTGACAATTGTTTCATAATTTTCAGGTAATACCGAAAATACAAAACAACAAATTGTTGATGTACATTCTTTGGATAAAGATATGTTTGGTGATTGAAATCACTCCAGGAAAGTAAAAGAAAAACTGACCACTATCTTTATTAATCTTGTTTTGTTAAATCAGCTACCGACTGCAGATATTTTTGTATACGTTATACACTATGTCTTACAAGGGGACCATCAGACCTGTTAATGAAGGATTTTGATGGCTATCAAATATGTTGCAGAGGGACCCCCCCTGCTCACAAGGGTAAAAGGATTTTCTCCAATGGCCCCTGGTTTTCGAGAAAAACGATTTTAAAGTTTTCCACCTAATATGTATAACCGTAACGTTCAAGTCATTCCAAGGGAATCGAGGTAGCGCAGTTGAGTAGGTGGATGGCTCAAACGGCAGTAAAGCGGGATCGAGTCCCGGTTGTTCTTTTTTTTTTTTTTTCTACACTAACATCGCGATATTCGTAACAAATAGAAACATTGCTGTGATTACGTAGTATCTAATCTGTACGTAATATCTAATCTGTACGTAATCACAGCAATGTTTCTATTTGTTACGAATATCGCGATGTTAGTGTAGAAAAAAAAAAAAACAACCGGGACTCGATCCCGGTTTACTACCGTTTGAGCCATCCACCTACTCAACTGCGCAACCTCGATTCCCTTGGAATGACTTGAACGTTACGGTTATACATATTAGGTGGAAAACTTTAAAATCGTTTTTCTCGAAAACCAGGGGCCATTGGAGAAAATCCTTTTACCCTTGTGAGCAGGGGGGGTCCCTCTGCAACATATTTGAAAGCCATCAAAATCCTTCATTAACAGGTCTGATGGTCCCCTTGTTAATGTAAATGAAATGTACACAGAACTTAGAAAATTATGTGCATAAGTTATTATTAGGTGATATTGTATTAAATGATAATATCGAATGTTGACCATCGAACAGTATTTATGTTTTATAATAAACAATAAACTATTCTGAAAGTAGTCTGTGCAAAGCTGGTAATAGTAATCTGCCGAAGTAAATAAAATAAACAAGGTGTACAATTAACGAGATCTTTGTCAAAGGAGGATATTCTACCGAGGCCAATATCCATGAGCTTAACATGATCCTGATGAGAAAGCAGCATATCGTCTGACTTCAAGCCTCTGTAGACGATTCTGATAGTGTCGAAATAGTCAAAAGCAAGACAAATTTGTGCATAAAGCATACATACTTTAAGCGTACTGTCACCAGCAACAGTTGCTCGCAATTCATGTGGATGGCACGTAGCACAAGATGTAGATGAAGGAAAAGAGAATTGCAGCATAGACGGTTCTATCTCAGAATCTATTATTAATTTATTTCTCCTTGGTACCGTAGGTCGTTTCCTGCGTGTTCGGCGAGCCAGCAAACAAAAGAGAACAATCCCTGCCACAACACCTAATCCGACCATAGGACCCAATATAGCAAATGTTAGTTTTAAAACATAATCCTCTCGATCGGCATCTGTAAACATAAGATGTATGTCATCGATACAATTTCCTTTTGCGCAAGACAAAATATGTTTTTAATTCTTACTGCCTGTATCTTGTAATTCTGGAAAAGGTCCGTCATTGCATAGATCTGCCTGGCAACACTCGACATAATATTTTGCTCCTTCCGATGAACTGCTAATGTGCCTTTTCCTATTATTACCATTTTTATTACTTCTCGACAGTTGTTTATTACATGTCAATTGCATTTGATCCGGTGAATTGGTACAACCTCTACTAACTCTCACTATACCATCCAATTCTCTCACCGTAGATTTCCAACACTACCGTGTACAAACAAAAATACTAGTATATATAATATTATGTAGACACAATCTGAAAGTTTTAAACACATTTCGCTTTGACCGCGAGTAATAATACAAAGAATTTTACTGTGATTGCATCGTCGCATAAATCAGGATTAGAGCAATCGGGTTCTTCGCACGAAAGACATCGAAAACGACGTTGAGCAACAGAATTGCCAGTGAACCTTTGGTCAATTGGGTCATGTGGTTCCGAAGGTTCTTCACTATCAAGAGACGAATCATCATCCAGCAGTCTTTGTTTCTCTCCTGTGGATCAGTGAAATGATCAAAATAATAGTACATTCTTCGTCGTTAAAAATTGGAGCAAGTCGCACATTGTACATCACAATTAATGTATGAAACAAATTGCATATTTGCCTAGCATAACTAACAATTACTAGTTGATTTAATAATTTAAAAAACACACATTACCAACGTACAATAGGCTGAATTGGATTAAAAGTACAAAAGAGCAAAGACAAGGATACAGAAAATCCGTAATATGGTTATCTCGACTGTTAAATCGAATTGTTCCTATGACATACGCAATCTCTACACTGTCATCGATCGATGTGGATCTCTACCTTGGGAAAAAAATTTAAAGAATGCAAGTCAAGTCCAGCAACAGAAAGAAAAAGCATTTATTGACATTCCTGCGTTCTTAAATCTATGTTTTCACAATGCAGTACCGGAGGCAATTCTTAAATACATGAACACATTACAAGATATGAAATTCAATGAAACCCCTGACTATGAAAAATTTAGAAATATATTAATTGAGGGTTTGAAGCGAATAGGACACAAATCCAATGGAAAATTAAACGCAAAGAGTGTTACAGGAAATGAGCAAGCTTCTGAAAAATCTCCGTCAAAACAGAAAAAGAAAATTTTAAGCCTGAACCAAAATGGTCTACATACAAAAAGAAGAAGTCCACGATTTGCGATAAATAATGCTGTCGTTCAGGATACGTCTACTGATATTCTAGTGAAGAACAAACGAGTCACGGGAAAGGAACTAAAAAGTCAAATATACGATATCGATTCGGATGAAGAATATGAGGTAAAAATCACTAAAATACCAAAGCATGGTGCAAGTGCCTCTGCTGATAACAAAAGTTCAAGTCGATGAAATAATGTAGGAATTAAGAATAATCCCCAACCTACATCCAAATCAGATACTGAAGCTGAGGTAGGAACGTCTACAAATATTCGTCTTTGTAAAAGATATTTGCATTGACAATTGTTTCATAATTTTCAGGTAATACCGAAAATACAAAACAACAAATTGTTGATGTACATTCTTTGGATAAAGATATGTTTGGTGATTGAAATCACTCCAGGAAAGTAAAAGAAAAACTGACCACTATCTTTATTAATCTTGTTTTGTTAAATCAGCTACCGACTGCAGATATTTTTGTATACGTTATACACTATGTCTTAATGTAAATGAAATGTACACAGAACTTAGAAAATTATGTGCATAAGTTATTATTAGGTGATATTGTATTAAATGATAATATCGAATGTTGACCATCGAACAGTATTTATGTTTTATAATAAACAATAAACTATTCTGAAAGTAGTCTGTGCAAAGCTGGTAATAGTAATCTGCCGAAGTAAATAAAATAAACAAGGTGTACAATTAACGAGATCTTTGTCAAAGGAGGATATTCTACCGAGGCCAATATCCATGAGCTTAACATGATCCTGATGAGAAAGCAGCATATCGTCTGACTTCAAGCCTCTGTAGACGATTCTGATACTGTCGAAATAGTCAAAAGCAAGACAAATTTCAGCACTGCAAAAAGCAGCCATAGATTCTTCCATGTAACCATACTTACCACCCACCATGTGCTTCATTACAAGGTAAGAGATTCTTTCCTCGGTCCTTAAAGTATGCTTTATACTAAAAATCTTAAACAACAAAGGAACTAAAAATATTACTCAATTATCATTTTCTGTCTATCCTTCTGTTTAGAAACAGAATCACACTCACTTCAAGCAGTAGTTTTGATTAAAAAAAATTGTATGCTTTTTATTACAAAATCTGGAAATTTAGCAGTAGAATCGACAGCCTTCTGTAATATGAAAAAAATGTGTTCACTGTGGTTCACTAGCTACACTTATTTAGTTAATTAGCCAGATGCTGAAGCGCATTGCAGCGCCATCTCGCGAACAACAAATTTTGATCATCAAATGCAAGAATGGAAATATATTTCTATTCACGTCTCTGTCGCTGTTTATATCTCGTATGTGCTAATATGTTTACAATACTACATTAGTAACATCATAGTTATCATGGAACTTATGAATGTATCGTGATCTTTTGGGATTATCCCGATAAGATGAAACTATTACTTTGTATACCTTGCATTGGTAATATAAGCTTAGATTACTTGTGCATGGTATTCAAACGGAAAGAGAGAGTTTCTTTATTGCATATGACAGAGGCAATATTGTGGAATTCCTTTTCTGAAGAACATTCTCATATCGTTCATCGATAAACTCTAAACCTTCTTTTTTCTAGACAATACTTTTGCATTAAATGATATCAATAATGCCAATAAGATGCGCGATTATAATTGCATGCGTAAAAATTATATTTAATCGAACACCTTATATTTGTAATTTACATATCTAACGTCCATTATACTTACGTACTTGTCGATGAATTACGGTATAATCGAATATGTCCACTTAAAATAATATTTGCACAGTTTCTTTTTCGTTCGATACATTTATTGCATTCTCTGGAATAATTTCCATTTACCCAGAGACAAAATAATATTTGGAAAACATACATAGCTTGAGAAATACTCTCTCGTACGTTATATGGCTGATTACACGCGGTTCTAAAAGAACGAATTAAGCGAAATATCACTTCTATATTTAACTTATTCTGTACTTCACTTACAGACTTGTGTGTCGTTTCTTAATGTCTATATGCAAATAAAGCTATGCAAATTTGTCCATTATCACTCATCGCCTCCCTAAGGTGAAAGACACGACGGCCAATCTCATCAGACGTCCTAATCTAAAATCATAATGCAAAGTCGAAAGTCTACCGAACTGTTACACGCACATATTATGTAATTAATACTGTTGCTTGTAGCTCAATGAATAGGAAATTATTTCTATTAAATAAACTCACATTATTTACACTCGTTGTATATTTGTAACATTTTATTTGTTGTTTAGTATGCATTCAATACATTTTACGGAATTAAAAGCAACAGTACTCCAAACATGTACTCATATACAGGTTCTGTAATGGTGATTACGTTGGCTACAATAGTATTTGGAAGGAATGGTCAGTCATAGAAAAACAACACAATTAATGAAAACATTCTAAATTAAGGTTTCTATTTAATTTTATATACCAAACGATATGCCATCGTGGTCAGCCGTGAAACAATCAATGATTTATGTGTAACGTTTCTGCTTACTACAATCTAATTAACATCAGTCGCATATCAGACAACTGTCGCTACATTAACATAATGCTGATAATGCATAATCAATTTTAAGTATGGCGCATTAAAAATGTCTACAAAGGTTGATATAATAATGATTATTCGCGCACCATTGATAGTAAGATGATGTTTAAAACTCCAGTATTATTTAATCATTGAAATGATGTAATTCGAATAAAGTTAAGCGCGCACTTTACACCTCATTTTACTAGCCGATATAGTTATCCAAAGTGTTTAATTTAACGATATTGTCCTGCTATAATTTTGTTTAAATCTATACCTATTGATTTCCCCTAAATGTAGAATTTGCATTTACTTATTCGTACTTCGACGATGGACCGCCCCATCGTCGATATTTACCTGCGCATTTACCTCAATTTTTAAGAGCAGCTCGCGCATTCTAAAGCGATTGCTTCACGCGGACCAATGGAGTGCACTTTGGATCCCTCCCAAATTGCATTTGCGATCCATATTACTCACCCTGCATTTGCAGGTATTACACATTATTAACAAGTATGGCATTCCGTATTTTTCAATCGATTTTAATTGTTTTTATTGTGATTAAAAATTACGATAAGATAAAATACAACCGAAAGATGAGCCGTTCAGTGCACAAATCGATTAATTCCATAAATTATGTTACAAATATAAAAAGTAGGCTTGACTTAATCAAGTGCTTCGATGCTTAAATTTATGAAAAATGCAAAAAGTGGAGTTAATCGATTTGTCAAGTGAGCGACTCATATATAAAAATGCACCACTGGAGAAGACTTAAGATTTTTATAAAAATTTTAACATTCTATACATCGTTCCCACACAAGCTTGTCGTGTTTCGTGCAATCGCAACGCTTCCGCCCAAGAAGTTCGAAGTATCCACGCAAAAAACGCGAAAAGAACCGATCTTAATTATTCAACATGCATATCCAGCGAAAACTACTCTTAAATCGTGCACGTGCAAAACTTGTATCACAGGATAATAGCAGTTCGCTATTTCCGACCTTGCGTGGTTCAGAGTATACGAACTCCTTTGCGCTTTGCCGTAATCGCGCAGGCGGGTGAATAAATAATTGAAACCATAGATATCCGTACGTATGGAGATTTATCAAATCTTTAGCTGCAAATCTTTCAGTTCTAGCCTTTAGAGACATAGATAGCAGTTGTTCTTTTCGTTAAGGATCCAATGCTTCGTATCCGATCTAACGGTGAAGCGTTCGCGTGTTTTTTATACAAAACGTTGCTACACGAAATATCGAAGCTTGCTTGAAACACTTTTTGCATTTTACCATACCGCGAATTCCCATGTACGGTAGAAGGCAGATTGCTGGGAAAACTCGACCGATGAAACCTACAATTACACGAAAAAAACTGGATGAGAAGATTCCACGAAAGGGTACGTGTACTTTGCGCAGAAGCAAATGTAACCGCACAGTCTGCAAGGGCTTTGACTTGCCTCGAATATCGAAGACAGCACAGTTGTCCAAGATTGTCCGACTATGAAAGTTAATTGTTCATAATTTTCGTGTATGTATCTCATCGAGGAGAGCTCACTACCATTGCTAATCAAATTGAAAATTAGGTGATTACTTCGCCGTAATCATCGCCTGTAAAATAAATTCATGAACCTGGTACGTGATAAGTTTGCGCACAAAAATCTTCACTCGTTCAGTGCTGTGACTACGATTCGTTTCGAGAACTTCCGCTGATCCTCGACTAATCTCAGTCGGAGAGTGAAGAAATAATTTTCAAACAGGAATCGAAATTCGACAACATGGCTTTGTTCGCCGACGCGGTCGCCATTAATGTCAGCCTACTGAAGTTCTCAGGAGTCGTACCACGAAGGAGTACTTTATTTCTGGCAATCAACTGGCAATACCTCATGATGCTGTTCTCGGTCTTTAGCACGTCGATCTACACCATCTCTTACGGATACGCATTTATAGCGAGCATCGATTACTTGGAGGAGGCTATGGAGTATTTTACCATGCTGATTTCCTTCTTCGGCGGAGAAGTACGTTATTTGAGTATATTGTTTCGGCGAGAGAGGGTTCAAAGGATCCTCGAAATCTGCGAGGACCTATGGGCAGATTTGGACAACATCGAGAGACAGACAATTTGCGAATACGTGAACAAAATAAAGCGTCTGACTTATTGCTATTTGGCCAGCTGCACATTTACGATCTTCTTTTACGTTACCGCTGGATTCATCGTTTCCGTGTTACTGGCCTCACCAACTGGAAACGAGACGACGACGAAGACCTTGCCCTACACGTTGGCAGTCGATGTGCATCGCAGCCCTTATTTCGAGATTGCCTATGTGTTTGAAATAGTGACGATTACCAACGCCGCCATCACGTTTGTAGGAGCGGATACCATCGGTCCGTTGCTCGTTATAACGGCTAGTGGACATTTCAAGGTGGTGCAGGATAAATTAGAGGCATTGGCTGACCAAGTGGACGTAGAGGATAACGAAAATGAAAAACTAGTGAAAGGACGATTTGAGGAATCGACTCCAGGTGATGCTGTGGAAATGAGGGAGAGAACAGTAGGTGTAGTGACAATAGTTACTGCAAATGTGAAGGATAAGTTAAACACTTGCATAAATCATCATCGTGCTGTGATGCGGTAAATTGAATATGTCATCAAGTATACCAAATTCTTTTATTGTGCACATTTTGTTTGAATCGTAGGGATATTTGAAATTATACGCAGGAAGTAAAGAACGCATAATTAAACCGATGAAAGATGTCCAATTTTTTGTTAATGTTGTACACGCGGGATCGTTTCGATCATATTTTTTCTCTGACGAAGATCACGTTCTCTTTCAGGTTCTGTAACAATGTGGAGGAACTTACGAGTCTAATATTTTTAACGCAGTTGCTTGGCAGCACATATAACATCGGTATTGTGGGATTCAAATTGGCAAGCGTAAGAAACCATAAATGAAACTGTGAATGTTCCTTTGTTCTCATACGTTCCAAACACATAACGTCTTATGTTTCATTCCTTGCATACTGTTTTATAGCTACTTAAGCTTATAATCTCTTTTTCAGAACGATCCTGACAAATTCAAATTCGCTGGGCAAATTTCTGTAGCTATAGTACAACTTTTCTTATGTAACTGGCCGCCCGACATTCTATTATCCGAGGTCAGCATTATTAATGCATTATTGTCAATGTAATAAATATTATTATAATATAATATTAATATTACTTTTGTTCACATTCACAAATTGTGTGATGTCAGAGTGCTGCTGTGACAAATGCAGCGTACTACACGCCCTGGCATCGCTACACAGCAAAAATTAAAAGATCAATACTATTTATCATTATGCGATCGCAAAGGCCAGTGCGGGTGACAGCAGGGTATTTCGTCACTTTGTCACTGGAAACTTTTGCTTCAGTACGTATTATCGCAATAGTATACAAGTGATATTACGAAATGATAAAATTATTTCACAATACTTTTCAGATGGTGTCAACAGCAGCATCATTCTTCACCATGTTGAGTACTGTAAATTAACATAGACTGTTAGAATGTTTTCGGTGATCGATTAAAAAGTCATACTCCATGGAGGGTAAATATAACGTTTTCATGTAATCCGAAAACATTTCATCCATCATTATTTCTCGTGCTTTACGATAATCTGGTTTTTATATGTTTTAATTTTACCGTCGTCTGTTTTCCAATCTAGTGCATTTTACTAACCACCATCTTATGTCTCGAGAATCCCACTACAGGCGATGTATTTATTAACTTATGTCACTTCGGTGAGCTCGTTTTAAATTGTTATTAAAGGGCATCGTAAGCAAACGAATAATTGCAAATCCATCAAAGGTAATCAACTTTGATCATGATTGATTGAACGACGCGACACAGATTAATGTAGCACGCGACTTCTTTATTCTACGAATGTTCCGGCAATAAGAAAGAAAGGGGCTTAAACGGAGACGCGGATCTGGCATGGCAGTCCGTTCCGACGATGAAAAAACTGATGCGAGAGTTAACCTAGGCCGGAGAAATAAGCTGCAGAAAGTGTCAGAGAGAAAAAGGCTTTCGGTGTAGCACTTGGCTTAAGCCAAGCATCGATCATTTTCTTTTTGCTTTCTGCGAGTTTTCCCCACTTCGATTCCAGGATGTGCCAAGTATGAACCACGGTTTTCGTCTGTGTTTTTCACCAAAAAATCGCGATTGGATTCTAATCGCCAGATTAGGCAACCAACGCGGCGCACACTTGACCACATTTGGAACTAACGAATTCGATATTCCATATACACATAGTTGTGACGCGTAGAACGTGTAAAAATGAACGAATCCAAGTATATCATTCGTCTACCCAGACGAGATCCCAAGGCGACCCCAAGAGAAAGAGGACTTCGAAGTCAAGCGAAGGCATCAAAGACGGGGTGAGTTTATTGGCCGAAAGGAAAGAAGCCACGTACCCGGAGAAGTTGCTTACTTCAATCGTTAGGATAATAGCGCAACGTCGATGCTATCGTCCTATTGGCCTTGCTGTCGATGATCACGTCCTTCACCAAAGGGGCCGAGAACGCAGAGGTGACGAGGACGCTCTTTTCCCAGGGTCGCACTTGAGAACGCCTCTCGGACGAGAACACCTCCAAGTTATAAGGCGACGAGAAAAGGAGCTAGGGAAAGAGTAGAAATTAAAATTCATTCCACACAATGAATATGATTTCCCTCCTCCTGCTCACGTTCTTCGGGGGCATGACGTCTGTCTTTTCGTTACACGAAAACTACCCATATGTACGGTAGGTGGAGTGCCAGGGAAAATCTAGATTGAAGGAAGGCAGCAAATCACACGGGAGCATTAACAGTGTGTAAAAACGCGTGGACGAAGGAAACCGTGCTGGGAACTATCTCTCGCGTGACACAATAAATAAACAGACCAGAAGACGTGGTGGAGGTTCGCGAAGAAGGCGAAAGCGCGTTGGGATATCACACTCGCTCTCATTGCTTTTCATGAGAACGTGGTCAGACGTGAGTCGTGCGGTACCACGAGAGACCGATGGTCGATTCGAGATTCCATCCAATTCTTTTCGCTGGAGCGCCGTTGCGAGCTCTCTGCACCTGTGTTATAAATAAAGATGAAAGGACGAAGGGCCAAGAATTCTTTTTCGCTCCATTGCCCCAGCAGTGGCGATGAGTTAACCGAATCTCGATCATGGTGATCGATCGTTTGCTCTCCCTTTTTCTCGTTTCGAGGAAAGGTTCGCACTACATTCCCTTTATGAGAATGCCGCTTTATACGAATTAGTTGCTTGCTATTAAGGTATCGACAGTGGCACACGCCACAACGTTACACGTTTCCTGTTTCTGGTGGATTTTATATCGACAAAGGTGTACCATCAGTTTTATTATCGTTGCGAAGATATACTTCGATATCAATACATTCGTTTACGCACATACTGTATTAATAAGAGAAATATCAAATCTTTGAGTGCGCCGTGCTCTCTCGGTCTACGGCATTAAAGCAGAAAGAAGAGAATTACGGTGGAGGAATGAGAATGACGATTCTTCGCCACTTAAAGGATAAGAAGGCGCATCGCACCCGGAGAATCACGAGGATTTTCACGTCTCTCTTCAGCAATTACGGGATAAGTGAGTTCCTCTGTAATCTTGTGCTATTTGCCACGGGCTATCCCCCGTCTGCCCCGTTCTTTCGACTGGTTATCGCCAAGGCATTAGCTTCGAATCATCCATCCGCGGGGAATGTTCTCATCTTCTTGGCGAATGTTTCGCACGAGGTGCAAAATTGACCGTGAAATTAAAAAAAGAAAGCGGTAGATGTAATGTCTACTTTAGTTTATGAAAATATCGTAAAGCATATTACGCTAGAGTATATGCCTTAGCACCAATGTTAGTTTATGAACTTGCTTTAAATACAATAATGCAGTAGCCGTAAATAGAAACATCTTGAATACACATTCTCACAATACTCGTCGGCAAGTGTAATTCGATAAAACATCCATGTTACGCCAAAGTAACACGTGTTATTCTACTGGAGTCCAAGTAAAATATCCTTGAGTACAGCCGTTCGGAAAAAAATGAATAGAGTGCATTGCGTACGATGAAGAGCGATTGATCGAATTGTTTTTGATCTTTCAGCAGGCAGACTAAATTGCACTTTGATATTCCGCTTTTCAATTTATCAGGTATTGGTCAACGAGGGTCCTATAACTGGAAAGCAATGTGACCTCAAGCAACCGCGAAACGGGCAACCCTCCGGAGGTGGTGCGATCAAGCGCGTAACGCATCGTCCGAGCGTCGCTCTTCGAAAGAGCCTTCGTACCGATAATGAGAGGACTCGTCGTCCAATTGGTAGACAGAAAGGGTGAAAAGAGAGAAGAAGAGGAACGCGGTAGGTGGGCGAAACGCTCGCTTTAGAATTAATTACAGCCGCGATAGCTTCTTCTCTCGTGGGATGAGAGGAGCATCTGGTGCGGACAGGCACGTGGGGAATAGTAAGAGATGGAAACTCTGAGAGAGAGAGGAGAAATGAAAGGGAGGGTAGAAAGAGAGGGACAGTGACTGGAACAAAGGTAGCGAAGAGGGGTGTGGAGGAGAGCGATGATGAAGAAAGAGAGAGATAAATGTGAAGGAAGTGAAGGAAAATGCGAAAGAGAAAAAGAGATGGAGAGCTGGTGATCGTGGAAAACCGAGGAAGGGTAGTAGGGTGGCGACGAACGAAAGGCGGAAGCAAGAGGGAGATACCTCGAAGAGGCGCGGGCGGCACAATGAAGAAATTCCCGCCATTTCGAACGGTGGAACCCTCCGCCAGTACACGCGGCTCTCTCTCTCGCGAAGTCTTCGTATTCCCAACTCATTCCTCTCGTAGGTTGGGATATCCTCGAGTTAATGAAATCCATTGCCAGTTGTACGATGGTCGACACTCGAGGCGCCCAACTCCCTTAGACGCCGTCGCATGCCATGTCGGTGCTGATGGAGGAAATCGGTGGGATGTTTAGTGGAAGATTCTACGTAGATCGATAACGGAAATCGGAAAGCGACGATGTGGGACTACTCCGTGTGGAAGTAGCTGGTAGACGATATCTGGGGAGGATAAATATTTTTTTTGCGAATAACCGCGCGGGTTTTCGGCCAAGGAGACGATTTTCGTTGATTTGGAATCGTATCGAGGTACAGAGTAATAACGGATTTAAAGGGATTTAAATATTCGCCGAATCGCGTAATGTTGTATGTAGCTTGAATTTCCTTGTTTGCAAGAAGATTTAATAGATGAAATTATATGCCCGATCCTGCACGTTAAACGAATGAGCGAAACTAAATTACGGAAGTGTTTCTTCGCATTGGGCTAATTTTGCCGATTCATGTCACAATTTTGTTTATTCGTTCTCGTTGATTTTTGTAGCTGTATAGACTTCGCGAGTAGTCGTTGTTCGACGAGATTTGTTGTCGTCCCGGGCAACGATTCTGTATCAGATAAACAAAATTCTCCTCGCACCCATCGGTGCGAGGAAAGTGATATTCTTTGCGAGAAAATGAAAAATTTCTTGCCGACGTTTTCCACGACCGCAAGCACCAAGATGTTCGATTGCAAATTAACCAACAATACGTTAAGAACAGCAGCAACAAAAATACTCCAAAAGTACCAGGTCTGTTACGATTTCAGTACTGTATCGAGAGTGCAAATTTGAATTCTGCACCAATTTTGCTACACTATCTTATAGCCTATTTCTATAAAAGTGTCTTTATCCATTCGAACGTGTCAATTTGCTTGTAAATATTGTGATAATTCACACGTTTGTCATAATGTTTGCTATTATTACTCTAAGAGAAACATTTTCCTTCAAACAGGATAAACTTCAGTCGATCAAAAATGAAAGGATAAGATATGCTAGAAGTAAAATGGCAGATTCGACATTAAGAAACTTCACGCATAAGAGTCATTCGTGCCATCGTAAGGTAATGGTAAATGTATAAGAATTTTTTTCAGAATGCTACAACAACCATAACGGCGTCCTTTAATAAATATTTTCTAGGTTTAAATTCTTTTCTGTTATTATTCTTCTTATTCCGGGTATAACGCCTTGCTGAAGGTTTCTTGTTAGTTGTATCCAGTCGATATCATACGCGCACGCGATTTGGGCGATTTACGAGACAAGCGAATATCATGGCAACTCATCAAGTGTCTCCCGTCGCTTGCTACGTGGCAGATGCAGTGCGAGCTTAGTTTGCCACGTGGAGTCGCGGATATCGTTCATTGAATCCTATTCAAACGATTCGCAAGTCTCGACTGATTCGATTACACTTCCTACGACGCCGTATCCTCCCTCCTGGTACCTTCGCGTCAACGCTTGATTTCGCGAACGTCTAGCGTCTTATCTGCGCTCTCTGCCTTGTCTCGAGAGTTCTTTGATCCGTGAGACAGAAGGTTACTTCGGAAAAGGTCGTTTTTATTTCCCAAATCACCTTCTCCGGCGTATCAGGTTATAAAACAAATAAAATATAAATATTTTACATTGCAGATGCGCCAAAAAATGGAGGAAGCGTATAAAACGTCATGAAGAATCGGTGGTAAATGAGATAATGTTTATAACCATGAAGAGTGGCATAACGAAGAGAGTCTGTTCAGCGAGAGTATAGGATGTAAGTTAAAGTATTACAAAATCAATGAAACAAATTACGGCACATTTATTATATCTTATACTCGTGAAACTTTATTTTAACACGCAGGGGATTGGCAACGCAATATTAAATTTGGATGTTTTACGATTCTTAGATATCTTCGAACGTGGGAGCTTTACTTCTCTCCGAAATAACGAAGAAGGAGATCGCTTTACTCTACTATCTGTTCGCTGAAGCAACAATTTCCTTATACAAATTTTTCTGAAACCTATTCGTCACAGGTCATGGAAAACGAGGGTGACACGGCAACTCTCAAGATAAATTATTCGTGCACGTGACACGGATCGCCCATCGTGAATTTGCCCGTGGCGTGTAAATCAATTTAAAAACAAAAGTCTTTATTTTCTAAGAATCAAGTTAAGATTTTCAAGTCAATAAACCCCAAAGAGGAACATACTCCCAGGGGGCTCTAGATAAGACATAATTCTTATACTTTTGGTCACAAGATAAAACTATGTCCTTTTCTATCTCCTAATTGTTCCTCGGTAGTTTTCCTTAAAAAAGAAACGAAAAAACAACCTAATAAAAAAAGAGGAAAATTTAATGCAAGCATATGACGCAAGTAAATTTGGGTAAAGGCGCGTCTAGACTTGCAAAAATTTATGTTGTACGCCCCATTCGGCAAAAATGTTTGTCCACTTCAACGAATTTATGACAGTGTGGACGCCTGCGCCGTATAACAACGCACGCAAAAATGTTTGCTACGTTCCACGCATGTGATCCGTTGGATGTCGGTTTTTTAACAAACATCAAAAAAGATTTGCGGGACACCGTAATTCTAGTATGGACGCGTTTGCAAACCTATGTGTCGTCTCTCCTTGGACGACGGCATCGTACCGATTCCTGATCGTCGCTTGTCAACATCTAGAGCACAAACGCACCCCGAACGACGCAAATATTTATATGACAAAAACTGAATTTGCGGCAAAAATATTTACGTCGTATTCGAGATTCAACGCACAACGTAAGTTTTTGCAAGTCTGGACGCGACTTAAGGATTATCCTTCCAGATTTTGCAAAACTTATTTTCTTGCGCATTTAAAAATCGAATCTATTATGGTTTGGCTGTTGTGACGATTCCGGGTGTCTTGGCCGTTCTTAATTTGGTCACGATTTGCGTCGTACGCATCGTTGAATTATTCTCAGGGATGCTAAATTGTTCGCCAGAGGGCGACAGCGTCCGTCCCGGATAACTTTTAATGGGCGAAACAAAGGGACGTAGAACTAACTCGTGCTTCAGAAACTCTGGACTTTCGCGCGCTTTACCAAGGCATACTTTATATTTTTTCAATACTGTGAAAGAATCTGGCGAAAGTGGAACATCCTTGAGGACAATTGAGTCATTACAAGCGAAAGCGAGTAACTCTGCTCGATGAATGCTTTTAAATTTTAGCATCAAAACACTCTATAGGTTACACTGCTCAAACTTGCCATATTCAGCAGTTTGCACAATGTCTCTTTGGAGTAATTAGCTCATTTGGGAAATGGGTTGATTCATTATGCCCGTTAATGGTTTTCCCGTAGGCCATACGGCTTGCTCTTAATTTTTCAGCTTCGTCCCTATCTAATCTTGTCGAACGCGGGCGCTCGTTTAGCAACAAGTTGCACCTCGTGTGTTTTCCTCGAGAGTTTCCTAAAATCAACAAGTGAGCTTGCGCTTCCTGTCTGGAATTTCTATATTGCTTTCTCGTTCGGCTCCACAGGTGGCAACCGTAGAAACTTACTGCGGACGAGCACGTCGGTGCATAGGCAACTGTTAAAGATTATCGTTGGAATGTAAAAATTGCGTCTTTTAGGTATGTCGTTTCAAAAATATCGCAAGGACTTATTTACCCAGGTATGGATATACTTTACTGTTACCACGGTAAACCACTATTAATTAGGATTGCAGCTCCATTATTACGTCTGACGTAATAATGAAGAAATTCTTCACTGGGAATATTTTCACGTAAGGATGACAATTCGTATGAATAGGCCGTGTCGGAAGAACACTTTCGACTACTACGAATCCTCAACATTCCAGAAACTTTCAAAATAATGCCATTGCCTTTACGTGGCTCTTGAATACCGTCCCTTAACTCCTCTTAAAGGTTCACCACCTCCCTCTTTAATTCATGTGTTCCTACACGAGGAAGACATTGACCGGATACTTTCGGCACGACTAATTGAAAGGAATGGCTTGGTACGAATAGCCTATAATTAACAATTTATTGTGTCGAGGGTGGAATATATTCGTTTTTTTTTTTACATCAATGCTTTAATAACGCACGAAAGGAAAGCATTTTTTCCTCGCAATTTCTGCAATTTATTCGCCCGACGCATCGCGCTAGAAGCAATAATGCACGAAGGTTTTGCTGGTTGTGAGCTACGGCTTGAGGACCTTTAATAAAGAGCGTTGGGGTGCGAGGGCCGCGGCTTCTCATATCGAAAATTCTTCGGAGCGTCCGCATGCCTTCCCCCACCTTCAGCCACATTCTCGCAATTTCGATGACTCTCTCATTTCCAGGCCGCTAACGGCAGAATCTTAATAGGGGACGGCAGTCAGCGCTTCGTTAATATTCTCAAGAGAAAGCAAGCCATTTGTTCCTTTTTTACATTCGATCGTGAGCAATTCTCGTGATTATACGCATTTAACACGTTGACTGCCACGGAACATTGAATTTTGGCGATTGCTTAGTTACCTATCTAAAGCGTTAGTTATACTTCCAAATACCTATTTTGATCATTTATAATCAAGCACTGAAACCGTCGCCCGAATTCGAGTGACGTGGCAGTCAACGTGTTAAAAATAAAGCACCCTAGTTCTGCTAAATTTGCTAGAACTTGGCCACCAGATCTTGACGTAACACGATTACAGGATCAATTTAATGCAGCGTAAAATCCGATAAACTCGTTTCTTTTAACTAATCGAACGGTTAAAGGATTACGCGCAGTTCCGTCTCGGGTCGCAATCTCATCGCTCTCGAATTTAAAATACAAATTCTTATAAAGTCTTCGGTGATCCGCAAGCCAATTCCAGCTCGGATCGTCCCCGCGGGTATGTCTGCGATTAAATCCTCTTCTCATCGACCTTGCGATTTTAATTACCCCCGGCGACGAAGTGAATCCACCGTCGAAGTAGGATCCTCCCCTAGCCCTACCAAGCAATGCTGGACGCGGTAGATTAAATCCGGCTACTCTCGTCGTGTCTCTTTACTTTCCACCGACTACGAGTCGGCTATAATGAAATCGCAAGTGTCCACCCGCTTGAAAAACTAACAGCTGGATTCCCGGCAAAGGTTAAAGGTGTTTCCATTACTTCGAAATAACGTCGCGAAACGGATTCCTCGGCGAATCGTTTTAGAAGACTAAGTCGAATTGCTTCTGCCGACAAGACAGCGGAAGAAATGTCATTCGAATGTAAGTTCCTCCGGTGACGATACAAGAAATTGTCACGCAGAATGAAAAGGTGATTCGTTCGAAATTATAATATACCATCGTCAAAATACATTAACATATTTAACTATACGAAGGCAGGACTAACACGAACATTTCCATTTATCTCAAACGTAATTCGACGAAGTGTCGAAATATCTCGAACTCGCTGCGAATCCTGAAGTGTCCCGAGCAATCTTAATCTACTCCGTGAGCCTCCGTGGAGGAGACAATACGATTCCTAGGAATATCTCGATACACGAACTCGAATCGAAAGGAAGCTTGTCCAGCTCCCGAAGACCGACGCCTCCCACTGGTACGAGAGAGGCAAGGGGCGGCGTGTGGAGAGCGGGAGAAGTCAGAGGCGGCAACAATGGGGGGGTGGTAGCCAAGCCACGGGGTGTCGCTGGCGGGCGAGGGAAGGGTTGGACCATCGCGACCGTGAGAGAGTCGAGGCAAAAACGGAAATCGCTGGTAGCGCCGGTGTTGCTGGCACAGTCGGTGGTCCTGCAAGTTGTTGGGATTGGGAGAAGGTGGAGAAAGCGAGAGAGCGCATGGAGGTGTCGACGATGGTGAGGGTTGGTGGTGGTGGTGGTTGAGAGCACGAGCATGAACGAGAGAGGGGGTGTGATGTGAAAGAGGTGGACCAACGGGTGGGGATCGGAGATCCTCGTGACCGACCATGCGCCCTGCGTGTCTCTGCCCGCTGGCCCCCGAATCCTCGAGGATCGAGAAGAGGACGAGGAAGAAGCACCGCAGACGCAGACGGCGCCGGCAGCAGGAGATACACCCGACGGCCGTAGTGCCGCTACGCACGGGGGTGAGATGCACCCTTATCGGCGTTACCGCTCTCAATCGGCCGTGGCGTTTCCACCTGGGAGCATTGCCGCCCCTCGCCACACCCGCTGCCACCTCGACGATTAGCAGGGACGCGCGGGAGGAGGAAGTCGTCCTCGGAGACGGAGGGTTAGAAGGGCCCGAGAGCCGCTCAGCCGATTTCCGTGAGTGATATTTATTCTTACTTGTTTATGCCTTTCTCGTAGGTTCTTTTAATTGTCTCACTGGCTGCAAATTAAACGGTCGTCGTTAGGGTTACGCTTAAGAACCATTTGCGCGACGTAAGGATGAGGGAGATCGTGGGACGAAGCGTGGATTTAATGACGATATTTCGTGGCCAAGATTGCATTCTAACGAAGAGAATGACTCAGAGGTGGATGTATATGTATATTTTGCACCTCAGGGGTGATCCATCCGATTTTATCGTATCGTTCTATAGTACAGAAAATTTTGCGGGGTTAGAGAAATCGAAGACGTTTTTCGTGTATTGAGCAATTGTCCGTTGTTCCAATGATATGGACGTATTTGAACATTGCGCATGATTTCTCGAAATCACATTTTGGAAACGGGGAAAATTTAAAGCAGTGCGAAACTATCGGATGTGCTTGGATGCTGTAAAAGTGAAAACACAAATATGCTTGCGTGTAAGACGAAACGGGAAATAAGGAACAAAGGTTGAAGCGTAATGTTATCACATAGGAAACTTGTTAATTCGACGATGTCTTCTCTTTGTATTATAAGGGTAGTTCATGCGGGATATGATACGAAGAAAGATAACTTGCGACATGCCCGTATAGTCAGACGTGGAGACAAGAGCCAAGAGAGTGTGAGAAAGGGATAAAGTGTGTGTGTATGTGTGTGTGTGTGTGTGTGAGAGAGAGAAATAATAGCGTAAAATGAATGTTTATTTATGGTTTGAGCTAAAGCCTAGTATAAGGATCAATACTAGAATGATTTATAAATATATACTGTTACTAGGTTTCAAAGTCTTACCATGACTTTAGACCCTCTTGCAACTTTAGATTCGCTCGATAAGCATATGTAGACATAAACATGCGAAATATCTATGCATATTTATGTATCGAGCGCTTCTAAAAGTGCGAGCGACTCTAAAGTTGAGGTGACAGTACGGCCCACGGAATCTAACTAAAATTCAGAGTAAGACTACCTAACTGCCACAATCAAGATTTAGAGTTAGATTTATTTGATAAGGCCTACATCCAAAGACATAGCAGGCCTATCAAAAAGGGCTATGAAAGTAACCAGGAAATAAAAACAAAAAAGGAAAGAATAGAAAAGAAAAGAGGGAATGATAGACACGAAAATCTTATTCATCCAAATGTAATTTACGTAAGGCCGTCTTGGAGCTACGAATATTCTCTGTGAGTACGTTCCATAGATAAGCCAACGTAACGTGACATGATTTTTTTACGGAAGCATATTTTTTAAAACATACCAACGAAATAGCCGTAGGGTGAATTATTTTTCATTTCCATGCTCTTGATTCACCCATTACCGAGTGCAATCGGTACGCATTCATGTGCACCGGCGCATGAAGGGATGTAGGAAAAATGTCGCAACGCTCTGCAGCAAAATTCTCATGGCATCGCGAATCAAAGGGGGAAATTTTATTTTATTACCACTAGTGAATGCTGACTGATAGCATGCAATATGATTTGTAAAGGCTTCGCATACCAAATTATAAAACTAGAGCATCCACAAACTCGAAAGTTTTACGTAAAGACACATTGCCACGTCCTTTTTTAGTTTTTAAGTATATTACAAACCCTTCTAAATTCACATTCGATTAATCGTCACTGAATGCTAGAATTTGTCTGTTAACAGCTGAGGCACTATTCGAACCTACAAACTTGAACAATATTCTATTCATGATGTAAGAAGACAAGGTGAAACATTGTGCATAATGGCGGCCAGCTAATAAAATTTTGCCCCCAAAAGTTGCGCGACATTCAAATATAATATAAAAGTTAAGCCATTAATACCCGTCTAAAATGCGGTGTAATTAATTACACAAAATTAAGTAATACAAGATAAGTATAAAACTAAGGTGAATATAAATGTGTAAAGATTTAAGTATGATATTACCGAACTCGTAACGACCCAATCTATAGGATTTGGGGGCAATCGTTCATTGGTCAACACTGCGCATCCTCCAAACTGTTTCACCTTGTATTCTTACATCATGATTCTATTCTTCTGCGTCATTTACAATACAATATACGCCTTCGTCGTAAAACTTTCCTTGCTGGCCTATTCACGGTCGCAAAAATTTCCCTACGTCATTTCTGACTTTTGCCTGCTTCTTTCCTGAGCATCAAAAAAATGTCATATGACACGTGAAGAAATCAAATAAAACATCTCTGAAACCGACTGGTTCCTCTTGCGAGCGAGAAGATTTCACCGCGATCGCTCCGAGCGAAGCTTTCACTGTGCTCGCGGTGGCCACAAAGGGACATCGGGGCAGTCCTTTTGTCCATCCCAGATTTCAATTACCCGCGGTCAGGTGGGCCAGTTATCTTCTTCCTTAGACGAACACGCGTGCGTGCCTACCTAGCTCACACGTGTCCATTCTTCCGTATACCTGACCGCTTCCCTCTTTCGGGGTCGGACGACGAACGTCGTCCGCCAACTTCCGGTACGGACTTCTCCAGCTTTCGGCTTATCCGACTCGCCTCCACCCACCGGTTCGAAGAACCGGTGCGCGCGGAGGAGGTGCCCTCATTTCCACGTGTCATTCGCAGCCTTCGAGCGCGACCACGTCCTCGCGTCGATGGCACGAGCTTTGCTCATAGCCCGCGAAACCACCGCCGTTATCGTCGAGGTCGATCGGATCGAAAGAAACTAGTGTTGGTAAGTGGTCGGCACGATCGTCGAGTGCTCGCGCTTCGCGCTCGCCTTACCGGGTGCAGAAAAGCTTCGCTTCCTGCCATAGGCACGACCGCGTAACTCACGTTTCCATACTTGAATTTCCCATAATTTTGAAACGGTTGAAGATGGCGGTACATAAAATTTCGTGACACCAAATGGGTATATACTCGATGTACATGCCAAATTTTGTTCGGATCCGTTCAGTCGTTTTGCCGGAATATTGGACTAAAGATTTGAATTAGCCGCCATTTTTGATTCGGCTAATCAAAAAATTTGAAAATTTCCAAAAATTGTCATTGTATACGTGTACATGTATGTGTAAAATTTTATCGGGATCCAATGAATAGTACCAAAGATATGAATTTTCCGATATTTGAATTTGCCGTCATTTTGTACCGGTTCAAGATGACGGCTCACAAACCCTATTGTGAACTCACAGTAATGTACTTGATTTTTGTGCCAAATTTCGTTCCGATCGGTTCAGCCGTTTTTCCGAAATCGAGGATATACACGGACACACACACACACACACACACACACACACACACACACACACACACACACACACACACACACACACACACACACGAACGGTTTTCAGGATGGCGATTGCATAAGTCACTCCCTTAACGGTCGTGCCTAAAAAGGGGTGATGGGGTGGGTAGAAGCGAAGGGAAATAAAGCATGGAAAAGAGGAGACGAGCGCCCGTTGTTAGGAGACAGAGGCGGTAGGTACGATTTTCATGCCTGCCAAGACACTCGATCTTTCCCGCCCACCTTTTGCCTCGATCCCCATGGAATTCTATGAAAGAGACGGTGAATATTGAGACCGGCACCGACCGTGAGGATGGCTCCAATGCTCGTGGCATCTCTTTTCTTTCACTCGTCCGATAAGTTGATTTCGTTCGAATGCACGCATCCCCGATAAATGGGGTCGAGACACGATGAAAACTGCCCTGGGAAAATCGTATAACGGTATATTAAAAACTAAATGAAAGGCGATTGAACTGATTTGGATTGGAAAGTACGTACATTCTTTTTTTTCTTGTTTGCTCCGATTTGGATAGCAGACGAGGACAATTTTATGGGTGAAGGACGAACATATATGAATGAACGACGTTCGAAGAAATTAACATCTTCGATTTAACTGTTTGCTTGTGGCGTTTTCGTTATACATTTCGAGTCTTTACATTTTTTCGCTTTTCGCCATTTTTTTCTTTCTTCGTCGCTGCACGTGGAAGGCACATTTTCACCCATTAATGTCCAATTAAAAAACTGCGTCAACCAGAAAGTGGAGGGCAGAGAATACACGGGCGAGACGTAACTTTAGCAGCGCATCGGGCACCCTCTCTTTGCTTCCTCTTCTTTCTAACACTTGCTTCGTCTAGCAAGCGCATGGTAGAGGGTCGTAGAGATGGTCGGTCCACGGTGCCAACGTCGTGAGGTTAATAGAGTGATCGGTAACAAGGTTATAAAGCAATCTGCATAACCCTACCCAGTACTTTACCCGACCTACTGGATCCCCAGTTACTGGGGAGCAGTCTCGTAATTACTGACTATAATACGATTACCGGATCGTCAAGGACGGTAACTGAGAAGGCTTTTACCCTTCTCTCTTACTCTCTCTCTCCTCCTCTCTCTCCCTCTTACTCTCTCCACCTACTCTCTCTCTCTCTCTCCCTCTTTTGCTTTCATTCACTCACTCACTTGCTCACTCGCCTGTACCGCCTTTCTCCTTAAATTCTCTCTACTTTTTCCACACCCTGTTCAATGCATAAAAAACGTAATAACACTATTAAATCTCATTGGAGATTTTACTTTCCAGCCGGTTCCTCGCAGAGTCTGATCTTTGTCGTTTCACCCCTCTCGCAAATCTCCGCTCGAAGAAGCGCAGAACGATAAAATATTCGTAAATCCAGTCTAAATTTACGATGTCACCCGCGTGCGTATATGGTGAACGCGTATCGGTGTTCCTTCGCTCTCAGTCACCCACGACCAAGTCTTTTTTGCAAGCACACGCGTCGATTGGTTCGCGTTGCCGACGGAACGCGCGTGTTGCAGGGTGGGCCGAAGGCTCATATATTCGTTTATCCACGATCGAAGGCGTAATTTCGTTTCAGCCACCCCACCGGCTTCGGTTCAGTTTCAACGCAAGAGACCCCGTGCGTTTTCCCTTTCTTCTAACCCTCTACCCCCTTCCACCACCCCATCTAACCATTTACATTCTCATTTCCCCGTTCCCAGTGGCAGCTCCCGCCGTGTCGGATGAAAGAATCGGGCGTGAGATAGTCCGGGGCCGTGAAAAGGGGAGAAGGAAGTTAGAAAACAGGAGTGTCTTTCTGGGTCCGGTCGTCCTATGACTTTACAAGTCGACAAGACACGAGAATTGAAATTGAAGCTTCCTCGTCTCCTCGCAATGCACGAGTGACGATATTGGTTTTTGCAGGGAAAAGATTTTATTAAGATTCAAGTTCAGTCGCAACGATGCCGATGTATTTGCAGAAAATTATAGTAGGTAATCGCGTTACTTTCACGACGAAAGTATCCTCTCACGCGAATGACAATGTAGCTGGAGTTTTACGAGATGATCTTCGTGAATTCTTGAGTTTGAAGGAAATTCGATGCGACGCGAAGCTTTCAACCCAAAAACGATTATCAAAGTCGTGGCTATTGATAAGTATCACCGATCGTTCAGTTGAATCAAGAGTCTCGCATTGGTCAGTAGAATCGAAGCCGTTAATGTCTTGTGGCAGAGTTTTCGGTGTATATCACAAAGATCCCGATACACTTTTATCCCCTCTCAATCGTAATGGCAATAATGGCATCTGGTGCGGCAGGTATTGCCGAGCGCCGAGGTAGGGCAGTGTCTGTTCAACCAACTGTTTGGCTAAATCGTCATACTCGTTACGCTCTCTCGCCGTGAGTCGCGAATTAAGTGTAACATACAAAGGCCGATCGACGCGTGTGGTGAGAGTTTTTGATTTTGAAATAACGTAACGAGAGTCGTGTGCTTATCACGTGCGCACGAATACGGAGAAATTCTTGAAACAAGGTATTTGATAATTAAAAATGACATTAATGGAATTAGAATTGGGTATAGGTGCTAGCGATGCATTGAACAGTATGCAAAGTGAGTGTTGTGGTTGTAGTAGCGCAAGATGATAGTCTTGAACTAGGAGGACTTGACAGATTGGATAATCGATAAAATGTGAAATAAAATCGTACGATATTTAAATCGAATTAAGTTATTAGTCGTAACGAGATAGCCCATGATCTGTCATTAGACGTTAAGCACGTTATAATATTGTCGCGCGATTCGGCGATTGAATAATTTGTGAAATGAATCTGATTTGAGGTCATTAATTGTAATAGAATATGTCACGGACATTAATCTATTTACTAGGTCCACGCTATTTTTGTCAGTGGATATACGTCATCGATAATATACGATAGAACACGAATTTGAAATATAAAGCCAAAAACAAGCGCCTACGTTTCACCTGTAATATACATATATGTTTACGTTTATCAGCTGTTTACCTTATACCAAGTTCGACGACTACAGAAACAGTTAGATGAATTACCTAAATCAATATTCTTGTTTTTCTACCGTACAATATCATCGTCGGACTTCACTATACATAGTGTCCTATTTCACGTCGTACAACGAAATATCCTGTGAATAAAGTATTTACAAAATACTATTTTCGAGAAACGTCTTGTTGCTTCGAAGAGTGAGCAAAATGAGATTTATTTTCAGTGTGGCGTATGCCGTCAAAGTCGCTTGAAAGGAAACTTTGATCTTTTAAATGAAGAGCTGTATGGACCTATATTATTTTTCTTTTAAATGAAGAACTACACGAAAGCTAATCTATTTGTTAACATTTTTCATCCGAGTCTTTCATCGAGAATTTTGGCTGCGACATGCGAGTGACTCATTCGCGCAATCATGCACACAGACCTTCCTTCTCACTTCCGTTACTCACAATCATCCCATTAATAAAGACGCGCGTTTAAATATATCGATGCACTATTCATCTTCTTCTTGTACCAAACACTTAGGAAACTGAAGTCGAATAAAAAATCTACTAATACTCTCTTGTCTCGTATAAAATGCGGAAATCAAAACTGTACGTTGCCACTTGAAAAAGCAAAATTTATCTTCCGATGAGCTTGAAGAATGGCGAATTGAAAATAAATGATGTCACTTTATTGACTTTTGGATCTAGCACAGGTGTTGTTTGAAATAATTCTTTTTCGAAAACTCGTCTTTGTTGAGACATTACTTTGTGCCCGCTTAAATAGGGCATCCTATATCACTTTGTACTTTACGTTACGCCGCGCCAAGTACGAAGGATTCATAGAAGCGTAGCTCTTACCTCGCCAAAATCTCTCTCGGTTGGCAATCGGAAATTTAACGAAACTCGAGAACACGGCAAAGCGAGGGCCGCACCACGAGTTCGGAAAGTTGCGGTGACTAGGGTGCGTGAGAGTAGAGCTCGCTCGAAGAGGTGGTATGGAGTTTTATGCGAAGATAACGCGATTCCGACGAGAAATAATTCGCTTATCGTGCAATATCGCGCGACAAAGGGGAGAGAGCACGTGACAGCAAGCCCTCGTACACCCTACTCATAATTGTTCGATGTAACGACAGTGTGTTGCCACTGAGAGTTGCATTGCGCGTGTCGCGCTACAAAGAGAGCGACGAGGGAGCGTCGCGACGACGGGCGACGTCCATCAATCTCGTCAATTAATCGCGTGATACGTTCTCTTTAATTAATTCCAAGCGCCGCCGTCCAACCGATCGCTTCGCACAACACACGGGCGTGCTAACGACGTGCATTTAATCCCACCAGGCAGCAGTGAATTTGTCTGATTCGACGGCGGAGAGCTAGCAAATGAATACTTTTCACGGCGTACACATATATTGATCTAAGCTCGCTTTTAGCTGCCCTTTGTGTCGATATGTCTATACAGGTACTACATGTATTATTGATAGTCGCGCGAGCTCACGCAATCGATCTTGACCGATTTCTTTATAATCTTTGCAAAGCAATCTATGTAAGGCAATCTGTTTCTAACGCGATCGTGCATACGTTATGTAATATTAACTTATGTGGAGATTGTTTCGTCCATAAGCAAAGTCCGTGTAGACCTTAGAACACTAAGGATACAAAGAAGTGTCCCTGCCCTATGTCCTTGAAGTTTCAGTGCCTTCCTTAAATTTTATACTTAGTCAGTCACGAAAGTTCGGTACATCCCATATATGTATTGCTTTTATTCTTAGTTAATTTCAACTTGCTAGCATTTATTATTGTAAATGTTAGCAATTGTAGGACGTAGAGACTCGTGACTGACTGTACTTCACTCGTTGCTGTTTGCCTTCAGTTTTCAGCGACAATTGTTGTGGTGTAAACTGACGATACGGACAATACAGTTACATGTATAATGAATTGGATTTTTTCGGAATATATACAGTTACTCCTAAAAGTATTCGGACACTAATCAAATTTTGGATATTTAGTGAAGTGTCTCTATTAATGATGAAGAGATAGAGTTGAATTTGCCTTTATGAACCATTATTTATTATACTTTAAAGTTATATATTGTATTTTACAACAGAGCAATTCAATTCTACTCATCCATAGTCCATATGGGCACATCTCTATATGTTTTAATTTTGATAATGTTCGAATACTTTCGAGAGTAACTGTATGCATACATTGGTCACTGTCGGGTGAATTTCCCCTGAGATGTGCACTCGTTGTAGGTTCAACGAAGTTAACCGGACGAAAAAAATTTATGAGACATAAAAGACATACGTGAGTTTACGCGATACCCCGTTTATTTATCGTTACACTTTCCAACGATTAGCCGCGCCATTATTCTGGATATTGACGGAATCTTCAAAAGAATATCGAAACAATTTTCAATACGTCTGTTGGACAGTCTATTCTATTCACAAATAATAGTTTACCTTAGAATTTGGGCGAATTGTATCTAATATTACGGGATCTAAGTTCGTAATCTTGATGTTCTTCCCAACGCATTTCATTTGTAATGTACGCGAATTGAATTTTGACAACTAATTTCCCGTGAAGTTGAAGCGAAACGGATCTTCTGTTCAATTGGAGGCAATCGGAATCCGCAGTGCGAACCTGCCGTCGAAAGCCTACTTGTTGAAGCGCGAAGCAACAGTTTGCCCTTTAAACTCCTCTCTGATCCTCCTTCTCACTCGTGGCAGCAGGCACACTCTCACGAGTGCGCGACATATGGTAGACATTCTGTCACTTCGTCTTTTTCTCCCTACGATTCGACGGTATTCTTTAATTACGACATTCGAGAAGCACGTAACAGACTCTTTCATGTCGCGCTATCGAATTTTTATCGCTCAGTAATAAGCACGTAGGTTAACTATACTGAATAAGTGAATCATTTTCTGTGAAGAAAAAAAAAATCACACGGCTACCTACATACAATTAGATCGAGCCAATGTAACCATTGTGCCACGTTAGTCGAAATTCGCCGACTGACGAGAAGACGGCGTAGGGGGAGTATAGATGGAACACAGGTTGGAGTCACTCCGCTCGACTAATTGTCAATCTTAGAAGTTCAGGCGGAGTCCGTATCAAACTTGGCCCCGGATCTGATTAAGACATTCACTGGGCGGAACTGTATTAGAGCTCCTCGCGACTAGAGCTAATTGCCCCTTAAACCGGAGAGCAACTCAACGGAGATCATAACTTCGTTTCCAGGGGCGTCCGACTGCTTAAGAGGTTATTCCCACGATGAGGGTGGAGATTTCCGTTTCGCGCATTGTCCGACCTTCTCTTATCGAAAGATTCGTGTCGCGTTATACCGTTCATTTATCCTCTCGCATCCTGGTTCGAGCTGCCTCGAATTAACTCGCCTTTAAAAAAAGAGGGCGCAAATTTGAAACTAACAACGAAGCCTGCTCCAATATAGCATTTCTAGTAGTATCCAATAAAACTGGGAACTCTTTAACAGTGATAGGCTGTAATCATCTGTACGATGCGTGACTCTCCTCGCGTCAGGTGGTCATTTATACCTTTTCCATTTCTCTCTTTCTTTCTCTCTATCTCGTCCCTGTCAGACCCAAAAAGCTCTGCCCGAACGTCCACGCGCAATCCAGCTCTAAGAACACGATTCACGCGAGCTGCTCACGGTTGACAATAAATTTCGGCTCTCTTGACGGGTAACACGATTTTTCTATTAACCCGCGACGCCTTCTCCGCTTTGGGGCTGCATCGCGGCTCGTTCCTCGCGATCGTTTCCACACGAATATAATCGTAGATACGTGCCACCTATGGCGACGTGACAACGCAATCGTGTGCGGACGCGTATAAGCGCGCGAACCCTTGTGCGCCGACATCGGTGGTGAAGTTTTGTGTGTACGGCAGGTCACACGGGCGCGCTTATACACTTGGAGATCAACACTCGTGCACGCTTCGGCGACACCTCCACCTATCGTTCGCGTAGAGCTGCGAAATAACGAGGTCGAATGAGTTGCCGGATCCCGCGGCGGCCACTTCATCAACATCGCGCTGGAGCGGCACTGTCAATCGCAAAACCAAGCCCCCATCCTCCTGACCGAACCCTTTCAACAACCCCCTTATAACCGTCAGCGCCCCTCTCAACTCAGTCAACCCTCCTCGCTTTATGTGGAACACGTTTGACGTTTCTCTCTCTCTCTCTCTCTCACTCACCGTTTCACACTCTCTCAAGCTCACAGATATATGTATATGCACACGTCCCGACAAGCTCTTTCTCTCCGCTGCTTCTCTCCAACCGAAATTCAATCGAGCGAGCGAATGGGCCGGATAATTTGACCGGATGGCTTGTGATCACAGCGGGACATCCCCGCCCCTCGTGACAAGCGATTATATCGATATTTCTCACGTCTAGCATTAGCTGCGCGATTGATATCCTATTAGTCTTGGAGATTGGCCGCGAGTATATCGATTTGTACATTGCAAAATATATGAAATCGTGGTTAGTACGGGGGAAATTTATGGCGTGTCTATTACGTTAAGTAATTTCGCAAGTATCGATGAGATTTATATTTTCGGTGAATATGTATGCGTTATACAAGTACTTTCGAGAGTCTCGAGTACCGTAAAATTGATTAATTTGGCTAATATCGGTAATACGTTGTGCTAGAAAATATACACGTGACACGCACCGATACGCTGCTAGCTTATTCCAAATTAACATTGTCTCCAATACCCGTTCATATTTATAATTATCCAGTTTCTCGGTTCACGAAACATTAAATCCTCCGTGCTGTCGCTCAGGGAGCTGATCCATTTCCGCCATTCATCGTGGCAGAGAACGACGTAGAGAGAGGGACGAAGCGAGGGAGAGGAAGTGAAATGAAACACAAGGAGAGGTGAAAGGAAAGGGAAGGAAGAAATGGAGAGAATAGAAAGGGACGACCAAGCCCGAAGATTTCAATGATTCAAATTTTGCATGTACGCGTACGTAGGTGTGTGCCCAAGAATCATACCAATGGGGACGAAAGGTAAAGCTCTCGACAAACAGACTGCCTCGTGGTCATTCTTCGTCGTAATTACCGAGGAGATAAGGGAGGAAGGGAAGGAAGAGTGGTAAGGAAGGTGCGGAGGTACCGATAGTAGGTGGAAGAGGCTGGATACAAGAGGAGGAAAGAAGGTGGAGAGGTCTTATATAAGTGGCACGAAGAAGAATCGGTCTTTTCTGAGAATAATGCACACACCCTGGGGACCTGGCTTTCAGGAAAATGCTGATTGCATCCTCCTTGGTGAGCACTCTCCACCCTTCCACCGCATCCTTCTCCTTCTCCACCTCTATCGTCGATTCCAACCCTCCGTCTCTCAGTCTCTATCCCTCCTCTGCTATCAATCTTCGACTCGTCACGGTATGATGTAATATATATGTTTTTGCTAGGTGGTACGCGAATGCGTGTGCCATATGTGCCATATATCGTGTGTCCTCACGTCTAACTCGTACGTGTGCGCAACCAAGTATACATACGAGTACATTTCTATACGTGGACGTATACTCTCTTGTGTGGCTTCCTTATCTCGCAAGACCAACCCTCGTTCAAGGGCAACCTCCGTCGCTTTCGGCAGAAAAGTACTTACCATAGTCTCGCGTCTTTCGCTCTCTTCGATCTCGCAATTTTACGCGAGACGTTGCTTTTCAAATCTATGGCATCGGTTGGGAACGGTCTGTAAGATCCTTTAGTAAGCCGTGAAAACGTTTTTAATTATTTCCATCTTGTTGACTTTTCGCTCAATTCGAGAGTAAGTGTTATTTAACGCGGCAGCTTGTACAGTAGGAGCGCGGGTGTTTAAGTAGAAGAAGACCGGAGTACGGCAAAAGGAGGGGTTTCTTAATAAAAAAAAGGACGGTAGGTAGAGGATGGAAGATACAGTTGCTCCTCTACTGGAAAGTCGTCTTTTCAGGACCAGGAGTACGGAAATTAGGTGGGTTAAAAGCGTAAGCTAACCAAGTTATTACGAATAAAAGGGAAGCGAGTTAGCGATGCACGGGGCGCGACGGTCGAACGCAGAGTGAGCAAGGGAGAAGAGTGTACAGAGATGGGCAACAGAGAGACCTACGGTGAACAGGAGGAAGAGAAAAAGGGAGAGAGAGACAGAGAGAGAGAGAGGGAGAGAGAGAAAGAGATGGCGTTAAAAGCCTGTAATTAATACGGTTAATTATGTTTCGCTAAACGAATTAGAATCGGAGGACTCCCGACTGCGCCCAGGCTTTGCTCCACTAAAAACTACGCGAGTCTTTTCAACGAGAACGCTCTGCGTCGCATTGGTTTCCAGTTTCTACCTCTTTATTCGCACAAATTCACCAACGTTTGATTTCCTTTTGCATACGTACTCGCGCAATCTCGGTTCATCCGTGCTTAAGCTGAAAACATACGTTTTCAATTAATCCACGACTCAAATGATCTTCGAGACTGTTAACTCTACAAATTAGGACGCTCGTGCGGCGTTCAAAGTTTCTTCTGCTGCAATTTACCCGGCAATAGCATTTTTATAAAAGAGAGGGGAATGGGGTAGTGACCGACATTCGATAAGTTCCGGTCGAAATCATCCAAATGGTACTTCCGTTGGAGCTGAGGTAAGTGACTTGAGTGCCGGATATTCGAGTCACGACTCTCGGTGGTAAGAATTGCCATCGGAGTGGGTCGTAATTCACATAAGCACCCGCCCTAGAATGGAAAGAAATTACAGTCACTTTTCTCGGAGTGCGTTCCACTTTTTTAGTACCTTTATCGGAACTGCGAGAGTAGTCGCGTCTCGTTACTCCTAAATTTGTCTCTTACGATTTCACGAACGCGCTAGGCTTTCTTGAGCTACTGAAATCGATCGACGAAAGTGTTCGCCCTAATAGGGAAGGAGCTCGAGAGGAACACAATTCAGCTTCGACTCGACCGACAAGGATTTAATTGAAATTGCGTTTAAAAGCACGACCCTCGCTCGAGGTGAGTTTACTCTCGAGTAAACGTCGCGAGGTGTCAATACAATACATCCAATCAACGTTCACTAACGCGGAAAGGGCGCTACGAGGGAGGTGTACATTATCCGAGCATCACGATAGATCGGAAATTTTCAACCATTGAGAAAACAGCTTCATCCTCCACGTTGAAGGATGCTATTCGTAGACGTTTGCTTATCTCTTGTTCCGTCTTGCTTCAGCCTCGTTAACGAAGTATTGTGAAAATGCGTCCCAAAGACGACTGAAATTGCACGAGAAACATATGAAAACATGAAAAATTAGAAAGATTTTTTGCGATCAATCGAATATTACGTAAAGAGATATTTATTGAGCGAAGAGAAGCAAAAATTCCACTGGCAAACCTTTTTGACCTCACGATTGTAAAAAATGGTATTCATTTATTCAACAGAATTTTAAAATAATTTGGACGAAAGAAACTATTGGTTCTGCGCTTATTCTTTTCCGGAAGAGGTCCGCTTGCTCATAAAGTTCATCGGAATGCGATCCGTCGCGCGTCGGTTAATTAATGAATAATACCACCGCGATCTCCTCAGACTCTTATATTATTTCTCTTGCAGATCTTCGGAAAGAGGATAAAAGGAAGAATGGGCGGAGGAGAATGGAGCGGCTGGCTGCAGCGGTGTCGAGAATCACGAAGACTCGTCCTCGTGATTGTCGCCATCGCTCTTCTATTGGACAACATGCTGTTAACTACCGTCGGTAAGTAGATACTTTGCTTATTAAGGTCTATTTCCAATTTAAGATCCTTTCTTAAATCGATTACCATTACGATTCGCGGCGATTAAGTGAACCCACAGGATTAAAAGGCAATCCCGTAGGGCGTGAGGGCCTTCCGTCCCTTTTAGGAAGACTCGTCTTCCTGCGAACGAGACTCTCGAAGAGTTCTAACGAGCGCTTAAGATCCTTTTCTTTCCTTACTTTTAGGGATTGATCGCGCGCGTTAATCGTCGAACGAAATGAAAAGAACGGGAGAATAAAGGGGGATGAACGTAAAAGTGGCGACACGTAGAAAGGACCCGCGAGAGTTTTCAATCATCCGAAACTTTCCACTACTCGACGGATATCGCCTGGTGCGAAGCGATTTGGTATATTAAGAAATTTTGACATCTTTCTACGCCTATCCACCTATTACGATGAAGACTTTTAAATCAACGCTCATTCGATAATCTTCGATACGAGGTTCGTGCTGGATTCCGATGGGGTGCGGCCCGCAGAACACGAGAAATTAATAGCTCTGCGCGCGACCGCGACGCGAAACGAGAATTCTCGTGGAAAAGGGGAAAATTGGCAATCATATTATACGGGGCATAAGTCGGGGTAATACCAAGCTCGAGGAATAGAAATCCTTGGTGAAAGTCCCGAAGTAGACGACGAGAGGGGACGGATGCGATGAGATTAGGGGGTAATCCTCGAGGCGGAAAACAATATCCCAAGGGCCCTTCTACGACCTCCCGTGAAGGTGGTGTTCGAGAGATCTAGCCGATATGCGAGTCGAAGCTTCCAATGCATGCATCGAACGTTTTAGTTTTGACTCTCTTCGTTCAAAAATCGTTCACTCCGCCACCTGGCGCTATCATTCGGAATAGATTTTGTAAAAGGCCATCCATTGCCTTAACGTCGACTCCACGCCCTACGAAGAACGTCCAAGAGTCGCGTAATCCTTCGAGCCAATAAAATCCTTACGATTTGGAGCCGCGAGAGCACAGCCTCCCTCGCCACTTCGAGGGATCGTGAATTACGCGCGACGTTTGCCACGAGCCGTGTACCGCGATTGGAAGTGGCGTCGGTCGGCCACTTTCCTCTCCCTCGCTATCTCAGCCAACCTTTCTCTTCATCACACCTCGACTCCGCTCGACCACTCGATTTTTCCACCTTTTAACTTTCCAGCCCGTAGCTACTCTACCGTGAACTACCATCGGTCCACCCATTTCACCGTTCGCAGCTTTCGGCGGGATGTTTAATTCACGAGGGCATTCGTTCTCTCCCTTTCGCCCTAAGTCGTGAGACGTTGAAAACGTATGGGCCGGCGTGTATCGTGCCACCAATCCGGATAAGTGGTCATGCATTTATGGAGCGCTACTATACGCCGGGAGTAGCATCGCGCGCGTACGCTCGACCGTGCGTAAGGGCGCGTTTACACGCTCGCGTTGCCGTTCGACAATGCGTGAATCACGAGTCACGACCAGGGTTGGGTACGCATAATACTCTAGGTTTTATGCGCATAGTTTTATGCGCAGAAAACTTGAGTATTCTGCGCAGATAACTAAGCGGGGTTTTCTGCTGCACAAAACTATTTTCACGCAGAAAACTATATAACCTTTTAGCGTAAAGTTCATGCATTTGTTGTAAGTATTAAGACCAATTTTAAGGTCAAAGGTTGAATTTTAGGTGAAAATTATGTAAAAACTCTGTAAAAAAATACTTTTTGTTTGTTATTAATCTTCAGTGAAAACAATGTCAGTGCCGGAATTCTGTAACTTCGTAACGACAAATATCGCTATCGTTATCCATCGATATCGATAATTATCGCAAAAGGTTATTCGCTAACTAGTAGTTGAACGACAACTCTCGATAATATAAATCGTTACACTCCGAAAAGCGTCGAAGCCAGCAAATTTTTGACAATTCTGTACTGAGGGAACGATGTTTAGTTACATGACATAATTATACCCTAACCCTAACCTTTTGCGATAATCATCGATATCGATGGATAACGATAGCGATATTTGTCGTTACGGAGTTACAGAATCCCGGCACAGGAGGAAGACCTTCTCATGATTATTACAGTAAAGGTCAGTTTATCATAAGTTCAAAGAGAACGGAAAATATTTTTCAATTTGCAAGGTTAGAAGCCTCGCATAGACTTTTGTACAACGCATAACATAGATCGCATAAGAAAATAAACCAATCGGTGACCTTTATTTCCACTGTCGCAAAAAGTAAAGGACTCCGATTGGTGCATTATCTTATGCGTTATGCAAAAGTCCGTGCGGGAGCCTTTAGAGTGAGCATCTCATGGGTTTTCTGCGTTTTCTGCATTTTCTGCACGTTTTCTGCGTATTCTGCGCGTTTTCTGCATTTTATGCGTATTATGCACAGAATTGTGCATAATACCTCCCGGCGGGGCACATTACCCAACCCTGGTCACGACCAAGCGAGGCCTCCTCCTGGAAGATGCTTTCGAAACAGACTTTCGTCCTTGTCTCGGTTACGCAAAGTGTTACGAGAATTATTTACAGATAAAATACAATGTGCGTTAGAAATACAAACGACCCTCGTTTGCTTGAAAAAATACGCGAACGGTTCAAAGTACGGTCGAAACACAATCGAGGATTTATGGTGAAATTTTTACGCAAGATCGGCTAACTTATGGACCATTTATTTTGAAAATGGTTTAATTGTAAGTTTATTTTTTAAAAATATCAGATCATATAATTTGTGATTCGTTCAGTGTAAACTTTTTATTGATAATTAGTTAATCTTTGTTAAAAAAATCGACTTACACCACTTTCAAAATAAACGGTCCATATATTTCAGACTGGGCGTCCAATACCCCGAGCGTGTCGGACATTAGTGTGCGGTTCACTTTTTTAAGAGCACATTTTCTCAATGTTATTTTAAATTATTAGTAGAGAAAACAAGTACGCGGTTTGAGAGACACTTTTCGGTTTGCACTGTACAAAATATCCAATGGATTTCTATATTTCATCGATGACAGGATACTCGATGCATGCCAACAAATTATTCTTAAGCGAAGCGCTCGCGTCCTTTCTCTTTATCTTGCTTTCACACCCGCATTTCTTCGGTCCTCTTGTGTAACTCAACAGAAGGATAATTTATGCAGCCCCACCTGTTGCTCGTGCCAATAGCCCCGACAGACGTGTGTATCGATTGAATAAGCTTTATTTATTTTTCTTTCATTATCTTACTCGGAAGTTAGAAAGTATTTAACGAGCGCTCTGCGATAAAAGTTATTTCCTCTGTCGCCGGAATCAGAAGGAAAAAAAAGATGTTCTGGAGGTGCTGGGATTTGAACCCAGGACTTTCAGCATGCGAAGCAGACACTCTACCACTGAGTTACACCCCCAATATGAAAACAGATGTTCAATAATGCAGTGACGTCGGTGTACATATGCGTGCATATAACAGACACGCAAAGGATCCCTTTCAAATTATTCGTAACACTCGCATCACGATGGACTCAATTCTTATATTCGGCGTATTAGAAGTTGAAAGGGTTTTTTCTTTAAAAAAAAGAAACTTATTTGTCGGTTATGGGTTTCGTCCTTGCGATCTCTGACAAAGCTCCTATTTTTCCGTAGTTCCCATTATACCGGAATTCCTGTACGACATCAAACACCCGAATGCCACACTCAGCGAACATCTCGAAGGAAGCGCATCGTACAAATTAACTACGACGACGACGACGACAGTTGCACCTCCGCTACCTACATCTACAGCGAAATGTGCGTGCCCGACGAACAACTTCACCAACACGCAGTCGGACGTTCAATATGTCACTACCGCTCCACCAGGGGAGTCAGCAGGTACCAGTGACACCTTTTCATTTTTAACATGTAATGATCTGAATCACGGTCTCAACTGACCGACGAGCATAAACCCGATCACATGGACACCTAAAATTACATCCTTATTAACCGGCTACACGACTGCACTAATCACGCTGATTTTGGTGCGCGATAATAATGAGCATTTATAGATATCTACACATATCAATGCACATATAATCAAATTCATATTAATTTCTACTAAGAAATTTGCAAGCTATGATGCGCAACGGCGCATCGTAAAGTATTCGTTGTCAATTCTTCAGAAGTGAATGTAATGTTTCGACCACAAGTCTTCGAATTTGGTTTTGCATAATTTTCAAGATAATAATAATAAACAACTCGGTTTAAGAAGTTCATGCGACATTCAACAATAGCCGAAGAAGAAGTTAAAAGATGAATATTGAAAAGGTCAGCAGTACATTCTTTTTTTTTTTACGCAGACTCATTAACGGCCAACTTAACGTCGCCCGAGGACAAAGAGAAAGCACAAAGGCATCACGAACTTTTGGAGGAAACGGTAGCGGTGGGAATGATGTTCGCTTCTAAAGCTTTTGTTCAGCTACTAGCGAATCCAATAGTAGGACCCCTCACACACAAGTACTTGATTTACAATTTTTATACGTATACATATGAAACATATATCTAAGGAAATTTTCGTGCCCGTTTGGTAAACGACACTACCTTCAAAGATTTTCCGCATTAAAATTGTCATTTTGCCATTAATGTTGATCTTTTTATAATGATAACCTTTTTATTCTATTTCAGGATCGGTTATAGTATACCAATGTTCACGGGATTCATTATAATGTTCGTTTCTACCCTTATTTTTGCTTTTGGTCGGAGTTACGGGATATTATTCTTGGCACGGGCACTTCAGGGTATAGGCTCCTCATGCTCCAGCGTTTCAGGTATGATATGGAAAATTAATAAATGTTTCTCTTTGAAGAAGGAATGAACTTAACATTTGATGTGACAGTAGTATGGATTAATAAACTCTTTAGTTAAATAATATTTAAGTCAGTGTATGACAAGACTATGTCAAGACATATGATTGAGGAATGAAATTGTGTACACTGATTATGAGTAAGTTTGTATTAGGTGAAAGTAAGCGATAGGAGATATGTATCTGTTTCATCGATCAGTATAAAAGGATGTAAAAAATTATTGCATCGGCCGGGAATCGAACCCGGGCCGCCCGCGTGGCAGGCGAGCATTCTACCACTGAACCACCGATGCTTCTTGGAATTCATTAACAAATTATGGTGGACGAAATTATTGTAATTCAATATATGACATACTTTTGTATCAATAGTGATGAGAATATTCACGGACATAAACTAAGTCTGCAAGCATAATATTATTCATTGTTCTACAGGATGCAAAGAAATATGTACTGATCCGGAAAGCGTTAATCAGTTAGTAGGTACTTAAAAATAGGAGTGATCAAAGTGCACCCTTGGGCCCTACGCGGTCCACTACATTTACTAGATGGTCGGAATTCGGGAAAAATAAGTTTATACCTATACTGAAATTCAGTTTACGATTGAAAATGTAAAATATATTTACAGTATTGCGGTTAGGGTGTAAATGCATTTGCGCTGTACTGCAAGAAAAATTTCAAAAGAGTATCCTACGTTAAATGATGTAAATCCTTTTATTGCTAAAGAATCACAAAAAAGCCAAAAAGAATTGTTGCATCGGCCGGGAATCGAACCCGGGCCGCCCGCGTGGCAGGCGAGCATTCTACCACTGAACCACCGATGCTTGTTATGATATCTGAATAAATAATAACAAAGCAAATATTTCTTAATGTATAATAAATAAAGGCACAACTGGATAAGGTGTTATGTAACAAAATCTATGTTCAAAGTAAAAACTTTAAATGCACTTTTTTATGCATGTCAGTACAAGCTTCTTGCAGCTTATTATGTTCTAAAACCTTTTACGTGGTACCGTGATTGTTTTATCCACTATATCAGAAGAGCTATAATTGCAGATGAGACCTTTACATTCCTAAAATCAAGAGAAACAATCATAATATTAGCGGAGAGTTGTATTTCAACAAAAATATACTTATTTAATTTGCGTTCGACAAATAAAACCATTTTCCACTAAATGCTACATGATATCTTTATCCACGCGTATCTTAAATGTTGTCAGGAATGGGCATGTTAGCTGAGAGATATCAGGATGACAAAGAACGAGGAAATGCAATGGGGATCGCGCTTGGTGGATTGGCCCTTGGTGTCCTCATTGGTCCACCATTTGGTGGAGTTATGTACGAATTTGTTGGAAAATCTGCACCTTTCTTGGTATTATCTGCATTGGCTCTTGGCGATGGATGTAAGTAGATTCGTAGTACATTGCAAAGACATTTGTTAAAAATAAAACACATCATTTTACAAGTGTAGTCCATAATAATTATATGCGTACTACGTGAAAGTATAGAAGATTAACAGACAAAATAAGTTAATGAAGTCAGTGAAGGGCTGTCAATTATTGTTCCGCAACATGAATGTGAACTGTCATTTAACATTTCAATTGATTCGGCGTACCTATATCTAAATTCGCCTTTCTCGTCTGATTCATATGACACCTCTATTTTGCAGTACTACAACTTTTGATGCTCCAACCTTCGGTGGTCTACACGGAAGCAGAGCCACCTTCTTTGAAATCTCTTGTTACTGATCCTTACATTATATTGGCTGCAGGTATATCCGAAAAATAGTAATTTCTGAAAATATGTTTTTAGTCGGCTACGCGCGTATTCATTTACATATTTATTCCAGGCGCCATAACATTTGCCAATATGGGAATCGCCATGTTGGAACCAAGTTTGCCAATATGGATGATGGACACGATGAGCGCCAGCCGTTGGAAGCAAGGGGCTACGTTTTTACCAGCCAGTATTAGTTATTTAATCGGTACAAACTTGTTTGGCCCACTTGGACACAAAATGGGCAGGTAATTAATTATTGATACAATTTAGCAATATTTCATTCTCAGACAATGATACACCGATAATATAGCTAATACATCGGTTTTCTTCCAAGAAAACACACTTTTACGTTTGTAATTCAATTTCTTAATTGACAATTCAGATACCGTAACAATGGAAAAATAATTAGAAAGAAAAATTCATCTCGCCCGGATAGCTCAGTCGGTAGAGCATCAGACTTTTAATCTGAGGGTCCAGGGTTCGAGTCCCTGTTCGGGCGTATTTCTTTTGTACTAATCTCTAAGGTATCATACTTAACGTCGTCGAATCTTCTTACAGGTGGCTAGCTTCGCTTATAGGACTCGTTGTTATTGGTCTTTGTTTAATGTGTGTAAGTATATTGAACTACCCAAGAATTGTTAATAATATAGAACCAGAAATTATTATTGTTTTTTTAAAATGCAGATGTAATGTACTGTGCTTAATTTACTTCCCCGCAGATACCGCTTGCAACAAGTATTAATCATTTAATTATACCGAATGCGGGCTTGGGATTTGCCATTGGCATGGTGGATAGTTCGATGATGCCCGAGTTGGGATATTTGGTGGATATAAGGCATAGTGCTGTTTACGGCAGTGTATACGCCATCGGTGACGTGGCATTTTGCTTGGGTTTCGCTATTGGTACGTATACGTGTTAACTGAGAGATGTATGCGCATAAAGTGAGTAAGGGGACACTTTTGAATACATAATTAAAATTATTCCTTATTAAATCCATCTTTCAATTAACATAGAAGAAATTTAATAGATATATACTTATTAATTATTATAAGTATGAACTGTGTTACTATGAGTAGGGCATAAATCGACGCATAAATCTTTATTTACTTGAACAAATAATATTGGGGTTTCCGTTATAAAAAGTAAAAACAAAAAACTTATGCATCGGCCGGGAATCGAACCCGGGCCGCCCGCGTGGCAGGCGAGCATTCTACCACTGAACCACCGATGCTGTTGGAAGTCCTTGGATCGTCTGTATATACACAGTGCCAGAAATTTAGGTCATTAAAAATGAAACTTTCATATCATTCTAATTCTTTTTACCAACTTTTATCAAGGGTGAAATGCGCAAGCACATAATTTGGGTCTTTTGATGCATAAACAAGTACAACAAAAATTGCAATTACGACCGCCTTAAATTGAACAGGAAGACAAAACTTATTTAAACGTGTATAAGTAACTGTATATTAACGCTTAATAAACATAGGTCCAGCGCTGAGCGGAACTCTGGTTAATACCATTGGATTCGAGTGGATGCTCTTTGGAATAGCGCTTCTAAACTTCGCATACGCCCCACTGATGTATTTTCTCAGAGCTCCACCCACGAAAGAAGAGAAGAAGGTGGGTTATTAACATTCGTGTTCTACCTTAATATAAATGAAACAGATCCAGTGTAACGTAACGTAAATGTGTTTTAGTCGTTGATAATTGGCGAGAAGTCTTCGGTGCGTTATGTAACGTATCAGAACGAGGAGGAGGATCAGTGAAAGTATCATCGAAGGAATCGATGAGGTCGCTCACGCCATCTGGCGGTGAACGCTTCTTTTTGTTCGCTGAACAACGACGTAGAGAGTAACTTACCCGATAGTTCGCAACCTTTTTCTCAGCAGAACCCCATATTTTCAAATACTAAAGGATACGCAGAGATTATTCATTGCATTAGACGATAGAAACGTCGAAGGGCCATAATCTTTCGCTCTTGTGCGATATCAATGTGCTAGTAGAGAAAGAGCTTCCGATGCTTTCTGCAGAATAATCAAACGCCGTTTTATCGCAATCCATCAACGACGACTACAGCTCGATCGTTCGATTGCGAACCGCGATATATCGAAATTTATCCTGTGCGAACATGCGCGCCGGTACGCGTGCGCAGATAAGATTAACGTACGGGTAATTTAAATCGCTATGAGAACCTTCTTCCGCATTTTTGCGACTACTCACGCGATCACGATGCGATTTACGAGAGTTGATTTTTCAAGCATCATTGTCAACTAAATCGCGATTAATTCTCGAAAAACGTCTTATCTTGTCTGCTCAGGCTTACGGCGCTTGAAAATGATTGATCTAGTCAACCACTCTTGGTAAATATAGGGGCTACGTAAATGTACATGTAAGTGTAAGCATATCTTATACAAATTAGAATATTTTGATGATTGAAAAAACCTGGGATTCACAAAAATGATAAAAAAAAAGAAACAAAAAAAAACACACATCAATAGAGCGTAGAACAGGAAAGTTGGGGGAATGTCGAAGAGTCCAGGATGTTATTACGCGTAAAATAATTGCCCTTTGCGCATGGAAGAAGATCGTGTACAAGCAAATGTAAGTAAGCGTCAGATAATGTTACATATTAAATGTTTAAAAAGGCTTCGTTCATTACGCTGTGCAGAATTGTGTGATGGGTAATGGTAGTTCTGTTGTAGAGTTACAGGATTACAACATTAAATCGATATAAGTGAGTATGTTTATGGCAGGAAAACAAAGAAATTATATCCACTGTATTTAAATGCGTTAGGTGAACACATATGCATAATATAGATACTTATAAGAGTAAGGAAAGACAAGTTACTAACCAAGACGTTATAGAATATATTGAATAATACACACACGGCGGTATGTGTGGTTTAAAGAGAAAAAAAATATGATATATAGATGTACGTAGAAACGATTTTTGAACATTTCCTTTTATTGTCCATGGAGGATTGCCGGGCGATACCTGAGACGTTAAGAAAATTCTGTATTCCAAATTCTATTCTCTTCTTGCGGAGAACCGCGCGATTTGGATTCCCTGAATGGCTGCGGGGAAACCGTGCGAGCAAGCGATCGCGTCCCATGAAGAAGTTCTCCGAATATTTTGGCCATGTAGCTTCTCTGGAATCGGCATGATTGTTAACGAATCGAACGTCACTTGAGCGCGGCGTCCGCGGATCACTAATTATGTTTATCAGGACTCTGTTCTGTCGACCGTAAGAAGAAGGACGGAAAATCAGAGAAAAAGAAAGAAAAACAGCAACAACAAAGAGACAATATTTATACCTGGTGCGTGGGATGCTCCGACGACGACTCCGCGACACCCTCGTCGGCATTTCGTTTCTCTTCTTTTCGATTGTTTTCCACGAGGAATGTTTCGCGAAAAGCGCTTCGGGCGCATCTCTCGCACCGCGGAACACTTTCTATCGTCGTTTTCTTCGCTCTACGTTGTTCCTATCTTAAATGAGCGCAGAATGTTAAAAGCGTCACTTCGCGTTCGCCAAATTCGCGAATATCACGAGAAACTTTATGTGAATTCGCAGTGGGAAACTCTAGCGGCGTGGTTCGGATCTTTTTGTTCGCTGCTCGCGGACGGGATCCTGTTACGATCTTCTCCAACGGGTCCCCGTAAAAAATATACACAAAAAAAGATTCAAAAATATGTAGTACATTCGTAGAAGCAATATAACAAAAGAGAAATATGTAACACGCATATACATATATATTATATTATACGTATATATCCCTCGTATATGTAATGTTATAAATCTTAACTATATAAAGTACCATTAAAGAAAAAAATATACATACGAATATATGCAAAATATATAAAGATATATACATACATGTATACGTGAATGTTACATACAATTCAGCAAATTTATGAAACGTTGATTGTCGTACATTTGTTGCTCCTCTCATGTTTAACCACTTGCAATTATTATTATTCGTATTACAAGGGCTTAACACTTAACCGCCGATGATGTGTATACATATGTATCGTAGGAAAACGAATACAAGGGACTGCGTAGAATCTAGATGATAATAAGAGAAAAGAGGATAAGGAGATATTATTAACGCGTTTCGCGCGTGAGATCCTAAGCTACCGTAAGTACCGAAGTTCCGAGGGAAAATGGTCGCGCACCGAAGGAACGGATATTTAAACAGTTTCGTATAATTAGGGCGCCCTGTTGCGCTAGCGCGACTGAGTAGTTGTTTTGTGACATTTATGAAGCGAATAGATAGTAGTGACGAAAAAAACAAGAAAAGAAAAAAAAAGAACGTAGCTACAAACGAAAAAAAGTTTAGAAAATTACGTCAACTCTTGCTTCAAGCTTCGTCGATACTTTGCCAGGCCAATTTTGGCGTATTCTTCGCTAACAATAAGATTTTATCGTTGTATAAGAGAACCGCAATGTAGACGCGCTTCGAAGAAAACTTGCGCGCGGTTTATGTAAACATACGTGTATGTGACGGATAAATATCTCGCAGCTCTGGGGCATGATCGGAGATAAGACAAACCGTTCTCTACCGATAGAATTACAAGGACGCGTAAGGATTAGTTTCGCGAAGAATGACGAAGAGTAGAATAGCATAACTACACACGGGGACCCGTAGAAAATTGTAACGAAGAAAGAGTCTGTATGGTGAATAAAGCTTTCGCAACGACGACCACGACGACGAACTAACGAAAGCAAAGAACATCTGTCTGGATCACTGAAATGCGAAGAAAAGCTTTTTAGTCGTCGCGGAACGTCGTCGTTGTCGTCGTAGCGAAACAACTGTGAATTAAAGAGCGCAAATTCGATGGAGTGACGGAATCTACAGAATTCCACGGCGAATTCGGAAAATCCACGTGGTCGCAGTGCATCCCTGCACCTACTCCCGGTATGAAACGCGAGTCAATTCTATTCGCGGATTTGTATGCGAACGCGCGTCGACGCCTATGTGGATAAATTAGTGATTAGTAGTAGTACAGAGGGATAAGAAAGGAAGAGAGAGAGAGAGAGAGTGAGAGGCAAGAAAGAGAAAGAAAGAGTGCGAGCGAGAATGAGCAAGCATACGTAGAATTATCCCGATAGAAAGGACAGAAGGTACGAGCCATAATACGAGTCTGAGAATCCTGCGAGGAGCTGGCGACTCTCCGATACCGAAACTGAGAAAGAGCGAGAGAAATATTTATAAGGAAAAATGGAAATGAGAAAACAGGAGGACGGTAGAAATGCACATTACTTCAGAGGGGATCGAGAAGGAGAGAGTGTCGTAAATAAAAGTCTCTCGTCCCGTGAGAGTTGTTGCGAGGCTGTTAACCTAGGAATGAATGCCTCATTGATAATGATTTTTGTAAATATCGTAGAGAAGCACTGGACGGATGGTGCTTGTATAACGTCGTCGTCGTTACCGCACCGCCTTCATAACCGCCGTCTTTGCCGTCGCAGTTGTCGTCACAGTCGTCGATAAGAAAGCATGCAACCCCTTGAAAGCGATACGATGCCTTCCTCGGAAATAATCGTGTACTGGCCCGGATGCGGATACTTATGAATACTTATTCGGGAGAGCCCAAGAAGGAAAAAAAATCGTTCGGTTCTACGATCGTCGAATTGTGAACGATTTGTACGCACATTATTTTCTATTAGGAAAATTCGTTTTGCGCAACACTTAAATGTTACTCGAACACAAGTAGGTGATAACGATATTTCGGTATTTCTTTCGTCGCGATTATATTGCGCGTTCTAGGAGTAATTAGTTAAAATATTGTGGATTTCGTTCAACTTGACACAGTACCAGAAAGAGTACATATGTACATAGAAGAGAGATTTGTACGGGTGGAAATTCTCTTTGGAAGGAATAGCTTTAGCAAACTGAATCATCCTTATTCGTTGAACGTTTCACACGTGTCTTAACTACCGATGTCTTTCTTAACATTTCTTACATTCGACAACGCGTCGAAAAAGTGCTTTTTTCCTTTTTAACTTCCCTCTGTCATATTTCGTTTGCTTAGAAATGCATTAACCAACCGCGCCTTTGGTTACCATCGATTTCTCTTAGCTTTCTACCTACTCGTACAACCTTCCTCGTATTTGTAGTTTAATTTACAGAATACCCGTGTTTCGATTTTTTGTAGAAAAGCACTTGAGTGTACCTGGAAATTTACAGTTATTATTTAACACTACTTCTTTCGACTTACCACCTTTGTTAGCTGGCGCGCCTCGTTTCCACGTGAAAAATTGTGAAATCATTCCCTCGCAAAGAAAATAACGAAAATAACTGTATCCCTGAAGCTCCTCTTGTCAGCGGTCGACGCGACGCACAAGGAGCGGTAGTTCGTGTAAAGAAGAAGAGATACAGAATAATCGTGCATACTACTCAATACAATAATTAGTAAACTGTGCTCGAATCGGCATCGCGGCCGAGGTTCATTGTTCGAATTGCCGATGCAATCAAAGTCAGATAAGCAGGGAAAGAAACGACGAGATAGAGAGAAAGAGATGAATGGAAGTAAGAGCAGGAGGAAAGACGGTAATAAAAGAGGAGGGAGGAAAGACGAGGACACTGTAATCAAATTATACTTACGCAAGTGAAAAATGTGTAGCGAGAAGTAAAGTTTATCCGCAAAAAAGAGCGGCGCACGAGTGTGAGATAAGAGGTGGAGAGTGTGAGATTTATTGACACGCGAACCTCGTGGCTTTACCTCTGAGATAATGATAGCGTTAATTCTATTAACTTTTCCTTCGCTAATAATAATAGCATACGCTCCTGTGATTAACGTATGTAAACTGTGCCGACGTCACACAGCGCAGAAATGCAAAATCTACCTAAGGTCCCTTTGCCAAAACTACATTTACTAAATCTCACGGACGAGTGAAATCTAAGAAAACAATACGAAAGTAGGACAAAACCGAGTAAAAATTACAATAGTTTGCCGTCAGATTAAAGTAATTGGAAACTTCGCTCGTACATTCGGCTATTCTAAATTGGCAATTAACGGAGAATAATTGCGTAGAAATCCACACGCACTAGACGCAAATAGCTATGTGTTATACTTTATAATGTATTCATAAACGTACAGTGACATACGATATACATAATATACCTGCACGGGCGTACCGTACACATAGGATATATACGTGACGTATCTCTGTATATGCCTATATGTAGACAGGCCATTGTATATCATACTCGAAGATATCGGATATTGTGAATTATAGAAATTAATTCACCTGTGTATATCGATGTGCCCCGTGTCGAATTTTGCATATCACGCATTTACTATCCACGTGTGCGCGATGAATAGGCTTCGCGGAGAAGGGCAAATCGCGTTACGTCGAACGACAGAATGATCGCGAAAATGTCGGTAACTTTGTCGAATAAGAACATCTAGATGAACGAATGATGATGACGCGCAAAGGACGTTAGGTATTTAATCTCAAGTGTATTCTAGTTCTCCTTCCGAAGCTACCTCAGAACCACCCCCATTTCCCCAGACAATCTTAAACCTCTCTCTCCAAGCCCCTCTCCGAGCCCCAACCGTATATTCTCCCGCGAGCATTTCGTTTTCTCGCCTCTTTCCCTTCTCCACTTTAACGAACATTTAAGATGAATTGAGAATTAGCGAATTACTCCACGATGGCTGCTATTGTGAACAGACAATAAGCAATGAAAGAAAAAAAAGAAAAAAAAAAAGAGAAAAAAAGACAAAACTCTATCTTACTATCTAACGAAAAATGCAAAGTGTGCGCGATGCAAATCCACTTTGTGAGCGTCTGAGACGCACATGAATCAGTCGTTTTGTTCCCCTTCCATTGTACGACGCACAATATCGCGGATCGTTTGCGCCGCGATAACCGGGAGCACTTAGAAGCTCGCAATTGTATTGTCATCACACGCTCGGCCCTTCCACCGTACGTGGGGAGAGCGACACAAGCCGCCTCGCTCTCGTCCGAATGCGACAAATACGATAATAAAAAAATGAAAGAATTAACGTAGAGTTTAACGTGTCACGCGTGGGCAGGAGCGATAATATTTCATTTAATGAATGCACGAGCGAATGGTCCACATTAAAAGAGTCGATGTCCTGAACGAACTAGAAGAACATTTGATTAAACAGGTTCTGTGTGTTCTAATTAAAAATGTATACTGTATCGAAGAAGGTTACCTAACAATTTGCTGTTGTGCGTAGAAACTCGTGGTTCGGTAATTTATCCTAGCGACTCTGCTGGTGTGGAAATTCTTCGCGTGTAGTCTACGCGTGTTAATTGCGTATGCACACTAAAACTAAAGAATATAACTCAGATGATAGGAAAAGTATAAGCCGTAGACGAAGATTTACAGTCCATCTTCAAAAGCAAAGATTTAAATTGCAAATTTAGTTATCTGGAGAAAAGAGCGAGTGACAAAGTTCTACGATGGGCGCAATCGGACGAGAGCGATCCCACCATGCGAAGGGGATCGAAAAAGTTCCTTCCTTCCTTGTGCTTCATCTAAAATGCGCTGCAGAAATCCTTCATGCAGTTATCGTCGTTAGTACTCGATAGTTACATAAGTCATTGTACCGTAGATATTTAACCAGCTGGTGTATGGGTCCGACTTTACGCCTGTGTAGTGTGTCGATATAATATATATATACATATATATATATACATATGTATATATACAATATAACAAAGAGGAATATATATATTGATAGTTTGCGCGAGTGAATAGAGAGGGGGGAGAGTTGAGTATATTTATTAAGGGAAGAAGAATGCGAGAGTCGAGCATTTGCTTCTAGGTAATGTAAATTGCGTGACTTCTCTGGGTGACGACGATATTAATTATTACATGCGCGCACTCGATGATCGATTAATATTTCATCGTTGGTTTTATCGAGCGGGGTAGCCTCGGCACCCGGGAGAATCGCCAGCTCGCAAGAACGGAATGGTTCAATGCGCGCTCTCGCGCCTATGAATTTGACGGTGGAATTATGCGAGTCCTATGAATCGCGACGGCTTCGTCGATATCGTAATACGTTGCGGATCTTCCGGAACCACGATGTCCCCGATCCCGTTGCACAGATAAAAAAGAATTTCGTTTTGCAGCGAAGACTACCGATAGGCCACGAATGTGCCGATGACACGTAATTTGCACGAAAAGACGAATTGGCTCTTACGGATGAGGTTCTCTATTACGATTAGCTTAAATCACTAAATACTTACGAATTAACTGCAGTGTGACGTTAACATTAATCTGTGTGAATATCTTATCTATGTCTATATGGGTAATGTAAACGGAAGAAATAAAGTTCAAGTTCTACGAGAGACAACCTGTATTGCTCCTCTCGTGACAGACAGACGGCAAATACTCACTTAAAGTTACTCCAAAATTGTTCGGACGCTGATCAAATTTTGGATGTTTAGTGAACTATTTCTATCAATGACAATTGGATTGAATTTTGCTTTGTGAACCGTTATTTGTTATACTTTAAAGTTATATATTTTACAACGGAACAATTTAGTTCAATTACATGGTTCAATTTCGATAATGTTTGAATACTTTTGGGGGTAACTATATTATCGTGTTAAACAAACTCGACGACATTGAGCATGCTTTTCAGATACTTATTTATTTAATTACAATATTAAGGACGCATTAAGCATTTTCTGTAGCCGGTGTTTCTGTTAATATTGAAGTTACAACTTTGCTTCCGATGCACAAGCCCCCGTCATATGTTGCTTCAATTCGGGCGGTAATTCGTGCAATTGCATTTCGCCCTTAGATATTTTCTTTGCGTATTTCAACATATCCGCCGTAACGTTCATCGTTCGTCGAAGTTCATCTGTAAATCAGAGCAATTATGTCGTCTCTAATATCAATTGCGCATTACCATCTCATATTTACCGATGCCAGGATGTTCTACGTCGATCTTGCGGTTGCCCTGCACGCTCGAATCTCCCGACGATTTCATTTGCAAAAACGTGTCTTCGTCTAGAAAAAGGAAAACTCGTAAATTTTCGTTGCGCAGAGATCGTCGAGTGAGTGATATAGTACCGTAAAACGAGGTTCTCGGCACGATTAGTCCATTACGTTCCGTGAGAAAGTTTATTTCTTTGACATATTGATTAGTCCTCTCCAGAAGCACTCGGTTTAGTTGGACGCGTTTCACGAGCTCGGCCAGTTGACTCTATAAGAGCGTTACACGAGCACTCATTTGAAAGTCAGATTACAAGTCGAACAGACAATAAATTGTTCCACCTGCCATACTTTTCTCAAATGTAAAGATAGTGCGAATTTCCGATGCTCGAGTAAATCGACTGTTTGGGGAAAAGGTTTCGGTTTCAATCACACATTTCACATAATTAAGTCATCGGCAACTCAATCAAAGTATTATATTACTTATCACCGCCGCGATCAAGGATATACTCACTAATAGGATATCGTCGTATTGGTAAAGGTAGCATTAATTACAATTAATGAAACGGACAACGTTAAACGTTATCAATCTTAGTACGCTTTTTCTTTTTTATTAACAAACTCTTACAACGAATTCTACGATTCGTCTAAACAAACGAATTATCCGTCCACTTTGTTTTTACCTCGTTTCAGGCCGAAAAAGGGGCTCACTCGAGGGTTGTTTCTATTCGTTGCGCCGGCGTACACCGCGTCAGTCCCAAAATGTAGAAATTGTAAATTTATTCATAATACCGATCTTGGATCGACCGAGAAATTGTCGAAACAGTAGTCAGGCTTTCGGATTTCGTTTATTCCAAGCTCTCCGTCGTAAAGTGTATCGTTCAACGATCTCAAAAACCTGGCAACGCAGATGAACAATGTGGATCGTTCGCCGTTAACCGACGTGCCCACCGAAATTATCATTCTGAATGCGCACGGATCCTTTCACGTGCTGCAGGACCAGATCCTGAATCTGCGTACGCAGGAGAAGCTTTTCTATCGGCTTGAGACCCTTGAGATAGGGTATCAAGCTCTTGAAGAAATACAAGTCGCCCTCCGTATCGTCCTCGTCGATCTCCTTGATGGTGGTGACCTCCGACCTGATGTGCTCGTCGCGGCGTTCCTGGTGCACCCACTGTTCCTGAATTCGTTTGTTCGCATCCTCCTGCGAGTGTTCCCCCTCTAGAACCACGACGTATTCGCATTTCGGCTTCACCGTGCCAGCTCGGTCGGTATTGAAGCTCGAAAAGGGATCCTCCAGGGCGCTAAGGGTCTTGTTCCGATGCGTCATCTGATCTTTCAAAAAGAGCATCGCTCGATAATGTTGCCAGGAGCTCTTGGAATGCGAGCATCTTCTCTTCGACTTCTTCACCAATTCTCGCCTGAACGTGTCCCTGAGTCCCTTCCACTTGGTCTTCGCCGCGTCTTCTGCAATTTTATAAGAGGTTGAACGACGGCGTTCGGTCAGCTGTGGACAATGGAGAAATAAATATCGGCATTGGTAAGCGAAGCCGACTCTTCGATAACGCATCATCCGAGTCCTCGTCAGCTACTTCCCCTATTCTTTTATTACCCAGAGGTGACCGCGGCTTGCCCTCTGCGATCGACGGATCGACGATTCTCGATGGTACTCCGAGAGAGCTATCGCGATATCATTTCTCAGCAGACGTAATTTAAGATCGACAAGCGACTTACTGGACATGCCGAGCTCGACCGCTAAGCCGTTCCACGCGTCTTCCACATAGTCTCGGTCCCGGTACATGCCGTCATTTCTGTTCCACAGATACGGCCTCTTATAAACGGCGCTGATTAGATTTTCGGTGGACATCGCGGTGGTAGGAGAATTCGCGTAGGACCTCACGAAAAGTGATATCGTTACTCGACGGCAAGCCGCTTTGGGCGCTCGATGCGACTAAACGGGCGCTTCGTCGCGTCGAATGTCCGCTTCTTCGATCGCTCTCCTGTCTCTCCCCCACCTTCTCCTTAACAAGACCGCTCTACGCCGCGCGCTCTCACGCTTATTCAGTCTCTCTCTCTCTCTCTCTCTCTCTCTCTCTCTCTCTCTCTCTCTGTCTCTCTCTCTCACACACACACCATTCTTGCGGCACCACCGCGTCATGATCGTCTCGCCTCCTTCTCCTTTTCTCTCACGTTCCTCCACTACCTCGTACCAAGTGTTTCACCTCGTGTCTAGAGCGATATTCTTCACTACATCGACTCCTCTTTTCACATTCATGACGCACTCCGGCCTATCGGCTTCATAGATAACATTTTAAATACAATTATCACTTTTTTCTACCCTGCGTTATGTGCCGACTTCGTTATTACGATCGTGGTAGTCTGCATTTATACGTATAATTCATTCGTGCCATGTGTTATACGATTAAACATATTCGATCGTTTTTAGCATAAATGGAATATTTAGTCGTACGTGTGTCTCGATGTGCTGCATGTTATGTATTGTTACACGCTTCATCTCGAAGCGGGAACTTTTCAATGGATTCAAAAGACGTACATCCCTTGCGGTTGGTCGCGAGTTCGACCCAAGCGACCTGCTGTCGCTTCGTCGCGTCGCGCAGTCGCTGACTGGCTCGCGTAGTCGCCAAAGAATTGTGGCGGAAAATTTGAGTCAGCGGCGAGTGAACGTGGCCGCGCGCCTTCCTATAAACGTTTAATTGCGATTCTATCACGCGATTGATATCGAGGTGAAAACAAATTTAGTTAAAAGGTACTAACATGAAATTTAGTCGACCAACATTTAAATAATTATAATATGAATATATTTTGGTAAGACTTTCGTATCCGACCCTCGTCCGATCTTAATAAAATTTTATGCAGTCGAAAGCCATAAATCGAACGTTTACGCACCCGCCCGCGTAATAAAAAAATAATTTAAATTTGAAAGCGTGGTACATCAATCTCCATTTATCACATTTAAGTAATAAATGACGAGCGGAGCTGACCTTGACCGGCGACGATTTTGATAATATATGTGAAGGACATTGAAATCCGAGGTGGCTCCACATAAGTGATTAATTACCAAAAAAACATAAAATTGTTTTCTATATTTCTTATTTTTAATATTTCTAATGATATTTTGATAAATTAGTATTTATAATCTTTTGCGAGATATTAATAAAATAAAACATTTCAGCAAAACATTTTTGAATTTTTGTCTTTTTTTTACGTAAAAATCTGAAAACTTAAACGTAATAAAAATTCAATATCGCGGAAACCAGGCGCGTTTCCTTAAATTCGCACTTTATGGCGTTCGACTAAATTTAATAAATGCATTTACCTGTAAAATTTTATTAAGATCGGACAAGGGTTGGATACGGAAGTTCAGGCAATATTTTTAACATGAAAATAGTTTTGTAATGATAAACAAAAACGATGAAAAGCTCAGCTTGCGTGCGACACGTTGCACATTTATACCATACTTCCTAAAGTGCACGTATGTACACGTTAGGTCTACGATTCAGAAGGGAATAACTTGCCGATAACTTACGTCAATTTCCGTGGGCTTTGTCCCTGCTGCAGGCACGTGATCACTCGTCGTTATACCAGTCATCATATTTCCAAGGAAACGAAAGGGTTCTACGGGATTATCAGCGGCGTTTTGCAAAGACTTTTGCATATCCGCGTATGTCATGCTCTCGATGTCATAATTGGGTAACATCGGCATCTTTGGTCGTAACTCGCCAGAACGAGTTACCCTTTTATTTAACTTTAACCCATTGGATAGTGACTTCGCGTGTATTTCGTTTTTGCAATCATTTGATTGCGACCATGTCACGACATCTTGATTTCTTCGTGAAATTTGTCCTCGACGTCCCTTCTGTCCTTTGATATTGCTCGAAAGCGGTTCATCTTCATTCTCTCCGCGTTTATTTTGAACAGCGGGTTTTGAAGAATGCGGCACATCAAGTGCTTTTAGAATCGTGGCTTTCTTTGGCATAATGTAGTATTAACCGCAGTTTTCACTTTTCTAAATAATACGCATGGCAGACGTGGAATATGATTCTTTCACCATTTCATTAGTGGCGCGTAGTGGTACGTTTTCGGTTTCTGTCTAACAATGCATAATTCAACACTTCTCACACTAAATAACCTTCCTATAATGCTTTACATTTCCGGGCAAAACTTACTTACTGCTCTTATTTTATATTGAGGATAACCTTAGTATCAATGAACTTTCATTAACGTTTGTAATCGATCATTATTAACATATAGTTCCTCACAATATTCGTTCATACGCATTGCACACTGCACAATAGCTTGTTGCTATGGTACGCGTCAGCTTAATCGATTTGCATTCTTTACCAAGGTGATTGATGTTCTAGTTAATCGAGAAAAACTCATGTTAAACACATATAAAACGCAAATGAATATTTTATTAACGAATTATGAGCTTACTTTCATGGATATAATTATAGGATAACAAGTTTTATTCTAGAACATATTTCGATAGTTATTCCTCTCTTATGATATATGTTCGTATGAGTAGCTTTAAATTAGAAACGTAATTAACGTAATATTTGAAGGTTAGTATATTTAACCGTAGAAGAATAACCGTGTTATAGGTCATCTTTATTCGTCTTTTATTGTTCACACATTTGCGTCGATATATGTATGTACAAAGTTTTATTAGCAATGACGATCGACATTTAGTACGAACTAATTTCACAACTGGTTTTATTCGTAAAAAAAATGTGGTTTTAATTACACAATCACATAGTCGCGCGTGCATTTACACGCCAGTTTTTATTACTACATAGTTTTTCTTCCAAACAATGGTATAAATAGATTCTTTATTAAATAAGATGAATTACCTACGTTTATATAACTATACTACCCCCAATTGTTGATAATAATTGGTGAAATGAATCGAACGACGAAATAATTACGTTAGTTGCTCTAAATGTTCGACTGAAACTTTGTTTCATCATAGTGCTATCTCACAGTTTTCTTTTTTACAATTACAACCAATATCCACAAACTTATACACAAATATAAACTAGGGTTACACGTATAATGTGAGGAAACCATACGTTGCAGATATAATTATATTAGCATAGGACAATTTTCTTAGTAGAAGGCCTTAATGGGGAATATATGATACAGTGACAATCACGAAGAACTATAAACTATAGTTGGATATTATGTGTTGTCCGAAACAAAAGGTCAAGGAAGATATGTTTTTCTTATACATATATAAGAGATATAATGATTTGTGAAGAACGACTTCTTATATATGTATCAGAAAAGGAAATATGTAACGCAATGATCTAAAAATAAATAAGTCTAGCATCTTCTGGATTCTGCTCTACTGGACAATACGGGCACTTGAGCCTGGAATTAAATTGGTTTCTTTTAAAACGTGATTTCAGCATGAATATGTTTGATATTCGCTATATTCGAAGAACATACTTATTCGCACTGGTGAGTTTGTTCAAAGCATCCCTTGAAATAACATGTCCGCAAACTAATTTCATAGGTGGATTGTTTTCTGTACTTTGTTGCCTCAAGATTGGGCATGCAAAAACTGAATGATAACGACTCTGTTGACCTAGATCTATCTCAATCTAGCAGCAAAAGAATATTACGGATTAAGAAACTGTTAATAATATAAGATAAAGTACTTTCTCTAGTTTACATAATCGTTAAATGGGTAACTTACTGGCAGTTCATCTTTACCACTCCAGATACCAGTAACTTGTCTTTGTTGCATGACCTGTTTGATATTGAGAAGGGCAGGCAACGCAGTGCATCCTGCATTAATACTGCAAGAGAAAGTTGATTTTATTTCTTTAATAGCAATTAGTCTGTAAAAAATTGTGTACATACGTACCAGACTGAGAGTGGGCTATCCACACTCAGACCTAATAGTGTACAAGCTTCTTTAGTAAAAACATCATGAATATCTAGCCACAAGGTTGGATCTAATAAGTGACTATATGGAGATGACTGAATGCCATTTGGTAAATAAAGTAACGTTCCCATTAATGACTGTACTTCTTTTTCATGGCGTCCCACAAACTGTGTTAAATTTTGTCGAGCATACATTATGGCTTCTGTTTGTTTGCTAGGGCCTTGTTGTACAAGCCTTATAAAATGCAACCTATGCAATTTAAATTCAAGAGAAGAATTCTGCAAACAAATAAATTTTTTCTTTACGTTGAAATATTACTGATATTATTTTTATTCGAATATACTGCATATTACGAAGTATAGTAATGCACTAAAGATTTAAAATATATAAAAGTTCTAATTAGATATTTCCTCTAAGCATACAATTAAGAACACATATACCTGTGCAAGTAATGCTTCTCTATGTTTTTTTGCCCATTCCAGGGCAGGTTCAAGGTTTCTTTGTTTTAGACAATCAAGTATATAATTCAATTCAGCGAAAGGTTCTTTTCTACCTTCATCAGTTTTTATACCTGCCTCCTAAAACAATTCTAATTGTATTTTTACTGTAGTACATTTCTGTATACAATATGCTAAAACAACAACTCTTTGAGTCTTCGACAATATGTTACAAACATGCTGTGTTACTTTCTTTTTGGTTAAATGCTAAATTGTAATTAAGAACATGTCCATTATTGAAAAAAACATAAGTTTACTGTTGCTAATTCGTCAGCTATATCCAACATTCCTTGACGGTAAAAATGTTGACAAATAACTTGATTAAGCAGATGGGATTTTTCAGGTCCAGTGAAAACATCTTCTCTACTAGTACTTGCAAAATCAGCAATGAAATTTCTATCGATGGCTTTCCCCACTTTTGAAACGGTACTGTGTAAATCACGATGATCCGTAGCCAGTCTTTGCACTGTATCCCGAACTTTGGTCATTGCATCTTTTAACACTTGCACTTGACCAGGTGTCAATTCATGATCAGATGGCGCTGGTGAAAATATTGTATTTCTTTATGCTATAATATTCTATATACCGTTGGCTTCCTTGTTTATAAATTGAACAAAATTGTGTATATTAAAAATTAATTAAACTTGTCCAATGTATAAAATCTTAAATATTGGCAAATCTAATGGGTTGTATAACCAATAATGAATGTAGATTAATATTTCCTAGGATATTTGCAAATAGTTTGCTATTCGAAAATTAGCAAGAAATGCAAGAGTAAAGATAAATAATGACACAAGTATACGTGTTTGAGGTCAGGTTATGAGCTTCAAATTATTGGATTTTTACATACTTCTATGTTTGTCATCGTAGTATTATTATCAGAAAGGTTATTTTTCAACAAAATAAAATTAAGAACGTGTACGGACGTGACTGTCTTACATTGAATTACAAATGTCTAAAAGTACTAACACTTCATTCATCATTAATACACTAGTAAATTCCTACCTTCTTCCAATTCTTTTTTAAGAGATTCGATGTGGTTTATCAAATCTCGTAGTACTGTTTCCGCATGTTCGTTTATTGCACCAAATTTTAATAAAACTTTGTCAACTTCACGCTCGACAGCATTACAAGCCTCCATTATTGTTTTTGTCAATTTCTGCTCACGTCAGTAACTACAGTGTAGATAGGGAATGTACATTTCACCGCGCATCTGCGATAGCGCACTCTGTTGGTAGAATATCTCGTTACTATCTTTAAGTTTCAATCAGTTTCAACCACCGCGAAACCATTGTTTCATACTTTAAACAGAAATATTAATAAAGAAATGTATTTAAAACTTTAAACAAGGAATATAAAAAGAGACTATTTAATTCTGGAGATGCTAGTGTATTTATAAGTTTCATACTATTATATATTTTACTGAATTAAGCAGTAGGTATAAGCACTGTGTATTATAAACACGTTAATTCTTTTTCATATTTCTTCAATTTATGCATTTTATTTTTAATTCATTTATACAGTAGTTTCGAAACTTTTCTTATTTTTTATGAAACAATAATTCGGTATTTATTTCCACAAAATGGAGCTCTGACACTTTAGACAACATATGCATAATTCACATCTGAGTTGACAGGCATCGGCTAATTAATACACCTTAATATTTATTGTATTAAAGGATACTAAAAATACTTATAGTAGGGCTAAACACTTAAAATTATGTCAAAATCCATTCTAACCACTTTTGTAGAACAGCACAATTTACAATTTTGTTTACTACATCTGTAACAGTTCACAATTCTATGCTAAAAATAACACCATTCATTTATTGAAATGTATAGCAACAAATAATGTATTTACAACATAAAACTTGGAGATTATCCAGCGAATTAACCTTTCACGATTGGATTACCCTATAAACAAAAACATCATATGTAGAACTTCCTCTATGCACAAACAAAATTACAAGTTGCAATTCTATATGCGCTTAGTGTGCTACGCGAATGTTTTACTTTTACAAGTAATTGTACTTTATAATGTTGTTTATGGACTAGTATGTTCTAATGCGTAAAGCAGAAAGTAGACTTTGTAATCATAGTTATCATAGTATTTCATGATTAATACTCACCCATTCTCGTGCCATCATTAAAATAGTATGTTTAGACAGTCTTGGACCAATTAACGGATTCATTTGCGCCATATAGCAACATAACCAACTGTAATGTAAAAGACTTATGTTACCAACAAATCCTTTTAGGAGCAATAAATCACAGTCAATATCACTTTTTGGAATACTTACAACAACCAACATGTAAATGCCGTTAACATTAATACAACTTGCAAGATCCTAAAAGCATAAAGCACTATTAATTATAAAGAGAAATACTTCACACACTGACAACGATAATTTTAATTACTCTAAGAACAAGACCATCTTCTTTAGATGCTAATAGATTTCCATAAAGGAGGTAAAACGTACGGTGATTCTAATAAACTTTAAAATTGATAATGGCAATTTTGTGAATATTCAACTTCATTTTTGTGTTAAGATTGAGGGAAACGGAACATCATAAGAACAGAGAGTACAAATTAACTGGATATGATAGTCTTGGGTTAGAAAAATATAAGCTTCTGACTGACAAATAATATGGGATGGGCGAATTGTTAAATGTTACTTACCCACGGTTGGGTCCTTTTGGTACAAAAATGGGTAATACTATGCCGACTATACCCCATAGTAAAGTGAAGATTAATATCGGCAATATTGAAGCTCCCATTTTCTGTTTCTTTTATATTTCACTGCAGAGCAATGCACAAGACACTCAAGAATTGACGGCAATCGTTCTGAAGGTACGACAAAAATCACATGAGACTACCTCGATGTTGATTTCGATACTGAACGCGTGACAACTTATCGATATATAGCGAGGGAAATTTGATGTCTACGCAGTGTCGATAACCATTTAAACGGTTTAATAAATATAAACATATATTTGCGGAGGGGGAAAAATGTTAAGCAGCAGTGAATAGAAAACACGTAATAGAATATGATCGAAAGGCTAAAGAAATTGGCCGAAGCACGTTTGACGAGTTTTAACAATAAGATTGCCATCTTTGCGCGTCAATACCGTTCCCTGTTCGCCAGTGATCACATCAAAGCCACAAAACTAAATAATTTTAGATGGGTAGATGTTGGAGACTGAAATTGACCATAAATCTATACAATTCCTTTTTCACATGTATATGACCTGCAAGAATCTAAAAAAGGATTGTTTGTATATATTGCGCCTTTAATATTTTATTATCCACAAAATACAAAAACCAATTTGCACATTTATTTCTGAAAAAATATTTGTGCATAATGGAGCACTGAAAATTAGTATGTAAACGTTTGATTAAGGAAACCTAATCAACCTACATTATTTTCTCGGTTATCTATTTTATAAAAAAATAGAGCAACGTTTCATAAAACTATATATTTTTCATTGAACAACTCAAATGCCCTTCTTATAATCTCTTAAGCAATAACAGAAGTATGAACATATTGCATATTTGTATCTAACATTCCGTTTTAATGGAAACGAAGAAATTGAAATTATGGAATTCATATACAATGAGCATTTTGGGATGCTACTAGGCATTTCAATTGATTTATTCCACCTTTAATGTATTCTAAACTATATGCTATATTTTGGACTGGTTGAATATGGCTAATTGTAAGTCTTATTATTATCACCCTTAAATCGGGCCAGGTACAATATTATGTAAAAGAGTTTATTCCTTCGATTCTTTTGACGCATATTTCTGTAAAGCATCAAGTTTTTTCTCTAGCCTGTGAATATCCTCATATCTTTCAGGTGTTTCAATAGAAGATGGAGCATCACCGCCTCCCTGTGTAGAACATTCATCTTCTGTTTCAGATATAGCAGATATATTTAAATTACTCAGACAAATGCCTGGTACTGCTGTTGCTTTTTCAGCTACACCTTCAGTAAGGTCGGGTATTATTTTTCCGTTTATTTCTGTATTCTTTTGATTATGTATTTTTATAGTAGGTGTACTTGTTATAGTTGAGCTTAGTGTTGAAGATAGAGATGAAATTTTTTCTAAAATATCTGCAAATTATATTTTATGTATTAATAGGAAAAATGAAATTAGTTCTATTTTAGATATTATAATGAATAACGTTGCTTATATTGATCTTTTAGTATGCGTGATTGTGATATAAAAATAACATCCTCGATTTTATAGAATCCATTCTGTCATACATTACTTGTTAAGTCCATACTCTGTTCAGTCATATCAATGTTACCACTTGTAACAAAACTGTCTCTACTAAAGAGATGTTGCCGGATACTAGAAAGTGTTCTTATTTTTAATTTATTTCCAGTTCTACATTCATCCACATCCTTTTGTGCTCTTGGTGTCTTGTACATGATTGAATTTTCCATGCGCATTGCTCTTCCCTTCTTTATATACGGTATTAAACATGACAAATTGGATTGTGTTCTGGGTACACTATTAGCCGGTTGTATGGTTAATGGTAACTTGCAATTTTTTACTGCAAGAATTTATAGTAATTGTATACTTATTATTACTTATAATAGATATAATTCTTTCATATAATAACTGTGCGAATAACATACCTGTATATGGAGTTCTTATATAAGTCAAGGACTTTTCATCACGGGGTAGCTCATAAATTGTAGCGGGGAAGCTAATACGAGAATCTAATAATATTAACAGGTATATGTGTGAGACATAGACATTGTTACATTACAAGTAATAACCAACTTTCATAAAAAGAATTCTATTAAACATGAAACACCTAGACAAAGCACGTGGTACTACCGTGAAGCATATCTCCTTGTCCTATTCCACTTTTCCTATAATTTGTATTCATCAGTATCGAATCATTCATGACTGTCTCTAAAGCAGGTTGAAGTCTTTTTACAACATTTAATATTAATTCACATCGCTTTATTACTCGCAATTGTTGTGGTTCTGTTGCCTTATCTACTAAAACAGTTTTGGAAGCTGCATCTGCTTCAAATATTGCTGAAACAAATGATATCTATAAAGTTTATGTACTGCAAATATCAATAATAAATTTTAAAGTAAATTGTATTGTTAAGAATTACCTGCTTTTAATTCTCGAATCATCATTAGCGTCCGGCGATCAATATTTTCATTACCAATATCGCTTACAGCTGCGGAGATTTGACTAGACAGTGACAAAGCTTTTAGTACAACACCTTGTACATGTGACTGCGTTATACCATGCCTATTATCAAGACAATCAAACATAGTTGATATACGTTCTTGCATATCATCTAAAATCACCTATGCAATAATTAAAAAATATTTTCTTGCTCATCATATGCTGCATTGATATTGAAAGTATCCTTTTATAGTGTTATAATACCTGGCAGTAAGCAGCAGGGTCAATGATAAGGTCTACTGTATTATGCAATTTATTCATCTCCAGCTGCCATTGTGCAGTTAATAACTTTACAGTTGCATGCATTTCTTTATTATCTGGATGTAAATAAAATGCAACAATAGCAGACACAAGTTCATTCTCCAATGATTCAAAACCTGCCAAGCTATTACGAATTTTAATATTGCCTAAAATAATTTTTATGGTGGTCAGTGACAGGCAATATTCCGGTACAGAATAACGTATATATGCACAGGGTGCCCCAGCTAACTTGACCAGCTTGAATATTTTCCTTATTTTTAATGATAGAAAAAAACTGTCCCACATCGCAATTTTTTCCCAAGGATATTTTTTTAAATAGGGCTAGATTTTGTTTTTATCATTGCATGGTAGCAGATGTGAAAACCTTTCCAACGATCTACGACAGAATGACCTTCATAGGACCTTAAACATGAAAAATAAGAAAATAAAAATAGGAAATGTAAATAATGGCATATTTACGATCGAAGGTTTAATAGAAAACAATTAATTTCAACAAATATTCAAAATGATTCACTATTTTTTGTATTTGACTTGATAAATGATTGTTTTCCTTTCTAAAAAAATCTAGTTTTATTAAAGAAAATATCAATAACCATGAAATCCCGATACATATGATCTTAAAAAGAAATTTTTGCTTATACCATTTTTTTTAATCATTAAAAATAAATGAAATATTGAAGAGGTCAAGCTACTTGGGATACCCTATATGAAAGAGTAGCCTACGATTAGGATCCTTGCAACAAGCTATAGCAAACATGCCAATTTGCATAGATTTATCGGTAAGTTGATCAAAATCTTCTATGGCATTAGTGAGGTCAGACTTTGATCTTTGTGTGGCATTTAATGAATTTCCACAAGTCATCACAAGTTTTTTTAAAGCATTAAATGGATCACTGAATACTTCCATAACAAGTGTTAATACTGATATGTTAACTTTACGTTCTAAACGATACAATGCATCGTTTAAAGTATTCATGAATAAATTATTTAAAGCAGGGTCAGGCGTTTCAGAAAATATTTGAAGTTTTAAATTTTCATATTCTTCCATTATTGATTGACATGCACCACTTATTGCTTTAAAATTGCAAGGTTGACACACTTGTGCAATTGCCAATGCATGTGAAAATATGTCTTCTATCCTGAGCCATAAATTTGTACATTCTTGAATTCGTTTCTCTTTTGTTTTACTTGGCATTTCTGCTATAATGTCTAAAACTAAATCCATCCTGCAGAAGAAGATAAAACAACTACATAGTATAATATAAAAACAAATGACATATTTGAGATAAATATGAAAAAGAAAGCTCCATTCAGTTACCGATAAACAAAGTGATTTTCCTTTTCAAAGGTGTCTTTGTTTAATTGAGCACCATTTAGTACTTCCAAAATCATTTGGAAACATAAACACATTCTTTCACAAATATATTTTTTGCAGGTCTGGAAGAATTATAAGTATTACTTGATAATTTATGTAAGAACTTTATGCCACATTGATGTATCAAGCGTTACATTACATAAATTGGTGCATTTAATTGATGCTGCTGTTGAATCAATTGTACTAGCAAGTTGAACATGGTAATTAGTTGGCAGGAGTACAACGCAATTTTTTCAGAGAGTGATTGAGAAACCAAGCTTTTTCCATAATGTTGTAGTGGTCCAAGTATTTCTAAGATTGAAGTACCCAACTCCTGAAGAAAGAAATATAAATCACTGTTATTTATAATGTCATTCTCACGTCATTGAATAATGAAACAATTCAAAGTAAACGATTTAATTGTACAATAATTCATTAAACAAGTTATTTATTTTAAAACTTATATAAGGTAAGTAAAAAAAAGAAACTAAGATACAGTTTGTGACTAAATGTGACCTAAAGTATCCTATTTTCCAAATTAACATTAAAAGAAATATATATTAGGACTTGCTGCTTTCACTACCTTTATGTTTTGAAAATCTTCAATCTCACTAACTGCACCCATTTCCTTAACATAGTTTAAAAATTCTTGTAGTCGCTGTTTTAGAGGTAAGCATTCAAGAGTCTCTAGAATTTCCAAATTTGTTAAAAATTTTGTAAGCATTTCCTCCATCGCATCTTCTGCTTCATGAATATCTATATTTTCTACCTGAAATTAATTATGTCGTTAAATTACATTACTCTGTGTTTAACTTCATATTTTCAATATTTATTTACATTATCTTCTGCAAAAACATAATAAGACAATCTTTTATAGCATATACATACGAGCTGATTTATGTCTTTTACAGTGCAAAATTCTTCTATTATATTAGTAATTTTTGTCTTCATTTCTTGATAATCACACTGTTCTTCCTTAGATAACTTATCAAATTTTTCAGCCAAAACATATAGTCGTTCACAAAATACGGAATTTACTACCAAAGTGTCAGGTTGTCCATTAGAATTGTTTACTAACAACTCTTTTAATTTGTTAAGCTGCAATATTAATGTAGATGTATAACATTATAGTCATTTATTACAGTGTAATATTTAGAATAAAATTCATCAGACAGTATATGATGTGTAATGCAATACATATTTAAAATCCTATAGCGGAGTAAATAGAATAGTTGTTTTTTCTGGTCAATGTCAAAATTGAATGTTTCAATTATCTTTGTTTAGCACCAGGAGAAAATGTTAAAAGGAAAATAATCGATATTTATAAATAATAGTTTCAACATGTTCTCTTTTATTACTTGTTTTTCTATCGGCTCCAATATTTGTTGTGCTCCTTTCGTTTTCAGCGTCATGTTCTTTAGTTTTCTTTCAAATTCACTACAAAGAAAACTCAATTGTAAAAATATGGACGGAGGCTGTTTCTAAACAGAACGAACTATGCAATTAAATGCATCATAATATAAGATAAATGATAATGTAAAAACAAATGAACCTGCTGCCGCAACGGTCACATTTCTTTCGCTCAAATGCTACTGGTCAGTGAAACATATACAGGTGATTCATTTTGAAATCGCCGTGCAGCACTACCAACCTAACATCATTCTTTGAATGATTATCTTCACTCGTTTGAAAACTACAGTAAATCGTAAGAATTGATAACTTACCTTTACCCATATTTGATGAAACAGTGATGATCTGCCCTTAACAGAGACATTCCTTTCGTTTGTGTCAGTTTTAATTACTCAAAAAAAAAGAACTATTGTATTAATTGTGAGTCGAGCAAAGGTTGTTGACACTGCCTTAGTGGGACGGAGTAAATAGTACATACTCGTGATGTGCTAGTCTCAATCAGGAGGATTAGTTCTAGAGGAACTCGTGTATTGCTTGCTTCCATTACTTACGAAACATGCGGCATCGTGATTGCAATTATCGAAGAATGTAGACAGAAAATAATTATAAAGCAGTTTAAAGCGAACCGGAAAGCACGATAGTGTTGTCGGTGAGACCTTTAACAATTGTCACCTTGTTCACTTGCTTCTTGTGCAATCTCTCATTCATTTATGCGAATGAATTAAACCTTCTCGGTTAACCACGTTCGGTGAAACGGATTAATTTACATATCAATTTAATTTGTCCAGTGTTCAGTGTCCAGTATTTGAGCATATTTGAAATTAAGCTATGATTGTAAGGAATAGTTTGCCGCTCTTGGTTGTCTACTTTTGTGTTAAGTATTACATTTTGTGTATGAAGTGGAAAAACGATTCGGAATGCGTTATATAATTTTTTCATCGAAGTATTCCTATTAGTGAAACCTCGAGGGTTATTGCTTGAAAAATAAGACACAATCGTGCACGAATAAAAGTTGTTAACGATGTATCATTAATTACAATCACCTCATTTCTACAGGACAACGAATGTCTCAAGTAACCTCTTACAAATTGCACTCAGTATTATCCGGCTTCGAACCGAGAATATTACAATGTCTACGTTTTTCTGTTTTAAGTGCACTTTGTGCCATAAATAGAACAACATAATTATCGGACATTATCTCATTGTGATAATTACAAATGTCATTGTGGTTTGTAAACAGTTCTGTAAACATTTTCTGTTTATAGACACCCTTTAGTCACAACCGAATTATGATGTTTCCGTGACCAAAGAATTATGTTCATTACTTAGAAGTTGAGGGAACAAAGCAGTAGTAACGGTTTGTTTATGTCGCATGTTTTGCCTTTTCGATGTAAAAAAGCATACGTGATTCCAATCAGGTATCTCGTATGAGCCTAGACATATGGTCGCCATTAAATCGAAATACAATCTCAATAACATCAGACGCGATCAAAGGTATCATCGATATATGTAGATAATGCTAAACGCTCAATACTTTGTGAGCTGGTCTCCCGTTATTAGATTAAGATTTATGAAATAATCCGAACGTTGAAAGTACGTACTGCAAATATGACGCGGCAAAATAATATTTAACTTAGAGTGTGTGTGTGTACAAAGAAAAATCCGGAAGAAAATGATTTTATAATTTCGATTATTTCTCATTTAATGCGTTACAAATATGTTTTCTTTTTTTATCGCATTATAGTCAAAATAGAGAATTATAGAGAAAATTATTTACAGATGTTGGAGATTTTGATATACAAGTTTTAATCAGGATTCTGATCTGGTTTGCTTCACCTTTGAAGGTGTAGATTGTCAAACAAAACAAAATGGTCAAATACTATGAAACCAGTACAGTTTTTCAATTTAATTGGAATCAAGTTGTTCAAGGATTTTGGCAGAGGTATCCCAATCCTCACAGGTATGGTGATCTTTGTACAATGTATTTGTTGTACGAATGTATTTATTTGAGCATGTAATTTTTACATTAATTAAACGACTTACATTTTCTCTTTGTAGCTCACATGTATTAACGGAAGATACGATATCGAGGGAAGTTCATAATGGTAAACTTTACTCCAAGCGTCTTTTGACAAAGACTAATAGAGTTCCTAAATGGGGTGAAAGATTTGTCAGCAAAAATATTGTCAAAATTGTGGAAGAGAGTATAGTGGACCCTAAAGAAAAAACTTTGACGACGTACACAAGAAACTTGGGTTATACAAAAGTGATGGTGAATAATTTGATTAGAATATAATTGAATTTATTAGAACTTAATTTTAATTTGAATACATTGATTTACACCTGTTTTGCTCTTTCAGAGCATCGTTGAAAAAGTTGTTTATCAAGTGTCAGAGGATAATTCTGAATGGACTGTAGCAAATCGTTCTGCATGGATAGATAGTCAAGTATTTGGATTTAGCAGAGCTATTCAAGCTTTTGGCTTAGACAGGTTCAAGAAAAATTGCGCCAAAATGTCTGGCGGTTTTAATTATGTTCTTACACGTATGTTTCCACAAACAGCTCAGTATATGGATATAGGAACATCGTCAATAGACTTTGTTCATGTGGTGAGTATTGAACGAATTTCATTGCATTTTAGGTTTATCATGATATGAAAATACATGGTCCAATTCTAGTACCGTAGAATTTTCATACTTTGCCATTCCCAAGAACCAAAAAGAGGTGATAAAGCTTGTGTATCAGCTCTTTATTAGCATAGCCGTCGAACATACAATTTCACCCACTGTTGTAAATTTTTGTGGTAGAAAAAAATATGTTAGAATAGGTTATGTTTACATTGTGGGCAACATGTTTTACAGTAGCATTTCAATAACATGTAGTGAGTGCTTAAATCTGTAAAAGGAAATATTTTTTATCATTTTCCTTTTAGCAATACCTCATGATAATCAGAAAGAGGCTATATCTTTAAAAGGACTAGTTTTTGGACTATTATTTATAAGACCTTTTCTCAATTATTAATTTCTTACACTTTACATTTAAATTTTAATTATATTACTTATTGTACATACCATATGTTTAACCTTTTACACAATTGACATACTCAACTAATTATTCTATTCACAATATATGCCTTATGTCATAGACGGATGCAGCAAAACCGACTCTGGCAGAAGACTTACAACATTCTTTACAAGGTAGAGCAGAAAAAGTAAAAGATGCTGCTAAAAAAGCTACCGATTTAGCAAAACAAAAGGCTGGACCAATATATGTGGCATGTCAACCAAATCAGTCATAATTTTTACCAATTACGTAAATGTTAATATCAATATAAGATTGTTAAATGATTCCGAGGTGCAATAATAACGCAAATGGCAGCAAATGTATCGATTGTTAATTGGAAATTCGAAAGTATGCTGCAATAATCTGTGGAAATTTATGCTATTGCTATTGTTGAATGAATTGCATAATGAAGCAAACAAATGAAATCTATTAATTAGATGGTCTTATTTCACGAATTTTCTTTGAAACATAAATTGTTTTTTTGAATATACCTGTACAAGTTATATTTTATAACAAAATCTGACTTGATGATTTCAGTATGCTGTCACGTTTTGTGATGAGCATTATAAAATTAATTATATTATCATTCCTTTCAACTGCCAATTTTTCAATACTTATTACAGTATATAATATCTATCTACAATATATTGTAATAACAACGGAAATTGCCTTTGTCTACTCTGTATATAAAATATAGCTTATTACACCTTAATGCTGATATGAAATCAGAAAATGTTTCAGAATATTGTGTTTTGGTAATTTCGATGGAAGGACCTCATTGGTTTTGTCAAATTATTCTTAAAATAACTGTGGTCATTCAGCAGGTAATAATGCATTTTAGATTAGGATTTACATTAGAGTGAAATATGGTCAGATTAATTATACAACAATGTAATGTTATTTTTATAGTGGTCACGATTATTGTGGCTGAAAATACAAAATTATTAATCTTGCAAACTAGGGAATATTGAATATTCAAAGAAATGTAGTTTGCAGAGATTAGCTTCAATGTGTCTAATTTGCTGTTTGCATGTACAAATATAGAGGATCGAGTTTTCTTGACGAAATAACAAAGGTTGATTTAAATATTTGTACATATTCATAAAGAATAAATTTTAATGTACAAAATATACCCTAAATATTTCATAATATATGTTAGAAAATATGTTACAAAGTAGCTTTAAGAATTCTTGTTTATTTCGTTTAGGCGTGCAGCAAAGATCTCCATGTATGAAACATACCTGTATAATACCATTGATGTAAGCGTTTATGGCTCACAGAATTTGTCATTTTATCAGTGTTGTACTTGCGACACATACTGCTGTGTATGTAAACTAGCTCGAATACGATGTTACAACTTGTCACAGTGAATATTCAACAAGATTTAGAATAAAGTATCACCTATACGTCTTGTTACTTAATGAACATATGTTATTGTATTTCTTTTGGCACATTTTCATTGTATATTATGCGTAGTTAACTGTCCAGTGTTGGCAACAAAATGGGTCTGTTTTTTACGATTTATCACTATTATGCTTAAATAATTATACGAGCGAAGCCTAGTGAACTCATTAGCGATTTAGAGGAAGCTACTTATTTCAAAAGAAATGTGCACTATATAGCAAATATGTTAAGGATCGCACCGATGCGATTTACGGCGTCGAAGCCTGGTCATTGAATTTTCGATTAAACGATTTTTCATGATTCAAGAGACCCGTTCGCTTTAACGATCATTATTTGCGTACAGATTCGATATGTGTTTTTATATCTACATTCGTTTATCGTTTTACATTTTGTTTATTCGTCGGATAGATGAACTTCAGCCTATAATATTTATCGAATATTTATTCTCTCGGAATTCGTATTCCGTCTTCCATTCTCCGGAGATTTATTAAGAATGGTCCATCATGGTCACTCATTCAAAATGTCAGTTGCATCGGTTCCTGGACTTTACCACGGATCACCGCTCTATGTTTATGATCTGCTGTGCAATAGTGGAAGATAAAGTTATCGATGAGGTGGACCTATACAGGAAACTTCGATTCGATTAAATTGCAAGAGCTTGGCTCCATCGATGGCATTACAGGCTGATCCGTCGAACGTTGCATTTCTGCAAGATTATCACGCGTACGGAAATCTCAACCAGGAAGTTTTGTGAAACGATTCCGAGGAACTTCGTTAAAAGAGCGGACCATGTTCAAGCAATTAGGACTTTTTCTTGCGAGTGAGTGACGTTATTGTATTAATCGGCTGCTCCAGATCTAGATTATAGAAACGTAGGAAGAGTTTAAACGTGTCACTGTAAAATTGGGTTTCACGAACTTCTATACAGAAGTTGGTTCAAATGTTTCGTGTATTCAAACATTTTTCCTTTTTGCCATAAGAAAATGTTTTCTTACTCTCTACAAATTGACAGAAGCAAGAGTAATCCTCCAACAAGTATCCTTTTAAAGAATCATTCAACTTATGCGGTTGCGAATTCTTTTTTATCGTATTTTGTTGGGTATACAATTTCAAATATTGTTTGCAGTGATTAATTAAAAATCAAGTCTAGTTTTTACCTTCCGACTACCGATAGTGTTTAATCGATTTTAGCGAATATCGTCTGTCTGGTCGTGCGAATCTTTTCGACCGAGGATCTTTTTCAATGCGTGTGTCAGCTTGTAGAATACAGATGACCCCGAAAAGGGGACTTTCCGAAAAAAGATTAAGAGCGCTTCCCAAGAATCGGTATTTACATGCGTCAGTGAAAGGAAACTTTTTGTCATAACGATTATATCTGCGTGTGCGACAGTGGTGACCCTGATCTGGTCGGTGTCCTTGGTGGCGTGCCAGCAGGACGAGAGTACTGTATCCACTACGAGGGGACCTCCGCCGAATTGCCCGTGTGTCACAACTCCGGAGTACAATCCCGTGTGTGGAACGGACGGGGTTTCCTACAATAACATGGGCTTTCTGAGATGCGCGCAAAATTGTGATTCAAGTAAGAGGCAAATGCGATGACTAGAAATGACGAGACTATTAACAGTCGTCACTACACTCAATTACAGCAGTGTCACAATTGCTTACTTGACCTTTCTCTATGCACGGTTTATCATCCCTTGTTACGATAAATGGATCAGCAAATGTTCAGCCATACGCGTACCAATAATGTCGTTTAGTCTGGTATTTCCCCCTATTCTTACTCACAGTCTAATGCTACATTCTCCCTCGCTTCATAGAATTGTTTGAAATTAGTTTGAGATAAAACTCTCGATTATTATTAATAAACCTTCCAATTAGTTTCTTTTTTTGCGAACGTCTTGTATGTGTACCTTCGCTTTGTTCCCTATATCTATTTGCTTTGCAAGCGTGTGACATTATTATTATGTAAATAAATGTATAGCGTGCTTCCTCGTATTGATAATTTGATACCAAAAGAAAAACATCCGCGATAACGAGAACGATTTATGCTACTGTACGTGATTTATGTCACGTGAAGAGCATGAAGAAATGTTAATCGACAAATGCTTACTATCGCGGAATTAGAGTACGCGAGTATCATTCGCGTATATTTCATTTATTCTTCGAGTAAATCATTTGGCTCATTCGGACGGGCTATTGGAGAGAAACCAATTTTCTTTCACCTCTAACAAAAATTGTTTGTTTTAGGCATTCAGCTGCTTTTCCACGGATTGTGTAAAAAGCTGCAGTAAAATATTGGGACATCGAGAAGCTTAACGTAAGTCATCGACGAATACTTATTTTAAGCGGACCTGTTAACTGTTCGATTCTTTCATCAAAATTTTCCTAAAAAAAGTAACGAGCATTAACGATAGCGTAATCTCGTAAAATGAGTTACATGTTTGCATTCGTTCATTTACAGAGGTTCGCAGGTGTTCTAAATCAGGAGTTCATCTGCAATATATGAAGTAGAGTAATTATTTAACTTACTTTATTGATTGTAAATAGCAGGAATTAATAATAAATATGTAACGTATCAGTCTTTTGTTGCTCCCCATTGTGAGAGGAGAGCAGTTTCTAATAACAGCTAATCGTTTTGTTTTAAGTTTTTCGACAAGGCAACCTATATATCCACGTGGTTATTATACATATAATCGGAAAACGAAGCTTTTCTGTATATTGGCAGGCGAGTGAAACGTATGAGCGCCTTGTAATATTGTGGAGTTAGCGTGTGAACGATAGTTTTTCTTAGTTTTCTTATTAGATGCCCAAATTGATGATTTACCGTTGTCGACTTTTTAATATTTGTTAGTAAAATACACTGTAGAAGTTGCGAAAAGGATGCGTACGCATTCAGCGAATTTCGTAATTTCTACATTTTGTAAAATCAATTTATGTTTTGAAAATTTTCAACCAGTTGTATTATCAGGTGAAAATCCAGGTAATAATTACTTCTGATAGTATTTATATTTGTAAACACTTATATAAGCAGATATTCCTTGAACTGTATCTTTACGGTTTAACTTGTGCACTTCAATAACCAAGTGTGGCTGGCACATCTCGAGTGTCCGTCGATGAAAACCACAAGCTCGTGTTTCGTCGTGCGGTAGATGCTAAACATTGACGCGCGTGGAAACGAGAAGTTTTCCGCTGAAAAATTATGCGACCGTATCGGTCAAATGACAAGACGCATATACTCGTTATTCGTCACTGTTGGACGATATTGCGTCGACTACATCGATGGAACGAGGAAACGAGAACTTAGTTATCAAGAGAGTTTAGTTTTGACCCTTAAGTAAATAAATAAAAACATTGTATTTTAAAACATTTAATTGCAAAATATCTTCTTCGCGAGAAGATCTCTTTCCAGTTGCTGACGTCCTCAAGTTTCTACTGGTCTTCCCTGTACAGGGTGCATCGTTCATTTATTTTTTCACCTTGAAGCGAATATTAATTTTTAAATCTGACCTTATTCTTTAGACGAGAAATTAAGTTCTTCACCAACTTGGCGATACAAAAAATGCAATAGGAAGATTTCCTTTCCATCGCACGTAGAAACGTAGATTGGATTTTCGGTTAGATCAATAAGCAATACCTTAGTAAATCCGTAGTGCGTTCACGTTGAACGGACGCATGATGCGAGGACAAGAAAAAGACGATGCGAGTTGTGCGTTCGTTGATGTCTCGTTTTCCTGTTACGTCATACCCATTTCACGTATGCGGGTTCTTATAGTTAAAAACATCCGTCCCAGAATTAGTCAAGAGTGAATTTACTTTTGTTGCATCGTTGTTCGACCTTGGAATGTTTTCTCATTACGGTATGTAAATTGCACTAAATGAAAAAGAGACAGATGTATGATGGTAAGTTCTTTAAACTATATAAATATATGCTTGGGGAATGTTCACGTGGTCCGTGAAGAAGTTCTATCGAATTAAGAGTGTATTTTAGCTTTTCAAGATGCTCGTATAAATAATGTATAACTGTGTATAATTGATATTCCTACACTTCTATGAGCCGTTCAGTGTACAAAATCGATTAACTCTACTTTTTGCATTTTTCATAAATTTAAGCATCGAAGCACTTGATTAAGTCCCTACTTTTTATATTTGTAACATAATTTTGAACATAATTTATGGAGTTGATCGATAACTTATATTTTGTCTCTGTCAAATAAATATTTTGTTTCAGAGCTCGAAGTGCGTGTGCTGCGAGCGTGTGAACCATACATGTGAACCGAGCGTGAGAACCGTTTCATTTTTTCATAAATTCAACGAATCTCTTCGAAGCACCGCTATTGGCAAGTAGTAAAAACTATGATATTACAAAGGGAACAGTGTACCTTCGGATTTATTGTAGAAAAAAGTAAAAAAGATTCAAGATAATGTATTATAGTGGCACATTTCAATATTTGCATTCCTTCAGTTACTGAGGTTCACAGGCGCCGTGGAACAGGATGTCGATATCTGCAATACATATAGTGTACTAATTATTTAACTTAATTTACTGGTTGTAGATAGAAGGAGTTAGTAATATATGTATACCTAGCGTATCAGTTGTGCAAATGAATGATTTATCACTGTCATAAACATTTTTTTGTAAACAGATATTCGTTAAAACAATGTTGAACACTATCATTGTGACTTAATTTGCTTTAATCCTGCTGCAGTGGTTTTCTATTCCTATTTATAATTTTGTACTTACTTGCACCGCACACATTGGCGCAACGAAGGAGGCCTGGATTGGTGTAAGTAATCCTATCAGTACCGCATACGGGATTGTACTCGGGAGTAATGAAGCAATTTGCGCATGGTTTAGGAGTTCCTGGGCTCGTGGTAGAGTCCTTCACGGGGACTTCCACAGGTGGGAAATTAGTGGTGAATTTCGACATGAATGTCGACCATCGTTCGGGTTTGTTTGTCGTAGAATGCTGCTTTATTTCGTCCCAAACCCAGGGTGAGCCATAGTCGTTCCATCCTTCTGCGTGGCAAGTCGAGAGCCAGCTGGAAACAACTAGAAATCATACAGTATTGCATTAGTTCGTACGTATAAAGATTGAAATAACCGTTTCACGTTCGGAAGGTACAAGGTATGTGTGCATGCATAATGTTCTATGCATACCCGAGTAATTAAAGTTGGAAGAGAAGTTCCAATCAACGAAACGGTAACCGGTTGATTTGCTTATACTTAATAAACTTACTTCGTACGCTTGGATTTTTGCAATGTTTGAAAAGCGTAACGCGAAAATGGATCTATGAAGTTTATAGGAAACGACAGATAAAGATAAATAGCATTTGGCTAACAACAAAAATCAATAATGATTCAAGATACGCCTTTCCTCGTTTCATCAATATAATTATGGAATCTTAATGTGTCTTCATGATGACCGAAAATCGACAAACATTCCAGCTTGTTTTATCAGCAACACAATCCGTGATAATGTGACGAACTTACTTATCAGCGAAACGAACGAAAGAGCGATCATTTTCTTATGTGAGAAGTGCACTTAGCTGCAGTCTACTTGCGAACTGTTCGCAACACCGAATTGACTGGAACTGGTGGTAAAACGCGTTTTGCGTCCCAGGACAACTCGCCCTACAGGACTATCCAAGGTCATTACGAACCTAACTGGCCGGTTGACTCATCCCAAGGCTCTCGATGGAAACCGACCTCGCGGTTCTCCGTGCAGTAGACACATAATGTCGGTGAGTGCGGAAATGATGGGTTTTCCGTGGAAAAACTGTACGACCGAATTGATGAGCTGACGAATCGTACGTGCCAAGCGTCCGTCCTCGTCGACGGTACGTCGTCGATGACGCCAGTAGGGCGAGAAAACGAAACAATTTTTTTATTTTTATAAAATATCGTCTCATTGTTGAAATGTCTCTCTTACGAGCAAATTCCTTTCTCATATACGCACATCTTAAAGTCCCGCGCAGACCTCCTTGTAAACTACTGATTCGCTTTCCTAAATTGGAAAGAATATCAATGTTTCAATCTGAGCTAACTCTTTGGATGCGCAATTCTGTTCGCTGGAATTCAAAAACAATAAGCTTTCCTTTGCATCAGACGTAGAATCGAATGTCGGTTAAATTGGATAAGCAAGGCATCAGTGTACGGTGGGATCGAGTTCAACGAGCGTATGTAAGATGCAAGAACGAGAGAAACTGGGCGATGTGACTTATGCGTTCGTTGATATCACGTTTTCCAGTTGCGCCGTAGCGTTTACACTTGGCTACTATTTTCAAACAAATAGTAGCGCCGCTGGCGAATATCTCGAGCTAAAAGTATCCGTCGGAGAATTTTTCTGGGTTTGTTTTTTATTGCGCATATTGCATTAATTATAAGATACATTAATTTTTTTGTTGAAATTTCGTGTGGTGTGGGAATAATTTTTATCGATACGCTGGGCAGGCGAATTAAGACTGTTCTTTGATTTGATTTCGCTACTCACATTGGGATTATAAGTTCAGGATAGGTACATAAACACTTTATACATACATATATACATACTACCGTATAATTGATGTATAATTATATGTATATGCTGATTTGAATACAAGCAGGGAAAGGGTCGAAGAAAAATGTAAGACACCGATGCAATTCTCAGTATTGATTGCTGTGGATCCGTCTGAATCATTCGAGGCAGTCAGTAAAAGCCCCAGGCGATTCGCACGTTCAAGGAATTACTAGTGCGTGTGATCGCCGATAAAATGCTGTTAGCTTTCCAATCACAACCCCACGACAATGGACTAACAATTTTTTCAACTCACTTCTTCTGTGCTTACATAATTTTATCTATGTACACAATATGCTTACGATAGTGATATAGTATCTACATCTTACAAGTATTTTACTTGCCGTTTTAATATTGTACAATTTATAAGAATCTTAAAATGAGAAGGGTTTTCGAAGAGATTTTAAATTTTATAATAAATGAGCGCTGATTTCTACGTTTAGCTGAATGATACTTGTATGAATAATTTTGTCATCTTTATGGTAGTGAATAACGATCGAAGATCTTGATATTGTTTTATTCTGGCAATTACTTGCGAGCGTGAATAAGGATCCAGTAGCATGTGTCGTAAGACTAAACACGGATAAGAATAATTCTATGACACTATTATACTTCAATTTTTTTTGGAAATGATATCACTATAGGTAGCATTACGCCACATTGCGCGGGTATGTAACGTTTTAATTCGGCTCATTAACTACTAGGAGATTCAAGGCCAATCCTCGTAACGATCGTTACACATGCAGCATCCAGCAGTTAGGTTCACGATTATCAGGAACATGAGTTACCCTTAATATATCTTCATGACTGGGTAATTCCTCTTGATATGAAAAAAGTGAATTTATTTTCATACCTAAGTAGTTAATTACGTCGTACAAGAAAATGTGCAATTTGTCCAGAAGTCTCCGATTAAATATAAAAAAAAGTGTACGTTTTTTCAATTAACACGAAAATACTTTCTATTAATACGAATAACTAAATTAAGATACGGCTGAATAAAGTTGTTTCATAGCAAAGACAAAGTGAGGTCAGAATAGCTGAAATATACGCGATATAAATAGATAACGGAAATCCTCAGAATATAAGATACCAGGATACAATCGGCACGTGTTCATTTAGTGCCACGTGCTACATCGAGTTTTGGCGCGTCGAATAATTTAAATGTTCAAATATCATTACTCTTCCCTCCTTTGTCTCCTCTTGTTACATATTCGCGCACGTGGCTTCCCCGAAAATTCATAACCGCAACCTTTATGTCGTCGCATCAGGCCCATGTCGGGGAAATCCGGAGTGGTCGGCTGTCTTGTGATTACGCTGTATCTTATTGCCCGGGTAATTATACGTAATGTTTGTATTATATGAGCGCGCCGCTATAAAAGCAACGGAGAACGGCAGAGCATCGACAGTGGTGCGTCGACCTCGCTCGTGAAGGGAAGCGGAATCAAAGGATTCTAAAAAGTGCTCGAGCCTGATCGACAGTGATCACTTCGATTAGTCTCCTGTGCGTGTGCCTTTAAAGGGGGAAAGTAAAGGGATCTGAAGGTGCTGAAACCGGAAAAGAAGAAATGAGAACTATAGTATTCACTATAGCGACACGTGAGTGTAAATTCGTTGTGTTCAAATGAATCATTATAAAAAATTGTGTGGATTTTCAAGACATCGAGGACAACGTGCCGTATGGTTTTTGCGTACCAAGTAAAGTAACTTCGAACGCGACGCAAAAAAGCAATAAAATCATAATTGCCATAATTATTCGCTTTTTGTTTTAAGAAGTGTTTGATTAGTTCCGTTTGAGATGTGAAATATATTTTCCGTGATCAATATCAAAGTTTCCTATTTCACATATGTTCGAGACGCCTATTGTATTAAACGGATAATCAGTTTGTAGAAATACTCGACACTTTTAAGCTGAAAGTTAAAAGTGCTTATTATTAATACGCATATAATTTGTTGCAGTCGTGATATTGGTACGAGATGCTGCTGCTTTCCCACAAGTAAGGAATTTAAGCGTTCAAAAATACTTTTCTGAAGAACAATAATACAGTCCCTGCTATAATAATGGACAATTAATCTGACCGTAGAACGATTTGGCCGCCGACGATGAATTGGACGATTCTTTTGAAGTAGACGGTTTCGTCTTTGATGGGCCAGCCGACAGGCCAGTTAAAATGCCGTTAATATCAACGGATAATCCAAGAAACATTCCCATTTCAACTGTACGGACGACGTCTACGTCTACGTCAACTACAACATCTACGTCCAGCCCAACGGCTCGTTACAACGATTGCTTTAGTGGATGTCCGGTGAGTTGTACAGTAGAGTCCAGTGTTTTGCGTGTACAATAATGAACGTACAGTGAGCTTTTTAGTTACACGCTCGTTTTAAGCAGTAAGTTAGACCAAAAACGAACGAGGTTGCTACCAAGAGGAATTTATCGCATGGGATTAAAATTGGCCAATCCCACGTATGTGAAGATAAGCACATATTGTGTAATTTCAAGTATATTCAAACGGATTTGCTTTTCCGAGTTCCTTATTGCCCGCATTGTTAACGAGTTACTACAAAATTATCAATGCTTTCACTTCTTGTTCAGACACGACCTTGCGATTTCAACACATAGACGTGCTAATCCGTGTCAACGAGAAAGGGTCATAATTCGAGTGCAGAATTAGCATACTGGTTCTCTCGTGTCTTAATGGTTACTTTGCGGTTGTTTGATGAGCGTGGCAATAAAAAATTTGCATCGAAATTACTGCGTGTGAGTCCAAGAAAACGAAAAATATTGGAATTACTTAGTACGGGAATGCCGTAAACGGATATACGGATGTATTCGTTTTCATAATAATTTAAGTGTTTAAAGGCGGTAAAAATACTACGCAGTGGTGTTATTTATTAGGCACGTAACGCGATCGTTGATTTCATACAAAAAGATAAATTGATTGTTTTATTTATGACAGATGGGCGTTTTGTTGTAAGAAGTCTCATTGGAAGGTGTTCCGTAATTTACTGTTGCTTGTAACTAGGATTCATAAAATCGTCTTATGATTTTTCACTTAATAATATTATATTTTCCTATGGCACATTTTTCTGCTAATCTACGCCAGACCTTAACCAGTTAACTGTGGCGATCTGCCTAACAAATGTGTATCTAAAATGTGTCGCAAAAAGTAAGTGATAACGAGTATACTCTTCAAACACAGAGTACATGGGGCTGATATAATATAGAATTAAGTCGTAATGAAATGACAGTTTTGTTTGTTTATTTTGTCACTAACATTTATTCATTTACTTAACTTAAACATATATAGAAAATTGTAACTACTTTTTACACATGACGAGTATACACGTGAACACACAAAACCTTGCCATTTCTTCATGACGGGTATACTCGTCAAAGACAGCTAACTGGTCCGAAGAGAAAAGGTTATCGTAGATTTGAGCTATTAAGTTCAAGCAGTGCATATTTATCATGGAACGTACTCTCTATGCTTCTCGAGTCTACTGAGGTATTAAGATACGAAGAGCAGAAGCCACGATCCGCGGATCGATAAAATGATAGTTACGCTCCAAATGTGTCCTGGACCAATGATTGTACTCTTAATCTCTCAGTTTTAAAAAGCGATCCAGTTTAGGCACGTTATCTTCTTCGAAGTGACAATTAAAAATCGGTAATACTAGAAATCAATTTTGTAAAGGAGCGAAAATTGTTTTACCTTTTGAAATTACGACGATTAGCAGTATCAGAGACAGATTGACAACACAATCTCTACAATCTCATAATAATGCGATTTTTTAATAACGGGTGTTTAATCATACGATGATCTTTACAGATTACGCCAGAATACAATCCAATATGCGGATCGGATAGTCAGGAGTATAATAATCCGGGTATGCTTAGTTGCGCTCAAGCATGCGGCAGAAGTGAGTATAAATACATATGTTTAAAATAATTGCAGAAAACACATGTACACACGGACAATAATTCGCGGATAATTGCCGGGCGAGGTAATGTCGGATTTAGTTTTGGTAGATCACTTTTTGTACATTGGCAGTGGTTATCTAACTTTATGAATTTTTACTGGTGTCCGACTATATTCCGAAGCGAAGTGAACTCGGAATCCGGTAAATCGTTCGTATAAGAATCACGTGCGATTATCCTGTTTGATGCTTTCAAGGTTTTTTATTTGTTGATTCTCACTTTGTCTTCGTGACGCAGCAGAATTCCCGCCGCTATAGCGAAAAGATAAGGGTACAGGATAATTGCGAAGATACGGGGTTTAGATAGATTCTTATTAGGATTATTTCAAATCGTTACGTCATATTTCTTTTTTCGATTATGTAATAGAAATGTAGGTTAGAATAATGGAAACAGATTTCAGAATTTATTTTATTTTTGTTGCTCGTCGGGCCCTCTAATTGCAACTCACGCTTATTTGTTGCGATTCACAAAATTAATACCGCAAAGAAGGAATTCTGCTATTAGAAGTCATTAGTTCACTTTTGTTGAGTGAAACAGTACCAAACTTTCAAACCAGAATAGAAACAGACCGATAAATGAGTCAAGAGCAATAAAAAAGAAAAAAAATGAAACCGGAAACACGTAAGTTTGTGCACAAGTGCATTAAGTGTTCGCGTTCGATCGCTGTTCGTTCATCGTGTGCAGATCCAACTTTATATGAACACGTCTGTTAATATATAAATATTATACAACGTACAAAAGCGCGTTGCTTCGTATCGAAAACAATTATTTTATATTTATCGATAAGTAAACTGCTTACATCTACAATACAAAATTGCAGGCACGAAATCATGGAAGATAAGTCACTCCCTTTACGGTCGTGCCTAAAAATACACGTTAAAACAAATGCATCGCAAAATTGTCATCCTGACAAAGTGTCTGGGATTACATAACATACGCTTTGCAACTTTTAATGCAATCACACGACTAATGAGATTTTTTTTTACGCTTGCAGGTGTGACCTTAAAGCATCACGGACGGTGTAAGCCATTAGTAGATTCAGTGCTTCATTAGAGTGACCTTGTGAGAGACTTTCTTCAATGCATAGCACGTCTCGCAGTATTGTACAGAAGTGTACAGTCATAGTCCGCTACAAGACGACTTCCCAGCTGCCCGATTAACTGACAGCTGATTTAAGACTGCCTAGTAATAATATTCTTTGACCAGCACAAATGTTCGACATACGTGTGCAAATTTATGCGGGATAACACTACGAGAGAAACGACCGCAGATCTCTCTCGGTCAAGATTTATTTTTCGGGAAGCGAAGGAGGAACGCTTCGACGTATCCATTGCAGACCTCGCATTAATTTTGGTTTATGCTAATTGTCCCGTGCCATGTCTCGAGAAGCTGTTCAAGCGATTGGAGTATAACTTCGAAGATTCAAATCAGTATGAAATTACTAAGAGAAATCCAGAGATTATTTTCAGACCTCTCCATCTGTGGTTGATGATACAGGCCTTGTATACTGTATCCTAGGAAATTATTACTGTTGTCTGATGGAGACAGAAATTCTTGTCTATTCCAATAAAAAGTACAATCGTTCAATATACTTACCATAATTTGTCTCTTCCTAAAATGGTTCAGAATAAAGTAGTTTTTTACAGTTTTAAAGAACCGGACGGCTTGTTTTTATCACTAATTTCGGTTCACAATTAGGGTACTAATTTTTATTCGTCGTAACATAAAGACTGATCATGGCCGTTCGTAACCATGACGATGAAATATGAAACGACAGAAATAGGTTTGTGAAATATACCTACACTGGTCAAAACTTGTTTATTAATAAAAATAGTGAAGCCGGTTTTACAAACTTTACGAAAGATTAGGTCTCTAAGATTAACAGAAATATTCGCAGACGTGGTGTAGGAATCTGTGGCTTACGCACAAACAATTCTGGCGTGGCGTTTTTTTTTTTTTCTTCATATACATATGTATGTACAAGAGTCATCGAACGAAGTAATCGAAAGACTTCGATACAGATCTTAACAAAAAGCCACAGTAACGGAAACGAAATCACCACGGCGAAGAACTGCTTCTTGAACACCTTTTTATTTTCTATTTCTGCCGTCTTCCTTAGCATTAAATTAATATAGTACACTAATTAATCTATGTTAATAAGTACGCAAAATATGCCGAGTACAAAGACTTTATCGTCAAATTGCGCCTTAATTATTGCATTGACTAATTGCAACTAAAGAACACATCATGTGATAAGTAAAATTAAGCAAAACATGGGTTAGGGTTACCCATCGTAAACTTTTTACGAGATGTTCACTCGCAAGATACAACACATAAGTATTATATTACTGACGCATCGTCCGTCGTGAAGTCCGTCTTTTTTCCAATTCTTTACCTGTGACGATATTTCTAGAACGGTCAATGCTCGTCCCATTGATCGTTCAATCATACCATTCACAAATGTCAATTACTTTTCACATTATCGCGCAACATACGTGTATTTCACGTTTCATTTTCTTCCTTGCCAGTTCCACGTTGTCAGTCGTAGATAAAGAATCCGGAAAGATGAAAGAGAAAACGTGAATGAGGATGTTAATCAACGGATGAGTTGTTCCGATCAGCCCAGCGAACTCTTCTGGCAATCTCGAAGTTCCCTCCGTGTATACCGTAGAGGTGCCTTGCCAAAATGTCAGCCCTGTCCTCCTCTGCTTGTACCGCCATGCGTCTGTACCGTCCAACCGCTAACAGGCAGCCAACGATTAGTAGTATCTGTATTATTAGCCAGAACATCAGTAGGCCTAGCGCCAGACTGGCGTCTACGCAGAGCAGACCGTCTATGTCTTCTACGAAGAAAGGAAGGAGAAAAAAAAATGTTAGTTAGTAAGCGAAAGAGAGAAAGAAGGATGGATACTCCCAGCTTATTATGGAGGAGTCGTATCAATCCCTTTGCTTAGTGCAGAGCAGAGAAAAATATTGATATTATTCATATACTTATATTCAACAGTAATAATTTTGTTGTCACAATTACGGTTGGAAACATGTCAGTTCAATTTTGCGTGAAATCAGCTAATTGGATCGTAAATGCTGTAAGTAATTTCAAATCCATTGTAATTCGCGCAATACGTGAGAATAAACGAAAGGACACATTGGTTCGTTGCGTAAATTCAATTTGGTAACTGTTGACTGTATAACGATATCAATTATGTTTCACTTTTCTCCGTGTAAGGGAAGCGGGAAAAGATAGTGACTGGTGGTACTTGCGCGACAATCGAGACGCAAAGTTGGCCGTATAATAGTGGCTGTTGAAAATTTCGCTGGTGGTCTGTCGTCGGCCACGACTCGTAAGTTTCCACGACGACGGGGTCTTGTCGAAAGTATGGTGCGAGAGGCAAAGAGACAAATTTGCGCAAGCGTAATAAACGGGGGTAGTTAGAAAAGTTGGGTTGCCACACTTACTGCCACCGGCGAGCAGCACCGTGTCCGGCCTGGTGTTTTCCCTGGACAGCAAAGGATCCGCGGATATCACTGGACTTTGAACTATAATCGATAGTTGTAATGGCAGTTCGTCAGGTGTATTGTTTCTGACGATTTCAGTTACCTCGGCGGTATGGGGCTGAACGGTGGTAGAAACGGTGTCGCTCAACGGTGGGCTGGAACGACGCCGACGTCCGTAAGAAATTTGACTCCAACGGCAAGTGGCCTGCGGGTAAGTTCAATTCTGTGTTAGTTTCTTATTTAGGTGTGATAGGTCACGGATAATTCTGACAAGTAGACCGCACGAATTGACTTAGCACCGATTGTCATGCGATACGATGCAATCGATAGGTCTTGACCAGTAACAAAATGCCTTAATGGGTTTTGTCTCGGAGATGTCTCGTTTCGCAGATATGGAATATATGCGGAACGCATCAGGATAGGCGTAGGCCATTATAATCTGTTCACTGTATTTCAGATTCCATAAGTTTTAAACATAAAGTTCCAGATACAAGTTACATTGTTTCGAAGTAGCCATGAGATTGCCATCGTTGGTTGTACCATTGATTGTAACATGGGTTTGATCTTGAAGAGTCACTTTATGAGATACTTCAGTGAATAAACTGCAATGATCTAACCTGTATATATTTCATATCTCCGAAATGAGACATCTCCGAGACAAAACCCGATAGGGCATTTTCTTACTATCTAAGGCCTATTGATTGCGCCATATCGCATTAAAATCGGTGCTAAGTCAGTTCGTGCGGTTCCCTTGTAAGCTGCGCCGAATATGTAATTTCACACAAATATAGTAGACCGACAGCAAACAGAACGACCAACGGTAAAGTGTCGAATGAACATGAGTATGAGATGTTTTAGGAAAGGTCCTACATTCGAGAGCCCAGACTTACCGGCATGCATTCGTCCCGACAGAATTTCACGTTCACGTTGAATCGTACCACCTGACTGTCCGGAAACTTGAAGGCGGTGAACGTAGACACGAGGGAACGATTGTCTACCGGATTTTTCAACAGGGCGGGAAAAGTTGCTGGATCGGTTGGACATCCGACCTCGTCCAAGAGAAGATACGAAGATCCGCCTGTAGCACTGCTGGCGACGAGATGCCCAGCCATGATATCGTAAGGGCCTGATCAATGAAAAAGAAGAGAATTAATTATCTCGTGTATCGTACCAACAAACGGAGACTTACCACGAGAGAAACTTTATCTCGTTACATACCGTCGGAAGGTTGAATATCGATTTTCAATGTCAATTGTTGCCCTAATTGTGTGACTACCGCATCCTTGTAATTCTCATCTACAATTCTCATCGTCACCTTGGGCACGTTCGACGATGTGTTCACCACAGTGGACATTACCTGTGGAAGTCCTGCGCTGAAAAAATAACGAGAGCCAGACTAATGAGAAAATGTATCGATTGTTCGGTGAAATCGCTTAGTTATCGCTAAATTTGAGGTTGATTCGTTGAATTATTATTGATTCGTTTTCTACTCAGGGAACGACTGATCATCGTTTGGTTTATGTAGAATCAAAGATTCGATGCGACAGCCGATGGGGAAGGGGACTCACTTTTGGTCCAAGAATGTGAAACTCGTTTGCACAGAAACGTTTTGGGGTTCGGGCAGATCTCGCTCGTCCAATGAACATCCGACCCTCACGGCTTGATCTCCTAGTCGTTGAATGATCGAATTGAACTGCACGACAATCGTTGCCCACACAAATGTACGCGTTCTGCCATTGACAAAGGCGAAACTTAAATTCGATACTCTTATTCGTCGAAACGAAACACTCTTACCTGTTCTCTTTATCAAAGGAAAATGCGGGTGTTAGGCCACATTTAATGACCTGCTTGTCTATGTCTTCCTTGGTAGGTAATGGTAACGTTAAAATCGTTATATTTGTTTTACTTCCATCAATCCCACAGTCGTCAGGAGATTCCTTGGAGTACATTCTACCCTCAAAAGGTTCTGCGGTGCGTAGTTGCACTGTCAGCGTCGAATTACCGCATTGAATTTGTACTGAAAGCAAAGAAATTACGTATATATAATGATTTGAGTATTTTATAGTAGATTTGAGTATTATTCGTAATACACAGTGTGAAAATTTATGCTTCGCAGAAGATTTACATTGTCCAGACCCAATGTTTATGATATACAGTGTATCTCCTACAACGAGGAGAAGCACTTTAACTTACTATCCAGGCACGGTTCTCGCTCCTTGTGAACAGTGTTGGGTTTGTCGATCAATGAACTGACACCGAGACTTATAGTGTCTTCTGAGTGCAATAAACAGTTCGGTTTGCCCTTTGAAAAATCTACTGTATACGCTTTACAGATGAAGCCGTCTGCGCTGAGGTTGCATCTATCCTCGCACTAAAAGAAGGTGCATGTAAGCTTCTTGTAGATCGATTGGACTGATAACCCTAACCCGAACGTTAAGTAAGCTGTAATTACCTCTTTTAGGTCAAGTCCTGGTAACATCACATCCGAATAAGGTAGGTACATGTTTGGATATTCGGCGTATGAGCAATAATCTTTTCTCACTGCAAGAAAAGAGTCAGACTAATTAATCAATATGAGAATATTCATTCAGTAAACACCAGAAAGTTTCTTCTTGTTACGTGACCGGAATTTTTCTTTGTTCAAATATGACTTCGGTTTTCGTTGTAATTTATTCACTCTCCAATTCAAAATAATTACTAATTTCAACGAATAGTTAGCAATAACGTGTACTCACATACGCTACGGCACTGATTCTGCAGATATTCATCTCTGTACATTGACACTCTGTATGCCTGTGGTCGTGTTCCTCTTTCGACCATTGAGAGGGAACACCTACCGATCGTGTTGCCGATCGCAAGTGCACTCGTTGCGTGGAATTGGGCGGATTTGCATCGGTCTCCTGAAACGAGAGTCTGAACGATGCTCATCCGGGTTCGTAATTTAAATTACTTTCTTCCTGTTTCACTAATTTTGACCATTTACCCGCTTCGATGCATTTCTCGTAGCACTCCCTGCGGGAGATTTGCTGAGACAGCCAGGTGGACGTAGGGTCTATCAGTATGGCGCCCAATGTTCTCTCCACTTGCCACAATCTTTCGTTCTTACACCAGGTGGGAACTGACGTAGGATCGTAAAATTTTATTAGAATGACATTACGTTTACGGAATGACATGGGAATAAGTTTCCTTTTATTGACGAAATAATGAGATAATCAAAATTGCCTTATTTTTAATATTAACTCAGATTTATTCGGAGCATTCTTATTATCGTACTAAGGGAGCATTTAATAAACAGATCAGTTTTTACTTACCCTTTAAACAGATTTGTTGATAATATGTAATATTCGGCTCTGGCACGAATTCCCTGCTCGTAGGCTTTACAGCAAAGCAGATGCTTTTTTCGAAATCGACTAGGAATCCGGTGCAACCGGCGCTTTTGCACCTAAAGTGAATGATACAGCGAATGATTAGAGAGAGTCAATGATGAAATATGCAAAATAATGATATCTTTATTATGCTACCTGTCGAAACACGGCACTACGATGCCATCGGAATTTACCGCAGTGTACAGGGCAGTTTCGTAAGACAATGTCTCAGGCCTCATGCCATTGATCTTCTCCCATCCCATGTCCGTGCAGTTCTGTGACCATGCTGTAAATGTGTATTCCTTTATTTTACTTCCATTTTAGTGTATCTTTTTCTTACATTTTGTAAAGTCTATAAATTTTCAGTTCATTCATCCTTGAGCAAGCTGCACAGGGAAAAATGCAAGAAAATAACACATTTATCGATAAGAAAAGTTAACGTAGCGAGTGAGTGGAGTCAAATTATCACGTGATTGGGCTTAGTTTATCGACTTACTCATCATCTATCGTGCAATTAACCCCTTCTCTTACTTTTCTTTTCTAGTTACCTGTTATTATCCGAAAGCTTTTCGAGCATCATACTCACCGGTTCCGCATAGGACGGCACAACAGAGCACGAATTCTCCTAGCAGTCGTATCACTTTTGTATCTTCGAAAGGCGCTTGAAACCTTTGGATGTTGCTGCGTGTGGACGGCATTCTCATACTACGTGGAAATTCTCGTTTCACGAAGTGGAACTTTGTTACTATAGACGAGACTGAAGCGCGACGTGGTGAATCGCCATGTCGTTCACTGATAAGGGCAGCACGTTCGTCGGACGGTGTAACGACGCGTGTGTTCTACGTTACATAACGACTTCTTTGTAACACGTGAAACCGCTCGGCGAAGAATTTCGCGCTGAGCGCATTGCACTGATTTGTCTCATCTCCTTTCCAGACACGTCCGAAGCAGAGAACTTGATCCTGCGTATCCTTGCGTTCGAGATGACGTCCTTGCGACGATTCTGCGAAAGTATATACATATAATAGAGTGAAGTACGCGGTAACGATGACAATTTGTAATATTTTTTAACTTTAAAAGAGTACGTCTACTCTTTTTTTATCTTGAAATATATAGTAAAACTTATTAGGTATTTTTTTTGTTTTAATGATCTGTCTAGTTTTCGATTACCGTCGATTCTTTTTTTGCTTAATTGTCTCTTTTAATCGTCGTGGAGCGCCATGGATAAATGCGCATTATTGACACTGAGGATCAAACGTGCATATTAAAATTTAACTAATATTGCAGGTCGATTTTTCCGTTACTACATACTTACGGCCCGTTTGGTTAAGGAAAACGCGAACGCCGCACGCAAATGGGTCAGTGCATTTTCCGGTAAAACGTGATAACGATGAATACGTAAATTGAAGTTATCTTCGATGATTCATCGTCGATTGAAACTACGTCAGGCACCTATCGCCTAATAATTTCTCCCTCTGAACTCTAACCCTTTTTCATTTGTACTTTTGCACGAGAGTATCACTCGCTTGGAATGAAAGATTTTTAGAGAATTTTGAACTTTCCGAACTGCGATACGCGCGAATTGGTCGTTAATTCTTTTTCACACGTGTCACACGTTTGTCTTATCGTCCGTCGAGCTCTACGCGCATTCAATCGAACTCGTGACGGAGGCACCGTGTAAGTAGAAAAAACGTAAATGATCCTTGTATAACGAGCCATCCTTGGACTTCGATCTAACGGTTCACTTTATCCTCGCGTGATGAATTAACGTTTGTATGGATTGTTTTCGGATTGCTCGACAATTTCTTTCACAATTCGAACAACTGGCGTTTCTACGAATCTATAAAAAGATCCTAATCCCGTGCACGTGAAATAAAATCTACTTGCTTGAACGATTTCTGCGCTGAATCCTTTTTCTCGCTGATGTAAAACATACGGCGTCCTTCACAAGTAAGTCTCTCGTTGGCAAAAACTGCTGACTCGCGGTTAATTTCTTTGAATCACTAACGACGATTTTTATACGACGTTTTTATCTCGTTCGCCCATGCCATTCTATTTTTGTCGTCCTTGTAGTACGTGCGGCGTAAACGATAATAACGGATTTCGTTAAATGAAACGAGGTGCGAACGAGCGGAGAAGTCAAACGAAGAAAATCTTATATCAGTGCTGTCACCGCAATTAAAGTAAAAATACTATTATTCGGAGTATGACTAGAACACTGCTTTCGTTGAGACCAGAATTAATTGTATGTGCATAAGACACGTTAATGAGAGTCGCTTAAGTCGAAGCGAATAACGTGGAAGATATCAGCATTAAAGTCAAATATTTCTCACCTTTTTCCACGATACACCTAATGCTGTCCCTAATGCTTTCACGAACTTCTCTTCCACCCCATTTCCCCTCAACTGTGCTTCGAAGCACTTCTCTCACTAATGTCGAAATTTCCTTTTGAACTTAAGAGTTAACCGTACTAACTCGATCACGGAGAAATCGTAAAGTCCCGCGCGAGGTACCACCACCGTCGATTAACGGTAAGCGCTCTATGGCTCGACTCGCCGAGAACGAAACGAAAAGTGATCGCTCGCGTAAGCTGCTGTAGGGAGCAGCATGCGACAAGCAGCAGCAGCAGCAGGGGTACTCTGCGATCAGGTGTGTGCTTCGTCGTGGTGACTGACGGTGAACGGGATGTGGGCAAAAGTCTATATATCCACCTGCATTGTCGTGAAAAAAAGAACGCAACGTAGGAAGAGAGAGTGAGAGACCGAGATACGTACGCAAAGTGTGCGCGTACATACAAGTGATCGGTCCAAGCGGACAATTACACGCGCTCATGTGCGTGAGCGGTATTCCACGGATCGTCCCCGTGACTGACACAATTTCGGCGCGGTGGGCGTAGATCGTAGAGACCCGCTGGATCGGTAGATTTCCGCTCTAAGCTGAATTCACGATCAACGGAGCAGCGCTCGAGGGACCAGGTGGAAAGACGATGATGGACTTTTGTGAAATTTTCGAGGAAATTTTATCGCGTGGCGTAATTCTACAGAAGGTTAACACGTCCCGTGCCGGGTGAGGCGTATACGCCCCACGCTGAACTTTCCGCTCAAGCCAAGGACTCGCTTGGTAGAGTAATGTTGAGTCAGCCATTTGTTAAACTAATTCCAAGAAAAGTAGATTTACTGCTTTGTTGTCTTGTGCATCTTAAACTGTATACCCTTTTCTTGATAACTGCGGTTTTTGCACTATTCTAATCATCGCAAGCCGTACGCCAGAAACGAACAATTGTAACAATGCAATCGTAAAGCGTGGGGCGTGCACGAAAAGTCTTTAAAAAAAGGTCTGGCACAAACGTGTTAAGGGAGTTCAGTGGCGAAGTAAATTTTCAGGTTGGAAACTCTGGTATTACAGTTTTGATCTTGTAACTTTTTGAATCAGACAGTGTTATTAAGTGACCGAGAGAGGTAGAGGGGGAGAGAGAAAGAGAGAACAAGAAGGAAAGAGGCTGGCGGAATTCGTGCGTTTGACCGCATTGTCCAGGGAGAAAAAAAATATGTGCTGGGACCAATGCACTGAACTTTCCGCCCACGATTGTGATCTGCCTCGGGGACGCGTGGCTCTGACACGCTCGCGATGCGTTTTGATCCTAATAACGTGTCGCTGTGCAACGCGCGATGTAACTCCCTCGTTCCTGTCACATTGGTACGGCATTCATCGTGCGAAACGCGCACCTGCAATATATCGAACACAATTCTTGGACATCGTTCTATATAATCAAAGCTTCTCACGTATGTCACTAATTGTTTATGGCTGTTTAAACAACGGGTGGCACGTGCTGACGAACAATGTATCCATTGCCATAATACTTGCGACGAACCTTGCTGGAATATCTGATTGGATCTTGATCTTACAAGAGGACTATCAAACCTGTTAATAAAGGATTTTTATGGCTATCAAATATATTCTAGAAGGAACCCCCCTGCACACAACAGTAAATTGATTTTCCACAATGGCCCCCAGTTTTCGAGAAAAACGATTTTAAAGTTTTCCTTACCCATAACATTCAATTCATTCCAAGGAAATCTATCGGTAGGCTAGATGGACGACTCAAACGCTAGTGACCCGAAGTCTTGTCGCGGCACTTTTTCTTTTTTTTTATCTACACTTCATCGCGATATTCGTAATTAATAAGCCGGTCATCTAGCCTACTACGCTACGTCGATTCTCTCGGAATGACTTGAACGTTACGGGTATAAAGTCAATGTCCCTATTTCTACTCACTTAAGACAAATGATAGTAAAAACAGTAGTTTAAATTATTATTTTAAGTAACAATTAGCGAACAAGTTGGTCGCTTATCACGTCAGGAGTCGTACTACATATAATATTAAGAAAAATATCGTTTTAAAGACTTTTATTATGAATAATTGTTAATGAAATGCAATGCGAGAAATGAACGTACTTCTACTCGGCAAAAATCGCGGTGTCCGTATATCTACTCACAACGTGTCCCTATTTCTGCGCATACAAGTGTAACAAATCCAGTTGCGGTTTATCGATATCAATAAGGTACCTAACCCTATTTCAACTTATTTAAGACTACAACGACTGCTCGGATTATGAAATTTACTTTTAACAACGAGCTGTTACCTAGCGAGCAACGAGCCTATGCAACTTATGCCGGAGTATCTAAATAATTCATAATTAATCTTTCTGTAACTTATTTTATCAACCGAATATTAATGTTAAGAAGAATAGATCATAGTGAGTAGAAATCAGAACTTGAGTAGAAACTTGGACATTGATTTTACATAGTAGGCGGAAAACTTCGTTTTGAAGCGAGAAAGAACGTTTGAAAAATTGTTTTTTTCGAAAATCGGGGGCCATTGTGGAAAATTCCTTTATCCCTTGCGCGCAGGGGCGATTCCTCTATAATATATTTGATAGCCATCAAAATCCTTTATAAACAGGTCTGATGGTCCCCTTGTTAGTTGTGAATTGGCTAAGAATTGAAATATTCTATTGCCCATTCTTGGCATTAATTAATTACGAAAACCTGCGAGAAAATGATGAGCCGAGGACGGTCGTGGTTGAGGGTTACAATGGACACATGCTTCGAGGGTGTATATACGCACGCATGTATAGGAATACCAGCTCGTTAACATTTTGCGTGTCGTGTAATGCAAATAAATGTGATATAAACATTTTAATAAGAGCTACTGACAATATTCTACGACAATTGAAGCGATTCTGTGGTAAGGCTTCGGTAACAAGTGATGATTTGAGAGTTTAGTAATATTTTGTGGAAAATAACTGTTCTTCGTAGGGAAAGACAAGCGACGTAACAAGGTACTTCCCTAATAATGTGGGAATTTCATTGTTTACGACCAGAGATAAATTTACAAAATTGAGGTCAACGCCTAGTCAATCTAAATCCATCGTTAAGAAGGAATATAAATTTTGTCACGGTTTCGTTCGGCACGACCTTAGTCTGCCACTTCATAGAACGAGTCACGTTGTGCAATGGGGCCCACTTTTGTCTTTTATCTTTGTCCCTATTCGAAGTACGACTAGCTTGGCAGGTGTGGAATTTTGAAATCCAACTTAACAGACTTCGCATGCGTGCACCGATGAATGGTTCGACGTTCCGTACGAGATACCCTATCTTTCAACGCCACGCACCAGTACCTTTGTATACTCGTCGTGTGTAAAGAAACGCGCGAAAGTAGCGTGCAGATAGGAAAAGACGAAGAACATGAGAACGGCTACCACGTAATCTCTAATGCTTACGTACGCTTTGCTGATTTTGAAACGGGGAAAAAGAATGGATGATTATAGCGATGATTTGTAGATTCTAGGCAGAGATCGCGACATTTTGAGAAGGAGAAGAACGAATGATTGCGGCGATGAATCCTTGGCAGAGATGGTTAATCGATTCTTCTATCGGAGGAGGAAGAAAGAGGAAACAGAGGCCCATCGAGGCGGTTCATTAGGAATTACGGAATATAACAGGATGCTTGCGGAAGGCGTGCCCCTTATGTTAATTCGCAATTGTACGAAGCTGATCGTCATCGGGGATGTAAAGTTTATTGGAAATCCTTCGTTGAATAACAAGTAGTTCGTTAAATCGATTCTGACTTCATGCGGATTACGTTTGTCGGGTTAAAATTAAGAATTGTGATAATCGATCTTACGTAATCGGCGAATGCTAATTGTTTAACTCTGCGCGCTGTGCGGATGTTAGTATGCTCGGCGCACGGCGTAATGTCGAGTTCTATCGACCCTGGGATCTGTTATCGTTGATCCACTGTGAATCGAGCCCACATCTAGTAACACAGTTGCATAATGTAACTGTGATTCACAAAGATAGGAATTACATGTAAGTACAAGTGCACCGTAGGCCATTACAAATTAGGAATTACATGTGGAAATGGAAGGTCCCGTGCAATGTTTATCGTCTTCTTTCGCATTCGTGCGTTAACCTTAACACGCATCGGGCGTGTTACTATTTGCATTCATTTGAATAATGCGCTAAATCGTAAAATTCTAATATAGCACGAATATCGTAAAATACGTATAATATCGTTAAAGCAAATTATGTAATGTGCGTTAATTTAATGATCGGAAGCAATATGCGCATGACTGCGTCGGTCAAAAATGTTATCGTTATCTCCTACATATTAAGAACAATTATCGTATCTTTACTCTGTGCGCGTGTATACGAATGGGAATCTTTTGAATTGGTGGTACATAAAATGCGATCGTACTCATTCTTGACTCGCTCGACGATCGATTTCCGAACAGATGCAGATGTCAACGTGTAACGTTCCACTTCTGGTTTCTAATACAATATCTAATGCTCGTAAACACCTGTTCAAACGGTGCCTCAGATACTATGACGAATTTGGGTCACAAGTCGTCGCGAGACGTAGCGTATTTTCGCGGCTTACGCAATGGGGGAAAATGCTCACCGATACGAGCAACCACGGAAGTGAGAGAAAATCTGGAGCGCTACGCGATGCGCGACGAAAAGCGTCGAGACGCTCGTTTCTACGAAACGGAATTCACGCCTTTCGTTTCGCTATGCACCTCGAACTCTCGAGAGGAAGAGACCAAACAATGGGAGTTTCGATGGTCGTTAACGGTAGGGAAGTTTCAAGGGTCGTGGCTAGAGTGTACGAATATGCGTGGATAGATGGACACGTCATTTTTCTCCATGTGCCACTTCTTTTGTAAGACATTCGAAAAAATGTATTCTTTCTCGATCATTTTTTAAGATCATTGAGATTTAACAATATTTGTCAAATGAAATCTGTCCTCTCCACCTGTTAAATTTATTTAATTTTTACACTTGTTGTGCACGGTAGGAGGAATACTGTCAGGAATTTGGTAAGACATCGAATTAACTGTTTAATCTCGTATAGCCATTTCCATATTAATCCGTTATAAATGTGCTTACCAACCATGTCTACATCCAGTAAGATTCCCATTAAATTTTAAAGTTTCGCGATTAACCAACGATACCTTGAAATCTCGAACGGAAGAGGCAAAACAATGAGACTTTCGATCGCCGTTAACGGTAGGAAAGTTTCGAGCTCTCGAAGAGGAGGCGTTCGATGTGCACACGCACGCACTTCCCATTGTACCTCCCGTTTCCCTTCGTTTCCTTTCGTTCGGGAGCCAGCACGGGCATTGGAGTGACGCGAACAACGGGCAACGCGACTCTTTCCCGTCCGTCCACGCTTACCTTGCGCAATTTTGTATGTACCTTTTGCTTTTGCGTCTATCCGCGATGTGCGAATCGTCCCGATGACGTAAACCCCGCAGTCTCGTACTGGCAATGAATGCATTGTCGTTTTGAGAAGTCGCTTGTAAAATCGAATACGGGTAGGTACTTTGTGAAGAAACGAAAAAGTTTAGAGATTGCGCGAAACGAGGTCTCTTACAATATAGAGTTTTGGAAATGGTAACGTTGGTTGGCAATAAAATTTTTAAACTATCATGGTGGTATGCGTTACTGATTATCACGAGAACGAGAGTCGTAAAGGTAGCGGTTGAACAGAGTTTCCAATAGAAAGCCGCGAGTATGTGAAGTCTTTTAACGATTTATTGGCAAACTGTAAGAGAAAAAATATTCGTAAATTTCGTTCGAATAGGTAAATGAAAAGGATAATAGTTTAGCACAGATTTGGTTCACGGAATTTGACAGAAATTGTTTAGATATTTAGAGTCAGATAAATACAATTTTGGAGAAATTTTGTTATTTCTATTCGGGCGAGACTCGTTAAATTCAATTAAGCGAGATCTCGATGAGTGATAATAAATCCTGCCTGACAATTGAAAACGTTTGTGAGATTTATCCGCGAAAGGTACAAGGAATTTCTTGTGCGCGCGGTCCATGCGGCTAACCGCGCAAGCGCGAGCTGCTTCGTTTGCATGCTTGGCCGTGCCTGAAATGAATTTCCTCGTGACCGACTCTCTCGACGATTCGCGTAGTTCAAACACACGAATGGTATCACTTTCTCCTTTTACGCCGTTGGCTACCGTTTGTCTACCCGTCCTTGGAAATTATGCGGGCGGCGCGGGGCCTAGCGATCAAGTTCCGCCTAAAAGCACGAGAATCTCTCGTTCCACCCAGGATTATCGCCATTTCTTGTAGTAGGATTACGAGGAGTACTACATGAACGTATAATGCTGTAATTAAGGAACATGTAGATAACCGAAGGAGAGAAAGTAGGGTGAGCTGAAACAGAATCCTTGATAGGGTGGTAATTAAGAAGTTGACGTGACGATAATTAAAAGCCGGTGTAATAAATTGTTCGGTAACACGAACCTTCCTTTGTAATCCAAAAAGCGCATCTAAAGTGCTCATGTGGAGTTTGGACGCACGTGCCACAACTGCTTTGGGAATTTCACGAAACAAAGAGGAATTAGATCAAGAAGGTGCACTTCAAGGTGGATTTTAAGTGCGCGCTTGTAAACCGCAGTCACTCTTTGCAGCACTCTCTCGTTGAAGTACGCGTCAACCACTTTCCTCGAAGGTAACTACATGATACGCCACTCAAAGAGCATTACCGTTGCGTAATATTCTTGTAAATATTACATCACGTTGTTATTTACATTGTCACAACTTTAAACATTATTATTAATCTCCTCGGACCACGGACAAGTCCGATAAGGAATTTGGAATACAAAATATGTAATTTGTTCCTCGGTCAGAATTTAATCTCTAATGACTTCTGGGAACAGAACATTTGCCGAACTGTCCTTACGTGGCGTCGAACTTTCTCGTATGTACGAGTGATTAATGATGCACATCGATGATGTTAATAAATCGTTAACTCATCATCGCGAGCTGCAACCAATGATGTTCGTCACTGTCTAATCTCGACTTCTGTACGCACTACCCAATGACTCATTTAAGATCATTACGACGGTTACGGTTTCGTACAAAAGGAGAAATCGTTTTTCATCACAATGCGTGACAGTTTCGCCCTGATATGACGACTGTGTGCAAGAATGTAATGCTAATCATTGTGTGCATCCAAAATGAGGGTTTCATTTGCATCCCGCTTGTACGCGACACATAACGCACTATGGGAGGATTGTCTCCTCTCGAAGGATGTTGGTTCGAAAGCTTTCCACGTGTGGATTGCGAAAGGTATTGCGCAACTTGATTTTCTCAAATTACTTACGTGGCTTCAACGCGTCCGAAACACACTACTTATATTCGATTCATGTGTTCTCTTCGCAAATAACTAAGTACAATTACTCATTGCGTTTTAAGTTTTTACATGGCGTTTGTTTCCGCTGAAGGTTTGTAGGGTGCCTGTGGATGTCCATCGACCTTGCAAACAAATGGATCAGCGTCTGGGTGAGAGCACGAGAACAGAATATTCTGCAAAGCGCAATTGTCTCTTGCATTTGTGTCCCCAACTACCTTGACATTCCGGCTAGCGTTGTTCATAATCATATCGCCTGCAAATCTCTTGCGACGAGATAATCACGGGTAGTTGAGTGTGCTTTTGTTCCATACTGCATTCTCTCTTTCTCCCTCTTTTTCTCTTTCTCCCTTTTTTCTGCGTACTCGATAGTTCATCACTCTTCTGTTACTTGCACATACGGAGAGGAGGTGAGAGAAATGGCGGTAAAATACTGGGTCCGGAACGACTGGAGGGAAAGAGAGAACTACATAGACGATGAGCAGAGCGAAAAGAAAACGTGTACGTGTGGTGCAAACCAAGTAAATGTTTATCATTTCAATTTTAACACTTACCCGGAATCTAGATGATCGTATGCCATTGCTTCGTTAATTAAACAACACGATTAAAAGACTGAGCAACGCGAGGACTCATTTACGACTCCTGATAAGAGGGAAACGAAATGGTAAAGTAGGTTGGCATTTCTAAAGAAAGCTTTCTTGCACTGATAAGCTGCAACGTGGAGTAGGAGAGTCATTGTCCCCGTGATATTATTCGTCGAGTTTCTCAGCACTTCCTGCCGAAGTTCCAAAAAATCGCCTACTGAAATTTATCCTTAAACATACGGGTACTAGTGACGTAGGTAGTTCCGCCATAGTACACACGGTTAGCATAGTCACTCGCCGATGTCCTCGGACTTACGTAACGTCAGCTGGTTATATATGTTTATTAGTCATTGGCTACGTGTCAACGTAAAGCGGATGCACGGGACGACACGTTTGGTGGTTTAATTAATTATTATAAGAAGGACGAAGGGCACGTATTGTTAAAGGGTTGATGCTTACAATTAGTGGCGCATCTCCTAATCCTCGCAAGATGAGAAACATTCCTGTATACATTTTCCTGTATTTATCTATGCATTTTTCACAAGTACTCTCGGAATCCATGCATTCTCCAATATATTTAAAGACATTTGGCGTGCATCCAATTCCTATTCGTTTCTTCTGTCTTTCTTTTTTATGTAACGACTGGTCTCTCTCGCAAATTAGTCGTCACGTCGAATTAGCCAAAGTATGATCATTTTCGCCAGGACACTTCTTCGGGGTATACATTAGGCTGATCGTTGAGTAGCAACCAACGAATGAGCGATGCTACATGTTCGTGACCGAAATATTCGACGGTACGTCGATGGCCGAACGTAATGAAAGGAAGGATCGCATTTGGTTTGATGACATATGATTTCTGCGTAAGTGCCGTATCGTTTTGATACTAAAGCGAATGACTTTCGGTTTCGTTCATGCTGATTGACAGCCATGGTTTTGAATGTGCGAGTGCGAGAACATTGTTTTAGATTAAGTGCTATCCATCGTGATTGGATGGTCAGGTAAAGTGACACAGACGTTTCGTAGTGTGGAAAGCAAAATCTATTGATATTTGGTTGTATGTACGAGATCAAGTTTGATCGTTAGAGCTAATGTCTCAGTCAGTCATGCCAACGTAATAAGAAAGGCTGAAGCTGAATGCGCTAGAAGAAGCAGTCGAATAACACGGATAAAGAAACTAGTCTCATAGAAGATTGTAATCTTGTGAATTAACACTATCCTATCGACCGGTCGAATGACTATTTTTAACATTTCGATTAGAATTTCCTACATACAACGTAATTGCATCTTCTTTAAATTTCACGACTTTTTCCAAAAAAACGGATAATACATTTTTCAATATTTTAGGAAAAGTCGTGAAATTTAAAAACGATGTAATTACGTTGTATATAAGAAATTCTAAACAAAATTTTAAAAAAGGTCGTTTGACCAGTCGTGGTAGGAATAGTGTTAACTTTCGAATGGTCCGTTCGCGATACAAAAACGCACAAAGTTTAGCACTTCCGCGACACTCTGTGCGTTTTATTCGCCCAGACGATTCCTGCTTTTACGGTTTGCCGAATCGATTTCGATGCAATTTCCTGTCGGGCCTATGCGTCCGTCCACCCGTCCGGCCATTCGTTGGTGGGGGCATGCATCGTTACAACCACCACCCGAATAGGCCAATGACACCAAACGAACCTATCCGAACGATTCGCAATTTGCGTAAAATCGATCGATTACGCGAGACAGCCATTGTCATATCATCTGTTCACTCCGAAGCGTGGGAGCATTCGTAGGAATACGAGTCCAAAGAATTAAACGTAGCGTGGGACGCATTGCTGGTAGAAATGTTTCGCGTGACGATGTAATCAGGAAATCGATAGATATTTTTTTCCAGATTAGCAACGATAAGTGTGCCTGATTGCTTACATCTCATTTTATGTTGGTTAAGTTAGCTATGTATGTTCGGTTTATTTATTTAGTGTATTTTTTACACATCCAATGTTCCATACGTTTGAGACACTGTGTAGGTTGCGCAAGTTCCTTAATTCGCGCTTACCGGATGACGCAACGTGCACGCGAGTCACCCGCGCAGTCGTATAACCGTGCGCAATCGTTCGGGCTCTGCTCGTCCTCGAGACTAAATGCGATTATAACTACCGTTTCGACTTTTCCATAACACGGTGTATACATCGTTTATCGATCGTCAGGCTCATTGCTCGACGACAGGAAGAATGTAGTTCAGCAAACCGTGTAGTTGGACACGGTGAGCTCACGGATGGAGGACTGACACAGGCAATTTAATGCCAACGATTTCTTTTGGGGAATTGTCTCAATTCGCGAGGTTAGGACGAACTGTTTGTAAAAATCAAATTGCACATTCGATCTGTTGTGGAATGCATAAAGGAACAATAACACCGATAGACACGAGTTAATCCGTAGGTAAAACAACAGTGGGATAGAAAGCACACTTACCTAACGGAGATCGAATAAAAACGTATCCATTTCGAGAAGTTGCTTCCAAATGATTTTAGCACGTTTCCAGTATTTAATTCCTTGTACTGCCACTGCTCCTCTCCCGTATTGTCTGTCACACGATGTTCCGCACTGAGAACACTTCCAGATCGTTAGATTCTCCTCTTTCGACGAAATACCCTTCGGAGTATTCCTTTTCTTCTATTGCGAATTTTTTCGAGGTTGATGCACGCCCGTCTCAAGATGCGGACCTGTGAACTGTGCGCCCATGCACGATGCATCCTCACAATGCATTTGCGTCTCTTACTGCGTTTACCCTCGCACCCGAGTCTTCTCTCTATCTCCCTCCTTCTTTCTCTCTCACTTACTATCTGACTCTGACAGTTTCTCTCTCTCTCTCTCTGTCTCTCTCTTTAGCCGCTTCTCACGAAGCTTGTGATTCTTTTGCACAACGCTAAACAGACGATAGACCCGCGCGCGTGCGTTCTACGCGTCTTACCTTGGCGCGACTGCGAGGAGTTTCGCGGACAAGTGGAAGACGTCCGTTTTCCGGAGATTGCTTCCTCTCGCGTTCACTTGTTTTTCTTCTGAGTTTCTGCTCGCGAAGAAGTGGGACGTTCACGTAAAATCGTCGATCCTTGTGGTTGACTAGTGTCTGCGATTCAAGTTTTTTCGTTGGAAATTGGCAAAATGGAATGTGATTTATCAAGAGAACTGTATAATGTGAGAGTGTTTATCGTAATAAAATTTACTCGTATAACGTACGAAGCTTGGATTATATATTAAGACATATTAAACGTGAATTGCACATGTCCTTGTTTAGACGTTCATCAGAAATTAAACTGAATGTGTTAGCAGATTAGCTATGTTATCGATGGTAATAGAAGCCACGTGTGAAATATACAGAACTCGGTGGGACATGTATTTTGACAATTCCATTGACGAATGTACGTACAGCATGTATTAGCATCCGGTTACTCTACATTTGTACAATTCATGTGTTACTCGAAGAGGAAACAATTGCGTCATATGTTAAACTACAAGGATATGACGTTTATTGCGCGTTTAAAAAGTTCGTATGGCTATTTGCATGCACATTTAGCATTGCTGTCGGCAGAATTAAAAACAACGATTATACTAAACGTACGTCGATAACGAACACATTATTGACTGATGTGCGCGTATTTGAGCCTCGCGGTTATACGAGTCAAACACCGGAAAGAATAATATGCCAAAGTAATGGAATATATCAAATTTATGCTTTTGTAATTCATACCATTGTTATAGGTAGAATTTTGTTGTTGTCAATAAAGAAGCATTGAATGAAAACTCCATTGTTTTTGAGAAATATTCACTCGAGGGAGCCCTAAGATTTATTCGAAGAATCGACGTAATTATGGATCTTCACTGCGAAAACGAAGTAATAGATGCCGAAGATAAAAGAGCTGCTTAAGATCTCCCCTTTCTCAAAACAATAGACTAAGATTTCTTGTGTCGATATGTATTAAGGAATGAATCGATCCTATCGACGAATAGAAGAAGGAAACCATTTTGCAATCGTACCACATGAGCAGATTATTTGTACGTTTATTTCATGCGCGACTTTTACATTTGTACATTATATGTATACAGGATGTTTCAACATGATCGTGTAACGGGTGATCCTTCGTAAAAAAGTAAATCGAAAGTGCGGAATAAAGTTTTCGAATATGAATCTTCATAGTCGAGAAAATGGATTTTAAAGATTTATCTGGTACATGCGTAATAAGTGTAAATTTCTAACTGAAGTACTTTGTTGTACCTCTGTTTCTCCTCGTATTTCTATTTAAAAATACTATTTATGTTATTGTTACTTATCCTCATGCTGTAATATTTGCTTCTTTTATTAAGTATTTGGTTCGTGAAAATTATGCTAGTAGCAATAACGTAGAGAAGGTAATGGCAATGCTCGTGTTTATAAAACAAGTTCAAGAGGAAACAAGATATGGCGTGAAACTTACAACCTAACTAACTTACTTTGTTAGTTACTACGCGTTGATCGAATGGATCCTTAAAGTCGACTTTCACGAAAGAAAACCTTACATGCAAAAACTTTATTCTACACATTCGACTTCTTTTTTTAGTGAAGAATCATCCTCTTTTTGGTTGTACGTGCAAATATATACATTTGTGAAAGTTTTTGCTATAGTGTTTTTCTTTACGTTCATAGAAATGTAGAAAATGACGCTGCAACACGAACAACTGTTTCATTAGAAGAGCGTGTCCTTGCAAGTGCGTACGAATTCGCATAACTGATGAATCTATGAAGGCCCGCTCGCACGCTTCGACGAGCCGTAAATGGCCACGATCCTGTAATTAAAGGAGTGACTCATTCCATGGGGAGTTGTAATTAACCGTCGTTACCAGTATTCGTACGTTGCATGGACGAAACTATAAAAGATTTTACGCTAATAATAATAATAATAATAACACAAAAACTCAGGATGATCCGCACGAAGACAAGAAAACTTATTTCCCTTTCTTCATTTCCACAAATACAAAGAAACACTGTATAGACTACTCCAAAAAATCGTAGGAACAAACCAGCGCGAGGCAAAACTTTTCAACATTTTTCATTTATTCTTAAGTGAGATTTCCAAGGCTTGGAAAATTGTACTCAGTTAAACCGATACATAGATCAGTTAGCTTGTTTATTCAGCTTCAATTTGGATTATTTTTGGTCTTTGTACGTTAATTTTTCACTGACATATTCGACTTTGAATGACAAAAGACCATTTTACTTTAATTATCGATATCTTAGCAACCAATAAGCGCATAGAAAATTCCTTCAAAAAACGCTAAATATATGTTTTGGATTTTTTGTTCCTTTAATTTTTTGGAATAGTGTATATTTATATGTATATATATTAATATCAAACTCAAAATATGTATAGATCATTTTTAGGCATGACCGTAAAGGGAGTGATTTATTTTCATTTGCACACATTTTTTGCTAAAAATTATTGAATGTGTGGCCACTTTCACCGATTATATTTTGCCATCAAAGTTTTAAAAAAAATACATTTTTAGGCACGACCGTAAAGGGGGTGACTTATTATTAGTGTTTTCCCATTCCTTAACGTATCCGCATGTCTCCATTCACTTGTGAAATGTTTTCTCTCATTTTTCTCCTCCAGCTGTTCACGTGCTTTTTTTCTCTCTTTGCTTTGGTTGTCCTATCTTTGCGCTGCTCTATCTCATTGACATCCACAGAGCATGCTTTTTTTCGTTTCTCGTATCCCGTTTCCGCGAAAACGTTAATGTGTCATTTTACTCTTAGGCATATGTCAACATTAAATATTTCTCAAAATCATAACCTCAAAGCAGCAGACATAAAACTCATAGCCAAACTAAGCTTGCACATTTTGGCTATTACTAAAAAATATAGACTCTATTTCCTCTATCATTGCCCGTATAGCTCTTACAATGACGAGGATTTGATATTACGTAGATATGTAATGAATGATGTCTACTAATTAATTAGTGACTGTTCCCAGACAATCACAGGGTGAAATCTCACCCATTCTCGAATCACACAACAAGAGTGCGAACGCTTTTCGAAAGAAATAAGTAATTTGGGAATCAAAGAAACTTATCTGCTTTGATAGTGATCGCTAAAAGAAAGAACCACTCTTTATCGGGATAGTCGGCCACTTTCATTACCACATTATTGCAATGCGTGAACAATTCTTGATGAAACCATCAATAAAGAGAAATTAGGGTGCGTTGACATTGTCATTGGCAGATAGAAAAGCATACAAGAGGAAACATGGGGTGCGGGTTAACGTGTAATTCTTCTTCAACTAAAGTTGACTAGCTTGCTCGCGCCAAGTTCGCCCGAAGCTTGCGATAAGGTCTGCTGGTCTAGTCCACCTTACTCGAGGCCCATACGAAGGCGCCACACAACTGAAACTGCTTTACATGATTATCGCAGTTTTCTTTATAAAGGGGTTGGACGAGTTGCTCGGGCGCATAGTGCACGGTAAACTCACTTTCGCAAATTCGCGAGGCGTTAACGCGATACGGTTCATAAGTGACACTGGTGCTGTCAGGGAAAAAGCAGAATCAAGTGTGAACTGTCAAGAAAAGGAAGGGGGTGAAACGAGGAAAGGGCAAAAAGACAAATAAATCGAAGGGTGTAAAAGAAGATGTTGACTTCGAAGCGTTTTGTTATTTTAGCGTTGGTGGTCTATGTCATAGGGAGCGCTAACGCAGGTCCCCGTGAGTAAGGCTTGATATTCTATGCAGTATCGTGTAATTAGATGCCAGTTTTGGAAAGCTTCGTTAGATAATGCCGCAGAACGGTTTTGAAAGCTCACGAATGCTTTTGGATACTCATGTAATTCACTGTGCTCGAATTATGTTATTAGTTATAGTTAGTCATAGTATTATACATCATTGTCAAAGGGTTTTTATAGAAATTCTGCCGGATAGAAAAGTGTGTGGTATTTAAACGGTTATGAGTTGACTATGAGGAAACGGCAAGTCATATAGATAAGCGTGCGCGTTTGAAGTTCATGGATGAAGATATAGAAAGAATATTCTACGCAGGGTGAAATGTGGATTGCTAACAATTTCTTATATGTCTATATTAACGAATAAACGTACATAAAATGTTGGAAAGTTCAATATTTGTATCTTTGAGACAAACATATATTATCATGGTAATTATCAGCAATTAGTAAAACGTCATGGAATAATAACTTGCATGTATATACACACGTCACTCTTTAGATTATACGAATTTAAATGGGGCACTACTTTTTTAATGTACAGTAACGTTGCGGAATAAGTCTAAAAGTAGTTTATTAGTTTTCCAACTCCCGTTTGGAGGATGGGGACTCCTCCATTGCTTATGGGATACAACACCCTCCACATATTTGGGCTCAACTATTTCTGCGGATTCTATATTTCTTGACATAAAATAGTACCAAAGTTTGCGCCGTATCAAAGTTATACAGTTTATAATTCACAGCTGTTTACGAATTTAACCAGGAACCTATTTTCATATTAAAAATACCAATTTATTCATGATTTTTGCAGTAACGGTAAAGATCAATCCTAGCACACGTATGGACGTTGATCCATTGGAGGCGCTTATGGGGTATATACAAGAATTGCTGTCCAAGATCCCCGTGGTGGGAGATGCCATGGTGGCTTATTTTAGTGAAATCCAGGAAGTGGCCGCGACTATCGAGAGGAGGACAAACGGTTTCTTGGGAAGACTTCTAAACGGCATTTTGCCGTGCACCTTAGACGTGAACTCGGTGGATTGTGCAGGTTTACAGCCAAAGGGTAGATTCATACCGGTCTTCTTGGACGCAGTCGAAAATTTACCTCCGTCAATCATGCCTAATGTAATTAAGTCGGGCATTAAGCTCGTTGCCGAATTGGGGTACAAACCAGTACTAGCAGCACTGTCTGGGGGTAGATAAATAAATGAAGGGCAGAGTTACTGGTAAAGGAGTGGCGGACGATTAAAGAGAAGCAGGCTGCAACGATGGTGCAATATAATAAAAAGTAGAAGAAAGAGTCAATTTAGGTGCGAGTGTTAATTTCTTATTGATTCCCACGTTGTGATTTCCTTAAGTGCTATTATAATGCAGGTATACAAAAAGATAACTCAGGTATATGTAGATAGTGTAGCTACGTATGAAGAGAATGTAATGTAAATACAAATTTTGTAATTTCAAAATTTTGTCGAGGTTTATATGTATACGTCCTGAAATTATTTAATATTGTGTGGTCTATAACCGATCGAATAAGAAATTATAATACAACTCTAAATAAATATTTTTCTTGACATGCTCCCTAATAATATTCTTTTTCGTCTTGGAACTTTTTCCAAAGATTGATCAAAATCAATAGGAACAGCTTAAATATTCATCTCAGATTACATGCTTCATTGAAAGTATTGATTTTTAAAATGGACTTAATAATTTTCATACACAACTTTCTAAATTATATTTCATACAATTTATTAAACCACAAATATAAAAATAAGTATGGCCAGTACCTTCTCCAAAATGTGTAAGGGCCCCCGCAGACTACAAACTTTCTATCGGCCGATAGTTTGGTCGGGTTCTTAATCAGCATAAAAATGTATGCAAGTGCGCACATTGTAACGATTCAGTATCGGCCGATATTGCATACATTTTTATGCTGATTAAGAACCCGACCAAACTATCGGCCGATAGAAAGTCTGTAGTCTGCGGGTGCCCTTAGGGTGATAGGTAACATTATAAGGTGGTAGCACGTGTAAATGGCAAATCAAGGTCTTCCAATAGTTGCTCTCCAACTCCGATGTACTGTCGTTATCAAATGAAGGAATTTTTATTTTCAACATGTACATCTATATTACATTCCCATTCGATCATTTCAAACACACGCATTCGCATACATCCGCAGGATTTTGGGAACCTCACATCGGCGCACTCGATCGTTGAAATTCTCGAGGCCAAACCGGTACCAACCCCAAAGAATTCTTCGTGTTCACCAGTCGAATACCTCTTCTTGCACCATTTTCTAACCCTTTTCCAATTCCCTTATCGCTAGACTCTGTATCTGATCACGAAACGTATTTTAGGGACTTGAGAAATTGATACACTTGATCGAATCGATTGATCATGGTTGTAAGATTTTTGGAGAGTCTTCCGCTTTCCGCCATCTCCACCAAGACTGTATCGAGCCAAGGTATCAAGGCGGAACGAAACAGCTCCCATACATGGGTAAATGCAGATGCGATTATGCGTTGTCCGGATTCATTAAATTTCGACACAACGTAACATATGACTTTTTGCATGTACTCGGTAGAGTTGGAGACCAGTAGACCACTACGGGGGAAAGTAACCTCGCCATTGTCTACACAAATGGTTGTGCTGCTAAGGAAGAACTTTAAAGCGGCGACAAACATTTTGTATCCATGGGATACGACGAAGCCGGTTATGCGCAGGGGTGCGCCAATTATTCTGTAGACTAACGATGGTGACTCTGCATCTCTGCGACGTCTGGAGAAGCTCATTTCTGTGGTTTCCTCAGGGCCTGCAGCAGCATTTCTGACTTTTGCCCTGAAAAGTCCAAATTAAGTAATCGTTTCGCCTGCACGCGAGCAAAAGTACATGCTACCAAAGATTCGATTCGTCCTATGCGAGTTAATAGCATTTTTTAAATTGTAGGGTAATATTACGAATATTTAATCTCAATTCTTCTAATTCTTCTATATGTTCGCCAGATTATTTTAATCATCGTGCTGTTCGCAGAAGCATTATTATGTTGATATTATGAGAGTACATAAGACGAATCGAACCAATGTAACAATATTCGTTTGCTCGGACTTCCAAGTGGCGTACCAATTTAGGACTGCTCTACTGAAAGAGAAATAATGCAAACCTGATACGTCCCCATGTTCTTGCAATCCATTCGCAGATTCTCTGCAAAACTCCGATAAATCTGTTTTCAACCGCTTGGAAACCGGAGTCCGCGACTCCAAACGTCGCGCTGACCACCTTCTTGGCAGGGCTAAACAAGACCTTGCCCACTTGCCAGGTGGCACTGATGGTATTCTTGGTGGCATCAATGGGTATTTCAATTATCCCGAGGACCAAGTTCGTCGGTGCTCGAACGATTTGGACGAATGGACTCAGAGGTATCATTATTAGAGATATCACACCGTCCAAAGGCACCTTAATGGTTTCAACGAGCAATTCTTCTGGTACCTTGAAGATAGCCGAAAACACCTGCCATGCTGTGGAGACTTTTGACGCGGCCTCTCCTGCCGTTTCTGCCACCTCCTGTCCACTCTCTGCAGCCGTAGCTGTGACATTGCCGATCTGTTCAGCGGCTTCTTGACCCGAACTTAACACGGAAGATGCCTTGTCCTTCACATCTTTCGCGATACCCACGGCGTTGTCTATCACAGTGACCGTGTTGTTCAGCGCATTGACCGTAGTACTCGCAAGGAAGCCGGGTATTTGGTTGGTGGCTTGCAGGGCCATTATTCCCGCATCGCTCACTCCATTGGATACCGCGGTTTGTACTTTGCCGGCCGTATTCGTTATTATATTCCCTGAGTCACCTGAACTTTCTTCGTCCTCGGACTCTCCGCTTGCACTGCTACTTGTTTCGACATTTGCATTCACCGAGACACTCTCTGTGTCCCTCGCAATTCGTTTAATCGGATCCTCTGAAAATCGTGATAAAGTGGGTGAAAAATTGAAGTCCTGTGAGGAATGCCGACGGTTCATGAATTTCTGATGAATGTGAAAGGTTGTGGACAGCTTTGTCGACATAACTGCAGTAGAAAGCTGTAGTTACTATAAGAGAATAATTGTGAAACAACCCTTAATTTCGTAGGACTGCCTACGGTGTAGAGTAGTCTAGGTGGCACGGTTAAATTGTGTCGTTTCTCAAGAATTCGAAGCGTTTGACTGAAAGTGCATGTGAAGCACACTTACCCGCTAATTCTCCTTGATAACTGTCGTACGTTGCTCGTGTTTTACGGCTCGGGACTCCTAAAAGTTATATATGAGCATTCAGCATTATTTGCATACTAAATCCGTAGCAATTGCTTTAAAATGCAGCTGTTTAATTGGTGCGGGTGAAATATTATCGTTAAACGATTCTTACTTTGGATGGTATTTATGGGCTTTGGGGTGTTGGCGGATGAATCATCTCGTTTTCTTCTCATTGCCCAGTTTCTTTCGGCCGGATCTAAAGGTTCAATGATACAAATCACAAATAGATTGACAGATTTTAAATTATTTATAAATGTCCATGAACCACACTTACCAGTGATCTCTTCTTCATAATCATCGTACGTTGCTCGTGTTTCACGACTCGGGACTCCTAAAAGTTATATATGAGCATTCAGCATTATTTGCATACTAAATCCGTAGCAATTGCTTTAAAATGCAGCTGTTTAATTGGTGCAGGTGAAATATTATCCTTAAACGATTCTTACTTTGGATGGTATTTATGGGCTTTGGGGTGTTGGCGGATGAATCATCTCGTTTTCTTCTCATTGCCCAGTTTCTGTCGGCCGGATCTAATGGTTCAATGATACAAATCACAAATAGATTGACAAATTTTAAATTATTTATAAATATCCATGAAGCACACTTACCAGTGATCTCTTCTTCATAATCATCGTACGTTGCTCGTGTTTCACGACTCGGGACTCCTAAAAGTTATATACGAGCATTCAGCATTATTTGCATACTAAATCCGTAGCAATTGCTTTAAAATGTAGCTGTTTAATTGGTGCAGGTGAAATATTATCGTTAAACGATTCTTACTTTGGATGGTATTTATGGGCTTTGGAGTGTTGGCGGATGAATCATCTCGTCTTCTTCTCATTACCCAGTTTCCGTCGGCCGGATCTAAAGATTCAATGATATCAAATCACAAATAGATTGACAGATTTTAAATTATATAAAAATGTTCATGACGCAGACTTACCACTGATCTCTCCTTCATAATCATCGTACGTTGCTCGTTTGTTGCGGATTTCGGGTACTATAATTAAAATCAAGCCAGCAGTAGCGGTAAAATACTATAATACTCAAAACAAATTTGTCAGTCTAAAGGAAAAATGTTAGTTTTTGCACGGTACAGAAAGTTACTCGTGAAGTAATTTAAAAAATTCGAGTAAGTCATTTTTCACCCCGCAATGCTCTTTTCCGTACTTACCTACAATATCTGCTATCGCTGGGATTGCGAATGTATCGTGAATCCATCCGCAAAAGATCACCGTACAGATGACTATCGTGATCTTCGTGATCTTCATGCTGTGCGCAAATTTGATCTGAACTATATCCGTATGTTATATCCTGTATATCCTGATTTATATCCGTATCCCTTTAATTTATTGAAAAGAAAAATTCAGAACGGTGGACCTCAAGTGCACTATGTTCGATCCTACGCGATACTTAACCGCCGCAAAATGTATGTCAAAAGGAGCTTACAATTAGTCAAGATTTATATCACTTTGCTCGAAGCACAAACTCTACGCATAGACGAAAAGTAATTCTTCCAACCTGTTGGGGAAGTTGTGACAAATTGCTCGGTGCTTCTCCAGTTGTTTCAAACAATTTTCCCGCATAATACCTCTTCGAAGTAGAGCACAGTACTAGGGGGTAAGCGAAATTGTAAGAATTGATAACCACCCTGGCCGGACCTGCTCGTTGTTAATTACTCGCAGCGCTCTTATCGGGTCTCAATGCGCATTTAAGAATGCAGTGGAAGTCTACGTCACGAGGACGCAACCCAATATTTATGCCAAGTTTGCGTGGCGGTGTATACAGACGAATTCAGAATTACTTTGAATATTTATTGACTTTTGCACGTTACCGTTTGTCTTCTGTGACTCCCTGGTCTCATTTTTTTCAAGTTCTCTTATCTCTTCGTGCTCTCTCTCTCTCTCTCTCTCTCTCTCTCTCTCTCTCTCTCTCTCCCTCTCTCTCTAGCTCTCTCATTCTCACTCTCTCCCTTTCTCTGTCTTTCACCTACACACTTTTTCTCTCTCCATCTATTCGCATCATCCTTGTCACCGACATGACGCAAGAGGTGATTGCCGCTTCAGACTGACAATTGTTCATGTCTTAATAAGTACATATTGTGTACGGACATGCCATATCCCTATCATCAGTGCAAAGGGCGTCATCGACAATGCTAATCGATCCGTCTGCACCAACGAATACCATTTTTCCAAGCATGTTTAAACGAGGATGAGTCGTGGATTTTTGTGTTAAGCAGTATTCAGCCCCAACCTTCTTTTCCACTAGTCTAATTGACGTTCAAGTCGTTTTCCGTAACAATGTAGCGATAACGTTTTTTTATCGCATTTTAATTGTGTCTTTAGCTACGCGCGATCCAGGAAAACGCATGTTCTTTGTATCTTATAGGTTGATCTTATTTGTTTATTACATGTACAATAGGAGAAGGTAAGTCCGTATGTCAGGATAGAAAATGCCTGTAGTGATTAGAAGCGCAAATATGTGTGGTCGGGGATCTGGAGGGCTGTAGAATACTTGTGGTTTTCTTTACTCACACCGATGGGTGCCATTACGTATTGTCGACTAGTCGCCAGCAACCACCCGAGTAGAATTTGAACATCGTTGCTGTCTAGTTCAGATATAGAAAAAACGAGATATACATCGGAATTGTCTATTTTTTGTGTGTAGTAGTGGGCTTGAAATGTAACGGTCACTTCTACCAGTGGCTGCATCAAAAAAACTGGCTACTATTTAGATAGAAAATTTAAGATATGTAAATGTAGTAGTAACCTAGCCCGGGCTGGACAGGAAATAGCAAAATAAAATAAACTTCTGGATAATTCTTATTTTTTGCCAACGTATCGTTGTTCCTGAAACGCCGGTAAGTAGGTGTTCAATTTGCTTAACGATTACTTGTATTTTTATTGAATTGAAAAATCCACTTTTATATACCTTCTTGGGTGAGGAGATTCGAACCTGAGACCTCTAGCTCACGGAGCCTGTTCCCTTACACATAGACCACAACTCGGATTGTTGTGTGAGAGAGAAAAGAGTGAGATGATGCACAAAACTACGGAGTTTCTTTATAAATGTACGGCACTCGAAGAGTATTTATTTATTTAAAAACAATTCGACATTGCTAGTGCCTCGAACTCTTTGGAATATGTTGTAGTATGTCTACAGCTATCCAGAAAACATTTTATTTCGACATGAACTCCCTAATTTTGCGCAGCATCTTACTTTGCGATGATAAACTATTTTTGTTATAGTTTTTTCGCCTGAACTCTTAACATTTCATGCCCAGGACGTTGAACTCTTCGAAATATCACTCCTGTACGTTGAAAGATCGAAATTCGGTGAGATGCAATCAAGCCATACGCGAAGTTCGCATCTCGTTTTTTAAAACGAGATTTTTGGTGTAAATCATTTGAACTATTGTTAAAACTTGTAAGAATTCCTTTAACTTTGCTGGATGCAAGTAAATTTGAAATTTTTTCATGAGATGCTGACAGTTGAGATGTTAGGTTCACACCGGTGTCGTCAAGCTCGTGAGAGATTCGCTGACTAATTTAAAAGTGCTAGTGGCGACTAGTAATTGGATTATATTTTCTGGGAAAGACAGCACCATCTAGTATCATATTTTCTATGTATTACTACACAACCGCTACGTCAGTAAAACTGTCTATAAATTCTTATCTAGTACTGACCTAGCTGCTAGCAAGAAAATGTAATCTAGTCAATACTATCTACCTACGAGGTTTCACATCGGACGTACTAGATTCATTTCTACTCGGGCAGGCCTGTGGTGACTGTTGGATAAGAAAATATATGCAATCGTACGTACTTGGTCGCGTACAAAGGCACGAGGGACGCATATGTGACAATGTAGTCGCGACGGCAGATGCTGTGCATTGAATTAAATAGAATTGTTTGCACTGTAAGAAATTTTCCTGATAGTCAGCCGTAATGAGTTTCACGACGGAAAAATTTGTTATAGAATTTGCATCCCGAAATGCGATTCTTTTCTGAGAAGGCGCGCTTGGCCACGGACGGTACAAAAACCGTTCGTGACGATTTCGTCTACAACATTGCATCTCAAAATCGTGATATTTACGAAGGACGCTATAGTGTGTCGCACCGTTCAAATTGATGGTATTCGCGGAAAGTCACTATAGTGGCGCGTTGTAATATAAGATGACATCTGCGAAAGCCACTATAGTGGTGCATCGTGCTTAAGAGGTTAAAGGTTTCGATTCACTTAAAAGTTTCTCGGATGACTTATCGGTCATTACTGTGATGCTGAACTTCAGGTGGAACTTATTGGAAACTGGGCGCCTTCGCGGCATTACTGACGCATCTAAGGAAGCGATATTTTTCTTCTTCATCTTACACGCCAGTTCTGCTACTAAATTAGAACGTCCTTTGATTTGGGTCAGGTACAGAATTGTTTTGGCCTTGCATAGATACTGATGGGGGTTGACGGTATGGGTAGAGTTAACCATACGGTTAAATGAATAGCAGTTAGTTTCTATTTATTCAATATTTGAATTACAGGACAGTTTATTAGTATTATATACTATGTTACAAAGTGCATGTTGTAAGTAAGGAAAGTTAGACAAGGTGTCCGACTTGATTTTGTCACTTTTAATTATTTTGACATTTGTGCAGTTACAAATAAATACTTGAAGAAAAAGCTCTATGTGAAAGGAGAAACTGGATTATAGCGGGCAAGGTCATCACAAGATCATATTTTAGGAGAATTTTTGGATCTTAATGTTTTTTTTTTAAATGCAATAACTTACTTTTTGTATATCATTGAAAAGGTGAGATTAAAACGTGCTCAATGAATATATCATAACAAATCCACCAAGGACACTTTTCGCAAGGTTCAAAAGAAGGTTACCAAATACGATAGAATGTGCTTGGTGGACAAGGGGTGTTTATCGAAACACTTCTTAGAGGATAAAAAACGATAATTATTCAAACATAGGACAAAACTGTCACACATGAACGTTCAAAGTGTTAGTGACTGCGCGGTAAAACCAGTTCAATGCTCCAGCCAGGACATCAGCTGTTCCATGCCACGTACTTTTCGAATGATCGGGATAGGTTGAATGATCCAGTGACAGCGATCCAGTTTCATCGAGAGCTGTGAGTAATAGGTTTCTTCCATATTCCATTAAATCGTTATCAGTCTAAATTCTTAGCCATTCCTGCCATTTTTGTCACTGGCATGGTCATGGATTCTTTCCTAGTTTCAAAGCCATATGATTTGCTTAATACTAAACGTACCGAACATTTTTTCAAGCCATCATCTGCTTTTGATAGCTTTAGTGTTAATAGTATAGATTTTCTTAAAATTCTTTCGCGTACTGAGTATAGACAGATTGATTATAAATAATATATAATACATAAAGTACTTTTTCCGTACAATATGGAAACACGCTCTTAAAGTTAGTTTCTGCAATAGATGAATCTCAAATGGTGTACCACATACTCCTCGTTTGTAAAACTGGTTGTAGAAATAAAAGTATGTATACTTTTGATCGCAAATTTGCGTTGTCACATAATCCTTAATTATGACTAGATAAAAGGTTTCGGGTTATACGGAGCCACGATTCGCAAATAATTTGTCCACCGACAATTCTACCCGAGTAGAAATGAATCTAGTACGTCCGATGTGAAACCTCGTAGGTAGATAGTATTGACTAGATTACATTTTCTTGCTAGCAGCTAGGTCAGTACTAGATAAGAATTTATAGACAGTTTTACTGACGTAGCGGTTGTGTAGTAATACATAGAAAATATGATACTAGATGGTGCTGTCTTTCCCAGAAAATATAATCCAATTACTAGTCGCCACTAGCACTTTTAAATTAGTCAGCGAATCTCTCACGAGCTTGACGACACCGGTGTGAACCTAACATCTCAACTGTCAGCATCTCATGAAAAAATTTCAAATTTACTTGCATCCAGCAAAGTTCAAGGAATTCTTACAAGTTTTAACAATAGTTCAAATGATTTACACCAAAAATCTCGTTTTAAAAAACGAGATGCGAACTTCGCGTATGGCTTGATTGCATCTCACCGAATTTCGATCTTTCAACGTACAGGAGTGATATTTCGAAGAGTTCAACGTCCTGGGCATGAAATGTTAAGAGTTCAGGCGAAAAAACTATAACAAAAATAGTTTATCATCGCAAAGTAAGATGCTGCGCAAAATTAGGGAGTTCATGTCGAAATAAAATGTTTTCTGGATAGCTGTAGACATACTACAACATATTCCAAAGAGTTCGAGGCACTAGCAATGTCGAATTGTTTTTAAATAAATAAATACTCTTCGAGTGCCGTACATTTATAAAGAAACTCCGTAGTTTTGTGCATCATCTCACTCTTTTCTCTCTCACACAACAATCCGAGTTGTGGTCTATGTGTAAGGGAACAGGCTCCGTGAGCTAGAGGTCTCAGGTTCGAATCTCCTCACCCAAGAAGGTATATAAAAGTGGATTTTTCAATTCAATAAAAATACAAGTAATCGTTAAGCAAATTGAACACCTACTTACCGGCGTTTCAGGAACAACGATACGTTGGCAAAAAATAAGAATTATCCAGAAGTTTATTTTATTTTGCTATTTCCTGTCCAGCCCGGGCTAGGTTACTACTACATTTACATATCTTAAATTTTCTATCTAAATAGTAGCCAGTTTTTTTGATGCAGCCACTGGTAGAAGTGACCGTTACATTTCAAGCCCACTACTACACACAAAAAATAGACAATTCCGATGTATATCTCGTTTTTTCTATATCTGAACTAGACAGCAACGATGTTCAAATTCTACTCGGGTAATTGTCGATTAAATAGAAGTTGCTCTACCTGGTATAATAAGTTAGTATTATTTCTAAGAAATTCTAGCTTTGTGCAACGGAGTACATAAACCCATACGTATAATAGCTTTGACACTTTTCTTCGCTTTCTCTATCTTTACGACAAAATTTGAATAGACAGAATACACTTCAGTCCATTTATTAATTAGCAGGAATTTGCAGAACAAAAGCCATTTGTCATGTATAACATTTTATATTATGCAGTATTGACATGAGCTTTCTACAATGGCAATCCTAATTTGTTCTCTATAATTGTCTTCCACATGGTTACAGGTTTGGATTTCCGAGTGCATATTGGCTATTAGTTGTATGTTTTTTCTTTTACGTCTCATGATGAAGATTCTTCGCCATCGAGGGTAGAGACAGCGAAATTTCTTCATTGCTGTAGGGGCGTGCAGCTGAAGTTCCATGGTATCACAGAATACATGGTGCAGGGTAGCTGTACGTGGAACACTTCCCTCAGCCCGCGATTAATGAAGCCAGTGATAGTGGTTCCGAAGACGCTAACTGTCCAAAACACAAGATAAGCATTAAAAGCATTTCTACGTAATAGTAACATAAAATTTCTAAATTTGTAGTTTTTCCAACATTTTCAATATATGGGAACTGAACACTTAATGCGTGAACTGCGCGATTGATGTGAAGTGTAAATTCTTCGTGAAATCTTGAATCGGTAGTTATCAAAGTGATTGCTTTTATCCATATGTTCAACATCCTTGTCGTTGGCGAATTACGTTTATTAGAATGGTCCATAATATATGTATTTAGGCATAAGAGACAATAGATATGTATAATAATTAAGACGATTCATATTTCAAATGGACACGTTTTCCTTGAACCCTATAATGGCGTGGCGTAATAATGTGTTCGCTGTCGCGTTATCTAATGGAACCCGTCGATTAGAGGTCAGTAAATTGAATTGAGCGTCCTACTCCGGCAAAATAAATTGTAGAAAGAAATCACGAGGCACTGTGAGAGAGCACTGTATGGTGTGATACAACTCGATACGACGGAACGTTTTTATAATTTGTGTTTTCGTAGTAATTTCTCTGATCGTACGAGTATTATACTCTGACCCCTCCAATTCGAGAACGTCAGATCACTTCTTATTGTTAGACTTGAGGTCGCCACTTTACCTTCTGCTTGTATCGCCGTCACCATGATAACTACGATCAGAAAAACAGATTGACGAAACATTTTCTTAGCAACAATGTTTGACAACACGGACAACGGCGAGCACTAATCCACTTTTTTGCAGCACCGCACCTTTAACGGAACGTAGTTAGCTTCCCAATAGTTGTTCGCTATGGGTACTAGAACTTTTATATGTATATAATCTATGCAAATCCGCGTAACTGTGTACGGTCTTGTATGTACACATATTGGATGGCTACGTGAATCCCTTTGCGTCCATCAATGCACCTTAATATGAATTGCAAATTCAACAGATGACTGGTCGCAGTCGAGTGTACTATCAGTTCATAGGTATATCTGACGTTATTTTTTTGGAATTATATTACCGGTGCGTCACCTCACACATAACACGAACTACGAAATTTGATATTTTTTTTCTTAGATTTAAATCTTTCTAGTTTTACACGTGTAATGCTTGTATTGGTAAATTGTCTTCGTTAATAGAAGGGATCGAATAAATTGCCTTCAGTGTTAAAACACGAAAGTGGTTATGAGGAAGATTAGAAAATTATTTTGGGAACGCGAATATCTTTATATATTGACATGAGAAGTAACTTTGTACGCGTCTGTCTTTCTTGACTAGCGCGCTTAGGTGCTCCTCTGCGAACCTCGTTGGTGCGCGATAATTGTGACAGATTATTCATAATGAATTTTTAAAGTCTGCTTAATATTACTAATAACTCGAGGTTAGAAACTTCCAACTGACACTTTCTTTAGTATTACATTGGGTTCCAAAAGTGCGCACTGTTTAGGAAAGGAAGGCGATGTCCGTTATTACTCGGAAGTTCGGGTTTTTGTGATTTAGATATGAGAGTACTTACAAAAAATCGAATATAATGGGCCTTTTGATTGGAACACTCGCTAAACGTGTCTGTTCTCACAACCGTCACGTAAGTATTTCCGCGCTCGAAATTCTTCTTGCACGGTCCACTTCGTGTTTGTGAATGAAGAAAGTGTAGACCTCAAAACATCGTCAAAGTATTACCCACTCCAAATGTTTATCTCTGTTTGTCGCCTTTGATTTGATTTACGAAACCGTGTCACGGAAAGCTAACCCGATAAAATACACATGGCTACTTTAGCAGTTGTAAGGCAGTGGCTGCTACCAGTACGTTCGCTATCTTTACTCTGTAATTTGTCTTTACTTTGCATATAATTTCCCTTACTTACAATTTTCCAGATACGCTTGCTATTATCGAACTTCGTCACTGAAATATCTATGCACTGTAGTCGTCCAAACAAGATTAGTAATCTTTTGGGTTATTGTGTCACGTCACTTTCTCTTATTTTTGTTACGTTGGGGAACACCTTTATCATACATTTCTATTTTGAACAGCTTCGTCGCATTAGCTTGTTTCTTAATCTAGATTCTAGATCATGGTTACTTGTATCCTTAATCTAGATATTTATCTGTGCAGACAAAGTACTGCTGGTGAGCGAAGGTTACACTGACAAAGTATAACATTCCGTGTATTAATACAATTAACTGGAACAAAGTATGCCCGATAGGGCTAAGACACCGCGCACGACAATTTCATGGATGATAATCGATTCTGGAACGATGGAGAAACGAGATAGGAACGAAGATCGCATGGCAAAGTGCGCTGCAAAAGGACGAGTTTTGGCGATTAAGTGTGCAAGATATACATATCATAGATGCGGTATATCATTTTAACGATGTAACGATATTTACACGGCAACAATGGAACCGTCGTGGTGCCTCTTTCACTCGACTAAACGCAATGACAAGCATTACGCGATGGCTGATATCGTCGAATCCATCGCACGTGTGGTGCATGCGTCCCCGACTAACCTTATAACTGTCTACAAATAATAATAATAATAATAAAAAGGGATGACATCTACGCGACGTCACGATGCGAACTATTTCACGCCCTACCGTACCATCATACTCATCTCGTGCCACGCAGGGAAATCTAGGGCGAATCTACCTTATTCACCTTATCGGCTTCGTCAAATTATACACCTCTCACGGGTGTAATTTGTTCCGAGGCACATTGCGTTCGCAAATTCATTCGTGGAATGCGAGAGGGAAAGAATCCGAAGAGATTCCGTTAAAGGCGTTGGGGAAAAATAAAAGGCTTTCAGACGATGACTTTTTCGCCTTGCACTTTTTTCCTCTGTATAATCTGTCACGAAAAGCGTGAACACGAATGACACGTTTCGTTCCTACGACGAGAAGGGGAGGGAAAGTGGGTGGAAGGTGCAAACGATTGATGGCGGTGCCGTTGAAAACTTGATCATTGCTTACAGAAGTCGGGCATCAGATTCGGATCGTGCGCGAGTAATGCTCAGGATTATTTGACGCGGTGCAAGTACTTCCAAAATATATTTTATTGTTAAAACGTGAGCTCGATTTAGTTTGGTAAATAATTTGCAGGTAAGTCATATTGGAAGATTTGTTAATAATCAAAATGTAAATATATAAGTTTTGCAATTAAATTCTATACGTAATTGTATTGTATATGTAATTCTGGAAATGGGTCGATTATTGTCAATCATAATAATAATAACAAAATCATGCTAGATTTTCCGAGGATGCAAATATATTGTCCATCCGGTAATCGATAGAAGATTGTTCAGTATACACGAGAAATAGGAATGGTTTTAAAACTCTTAAGCAAACATAATAAATTGCATTTGCTCGCGGAAGCCTCAAGCCTTATGTCGATTCCACGAAGCACGCGCCGTGTATAAAGAAGAATTATGTGTTTCGATTCGCTCCGATCGATTATTCGAGTCCATTTCAGACGTATTTACCAAACCTCGTCTATCATTGGGTTGTCAATTCTTACAAATGGGTATGCGATTGTCAGCGCGGAATAAATTCTCGTACTAGGTCACATTCATTCGTGTAGTTGACCCGAACTGGGCTTAATACAAAACCAATTAAAACCAAAAGTTTTACGTTCGACCTCGTAGAGGTATACCCATATTTTCTTTAAGCGAAATTCCGCCTTCGTAATTTTAAAAGCGAAAATGGATTGCCCGGTATCTCTGGAGAGTTTTTATCATGGATCTTTTTGTACATCGAGTGACCCAAGAGACTAATTTTTCAGTTCGAGCGACGATCCGCTCTCCTGAGCATTAACAGTTTTAGTGAATTCGAAAAGTTTATTGATCCCCAGTAAGGCAGGAAAGGTGAAAGCAAGCAGGTGAAGAGTAATATACTGGTGAAACTCAAATATTAAGCAGTTTCAATTAATTTAAATCAAATTATTTTAGGAGATTTTCTGGAAGAGTAAGAGTCGTGTGTGTGTGTGTGTGTGTGTGAGAGAGAGAGAGAGAGAGAGAAAGAGTAATGAAGACTGTCAGGTGCGTTCATCATATCCATGTATCGGGTCTCGTACGTCATCAGTGAGTTAGCCACCCTGCGCGTAACACTCCTTCCTCTACCCCACATTTCCTATCTAAAACGGCAATCGCGACACGGGGGTTGGTCGATCGCGTCGACGCATCGTCGGCAAGTGAACGCGTGAAAACCGCAGGAGTTGCGAGAAATTGCGCGGATCGGTTCCGAATAAGACGGACATGTGTCCCATGGTAGGCCGTGCAATTGTGCACACCAGGGGGGGTCTCGTCCTAAAATGAGAGAGTTCGCGATTCAACTTCAGGTATAACAGGATTTAATTAATATCGCGTAATTCCACTTCCGGTTCTCATGATTTACCGTAGACTAGCGCAGAGAGAAAAGGAGAGAAAGAAGAGTGAGCGACGAAGAGCAGATTGAAGGATGTCGCACAAACTCGACCTTTTGATGCCAGTGTGGATCATCGCATTATTAGAATGTCGAATGGTGGGCGGTCAGCTGATCAGACCGGTTCATGTCTACGAGGGAATGATAAAAGGTGTACACGATTATTTCAACAATACCTGCATCATATTATTGCATGCAACGCCGAATCCTGTCACGACGCAAGGTGAGCCAATTCGAGGATACCTACTTTTCCATAGGATGAGAGATCTCACGTGAGTGTGGGATAATTTGTGGTGTTCGTGGTAAATTCTGTTCGTTACGATAAAGCTTCCTGTTTTTGGAGAATGGCTGATTTTTCGTAGATCATTGTATACATTTTAACTAGAAGCGGGAGGAACGCGTTTTCTGAGATACACATATGTAAAAGGAAACAGTGCGCGAAGCGTAACGTTTGTTCTAGAATTAAAAGTAGCAGATGGACTACTGGCCCTGCAAATGTACTTGAGTGGTGCTCTTCACATTCGCACGGCTATCATGGACTTTCAGACGTTTAAGACTCGGGTGCGTAATGATCCTCAGTTTTCTTTTGTGTTTTTAACCAAGTTGTCAATGCTATTATTCATTCACGTTCCATTCGTATTTACAAAATGTTGTTGAGAATCGAGTACTGTAAGCACCGATTGCTAGGTCAAGTATGGTTCAATAAAATGATGTAGTCGCTTCAATTAACAGTACACAGATCGGTTGCATAAGGCACGAGACTGTTCGATTAAATATAGAAGTATCTCGTGTTGTAAGCCCTTAAAAATCACAAGAACCTTTGCAATTGTATTATGATCGAATAGTTTCCTATCGATAGTGATACATCCGTTTGTGACTTCACAGGTGGGATTTAGCTATTATCATATCAAGAGACCGCTTTTTGTTTTGCTCAACGATTACGAGGACCTGAAGGAACAATTTTCCCACGTAACTATCACGTCGTTTTTATCGTAAGAGCTTCTTGTTTGCCATCTTTCGCCGTGTTAAAATCTCTGTTAATGTCAACACGTTTTTATCTTTGAAAAATAAAAAAAACCTATGAGACGGTAGATGATTGTCTCGTCGTCCTAAGAGGAGTACGTGTTCCATACCAAATAATGACGAAGGAATGGAAGAGGGGCGAACGAGGAATGAGAAAAGTGTGTCCTTGCTTGCTTCTGTACGGATCGATGTGTCGATGTATCGTTTAACAGAGGGGGGGAGAGGCGAGAGAATACGACATAGCGAACGTTTATATACTGACATGCAGCAGGTATCCACTTGGATCGCAATGAACTATCCGACCTGGTTGGCCTTCTTGAGGAATGAAACGGAGATCGACCAATTCTTCGACAATACATACGTGCCCTTCGATTGTAAGCTCATGGTCGCCCATAGTATCGGTGAAGGAAACGAGGGTGAGAATATCATGGAGATTTATCAGGTGGACAGAGGGAAGGAGATGAGAAAGATGCGATTCGGTAGTTGGCATCCTGTGACAGGATTTCAGGGACCGACTCGTGGATTATTTCAAAGGAGGAACGACCTCTACGGACATAACATTCGCGTCGCTTCCGTCAATGTAAGATCGAATACGCCGATATCTTGGCAGAGAAAGGATCGCAGATAGATTGGTCGCGAATTAAGGACCATTGCGATACCCGTCACAGTCATACACTTTTTATTCGGATGGTTTTTTAAAAGGCTGCACTTTTCCAAAATTCTTAAAATTTTCAATGTCAATATTCTTGTCAAATAATTAGCAACAATTATAAATTTACTAACGATAATTAATTGATACGTAATATCCGTAAATTAAGGACGATTAGAATTATGCTAGCTTGAAAGAAAAGATTTCATAAGCTATGTAATCGACTGTATGCTGATCAATTTACTTTCGTAATATAATTCCATGCCCTCAGGATCCTCCCGTTTCGATAATACGTCGGAACTCTCACAACGAAATAACTGGCATGAAAGGCTTCTTCGGAGAAGTGGTTAAGCTACTACAGGAGGGTATGAATTGCACGTGAGTGAAATCTCATAAATAGACGAGTATTAAAAGATGTCAGATTTTAGTGGCAATTAATAAAACAGGGTTAGTGTTAACAGTAGATTTACGGAAACGAGTCAATTTGACTTGTTTAAATGTGAAATCGTGTTTATAAAAAAAATGATCCATAAATCTAGTGTTAATGATTTCTCATTTTTTTTGTGAATTTAGAATTTAGAACGTACAGTAACTATCGTTGCATGCTCCGTTACGTCATTCTTTTTATTATTTTTCTTTTTTTTTGTGAATGTGGCATTTAGAAGGTACAGTAACTATCGTTACATGGTCCGTTACGCTATCCTTCTGAATATTTTCCTCTTTTTTTGTGAATATAGAATTTAGAAGCTTCAGTAACTATCGTTACGTGGTCATTGTTTATCAGGTCTAGGATCTTCTTACTTTTTGCAAATTCACTTGGAAATTATCACATAACTTTACATATTTAAGTTCGATGTTTCTTGTTTTCTGGCTATTGACAGTTTCGGCACATTTACGCTATCAAAAAAGATTATGATTCCCCGCTGCCGGATGAATCTGCGCCACTTGAGCTTTCGTCTATATCTGTTTTCACCAGAAGTTTTTCGTACTCGGCTTTGTCTGCTGCAGCTGTACTCCTTTGTCGACGGTCAGCTTGCTTTTCCCTCAGTTCTTTCAACTGCCTAGCGGTCTCCTTCCGAAAATACTCGTTCTCGTGGGCAGCCGCCTTCTCCTCGAAGATTTCCCTTACTCTGCCGTCACCGCTTCTTCTACGCCTCTCCGACAGGAGTATTTTCTCCAATATGCCATTCGATCTGACCATTTGTGACCATCTCATCGATAATCTCTGTAGCATGACTTCGATATGCCGAAAGTTTCAAAAAGTTTTAAAGTTCTTATTTGAATCCAGAGGGAATTTTGATCCGAAAATTGATAGTTGATAAGCCGAAAAGTTGAGCCGAAAGGATTTTAGGCTAAGAATTTTTGCGGAGAAATTTTGACGTGCTTGTCGGAATTTTGAGCCACAATAGTACGTGAAAGCAAGGCCTTCCGTTGTTTACTTCCGGCGATATGATTGCGCTCGATGAGTGGTTGGACTGGAAGTACGATAAGTATGTTAAGAAAGTTTCGATTACTTTTTTGTCAGCGCGAAGCTTGGCGTTAAGATATAAAAGCTCATCCATTATATCGGTAATTACATTATAATATATTTCACGTTACATGCAAATTTAAAATATTTCAGCCCTCCGTGAATTTATTTATTTGATTAGTTCCATTGATACGAGTGTATGTTACTTTTGCCTAGGATCAGCTACCACGCTTCGAACTCGTGGGGTGTGAATTTACCAAATGGTACATGGACAGGTACGATAGGAATGTTGATAGATAATCAAGTTGATCTAGCGGCGACCGAACTCATGATGACAACCGACAGATTGAACGCCATTGAGTTCACTACTCCTGTTTACGCTACGAAGTACGACCTTGATTTGCTAAAACTTTACGATACATATTATACATGCGTACTCTTACCGCCGAGTCTTATTTTCGAGTCACTCGCAATTTTAGATGCGCTCGATACATATGCATAGGTATGCATGCTGATGTCTACACTTATTTATGGAGCCCATCTAAAGCTGCGAGCGGATCTAAAGTCGCGGTGAGAGTACGGATCGGTAAGACTTCCGTATCCGACCCTCGTCCGATCTTAATAAAATTTTACTGGTACGTAGCACTTACTAAATGCAGTCGAACGCCATAAGTGCGAATTTAAGGAAACGCCTAGTTTCCGAGATATTAAATTTTAAAATTACACGATTAAATCAACAATTTTTGAATTTTTTACGTAAGAGGAAGACTGAAATTCCAGAAAATGTCAGGTTAGGCAGGTGCAACGCGTAATAAAAAAATAATTTAAACTTGAGAGCGTGGTAGGCCTTTCTGGTTAGATCAATCTCCGTTTATCACATTTAAATAATAAATGACGAGCGGAGCTTAAAACCCTCACAACATTACTCAGAGTGATGACCTTGATAACATATGTGAAGGAAATTAAAATCCGAGGTGGCTCCCCATAAGTGAACAATTACCCAAAAAGCAAAAAATTATTTAGTATATTTCTTGCTTTTAATATGTATTTTAATGATATTTTGATAAATTAGTATTTATAATCTTGCAAGATATTAATCAAATAAAACATTTCAGCAGAACATTTTTGAATTTTAGTCTTTTTTTACGTAAAAATCTTAAAAATTAAACGTAATTAAAAATCCAATATCTCGGAAACCAGGCGTTTCCTTAAATTCTCACTTATAGCGTTGGGCTAGATTTAGTAAATGCTACTTACCTGTCAAATTTTATTAAGATCGAACAAGGGTCGGATACGGAAGTTCAGTCTACGGATCTCCAACTCCATTTTCCAATAATCGTGCATACACCTCGAGTCGAAGAAGTGCTCGTGGTTTCTGAATCGAATATATTTGCATTTTTTAAGATGTCGCACTTATATCAAGAAGCCGGAATCCACGGCGGTGAAGTGGACGGCGTACTTGGCGCCATTCGAGTGGAACATATGGAATGCGCTATGTTTCCTGATAGTGGTTGCCAGCGGGACCATCACATTCATTAGAACGGCCATCGATTTTGCATCCACGTGCTTGAAGAACAGCGAAGGCTCACCGACCAAGTTCACGGAAACGACCTTTATGATCTTCGGTGCATTTTGCAATCAGGGTAAAATCTACTCGCGCCTTGTTTCTAAAGATGATTAAACGACGAATCACGATTCGTGCAATTTATTTTTATACATTGCAAGTGGAAAGTAATATTATCACACAATTAATGTGGTTGGCGTATGAACGAAGTAAAAGCACAAAGTCTTTTCTTGCCTTTAGTTGGTTTCCTTCCTTTTATTGCACATACCGAGTGTCACTTAACAGAAGTCTCAACGAGAAAGTACAACAACCTACGCGTGTCGTTCAGGTATGCAGCAGTCTCTGCTGGATCCCGTTAGATTGGTTCATTTGGGAATACACTTGACAGCCGTTGTCGTCCTGGCTGCTTACTCTGCAGCTCTCATCAGCTTTTTGGCAGTGAAGACTTTCGTTATGCCTTTCACAACCATGGCTGGTCTATTAAAAGACGGAACGTATCGATTTGGAGTGGTTCGCAATTCTGCAGACTACAGCTTCTTTCAGGTGACTGTGGCATTTTCTGTTCATTAGTAACTTAAGGCCATATAAAAAATATTACAATTTTAAATGATATAGTTTTGAACAAGATGGTTTTGCAACGATTCACTCAATAACAAGATAATTCACGTACACTCACTGTCGGCATCTTCCATTAGAACACAACGGACAAGGTGATCAGTGTCCTTTTTGACGATTTACTCGCGTTGGAAAAGAACCTACCGAAGAATTATCTGGACGGTCTGCATAAAGTATGCAATGAGAAGAATTACGCTTTCATGACGTTGGACAATATGGTAGCATTGCTTCAGCCGAAAGTTAGTTGCACCCTCGAGCCCTTGGACACAATCTCGCAAACGACCGTAGCAATGGGAGTACGTGCCAACAGTCCATATCGTGGGATCATTAACAGCAAGTCAGTATTCTTTAGTTATTAATTACTAGGTAGTAATCACAAGGCGCATCATTTCTTTCTATCAATTTTCTACAATGGCCACTTAAGAATGCCTTAGAGAATATTCCAAAATACTTTGCGACATATATTTTTTAATTTCCTCAAATTCGTGTAGAATATCGTTTTTAAACTTGCTCAATAGCTTTTATGTAGTTAATCGTTACTTACTCTATTCGTTAAAGAATTCATCTGTAATATACATATATGTATAATGCGATTTCACATAGACTTAATAGAAAATCTTGAAAGTATGCCTTTCTTATTACAAGACTTTCATTCGAGGAATCTGTTTGACCATCATATTTTTGCAGCATTCTACTATTAAGGGATAGCGGCATTCTACAGCGACTACTTCGTAGCGAATGGTCGATAGAACTGAGCAGGGTAAGTGATGATTGTAATGATCATCTTCGAAATCACTTTCTATCATTTTTTCCATAGAGTGGATCTTCGTGGACATCGGTCGAACTCAACGATATATTGCCGCTGATTCTCTTCATGGCAGGGGCACTGTTCATTAGCAGTTTTCTGCTTTGCTTCGAGCGATTGTTGTACCGAAATCTCACAATGAAAACCAAAATGCGAAAGAAAATACTGAGAATTCTGACACAACGAGTGAGACAGCATAACACGGATGGTTCAATGTATGACGACGTGAGGAACACTACTCGTTAATGCATTTGTCTTTTTAATAAAAAAAGATCTCAAGCTGTGCATTATAATTTGCGTTTTCTTTTCATTTTTCTACATACCTTTTACATGATGTTCTTGGGTCGCGCTTAACAATACATGTGAAGTTACTTTAAAGCTCGTGTTCGCTTTCAAACGTGCCTAATCAAATACAAATGCTCAAAACTTTTACTCAATTTGTATAAACGATACGCGATGAGCTCTTCAGGATAAGTTCAATTTCCTGGTAGTGAAATCTTATAAGCTACTTGTCCATTAGTGGACGGAATTGTCAATTCATATCAGTACTCGAATCGGTATTGTGCCGTCTCGATGATAAGTCTAAAAATACAAGAGTGGAGTAATTCTTAATTCCAACGTCAATCGTCCCCTTTATCACGTTTTGTTACTTTTTTATCACTGTTCAAGATGATGTGGCGTAGTCCTTTTTGGTTGTGGCCCAAGCGTCATAGTGATCCCACGAATTATCAACGGATACCAAGTTTGTCGCATCGTCCTGTGAAATATAAAAAATGATCTTTATGCTTCGTACATGTGATTCGTTTTACGTTTATGTGCGTTTCATTTTACCGTGCTACTGACGTTTCAGTGAAACATACTGTAAAAGAATGTTTCTTTACCTTGAATATTACATTCGGTTCGCCACCCCAGTTGCCGAAAAGCTGCAAAAGATCAGGGCTCTCGGAGTAGAGTGTGCTGGCCGCGAGTACGCCGTGTGTCAATTCTTCAAGTGTGTTTACATTTTTGCCAGCTGAGCTCAACACCACTCTTGGAGGTTCTAAGCCAAGATTACAGTTCTGCCACTCATCTACATTTGCAACACCACCATCGGGACAAAGTAGCTGGAAGTCTGAGGTCTTAATGGTGCTGTTGTTGACTGGAATTATCGCATTCATTGTATACACGTGCGCGACAATGAAGAAAATAGTGCACGCATGCTCTAAAAGTTAGGGCACTTACCAATTTGAAGAAGTCCTGGTAAAGACGTGAAGGCAACGTCTCCCTTGTCACTTAACAAGCATCTGTCGTAAATAAAAATTATGTAATTATGCCAGATGTTATTGCTTCTCTTCGTAAACTTTTATAAGGAGCTACTTCATAGTGAGTCATTCGAAACGGACAGCTTATTACGTTTTCCTATTTTGTAATGACCGATAATATCTTAACAGATCATAACACACATGTAATAAATCGTGGGTCTGATCGAACAGTTAACGTAACTCGTCTTCATCCGTTAATTTCGAATTCATTTTCAATTTTTAATTAAGTATGGGCTTACTTAAGAGCCCCTTTGGCACCCTTAAATGCTTCTGCATCGTTTGGCTTGCACTTTGTAGCGGCTATTGTTTTGTCGTCCTTCGATTCCACATTTCCTATGCATTGCTGGCATAATTTCGAGTCGCTCGGAGCCCCAGGACTGCAGGATCCTCCGAAGAAGTCAGCCACGTCATCCTGCGAATTTATCAGGTTTTTCTTCTTCAAGGCATGAACTGGCGCGGACCATCCTGTGAAATCACCTTTGTACCCACTGTGACAGGATCGCTTGCCTCGTAGATCTCCTACACAATGAAAACCCAACACAAGGATAATTTAAACGAGTCAATAAATATATTCTTTGCTGAAATATTGTTTATATTAGTAATTATAAACAGGTACGTGATTTTGTCGGCACTTACAGACATCTCTCTCTTGTTCAATTTAACCGTCGTACTTGCACTTAGAAAAATCTCATTGGAAAAATTTCCTGCAGCGCTGGCGACCTACCTAATCCATTTATTCCCGAAGTCTTTTTCACCACGGCAATGGCTGGTTTCTCGCTGAACTTTGTTGCTCCCTGTCCATAAGCCTCTGCGATGATCGGACTGGCATTATAGTCTCTGATAGCATGTAACACCGATCCACCATCGACCACCGTCAAATCTGCTGCTCCGTCCCTCACGATAGTCAAACAAGCTTCCTCGTCTCTCTCCAATAGGCAACTCAATCGTGGTCTGGCATCTCTAAATATCGAATAGCCGATTTTATATAATGCGCGCCTTTCAACAAGTTTACACCTGAGTAGTTTTACAATGCTTTAATCTGCTAGATACTATCACAAACAAGCTTAGAACAAAATTTACAGCAAACGTAGACTTACGCACACATTCTAGACAAGTATATTGGTATGAATATATCGATGTTACTTTGTAGGTGATTCGATTAATATTATTAATTGACTAAAGCGCTGTAAAGCAAGTTTTCGAGTAACCTCTAACCTGGAGTGAGCTGCTCTGGCCAGTGCGCGGCATTTGTCGAGAGCAGTCTGACTGCTGACACACCACCGGGCATTTCTCTCGGGGGCTCCTGAGTTCCTCTCGATTACGTCAAGATACTTTGCATTAATTAAATGCTGTTCGGGTGCTACTGGAGGGGCAGCAACAGCTACGGTTTTGTCGTCGAGTAGCATGAGATCTTTCCACCATTCGGCTTTCTCACTCTCGCCCAGTTTTCCCAGCTCGGTCAGTTCCTACGATATATTTCCTTCATGGTCAGTTGTATGCACAGAAATGCAATGGAAACTGGGAGCATAAAGGATTTGCTCGCAGAGGAATATTATTACGTATTGTAACCTCTTATTAATTTCTCTACATATTAATTGTTTTATTTATTGATTTCACCTGTTGCACGGCTTGGACATTGCTCACGGCGCCGTTGGTCATGTATCCTTGCCAAGGTCGCGCGGCCCACGTGCATGGCTTGGTGGTCGCGTCGATGGCCACCTTAGTGCCGTCAGGACAGAAGTAACGGAAGTTGCTGGGATCCTCTGTGGTGCGCGAAGCTGGAGTCACACCCACCGGTAAACCGAAAAATCTCTTCACGTAGATGACCTTAGTCCAGGCTACGTCACCACCATTGTGGGCCAAGCATCGAAGGGCACCCTCGTATCCCGAGTAGATATCAGGGTAGTCACAAATGTCGGGCTTTTCGCAAAGCGCACACATGTTGCTGTAGGTTTCCTCTGTTAATTTAACAATGAATTTCTCATGACAAATAATTCTCGTGACAAAATTTCTCGTGACAAATAATCAACATTTAATGTCTAATTAATCCAACTCACTCAATCTCTGGTTGATCGCTGGGTCAGGGGACCAGGTACCGACTAGACAACCTTTGTTGAAGAGCGAACTGAGAGCTCGCAATTCATTTTCGCGCGCGGAGTACTCGGGATTGTTGACGTTACTGAGAACTCCCATCGCAGTCAATTTCGTGATGGGAATCTTGTAGCCTACGTTGCGACCCACGCCGGTATGGCAGGATTTTAGACCTCTTAGTCCTTGTACGTTGTTAATGTTGAGGTCCTTGTGCACCACGGCAACTGCCTCGTAACGATAAGCAGCCTCTGGTTCTTCTTTTGTTCGCACCTGTCGAAGAGATTCCAAATTCATGAAACTTTTCAGTTAGGCGGACCATCAAGGATAGTGTATAGAAGAACATCGTACAGTTAAACCAGCTTTTATGCGGTCCTTTTTGTGCCTTTTTTTATACGATTTTTTATGTGCGATTTTTCCATTTACCGCATAAAAATAACTTGTTTTAAATGCGTCGCAAACAAAACACTTATGAAGTTACACGATATTTTTTTTGTGCGATTTCTTTTATACGGTTACTATCCTCGGCACAAAAGCAGGTTTGACTGTACATTATAATTTATAGTTTACAATCATTTGCTGTGATTGACTCTATTAGTGTTACCTGCTCGACAACATTGTAGCCAGCTTTAGCAGCGAGCTCGTTATCTTTGGCAGCAAGATACATGTCCTCAGGATCCACGGCGACGACATCAGCCTCCTTTCTTCCTACTTTCTCGATACACTCGTATCGATCCCGACCGGTGATGCAAGAGATCGGGATTCCTTTACTGGCCGAGTCTTTCATCATTGTGACGCATTCCTTCCAGTAGATCTCTGGTATGCACATGGTAACTGGAGAATCGAAAAAAAAGATTGAATTTACAATTAAGAAACTTGGCTCTACTCGCGTAAGAACAGGCCGTAGAAAAATTTGATAAATGCTTACTTTTTATATTTTCGGTTATATTTTCTACTCTATCGATAGAATCGGTATTCCATCGTATTATTACGCCGCGTTCTCCACAAGTCCTTCATCGATTAACGATGCGTCCGAATCGACACTTTACGGCACGTTTTATACTTTTTGTCACAATTATCTCGCCGCGGACTTCCGCGGTCGCATAAAATACTGCCGATAAGAACGACTGAGAATCGAGAAGCAATAAGCTTCGATCGAATCTTTACATAAGCCCTGAGTACCGTCTCGCTTAGCGTACGCGCCTATTAGTTGAATAATTTGTTCTATATTGTGACGAACAAAAGATTCGCATGCATGCAACAATTGGCGTACACGAAATATCTTTCCAAACTTTAATTTTACTTCTTTTTGATTCCAACGCAGGACAATGATCCCAGATTAATTCGTAGAATCGGCGGTGAATTTTTTAGGCACGACTGCAAAAGGAGTACTTTATTTTTAATCTTAGTGTTTGTTTTAAATTTTAGTGTTCACTTCGCGGATCACCTTCGATAGATACAATGTTGACTCATTGCGCTATTTATGGCTATATTTTTCACTCGTAATACGCTTAGTAGAAACGTAATGGAAAATTGCAGCAATTGAAAATACTGGAATAGATTTTTAATGTATACGGATCTACATACGCGCACGCCTGTACGAATACATGGAGCCTCCGTGATGGCGATTACATAAGTCACAGCATGCTGTGAGGCTGAGCCTAATGAAAATGGTTTGTGCGAACGAATGTTGCGCAAGAAACTATGTCGCTCGCTTAATAACGCACGAAGCAAAAACGATGTCACTACGCACACATTGAATTATCGTACTAGACGTATATGCACATAACAGTTCCAATAAATATTCGACACACAGTCTTCTAAATTCTATACCCAATTTGTCCACGCATATGTGAATTTTTTTCTTATTCGGATGCTCCTCGTTGGTGCCTCTTCGCACAGTAGCTCTGATCTGATACACCTACCGCAACAGGAAAAGTAACAATTTAATAAGATAACAAAGTATTTTTGCCAATCTTTACTCATCCGAATATTAGATTGTGGCTTACATTGCCTTTTACGATAACTCCAACGTAAGTTGACAAAGTAGCAGCCGCTTGCGTCTGTATGGCAGGTAACGTCAAAACTAGCGACTATCTTTTCCCGTTAGTGAAGTCTGACCGCCAAGCGAGAAACTTACTGTGCACTAGACACATCGATGTGCACCGGATGCGTGCTCACTAATGTCAGTAGATGGACTGTGCGCTGGTGTACGTGGACGACGCGTTGGCGTGCTGGCCAGCTAGTTACAGCGGTTTATGATTCAGTCAGGCGCGATAATTCGCTAAGCAAGGTTCTCCGGGAACGCGAAGCATACGATCTGTTTGAAAAGGTGACCCTTAACAATTGATCTTCGAGGAAAGAGCGATGGCTCTGTTTATTGTGGCCCTCGTAATCGGGGCACTCGTCGGCCTATACATGTATCTCACGTCGACCTATGATTATTGGAAGAAACGTGGAATTCCACAAGCTTCTGGTATTCTACCGGGGATCGGAAACTTGGGTCCTCAACTCATGTTGAAATCAAACATGTCAGACATTTGCGAGGACATTTACAATCGCCATAAAGGACAGAGCATGGTGGGCATGTACACCATACGCAAACCGTCATTGTTGTTACGTGAGCCTGAACTGATCAAGACTGTCATGCAGACCCACTTCTCCAGTTTCCATGAAAATATGGTGAAGATCGATTCACGATTCGATCCATTACTTTCGAAACATCCTTTCTTTGTCAGCGGAGACGAGTGGGTGACTGCCAGAAAACGTTTAACCTACGGCTTCTCCACGAGTCGGTTGAAGGGTCTTGCTGATATCATTAAAGGAGTTAATAAGAAATTCGACGATTATCTGGAGAAGCAGTTGAGCGATGGTAAGCAAAGGGAGTACGATTTGAGAGATGTCTTTACTAGATTCACCGGAGAGGTCGTAGCGAACGCTGGTTTTGGAGTAGAAGGCCAGTGCTTCGAGGAAACGATAAAGCCTGGTTCCTTTTTGGAGATAGGAGAAAAAGTATTCCAGGCAGCTTTTAAAGGTGGTATACCTCAGCTGTTGGCGCTTTTCATACCTTCTCTTAACAACGTACTACAGGTGGCCTTCGTACCGAAACACGTGGATCGTTACTTTAGAAAGATAGTCGAAGACATGATCAAGGTGAGGATGAACGAAGAAGGGTCCAGGAACGATTTTATGCAACTGATGCTCCAAATGGATAAGCAGGATAAGGGAGAATTGGACAAAGCTGCTTTCGAGACAATTGTCGGCAACATGCTGAACTTCTTTATAGATGGTTTTGAAAGTTCAACTCTGACATTGAGTTTGGTTGCCTTTCACCTTTCCATGCATCACGAAGTTCAACAGAAGCTACGCGAGGAAGTGATTGAGGTATTGAATAAGCACGGAGGAGTTATTGATTACGAGACTGTCAAGGATTTCAAGTACATGGACCAGGTGATCAGCGAGTCACAGAGATTGCATCCAGTAGCTAGTATGTCAGGCAAAGTTTGCACGCAGTCGTTTGAGTTGAAAGGTAGCGACGGACTGTCTTGTCGCGTGGAACCAGGGACCGAAGTTTACGTGCCTGTACAAGGTCTCCACAAGGATCCTGCGTATTGGAAGGATCCGCAAATGTTCGATCCGGACAGATTCAGTGACGAAAGAAAACAAGAAATAACAAAATTCACTTTTCTGCCGTTCGGCGAAGGCCCTCGCATGTGCGTGGGTATGAGAATGGCCATGCTGCAAATGAAAGCGTGCCTGGCTACTCTGCTGCGTAAATATTCCTTGGAACTGTCGCCCAAGACGCAATTGCCTCTTAAAATGAATCCGACCAGCTTTTTTGTTACGCCCCTTGGTGGATTGTGGGCTTATTTAAAGAAAATTTAAGGATCGATCTTGATTTCGCCACTTTATAAACATGAGACGTGTAATTGTACTCTTGATAAATTGTTAGGTTTAGCCTTCAGACAATCGACCTTGACAATTGCGGAGTTTTCCCGTTCCTCTATGAAGTATTGTGTATCACTTTGCGTATTACGTTCACCTCGATAAGGTAATTCTTCAAGCACCTTCAAGTTGAACCGCTCAAGGATTTCTTATTGTCACGAACATTTGGAGTAATATTCAACTCTTTCGGCTGATAGGATTGGAACGGTCACATATCTTCCGAATGTCATTATAATATTTTAAGGGTATCTGTTCGATGGGTGGCTAACAAACATTTTACCTGCCTCGCCATACAATGACATTAATTGCATGGCACTATGTATGCGTACTACACTCTGATATTTTTTACCTGTCCTCTTACGAATATAACATTTGCTACGCGTCCTTGGCGTGCATAAATCGTGTATAGGTATACGTACATTACAAATGTTCTATATACAGTATTTATACAGTACAGTATTTATATACAGTGTAATTATTTTTTTGAACAGTCGGGATATTAGAATTTTTTCCATTGCAGAACACTTATTTTTGTAACCATAAGATTATGTTTTCAGTTATGACGTCAACGGTATACTTTCGCAGATCAGTAAAGCTATTTTTACATACGCCAGGATAACTCGCGCTCAGAATCGACACGGCTCCGTTAAACCGATGTCTGCATGTTACAATTCCAGTTACTAATTGTAACCAGCTTACAATTCGCAGTTGAAGCATTTAAACGTATCTTTAACAGCTGTACATGTGTTTTATATTAAAACTGAAATAACTCAATCTGCGTCTGTCTGAATTATTTTACCCTACCTTCGTCATATTTAACAAATTAATGACAACGAAAAAGCTACATATCTATAATTAGAAAAAAAGGCAGTAACAAAAAATATTTTTAAGTGTTTATTTTTGAATTCCCGAAGAGCCACGCGCATAATAAACTTCTTCGATGCGGTCAAAGTTTCACCTTCTTTTTACCTCGTCCCGCACGAATCGCGTTACGAACAAATGAAAACACAGCATAACAAAGAAGTATTATGATAAAAGCATCGAACGTAATTAGTATGTATGTTGAATGAGAAAATAGCGTAAGTCATCTCGTGCATGAATTAGCCATAATGATATTCTGCTCTCATTCGTGTCTATCCTTACATTGGCGCTTCGTAGCAGCACTACATTATAGAAAAAAAATCGAATGAAATGAGAAAATTTGCGATCCAGTTTCACATTAAGTTTACGAGATTTTTTTTATAGACACAGTTTGTTTTTCATTTAAACCCGTCAAATTGGCCGTAAACCCAATGCAAGATGCTTCCGTCGGTGTATTAATGTGTTGTGTACATGACACGAGGACGTTACTGGAGATGATGATGTAGGGTGTATTAATAGATTCGTTTACAAGTGTAAACCTGACTTTAGTTACAAAATGACTTTACGAGGCGCTGCACTCGGTCAGTAACCACGTGTGTGCTGAAACGCGGAATACCAATAGTCACAATGTATCGCAGCTCCACTGGTAAGGCAGGGATACGTATAATTGCGCTACAATTTGGCATAAAAGAAAACGCATAAGGTAAGTGCAGCCATGTTGATAACTAAAATTACACCATATAGATTTCTATATATATTCTATCACCGAGGAGAGATTATTGGAGTCAGTCTCCGTGCATCGGATAGAAGAATATTTTGGGTGGTCAGCGCCACTTTGGCATAACTACTCAGCACATCAACACAATTTACGTTACAGCTCCGTGTGGTCGAACAGAGCACTGCAATTCCTCGCGCCTGCCTCGTACGGAGGCTCATGTTCCTACACCCATAAGCGGTGACCTCCTTCAACAATCTCTTCTCGGTGATGTTATGTTTTTATATGAGATATTTAACAGCGCGCAGGACACTGTCATGTAACACCTATGTTCGAGGAAATGAGGGCGTTTCAACAAGGGTATGCGCGTTTTATATGCGAAAGTGAGTGTTGCACATGCGCAGCTCAAACCTACCGTGAAGCATAATTTAAAATTGTGCGATGTGTTAATTTTAATCACCAAATTAGCTCTCTTTTCCTAGTTAATCATTTAATAGTCCAAAATTAGTATATAGCTAACGATTTTACGAAAAAGCACACGTACACTTTCTGTTGGGTTAGAAGAAATGTTATAAAAAAAAGTAGTATTCACAGTAATGCACGATACACTTGTATCGTAAGACAAGGAATTTACGAGGTGTGTATTTTGCATGCATTCGAAGTCCCGCGATCTTAATGTGAAGCAGATACGTTATATGTGTGTACTATAAATGTAATGTGGAAACGATAGCAATGTTTGGAAAAATCTGCGTAAACTAATTTTATCACTTTCTAACAGCCGAATAAACTGTGCAACAGTATGCTATAAAGAAAAGAGAAGCACCCTCTTCGACACCGATGAGATTTTATAAACATGAACGACAATTACAACCAAACTGGCAGGGGTTAAAGCATTGATACAGAGGACGCGCGATTAAGAACACAACACTATTGACATTGCTATAATATCAAATATACCTTAACGTAACTTGCATTTTGCCTATGAAAATTGATTTCAAGTCCCCCAAATTGCCAGTATGGGTATCGTCCAGAGTCAAGTGGGACTTTTCCAATTAGAACCTGATAAGCGTCTGATATGCACCAGACTCAGAAGTGCAATAGATTTAAATATTATAATAAGTCACTCCCTGTACGGTCGTGCCTAAAAAGCAAGGTTACATCGAAATCCATTCACGAATCTTACTTCGAGAGAGAAGAACTTACAGACATAACCAGGTGGTGAGACCGTGGTGGTGGCCTTGGAGAGTGCCACCAAGGTTGTCAGGAGCATTAATAGCGTCGACATCCTTCCTCGAAGATGAAACACTAGTGTTGACGATCCTTCGTGTAGAGGGATCGATAAATAACACGCGGGTATAGCGTGAATGTAAAATCGACGAATGAGACGAATAAAAACTTGCAGGTGAAGGTACGGGCGGGCTACAACACAATGGACACCGACGCGACGGGAGCGGCAGGATCGTCGGTTGCGTTCTACGAACGTCCTTATATACGAGTCGAGTTTTTCCTCCTCGCAGATCTCAGCGACATTGGGACTCGCGCAGAGGTAGAGGGGACTCCATTGAATCTCCCTCTTGATCCCCACGTTCTTTCTCCGCTTCTTCGCTCCTCCCTCGTCACCTATCGTTATCTATTCAACTCTTGTTGCCCGCCTCCTCACACGGGTCAAACGCGATTAACCTTCTGACCGGCAAACGGGAAATTTCGTAGTATCTCTGACGAAAATATCATTCACGCTCATTGTCAGCTTTTTGAACTTTTTTCGCATACTACGCGTATACGGCGCATCCCCTTCGTCGTTTTTTTTGTCGTATGTTCGTATCTTTGTCTATACTCGAGACGAATCGTCATTTATTCTTTATTAATCATCAGTGGCGAGTTTTCTGTTTAACCATTTGACTCTCGGACGACTCCATCAATATGGACGGCGCGTTTTTCGCATGTCAGTCGGTGCGACTGGTTGTCCACTGACTAGTGACCAAACAGTACCCGGAAATTTGATATTATTTTTAGGATTTAAAAAATAATAATGGCAAATAAATTATAAATACAGAGGGCGTATATTTACGCCTTTCGTATATATTGACGGACTTGTGAAGGCGTATATATGTATACGCCTTTAGCAGTCAAAGGGTTAACGTCGTTCAACTTACCTTACGAAAAGGACAGAGGTTCGAGAAAATGTCGGAGAATTCGCATGGTTTCTGCGATCGTGTGCGATCCAAACAATGATTGCGAAACGCGAACTCACGCAGTTTATTTTTTCCTTAAGACCAGAAAGAAGTCTGCGTTGTCGTGTGTACATTTGGCGTGGGTAGTAACAGCGATAGGACGAAGAACGGGCAGCTTTTTCCTTATATCGAACGGAAAACGTTTCATGATTCTCAGAAGGGAGTACGTTTAGAGTAGCATGTGCAATTTATAGCTGATACGTTCGGAGAACTGGTCGGGTACTTACTTAATTTTAAAGTGTAACCCTTAGCATGTGATACGAACCTTTTCTAACTTGATTAGTATCCAAGACTTTCGTAATTTAAGAATTGTTCTTATTGTCAGCGGAGTATGGCAACTCGAGATTGTACTAAAAGCGGCAAAGATACGAAACAGAACGTGTTCTCCACCTTCCGGCATCTTTTCCACTTTTATCCCTCGCACCGACAAATACACAAGAACAATAGATGTAATTTCACGGATCATCAGTTGAGGATGCACTGGTTCGATGTAGAAAGTTTTGAGTGGATATATGAAAACAGACTTTTAAACCAGTTAATTTTTCATCTTTTTCGCATGAACTTGAGATTAAAGACCAACGCTGAAGTGAGGAAATGAATTTGTAACATTGAACTTTTACGAGCTTCACTTCAGGGAAACAGAGAAGGTCCGAGTTGAATACGAAAGTATGAGACTTGTTCTCTTCGTACGTAAATCCTTTTCAGGACATCGTCCTGCACTGCCATTAGCATCCTTACACGTGACAACTTGCGAGGCTAATTATTCCACGAAAAATTCTTGCTTGTTGTCCCTGAATCTTTTACCACGTCCCAAGGATTCCTCTCGTGTTTCTTCCCCTTCCCAGCGTGGTTCGGGCTACCCGCCAAGTTCAACACACTCGCGTCCTTTGCGACGTGAGTCGTGGCAAATTCTGACTTTCTTTTGCACAGTGAACAGTAGTAATGACTTGTTTAGAAACTTCCTGAACATTTGAAACACACTTGTAGAATATAGTAAATCTAGGTATCTTTTTACGCGGCCCTTTTTTACGCGATTAACTTATACGTACGCGTTTTTTTACTCATTTTAAATACTTACTTTTACCCTGTTTCACCGTTTATTGCGGCTTTTTTACACGGTGTATACTCATTGCATAACACGCACCTAGGTGTAGTCAACCCTTTATTTACTCCTTTCTTCGAAAGATCGCTCGAACTTCTTCGATACGAATCCAAATAATAAGCGCTTTCTGTATTTTTCTGGGGGCGTTTTCTTTGTTCTCTTATGAAACGAGATAACACGAATGTGTTTGCTACTAAAGAAAAAAAGACGTATATGTATACTGTCTCCGTTGTGTTCGATTAATGTATTTTTTATGCAATAGCCTGAGTGAGGTCGGCGCACGATCTCACTCAGGCAATATTGCCACTTAATTAAATCTTTATTCATCAATTTTTTAACATTTTTAACAGTTTCACTAGATAGACTCTGAAAGTCGAAAGTGCGACTGAAAAACAACCAACAATGCAGTTTGTTAAGTTGTCTTAAACAGGCCACATTGTAGGAAGTCCATCGAAGTTTCTTCTTTCTCGTGTATTCGTTTGCTGATTCATCTACGGGTTTGCGCACGCGTGCGCCACAAATGCCCGCAGAGATGCAGCCGCACACGATAATCCTATTGTTCGGAGTAACGAGGTCGTGCGTGGAATTGAACTATACGGTGTCTGGTAACGCGTTCCTGTGTGCGTGCGCCTGTGCGTATTAGGCGGTACTGACACTAGATAATCTCTCGGTGAATTCCCGAGTGAGTCGAGCATTCGCGTCACGTGGAAACTTCGCCAAAGAAAGTGAGTAAATAAAGATAGCACGAGGAACGAATTAAAGGCAGGCGAATTAGAAGATTCGAACCGGGGAGAGTCATTTGAGTGGAAGACAAGACTACCGATAAGAGTTGATTTGCATTTTCAATGGCGAGGGTGTTTTCGTTTTAAAGCTTTCATGTATTGATCTTTTAGCAGATAAGACAATAATGCTTCCTGACATTAAATATTGGCATTGTATACAAAAGATCGATAGAATTCTTCAACGATTATTCTTTTGATTAATAACCAAGTTTCTTCACCAGTTGCTTCATAAGAATTTTATGAGGAATATCTAATGAGCGGAACGTGTATAACACGAATACGTCGACATCTAATTTTTTGGGGGTTTTACGAAATACGCTGGCAAACGGTTGTATTTGTGTTCGTTCGTGACCTGTCAGTTTTGCGCTATGTTGAAAAGACAGTTGAACGAGAGCCTAACGATTTGTCGTATGCAACTTTCTCTACTCGCTACTTTACATTCATGCATAACTACTTTGTTAGGTACAATACTTCCTTAGGAAAGATCATCAGATTATTTATCTGTTCATTTGCTTTATCTCCATTATGTCAGAACTGTCTAGGAATGCCCCGCTTGCAAAAGACTTTTGTATCGTCTGCCTACGGACCAAAAACTTGCGCGTTCGCGAAGATAACAGTGTCAAGAAATGGAAAAGTGTGTGGAACGGAAAGAAAACGAGACCTTATCGATGATTCGCGTAGCGTGAAGGCTGATCCCAATGACCTACGAATCTACTATCCGTGCGGTATTCCCAGCATCTGTAACAGTATTTGAAAAAGTAGACTTTCGCGATCGCAGATGTGATTCATTAATGATGTCTTTCAAGATATCGACAAACACATTAAGGCGGTAAGTAATTGTCATCTGACATCATATTGTTATCATTATGTCGTATGAAGGAGGAATAATAAATATACAAATCCGTAATCAGTTCTGCAGTTTATGTGTTATGGATAATTTTTTGCCACGATGTATTACCATGGAAATTGCTGTTATTCAGACATAGCTATTGTAAACATAATGATCATTCTAGGCGCAGGGGAGTGGTACTGAAAGATTTCTATCGGCTTTATGAAAGTGAATTCATTATTGCCAAGAGAAAGCTTAAAAGATCGACTAACGCAGTAGCTTGTTCTATTATAATCCTGATGCGCATCTATGGGTTCAAGAAGCACGTTAAAATTAGGGCTCTTAATGTTTGCTTGGATTTAAGGGTACCTGAAGTTAAGTACGCGGATACCTACTCAATTGAAGTCTGAGTATCCGATACACGCGGGTTTATTTTTGTCTAAAAAAAAGTCCGAGGGCAACATTGAGTACGTAGTGCTGGTATGTATGTAAAAACACTGTTCCCAATTAGGATTAGGGTTAGGATTAGGATTAGGTTAGGATTAGGTAGGTTAGGATTATTTCTCTTATATATTCAAATGGAGATTGATTAGGGTTAGGATTAGGATTAGGATTAGGTTAGGATTAGGATTAGGTGGTTAGGATTAGGGTTAGGTAGGTTAGGATTAGGTTAGGATTAGGATTAGGTGGTTAGGGTTAGGGTTAGGTTAGGGTTAGGTTAGGTTAGGATTAGGATTAGGGTTAGGTTAGGGTTAGGGTTAGGGTCCTAACCTAACCTACCTAACCCTAATCCTAACCTAGCCTAATCCTAACCACCTAATCCTAACCTACCTAACCCTAATCCTAACCACCTAATCCTAACCACCTAATCCTAACCTACCTAACCCTAATCCTAACCACCTAATCCTAATCCTAACCTAATCCTAATCCTAATCCTAACCCTAATCAATCTCCATTTGAATATATAAGAGAAATTACGAAAGAAAACTCAAATGTGGATACTCGAGCACTTAGATTCATATCCGTTTCACAGAGTCGGGGTTATAATGATTACTCTGAATACTCAAATACAGTAGAAGCTCTAAACTATTATTCGCTCTGTCATTACATTTCGACACCACTCTCATTTTCTGTTAATACTCAATCTCAAGGTTGGGTAGGTTCTCAACTTAATGACCTCCAACTGAGCGTGTAAAGTAAGAAGCTCCTCGTAATTCTGCTGAATTTTTGTGACGAGTATGTTCCTCTTCATTATGTCCTCCATAATTTTGTTTCTTCGTATTTCCTGCTGCATGCGCGTCTCGTTCTTCGCCAGTGTTAATAGTTTCGCGTTTTCCTCTTTTTTCTTTTCGATTTGTTCGTGACTCTCCATATTTCTCTTCTTCCAGTCGCTCGCCTCGTTGATGATTTTCTCGAGGCGACGTTCTTCGTCGCTCTTTATCTCTCGCAATCTCTAAAGTCGTAAAGTACATTGTTGTAAATTTTGCTTAACCACGATCTAAGCATCTCGAGACACGATTTACCTTTTCCTGTGCAGCTGCATTTCTTTCTATCTTCTGCCTCTGCTTCTTGCGGCTTACGACCTTCGGATATTTCTCCAGAAATTGCAGGACATCTCTCGTTACCTGAAACATATGTTTAAATTAATTTGCGATGCAATAATGCGAAATGGCAGGCGGTCAAGCGGTCAAGGTGAGCCTCAAGAGTGAATCAAGAAAATCAAAAATAAGAAGGTTAATGTGCTTGCTTTATGGTTTAATCGATCAGGCTGCCGAGATCACACCTTAACGTCTTTTACACTTTGTAGTTCCTCTTGTAAGTCCCTTAATGTTATTTGCATGCGCTCGCGGTGCCATTCCTCGTAGGCAATCGTCTTTCGAAGCTCTATCGCCTTTCTCATGGCTGTTAATTTCCTCCCTCCGGCCGCAATGATGGACTTATTGACTCGAACGAGTTTCTCTCTCGAGATGAGTACGGCGTTCTCCAGGTCTCTCGTATCACCGTAGAGAGGGACCTCGATCTGACTCATCTTCAGTATCAATTGAATCTCAAGGTTCTTTCCAGTGTCAGCTAGAATTTGTCGTTGATTTTCAAGGTTGTTTCTCAAGTGTGTGACCTTGGCTTGCGCAGCAGCACTAAGCTTCTGGTAGAATGAGTAGCTCTGCTCAGCCTCGGCCATTTCCACGGCGCAGCTCTTTACCTGTAACATCACAAGCGTCACATTTTTTGCGAGTCCTTGGGAACGTCGATTAAGGCCATTTGTATTCGCATTGTGTACGCATTATTTTGTGGAGCCCGTTTACTAGTTCCGGTTTACAGAAGAACGCGATCTTACTGCTTAATACCCATTCTTCGGACGGCAATTATATTTGCGAGCTGCCAAATTTCTTTGTTTTTATATTTCTCAGTGTTTTCTATTTTCCTTGTACAAATTCATAAATTATTGAATGTTGCGGGTAATGTAATTATCAGTAGGTATGAAACGAATTTGTGGATGTTCCATAAGAGTAATGACGTATGTACATAAGTAGGCAATTATTCAGTGGTGTATATGCACAGATTTTTTTTCAGAGATAAGAAATAATATAACAGGGTGGAAAAAAATCATGGACGGATTTTTACAATTAGTTATTGATGCTGCGTCGCAGTTCGGGGTATAGATATATGATAGCACACTAGTTTATGGTGTTCGTTTATATCAAAGATCATACAATCGATTGGTTACACCGTAATGTCTGAGCGATTTTATTTGGACGAGCTGATCTCGGCAGTTACGCCAAATCTGAATGGTCCCTAGGCACAGTTAAACTATGAGTTTCCTATATTCGCAGTTAAATATCGGGACAGCTATTCAAAAGACGTCCTCGCTAAAGGAACGCACACTTTAACTGTACAAATAAATCGTTGAAACTTATTGAGTCTGTATTGCATACATTTCCCATCATGTTTTGGGATTTACAATTTACGGTTACTGCGAATAACATCATTGTCGTCACTTTTGCATTCAGACATTTCTTTAAACGGTTTTTTGTTGGCCTCTCGTTCGACCGGTGGTGACTAATAATATTCTGGCCATCATCTCCATTTCGAGTTTGATTCCTTCACGGTTCATCGATCTTTCAGTGATGAATACTAGTTAAAGACATTTACGCAACGAAGGCTACGTATAAATGTGACTAGCACGCTTGCATCTCTTACCAGCTGTATTTCAGATTTACTTAGTCTTTCAATCGTCTCAAGTAGAATTAGAATGCATCAGAATTACCAATTCGATTGCGTTCTCTGGGTCGTAGATTTAAAATTTTTTTTCTCAGGCCAAAGATATTTCGAGAATAACTAAAGTTAATACAGCCATTTCTATATCCATCGTTACCGATTGCCATATCACACGTTTCCTCACCTTCAGTTCTGCCTCGATCTTGACTCTCCTCAACTTGCACATCGTTCGCCAATGAGTAACATCAATCTGCGCGGGCAAACCGCTTGGCATCGCGTCAAGGATGTTCATCCCCCTCAAAAAGTCAGAACAGTCTCGGGGTAGAATCTCCGACCTCTCATTACTCACGATACATTTGCCGACTTCGTTCAAATAAGTCACGGATGTGCAGGTGAGCGAGCCAGCCCGCGGCCTTCTTTTGTAGTGTCTCAACAAGAAATCTACCATTGGCTGCTTCAATTCGGCGAAATCAGCGCGAAACTTTCCCTCCAGCGATTTTTCTCGCCGTACGCAAACCTCGTATCGATTTCTTATTTCCACCAATGACATTTCGAGAGATCCACTAACTTCGTGTAACTTCTTCGCTTCCACGACGGCTACCTCGAGTATCTCTTTGGAGAACCAACGTATCTCTCGTTCTCGGCAAAGCTGCCAGTCGTTGCTCTTACACGTACGCAGCCGCATTAATCTTTCCTGAAGGATGGCACATTCTATGTGGACTTTCGTTAGACTCATCTCGTTTAGTCTGTCGTTGAAAAATTGAATGCCGCCCCACAAGGCCTCTAAGTAATTATTGACAAAGCAAAATATTAATGTTTCGTAAAAATATTTGTATAGTCGTGTGAAGCATTTACGCAGGATGAACCTTCCGTTTCAGCGATTTCACTCTTCAGTATGTTCTTGTATTTTTGTCTTTCAATCTCTAGCCTTTGTACTTTGGATTCGTATAACCTAATGACCTCCAGGTCCTCTTTGGAGAATTGTGCAGGATCCTTATTATTCAAGCAGTCTGGTTTAAGGATGTCCTTTTTTATCTCATCCTCCCATCTTCAAATAGATTATGTATGTTAGTATACTCTTTGCAATGGTAAATATAAAAGAATTACTCGATGTCCTTAGAATAATACACTTGCCTCACTTCCAACATACCATCCATCGTTTCCTCGAGCTTTTCTTCACAAAATTTTTCATCTGGCAAATATAGCAGTCTCTTGTCTAACGTATCCTTTTCATCCTTTTTCGTCTCACCATTTTCAAGCATCGCAGAAACATTGACTTCTTCCTCTCTCACTGTTACGACGTGATCCGATAATTCAGTGAAATGCCAATCGGGTGGTACGTTGGGTTCTACCAAACGTTCTATGCCGAACATTATTTTCAATTCATCAGCACAGTGGTGTAATCTTTCGATTCGTCTGGAGGCGGCGACCATTTCTCTCTCCTTCGTAGTTCTCATCTCTTCGAAAAGCTGATTGAACAGAATCTGTAAATAAGAAGGAGCCCAGTAGTTTATTTGGGTGAATTAGAATGGAAAATTTTGCTTCAAGATTTACTTCCTAAAGTAGGATTTATTTCCTGTGACCTTCAATTTTTGTTCTCGGGCCATTGCGGCGACTTTGACCTTGACTTCATCTGTGGGCTTGTGAACGTTGCGTGACAACTGATGCTCCATAGGACTTAGAACTTCCTCCTGCAGCCATCTATGAGTCGTGGTACCGGATAGACACAACATTTCTTTTGTGTCTGCAAAGTTGCGAAGTAGGCTTAACATTTTGTCGTCGACCTTGATTGCTGATTCTACCCTTGCACAGCGTGACTTGATTAAATCTTCCACGATATCTTTGCTTTCTTCAACGTTGGGTGAAGATTGTATTCCATTGTCGAGTTTCAGAATCGAAAGTAGCCGATCTTCGGAATCGCTGTAAAATTTTCGTCACTGAGTTTGATGATAAATTTGGAATTTTTTTAGAGACGACATCGTTAGTAAAAAATCGAAGAATTCTTAAAGCTTTACCATTGCATAAAACAAGAAAACTCATGTATAAACGATCATTTTCATTCAGGTAACAAGACACAGCTTACGTATATTTAATAATATCAAACGTCACTTAAGAAAGCAGTTTGCCATTAAACCTTTAGAATATATACGAATGAAGATGTGACTGGCAATGCAATATATCGTCTTACCCAGCAGCGTAATTGACAATCTGCAAAGCGACCTGCTCGGACAAGAGGAAATCATCGACCTCCTCCCGAGTCGTTGCTGTCAGCGGATAATTGTTGACGCACGTGTTACTAAAAATGGAGACAAGCGAGCAACCATGGACAGACATCGATTCCCAGAACACGTTGCGCAAATACGACGAGACTTTGTCTTGAGTCGAAACTTGTTCCTCGATATCTTGACGGAACTTCTCTCGTTCCAGTCTATCTTCTTCCATTCTGCGTTTCCTGTTCTCGCAATTCAGATCGAAATTTGATATCGGTAAACAATTGTCTTTTGATCGTTTCTCGTTCTCGTTGAGCAATTGCCTTACCTACACGGAGAAATATGTATATACATATAACCATGGTTAGGGTTGAATAGCATTTAAAAAAAAATAATAATCTGATTAGAGAAGTGATCAAAGTGAAATTTTGTTGTTGAATCAGAGTGAAAAGAAAGTCCGTTTTCCTGATTATTGCCTTACAATTAGACTACTTTTATAATCACTAGCACATATATTGCTACTGAAAAATTGCAAAGATTTTGCGATATGCTTAATGCGATACACGTGAATGTTGCTTGACAATTGCTTTTGTACTTTGTCCTTTAATGTTCTGAGATCCGCCATTATTGATTGTCGTAAAACACACGCCTCCTCTGTTTCTCTTCTCAATTTTTTGGCAGCTGCCATCTCCATCCATGTCTCTTCCTCCTGTGTATGTTTTTTGTTATCATCGATAGCGACGGAAAACAGTTGCAATTTTTCAAAGCCATTCGTTGTCGTCTGACTATCTTTGTCCAGCACCCTTGCAGATTCGATACGATTGCCTCTACGACAAAAGTTCATTCACAATTTTCTATTTACCTTGTAAATAAATTTATTTCAATTTAATTACAAGTAAGCGTATATTGTCTTAATAGTGAATGATCGAAGTCAAAATAAATGTAATAAAAACAATTATGTCACTCAGTCACTGTACCTTAATCTAGTGGCAACTAAATTTCCATTTCTTCCCAAGGAAATAATTATTTCCCCTAACATGATCAAATCTCTGGCTCCTCCCTCACTTCGATGATGGGGCATGAGAAAACCAACGACTTTCTGCAAATCAGTAGCATCTCGGATCATTACCAGTCCATCGTATCCGCAAGTTTGGACGCTGCGAGGAGTCGCATTTATCTCGATATTTCTCAGCTGATGCATGGTGCCGACAGCCTCGACAAGATTGAGTCCTTGATAATTTTTCTGCAGATTGTTTTCATCTTAACGGTGAAGCCTCACGTCACGATATAATGTAACATTTCTTTGGAAGATTTAGTCTTCAATATCTTTGAAATATTACTTGAAGTTCCAGGCGATGCAGTTGCTTGGATAAGTAAGGTACTGTCAGAATATCAATGCTCCTTCGCGGTCCATAGAAAAGGGATTTTACGGGCGCCAACAATTCAATAATGCATTCCACGCTCGGATATAATTCATCGGATAATTTGCAAGTATATACGATTATTTTGTTACCCACTGATGCCTTTTTATGAGTATTAGGGAGTAGTAAAATTTGCATGTTGTTCGCCTCGTTGTAAATTAAAAAATCTTCTATCTGCGAAATAAATGAAATTAAATTTATCGTATAATTACCCGATATGAAAACGTCTCAATGAAATTAATTGATATTCAATTAGGCGTCATCGAACCTTGATTTCAATGTTTATTGAACCTAGTACTTCCATCTTTTTCGGTTCACCCGTTTCGCCAATAATAAAAATGTGTCCACTGTGAGCTGCAGTGACACCTAAAGTTTCTCCTTTATCCGAGAATTTCACCGCGCATAAAGGTTCTCGGCAGAGGTGAAAACATTTCAGAACTTTTGGTTTGGACTTCTCGGAGAAGCTCACGAGAAGACAATTCCCGGTAGAGCTGCACGTTGAAATTATTGGTAAGTATGGATGCCGGTTGATACATACAACTGAAGGCAAATAGTGTTATGATTACGATTGCCAGTTTTGTAAACTTCGGAAGATCTATAGAAAGAGTTGCCATAAATTTACTCAACCTTTTCCGTGATGTTGCAGATTTAATGTGGTCACAACTTTTCCGGTGGATACTTCGAACACAGTCAAAAGCGAATGTTCATCGAGAACGAGAACTCGAGTTTTCAGCATAGAAATGGAGGACAACATTTGGTATGGCACGCCGCCACATGATATCACCTGAACACGAGGAGTATTTTCATTTTGCACCGTGATCTCTAGAATCTTTCCATTTTCCGTGTGTAACAAGACGCCATTTCTCAAATGATGAGTTCCGATGCGATTTGGATGAACATTTAATTTTATGAACCATACACAACACCACGTTTCGGTTATTTCGCTGGACGTTTTCCTGTAAAACTGTCGTGGAAATAATTTATCTTCGCAATCATCGCTATGTGCTTTAAATGAATTAAGACAAGATTAAATTTACACACGCTGACGTTACTGTTGCAATCCACGATGATAATACCGTTTCGATGCGTAACTGTTAAGGGACGTTTTCCAGAAGCTTTTGCCGTTTCCGATTTTAAAATCACATACTGTCGGTTTGTATCTGGCACGTAACACCACACGTTGCAGAATTCATCACAAAGAAAAAGATTACCTTCTGGCGACCAAGTTAGGGATGATATTTTGTTTTCCGTTACGCTGATTTCAACAGGGTGCAATTTTATAATCCTCGAGCACGCATTTATTTGGTACACCAATAATTTTCCGCTAGTTCTGGCGAATTGCGCAACGAGATGTGGTGCATTTAATGAACATCTAATTGTAAGTATATAATTGGACAGTGTATTTTCTTCATTTAATGTATATGTGAAATCATGTAATTAAATAAGGTCATTTAAATAATAAATGAACGAAAGATTCTGTATTTGTATACTCACAAAATGGTCTGCTCCAGATCATGAATTTTTGTATCCACTGTTGTAAGCATCTCGCCAGTTCTCCAAAGCCAGACGATCAATCTAAAGTCCAAGCAGGTTGTCAGACTGAGCAGATATTCTGTTCCAGCAAATGCACACGCCAAATAACCGTGTGGTCCCCCTTTTAGGGAGCAGCGAGATACGACTTGCACTCCTGGATAAGTGAACACTGATATTTTGGGACGTGATTTTCTTTCCACCACAGAAAACATTGGTACTACCTAAAAAAGTTTAATGTACTACAGGCAACTTACTGATATCTGACGTAAAACTTTCCTAAAATTCTGTATATATAACTTTGACAAAATAGATAATCAAACTTTACAAAGTTGAATCAATGCCAATGATCACTTCGTTCATGTGAATTTTAACGAAAGGGAAATGCGCTACTTAACTAAGATTACCCATAACATTGATAAAAATAAGTGTTCATAGTTTTCGTAACAGGAAACCTGTATACAATACCGAGTGTCCAGCAAGACACGATACCCCATCTCCTCTCTCCTTGTTGTCGAAACGCTCGATCCGTTCCTCCTTTGTGACAAGATGGAGAAAAGTTATATAAATCGAAGAAGCTGTAGCAATCACATCCTTTCCCAGGAAAACAAAGTCGTGAGGTTTTCCGTATTTTACCCATCTGAAAACAAGATTCGGTTTTAATCAATCCTTATTTTAAGATCTCTCATTTTCTTTTCTAGTTTCAAGATTGCACCTGGTATCCGTTGTTGAGAAGCGCATGAATCATCGGTATTTTAAACAACTTGTAACGAAAAATTCTTAATTTTAAGTTAAACGTTAACGCAGCAGTTCTGACGGGATCAAGATCCACGTGTCTTTGATTTCTCTGGCCAAACCGTGCGGATTGCTAAGGTATCGTTGCTTAGAAACGCAAGCATAACATGTATTGATCACGATGAGAAGGCAAAGGCTACGCTGCAAGAATTAGAAATTCGAAGCTCAGATGGCAGTATTACACGAAGTCCGTAATTAATTAATCGAAATTAACTCTTTCTAACATTCATTACATTTTGCAATTCGAAGTGAAGGAGGCTATTCGCAATTCTCGTCCACCTTTTCGACTAACTTTCCTTTCTTTTCACGTGCTTATACGTGACCATTGAAAAGCTCCAGATTTACTTTTCGTAGCTATGAAATTGTGGGTCGTAGAAACGCGCGCTGTCACTTACCAAAAAGGCGGAACTTTCGCTGCGACGACGGTCCTGCTGAGGTCAATCGACTTTTCGGTGAAGTCGACCAGAATAGAATTAGAAGTACTGCACTCGACAATCGTGGATGCAACATGTGAATTACAAGGAAACGTCTAGCCCTACCGGTCCTACCACTCACTTTCTCTCTACCTCCGAAAGGAAAAGTAGAATAATAATGGGAGACATACGACTGAGCACCGTAAGCAAAAGACACGTGTTCCTCGGAAACAAAAGTTTTATAAAACTTTCGGAATCCTCGCTGTTCTTCTCTAACAGTGCATACACAACGATTGCTGCAACGTAAACTAGTTCACTTATCGAAAACAGAAGCAGATTCTACTTAACGATTTCTAGAAGGCAAATATCACGGGTAGACGAAAGAATGCGGCTGAGTTAACAAGCAAGTGTGCCACTGGATCGAACAATCGTAGGAGGTTCGAAGGATGGCTGTAGGACCGTTATCGCAAGTACTGTCCGTCACATAGTAATGCGGCCCACGCCTTCTCAAACCCTCATTTCCTTTCGGCAGTTTCGCACGATACGCGCCAAAAATTCAGTCGGCGTACCTATTTAGTGGACGCCTCCTCCCCGTCTTTTCTTCAGAATTGCCCGTAATTAAACAATAATTGAATAATTGATGGAGTTAATCAACGATGAAGTTAGTCTGTTAGATCTTGCAAGATCTAACAGAAGGTAATACTATTCTTATACAATTGCGTATGATTAAATCCTTGCAAACGCAAGGAAATAATTTGCAAGTTCGTATTGTATAATGAATTAGTCATTTCGCTCCTAGTAATCAATAAAAATTGATTTGTCTCTTTATTGGCTAAAATATAGAGGTGCATGAAGCTAATTACACATTTACGAGAGTAATGCATTAGCTTGGAACTTCCGTTCCAAGTTCCTTCTCCTTCCACTTTTCTTCGAACGCAAAGAAGAAATTCGGGTAGAAAGTGGAAAAAGTCTGGGGATGGGATGGGTAAGCTCGCATGGAAACACAATGGACGATGGAGGGATTGGTTGGCGCGGCGGATTCGAACACGGACGCGTGGTGGCGGTGCCAAAGGTGCGCGTACAATGTGAAACAGTGACCCAATAAAACGGGCGTCTCTCGTGCCCCTACCTTTTGCTACCAAGGCATATATAGTAGCACTGAACGTGACGATTTTTTAATTCACCGCGCTTTATCGGCACCGGTCAGCCATGCCGTCGAAGACTGTCTTGTAAAGAGACGTTTCTCAGTTGACTTGTGTCGGTGGTTAAAGGATTAGCTCGTGGGATTAGAGATTAGGGATAGAATTGTGAAGAAGTGCAACGGTGAGTGATATTTTCTTGGTATTGGTCGAACGTGAGGTGGAAGGCTTCGATACGGGGTAAATGTCAAACCCCTAAACCTGTTTAGAAAAGAGGAGAACAGTTTGCAAAGAATAGATCGATTAGAAGGGTTGAAGAAAAATTTAGTGGCACAATCGTTCATAAACTTATAAGGATTCTTTCCCAGAAATCGCCTTTTTTTATACGGCTAAAGACAGTGTGCAAAATAAGATTCTTTGAAGTGCTCTCAGTAAATAAGGAATAGACTTTTAACAGAAATTAGTGAAATTAGGTTGGATAATTCGTTTCACAATTTACTACGATCGATTGTTTCTCTTGTGAATTGACTTCTTGTGTTGATTCGGTTCCTCGCGAACGGACACATTCGTTAATCCGTGTCAAGATTAATCGAGTTTGGTGGAGAAATTGCAATCGACGTGAAAATCAAGTGATCGCAACTCTGGAAAAGGGCGAAGACCGCTATTCGCTTAACATGCACGTCGCTCCTTCGTCGCATTTCGTATTCAAGAGGGCAAGAGACCCGCGTGTCGTCGCTTTGAAAGTCGTATCGCGTCACATTTCTGCGGTTCCGTTCTCTTCCCCTTTTCCTAATGGCGTCAGACCGCGCGACGTTAATTCGACGACCGAAGAAATGTGTGCATGCACATCCTAGAATACTCATGCTACTTCCTCGTACGAGGACAGATCGTGAAAGGGGGTTTACGTGGTAGTCATTAAACTAATGTTCGATGACAATTTCTTAGAATATTCATTAGAATAAGTACTGCACTACCAATCGGTTGTCGGTAGTCCTCCTTAATAGTTTAGACCTAATAGTTGTATCTATTCGTAAATCTTCTGTGTAAACGTTTAATTTGGAAATGTTCCAGAATGTCCAAGTATGTTGTCTTAAAAACGATACTTCAAAATTTTAGTGACGAAGAACGACAGATCTTTCAACGATGGGAAATGCAGGAGATCAACGATGGCAAACCATTTCCTTGGTGACCTTCTCGATTCTCCTGGTCTCAGTTGCCTCTCTACAGGCGCCTCAATCGCGGTTGCCGGCGAATCACAAAAATAATTCTGACTCTTCCACCCTAAAAATGGAACCCAGAGATTCGGAGGCTGTCAGTCTTGACTTGGGCAAACAAGATAAAGCGTCTTCGACTACTGATCGTATTAGTACAATTACTTCCAAGGTTAGAAATATTTCCACTACCGAGATCCCCAGGATCCTTGTATCTCAGGAACCAAAAAGGGATATCCAAAAGGACATACGTCCATATTCGCCGATTAGTCCTGATCACCGAACCTGGAAGAGCGTCAAAGCTGGTACCAAGAAGGACAGTTACCTGGAGGCATTGGAGCATTCTCACACAAGCAAAGATCCCAAAGAAGGAGTGGTCCAAGTTGACGGAAAATCAATTAGACCGAAGTCCATCAGAAGAGAATACGTTCAAGGTCCTGTTTATCACGCTGATGCGGAGTACGGGGCGCCAAAGAAACCTGAAACTGTTTATGGTGCACCCAACGGTCCTTCGGGAAGCGTTAAGAGTCCTAGAATCATTTATGGAGGTCTCAGTTCCTCTCAGGACTCTTACTCGTTTAACCCAAGCGACACTTACTCCTTACCAGTGCAATCTTCAGTGGACTTCAAGGATCATGGGAGTTACGGTCCACCGTCCCCTGTTTATGGTGCGCCTCACGGGAGTTACGGACCACCTAGTAAAACTTATGGTCCGCCATCTTATCAGCAACAGTCCTATGGAACCCATGGCAATTCTTACTTGCCACCCCAGCAAGGTGAGGGAAGAGGTATCGTATTACCGCTGTCATAACTTTTGCACTGCTCTCTAGTTTTTCGTTAAATTGTTCATTTCGATTAGCACCAGCGGTGCTCAGTGGTGAAACATGTAAGACTGTAAATGCTGCTTCGATCTACTTTACGAATTAACGTGGTACTAGAAATCGATGAACCGTGCGGAATACTAATTATTTAGACGAAGCGAAGTAGTTTGAGATCTTGAAAGAAGAGAGACGAACGTGCGGACGTTTCTTCGAATTCATGTTTATTCAGTAATGCGAATAGACGAGAAATACAAGTTACTTAAGAATTAAAAAAGATATCAAAAGAAAAATCACAGATTTATTGCCACGAGCTAGTAACTTTCCAAGGTCCATCGTCTGGCGGTTTATATGATGCTACTCAGACGGAAATGACCCATGATTATAGTAGATGATAATTTCCGCTAACGTGCTACCGTTGAAACATTGATTTGATAAATTTACATTTGCATCCCTGTTACATGTTTTGAACCAAAATACATTGTCGCATTTAAAATTTTCTTTTACGTTTACAGCCTATGGGCCATCCCATGACTCAGGATATGGTGCCCCCTACGCAATTCACGAGGAACCTCATCTTCCTATACCCAGCATTGATTTCTCATGGCCATTTGCCCTAAAGCTTAATGCCTTCACCCTTGCGAAGATTCTTCTTAAGCTGATAATCTTCAAGATGATAGTCAAATTCATAGCCGTCATTTGTTTATTACTCTTCATACCAAAATTGGAGTTCATTAAAAAGAAAATTGTCAACAAAGGTGGGAGCGGAGGTGGTAGCCACGACGACGACGACGACGACGACGACGATGACGAGAGTCGTAGCTTCTCCCGTGGTGAGTTTTCTTGCAACTGTTACAAATTTTTAATGATTTGTCGAGGTCGTGCGTCCGGCAACATTCTTTAAAATTTTTCATCAATCGTTTCTACATGTTCTTGATTTTTTGTTTCGTATACTTTTACCTATATACATATAATCTGTTCTTCATTCTCGTATTTTGGGCAACAGTCTGCACTTCTTTTTTAATTCTCTAATAACGGCGAATGTATTCATTGATACCCGACGCTCTTTCACCCTCAACCTTGCATCAATGGTCTTCCGCAGATTTTCTCGATAAATCTTCTTTTTTTGTTCCTTGAAACGGAACATTCGGTAATATGCACCATTTTTTTTCTTCTATTACATAAAGTTTTGCCAGTGATATGCGATCTTAGTCGGCATGCGATGTGTGCTCTGAATCGTCTCCGCCCTCCTTTTGTTCAACAGATTCTCCCGTGTTGCGCAACCGGGCGAACAAGTTTTCCCTCCGGGAACCATTAACCGGTTACGATACGATCTCGCGGTTCAGGATTAGTTCGGTTGTAAAGACTGTGTCCTGGTCGTGTGGGTCTTTACGAAACTGCGTCGATACGAAGTCGGGACGCGTGCTAATCTCATAAGAGTGTCCATGTAACGATGCACAGATGAGATAAGTATATTACGTGGGATTAAACGTAATGGCGCTTTTATGGAATTAGATGATGTCGTTGCCGGATGATTGCGCGTCTGCTAAAAATTGCGATCTCTTTTATCAGCTTAAATTACCTATTCCCTTGAAGAAAGAATTCTCAGTATACACGACGTTAAACCGATTCTTTACAAATCGTTTTTCTAATTCACGTTTGGGGCTAACAAGAACAGAAATAATGAAAACGATGCTTGTAATGACGCATATTATTGAATGATAATCCGTAGTAAGAAAATAACTCACATGGATCCCGCACTTTGTATATTTTTTTTAGGTGATGTCATGAGGCGACGATTGAATCTTTTGACATCGTTAGTGTTGGAGTCAGTTGAAAAGTACGAAGTGAAAAACGACGAAGAAAGGTCAGTAAAGCCAACCGCTGAGTGTGACAGCATCGTGTGTAGAATTCGTAGGACACTTTTCGCTAGCGACACCTGGAACGATTATCTACGATTATTCAAAAGTTACGTCGTCGAGGAGCGGCAAATTGCACAGCAAAAAACAAGTTGAACTTTACCAAAAGATGGAAAAATTGTGTGGAGAGTAGTGCATATGTTATTTATTTATTTATAACTAATTTATTTATTTATTAAATAAAATCGACGAGCGAAGACCTCTTTGCTTAATTGTTTTCTAGTGATGCACATTGTTCATTTAGTATTTTAGATATCATCGACCCTGGTTGAGTATAATCGCGAGAAATCCATAAGTTCTCTGTTTTACGTATTAAAATTGTGCGCATAGAGTTTTTTTCAACAGTAACCCATAAGTCTTAAGAAGGAAGTCAGTTCGCCTCGTCTGTATTTTCCATCATGCCTGTAACTCACAATGACGATATGTGTTACATAGGACGAAAGCGTGATTAAACTCGCTATAATATTATCCCGTAATCCGGTACTTCATAATCTTAGCCGTACAACTCGCGTTCCAGAATTTAATACGAAAATATATTGTTCAATTATTCCATCGCATCAAAACGCGAAGGTCTTTCCGATCATTCCATTTCTCGTCTCGGAAATTCACAGATTAAATTTGCACAATCTCCAAACTTGCCTGCAGGGACACCAATAGAGCTGTTACCGGCGCTCGCGGTTAGCAATTATTCGTAATTGGCTGTAACAACGTAATATCGTAGTATTGCGAATCAATGGAAGGATCGCTAATAGGAGACGAGAGAAGTAGATGAAAAGACACGGTGTCTCCTTGAATCGATTGAAATTTAAGCTGACTGTTGTGCCTTTTGTTACGAGAGGTGCAGCTGCAACGCAGCAACTACAGCGTTTAACAGCTCCAGCTCTCGTTCAACAGCGAGAGAAAACAACGAAGACAACTTATTTCATAATTGATCGTGATTCGTTGCGAAAACAAAATGCACGATTTAAGTTACAAAGACAGGAAATTCATCACACGTGCACTCGTATTTTGTCTTTCACTCCCTCCTTCTTTCTCTATCCCTGGTTTTGCCTCTCCTCTTGACGTCCATCCCCACTTCTGTGCAAATGAATTTAAGTCAATTTCCTGGGCATGGCCCATATACATGTATGTCATATATCTGTTCGGACAAAGAAAGAAGAAGAGATAGGCAGACCGATTAGAGAATTGAGAGAATAAGGAGAGGGGAGGGGCGGTGGAAGGGAGTAAGAGAGAGAGAGAGAGAGAGAGAGAAAACCTCGCATAGGATTGATGGGACCGTCTTCTTGCACGAGATACATAATTATAGACCATCATGGTGCAATCTAATTCTCCAATTTGTTTAAGCAATTAATGGGCTTCGTTGTTTACAATTCAATCAGTCCTGTCAACCATAATCAAGAACATCAGCATCTCAACGCGACACGATGTCGTAAAGCACATCTCGACGAGCCTGACATATTTCATAGGTGGGGGGTGGATGTAGTAATTGGTTATAAACATCGGGTGTGAAGTACTCTGTACTCTGAGTCCACCTTAAATAGCCATCAGTCAGTAGCAAGCAACATCAGCGGTAGTAGTCGCAAATTGAATCGACCGAACCCAGCGCCAATCGCCTAATTCAACCAGTGTAGATTAATCAATCATGCATTCGGCCGTCATCTTTGGTGAGTACATCAATCTCGTTTCCTACAATGCGTTCACGAACCTTTTTATCTCACCTTTTATTTATGGAAATATGCTCTTTGTGTTATGAATGCAATTCAAACGATGCTCACCAGATGGAAAGAAATGACACAGTGACAACAATGACACAGTAAAAGTACTTTATCATCGGTTTACTCTTACGATTGACAATTGTTGACGACGTGTCTGATCGAGCTACGGATGACGTCTTGTAGACTTTTTGCAGCTTTTCTGTTTTTAAATATAAAAGCAGTTGTGGAAAAGTTTGACGAGTAATGGCATGTCACGAGAACATTTTTCATTTGCGAGTGGAGGTCCTACGGACAGACAGGACGAGAATATTGCGAAATATCATCAAGGATTTCGGACCTCAGATGGTCGCGACGTGAAAACCTGTTTCGCAGTTGCCCTTCTTCTTCTGCCCGAGTTTTTTCTCTTGCGAGGATCGTGGACAGGCTCCTACTCCCCAATTCATATTTAATATCGTATACGCAGGACACTGACGTGCATTTACGTACGAGTATAAATCAAACCATTTGTCTCAACGGATGCAACATTTTTTGTAAATTATTTATTGCAATACATGACACACTTGTAGAGTTAGAAATTGCTTTAGGAGATTAGAATGACAGATAATATTAACAAAATGGTTTACTACGAGCATACAAGTCGTCTCGCAGCTCATCATTTCATTATGAAACGCGTTTGATTCACTTGGCTTTATCAAAGGAGAGTGAGTATTAAGCCTCCATCATTTTTTAACTATCCACTTAGGATCTGTCGAGTGCCGTAGGCAAGAACGTGCAATCACAAATTATATCGGAAACGAAGAAAGAAAGGAGAGAAACGTCATTCTGTAAAAAAGAAATAAAGACTTGCAACGTCGTAATCACAGTGCCGACGTCACGACACTTCCGAACCCAACTACGAACCTTAATCACATTTGACGCGCAATCATCCAATGGAGAGACGAGAATTAAGGCCATCGAGAATCTGTGGCCACAGCGCACAAATTGTCTGTCCTCAAATTCGCACGACATCGACACCTTGATTATCTTCTTCTTTTTGCCACGCTTGCCTTGAAAGCCCACTGAACAATGTTTACTGTTTGGGTGCTAATAAATTGTCGTGCTTGTGCGCGCACGTGTGCGTGTATACGTGCCGATGCACGTGAGTCAAGAAAGCGATTACTGACAAGGTAGCGTGGAGCGAGTAAGGAGCAGTGTCTCGGCATTTTAAGAAAAATATAAAATTTTGTCGAGCAGTATACTACATTTCTTGAAAAAATGTCAATCGAAATTGAATGTTATTCTTAAAATCAACAATATTTCTAGCGGATATATTTGACTTGTACTACTTGTTAATTCTTCTAGTTTGTGTTTTTTACAAATCTTATTTTTGTCTTGAATTCATTTTCGTTTTTTACGAATAGCATTTGCGTTTGGCTGTGTGTACGCATTTGGGAACGTTCACGCCTTGCCGACTTCAACCGGCTCTCTGACTGATGAAACTATATCAGCCCTTACGATGAAAGAAGTAAAAAAGTATAAGAATTTCAATCATAGCCACGTACCTGACGCCGTGGCTGTAAGCAAGGTTGCATTTGCCTTGCTCGAAGCTTTCGGGGTCAAGGACAAAGTTTTCGACCCCGTCTGTATCTATGATTCTGAGGACTCTAACTTTCGGGAGAGCTCGTACCCTTCACAATGTATGGTCGACATGATAAATTGCATGCTTGGCACAAGTAAGATGAATTCTTTATTCGTTCAATTTAATGTATTCATTACGATTGTGTATATGTGCATATATCCGATTAATTATTTGAGTTGGTATTGTATTGGGTGTATGCATAATTCCGTAGCGAAAATTGAGTACATTCCTGTCGGAATTTCGCTACGGAATAATGCATAGACCCAATAATAAACGCACTCGCTATGCGATGCATCGTAAATCATAATTTTTCTTTGTCGGGATCATGTAATCTTTTTCCTCACGGTCAGCAAATTTGATTTTTCTCCACTCTTCATTTCTCTTGCAGAATTTGTAGTAAAGAACAAGGGTATGTGTTCCGAGTTTGGGGTGCCTCAGAGTCGAACTACCGATGGAGACGATTCATTGATTATTCCCGTCAAGTAAGTCGCTAATAACCGTACATACAATAATTAACACACTTAGGTGACAGGTGCAGGCTCTTAAATGAACGACCGTGTGGCACTATCTTACAGCACACTTTCCTGATACGTAGCTTAACAGTACTAACAATGAATGGTTATATAAACATACAAATTCTACATTTCAGGTAACAGGGAGATGGACTAATTTAAATGGCGTGGATTTACGACGTTGTCTGCCGTTTAAAAATTGCACAATGGAAAGAAATACATTATATCATGCGACAATGAATATGTGAACAGGCATTTATCAATAAACGAGTAGAATTTGCAGTTTTTTATGCGTATTCTTCATGAATCTCGGAATGTTCTGGATTCGCGTGTGCGTCACTAGAAAATTGTCAACTTAAACTTACTCACAAATGGTGCATGTTATTCAGTGGAAAAAGGCTGGAACCGTAAGGCAAGTATCTAGCGCGCCAGAAGATATGCAACCGTCAAACACAGCGCGGTAAAGAGGTTTGCCAGCTGTTCACTTTATCTGTACCGTGCACTCTACGTGGGTACGTCTGATGTCACCAGATAAGAGAAATCTCGAGACGGTACTTCAATTGCTTATCACTTCAGAAACTTCTAAAAGCGAACCAATCTATTTGTTAGGTAACAAGAATGATAAGTAAAAGTAAATGCTTCGTCGACATGTACCTCGGGTAGAGTATTTGAAGTATAAGCGGAAAAATTAACCCTTTCGCTACTACGGACAACTATAGTTGCCCTCCATAAAATGTCAATGATATACTACGGGCATATGATATACTATATGATATAGTTGCTCTGCATAAGATGCCGCGTATTATACAATACCAGTGCCAGATTTGCGATGTTGGCCTATGTGCAATACCATGTTTCGAAAAATATCATATGCAATACCGTTATTAAAGTTATTATTATCATTGAATTATATTGTATTATATAATACTGGCTGTAACCGGCCACGCGTTGCTGTAGCTCAGTGTGGTTAAATAGAAAAGAAAACAATTATTTATAGATGATAGTTGTGCCCCGCGGTTTCATCCGCAGCTTAATTTAAAAGAAATCGGATTATTTATAAATAATTTCGAGTACTTCGGCATAGACAATATTTTTAGTCATATTTTCGTGTGATATTAGTTTTTGCTTGGCACCTAAGGGTCGTAGCGTGATGTTAATAGCCCATAACCTTCCTCAAGAATTGGGCTATCAAATGCAAAAAGAATTTTTCAAATCCGACTGATAGTACCAGAGATTAGCGCGTTCAAACAAAAAAACATCAAACTCTTCAACTTTATTATATTAGTATAGATTATTTGATTTCAAAGTGTAATTAAAAGTGAGCGTGTTTGAAAATTATAAAAACCCTGTTCCGAGAAAACTTTTTTCTTTAAAAACAGTGTCAAAGCAACGTGAGTTGCAGTGAGACGTAAACGCGCTGATAATCTTTCTAATGCACTGTGCACACTTTTGGCGCGGTGTCTCGTTCAGCGTGAGTGTCGCGCAGAAGACACCGCTCCTAACGAAAGGGTTAATATTCCTCATTTTTTGCAATTGCCCTTGCATCTTTCCTTTAAGCTATGAAATAATCTTCATCTTCCATACTTATTTTGAAACTTTTCCACTAGTATTAACTCGTGCAATAAATAAATTTCCCGTTGGTAAAAATAGTAGAACAGAAATCCTCTTCTTAAGTGTTATCTCGATGCATGGCAAGGGAAGTGCCGCTCCATTGTTACCCAATCTTCTTCATAATCATTGTTTACGTTCAATTAATAAATTAATAAAGATCGTAATGAGGATGCTGGGACGGCGGAGGTGCGTCGAGGATGAGGGGAACGGATACACGTCCCTCAAGTTCAGTCAGTTCGGCTTTGCGATCAAACATGTCGATTTTCTCGTTCTCTGTAGTTTCCATTCTTACTATTTGTTCTCTTCTCTCGTCATTTATTTTGTGCGGAGCGAATGTGTGTTCGGAAATTTGGCGCTCTTGTTTAAGTACCAATCTCGAGAGACCAGCCACAAGCTCTACGACATTCTTGGAGGACGTGGAGAGTCGACTTTCGAGTTTGGAGAGGAGGCTCAGAGCTGTCGAGCAACCTGGTGAATATATTTAATTTTAGTACAATTGCATATCACTGCAAGTGCGCGTCTAATAAGGTTTCTTCTGTGTTATATTTTCTTATTTCTTATGCGTAATCCTGCGGACTATAAGTCGCCCACTACACTAAGGACGTTATATTTTTCATTAGTTTTTCCGCATCTCGAATACGGTTGTACATTATGTTTACCATTATAAGATAAACACAATTATTTACTTGAGAAAGTTCAGCATAGTTTCTTACACTTTGTTGTGGGTAAATGGCATATTCCTGTTAGATATATGTGTCACGATTATGGGGATATTTTATCTAGATTGCGTATGTATAGTTTAAATGAACGAAGGAGATTTGCGGATCTTCTGTTTCTGTTTAAAGTTCTTCGTGTGGATATCACGTGTCTTTCGATCCTTGCTCTTTTTAATATTAATGCCAAATGTGGTACGTCCACTAGAGAGAGAATTTGAATGACGTAATAGTTTATTCGTCAATGGTTTTTGGAATTTACCAGTGAAGAGGTTTAACCGATTGATCTATACAGTGTTGAATTCTGGATCATATTTGCAGTATGGCAAGTTGGAATGAAGGAAGAGGATTGGGAAACATGCGCCGAGGGTCCCTGCAGATGCAGTCCGGAAACAAAGACGTTGTCTTGTTGGCGCTACGGATTACTGGATGTGCCACCTACGCAACTAGTACCCCACGATGTGTTGGAATTGTAAGAAATTCTACAGTTTATCGTGAGTGTTGATGCACGATTTTATCCAGAATTGCCGATAATTTGCCAATTTTGGAAATCTATGAGTATATATTTATCGATTTGAAAATTTAGAGATCTCGGAAGCAATCAGTTGACTGCACTGCACAGGGACACTTTCGTGGATATGACGCAACTAAACCATTTGTAAGTCTCGCGTGTCGTACCTGTTTGTTCGAAGGAGTTTGTGGAATCTACATAAATGTGTAACAGAAATATGTGAATATTTAATAGCACGTTCTAGCGAGAGTGGCGGTTTGTACCGTACATCCTTCGCTTTCAGGGATTTGAGTAATAATCTCATAGAACATCTTCCCTCGAATATTTTCTTTTCCTTGCATGGTGTCACCCACGTCAGAGTTAGCAAGAATTTACTGAGGGAACTTCATCAAAGTCAATTCGTGAGAACGCGCAATCTTCGTATTCTGTGAGTAAATTTGTTTATAAATAATCCATAATTGTGATTGGTCCATAATCCATGTTAATGCCCCAAATTGATGGTGCTTTCGGATACTTTTTGTTTTGCAAATGGCACAAAATAAATAAAAAATCCACCTTAAGGTAATAAGCGCTTATCGAACACCATTCGCGAATTTTTGTTTTTATTATTGGACATAAAGTGGTTGCTCGAGCCTCCCACGATAACACAGTTTCCGTTGACCAGTATGATAAAAAAAATATCGAAAAGCAACATCAGAACACCCAAGGTGGCATAATCCATTAAAAGCAGTGTGGACATTTCTACACTAAATTATTGCCGTGACCCATTCCTCGTTTGATTTAATTCGACAGTAATGAAAACGATGGTACAGTAGGGAAAGTTCAATGAAACTGACGTAATTGGATTTATCTGTGTTCTGTTCGATTGCTTTCATTCGGTGATGCTGTTTTTGTAACGCTTTTTCAATGCATACGTTATTTGTTTTAACATAGGGACGTCTCATCGAACAAGCTGCGAATTCTACCGAACAATCTCTTTCTGACTAACAGCATTTTGGTCCGGTTGGATCTTTCGATCAATCATATCGCCACTTTGTCAGTGAATGTCTTTCAAGGATTACGCAATCTCGAAGAGCTCCTATTAACGAGGAATCGTCTATCCTTACTTCCCAATGGCGTCTTTCGGGACTTGGAGAATCTCAGATTGCTTAGATTGGACGAAAATTGTTTGAAGCAGCTGCCGGTTGGCTTATTCGATGGTCAGAGTGCTCTAAAAGAACTTTATCTGCGTGGGAATCTTTTAACGGAGATCAGCAAGGGTCTATTGAAAGATTTGAAGCAGCTGCTGGTTTTGGAGCTGTCGAGCAACAAGATAGAACGTGTAAAGGCATTGAGTAGACTCTTTCAGAACACTCTTCTTCAATTCTCGTTATAAATATTATTTCAGATTTATAGATCACATCGTATTCACACGTTTTCGTAAGCAAATTTGCTTTCACTGCTACAATATGAGTAGATGCAATACAAACAAATTATTCAAATAAATTAAAATTCTCGAGTAATCTACAGTGTGCGTCGATTGTAAACTATTTCCGATGGGATCGACGCTCGAGTGCCCACGCAAAGGATCTGTACTCAGAATTATCTTTTCGCTTTGCTAGCTAGACGAGAACGCATTTCAAGGATTAACTTCGCTAATCGAATTGCAACTCGGCCAGAATCATTTGAAGTTCATTTTACCTGGTGTTTTCCGGAAGACCGTGGCCTTGGAACGATTGATTCTTTACGCCAATGGTTTGGAGACTCTAGGAAGCGGTACATTTCGTGGTCTATCGAATCTCACGTCTTTATTTCTGCATTCAAATCGTCTGAGAGTCATGCACGCGAATTTATTCAGGGACACGCCAAAACTGCAAAAGTTGTGAGTACAATTGCGCAGAGCACCTAAAATCTCTCGTTCTATGGAACTCAATTCAGTGCAATTACGATCCTTCCATTGACCCTGTATCGAATAAATGTTCGATACGCCTTAAATGTTGTTCTGAGAATTAATCAAGATTTAGATAATTAGAAAAATATGAATAGCCTGCATTTACAGTGCTATCGAAGACTTCGTTCAAGCAGTGACTGTTTCAGGCAACTCGAGGCGAATTATTTGTCCTACTTGCCTGTGGGAATCCTCGATGCAATTCCCAACGTGCAGCAGTTGCGACTAGCACGAAATCCCTGGCACTGCGACTGTGCAGCTTCGTACTTGGCCATGTGGTTACAGAAGCGCTGTCTCGCCCTGATGAATTCCACGAACCTAGAATTTATCACGTCGCCGTTGAGAGACAGCGTGAATCTTTGGGACTTGGGAGCTGGAGCTGTGTGTAGGGGCCCAGGAACCCTGGGAGGAAGATTGTTGTTGCAGGTAACGTTCCACGAGCTGTGCGAGGGCCAATGGGCCTCGATGAAGGGCCTCGTTCCACGCCTTCCCGTGGATGTGAGCGTCACCACGCCAACGGACACGGTAAGACCGTCGAATGTAGTTGTTCGAAGTCTATTCAACGATTACGAAGAGCGCGTCGAATCCAAAAAGACTATTGTACTAGGTCTGGTCTCCTTTGATAGTTGAAAACTCATTCTTCCAATCCGGTAGAATGTATGTGTCTTCTCGCGTCTTTCGCAATCAGTTCGTCGATTTAGTTGCATGTAAGATTCGTAGACTATATTCTACTTCCAAACACCTAAAACTTAAATACAGTTCTCTTTCTCACGAACGATCAAACTGCAGTCTGTTTTTATTCCACAGGTTTAACGCTCTTTCTACAATTGTCGTGTATTGGACTTGAGTATTTAGCAGCAGTAAGAAGTACGAGACCGACGATGGTTGTCCAACACACCGAAGATCCGTATGACGACTCGACTATCGGATATTATCTACCCTCATTTTGAGCATTAGATTTGCGAGTCCCTCACTCTATTTGCGACTATACTTGGGAGCCGAAGGAAGACCATGAACTTTTGCGAGACGCCCAGACGCCCAACGATAGCGAGTGTCGTATTTCTTGCGTGCCTATCGAAATTCGCTCTTTCTCCTCGAATTTACATCCGCTTCGCGCTATCTTACGAGCGACAGAACTGATGCTTAATTAATTATCCGACGATACGCGCGTAACGCTATTAATGGAGAAAGAGTAAAGGAAGGGAGAATACAAGAATCGTCTTTGCATACAATCACGGACAGTGGCACAACGAACATTAGGGAAGTGCTAAATTTAGAAAATTTATAAATTTTGTGAAAACATAGAGTAACTCTTCCTGAACGCGATTCTCTTTTTTGGTGCGGTCTGAAGGGGTGAAATCACCCTTTAAAGAAAGATCGATTATTTATTTCTCCCCGTATATTTGCAAAATGGAAAGAAATGCTCAATGTTTTCTCAATGTTTCAGAATTTTCTTCATTTAACAGTTCTATAGCGTTCGTTGTTAGTGATAAATGTACATTAATATGCATCTGTTACTCGTGAAGGAGCCGAGTGAAGGATCTTTTATGAAAGAGAATAATGTAATTTACTGCGAGGCTCGTACGCGCGCGGCTGGATGTTCGATTTCTCGTTGGAAGACTACACCGAGCTCTTATCGAGTCGCGACGAGTTAAGAAGTGACTTCCTCGCGACTGTCAACAAAATACTGCAAGACGATATAATAATAGCATTGACTTCATTTCTTCCTTCCGAAACCAAAACCAACTAATTATTTATAGTTATTTATACGCGCGAATGGACCATAAAGCAGTCGAATTTCAATGTAAAACAAGTGCATCGATCTTCAAAGACTCTGTTAGCCAATCTTTGTAGCAAAATCTTGCTTTTTCGCAATGAAATTTTTAAATACTGTCAAACCTGACTAAAACGGACTGTCTATAGGAGAGAAACTTGGACAAATGGAAAATAAATTTCGAAGCAGAATAATTTTCTGTACACAGATCACGCGTAAAAATTTAAAAAAAAACACTAGCAGAACGATCGTATTCCGTTCCAAGGTAGGTTTTACCGTACTTAAATCAGCAGGTTCATTAATTTATTCCCAAACACGAGTCCCAATTTCCAACAATCGATCGCATCGCTTTGAAGGCGTGGCGCGTAAATGCTGGACAGTTGTGCGCATGCGTAATCGCGGGACGCACGCGCTATCCTACTTATCGAATGTGCGATGGTAGCACGTGTGAAGAAATCGCGGGCTCCTTTCTTCGAGGTACTCACGGGCAACGGGAGCGGCGCAAAAACACCCACCATTACAGTGGGGACCTAGCGACGCGCGCAGGCAGCTGTGCTCTGGTGGTGGATTCTCCTTTCAGTATGCATTCCGCTATGGCTGGACCGAGTAGCGGTAGTAGTCGCAGCACCGTTAAGCTTCTCGAGGATTTTCTGATAATACTCAGGGAGGAGAGAGTATTTGAGGACACGGACGATGCACCCGTGATACGTTTCTTGCATCCCAAAGAACTTCAGGTGAGTCGACACTTCGATCATCGTATTTTACTTTATGCGCGTGAAACATTTTTTTAGGCTCACGGTCGTCAGTTTCGCGAACACTTCGTTGGTAGTTGAGTGATAGTGTGGTGTTCCGTTGCTGTGTTGCATTCCGATCGACGTGGCCGGTCGCATGTTTGAAAGAAACAAACTCCGTGCTTTGAGCCCGTGTATCGATTCAGCGCCTCGATCACCGGATGCTTTACGCCGTAGCGCACACTGCACCGTGCTTGAAACCGTCGATAGGTAAAATTATCTGTTTTCGTCTCGCGTTCACGCCGAACTGCCGATAGAAATCGCCGAATTTTAACACTCGCGCTACGGAATATTTGTCGAACGGGCGAGAGAACGCGAGTGGCTGAAATTCCGTATTTAAGCAGCGCTTTGCGCGATCACATTCTCGAGCAAAATATTTAACCTTTTGATTATAGCGCCACGATGCTTTTACGTAAACGATATCATAAGCGATAGGCAAAATTCCGATGTGATTATTTGAGGTATATCTACATAGGTCAGGATTTTGTCGACTACCCCGGCCGTATCGGACATATTCGCAAGTAATGTTAACGATTATATTTTCCGAGGAAATGCAACGTTGAGTAATGACAATCATTTAGTTACCACACGTTTCAGTGTCGTATGTCGGCCGACGAACCCGTCTACAGTAAAGATTGATTATCAGACTACGTTCTCGAAGAACTTTGACACTCCGCATCTCACACTTTTATTGCTATCGCTTATTAATCATTGTCGTAATAACCGTCCGGTAATTCACATGGACTAAAATTAAATTTCGGGGTTCGAATTCTCGTATACGAGATTAAAAAAGACGAGATTATTTAACATAATTTCCATGGATTGGCATTTGAAACTTCTGTAGTGCCTTTTTCTGTCCTCACTTTAAAAGATTCATTTAAACTTTCCGTAATGCATCTACTCCGCACGAACCATTGCTGCACGGTGGAGTCTGGCTACTTTCACTTCATTTCCTGTGCAATTTAAGCCACTTGTAAAATAGGATTTCTCTGAACGTGATTCTCAAAAAAATACTTACCATATTAATTTATACACGATGTAATTCTACATTGTATCTGAAATTAGTTTATTTTCGTATATGCTTTTGTGGAGCTACTTTTTGTAGTGCGGCTGCATGACTGTTGCGCACGGCTACATAGGAGCGATTTACGCACCTGCCACTGGGGGAAGAGTGGAGTATACGTGCATGTGTCTATATTCACGACCTTTCGATAAGGTAGCTTCAAACTAGTGGCAAAACTCCAATTATAATTTCTCTTTGGAAGCAGCTAATTTCTATAAGATCTTTTCGCTTTTACATTTTATACTATAATGAAATTGATATTCGAGAAACAGCCACGTTTCTTAGAACTTTCGATTTATTTCAGAAAACCTTCTCGGTCGTCCTTGGCGAGGATGCCGCCAGCAACGAGGAAATCCAAGATTCCATACGTCAAATTATTCGCTACTCCGTCAAAACGTTCAGTCCCCACTTTCACAATCAGCTCTACGCGGGAGTGGACGAGTACGGGCTCGTAGGATCTTGGCTGACAGATGTGTTTAATACGAGCCAGTAAGAATAAAAAAAAAAACATATCTCTGAGACGTTTACGTGGTAGCCTCGGGTTAATGGCACACGGTGGGTGTTTGCGGGTTATCGTACGCGGAAGTAAAATACGTCTGACGAGTGGGCAGAAAAAAAGGAGATCAATGAAAGAACAGAATGTTATCGTTAGAGGAATGCAGAGTGCACGACTGGGGATGGTCCAGTGATGCGGTCACGATAGAATATCACTGAAATCCCTGCCTTTGTCAGTTTCATGTGAATTTCATTGTTTCTCAATCGCAGCGTAGATAAGACGTTCTTGGACCTACCTCAAGCTTCTCCGAGATTCCTTTATTGCGATACTTGGCGTTTACCCTAGTTACAGATATCACACTTCTCTCAGTCTTTGATCATTTTAAATAATTTCTCTCGATACTTGGCTAAGGTTTAATACCAGAGCAACTTGCACGTGTGCTAGAAAAATCCGTGTCATTGACCTGTCAATTAGTAAATGTCAATTAGTAATGCCTTACCTAACATGAAATAGGTATACGTTCGAGGTAGCCCCGGTGTTCACCATGATGGAGCGAGAAATCATCGAAAGGTCTTTGGAGCTGGTGGAATATCCACCAATGCCCGATGGGGACGGGATATTGTGTCCAGGAGGAAGTCTCTCCAACATGTATGGAATGGTACTGGCCAGATATCGAATGTTGCCGGACGTAAAGACGAAGGGTGTCGCAGCTTATTCACCTTTGGCTTGTTTCTCCAGCGAGGGCGGTCATTACTCGATCATGAAAGGAGCACATTGGTTAGGGTTTGGTACCGACCACGTGCACAAGGTACTGAAAAGATTCTTCTAAAGTGACCTGGTTTCCTTATTACTTCCTACTCTTAGTCTCTCACGAGTTCATCGCAAATGATTAATTTCACTGCGCGCGACTTACGCGGACGAAGAAAGTCTTTTAATCGATAATAATTAATTGGAGCAAATAGAAATTTGTTGAATGGATTTAGTTATATCGTCATACGAAAATCGTTGCGATTTACTTTATCCGGTGTGTTTTCTTCTTCGGTTATTTGATGCCGTTGCTTATTTGTCATTGCATTCGCGTGTTTTCTGTAGGTGAAGTCGGACGATATGGGCCGCATGATACCGGCCGATCTGAGCAGAGCTATAGCCGAGGCCAGGAGGGAAGGTCAGCTGCCCTTCTTCGTAAACGCCACATGTGGCACCACCGTTCTAGGTGCCTTCGACCCGCTTCCGGAAATCGCGGAGATCTGCCGGAAGGAGAAGCTCTGGCTACACGTTGACGTTCGTACAAGTATGAGCAATGCGCTCACCAGGGCGATGAACGTAATATGACCAGAAAATGTTTGCAGGCTTGCCTGGGTGGTACGCTGCTGCTGTCGGAAAAGTATCGACATAGATTGCAAGGCATTGAGCTGTGAGTAACACATTTATCTACTACTCTAAGATTTTTTCGCTTTACCATTTTACACGATAATGAAGAATGGTAGCACACGTGTTGGCAATGACGTCAGTGGTGAATCCAAAAATTAAACTTTGCCCCGATCGCTCTACGGTATCTTGCGTTACACTTAACCCGTTGAGTATCTGCTCTCCCTTACTAAGTTCGTTTTTATCGAATCTGTTTGTGCTTCGTCTCAGATCGAATTCCGTTGCTTGGAATCCTCATAAGATGCTGGGTGCTCCCTTCCAATGCTCAATTTTTCTGGTTAATGGAAGGAACCTTCTACACCAAGCAAACTGCGCCGGTGCTAAATATCTCTTTCAGCAAGACAAGTTCTACGACGTGTCGTGGGATACCGGTGACAAGAGCGTGCAGTGCGGTAGAAAAGTAAATGCGATCGAAATCGACTGATAAAGAGCTAGGAAAGACATTCTGATAGTTATTCTTACTATCGACTCTAGGCGGACGCCATGAAATTTTGGCTGATGTGGAAGGCTCGTGGTACCAGTGGACTGAGAAGGTCCGTGGACACGGCTATGCACGCGGCCGAATACTTCCTCGAGCGCATTAAACATAGAGAAGGTTTTCGCTTGGTTCTTCCCGAATACGAATGCTGCAACGTGTGCTTCTGGTGAGTGTTGTATCTTGCAATTTGTCGTGGCATTTTTAAATACAAATTTACGCGGTGAAAATAACAAAAACTTATTTGTATATAACGACGATTACACGCCTGTAGGTATATTCCACCGAGCATGCGCGGCCAAGAAGAGACCCCCGAGTGGTGGGAAAAATTATACGCGCTCACGACGAAGATCAAGGAGCTCATGATCCTCGATGGATCCTTAATGATCGGTTACACCCCATTGCAGTATCGAGGGATCGGAAATTTCTTTCGCATGGTGGTCAATTGCCAGCCTGTACCCACCGAAGTCTCCATGGACTACGTGATCGAACAAATCGAGAAGTTCTCCACCGATCTCTAGATCTGTTCCATCTGTAATTATGTGAAAGTGCTTGTTGCACCTGCATATCGACTACAAATAACCTTTATACTTTTACGAATGTATTATACACGTACCCTAAATATTTCGCGGATGTCAGTTCTAGCGGCAATAATAACCCTCGTACACCTATTTTGCAATAAACGTTACGCGAAAGCGAGAAAAAGGTATAACGAGAAAGCCTTTCTTGGACGTTGTGTCGGGTATACTGTCTTTATTTTACACATCTGCGGGGTAGCGTGGTGGCAGGGGGGTAAATACAGCAGATACTTATTGTTATCGTCATTCGCGTCTACATAATCTTAATCGCGACGCACCGTCTCCCTGCTGTTGACGATGTGGCTCGATTCGTCATCTCGAGCTAGAGAGAGGAAGTGTGTGGCGAACCAATTGAAACGTACATCTTCGTTTCTCTCATCGGGCGTAGAAATGCCAGAACGTGCGCCGCCCGCGGAGAAAATCGTCTTATGGATAAATCGATTGATTTGCCGTGAATATTTCTTTCTCATTCATGGAGACGAGCGACGGTACGTAAAGGATAATGCGTCATTGCTATAATCTTCGCGCTGTAGACGACATTATATAACGACTTTCGCTTAAGTGACGACCTTGACAGCATTATCTCGCGATTGGGAATTTTTAGTGCGAGGACCGTGGAAGACATCGGTTATCGCTGGTTTCTTCCTTCTATATCTAACGGTTCCAGAGAAGTCAGACGGATAATTCGGCGAGGCACTGTCGCTCCTTTCGATCATATACGCGAGACTCAATGTGAGTCAATAATAATTAGAAATAATTATAAAAAATAAGATGATGATAGTCGTGATGATAATAACTTGTCGCGCGTTAAATATTCGCGCGCGCACGCGTGCGCGCGATCGTAAAGCTTATAAGTTTAAAAGAGATATCTATGTACAACACCCGCATAATGGCACTACTTAATTCGATACGAAATTCGAATTCATCCGTCGTCTGTTAATAAAAAGAATAAAAAGGGGGTAGAATGAAAGATAGTAGTACATTCCTCAGTCGCTTCTATGTATAATATTTACAATGTTGCGCTCGTCAAATTCATTCGTAGGTGCCAAAGGCACGATCAACTCTAATACTCTCTATCTCCATTACAAAAATGATCGCACGAATGCGCAAAATTCTCTCGAAGTATTTGTGAAAAAATCCACGCGCGCGCGCGCGTATGAGTCATGATATTTTATACAAATGCATGCAGTCGAAATGCCCCAATTTGAGGGTGATTGACTTTTTCTTACTTTCCATTTCACTCTCTTTCTCTCTTTTCATACTTCTCTCTATGCACACATACACAGACGCACTTACTGATAATATTTACATGAACAAAAATAAACTCTTATAGATTCTCTTGTAAAAAAAAAAAAAAAAGAAAACAGCCTCCTCCACCGGTTACAGAGGCCCTCCTTACTCGTTTCTTCTGTCCTCTTCAAGATATTTTAATTCCTTGGACGCTTCTAAACTTTGATCGAAGTCAATTTAGACTTTATTACATTGAGCAAATTTAAAACTATTCCTGATTCACATCGTCGTCCCTGGCAAGCATTCGCCATTTGTTCGTAGACAAGCTGTGTAACATTCATTTAGCACAATGTTCTCGAAAGCTACAGTTCCAAAACAAAACGATCGAAAATTCGCTTGAATAAAAAAATTATAAAACTTAATAGGGACGATCCTCTTATTTTAATTAAGTAGACAGTCCGTCAAGCGTAATTGCTCGTAATTACAAGCCAAGTTATGTCAAGGCATTCACAATGTGTTCCAAACGACAGTCGTTCGAATATGTTTCCAAACATCTTCGAGGTTCAATGACTTGGAATGGCATCCAATGTATGCGTACAACCTCACGTTTCACTATAAATTATCGAAAAAGTGATGAAAACGTCACGATGTTAGGTGTGTTTACGAACGCCCACTCGTTCGACGTTTCTAATACTTTCGTTACGAGTAATCCATGTCGGTCGAAATAAAATTCGTAAGCCGACATACAAAGAGGATCCGTCGGTACAAATTAAAAACGTACGGACACTCGCGAAAAAAGGATTTCCATGGCTCGTACAGAGGTGATCCATCGATCTTCATGATCTACCGATCAGGTCATCGATCAGTAGTACTTATCCTGGTCGAGATCGGCACGGATATGTTGTTGGCCGTGACTGTTGCGCTTCAGGGTCGCGGATTCATAATCCAGACTCTTCGGATAGAGCTTCGGGCTTCCAAGTCCATTCACATTGGGATTATTCTTTCCGCGCAGAGTACCGTTGCCGTTCGTGCTGCCGGAGAAGCTGGGCTGTCGCTTGGCGTTCACCTATCGAAGGAAATCTGTTGGAAAGAGTAGCTGGAAAGGAAACATTGACGATACTCGTCGAGTTTCGTCGATGTTTCTTGAACTACAGTGTCTCTAAGTCTTCCGCGCTCTCACTGCGAAGAACAGGTTAGGGCAATCGAACCCTTCAATGATAATCTTTTAGAACACTAGACGTGGACTTTTTTTATCCATTTCAGGCGTATATGAGAATTATACTACGTGTACCGATATCTAGACATCGAAGATGCTGAGAGCTCGCAAAAGTACAAAATGACATACCTCCTTTAACGGCACCGTCACGTAAGGATTCTGCTTGCTGATATAATGGGGACTACCAGGAATACGTGGCTTGCGCTTTTTCAGATAACAGAAGCACAGAGCCGCAGTAACCGCCAGGCCAATGAAAAAGCCGCTTATGCAACTTCCAACCACGGCGCCCACTGAGACACCTGCGAGTTCCACGCTTGACGGTAGAGCGTTGACATCTGAAATGTTTCAGATCATTACTAACATGCCCAAAGAATAACACGTTGGTTTTTATTTCTCTCGATCGTAGTCTCCCATAAACAAAGTTGCAATGTATTTGAGGACAGAATCTATGAAATAGCGATGTGTTGCAATATTACCATTATCGGAGCAATCTGGAAGGCATTCTCGCGTGTCCCAACTAGGTCCTTTACACATCCCTGTTCCGTGTTCAAGGCACTGACGTTTCCTGTGTTGTTGGTGATTGCTGTCACAGGGTGTCCAATGCGACCAGTTGTCCCAACCGCGAAGAGACTCGCAGCTGGGCATCTCGCAAACCTCTCTCACTAGTCTGGGCCCTTCACAGCTTTCTGGGCCGAGGCACTCTCTGGTTCTCGTGTGCACGCCAGCACCGCAGGAGACCGAGCATTCTGACCAGTCCGTCCAGCAAGACCACTGACCTTCAACTGCCGCGTTACCGTTGCTGTTCGCACGGCACGGCTGCACGTTACACATTCTTGTTTGCGCGGGCAACCCTTCGCAAGGCGGTGCGTCGCATTGTCTCACCTAAGGTCAACGCGATAAGAATGAATAAAATAAAACATTGTTGTACGATAAAAAAAACCAATTAGCGAAATGAAAGAAATGTAAGGTACGAGAATAACATAACGATCAATGAGTGGTACGAGAATAACAAGAAGGATACTGAAAAAATAATTAACCCTTTCGATACGGGTGCCGGATATATCCGGCGTCCATTTGCTGACCTGTGTGAACGAGCGCCGGATATATCCGCCATCCATGTGATAGCACGTATTCTAGTGTTACTTATATAATTAATAGAATTTTATATCCGTGTATTTCAATATGAAAACTATAAATAACACTTGTTAGGAGAAACATTGTTTTATTAAGCACAGTTCTTATTTAACGCTTAGGAAAATCTTCAAACAGAAGAAGACTGACCACGCGCTACGTGTGCATTTTCGGAGCGGCGCCTTATACCGCCGAAGCGTCACGGCGGACAGAGCTTTCGTACCGAAAGGGTTAAATAAACTAGTAATTCCTCGGGGGACTCTTAACTGTGCAATAGACTGATATGCACCTTCAACACTATTGAATAGGAAAATTATTTACCCTGCGTTGCGATCCTCCGCCGCACGGACGATCACACGAGCGCCAAGTCGACCACTCGCTCCATCCACCTTCCGTTGCAATCTCGGCGTATCCAGTTGTACTACCGCTTCCCCTCAGGCAAGAACCATCGTTGCGACAATACCGTTCCTCCTCCTTAGCCAGCTGTACTCTCACGCTGGACGCATCCTCCGTCTGAGCTCGACAACTAAAGCGGAATCGTTTTTCAACGTAACCGACACTACCGCTCTGAAGAGATGCGTTCACGGCCAGCCACGGTGTCCAACCGGAGTATCTCTTCACTTCTGGACACTGATGAACGTTGCATTCTTCAACCTAAAGATAATAAGAAAGTTATTGTCTATACCTTTCGAGCAATCAAACATTGTATAGAAAAACATCTTTCGACTAACTTGAAAATCACATCCGGTACACTCAGAACCTCCCTTCCTCGGTGATGGCTTCTCACATGTTCGTTTTCGTATGCGGATTCCTATTAGAAAGATCAGTTATGTGAATTTTTTACGATTTGAAACAGTGATAAAGCATGGGCAATGACTTTAGTTCGAGTGAATCTACTTACCACCGTTACAAGGCTTGGTGCAAGTGTTCCAGTCACCCCATGATGACCATTGTCCGTTTTGGGGCGGTGGGGTGACCTTCGCGGGTGTTGGGCATGGTGGTACGTCGATGCATACCGCGTCATCGTGATCATGACCAACACAAACTCTACCGCCGAATGCGGGCGCTGGATTAGTGCAGGTGCGACGTCGCGTTTTCATCGCGAAGCCACAAGTCTGCGAACACGCGGACCAAGCGGACCAAGCCGTCCATCCGCCGTGGACAGTGCAATTGGCCACCCTGACGCGTGCACCGGTGCAGCTTCCGCCACCATGTTGAGGAGGCGGATTATTGCACTCCCTTGTTTGACATTGACAGGAATCCGTGTTCTGTAAATGGAACGAATATTATAAAGACGTCCGCACCCTTCACTTTGATCACTAGAAATCTGAAAATCTATTACCAAAGAGAAGTTCTTTTTTCAATACTCTACTAATCAAAATCTGACGCTTCGTTAATTTGTACTAATTGTACGCGAATTTAGCTTCACTCCAAAATTAATGTGCGGTGTGACTATGTTTCTATCGATAGAGAAATATGAACTTTATGGATTTTGATGAGGGAATACAAATTCTAATGAATGATCTTACTTCGGCGTGATCAGAATGCGGGTGTCCATGGGAGTATCCATGGCCTGCGGACAGTTCTGTTGTTGCGTGCTGGCAAGTTGACCATGAGCTCCAGGCACTCCAACCGCCGTCAACGGGGTCGGTGAGAACCGGACACTTGGTAACTTCCTGATGCCAATGATTCACCAGATGATTCTGCTTGGGTGCGGGTGCGCACTTCATTAGATGCTCATTCCAACCGCAGTAAGGTTCCTGTGCGTTGAGACAGGCTTGTCGATTACGATGACGGTGACACTGGACGGTGGGAACTCTGAATGTGCAAAAATAGTAACATTATACAGTTTGTGTCTCAAATTTCAGTTTGTCAATCTTTCAAATCGACCGTTCACGAAAGTATCTTAAGTTTAATATTCTTTTTCCTTATTAAATTGTTTATCTAGAAAGAATAAATTCACTCGAATAAGTTCAATCGAAGCTGGAAGGATTCTTACCTCAATAAACCTATCTCCATGCCAACGTATAAACTTTCGGTATCCTTGAGAAACTGAATCGTCATCGGAGGTGAGGGTAGTGGACCCCAAACTTCTATGATACATGTCTCCTGGGTTCTCGGGAGTATGGAAATCTTCTTAATCAAGCCAGCAGCGGTAGCCACGTAAAGTACCGTGACTCCTCGATGAAGTTTCGTCGGCGTAACGTCCACTGCGATGTGGGTGAATCTCTCGAGGGTGGAGGTGTGAAGGGGTTCAAAGGTTGCACTCTGAACGGCGTCGTCCATTAACTGATACCTTTGATTGTCCATGATTTGATGAGGTGCTGCGTTCGCAGATGAACCACAATGTTGCCGGTTGTGATGTGATACGGGTTTCCTTTCCCAAGCTGCGCCAGAGTTCACCTGATGCTTGAAAGGTCCGTTGAAGCTTGCAGCGATAGAGGACATATTGAATGCGCAGATGGCCGAACCAGCTATGCCATTTCTGGAGGGAAAAGTGAGTGATCAATCCGAGAAAAAGTTGGCACGTTACGTTTACCATTACATGTCTTTTTACATGCATAAAGCAGAAGTTAATTTTCCATTCCGGTAAAGCACAAAGTGAAGGTACAAGGGTACCAAACATATTGGAGCAACAATATCTCACAGTTTCATTAGCCTGGATGTGATTGTTGATTACCGTTTATTATCCTTAACTGACGTTGGTGGATTCAGACATAAACAAGTCGACAATTAATTTTCACACGGAAATGAATTTCCCTACGGTGGAGTTCGAGTTGATACGTGGATACAATAATGCTGTACTCACATTGGCGTGGTGAAGGTAGCGTAGATGATCCCTTCTTCAGGATGATAGGCTGCTCCTTGAATCTCGTCGTAATAGAAGGGAAATTCTCCGGGCAGGGAGCAATTCAGGCGCGCTTTGCTGAAGGTCGTCCAAACGTCCTTCATCATTATCTGACCGCCTCGATCGTTCTTGCACACTCTGGCTATCCTCGAGTAGATTTTCTGCAAATAACATGTCACGGGTGCCTATTTAGAAAGAAGTACCAAGGATGGTAATCTTGAACTCGAGCATAAAGTATCGCGAGAGATCTCTAGTTATCCAGTGAACTTAAGAATTTGAGAACAGTAGATAGAGCCGAGTAATTCATCGTGGATGGACGATACGTCAAAATACACTCATTCTTCTTTGCCTTGTCGGCAAATCCGCATTCTCCGGTACTCTATGTAATGGAATCGTGCGTGTGCTTGGCAATTACATAATTGTGCTTAGGAACGTAACAATGAGAGGCCGCTAGAAGAATGATCAGTTCGGTCGTGTATTTGTCGATGACGGAAGACTATCTGCGGAGTTTCTCCAATTCAAAGAGTTTACAACTAACGACTACCCGAGGCTGATTTCTTGCTTAACTTGCCCATTAACAATATTACTTCTTGTCTTACCTTGCCGCAGTTGATGTATTCCACCGCTGATTCGCGGAACAGGAAGTAGACGTGATCCTCGGTTTCGAAGCTCCCGACGAATTGCGGATCATTGAGCCACCTGAATGTAGAATGATCAACGGACGATTAGTATTACGGAGAGACCATAAACCATCTTTCAAGATCACTTCTCGCAAATGGGATATTTGTACTTTTTTTACTCGATCACTGCTCACATTCGAAGATCTACCTCCAATTCGAAATTACTCGTATTTCAAGCCGTACCGCGGAATAAGATGGAGCGAAGGCATTACTATTCGAAATATTTTTTTCGATTTATAATTACCTCGAGTCGTACTGATGTGTCCTGAGATTGGGCGACGCAAGAGTCCTGTAGATCGCAGTATCAGCGCCTGAGAAGTCAGTGGGTGCACCAGCGAAGAGTCCCCCGGAAGGGCCTCTCGCCAACAACGCGGTCACATTGGCATCCGGCGAGTAGGGGCACATCGCCACGCCCGACATCTCGTTGGTGACGCTCGTGATGTTCTCGATCTGCAAACGAATCGATCGATACCGATCGTTTCACCATTAGTGGCGAACAGCGGCAAACGCGTGATCGATGACCTCCCTCCCTCTCTATCGCAAACTTTCTTTCATCCTATCGCTCTTCCCTAACTCTCCGCTCGTCTAATGGGAACTATTGCTGAGTGAAATTACTACGAAAATATCGAGTAACATTACCGAAATTAAACATTGGAATACGTTCGTAGCAAAACGTTCTTAAAAAAGAAATTTTATGATTTTGAAGCTACACAACATGGCTATCACATCTGTGTGACTTCGAATTCAAACGATGCTTTTGGCTCGTGAAACCAGACGAAATGCCACGCTGCTTACAGTAATCTCAACTGTGGTCGCTTAGTCAAATTTGTATGCGTCCGCGCGTATAGCGATTGTTGTATCACACGGTAATGGAGGCTCGAACGAAGGGAGGAGATAGAAAGAAGAACCGTACGGTGGGCATACCGTGACCGATCGGAAGCTCCAGCCGGTTCCATCAATGTCCGCCTGATTAATGAGACAATTAGGTCTGCTGCCTCGGTCAATACGAATAAAGATTGATGCTTTTATATAAACGATCTTCGGAATCGAACTGGATGGTTCACGTCTGCACCTCTTCTAACTTCTTTATTCCCTGTAAACTCTATTATTTATTATTCTTCTCCTCTCTACTCCATCTCTTGATCACCCTTCCTTATATTTATACTTTTCGCAATCCTTTCATTTCCAGTCTCCCTATTTTCCTGATTAGACCGACACGCAGCTTATTTTCTTCACCACTCGCTATTGTTTTATCTCCTGCGATTTCCCTATTGTTCCAGTTCTTTCCGTTTCTTTCGTCTCTCCTGCTCGCTTTATGCGCAAGAGGCACCATCGAGAATTCGAGAGCAGCACGCGCGTACGTCATACCGTTAATGCGCGAATTAACGGTGAAATTACAACGAGGGTAAACGCTTTTGCGCTCGTCAAGTGCGCGCTCGCCGCGGGCCACGGTTCCCCGTTCGTTATTTATTGCTATTTCAAGGGAGAGGGAAGGGAAAGGGGCATCGTAATGTCTCAATAAACGAGGGGGTCCTGTTGAGGGGGTTCGCGATTCGTGGACCGCGTTCTCACTTATTCACTCCGTTCGTGTCCTGTTCTCGTTTTCCCTCGAAGACATGCTCCGTACTCTCTCCTACCACTTTACACACCCACGGTTCGAACAAATGTCCGCTCGATCATGTTCGAAATTCGAGACGCGTCGTTTCGTAAACGAAGACGCCATCGAAAGCGAGATTCCAGGGAGACCTTAATCCAGTTTCTCCTGAGAATCGTAAAAAGTTCGCATAGCGCGACCGCTCGCCACAAAGTTGCTTCGCGAGTTGCAGGGTGACGTTTTTTATTTTTTCCTTTCTCTCCTTCTCTCTCCTTTTCCTCCGTTCTTAATTCGTCGCACCGTTACCCGTTTCTGTTTCTCTCGAACAAGCGCAGCCACACGAAGCAATCCGTGACTGCTTTGGCTCTCTCTAAAGTCATGTAGATTTGGAGTCACAATTTCTAAGGTTTCCGGAGTTGGTAGCATTCTAAGATTTTTAGATGGTGGAACAAATGAAGACGCGAAAGAGAAAAGGCGCGCGAGAGGGTCGAGTGAAAAGAGAGTATGTAGGTATATCTCGCAGGTTACTCGAGCAGGCGTCGATTTTGGCAGGCGCATACATGTTTTCTTATATGTGCCGGTGATTGTGATAGTGGTCTAAGTCAATAATTTCGAAAAATTGATTTTTCTAGTTACGTAGCATTATTGTCATCTATACGATTGAAATACGGAACGATTTGTGAACCAAACTTTTCTGACTTAGACCACTTTCACAATCACCGGCACATATGTATGTCGAACTTTAAAGATTTATTTAATTTACTTGCCATTCTGCCATTTAATTTGTCTACCAAGTGCAGCTAATCCGTAACAATTTACTAGTATGTGCTCCTAACAGAGCATTCCAAATTTCTTGCAAGTTTTTACTTTTAAAAGACTCAACTCTTACCTCTCTCCACGTACACCAAGGACTGAAGGCGTAGGTGCCGCATGTGAAGAGACTTTTCCCATTGCTGAGCAGCACCTTGACGTAATTGTGACAATCCTCGGCGCTCTGCCCTTTCACCTGACAAGTCTTGGCCTTGTCCTCGGGCGCCGGCCAGGATGCGTGCTCGAGAGGTGTCAAAGCTGTGAGAGTCAGCCGGTAGAGGTTGTCTCTATAAATACAAACGATAAAAGTGGATAACATAAATGCGAGACGGATTAGTTCTTATCGATTGACCCGTGTAATGCGCATTTAAAACGATTAATTAATATTTAACGAGCCATTTGTAGGTTCGAGTAACACCTGGTGAGAAAATGATTGATTAGCAATGCAAATGTCGCGTCCATTAATTTTTTACAACAACGGAATCTTGATACTCGCAGTTTATCGAATAGATGGAAGTCAACTTTTTATCCTTTGATCCCTCCTGTGCATCTTTCTACGACATTCAAAACCACCGTGGTATGATTATTTCTTGAATCATATTTAACGAGAGTTTAATTTCAGCGTGCACTCTACTTTATCTTTTGTTTCGTTATTTTTCTTACGTCCGACGCGACGGTTCTACTATTACGCATCCTGCAAATTACACGTTTTCGTGCAACGCATTTTTAATTCCGCATTCGCGAACATATTTTTTTGAGTGCCAAGCCCCGCCTGCTTCGGAACATCCGACGAAAGGGTCGAAAAACGTGAGATTAAGTATCACGCATATAGATAAGTAATACGGTTGAACGTCACTTTCTTCAATTATATTTTGCACATCGAGGATAATTGGTCAGTAGTTGAGAAAGGAATTCTGCGTTACGTGTAAACTGTACAATAAAAATATAAGCGTATAAGTGGCAACAGAAGAATAATGGGAAATAAGGAAGTGTGGGAACAGAGTCTGCTGAGAACGCAGCGGAAGAAGGAGAACGAAAGGTAGGCACAAAAGTGGATATTAAACGCAAGTATATTAATCATTAACCAGTTAGGTGTGGAATTTTTTCTTTTGAGTTTTAATTTTTAGTTTTTACATCGAATGATAAGTGTTTTTTATTGTTCGTGATCAAGAATATAAACAAATTGTGTTGACGTGTATACACGTCGAACGCAGTTAACTGGTTAAAAAAAAAGTATAGGTTAGGTTATAATGCGTCAAGTGTATTAACCGTTAAATTTAAGGAGAAAGAATGCTAAGAAAAAAAGAAAAAATTAGGAGAGGTTCTAAAGAGACGTCTTCGATGCTTGTATCGATCGACGTGTAGGACGGTCGACACTTCGGCAGCCACTCAAAGATCTCGAAAACTCCCCCTGCGACATTCCAGAAGACCACTCGAAGTATCTCGACGCGTGTGCGACTGCGCGCGCGCACTTGAACCCCGTAAATACAAAAGCAAGCATGAGAATACAGAGAATCGAACGTCCCCTTGTAGAACGCGCATCTACCACAGAAACCCGGCTTCACCGAGAATCCTGTTTCAAGATGTAAGACTTTTTACAATTTTCATCACGATTTCCAAAGAACGTCAAATTCTTGGATACGACAACTTTCATGCGCGCGCACATTCACGCGCATTCCTCTTGACGTTGGACGTGTTCACGCGTGCACGCGGAGAAACGAGGCGAGAAAATTACGGACGTGCCGATGGCCCCGCGCGCTCGTTCTCGAAAAAAGGAAGAGAAAAGAATCGGATTCGATCGTCTCATCGTCGTCTTATCCCCCTTATCCACGTTCGTCGCCCGCCGCCAGCGTATCTCGATCGTTCCACGGTCCACTTCGATATGCAAATTAATGTCAATATTCGCGTAGCCCCGAGGCACGACTCGATGCGTGCCTCGTATTCGCAACTTCTCCTTTTACGTGCACGACGAAAGCAACGTCGAATCGTGAGGCGAGGAAGATGTGCCCGCGAGAGGAAGACACGTTTACGATACCTGACCGATCTAGCGGATCATCGTACGTCCTAGTAACGCAACATTGATCACCCGAGCGGAAAACGATGAAAATTTCTACCTGTCGGCGAAGCAACCGTAATCCGTAATCGGTATTTAAGCCGGATTTGCGTCGCGCATAAATCTCGATAAAGTAGACTAGGACTTTTTATTGGGACGCTTGTAACACGCTCGACGAAGAATTCGTTTCGCGTTCTGGACGCGTGCAGTACGATTTATTCCAAAAGGATAGTTGCAAGAAATTCGAACGATTGTAAGATTAGCGGAGCTTGTCGGTTCTATCGACGTTTGAATTTCCATGTTGAATTTCCATGCGAATAAATCGTCCACGATACCCGCATTGTTAACTATTTGTCCATTAATTCCGTTCAGTGGTAGACCGATAAATTTGCTTGTTACATTCGATCATTAAGTGTCACGCGCGCAATTTCGAGTGTACGAGCGTGGAAGAAAGTACTGCGGCGATCGATCAGTCGGTCGATCGATCGATCGATCGACTCGCGCAAGTCTAATGGCGCGGGCTCGCATGATTACGCGATAGATTTCGATATGCAAAACGATATGAATATTCAGGGCGCATCGGCGAAGGTGGAAGCGTAAATTCGATGCCAGATTATAATCGCTAAGAGCGGAAAGTTAAAAGAAAGGCTGAGAACAGGAGAGAGAAAAAGAAAAGGAGGTAAACGGTGTCTAGCCTGAAGCTTGCGGCAATTTTGCTTGGACACCTCCGCTCTTTTGTTTTCCCAATGGAACGAAGTCCGTAAAAGGAGGAAGGTAGAAACGAGTACAGAAGGAAGAAGAAATAAAGCGCGAGTGTTTGGAAGAGACTGACGAAGATACAAGCTACACATGTATAGTTACGACAGATGATCGAAATAACTAATTTATAAACTGGCTCGCGATGTCCACTCTGGGTAGATCATTTCGAGTAATACTTCACCGAAGAGCTATCATCAGTTAGATCTCTCTTGATCATGCCTTAAACTTGACACTTTTCAATCCACTCAAATGTGAGCTATTCCGGACCCATTAAAGTTTCAGTCTTGATAGACTTTTTTCGTCACATTGGATATCTCGACGACACAAATTTGATTTCTCGCGAGTGTGACCCCTCGCTAGGATCTATTGCAATAACGTTCTCGGTCGTTGTGAGTTTCTTAGGGACAAGTGCCACTCGCGAATGTGCCACTTCACTTTGTCGATTGCCTTCCTTGCATCGATTTCACTTCGTTATCCAAATATCGGCGACTTACGCTTATCCAAGCGTTATCGTTCGTCACGTTTAACGGACCGTTCGGCACGTCGCACATACAGAGAGGCTGCACTTCGCGATATGCAAATGAAAATATCAACATGCACGGAGCGTCCAGGACGAGACTACGTCGAGGCTCAAGATTCTCACCTCATAATTAGGGGGAAGACCGCGGTGGCAGTGCACGCACCAGTGAGCTTTCGGTATGCGATCGACGACGAAGCTTGCGATCGATGTACGAGAACTGGCAATATTAATCGTAAGATGTAAATCTGGTGTTGCGAAAGCTAGACCATTCGCGCGAACATCGACGTGAAGTTTAAAACGGTGAAGCACGGGAAGATGGTGATAAATCATTCCGGAGCGATAAATCCGCGAATGAATTTCCTTAGTGAGCAACGAAGTCGACGCATGGCTGGCTATCCGCAGTTTTCTATTTTCTCATTTAATAATAATGGCCTACTAGTACTTATCTGCGAATGTAAAGACAAATGTGGAATGGCTCCTGCAAGACGGGTGGCTGCGAGTCATTGTTGAGTCGTCAACAATTATCAGGTAATAGAATTTTGTTAAATGTGAAACAATTACACTAGAAAACAATGAATTATTAAACGAAAATTACAAGTACTAAATTAAAGTTACTATTTGTTTAATTTAGTACTTGTAACTTTCGTTAAATAATTCATTGTTTTCTAATGTAATTGTTTCACATTTAACAAAATTCTATTACCAGATGATTGTTGGTTCTCGTACGCACATTATTCGCTACGTTAGCCTAACTAACTCTACTCGACTTACTGGACAACATTTGGTTGTCATGAATCATGAAGACAATAGATGGTTGTGCCTATCATATTTTTCGGCCCTAGTGGAACTAACTCGTAACTGAATTATCGTAAACACCCATTGTAAAATTTTCACAGGCGGACCACTAATACGACACATTGCACCTTGACTAACGGATCCAACGCGTCGCACGCAGGACCACGGTGCATATAGTGCTATCTAATGATAAACCTAACGACGTGCCGTACCACTTTTACGCACATCCACGTGGGCCCAAACGCGCACGCCCATATCGACGACGTTTCTTCTGGCGCGAGGAACCCCGACGGAAAAATAATCTCTCGCCCTCTCTCCTTCACCCTGTCGCTCCAACTTTCCACGTCCCACCGCTGGTCGCTCCGGAGCGAGCCTGTCGATAAGTAAATTATTATCGACTTATAAATAACCTGGAGTTCGGATATGCTCGGATATAAGCGACCCGATCGAGCGTTTCATTGGTGTTTCGCACGCACATTTATAACGCCTCGGCGCGCGACGCAACGTCCAGGACTTCTACGAAGACTAGCGACACGAACAGCGTCGACGACGATTACGAGGAAGGAACAAGCAGGAAATCCAAGCGCTCGCTTGTAACGCGCAAGCCGATAACCACCGGGCATGTGCGAGCGAGTCTTCTCGAAGATTGTACCCTCCTTTTAAATTGGTATGCGGAGACGAAGACTGGAGGCGATAGAAAAATGTGGGATACATACATTCGGTCGTGCGCTTCGTCTTACTTCGTTCGTTTGATCTTTTCCTCCCGAACACGTTTACATTTTTCACGTTTTTGCCCAGCGAGAGTGAGAATTTTTGTCTCCTCTCGTCAAAGGAGAATGATAAGAATTTTTCGAGGATGATTGAATCGAAACGAAGGAGTACACGGAACGGAGAGCGACGAAAATCGTCTTATCGATTCCTTTGTAACTGTTGGACGCGGTAACGTTCTCCGCTCCACTGTCCATTTCCGTGCACATGCAGTTGAGATCAAACTTATCCTCGTTGACTGTAAAGAACAACCAATGTTAACCTATGTTCTTACTTCGCAGATTGTCTATCGACAAATCTGTTCTTCCACCTGCTCACGAGTGAATGTTGAATCTGCTATGCTTCTTTCTTAATATGTTTAGGGGTGGCTCGATTGTGCAACTGGTCGCACGCACTGGAACCCCCAGGCACGATGGACTACGGTTATGTGGTCTTGCACACGTCGCATACACTCTCTTACGGTCATTACCCGTGCCCATTACTTCCCCGATTGCGCCTCTCAATTACATCGCACTCAATTACGCCGTGTGCTTGTTTACGCGTCACTTCCCTTCCCTCCTCTGCCACGGTCATCTCCTTTTCGTTCTCCTTCTGGTCCGCTCTACGCTCCGTTCGGCTCTGCTCGTTTCCCGTGAAATGTTAATTACGAGCGTTCGATTTTCCGGGTGCAAAAGATGTTACGCGCGGCCGCTTTCGTTTCGGTTCTTTGAATACGAAGTTGACTCTCCAGATGGTGAAATTAAATGTCTTGTCCTTGCACACGACTGGCATTGCAGCGAGCGGATAGTAAAGCTATAAATGTTTGGTTTCGACAAGTGACTCGGGTCGTTGAGTATACGGATCTGATACGTAGCACTTTTGAACAGTTTCTGATCGTGTTAAATCGTGGAAAGATCTTTATCTTTTGATACGCGTTTGGGAATTTTAGAAGAAAGCAGGGATATTGGAATACATTTTTCGAATATTGCGAATGCTGTGATTGATTCGATTGATTTTAAATTCGAGATATTACTTGTTCCGTGAGAGGGAAAACTTACTTAAATCGAGTCGCTAAAATAGATAAACTCCAGTAAGTGGCTGTCCAACGGTTCTCCATTGCACGGATCGTGCGAATGATCGAGAGATGATGAAAATGATTGAGACACGATCGATACGTCGGAATCGCAATGTCATCGTTTTCACCCGGGGAGATGGAGAGAGTCTTGCGCGAACCTTGTTCTACGACGCGAATGTCCGCACATCCACAAATATTCGTTACAGTATACAGTAGTTGCCATTAGAAATCGAGATGTCAATACAATTTTATTTATTGTAACAAAATAGTTAGGAAAAAAAGAGCGAATGCCTTATTGATTCTTACGTATTTTTACCATTTCTCGAAATCTCGCGCATGTTCTCCAAACGGCATAAGCGAAATTTACTCGTCAATTTTTACAACCGACTTTCGACGCGGCACGCAAATGTGCCCGTATTGCTCAACGTGCATCATCATACGTCACACGAATCTTCGACAAATGCAGTTGGTTCCTCCCTTTTCGTGTAAGCATCCGTGAAGTTGCACGAAATCGCCTCGAAAATTTAATGGCGAACCAATTACTGAGCATTACTTATGAGTCACAAGCGCAGGCGAAAGTTTGAACGAAGATTGGGAAGAAGCCTATTCAACGTATTCGCGCGTTGAATGACCTTTTCAATGTTTGTCACGGAGAAAGAGTTTCGAAAGAGAGAGAGAGAGCGGGTTGCCTTTGATGTACCAAATTGCAAAGAAGATGCTCCACCGATTAGTTTCAAACACGACCCTCCAAAAAATTCATTTAAAACCGCGTTCCTTTAATTCGGTCTTTGACGCGATGTCCAAGCAAAGAAAAATAATTTCCTTCCTTCCGAAACAATTTACGCACACTTTGATGGTGAAAATTTGCGAGACGCACGCGTCACGTAGCGTACAAAACTGTTCACAGATGCGTCACAAGAATCGCAGCGGGCGTCGTGTCTCGTGTTATTTTTAAAATTCGCCAACGACGTCGTCGCCCCCATCGTTTAAAAGTGAGAATAGAAGGGAGGATGGACGAACGAGCGCGAAAGAAAATAGACGAGGCGAGAATGAGCGAAAATAAAAGGTAGATGCGCAGTTGTGGTGCGTTCCAAGGCGTCGCGACGAAAAGACGCCGACGTCTGGTTGCGAGACCCTGCAAGGAGAAAGGAGAAAGGAGAGAGAAAAGGTGAGTGCCACACGAAGTGTCGAAAAGATCGACGAGGGAGCCGTTGAATGAGGAACGAAGAATGAGGAAGCGAGTGAAAAGATCGCGAAACAGTGTTCGAGAGAAGGTTGAGCAAGAGTGTGAACATGTTACGCGACATCGACACCTTATCCTCTACCATACAGTTTCAGGTTTCCCTCGATAAAGTATGCCATTCATTAAGAAAATTTAAATATCTCATGAACTATTTATTCGTCAACTACTATTCATGCCCCGATACGTTTATAGCCGTAAAATATTCAAAAAAGTAGATCCACGTGAAAAAGCTGTACAGGGCCGTTAAAAGGGGGAAAAAACGCAGTACCAGGATGCATCGATGCACGTATAATATTCAAAAGTCGGGCAATGTAAAAAAAAAAGTGTAATTACGCTAGAAAGGGCACCTACACTTGTTCACGCTCATACCACTCGCCAAACTGACACGGGTAAGCAATTACACGTTGTAAGCCTACGGTTCATTAAGGTACCCGATGCTGTATTTGGCAAGTCATCAACCAGTTATCCCGGCGCGCGAGAACAGTATTGTATTCGGTGAGCGCTGGAGTTACACTTGGTTCTTGCGCATCGGCAATCAGTAGCCCGGAAAAGCAATGACAAAGGACTAGCGCGGAATAATCCATATACTTATACTCATAGACCGAGCGTTCTGTGAGAAGCGCTGAGGACTACATCAAAACGAGAGAGCAATAGTGAGAGTGAGTGTGTCTGTCTAACACGACCGTTGTTTTCCTTATTCCCCCAATCAACGCTCCTGTGAGACAAAGACACACTCACTCTCACTATTGCTCTCTCGTTTTGATGTAGTTTTCAGCGCTTCTCACAGAACGCTCGGTCTATGAGTATAAGTCTGTGGAATAACCACGGGTAGCACCCGGCAACACCTGACCCCAGGAGAGAAAGAAGCAGTTTCTTTTAATAAAGACGCCTTTCTCATTATTTCGCATCATCCCGGTCATCCTATAATTCGTATCGCGGATAGAAGCTGGGTGCTCCTGAAACCGATTCTTCTCAGCCGGACCAGCCCAAGCTCCCTTTCACGAGAGGAGAAAGAATAAAATTCTCCGTCCCTCGACCCCCTTATTCAACACGTTTATCATTCAGCCGTCATCCGTTCTGCCCCTCTCCCCTGCTTCGCTCCACCTTCTCTTCTCCACCACCTCCTCCGCAACTTCCCTACCCTTCTCTACGGCCTCGAGCGCCGCAACGATGCATAAACGGCGCCTACGTGGGCGCCCGCCTCCGTCGCCGTCCCCAGCCGCCATCGGCGGCGGCAACCGCGTGATAGTTCGAGCAAGTAATTATTATTTAAGTGGAATATAAGGAACGGGGCTGCCCCGTTGCGCGCCAATTAATAAGCCGTCGCGACGCCAAGGTGGCGGCGACGGCCCGCCCTTTGCAGGTGCGCGGAACTCGGGCGAGCGTGCGAGCGTGCGAGCCGCATAAGCGAACTGGCCGCTCAAACGCACGCACGCATGCACACGTGTCTTTCTACCTGTCGATCCGCTGCCCACGTAGATTCGGAAAACGACCGAGACCGGAGCCGACGTTAGGGAAACGACGCCGACGCCCAGTTTGGCGAACGGATCGGGCGTCGCGCAAGGACGCGCGGAGGAAACGTCCGGCGAGATTTTTCACGGCGAAGAGAGTTTGCGGCACGCCTGCGCGCGATCTCGCTTTAGATCGGACTTTTCAATGTTCTTAGGATATCCTCGGACATTTGAGTTTCATCCATGGTTCCATTAGTGATGGCGATAAGAGGATGGAGGGTGATTCGCGTCAGTTTTTCGAGTAAGCTTGCGTTGATGCATTTTAAGCTGGATTTATAAACTTTTGCCACCGTTCCACGACCGTTGCTCTTCGTAACTCACGTAGTTACCGTTGTTGATTTTCATAGTAACTGCATACATGAGCCGTTTATTTTGAAAGTGATCTAAGTCCATTTTTAAAAAAAAATAAAATGTCACATAATTCGTGATTAATTTAGTGCAATAATTTAATGTTATGTGATAACCCATTTCTTTAAAAAAATGGACTTGGACCACTTTCAAAATAAACGGCTCACATACATATGTCTATGAGAATCAACAACGGTAACTACGTTACCTGCGAACGGCGACGGTGGCGGAACGGTGACGAAAGTTTATAATTTCAGCTTATACGCCTGGATAATCTTCCTCCGTTTTTATAACCTTGGAATTTTTTTTACACGAGAACAATGGAGAATTTAATTCACGTTTGACTCGAATCATTTCAAACCTCCCTAGCGAACACTCCTTGTGCTTCAGGGTTCCTCGTCTGCGAGCATTTTCTCCTCGCGTCGCAGAATATCCGTTTCTTTTAAAGGCAACTTAACAAGTCCAGTCTCCTACTCACTTGAGTCGCGACGATAGCGCAAGATGCGCGTCGAGTGTCGTGACTCGCTTCTCTCGTGTCGATTTATCGCGATCGTATCGAGTGGGATGCGAGAGCGAGCGAGCGAGTAAGTATGCCAGAGAACGATATTATATCGATAGGTTAATTTGCCGGGAGAGATCCCACGAGAGGAGGATTTATGTAGGAGGGCGCTAGCCCGATAGGTGCTGAGGAGGAGGCGCTTTCACGGGCCGTGACTTGTGACGTTGAAAAATATCAAACGCCGCACATATGAGAGCTCTAGCAGCCCGCCTACGCCCACGATCGTCAATTTTTCAAATCAAGGCAGCATCGTTTACCTACGGTCGGAAGGTCTCGCGTTGTCGTCGACAACTTTCGTTCCCGCTTCTCCTTTTCTCGCAGTGGCGCGTGCGCGGGCGGGCCAACCTCCGATCCGCTCCTCGCTTTTCTCAAGGGCGAGCGGAGGAGCTCGCGCGCTTCACTCGCGATGGGAAGAATCGCCACGATTCTATCCCGATGGTATATTCAGCGATGGGAGAATCGTGCGGCTACAATTATCTCATTGGAAACGTGACGTTAACGACATCTTTTCTAATCTATTAAGGCAGGATACCACCTTTGACTGCGATTTTGGAGGCGTTTACCATGAACTTTTTATTTTCCAGAAAATGCGCAGAAACAAAATCGGTTTTAGTCATTTATTAATTTAATTTTAACCTGTAATTACACATTTTTTGAAACTGAAAAAGTCAAAAATAATCAAGATGGCGCCAAGATACATTCCTTTGGAACACCGTTATACAGCGTGTCAAATTCGGCTCTGTACGTGACTCCTAGAAAAAAACCAAAGAATGTTCCTATTAACAACAATATAATCTAAAGATGTAAGTAGTACTTTTGCTGTAGCGTTGTTTTTTTTTTGATGCACAATTTTATAAATTTTTTTATCCTAAAAATCCCTACGTACAGCATTAACAAATATTGTTGTTAATAGGAACATTCTTTGGTTTTCTTTCTAGGAGCCACGTACAGAGCGAAATTTGACACGCCGACTAACGGTGTTCCTCCAAAGGAATGTATCTTGGCGCCACCTACAGCAGATTATTTTTGACTCTTTCAGTTTCAAAAAATGTGTAATTACGGATTAAAATTACATTAATAAAAAATGACTAAAACCGACTTTGTTTCTTGCGCATTCTTTGGAAAAAACAAAATTTATGGCAAACGCCTCCAAAATCGCGGTCGAAGGTGGTATCCTGCTTTAAGCCCACCGCACACGATGCTTGTTCGGCTGCTGGGTTGCCTGCGAAGTGCTGTGATGGCAACTGTCGTGGCTGCAGTGATGGAAAATAACGTTACTTGCGAGTTTCCTTGCACGAACACTTGCTGAATTCTGTGATAGAACGTGTACTATTTTTCATGCTTGTTTCTCTGCTGGTTAGGAATGTTCACCAGTGAGAAAGTCGCATTTTGACACACGGGCATGTGTTTTCCATGACTGCCGGTACTTGGCACTGATTAAAAAGACTCACTTCACTCGCACCGGAGCCATCACAAACCCAGTCGAGCAGCACGCATCGTGTGCAGCCAACATCGCACAGGAGCCATCGCAACTCCTAGCTCAGCAGCCTGCTTGGAACCCAACTACGAAATCAAGCAGACAATCCACCACCCGAACAAGCATCGTGTGCGAGGGGCTTTAGATAGGTATGTGATAACTATTTGTATACCTAAATATAAACAAATTATACGTAAACAGCGAATGAATCGAGTCCACCCTAGAGATTGCACCTTCGTGAAGTCGAGATTGGACGAAAGCGAAAAATCTGTTGAACGCGTAAGGACGATAACGAAGCATTGCGAGAGAATGAAGTCAACGAATTGATAAAATCACTGGAACAATTACGTCTGTTTCGTTCCATGGAGGTCGCGCGCGACCGAAGGGCGTTCGTACCGCGGAACGCCCTCAATTGAGCATTTAGCCGACAGTAGGTTTATAAGTGAGTCCTGCGTGAGTAGTCGTGAGTATTCACGCAGCATGTCGTAAGTAGGTACGTACGAGTGGTTGGCCCTCTACGACGGTAGGCTTATTGGTCGAGTGGCCATATTGAAACAGATTACTTCCTGCTCAGTGGATAAATATCCCTTTTGCCCACTCTCGTACCCGCGAGGAGCGTGCGTCCGACGTTTCTTCTCCCGACCCGCCTTTTCACTGCGCCTGCACGTCGTCCCACGAGGTACTTGTTTCGCGAATCCTCTCTCGACCTATCTCACGGGTGCTTGGCCATCGGATTATTTAACCGATATAGGCGACATTAGTTAACACGTATCAACAATTTCACGACGTAATCGAAATTTGCGGCGATGGAAATTTCGATAACCACAATGGACGATCACTAACGAACCAGCAACGCTATTAATATCCAATGAACGTAATTTATATGTATCGTTCATATTCATCCTGTCATTACGTTGAAAGCTTATTTGTGCCGACAAACATAAAACGTCTTTCATAATTTTCTTTACACATGAGAGTGACAAATTTTGTTCCTCGATCGAAACAACTCTACATTTCCAACAAAGCATCGATGGTCGTTGGAACCTTGAAATCCGAGCGGATCGGCTATCGCTGGATCGAATTGGATGCGCGTAAATCACGCGCGTGCACCTTTCGATTTCGACACGCTGAAGACCGCGGACGCGTAGGTCGAGAGACCGTCTCGGTTTATTGAAAAGAAAGCATCGTATACCTGGTACGGTGCGTAACGTGTTAACCGTCGCAGCATGGGTAGGTCGACAACTACTCCTCTTTCTCTCTTCTCCGGAGAATTTCCAATTGCGCAACGATCCACATTATCTCTCGGAATAATGCTGTTAAGCGTTTATTGTTCGCCACGGATATAACTCGTAGCTAAGTTATGTTCCATCGTGACAACAAAGACTTTCAGTAGCCTTGGATATAACTTGTAACCTGGGCATGCACCTACAGGGTTAGAAGGACTTCTTTAATCGGTCGCATTTGCGTAACGAAAAAGCGTCCGCTTTAAACTTTAGTAAAGACACCTCCGACAGATATCGATCGAACAGGTGCGTAACCATAACGAGGCTGTAAAACGTGGATTACGCGCATTAAGCCTTACGTTACGCGACAATAAAGAAAAAAAGAAGCTTAAGTCGTTGAGTAAACGAACGTGCACGGACCCCGTTCCTCGATGCTTCGGGAGGCTGGAATCCCCGCGAAGGAGACTGTTTCGAACGCGTAGCGGACCAAGTCACCGGCCTCGTAAATTACAGAATAATAAAGCAGTTTCTATTTTCAGCACCGGTGCATATAAAATATCGGGCCAGATCGGTTTGGCGTCGAGGCCGAGACGAACGAGAAGGAGGGAGGGGAGACGGGACCTGACTCGCGGCGTCAGGCCGATCTGGCTTCGGCAATCGAGCGTATTTCGAGCGAAGCACTTAATTTACATCGCGGGCGACGTTAATTAACATAAGAGACTTTCACTCGTTTCATAATGTCCGATAACCCGATAAATGGCCTGGACGGATTAGGGAAACGATGGGTGGGAGGAAAGGTGGAGGAACAAAAGGAGGAGAGAGCAGAAAAGGATGAAGCAGATCGGAGCGAGAGAAAAGAGGGTGAGTGGGCGGCGAAGGAGAAAGGCAAGAAGATCGGAGCAAGAAACTAAGCAACGGAGAAAGAGGACGGTGAAAGAATAGGGACGATCACCGAATCAGTGAGAACTTCTCTTATCCACCTCTCAAGACGGTCTCGATCTTCCTTTTACGTCCGTATTTTACGAACCTCGTTGGGGCGAGTGCGAATTTATCGCGGATTTGTCGTCGTCCCTGTGGTAGTTGTCGTCAGTGACACTACCAATGCGCGGTGTCTGTCAAGGGCCTGCTCCAAATTCGGCATTGGAAATCAGATTCCGAGCATTTGAAAGACCATTTGAATTATGGAACAGTGTCCGAGTACAATGGGCTTTGGCACGATCGATTCGGGTTTACTCGAACGCGCCTAACTCGGTCCACTGGGTCGTTCATTTTCGTTCCAGACATATGTCATCGAAGTCATACATTTTTCCACGTACTCATCGCGAACGATCACACCGCATGAGCATCGAAGCGTATTACTGGAAAAAACCATCTCCACCGAAAGGTATACCTCGAAATTTGGTCGATAAGCGTTTGTGAAAGACCACGACCTTGAGACTGGACAATGGATATTCTATCACGAAGATTCATCCTTTCCCTTACGAGGCAGTCCTTTCGGGACGCTCGCATTTCCCATTGTCGAGGTCCTGAAAAAAAGTCTCTGCCCCTCCGCCTTCTCCTTCTGATCTTCGAAACTTCATTCGTGCCAATCTCCTTTTGGGTAGCCACCAAAGTCGTACTCGCTCGTATAACCACAAAAGCCACATCTTCTTCGACACCCGTCCTCCCTACATCGCGATATCTCCCATGGGTGTAAAAAACTTCGGACCGCAGACTCCACCTGTAAAAAAGGGCCAAGCCCAAACACCTTCGAAGTCTCTCGACCAATGACGCAGTTACGCGAGAAGAGGATCTACCGCTTGGCATGGTCCGCGTCTCGGCATTCACTCTAGCAGGATTACGTCTCCTCTCAAGATATCTTGTCGGCGGCATAAACCACGAAGCACGCAACGCGATAAATATAATTATTTACGGCGAGGCTCGCTCCCAGAGCACCCCATGAGCTCTCGCGACGCAACGGGCAAGGAAGGCGTGCGTCGAGAGCGCGTGGTGCGAGCGCATAAAACCCACATTTTTATCGGCGATCGATGCCTAGAAAGGAACGGCGGGCCACCCGGCCAATCCATCGATACACCATTGGCGCGTACCTGTCAGCACCAGCAGGGGAGAGTGCCCGCGATAAGAGCGTTCGGATCCGGTGACGTCACGGTCGGCGAGCACGGGAAATTAAATAGGAATGCAAATCGTGGCGCCGTTCGTCCGCGCGCGCGCTCGTGCCGGGTACACGCGTGCGCACGAACGTCCTGCCACGTGTGTAAGTCGGGGCTTCGTACAGTTGCAGTTAGCCCGAGGTGTCCTCAGAAATATGGACATCGATATAGATACGTCCAGAGAAGCAACGTATTACTCGGACAGAGGGAAAAAGTACGTCCAGAGAAGCAACATACACTGATTGTGAGAGAAAAGTATATGATATATCTAATTATAATGGCATAGTAAGAAAATTATGGTTGGAAATATTATATTTATGGTAAATGTTACCATAATGTCGGTAATAATTACGATAGAGGCATAGTATAACCAACTATATTATGTTTTTACCCAAAATTATGGTTATTTCAACTAAAAATATAGTATGGTTGAAAATATAAAATGGCAAGAAAAGTAACTATTTTATATAGTCAATATTACCAGAATATTTCATACATAGTGATTGAACTAACTATATTCACATAGCACATTTTACTATACATATGGTAACAAGAACAAAAGTAATAGTTAATAATATAACCATTTGTATAAATCGTTCATTCTACTATATTTTGTATGGTTAAGTGAACTATAAAAATATGTTTGACGCCAAATTTAACTGTAAAATATAGTGAGATTATAGTAAACCCAACCACTTTTTTCTCTCAGTGTACTACTTGGACGGAGGGAAAAAGTAAATACTGCCGTACGATTGTGATTTTCTCTTGCACATAAGTAAGAGACGAAGAAACGAAAGACCGTTTGAAAAATGAGAATTGAGTAACGTTTGTTTCTTCGGATTAATATTAGACCTGATATAAACGCTCGAACCGTTTGACGGTGTGGCAGAGGACGATTGAAATATACCGAACTTAGGCATTTCATCCGAGTAACTACTTAAATGTGACCGTTTTAATAAATGGCTCGAACGTGTGTAGCAATCCTTACATTCGCGGCATTGCTCGATCTTACGCTCAAGTTTATTCCAAGAAGATTAACATGCGACAATGACGAGGACCGCAAAGTGGCGAGGGATTATAACAGAAAGTATGCACAAATTTTTTCTCCTCTCTGTAGCAGCCGTGAAATTCAACACGCTCGCGGGTTGCGCTCGGAATAAACGACGACCAGTTTGACGTTTTTGATCCCGACGCGCGATCTTGTTGCAAAGGAATGCCCGACAGACGAAAGATCGTCGACGCAGATTATCTCGAAGTAGCCGATTTTATGAAGCACGCGGTTGTCCCGATTTTATGAGTTATCGATCGACGAAGGGGAGAATAAGCGAGCAGGGACGAGGGTGGGAAGGAGAAGGAGGAGAGAGAAAACGAGAGAGAAAAAGAACGACAGCTGGAAGAATTTAAAATTCCTGATCTTGGTTTTTCTTTCGAGAAACCGATTCTCCGCTTCTGCTTCCTTCTCCTCGTTTTCTTTTTCTTCACACCGCGACGCTTAAAAGCGTGTCAGCGCATAATCCTGACGCATCGATCACCGCGTGTCTCGCCTTTATCTGAGTAGACCAGGCATGCCTAGAGCAGCGAACGAAGTGGCGCGGTCTACGAAGAATATTTTTTTCAGCCTCACCTCTCGATTTGTCAATCGCCACGATGTGCACCGGCGAGATAGAGTGGTAACGTACGACTCTCCTACTTTCTAGTCGCGGCTTCGCCTTTCCTCCACGCTTTTACTCCAAATTACCGAGTCTTTATCCTCGTCCCTTTGTCAATCGTTTCATTTGGTTGTCAAAGGACCAGCGGATTCCGAGAGGCAACGAGGTAATGAGGTAATTATCCTATTTTAACGAATTATTTCCCGACGACTTCATTCGAGACAGCGAAACACGGGTGTTCGCACCACCGACGTTATACACACGCGATAGCTGGCCGATCCACGCGTCTGTTGGAGGGCCGGTTGGTCGCCTTGTAAACTGAGTACTCCGCGCATTCAATTAATTAGCGCCCGTGGTAGCCATCGGGAAACGAGAGTGAGAGGGAAAGGGAGAGAAAGAGAGAGAAAGAAAGAGGCGAGGAAGTGTAGATTAATAGATAAACGGATTACCTCGCGTGTTGCCCCCACAATCGGCTGTCGGATCGATAATGTATCAATAAGAGAAATTAGCGAGAAGCGCCAGCGTGGGAATTTGCGGTTTTATCGGATGTGTAAAAAACAACCAATCGTCACACTCGTCAAATGTTGTAAATTAATTCGTTTCAAAACGAGGACGTGTCTTCAGAGGCCGATCGTCACGATTATTTTTCATCTCATTTCTCGACGCCGATCACCGATGCGGCCTAAATAGAGAGTAACGATTTCCCGTGGAAAACGACAAGAATTTCTTCAAATCTAGCCCACGAAATCATTCCGAATGATCGCATGCGATCGCGCTTTCTAATGCGCGCGATTAAAATCCTATCGCCTGCGCGGCTTAATGAGCCGTTCCTCTCGTAATATCAACGGAGATTTCACGGAGGATTTCACGGAAGTTGATTGCGCTCGCCACGATGGGCAACTCAGGTGCCTTAAAATGATCCTATCTTATTCGCCAATGTGAAACTATGTCGTGAACGGAACGATTTTTCATTGTGAAACGGAAATCGAACGGAAACCTCGAACGGTCGTAGGATTTCTCCTATTCCACGATTCACCATTAATGCCCGTTAAGCGCAGGGAGAGTGAATTTATCGCAGGCGAATTTCTGCAGATTAATTAGACTTACCACGAGCGAGATGAGAAATCGACCGATCTGCGCGTTGCGGATTTATTCGGGACGGTAGGATCTTCGTTTCCTCGTTGATTCGCGAGAAACCCGTTCCGGAAGTCTCGTTCCCACGAGGAGATGCGATCGATGAGAACGGAAGTGGGAGTAATGCGTGGAGATTCGAAGAATCTTACAATTAGATACGCTCGATGTAGGGCTCGTTCTTCCTGCTTGGCGATCCATCGAATTTTTGCACTCGAGCGGGAAAAGCAATTATACCTTAGGCGTTCGTGATCAGTTCTTGTCGTTGCCTCGGGCTAACCCGACAGCATACTGTCAAGCGCAATTAAAACGATTAAAATGCGAATTAATAGGTCTAGAAGATAAATCGATGAAATGCGTGAACACGAGTGAAACAAGAAGTGTACGCACGACCACAAGTAGATCAATTATACGTATTTTTCTTTCATTCGTTTTATACATACTTATTCACATTCGCCAATTCATTCACATTTCCCGTCTCACCGTGCACACTCTCTCCTATCTTTACATTTAGGGAATCTTATCTTTCCAAAGAAAAGGAACCCGTACACTTCCTTGCGTCTTTTAATCTTACACATCTATGAAGAAGAAAAAAATTGCTGGAAAGTATTCTATAAGAAAATCGAAAATTGGGTCTGAGTAAAAAAAATTGTTAAAATTCCCTGCCACCTGTTACCTCTAATCAGGCTAATAATACGAAATAAGTGCGATGAAGTGTTTCCAGTATCACTGATAGTCAGCATTGATAACGAACATCTTAAAGGATCAATGACAAGTGGCACCGTTATTCAAGTTGTGTTGGACAAAACGGCAAAGGAGAAGAAAAAGAGAACGAAAAGGTGAAAATGAATGATGAAGGAAAGCCTCGCTACGCTCTGAGAACGGTTTCAGCGTCTCGTGAAAGGACGAGGGGAAGCGTGACACTCGAGTCGCGGTTGCGGCTGCCGTGCATGTAGCCGCGAAAAAGCCGCTGTGCGGCCCACGTCGCGCATGCCGCCGGGCCCCGTGTCGCGTCGCGTCGCGGTGCTTTGGACCGTCGACGAGCATGCCACGTTGCACGGGACGTTTCTCACGTTCCTCACAAACCACACGAGCGTGCGTGCGACGCACAACTACAGCAGAGCGTGTTTCTAGCACGATCGGAACATTCCGATAACCTTCGTGTACCTAATTAATACGAGGGTTCGGGGCAATTAACGTCGACCTGTCCATTGTGTCAAACCAACGTCTAGACCGGAGTCGGAAATCGCAGTCGGATGATTTGTAGTCGTTGAGGTGAGCTTGCTCGCTTGTCCGTACCTTGTATTCAATATGATAATTATTAGCCGAGAGATCGGGACCACGGTTATCTTATCTGTTAACCCGTTAACGAGCGCCAGTGCCGTATTTATAGAAATTGCGGCAAAATAGTCGGGGGTACCGTATTCGGAGATATTCGCGAATCACAGTTTCGTTTGGTGCGTCAGGTTTGCGGTAGAACAGTTTCGGAGCCATTCGGTTTCACTAGTTACCTTTGACGCAAAGCGTTTGGGTGGAACTACATTAGTTTAGTTGCGAAACGTATTTAAAAGTTGCTTCCCTCGTTCCGCCGATTTGATTCCCTATTCGAAAAATTGTAACTTCACCTGTCAGAGGTAATGAATTATAGTGCATTGTGCTATGGATATAATAAGTGACTATCGATTCTAGGAAGAACGTTCGAAATGGAATAACGAGGTGAGTAAAAGTAGAAAGGGGCGCCGGCGCCAGGACCGGCGCCGAGAATAAAAACGGCCGTCTATGGCCGTGCCACCGTCAGAAACATCGTCCGCATTTCACTCGACGCCTTGGCGCTTTGCCGTCCCGACGCCAACGTCGTCGTCGTGGAAGTCTTAAACGGTGCACCACCTATTGCGTGCGTTACGCGTGCACGCGCCGACGCGGCGTTGGCGCCACTCCTACCATTCTCCTCTTTTTCCTTCTTACTCCTTTACAAAGGCCTCCTTCTTGTCTCTCCTCTTCAGCTTTACTCCTTCTCACTTTCTTTCTTCTCTACGTGTCCCTTTTAATTCCTTCGTCTCAATTCTCGTTCCATTTATTCGAACAATTCACTTTTGTCGTCGAGACTGGGATGCGTCGACTAACAAATAGCCGACACGTTTCGGTAATTCCAGCCTAATGGTTGTACCTCGGTACGATTCCCAATATCTGATAAAACGCGCTAATATTACTCTCGGAAGAATTCAGCATTCCGCTGTAGAAGCACACGAATATATCGGTTTAGGATACACCGTGCTTTGCCGCCCTTCCACTAATTAGATACAGCTCTCGTTGGAAATTGTTTGTTAACCAAAGAGAAATTGCTTCCCAATTTCGCCCTAACACCCAACAACCCTCGCTAACGCTTCGATTGCGGAAGTGCGAAAGGGCCGATAATGTGGCTCGCGCGAGATTAGAATCGTCCTTTGTGTCCCCCACCTACCTCGTGTTCGAGGGTGGGCGTTCATTACGTGTTCCGCGAGATCTTCGATCTAGAATAAACATTGCGCCAGAGCGATCGGCTTAATTAAGGGCCTTTCGGCTTGTAATTGCCGATCGAGTTGACCGCGATCGAAATGCGCTCACGACATTCGCGCGAATTTCTCGGTAAGTCGTTCGCGGGCGTTCGAAAGAACGTGTGCCCGCTTGAATGAAACGGGGCGACAGGAGAGGGAAGGGCTGGTCCACGATAATTATATGATCAAACGAACTCCAGAGTGAAGTTCGATCATAATTATGCGATGTTATCGTCCGAGTAGATATGTAGTCATGCTGCATGACATTCCCTTACAACAAGCTAATTTAAAGCTTCCCTTGAAAGAAAAAAGGTGGCGCTCGTGGCGAGTCTCCACCGTCGCGCGCTCGTGGCGACCCAACCTCATAGTTTAAAGATGGGACCCAAATCTGTAGTAAAAGAGGGTAAGAAGGAAGAAATCCTTTGGGAATTGGGAGGGTCGCCTACTCGGACGATAACATCGCATAATTATGATCGAACTTCACTCTGGAGTTCGTTTGATCATATAATTATGCTCAGTTTATCGTCCGAGTAGATATGTAGTTATTTAAAGCTAATGATTTGGGGCTGAAGTGTATTTCGTGTTATTTCGTGCATAGAAACAAAAAGAGTAGTAAGATACATATGTTTCAACGATTTAAAATAATGGCTTTGGCCACATTCGCCGATGGTATCAACGGTCTGTTATAAAAATTCGCGAAAGTTTCCGAATTTCGTGACCAACCCGCTGAGTTTCGAATCTCGTCGATACTGACACCTCCGCGGGCTGCTGCTGAAGAGCTGGCGTGACGAGTTGAATGGGTGGTAAAAATTGATGTATCAATTCCCCCTTCGGATAGTGTTAGCTTAATCCATCGACTAATTGACTGAGTCGAAGCTGTATGTATCGGCTTCTTGAATGTCAGAAACAGATTCGCTGGCGGCTCCGGCAAAGAAGTTTGAGTTATATTTATATAAAATTCTAACAGTGAAACTATACATAAGGCGGGTTGGTCCTCGAAGCGCTGGAACGTCATAACAGGCTGATTCCGATTTACACTTGAAGTTTTTATACGATCTGGAATCTTAATAATTACTGTATTTCCAAAAAAACTTATATTTACTCGCTTTATTAAAGATAGCGATTGCACGCGTTGCATCGACGCTAATATCAAAAGAGTGGCTACCTTACGCGTAAGCAACTCTAAACTGAGGCTTTCGTGGGGCCATAAGGAAGCCAAATATGAGATAAGTGGAGCTGGGTCCCAAGTTAGCGCATATTTCGGTCTCGAAGGTTTTAGGACTGCCACTCCCTTGAAAAAACGTTTTATCCTTTCATCCGATCCGAGGTTTACATTCGTTATTAAGGATAACGCCGAGCGGTAGGCATTAAGAGTTCCGTAAGTCGCAATATTCTGAAACTGCGTTGTTAAAAAAAGGAGTACCGAAGATATAGTAGGTTGAAACCAGTGTACTGCGTGTTCGTTGCAGAAGAACCACCATAATCTAATGGGCTTTGAATACTGCCTCAGAGTTGATTCCGCGAGAGATGCTAATGCTATCTCTATGGAATTTTCTGGGAATCCTTTACGCCGAAATGCTTGGCCGACAATCTCCCTGCAACCAGGGAAATGCTGCTCCACGACGGGTGCTGTTTTCTAAAGGGAGAAGTTAAGAGATTAACGTCTGGCTCAAAATATAGTAAATCCGAAAGACATAATTTGTTAAATAATGGGAACCACGGTTGAGCAGGCCATCGAGGGACTATTAAAATCCCTTCTGCCTTATCGTTAATTATCTTCCTTAACACTCTACTGATTAGTACAAAAGGAGGAAACGCATAAAAATAAAAACTCCCCCAGTCTAAAGTAAAGGCATCAATAGCTGTTGCGAATGGATCCGGAAACCATGAAACATAAGTTCTGCATTTAGCGTTAGTGTACGTTGCAAATAGATCGATATCAAAAGGCCCAAATTTGTCTGCGATTTTTGCAAAAAAGGGGGGTGTGATTTCCCATTCGGTTTCGGCTGAGATAGTCCTGGACTCTGCGTCCGCTACAGTATTGTCTGTGGACTTAATATATGAAGCGAACAGATGTAGATCGCGGCGTTCGCACCATTGCCAAATAGATTTAGTGAGAGCCGATAGTTTCGGAAAACGTGAGGAACCTTTTTTGTTAATATATGAGATGGCTGTTGTATTGTCTATTCGCAGTAATATATCCTGAGAATGGAAATTATCTGCGAAACATCTAAGTGCATAGTCCACTGCTTTTAACTCCAAGAAGTTAATATGCTCACAGCTAAGTGAATGCGACCACCAACCGTGTGTCCTCTTATTTTCCATATATGCACCCCAACCAGTGAGTGAAGCGTCGGAGAAAATTTCGTGAGAAAATTTCCGTGCTCGTAAGGATCTCGACACTGGTGGCGAACGTAGCCTCTGTAACCACCAGGTAAAGTCTGGTTGAAGTGAGGAATGAAGTTCCATATGTGCATCATAGTCATCGTTAGAACGCATGCAAGCTAGAAATTTTTGTCTTTCCAAGTCTCGAATGTATACTGTGCCATATGGAACAGCTTGACAAATTGAATTCAACGATCCAATAAGACTTGCCAAATCGCGAATTTTACATGAGCGTTTATTAGAAAATTTTTCGAGACGCTCTATCATAATTAATCTTTTATCTTCTGGTAAGGACAGACACATGCTCCTAGAGTTTAAAAGAAATCCCAGAAATTTCCTTTCTTGGCTTGGTATGAGTTTAGATTTTTTGGTATTAATAATAAAACCCAAGCTGTTCAAGCAACTGAGTGTTTCCTTCACGTTGCCCAGGCAATCCTGATAAGAATCTCCGAATAGAAGAAAATCATCAAGATAAATTACCGACAAGAAACCTCTCTCGCGTAATCTGGCTACCAGAGGTTTCATTATCTTCGTGAAAATATACGGCGCTGAAGAAAGTCCAAACGGAAGAGCCGTAAATTCAAAAAACTCGCCCTGGAAGGAGAATCGTAAAAATTTCCGGTGGGAAGGATGAATCGGTACCAACAAGTACGAATCCTCTAAGTCGATAGACGCCATGAAGCAATCCGGAGACATTAAACGCAAAGCTGTCTTTAAGTCCTCCATTTTAAAATGAGGGGCTTGAACAAATTCATTAAGCGACTTAAGGTTCAAGATGAATCTCTTCCCCCCCGAAGATTTATCTATCAGAAAGTAAGAGGACAAGAATTGATCCGAAACGGCGTGAACGCGTTGTATAGCGCCTTTCCTAAAAAGACGTTCTAATTCTGTCCTACAGGACACAAGTTCAGGTCTGCTTAACTGTGGTTCACGCTGAAGATAGTGGTGACACGGCGGAACACTGAGAAAAGGGATCTCATAGCCTGAAATAGCTCCTAATATAACGGGGTCGCTAGTAATGTTTAACCAGCTTTCTTTGAATGCAGCCAGTCTGCCCGCTGTTCTGTTCACCTCTAGTCGTGACGATGGCTCCTGGATCGAGAACTGGATCGGCGTCTCGTCATTTGAGTCGCGGCCTTTATCCCCTGACGAGGCTTCGTGACAATCTTTCTGACAAAGGCCCTGGCGTTTCCCTGTACGAATTTGGAGCGGAGCTGGGGTTTAGCCGATGTTGAAGGATTCGACTTCGTGGTGAGCGTTGGTGGACGAGTCAGACTCTTTACTAATTTGTCCGTGGCCGCTGCGTCCTTCATTTTACTCAGATATTGTTCCCCAAATAACTGATTGTCGATGGGAGATGCATCTAGGGCATTCCTGGCTGCAGGCGTTAACATAGGAGTAATTAAGGCACGTCTGGCTCGCGACAAATGGTATTGGGTATGCGAAGTTAGACGGCCTGTATCACTCGCCAGCTCAAAAATGCGCTTTGAGTCCCACTGATTTTCAGGTTTTAGTAGCTCCGACATCAGAGAAGCTTGTATGGTTATCGAAGCCTCGATTAACCGTTGAGAGCTGGATTGATAGTCGTCCCTCTTTGAACATGAAGCAGGTATGGCTTGACGTACCTCTGAGTTGAGGATAGGAGTCCTAGCTAACTGTAAATTTTGAGGAACCGAATATTTTCTGAGCAAATCCTCTTTAGTTTGCTTTGAAAGGCCTGTCGTAAAAATCGGGGTCCACGTTTTTGCTACCAATTCGTGGACGGGTGGGCCCGTGGCCGATTCGTTAGAGTTAGCTCCCATCATGTCTAACTTAAACTCTGCGATGTCCTGTACTACATCGGCAGCGTCGGCTTCTGTAAGGTCAGCTACAGTCGCAAATGCGACTGAGCGTCCACCTGAGATATCCGTTGAAGGAGGAATGTTACCAGACTGTTCTGCGTGTATAGTCTCTAGAAAAACAAATTATAATAAAAGTTATTATAAACGTAGCTACGTATCGAATAGCATTGCGAGGGTAGAAAGTAATAGGACAAGACCATAGCACTTGGCATGGTTCGTAGTCCGATCTGTCTCCGGATCTGCCTCAATGGACAGTCTCAGAACAGTTGGGAGGGGGACAAGACCAAAGCTCGTGGCGTGGTTCGTAGTCCGATCTGTCTCCGGATCTGCCTCAATGGACAGTCTCAGAGCAATTGGGAGGGGGACAAGACCAAAGCTCGTGGCGTGGTTCGTAGTCCGATCTGTCTCCGGATCTGCCTCAATGGACAGTCTCAGAGCAATTGGGAGGGGGACAAGACCAAAAACTCGTGGCATGGTTCATAGTCCGATGGCGTAATAAGCCGTACTTTCATAATTTACCGTTAGTATCGGCAGAGTCGATTGTTTCCAAAGGATTCTCATCGTTGCGAATTTCGGCAGCTATTTCGCTGATAAATTCCGAAGCCCTCTGCTCATTCGTGTCGACGGCAACCTGGGTGTTAGAGGTATCCCGCAGAATGGATCGTGGCAATAAATCCAATAAACGGTCAAGTTTTTCCTCTAGTCGACTTGTCGTACGCTGCGTGCGCCGAGAAGTGAGGTTATGTGAATCCTCACCGGGCCGATCGCTTGAATATCTGGCCTCCAATCTATTTCTACGATTCTCCTTATAAGAATCGTACTCTTGATCGTACGAAGATTTCCGGGAATGTTTCCGAGAATGTTTTCCCATCTTGACATAGAAATACACACACGATAAACAAGGTACCTTGTTGTTCGGGAGAACAAGCAACACAATGAGGTTGGGTCGCCACGAGCGCGCGACGGTGGAGACTCGCCACGAGCGCCACCTTTTTTCTTTCAAGGGAAGCTTTAAATTAGCTTGTTGTAAGGGAATGTCATGCAGCATGACTACATATCTACTCGGACGATAAACTGAGCATAATTAATATACGAGCGGTCTCCGAAGCAGGGTGTAATTAATATATTAGTGCGGCAATAAAAGGGGCCGAGGCCTTGGCGACTGTACCGGTGACACGAGCAAACTGCGATACGTCGTTGTCGTATCTTCGTCGTACGAGGTGGCTCGATCGTTCGGCTCATTCGCCGAAAGATGCGCCCCTGCATGCTCGATCGATCGCCTTGACGACGATCTTTACGTTTTTCTTTTACTCTCTGCGATTGTCTCGCCGATACGTACTATCGATCGCCACGATGCTTAATAAGGCCCGATATACAGTATTCGTACGTTCATGCGCCGGTCTCGGTCCATTCTCGGACCGATAAAATATTCTTCCATTGTTTATAATGTACACTCTAGTGCAAAGTCGGTGTCCCTCTGAGGTGCTTGAATCAGCCTTCCACCGTTCTAAGCAGGGAGCATTTCGACGTTGTAATGAGAAATCTTGCAATCTGGTTATCAGAAATTATCATATCGATGTATTTTGTTTCGAATAAACGGAGTCGTAGGAAGAAATATTGGACGATGAATCGCAAAAATAGATGGGTCGTAGGTACTGGCTTGCTATTGGTTGCCGACAAGGGACACCGACTTTGCAATTCATTGTGCGTATACACACTATGGAGCGAGACCGGACCGAAACCGTATTGTTACATATAGTGTGTAATGTACGTACATTATAAACAATGGAAGAATATTTTATCGGACTGAGACTGGAGTGTGAGCGGACCGATAGTGTATATCAGGCCTAAGTCACTCTCTTTACGATCGTGCCTAAAAATGCAAATTCTGGCGGACAAGAATTTTAAAATTGGCGCGAGCTGTCGAGCAGCATTTTCCGGCGTTTCACCCACGCTCGAATTACCAGCACGCCTAATCGCTTTGGGTACACAAGCTGAGAAACTACACGAATTCTTACCCTGGATGCACAATTGCCGCATTAAAACCGTTCATTCAAAACCATTCTTTATGGCTCGCGGGAATGAAAGGGGCCGACTCGGTGAAACCGCACGCTAAGTGATCCATATTTCAATCGTTGCGGTGCGCGAGATTGCGCAAGCACGATCCCGCGTATCCGCGAGAGCGCACGCGAAACGGGCGAATTCGATTCCGTTGGAAGTTGGAAGGCGTTAATTATGCACTTTTCCAATTACGCATTATGCTTTATGCTGGAAGGATATCGATCATGGGCAAGGCGATAAGGGGCGGGACGGTTGGAAGATTGCAGAACGATAAGATGTGAAATAGGCCGAAGTTGCACGAGAATTGACAAGAAGTGGGAGGAAAACAAGCGCGTACGAGAGGTGTTCCGCGTGAAGAGAGAAACACAAAAGTTAAAGGAAAATGATGGAAGCGTGGTGGACTGGATCGAGAAAGATTTGCGGTAAGAAAGACCGGACGTGAGAAGCTGAATGCCGGCGGACGAAACGGTAATAATCAACCATAATGATACTGATATTTCGTTCCATAAACAGCGCGGTACGTCGAAGATATTCGGTACGAGCGGTCATCGAGTAAGATTAGCGGGTATAAAGCCACATAAAAATCCAATGAACTTTTTTAACGCTAAGCGCCCGGAGGAACGAGAGCGAAAAGAGAGAATATGAAGATTTTAACGATAGCAAAGCGAAAGAAAAAAATAAATGGCTATCCTCGTTTCGCGCGGTTCACCGCGCGGTGTGCTGCACACACGCGAACCAATTCTCTCCTTTTCACATCTGAAAGATTCTTGGGCGCGATGCGGTGAGCAAATTCATTAATTCGCTGGGAGGAGAGAAGCGCGGGGGAGCCAACGGACTCTCTCTTTCTTTTTCTCTCCCTCTCTCTTATTCCCCTGGCTTCTCTCACGGTAAGAGAGAAGCCCTCGAGTGAAAACAGGTACAACTCCATATAGAGAGACGAGAACGGGGGTAAGGACGAGCTGGCCGTTCGAGCGCGGCCTGTACAAGGATCCCAGCGGGCGGTATCTGCATATTATATTATATACGTAATATATACGTACGTAACATTAAATATATCGCGCGCCCTTGTCGCTGTCGCAAACTCGTCACCGCCAAAATGAGCTCGAAGGCGTGGCGATTGCGCGTCGTCGTTTTCACGCGAGCTGCGCCGCGATCGTCTCGAGGCGATTCGCGCGAAACGAGCAGATTCCACCTTTCGTTTCTTCATACACGGACGGTAAGAGAGAGAAAATGTCGAGTTGGGAACGTTCTGCGACACGTTGGCGGATAAATTGAGCCGTAAAAAATATTCTTGCCGACAGGCCCATTTCTAATGCTCGAGCTAGTCGCGGCTTCTCCTTTTCGATTGATAAAATTCGCATTTGTTAAACAAAAACTCGAATGATCCATACCGTACGGTTGTTTCGTTAGCTTCTGGTTACAGCAGGTTTACATTCGAGAAATAGTAGCGAAACTCCATAACGGCCGTCGTTTTGGACAGGTTGATTAGTTCCGCGGGTCGGTAAAGTCTGTAAAACACTGCCGAGGATTGAAATTTGGAAAGAGGGCGAAAAGAAAAATCCTATTCATCGTTCTACTCCTTTTCATCGTGCCAAGATAATATCATATCTCTCCGCCGTTTAAATTCCAATCGCTCACTCTCGGCCTCCTAACGTCCGCTATAAATATTCGCCACTACTGCGCGCTTGCCTCGACGAATCGTACAGATCGACAAATCAAAATCGATCGGCGAGCGATCGACGACGTCTCGACGCGTTCGACTGCTCTAGCAGGACACGCTCCGAGTGCACGCGCCGTTTTGCACGAAGATTTATCTCGACTTGGCGTACCGATTTGTCACCGGACACGCGTTGACTCCGTCCCAATCCGCTCGCACGCTTGATACGCTCGAAAAACTTTTTCCGTTGCAGTTTCTCGCGAGAACTCGCCGCCGCGGAGCCCGTTCGTATACGAAAAACTCGCTCATAAATGAAATTTCTCGAATTCATAATTAGCCGTGGAGGAAGGATTTTCGCATGCCTGTCGTTTTGCATGTGAGTCAGTGCCCCGTTAAGACTTATTTGAATTAAAATCGTCTAATGCCGTATTTTTCACTTTTCTTTCCTTCCACTCTCCGAATAATTATCATATTTATGCGCCAATTAAAATGGTTGCTCTTACGAAGGACATTGAAGGAAATTTATCGATTTCAACCGACCACGGAGAAGACTTCCTTCTCCCTTTCATATCTATCGGATTCGCGATATCGCGAATATCCGTCGACAGGAACGTACAATGAGCACGAATGAACAACTTCGTTATCCGTACCGGCGACTCACCCGCGGACGTTGGAAAATAACCGTGGAAGAGATCCGTCTGATGGCCGCGCGTAATTAAAGCGTAACGCGTAGTCGTTAATTGATTATCGATGTCGGTGTCGAGGAAATAATCAAAGCTCATCGGCTCGGTATCTACTGGGCAGATCACAATTCTTTATTTATATTCGCGGGGCAATTGAAGGGTGAAAAAGCATGTCTAACTCGACAAGTATAAACAGTTGGTCGAGTAAAAAGTTGAGTAAATAGCCGTCTATTACTCTAGTATTAATCTATTCGAGTGGTAGAATGAGCACTGAGTTCAGTCACTGGACCTAGTACGTTGACTAGGATAAACTAATTGTAAGCTAAAAGACGAATCGCAGGAATACAGGCACTATTGTAATATCCACCACAATGAAAAGTAAGAGTTTTGAAAACAGACCGGAAGAAAGACAAGAGAGACAGAGCAATAATGCGGGGATGCTTAATGATCCCTGAGTACACGAGCGTTGAATCGTTAGAATAACGACGCTTGTGTTCCGGCGCGTAGGATTTTTACGAAGATTATTATTTGCGAGGCTAAAAGTCGAGATGATACTATAAAATGAGCGTCATTAATCCTCCTCATTGATCCCAGCAAGGCGCGCTTTTTTTTTCTTTCTCCGACGCGCGAAATTTTATTAGGTACACACTAAGATACCTATGCGCGAATGGAATGGAGGTTGAAACTTGAGTATCCTAGGTAGCCACTTGTATCCATAAAACACGAGAATAGTTCTCACTTTCTCTGGCGCAAAAAATTCACGCATATTTCAATTATCATCTTTATGCTATTTCCTTCATTTTATTCCATTTCGGCAAGATTGCTCGAATGCTTTGCTTGGAATCGTGACACGATTACCAATAACGTATTGTGTTAAACCTGTGAGTGAGCGCTGCCGAGTGCAGCGGAACACGATGCAACATAAAAAGAACATAACTACCCGGATTACAGAGTACTAGGTGTATCCGCTTAGAATCTCAATTGGGAGTACGCTACGCTCCACATTTCTCTGTACATATCATCGAGATTTTTCAACAGATTTTTCTTCTCGTCAATATCTACCGCACAAGGCGTAGAAGGTTCGCGTGATACGTTGATCGAGCTCTCGAAGGCGACACCCTCGGATCAAAGGCATGCCACGCATTTGCCGTGATCCTTCTCGTGATCGCAACTGTATTAACTTTCTTCGGACAAGCAGGCACGACGAGGACGCCGGTAAAATTCGATGCGTATGAAAGCAGAAAGTGTAAGAAGGACGGAGGGAGGGAAGATAGAGAAGGATACCGATACCATACGCGCCCGGGCTAGTAACTTCGCGCCTCGGCGACAACGTCATAAATATGATAGGCCGCTGACCACGTATGAAATTCCTAACACCTGCGTGCGGCCAGTCTCACAGTCCCAGTCTCTGTCCTCGGTCTGCCGCCTTGCGGTCCCCGGGCCCCGGCCCCAATCTCACGCGGCGAGTAAACCTGCAAAAAGTTTTTATCTCCCGTCGCTCGTAGACGCGGGGCGCGGGGCTTCCCAACGCTCGTACTCTCTCTCTCTCTCTCTCTCTCTTTCTCTCTCTCTCTTTCTCTCTCTCTTTCTCTTTCTCTCTCCCTCTCTTCTGCCTCGCTCACGCGGAGAGGAGAAGAAACGAGTTCGTCGAAGACATTTCTCAGGCGAAAGCGAAGTATCCTGTCTGCCGGCACGTTCGTTTCGCCAATAAGATAGGATATCGGTAGTGCTCGTGAATCCATAGGCCGTGGCGCGTGTCCTCCGTAGGTTCGGCTTCAATGCGTCCCGCTCCTCTTACCCTCTCGTTTGTATCCTCAGCCACCCTCCCCGTTTACGCCCAAGTCGAGCTACCGTGGTATTCTAGTTGCTATCTCGTCTTAAAATCGGTATACGTAGAGAACGAGAGGATCGTAAAGATGGTGACCTCCGAAGGACGAAGAAAGGGGAAATTCGATCTACATAATGGTCGGTAGTAAAGTCGCCGTACCCAGATGTCGAATCGAGTATCGGGTACTTCAACGAGAACTAGCCGAGTGGGGCTTCGATACAAGGAGAGAATCCCGATAAATTGGAAATGAAGATTCCTGGGTGACGGCAAAGGCAACGTCGTCAATGTCGATATGCGATTCGAGAATAACATTGTGGATTAAAATTGAGGTAGACGTGGAAGGTATCTATGTCTGCCGCAGAAAAGTGGCGAAAAAAAAACATTCATCGGTTTTCCAAATCAGATATGCATATGTGTACTTTTAAGTACTTTCTTGCAGATGCCATTGGCACATTGAAACCTTCGACTTGGTAAGCACCAATTCCTTAACCATATTTCTAAAAGAGCTAAAAAAAGTAAGTCATCTCTAAGAGAATGCAACGCGAATACTTTACTCTCATACGCAAGTGTGATAGAGAAAACGTAGGCCGATTCTGGAGCGTGAAAATTGGTCCGTGTTACGGTAACGAACGCTCACTTGGTAGATCATAAATAACAAGGGAGCGATTAATCGGCAATTAAATTCACGATTACCCACTTCAACTTAACAACAAACAGCCCAAAATGAAAATATTGGAACGTCTAGATTCGCGGAAGACCGACATCTCTAAAAAAAGCCGTCTCTAATTCACCTCTAAGAATCAGCATTGAACTTTCCTCGTCCCTGACGCGTGAACGTGACCGGAGAAGAGAAGGTTGACTCTCGTGCGCAGCAACTGCTCGCCCCGCGGTAAGATGCGCGTGCGCGCCGTTGGATCATAAATATCGTCGGGGCAATTAAACGGCAATAAAAACGGTAACTTACGCCTCGCGCACTTTCGGCGCGAGATTACACACCGTCGGCGTTATAATCCGCCGGTACGTTTGGAACGATTTGCCGCTGCCGTGGTTGCTGCTGCTCACCTCGAGGCATCCGCGAGAACTTTTCGCGCGTGCACGCGTGACGCACGCGGTGATGCACGCCCTGTGCCGCGACAACGACGACGTGCCGTGCCGTGTCGCGCCGTGCCGGTGCGCGTTGCATGCCGAGGCTTTAATGCGCTTGTCGCGCCATTCGTCTCGGGCACGCTCGCGTTCGCGAGCGCGAGCGGCACTTCTCTTGAAAAGGGACGAGGAGAAAAGGAGAGAAAACGAGACCTAGAAGCAGCGTGGGGCAGGAGAGATGAAGAGAGAGAGAGAGAGAGAGAGTCTCCGAAGCGTATGCGCGTACGTGGGCAGGGGCTAATAGCTAACGTTCTATTAATAGACACCGCACGGGGGCGGAACTCCCTTTTCCGCGAACTGTGCTCGATCGTTCGATCGATCCGCTGATCGAGTCGATCGATCGGCCCCGATCGACCGGCTGCAGTCGAAACAGGCGCGGGCAGTCCGGTGGCGCATGCGCGCCCGCTTTAAATCGCGCGAACCCTACCGAGTGCGTGGGTGAACCGCATTTTTCGAAACACGCATCGTCCACTCCTCTCGCGACGCGATGCCAAGCAGTTTCGTGAGAGCACGAGAGGCCGCGCGAGTGCCCGACATACTGGCCGGTATATCTGGCCTCGTGGGACGAAGCTTCGAAGGATGGCGCGAGAGAGACGGAACAGATAATACCGAAGATGCGTCGGAGGTGGCTCGTATTTAGGAGTAAACTGACAAATCGGAGCGGAATATGAAAGCGGCCTGAAAGAGCATGGAACACGGAGAGAGCATTATGTTACATTTCCCTTCTTCAATGTCAAATCGAATTAAATGAGAAGCCGAGTTTAGTCCGCTTTGTATCAAATTTACGGGATTGCCTTTGCCGACGAGTCATGGTCGGCTACGAAGTATCGTGTAGAAATTCTTTTCACCAACAGCGCGAAGAAAAAGTTTCGTGGCGGGTAAGCTTATCGCCTCCTGTCGGTCCGCGCGGCTGGTCGCGCACCCGCGAGCAAGAAAATAGGTCGCAAAAAGATCTCCTAACCGCCCAAAAGTCGCGTGTTGCCTGGCCGCGCCGTTGTGCCCGAGATCGGCCATTTGAGATATTACGCGCTCCGGGTCACCCTATTTGGCTACTACTTTGGCTTCCCGTGGTAAAACGAGTTTCAGGTAACCCTTTAGCTAGCCACCCGACTGATCACCTTTCCACCCATGCGCTAAAATTTCTCGACTCCTCCGAACGCGGTAGAATTCTGTCTATTCTAAATTCGACTTTGCTATTTTAACACGTTGTCGCAGTTCTCATAGAAAAACTGTAACAAAATGTGATAATTTTCACTGCTAAACATACCACTGATGCTTAATTTCACGTGGCAATCGTAAACAATTGAAAAAAGTGTGTTTCTGAGCACGAGCGTCAAATTAATAAGTCACTCTCTTTACGGTCGTGCCTAAAAATGTACGAAAACGTGTTAATAGAGTAAGAGCTTTTAAGACGAAACTTCGCTTTAGCGCAAGCGCGAGAACGACAAAATATCGAGTCTGTTGATCTTTGGAGTGGACATCCGCGTGGATCACCCCTGCTCGTCGAAAGCGCGCGTTGTACATCAACTGCCGAGTTGTATATACAAATATTAATAATGACGGGCGTTCGTTAATGACCAATTTTCGCGGTGAGTATCACCCACTTAAGGACACGACGGCGGTCCGTCCCAATTTTGCGAACCCCCTCCACCTCGTCGAAGAATTCATCAGGGCGTCATTTCCGCCTCATAATAGATGCCTCGGGGTTCCGTCGATCGGTGCCGGAGAAAGTTCCGCAAAAAAGCGGCCGCCTCCACCTACCACGATGAGCACCGTTAATCAGTCCCGTCAGTTGGACGTTGTATGTAATTTGTGTACCGTAGGTCGCCGATCCGTTGTCGGTTGTCCAGTGATCACGAGTCGATCGTTGATCGGCCGTCTTGAATTGGGCCTCGATCGGACATGAGTGATCGCTAGTTATCACGCGGTACCTCGCCTTTTAAATATCTCATTACCCTACAACCAGACCAAGCTACGCCTAGGAATGAGATCGTGTTCACGCGAGAGAAGCGTACAAATAAGACCCTGACTACAGAACCGTGGATAATCGTATAATCGGGCGTGTCTGGCGGAACTCGTGAGAAAGACGAGGCAGACTCGACAGACCCATGTGTCTTGAGGAAAATCCGAGAGAGTCTGGGAGTGGTGCCAAGTCTTTGATCGACGACACGTTGTTGAAGTTACTCGAACGTCGTTGTACGAAGAGAAGGAGAACGAGAAAATTGACGTTTGTTTGGCAGTGCCTCCTCAGGTTAAGTAAAGTCGGCTTGGGCACGGCCTGTCCAATTGTTGCTGCGCGTACTGCGAAAACGCTCGCGATATCCAAAAATAAGTGTTACGATCATTATGAGATGAATGGGTCCTAAAGGCGTGAAATTCTTTATCCAAGAAAACTTACGAACTTACGTATTCTCATAATTATAACCGACTGATACGAGCTTGAAAATCACGAAGAGGATAGAGTCTAAGGAATGCTCGCAACGTCGTCCAGTTGCTCAAAATACCTTACCGTGTAATCGAGTTATCGATAAAAACTCAAAAGCCTCCGCAAATTCCACGTACTACACTTTTGCATAAAGTATCAACAGAAACTGCTTACATCCTGTAAAAGATCGTAACGAGCCATGGGACATGTGGAAACTATGCGATCGTGTAGGAGGCGGCGAAGGACCGCGGGCTGTTTAGATGCGAGTAAGTTTAGACTCGAGAATTGAAAGCCCGCGCGAGGCTCGGATATTCGAATGGCCTGAAAATGTCAACGTACGAGATGCTACTCGAGATAGGAAGCAGGTAGAAACGATGACGCGCATTTTCCATCTAACGTGGGAGTTAATAGTTTTCGATGACTGTGTTGTATTTCAATTCTGAGAATCTTCCAAGGTTCCAGAATATCTTCAATCGTGCGCGGAGAAGCTGTCATATATGTACAACGATGAGAATTTCGTAATGGTGTAGTTAAGATTTTTACAAAGAGAAAACATGGTCTACAGATGTAATTAGATGCACAATAAGGTCACAGAGGAATGTATCCATGTAAGCAGTCACTCAATTTGCCCCATCGTACAAATGTCACTTTCGCATGCTTCGTTGAACGAATCCTGCAACCACCCTCGTCTGTCTCGATCTTTTGCAAATCTTGGGATAAGTCACGTGAAAATTCGTTAGATGTGTCTCGTACTCGAGAGCTGACGAGGGGTCGGGACCCTCGAAGGACGTCATACGGCTTCTCGCACCGCCGACTGGGGCAATTACGTTCGATCGGCGACCTTACGAGCTTACGTCACATCCCGTCGCTCTATGTCGACGTCATCAACGTGAGCGCAGGCGCGTGCCGCGAGCTCCTGGGGCTGGCTGACGTCATTGGTGAAACTGCGAGATAAATGGTATTTTCTCTGCGGCACAGGTATAACCGGAAAAACGCGCTTGGTGCTCAGTCGGTACCAGTACCAGAGAAATCATACGTAACGTTTGTAAAGCACCTCGCATAAAAACACATACCTCAATTGTCACCGTAATTTCAATCAATTTTCGAGCAACGCGAAACATGGAGCCAATCTTCCGCACTTCTAATTCCGTAGAGCAATACAACGAACGTCACTACCCTGTAAGGGTCACTGCTCATCGGGTAAAGTTCAGAATCTCTACCTTCGTAGAGTCTCTATCTACCACAAATTTGATCAGAAAAAACGTAGAACGGTTCAATGGTATAATTACAACTGAGACCTCGTCCGAATGTACCTACGTAACATTATCATTTCCATTTTTCATTCCATTTCGTGTCGATCGTGAGTTGGAACGGTTGTTTCCATTAAATTTATATAAACACATTCCATGTGTAATAATGAATTGTTCAACCAAGATTTTGTAAGAGTCATTCGCGAGCTGCAGGGAGTTCTGGACCCACTCCGTAGAAATTCTGATGTTATTATTGCCATCGAAAGCGATCGCTCGAATCCGTGGTGCGCCATTAAACGGACGCGCCGAGACGTTCGGCACTCGCTATTGGACTCGTGAGGTTACCACGCCTCGACGCCGTAAATTCACGCGAGCAGTCTCTTCCCTCTTCGAATCGAACTCTTCCCCGTTTGCTCGTCTAGTCGACTATTCCCCGTTTACTCCTCCGTTTGCGCGCGTCTCGTGTGATTGCGCCAACTCGTCGAATCGATCAAGGAAGAAGCTACGCTCTGCGAAATGCAAGACGATGACCGAGCACACGCGGACTATTGCGAATTGACGATAGACGTTCCACCGTGCTCGTGGTTTTCGTTCCTTTACTTCCATCGTAAATTGTACTTCGTGTAAATAGAGAGTAGGTGATGAGCAATTGGCGAATTTTGCATTTCAACCGTGCAGATTATTTGGGCGTGAAAGCAAATTGCGCGTACAATGTAAAATTGTTTTCGAAATCGGCCTGCTTGGAAACGTTGTGACAATAGCTTCATCGCGGTTAGAAGTGTGTATCTTCAATGGAGTTATTGGAAAGTAAACGCTCCGGGAGTGCTCGTCCGGAGCAAAACTGTGGGAAGCTGGTCCGTGTACCTTTTCTGGTGCTCTCGTTTCGCGAGTCAACCCGTCGGAATGAGGCGCGACAATCGACCGGAACCTGCTCGAATCATTATCGTTAAGCGAAACGATCGTTGTCGGCGGCCTGGTCGTTCTCGGTTAACGGCACCGTGGCTGAATAAATTCTTCGCGAGTGTTCGCAATGTCGCACGAACAAGTTGCGCGTTTCTGTGCGAACAGGTGCTCGTCGTGTGTGAAGGCGAGGGAGATGGTGTTCGCGTTTACGCTTGGTGTTGCGTTTGAGGCGCATCGTGAAATACGGCAAAGGAATAATTCATTTATTGAGTTAGAAGTTGCACAAAATTAGAGATGCTTTCAATTTGCAGGAAACTTAACTTCACTTTTCAAAAAAAACAAAAAAGCAATCGTACTAGAATGTATCCAACGAAACGAGAGGTTCTTTAGAAACCACAACGAGCTATAATTTTGCTTCGATATACGTATGCGTGTGTAATGAGAAATCTTTTCGGTGGACGCGAGGTAAACCTTCGCCGGGATCGTCGATGACAAATCGTTGGACGGTATCGAGTCGAGGACAGGTCGACGAACTTTCCCGGAGAGTGCGGTCCGTAGATTCTCATTACACTTAAGTAGGGTAAGGCGACGCGAGGGCCTCCACCTCTCCCCTCTCGACGCTTCAAAGACATATGACCACGCGTTCTGAAGTATCGATAGGCGGAGACTTCTGAATTTTTTCTCGGATCTCGAATGAAGAGCGAAGATATAAACGGGGGCGGAGTAGATGGCCAGGAAGAAATGGAAAAAAATGACGAAAAAAGAGACGCGAAAAATAAAGCAGGCGATGTCATTGAGCCGGGACTGAGGTACTGGGTGGAGAAGAAGCGGAAGAAGTGAAAAGAACACGAGAGGGTAGAGATCGAGAAGAGAAGATGGAGAAGAAGGAAGAAATTGACGAGGAGGCGATCTCTTCTCCGCACCGCGTTCTCTCGTCCCAAGTTAATGAGCACCGTGTGGGCGAGACTTTTTCACTGCAAGGGCGATTCCTCGCGCGAAGAGAATCTCTTGCTTCACACAAGCTTCTCTCCACGTTTCCTCGTTCTTCCTGGTCCTCTCTCTTCAATTTTCAAGCATCGTAAAGTTACTCGACCGCCTGTAAGAAAATTTCCCCTTCTTCGTTACAGGGACGATCGCATTTTGCTGACCGATTGAAATCAGGCTGATGTAAGGCGTGAAATTTTGTTGAGAAGAATTGACGCGTGCCAAAGAAGGAGGAAGGAAGCTTGAAATTTACGGGAACAGAAAAACAACGCTATGTAGAAGTACGAAGTGATCAGGTTTTTTCCACATTATTAATCCATGCCCTGGATAACTCTTTTACTACTGCAAGCTTGTGTAAAAAGCTTTGGTATACTTCTACGACTTACGAAGAAAGACATAACCTTTGATTTGACTTTTCGATTTAGCGCTTTCGAACAATATATTTTACAGCACTATATTTGGATTTAGCAAAGAAGTTTTGATCCACACGTTATCCGCTTTGTAATTAACTATTGCTCGAAAATTATTAATACTATTTCAAATTGTAGTTGCAAAAAAATCTCCAGACAAATGATGTTTGTTTGTATTTTCGACAAAATCAGAACCGATAAGTTAAGAAACGTGTCAGGTAACCCTGCGCTGTTAGACAGGCAATTTACCCAGTCCAATGGACACTCGTTTCCCAGACTGGCCGATGCCAAGATAGATTGCGAGACTCCACTTACAATTAAAGGTTGTATTTCGTTTCCTCGTGATGTCTATATGTTCGAAAAGGAAGCTTTCGCGCGAAAGGTACCACCATTGTCTGCTACGAACCGTAAACGGAATGTTCGTAGATAAAATCCTCTCGGCAATCTCGTTGAGACGGATAAATTATCCAAGAGGTAACAAGTAACAATTACCTGTCGCATAAATTTCCCCGCAAGCGGAGCTTTTCGCAGCGCCCGTCACTTCTCAAGCGGAAAATCTCCGAAAGCGGGTAATTCTCATTAGCCTGGACAGACAGAACATTCTTAGACATAACTGAAAATTCGACGTGAATCGGCCTACCTTTTGGAACGAGTAACAATTATCCGTTGTATTCAATGTCTACGACAGCGTCACGAGCAGCTCTACAGTGAAAATACCCTAGAACGTACGTTTCGGACGATTAATTTCATTAGTCTCGATAGACGGAATAATTGTTAGCTTCGCAAAAGATCCATTGACTAGTGGAGTTCGCCTTTCTTTGTAACGAGAGGCGAATTTCCGTAGGTGTCGAAGAGATGAGAGGCGTGGGACAGGACGACCGGTTCGTTCCACGTGATTCCTTGCGAGACATAAGGTAGGTAAATGCGTTTGTTGGGAGACTAAGGAGACAATATGCGAACAGAATATCGTGATTGAGAAAATATTCGAGGAATGGTGGACGACCCTTGGGTGACCAAATTAGGAGGAACCGCTGGGAAGGATCCGACCATCGTTAAATATTTAGGGATGCCCACGAAACAATTATCGGTTCCGGTCTGTTGGTGAAGTTACCGTTGAATAACAGAGATAGGGCGAAGTTCGAACGGACAAAGCGACTATGTCACTCGCACGCTCTTCCATAGTTTCCTTCGAAGTTCGAAACTACCCGACTTTCTCCTCTTCGCTATAGCAGGATTTTCTCCTCTCGAACCCTCGGACTATGGGGGGACAAATTGATTTTCTGGAAGCACGTTAAAATTCTAAAAGCTTAACACTAAACCTACCAATACTCCATGTATATCTGTTCCTACCACAGGGGGTAAAATGACCTATCTTTTTTTAAATATAGAACTTTTTAGTTCTATATTTTTAAATGTATAATAAAAAATATATCACTTAGTAAAGATGGGTGCACGAAGAAAACAATTTTTTTTCAAATAACGATTTTAAATTGTTTATTTATTAAAAAAAACTTAGAAATGAGAGAAATTAATATTTTTCATTTCAAATAATTCAAATAATTTTAAATTAAAATAACATAATTTTAATTCAAAAATTATTGGATTCTCGGTACATTTTCCACACACACATTTTTTACATTTGGAACAGATTTTCCAGAACAGATTTTTTAAGCCTGGTAGAGAAGTCAATCTGGTAGTGCCCTCCGTGTACGGTAAAGTTCTGTCTTTTGCAAGTATACGTTTTACTAGGTGGTCCGTCTGTCTTTCCGTGCTTCTATACGTCCGTCTGTGTCTGTTCCTTTGTACCTGTCTGTCTGTATCCACCTGTAGACGTTCTATCTGCTCTCTCTGCGAAAGAATGTTTACAATAACTTGAAATGTTCAAGCTCTAATAGTGCAATATAAATCTTCATGATTGCATATAAATCCTTCCCGGAGTCAAACGACCCCTTGCGATAATTAGTCCAAGTTACATTAATTACTCGGTAAAAAAATAAGCAAGAGATAAGTAAATACTGACAAGTACATTCGATGCATTTTTCAATAAAAAAGTAGTAAATAATAATTATGATATTATGCTATTATTTTAAGGAAAGTTTGACAGAAAGTTAGAAAAGGGCCAGTTGCTCCCTCGTGGTAGATTTAGTGTTGAAGCTCAAAATGTTGATGAGTCGATCGATGTCCGGCGAGTCGAACGGAACGAGGAGGAAAAGTGCAGTTATTCGCGCACGTTCGAGATTGCCATGAGTGCTTCCGAACGAAGTTGGGAATATCGAATGGAATAAATCGGCTAAACGGACGCCCCGAAGAGTGAAACGATGTAACTGTCGGGCTTTTATCGTAGTGCGTCCATCAAAATACGAAGCGTTCTACCATTGTGATCAATGAAACGCAGAGCACTCGTGGGAATATCGGTTCGCGGATGGATATTGTACAAACATACCAAAAGGGCGGTGAAATCCATGCCCTATGCGAAATAGCGCGTATCGAACGTTTTTAGTGTCTAAAATAATATAGAAGATACAATATGCAATCAACGGTGGAATAAAAAATAAAGTAAACCAGTTCTAACACCACTATACATGTATTATAATGAGTTTCTTTCGTGTAAAACCGCTCACAGGTGCATGAATCGTTTGCCTACTTATTCGAATCATTTTCCAGTGATTCTCCGAAGTCTCGATCGCACCTCGACCTTGAACTCGATAATCCCAAGCTTCGTAATTTATTCCGATTTCCGTGACATCGTGTATTTTCCCTCGTTTTCGCGAATGGCACAAAGTTCAGCTTGGAGAAACACGGAGAGAAGCAATGGAAGTGATGTTGCTGGAAATTGGATCAGCAACAGTCTTGGTAACATCGATAGCGACGTAGGTGTGGGTTAGTGTCGGTAGGTGCCGTCTCTCAGGCAATTTGGCGGAAGGCCAAGACATACAGTGAGCGTCCCAGACGAAAGGCCAAGGAGCGAAGGGAGGAAAAGAAGGAAGGCAAAGGGACGTTGCTCTTTTTCGTTGGGCCGTGTTTTGTCTGTGTCAGCGGACGGCGAAGAGCCGAATACGTACGTGCCGACGCGGACGTCGAGGCCACTCGTGGTGGAGGTACACAAGAATCATGAGGCATGAGGCACGAGGTATGGGACAGACACGACGTCCAGGTTGTCTCTCTCTCACCCTTTTCTCTTACTCCGCCACCAACTCTTTTCTTTCTCGTCTCTTTCTTTCTTCTTTCACCCTCAAAATTTGTTTGCGCTCTCACTCGGCTCCTCTATTCTTGGCTTTCGCGTTGAACGGTGTTTCTCAACGAACAAACGTACGTACGTAGTCGAATCGAATCGAATCGAACGAGGGTGTTGGCGACCCGCCAACGCACGTCGAACACGTTTGATCTCTCGCGGTCGTTCGCACTACCGATGCCTGTGCGCGCGCGTTCTCTCTTTCCGCCTTTAGACGGCGTAACAGCAAGCTCTTCGCACTTCCGAGTACGAGAGAGACGAAGAAACTGGGGCAAAAGATGAATCGATTTGATTTCGGTAGTGGAGACACAAGCGAGGTAAAATTGCTTCATTGTTTTCGCGCTCGAGCATTCCGTCAGACCGCGCGACTTATCATTCTCAGATTCTGTTTGTTCGATTTCTCTCTTTCATTCGCACGTACGGTCGTGTAGATAATTGAAAAGAAAGATTAACAACTGTTCTTCTCCGCGCGTGAAAAAGGAGCGCGGAAGGGATGCCATTTGAAAGTGAAAAGTTTTCTATCTGCGGGTTTTAAATTTATCTTTAGTCGGGTGAATTTAAAAGCGCGAGCGATCAGGGTGCTTTGGGTTCTTCGTTTTATTACTCTGAATATTAAAATGGAGTGGGTCGTTACGGATGGTCGCTTAGCACACGACACCCCGTGAGATGAAAACTCAGGGAAAGTTTTATTGGTTTATTCTCCTCCTGCCCATTGAAATGGGCCACGAGAAACGATTTCCCGTTGGGGATTTCAATTTTTCTCGGGTGAAATTCGTGATAATAAAAAGGAGAAATGGAGAAAAAATTACGGAGGGACTTTCTACTAGTTCAGAGACTAATGGTCAATAATCATCGATAATAAATGAAAACGTGTTGTAGATCAACGTAATGGTACACGAACGAAACGCGAATTGCTCGGGCATACAAAAAACGCCTCGTTATTCGTTTTTCCCCTTTTTAATGTCCCAGAAACTGGAGAAACTCGAAGTAACGATTCCTCTCCCCACGTTTCTAAGAGTACCCTGAACAGTGCTAATAAACCGAACAACGATCCTCACCGATTCTATCTCGGGTTGGAAGAAGAGAATAAAAGCAATGGCGTTGCTCGTTTCTCTTTTTTTGCTTCTCCCCGAAACTATTGGATATCTCAATAAAATTCTTATCATTTCTGGCATATCGCGAGAAAGCGTAAAAGCGAATTGGAAAATAAATGGTATTACGTCGAACAGCAGACGGTAATCGTATTAACCCATTGCCGCACACTTTTCGTAGCCACAACTTTTTATAGCCGTGGTTTGCCTACATATCGCCAAAAAAATGGACGGCAATAGCCGTCGTTTGCGGCAATGGGTTAATGATAATATTCGCAATTGATGGAAAGATCATTACATTTGACCTACTACAAGAGCAGTCTTCTCGAAATTTCTTCGCGTCCTAATTGAACTAACTACGGGTGTAAAATAAAGGAACTTCGAATTTAATATCCCATGATACAGTGACATGCGACTCCAGCCTCTTTCAAATTGTAATTCTCCGCTTTCTCGCGACCTACCATTCTCGCCCGGTCCCATTTGTAATTACAATCACGGGGTAGCATCGCGATGCTCATCGGACGCGCGAGCTCCGCAATCTCGACGCAGCCTACGCGCTCTATGAAATTATACGCTCGTACATAAATATTCAGCACGACGATTCTCGCCCTCCGGGTCGAGCGACGAGGACACATCGAGGGACCCCGCGCTTTTAAGCGCACACCGCTCGCACGATTTCTAACCGACACTTCTACCCGAACGATTTATCATTTGAGCTCGCAAAACTGCACCCTTCCCTCTTATTCTGTTCTCCTATTCGTTTAGCTATCGAACGTCGTAGCGCACCTAGCAATAATAATAAACAGTAACGAGCTCCCCGGAAGTAGGGGCTACCGCAATAAAATCGAAACGACCCTGCGTTCCTTTTTTCCCCTTTTGTTCATTCCGCGCTTCGAGCGTTTTCGAAAGCGCGATGCTGAAATGAAAGTTGCGAAGAAATTCCTCCGATGGTTTTTCCTAGACAACGAGAATTGGAAAACGAAAGAGAACGATTGTTTTGTCTAATTTGACCTACCGCGGTCGGGTTTTGAACACCGGAGGGCGGACGTAAGCGATAAGATTTCAATTGAGACATTGAAGTTTGAAGATAGGAAAGGGATGGCGAATGAGACGGGGGTTGGCAGTAAAGAAACAAAATTTGCGAGAGTCTATCGCTAATTTCAGGCATCGATAAAGTTCTATTACAATCGTTGATCTTGAATAATAACTAAAACTCTCGAAAAACGCATTGAAGGGACAGCAAATTATTGATCTTACAGGTACGCGATAAGTAAAATATCCGTTTACATCGTATGTCTCATGGTAACTGACAATGGAAATATAAATACGAATGCGTATGCAAATTTACATACCGTGCACCAACGACGACCTGCTGTCTGGCGACGTCGAACAGTAACTGGGAATACGTCGTGACGCCATCCTCTTGAAATAGACTTCTGTTCACTAAATCTGAAATAAGAGAAGAACATTAATCGTTTCCTCGAAATGATCTCGAAAAGAAATCTGAACATTAATCGTTTCCTCGAAATGATAATTTCATTCAACTAATTATCGTCGTTTTATCAAATCAATTAGTCTAGATTATTAATTCTATGAATCGTGCAAATGCGGATGGGAGAATTTCTCGTCCTGGGGAAAGACAGAGTGGAAATAATAATAACAGAGGAAATCGAACAGGATCATCTGCGTAAGCTCTTGCTCAATTTCCAGTTGGCTCGTAAGCACTCAGCTGCCTGCTAACTCTCAAGGAGATTTATCCTTATTATTATTATTGTATACGAAATCCCCCGTTGAATAATGCACATCATGGATCCGTGCGGGTCACTCAGCGAAATTACATCGTAGGCAATTAATACGTAATGGATTAATTCATTTCTACGACTACATGTACAAGGACATAAATAAATAATTCAAAAATGCCCTCCAATAATTGAACGACTCTCCTTTCTCGTCTTTTGCGACGCGATTAATTTTCATTGTATCATTTACTGCGCGAATATGCTCCGCTGTGCTCAGAAAACTTAGCTAAATACGAAACGCTTGGTGTCACGAATTTCGAATAATAAAATCGTCGATACTCGTGTGATAAGAAACAAAGGACGCTTTTCAAAAATGACTTAGAATAACGTCAGGATATCTTACGCTCGGGGAGATTCGAATTGTCAATGTGAAAGCACGCTGAAATCGTCCAGAGCTTGAACCACCCCGCACTCGTGCGCGACAGTAAAACTCGCCGTGCAAACGCGTACCTGTCAACTCGACGTGACCTCTACCGTGCTTTGGCATCGCGTCACATGCTGACACGCCTTGCATTTCACTAAGATCGCCTTGTTCGATGAGAACCTTCTAGATGCGAAGTAAAATCGCCTAGAACGCACAGAATGGGCGTATGTTAATATGCATATGTGAAAATTGGTTGTAAGGTGAAAGGTGTACAACGTTTCATTTATTCCTGTACACAATTGCATAAACCCCATAGGATCCATTTGCTATTGACAATGCATTGTTTATGTCATTTAAAAACATCATCTACCCTGGTTACGCACGATGCAAACACGTTACCACTGGTCTGGCAGGCCCGACTCTTTCCACTTGCATTTTTATTCCGTTCATCCTTCGAAACATTTCAATTATTACAATTTCGTCCATTTTCAATTATTTATTTCGTCCATCCTTCGAAACATTTCAATTATTGACAATTTATTGCCAATTTTATCAAATAAAACACGTCGTTAGAGAATTATTGACCATCGGGGCATAGGCCTCTCTCATCCTGGTCTAAGAGCGTGTTCGCCTTCTCGTTCAATAATTTCCAGTCTTTCGTACCAACACAATCTCTCACGATATAACAAACCAGGAGTTTTCCTGACCGGCTCGTAAAGTAAGCTTCGATTCCCGCGCCGGGGTGGTCGCCGTCCAAGGAAAACTGCACGGAAAAATACAGCATAAAGACGAACGAGAAGCGCTCGGTAAGAGAAGAAGAGAGTGAAGGAGAACGTAAAGGAAATATGTGGAAGAAACATGTCGAAGCGTTCTGACTTCGCTTAACGATCGCAGTTGCCCTCCCCGGTGCTCATCGTTTCTTCTCGTTCGCGTTCCTCTTCCTGCTTGGGCGTCATTCCGCGTTCTCACTCGGGCTAGCTAGAGCCCTCGTTCCACGAGATTCGCCGCGTTCACTCTATCCTTCCATTCTCAAACTGTTCCTCGCATCAAATCATTCCTTTCTCTCTTCTACTCGCCTCCTTTCCACGCAATCGTCGCGCACACGCCTTTCCATTCTTCTCCTTTTCTCGTATTTACCACGGGCTCGCTTAGTATCTTCTCCATCCCTCTGATCAACTTTTTCCACGATGATCGAACGATGTTTCTCGAGTGCTTCCTCGCCTTCTCCTCCCTCATCTGTTCACACAATGAATCCTAGACTCAAGCTGCTCCTTGGAATGCGGACTCCTGCAAGGGAGATCGGACGAAGAACTTCTACGGGAGTCACGAAACGCCTATAAGGGGATTCCCATCGGGGAGTCTCCTTAAATCCGATCAATCGGCCTACGGCGTAGGTATGCGTTACGAGGCGGCGATCGATGGCGTCGACTTCCTTTCGACTAGCTTCGAAAGGCAATGAACGATTCCTTGCGATTTATTGGGTCGCATAGTGGACCGCGATTCGCAGGAGATCCTCGTCCGATGAAAGCTCAGATCTCTAATTCAGGTCTGGATTAAGTCTGACTTATCGGACCGGATCTACCCAAGATTCAGCCGAGCTCGGGGGGGTGTCAGGTGATAAATATAATCGAGCGGGACTATCGGTGAGAGAAAAAGGAATCCGTCCTTTTTCTAAGACACCGCGGGCCCGCGGTAACGTTAAATCTGTGCTCAGATAGCGCGACAGGTTTATCGAACGACCACCACGGTATACCGTATAACCAGTGCGAATCGAATCTATCGGAATATTAAATCCAAGTGGCTAGCATCGGCGCGGCCTAACGCCATCGCCGTGATCGTCGTCGCCATCATCTTCGTCCCTGTCAACGCGTACTAGGCACGATGAAAGCGTAAATTATCGAATAACTCGGAGCTATCGCCGTCCCTTTCTCCAGCGACTCGCCTATGACCACAAATTGTAATTCACCGAACGGTAAATCGATTTTTAAGCAGTGCGCGACTGGATAACCGGGCGCGAAGAGTCTCCTGAGAATCGCTCGAGGAAGTATTTCCATTGGCCTCCTAGGCTCCGCTGTTCCTAGGCTAGGGAGACCAGTCTAGTCCCCTCGCTAGCTCACTGGCTCGCTCGTTTGCGGTGGCAACATTATAAGGCGAGGTACGGTCCGCCGGTAGACTTATTGCACGAGTACTCGACGAGGTGCAAAGTGTGAATTAAATGCGCCGAGCAGGGGGCTGTAAAACGCGGTAGGACGACGGCTTTAGGCGTATCGTTAGCGATTTTTCTTACCAACGACTGGTCGATAACTCTACCGGCTTCGCTCTCTCTCTCTGTATCGGCACCGAGCGCGATTATGGCGCTTCGCGCGGCAAATTAAATGTACTGGGAGCGAGCAAGTTATCCTTGGAACTCGTGCTAAAAGCGGCAAGATAGTGCTCTTATTGTAGGAGCGTCAAACTTCATTCGGATTGCGCGCGCTTTTTCGTGAAATAAATAAGTAACTTATCGTTTACTCTTCGATAATTCGTCGTTTCAAATTAAGCATGGTGAAGATCAATTTCATTATGTCACATTGACGAACTTGTAAAAGAGGGAAAATATCTGTTCTATCGATATCCTGGAAAATTCGTCTATTCTGAAATCTCAAAATTCTCTTCGGTCTTACTCGAAACTATTTTGGAAACATTCTAATTTAATCGCGAGGATGGCGACGGGCGCGTTATTTTGAAAGTTTCGATTCGGGACCCGCGCATCGTGCCTCACGGTCCAAACAATAGTTTTTAATAATAAATCGCGTTTACCCCTTCGACGACGAGGGGAGGCAAACAGCGGCGAGGGTTTTATGGGTACGCAACTTACGTTTTCTCCTACTGCGGCACAGCGTTCGCGGAAGAAATACGTTGTTTCCAGCAAATTACACGGACGACGAGGATTACGACGAGAGGCACGTAATACTCTTGGAAGTACATCACGCGCTAAATCCGATGAGGGGAACGAACATCGGGGTCACGCTCGCTCGCGTCGCTACTCAAATATTCAGCCTGAAATCTCATCTCGTTCTGGGTCTGCCAGACCAGATGGGATTGTAAGGAAATTGTTCCGTGAGACCATTGCTCGTTGCATAACGTCCGCGTGTAACACGCGCGGGTCAGCCTATATGTTATTACGGGAAACATGAAAAGTTGCTTGACGAAGAAAAAATTGGAGCGTGTCGCAGGAAGATATGACATTACCCGTTTTTTGTTTTTTTTTCTTAAAGAGCCTAATAGGAATGACTTTTTCCCAACGAAGAAACTAATTGACACGTGCAGCCTGCAGGAAGCGGTGTGGAAGAGCGACGAGGCGGAATTATTACGGATTCATCGTAAGGTAAACGTATTCTACGAGTACGCGCTACGACACGCCGACTAATTAATTTGCATCGCAAAAAGCAACCCCAAGACCGGAGACACGATCGTTTCGATTTTCCACCAGATGCGCGGGCGCGCTCGCACGCACGCACGCACTCGTTTCGATAACGGAATTCTCCGGTTACGCTCTTATTTGGAACGGGATCCGTTAACCGTGACAGGACATCGCAGAAATTGACGGTCCTGGCGATGGTGCTCTTTTAAAAAAGATTTTATCTCGACGATTGGACGAGTCGTTGAAAGTTTCCCTTTGCTTCTTCCTCTCCTCTCTCTTCTTCTCTTATTTTTCTTCCACCTTCGTTCGCCGACCTCTCTCGTCTTTCGACGGTCAAGAGAATCATCTTGGCGAGGGATAACTGTAGCGACTGCGCATACTCTATTTCACTCGCTCGCAATGCACGTCGAGGTATAAATTGCTGCGCTGCCCTCTGGGAACGAGGCCGATACTCGGGAGCGCCTTATCGGATCGATAATTATATTTGCCACAGGATTGGGAAGAGAAGAGAAACTACAAATGCGATTTATGCATTGTGTAATATCCTCGTTGGTTTTACATCTCTTACTCTTGTACTGTTTCCGGTTCCTCTTCTGTCTGCGGTAGCCGATGATCATTGGCGATTTATCGCCCATTCGTTGTTTCTTTACTCTCGAGATACGCAACGAATAACATTAGGTTAGATTTCGTTTCCTCTAATCGGGCTCTTCAAATCGATCACCCCTTTAAAATGGAATAGTCGAACAATCTTTGAAACGAAATTCGCAGAGAACTGAACTGGTGGCTGTGCCGGATACACAATTTTTCCAATGCCTCTCGAGCTTACCGGGCACGACGCGGATATTCTCTTGTAATCGATCATCGAAAAAACGCGATCTCATTACATCGCGTATGGCTAATGAACTTAATAACTTCGATCGTATTACGTGGTCAGTGGTCCAGGGTCGAAAATTAGATTTCAATCAAGCGCGGTAATAATCCGCCAATGAATTCCACGCGTCGATCCTTGCGAATCGAGGAGCCTCTGTGCCTGCCACAAAATTACAATGCGCGCTGACGGAGGCTTCACGACGACGGGCCGGTGAGCGAAAGGGCAGAAGATTGGCTTCATTCCTACCACCTTATGGTGGTCCACACGCCAGTCGATACCCAAGCGTACTATACGGCAGAGTGGACCACACTAACGGAGACGCGGACCACCGGGCCGGCTATGTTAATACGGATAATTGCGTTATACGAACTGCCTCGCATGTGCCCTTCCCTCCTCCTATTCTCTCTCTCTTTCTTTCTCCGTCTGTCTCTCTCTCCTCCGCTTGCTCCTGCATCCTCCTTTCCTTACGAGGAGGGACAGACTGCAGGAGCATGCATGCTGCGCGCCAAGCACAGGGACGCAGGTAGATAGAGGGCTCGAGCTCAGCTTCGGTGAAATTTACAAAGGATATGTTGGCACATTTGGAGGTTGCAACAAACACGAACGCGACCGTGGACGATCTATATTAAGAATGGGAACAGACGAGGGCGTCCTTGTATAATGACATTTCGTAATCGACCTCATTGCGCGCCGAGATGTTAATGAGAAAATATAACGGATTTATATATTTGCCTGAGCGTGGAGAAGGTTGAATGAAGGAATTTGCATATGGAGTAGACGTCGTCGTATATTTACATAGAAGTTTTCATTCCATTCCTCAACCGACGATCGTATGCGCGCGGGTAGATTCATTCAAGCGACCTGGCCGTTTCGAAATGTCGGCGTTGGTGACTGTTGATTGGCATGTGACTGATTACCGTAATTACCACCGGGTACAATTAGCGACGCGACGAAGCTTCACGTGTAATAGGTGATTTTCATTGTTCCCGCAGCATTGAAGGTGTCATTTCTCGAAGATGTGGCAAATGCAATTTGACGAATCGCGAAACAAGCTCTTTTTTAGCTGCAGGAGCTTGTCTACTTTCTCTCTTTTCCCTTTCTACGGTTTCTATTGTATTTTCCTTGGTTCTCGACAACGTATTGTCTTACTCGGAAAAATGCTGCGACAAAGTTGTTATAACTATATCGTTTTCCATTTAACATAACCGTTTCCTTTTGCAGTATCAGAGACGCATAAACATTTCTGACAAATCTAAGGAAATAGCGTTCTTTGTATTCCTAAGAGTTTCTCCGAACCTCTTTTACCCGTAAAACGAAACGACGTATATCGCATCGTTTTTCATCTGAGAATGAAGAAACTGAGAAACGCGAGAGATCGACGGTAGGATTTACACACGAGGACGTAAAAGATTCACAGCCTCTGTCACTCGGTGCATCACTATGGACGCTTGTGGAGAATGTAAACATGACACGCAGTTTCTTCGATTACATCAACGCCACCTGTAAAAGGCTTATGACAAAAACGGACATGACAACGTAACGTTCCTTTGTAATGCAACATTCGATTGACGCGCCGATACGCGCAAGGACGCGATGAACAGTCGACCGGAAAAACTACGTCATCGATTTACCGATTCGTCCCGTTTCCACCTCCCTATCCGGTGCTTCGATAATCATCGACAAAGCGCAGACCTCATTACTTAATTACAACAGCGAGCAGAAGGGAGCCAGCGAGCAAATCAACAGTGAAAGAGGCCCAGGGTAATTGGCCGCGTGATGCATCAGTCTGTTAAGTTAATTAAGTTCTCACTCTGGGTACTTATTAAACGCCCGCTCGCGCATTCACGTTACCAAGCCGCGAATACAACGGAAGTATTGTAGTTCCTAAAGCGCAGGCGTGATGCTCTGTCGAGGGTTAACGCAAAACGCTACGAATGATGAAGAACAAGAGATAAACGAAGTGTGGATGCTTCCGTGATAAAAAAAGCTCTTAAGCTGGGGACAAACTGAGCGAACATTGTTGGCGATCTGTTCGCGAACACGGCCACACTCGGTGAACTTACGTATTGGCGAGTTGTTCACGAACTGTTTCACGATGTTCGCTCCCGAGGCGATCCTTAAAGTGGCGAGAGACTGAGGGAACAATTGTTCGCGGTCAGTTTTAAGATTTGACAAATGAAAAAAGTTTACCTCAGTCCAAAGGAGACAATGTCGATATCTTTTTAGACGAAGGTCGATACAATGGCGCAGCCAGGGTCGAGATTGCCGTGTCTACTGCAAAGGACGCCAGTAAAATGCAAAAATGCATCGGAAAAGTGCACCGTGGCAAAAGTGTATGCGTGCCTAAAAGCATCTCGTGCGTGTCCAACTGCCAGTTGTATGCAACGCTTCGAGATCATCCGTGACATTGCCTTTTGCCTTCCTTCCTTCAGCTATATCGTAAGCTCGTGCTTTGACTAATTCTTTTTTTGTTAATGTGTTGCATTCAACTTCGTTGAATGTTCTATTATGGATTCTTTGACCGTGCTCGATGCGTACCGTCACGTGCGCCCTCAATTTCTTCTAATAGAAAATAGGATACGTTGCGCTATATGTCTCGATATGTTCGATTTAAAATGTATTCTACAAAGAAAAAAAATGAAACGTATAACAGTCCTAGGGTTCGGTATTTTTCTTACAGTTACCGGCAGAATCTTTCTAACAGATTCCAAATGATCGTGATGCACAACAGTCAAAATTCCGGGCCCTCATGTTGGAAGATTAATATGCAACGAGAAAGGCCTAAACTTTCTCTTAATTTTTTACACTGTGAACGGTGCCCATCTACTTGCACAACGGATCAGATTTTTGATGCACCCTCGGACGGACCTAATTACTCACGTGGATTACTCGCGTGCGATTAAGGAGAAGAGCCACGGAGTCGTGAGTCGCTTTCGCCCATTAATCGGACAGTGAGTGTTACGAGTATCATCGCAAGAGGGGGTATTACGTTAGAGTGTTCAAGAGCGGCAATAAATTTCCCCTTTATCTCATCAATGGTCCTTCCTCCGTTTCGACAAATGTCAAAAATTACGAATTAAACCCTCGAGAAATGAATAGTATAGTCAACATTGATAGTCCATAATCCATTCATCGCGTTTTTGCGCGCGTCCCTTCCGCCTTTTTCAATCGGCGAAATCAATTTTCCGAAGTTCAATGGATGTGTTCCGCGTAACAAAGAATTGTTCAAGATTTTACGAGGATATCAGTGGAAAATATTGGGACCTAAAATTGCCAAGAAAATATGGCGGATGTCGGCGTCCGAGTACTCGACATTTTCATGTTCGATAAAATGTCCCACGATGCATTATGGACCTGGTGGTGTGAAACCCACGAAGCTTATGAAACTTACGGAGAGTCTATGAGCACGTATCGCATTCAGGTAGTGCTCGACTCGCGTTCGTATTGTACGGCACACGCGTGTTTTGCGTGGCGTGCCAAATGCGAACAAGTGCGTTTCGCGTGGAACACACACGTAGTAGACGCACATTGGGCTCTACCATTACCCAGAACGTGCGACGGCCGCTTAGTCGCACTTGGTTCCAGAGTGCCACGTGGGTGGCTTGACTTTGTCCAGCGATAATCCTCCACGATCTTCTCATCTTATTCCCCTTGTACCTTCCTTTTATTTGTTCATCCTGCATTCGATCGTTTCCATCCTTTTCTCATCGGCGTCCTTCTGCCAGCTCTTTGCTAACCTTTGCTTTTTATTCGACGCAATAATTTTCCTCTAGGTCTCCTTTGAACCGGTGAATTAACGCGAATTTGCATAGTGGAAGTAAGGAGGAAAGCGTGACAGCCCACCCCTTGACCCAGTGTTGCATAATGTGGTAGTTATAGACACACCGCTAAATATGCACGCGCGTGTACTTTTCGTTTCGCTTCCTCCACACGTAAACCCTTTTCTCTCTTTTCCTCCTTCTCATTTTCCATCGCATCTTCTGTTTCTTCTCTTCCTTCCACTTCCTACTTCTCACTCGTCCCCGATGCCCACACGCCCGTGCCTCCGTAACCCTTTCTTCCTCCATTTACTTTCACTTTCTCACCCTGCCGTAGTCTCTTTCTCTCCGACTCCCCTTTTTTCCTTCCTCTCGCTCGACGCGAGACACGTGGGTGGCACTCGGACACCCGATAATTTTCGAAATTGGTCTTGAGAGGAGGCGGTAAATGTGAAATCGTGCGCGACCAGCTTGTTTGACAAACGTGGCGGGTCGCGCCATGCTTTAATAACCTTATTTATAGCGCGCTCGTGATGCGGACGGCCAAGAGAAGAGGGAGGAACGCGAAAAGGGAAAATTCAGACGAGGAGAAGAACGAGAAATGTTTTCGAAGTGTCTCGCCTCTCCGTTAAACGAATCGCAGACGGTTCCTACCGTCGGAATCTTGCGAATCGGAAGATTGTCAATTTTCGTGGCGCTCGCGTAAAGCGCCACTATCTACCAGACGATCTTCGTTTAACCTTCTTCGTTTCATCTTCCTCGCACGTTACTCGGCTGTCTTTCCTTTTTTTTCTCTCTCCCCGCTCCCGTCCCACGACTCCTTCGCTGCGCGTGGGTGGTTCGCGGGTACCTGATAATTTTCGAAATTGGACAGTCGACGGAGGCGCTAAGCGGGTAGGTGACGAGGACATCACCCGGTTTTCTTAGCCCCTTCAAGGTGACGCTGACAAGAGAGAAAACAAGAAGAATCGAAACGTGCAAAGTAGAAAGGCCGTTAACCAAAGAGGCAAGAGGCATCGAAGGACCGCTTCAGTGGCTGACACATTTGGTCAACCTGCACCGACCGACAAAAAGGGCGATTGCGCTCGACGACCTTCCCCAAGATCCCTTCTCCGAGATCGCACGATCGTTCGCGGTTATTCGCTCGCGCATGTGAAAAACTCTTACGCGTACGCTCGAACAGTTTCGAAGATGCATATCTTTCCTCCTCCCTGGGCTCGCAGCCTCCGGCAGGACTCGCTCCTGCGAAGGACACTCGGAGGCTCCCCCGCTTCTTTCTTTCGTACTTATTCCGGCTCGCCCGTTTACTCGCATCTTCGACGGCATCGCCCGATTCGCTTCAAGTAATCTCGTTAATGACCATAATGTCGCGGATCGTTAATGAGATAACGTCGGGATGATTTATCGTTCACTCTCGAGCGGGTAACCGGTCGCGGGAGCGGAGCTAGCTTGGTTGCGCTTAGTGGTCACTTGTGGTGCTCCCCGCGCATGCTCCGCCGCCGGCGGTTCTCGTTTCTGCACCGGAGACGCTCCGACCAGCCCAGAAAATCGAACTGCGAGTCGAGCTACTTCCCAGGCCGATTTCAAGAGTTTTCTCGTGTTTCTCGAAATGAGCATGCGATCCACTCGATAGGCTATCGATTATCACGATTTTACGACTTCCAATGCGTTCTTCCGTTAAAATGCGATTCGACTCGATAGTTTACACGGTGATAAAGATGTAAATTATTGTAGGACATCGAACAGTTTCGCAACACTCTTATATTCCAGACTCCTCTTCGCTTGATGTCGCATTTTTTAACGATGCACACTTAGGTACAATCATTGTCTCGAAATATTCTTGTACGACTTTAGAACAGTCGACGCATGTTAATTCGTAACCATTCGTTGTCGTCCTTGAAGTGAGATTAAATCTTCTTGATTTCTACAACCTCCTTCCTGCTCCCGCGCCTGCGTATGAACCGAAAAAATCAACTCCCCGCCATTTCATTTAGCGCGTCATAAATCATCGTTAAACTCGTCCACTTGCGAAGGAGTTCTCGGAGCTTCGTGGAAGCGCGCACGATCCTATCTGCAAAACTCGATTAACATTGTAACTCTCTTTCCACGGCTGATTACCGTCGCGGCACCTTCGCACCACCACGTAGACGATGCTGGCAGATTGCGTGCAAGGAGTGCGTGCGCGTCTCATGAATGTTTATGGGGTGGGAGACGGGAAGCAACTTGCGAACAATTCGAGACGATCGAGTTCTGCGATTTCGAATCTCGCGAGCGCGACCTTACAGAGTGCAGACGAGGAACTGATTTTCGAAGCGTTTGTTTCGGCGACGAGGGTTCACACGAACGATTAACGTCCGTCTCGTTACCATCGAGACAGTCCAATTAAAAGTCTCTCAATTGCGAGGAGAAGTGCAAGTGACGACGACGAATCGTGTAGATTTCGCAAAAGAATGCATACGAAATTGTCACTCTATTGTGCGAGCAAAAGTACAAATTAATCGATGGTAAGTAAAATCAAACCACTTTATGCTAATCAATAATTACAGATATGCACGGAGATTTTTTTACACCAGATTTTTAAAAGTTGAAAGCATATAATACCTACCGCACGATTATGCCTGCTCGCATCGATAACCTCGTATCCAATGGTTTTATTTTACCGCTAGTTAAGCGAGCAAGAATAATCATGAGAATTACCGAGTGTTACGCGACAGACACCACGAGCAACTGTTATTATCCACGAGTGTAAACAAACCTGAACATTTATCCACCAGCTTGTAAATTATACGGCGTTACCCGCGCATTTCACAGGCGAGTAACGCAACGAGGCAATATGTTTCGCGTCCTCCCCCGAGCGGGAAAATCCAAACGGATCGCAGAAGAACGCGCCTTGATCGTTGCGAGTCGAGCTTTTGCTCGCGGTAAGCCGATCGTGGGGAACGACTGATTGTGAGTATCGACGTGGCGCCGTTCCGACATTACCCGACGCCACTACGGCACCGCAAATTAATCCTTGCCACTGATCGATCGTCGTTAAACCATCGAACACTCCCATAAATCATACACTTCGTGCACGCACACACGTACGCTCAAGTAAACGTACATTGGGTATCGAAAAAAATCGGTGGCCACCGCGCGCCGTCCGATGGGATGCACGATGTGGTAACGCAACGTTCCCATTTCCTTCGCATAAAATAAACATCACGGGCCGCCGACTCGATCGACACCATCGCCATCCAAGAATCCGCCTCGGTTCCTCTACGCGGTGACGCCGTGTCTGGGAAAAATCAAACGCTCTCTCGGTCGCTCGGTCGCAGAAAAACTTGCGCTTTCCCGTCGCGTGGGTTTTATTGGCTCGATTCTATGCGTCGTAATATTCGATTGCACAAAGAGAAGGAGAAAGAGAAATGATTGTGTAAGAGTAACGGGTGCAACGTGGTTGCTTTATTGCAACGATAAACACGGGATTCCGAAGGAACGACGCGGGTCTTCGGAAGTTCCTATGTTACGTATTATGTTATGACATTTTTTGCTGAAAGATCCTAAAGCGTGTAGATTCCAATGGTCGATCGAAGAGCAATGCATTAATAGTAACATTAATTGTGGAAAGTTGCGTTTGGCATATTCCACATTGACAGGTTTACTTCACAAAACTACAGGATCGCTCGTGTTTTGCTCGCGGAAGGATTCGAAATGTTCATGTTCACTTTTCCTGGTACGAGAGAGGGGGAGAAATCGGTAAGAACCATCACGGGTCAATTTCGAACGGTACATTTATCGCACCGCTGTTTTCTTTTTCCGCTGCAAGGGTGTCGTAAAGCGCGTAGACATCGGCAAAAACGTGCGCTACCGTTCTCAGTAATTATTTATCGTTTCCGCGCCTCGCGTTCGGTGCCCCTAGTGTACCGTAATTATGCTATGCGTCCGAGGTTCTCGTTACTTGCGTTCGTTAACAGCCTGGGACAGAATCTATTTCGCTCTTCGAGGTGCGTAGGGGTTAAGTTTTATTGGGTTTAATAACACAGCTGGGAAGGAAGAGACGGTGACTCCAGCAGGAGTAAAGAAATTTACGGGAGTACGTTCACCGTATGGGGCACGTTCGTCTTTGACCCTTTGAAGTACGTACGAGAACCTTGATGAAACCCTTCGACTACGAGAATAAGAACGCGCGTAAATCCAACGAATTGAAAGCACATTTTGAACATGACAGTTTCGTACTTATCTTTCGTCGCGGAAAAATTCAACAATATTAATATTATTTTATTCACGCACTGAAAAAATTGTATTCTTAAAATACAAACATAATAATTCATCTTAATAGATATTCTTAATAGATAAGAATATTTTCTTATCGATATGACGATTTTTGGAATATATTCTTAATAATCCATCCGAATGTCGCCACACAATGCGTGTCAGTATTCGGTTAAGTTAGGTTACACATCACGTGCGGCACATGTCGATGCCTGTATCTTGTTCCTCTTGCAATTTTGCGTAATTTTGAGCACTACATTATTTTGTGTGCTGTGTTGTGCAAAAAGTATGGATAAAGAAGTGACGAAGTGGTTAAAAGAAGAGGATTTGGGCGATTTTTCAAGATATGGTTAATGTAATTTTCAACAATATAAAGAGTGAAGCATTTCATTATGAGTTTTGTTTCCAATAATTATACATATACGAAATATATCCATGCAAATTTTTTACCAGGCTATGTTAAGAATATTTGATTAGAGGAATCTGTTTAGAACATTCTACTCTTAAATTAAGAAGATCCTCTTGTTGCTTATTTTAGTAGGAAATATTCTAAACTTAAGTGGCAAATTCGTAAGACGAGAATACAATTTTTTCAGTGCGCCGATGCGGTTCACTCTACAATAAGTACAGTAAGACAGTAAGTCTTCCAGGCATCGACTTACTTCACGCGCAACCATCGGTCATCGTGCTACATTTCCACGAGGAGTTCCTAATCTTGGACTTCCGTCTCTGGCTTCTACATCGGCGAACACTATAGAAAGCGAATCGTGAGATTGTCGAAGGTGAGACCGAAACGGATATGCTTTTCTCCCTCGCGCGCTTCCCTCATACCCCTTTCCTTCGTCCTCTCTCTTCCTCCAACACCTTTCATAAGTCGACTTTCTAAGCGCGACCGATGGCCGTTGGGTCCCGAGCTCCCGCGTATTTTTTTTCTATCTCATCGAGAAGCCCAAGAAATCCTCCTCGTCACCCTCGTCGAAAACGATTCCTCGCCACGATACCCTCCTCCTTGGCAACGAGCGGGTCACGATTCTGCCCCGGAATTTTCTCGGCTCGCTTTCCTATGCCCCGGCCTCTCCTTTTCATCTCCTCCCTCTTCGTCCCACCACTCGATTCGTTTCCACCGTGCCTCACGACAACGGCGCATACAAGCACAATAACACCGTCGCGGAGTGCCCACGAAGATACCGGCATTTATCTCTTGCCGATCGATTAGCGGGCACAGGGTTCACCCTACGTTTCACCCGGGATAGTCTCAAGGTTCGTTACGTAATGGGACGAGGGAGCGCGAGCGAGCAAACTCGGCAGAAGGATGCCAGGAGTGAACCAGATAAAGGACGTATCCTGTTTACCTACATTCCACGCTCGGTCGTCAGCGAGGATACGACCGTTAGATAGTGGTTAGAATGGTTTCCGTGTATTGCTCATTCCGAGATCCGTAATTCGTTGGATAATATCGTAGAATTCTTCGCGTGCTCTCGTACTTTCTTTCATTCTTTGTCTCCTCTTTACAAATATGCCCAGAATTTGAACGATACAATCAGTCGGCCCATCTCCTCGCAGACATGCACTTCGTATCAAATTGCGCCGAGGATTCACCGTTTCTCACCGTAAGATTTTTATCGCGCGGGAATTAGCGACGCGTCCGGTAGTAGGTACGAAGTTTCTAAATGTTTCATCGTAGGCGATGGCTTATCTCGTCACGCGAGTAGGTTAATGAAAGACGTCGGAAGGTCTCCTCACTGGCTAACGGGGATATCCTTTTCACCTACCCCTGATCTTTCTCGCGGCCGAAAGGAAATTGCGGTGCCAGGAAGATTCCATTTCTCTCCGCGGTTTTGAAAAATAAGAACGCCGATAATTGTCGAGGTCTTTACCGGAAATTTCAAATAATTCGCGATTCCGTATGAAATTAGTTCTCCTTCCGGAATCCGTATTCGCAGGAACAGTAGAAATCTTTATGATGGATAAAATATCGAGCATTGATTTTGCACCGGTGCGTAAACCTTTTTTTTCTCAATCGCTGTCCTGTGGTTGAAAGGAACGATGCACTGGTTCCTGTGGTTACGAATCGATTTTAATATTACGCAACACTAATGAGAAGAGACGCACTGACGTAATTACAAGAGAGCAAATTCCACGCGCCGTTCCTGCATGAAGCAAAAGCCAAGAGAACAAACAAATGGATTCGTGCAGACGTCAATTATACAAGGCGTTTGTGGGTCCGTGAGGCTTCGAGGACTTAAATCGAGTGGTCCTTCACTGGAGCTACCTCTACAATAATGATTTCAGTTCGGGCTGACCGAATATATCCTGATGAAACCTCACCACGAGAATCACTTCGATACGTCCAGAAGTAGGAGTACGCCAGTATCCCTCTATGGCAATTATTCCGATGCACGAGGCTTTTTCAATCTCTTCTCTTCTCCTTTCACCCCTTTGTCTTCTCCACATTCCTATTTTTCATTCGTTCGCATTTGCGGCGCTCTTAAGTGTTCCTCTTCGTGGACCCCTCCGCATCTCGTTTACTCTCGTCAAACAGGCCAGTCTTCGCGGCCACTTACCGGAAGACAGAAAATTCAAGAAGTGGATAAACCTCGAGGATGACGCACAAGCGCGGCGAGCGAAGCTACGCTGGCGTCGTAAATGGGAATTTTCGAGAGGGCGGTGGCGCAAACGCATGGACGAAAGAGGAGTGGTCGCCTTTAAGCGAAGCGAAACGAAGCAATATGTAAAAATGTACGAGAGAACGTTTGCTGTTCTTAGCCGAAAGTAAACTACAATTGTCATAAACAAGGAGGATCCGTGATCCACACTGTTCGATCGTACCGGAAATTACCTTTTGCTTTACGAGTATATCAACTATTAAATCATATTCTCCCAAGGAGTTTACTCATCCGCATTCTGTCGTGATTTTCAAATGAGTTACTTGCGATAATGCAGTGGAAAGTCCACTGTACGGGGATTTGGCGACGAGCATGAGAGTAGCGACAGTTCATCTCTTTTTCTAGTCTTATATCTTCTGCGAATTTTTCATTGAACTAAGCACATCGTGTCCATATCGCAAACGAAGGTATCTCGTTCCATGTTTTCCTTCCGACACATCCATTCTTGGAACCTCTCGCAAGACTTTCCCATTTCTCAAACAGAAATAAAAAAAAATATATTTAATCCGATGTGCGTCATCGATCCTCCGCCACTTCCACCGTCCTTCTTCCCCGTCCTAAAGAAAACCGACAGAATCAGTTATCCAATCCGTTCCACGTATCGGACATTCGGAGAACGCATGAAATGAATTTATACTGGAAATCGATACTCCCTTTCTCCGTCAATGGCCAACGCAGCAAAACGCAATCAGACTCTTCTTTGTTCCCAATGGATAAACAATCGAAACGCAATCGCGTGTCTTCCTTGCATTCCACCTCTCTTCCACTCCTCGTCATCCTTCGCCAATCGGTCTTCGCCATTTCTTCGACGGGTCGGATCATCCGTCCAGCCCCATCCAATTCCTCTCGGCGCCATCGCCCTCTTCGATTCTTCCCGATTCCTCCCTCCTCTTCGTCATTCGACGCGTCGTCGTACGCCGCGACCTCCTGCGTGGAGGCCGTGTCGCGTCTCCTCCACTCATACCGTGCATTGCAATTTAACGAATGCAGTGGTGGCGCCAGTAGACCCCATCCCCTATTCCTCTCCATCTATTCTCGTCTCGTTCTTCACCTCCTTCGCCACCAACAATTGCACCGTCTGTTCCGATTGTCTCCTCTGATTCCATCCCGCGAATGCATCACCGGATCCGCGAGTCCATCGACTCTTCGCACTCTTTGTTCTCCAAGGTAAACATCAGAAGCTGGAGGCGACGCGCACCGCCGGTACGGAGGTGAAAGGAGAAGGAGACAAGGAACGGGAGAAGGATCGATCAGGGATCTACGGCATCGAAATAAACGCGCACTCCGGGCGCCAGCAAGGCCGAGCTACGGCCATCTCCCCTCTTCCTCTTGTCCCTCTATCGGCTTCTTCTTTCTTCTTCTTCTTCGCCGTCCTTCGCCATCCTTCGACCGCTCAGCCCTCTTCCGCCTAGGGCTCTCTACCACGGGTTCATCGCTGAGTGCATCGACGCTTCTGATTTCCACTTTTTCCATCCCCGTCCGCCTGCCTGTGAGGCATCCAACGTTTCAGGCTTCTACATCTCCTCTTCACCTCTCCTTCACCCTTCAAACGTCCTCGTCTCAATCTCGAGCCTACCGATGCGCGCGCGCGCGCGCGCACACGATGGAGGCCGAGGGAAACCGGAGTGCTCCTTATACGCTGGCGATAATGCAACGTGCTCGCGTATTTTCTCCTCGTGCTCCTCCTCGCTCTTCCTTTTATTCCTTCGTCTGCTTCCACTTCCTCTCCTTCTCCCTGCTCTTCCTCCTCTTTCACCCGAGGGTACCGGTCCCGGTCAGTGGAGAAACGATTCCGCGAAGGTAGTCGTCCTCGTTTCGTTCGCTCTACGCTCCTCTATCACTCGAATGCACTCGCGCGTACTCGAAGGGATCCGAGGCGAGCGTCTGTGCGTGGATGTGCGCTCTCTCTCTCTCTCATAAGGAGATACGAGAGCGCGGGGCCGGCAACATACGGCCCCAGTTAGCATAACCTGATCCCGAAAGCCCCTCTCCGTGCTCTTGGTTCGACCCGCCGTCTCTACGTTTACTTTCTTTCTTTTCACTTCCCCTCTCGTCTCTTCCTTCTTCTTTCCCTCATCCTCGATATTTCTGACTTCTGTTTAAAGTCGCGCGGCCTTTCCTCGCGATTTGTCGTCTTCTCATTCCCCTTGGACCCGCGAATTGTTTCGTAAGAGCGCAGTCCACGTCTCGACGATGTTTCTTGGCTACATCCTCGTATTCCGCTTACCTTCTCCGGCGTGTGCCGTCATTGTCGATGCTCGTATGGGAGCTTCGGATCTTCGGCACAATAAATCTCATTGTCGTTGGCTTCCGCTACCTTCTGCTTCTTGAGGAGCGCCACGATGAAGGTAAGGAAGGAAGAGATCGATACTCCGGGGTAATGGAAAAATGTCGTAACACCGACTTTTGTGCGAGAGGGTGTGGGTCCTTGCGCGTTGAGGACTTGGGTGCCGAGGGCTTAGGTACGGAAAAGAAGGAGAAACCAGTGGACACGTAGAGAGACGAAGGAAGAAAAGTTTCGTGCGTGGAGCCACGATGAGGAGATCCCGGCGGTTGACCTCCACCATCTTCGCAAATCCCTTGCCACGCTCCGACGCCACAACTTTCGCGGAAGATCCCAGCCCCTCGAGTTTTTCCGCGCTCCTCCCTACGTCCTCGTCCTTCCTCTCTTCGTTCTCCTAGGTGACGCGAAAAGTGCACGGGAACCGGTAACGGAGAAGCGCGAGTAATTGTTACTGGAATTCTGGCGCACGTGTAAGAATTTGCTCGCTGGAATTCCGCGGGAAAAAACGGTGGACCGCGCGATGCTCTTCGAGGAAGTCTGCCGTAAAGTACGTGCGCGCGTTCGAGTGCTTCGCAAAGTCTACTTAAATGTTTTTAACTTCAACGAGATGAGTCGAGGGCAAATGTTTAAACCGCGAGAATTTCGAAAATGTAAAATTTACTTTGGACTCTCGACGTCAACTTGGAAATTTCCCAGGGGGATGAAGATTGGAGCGAAGTCGAGGATTAAGTTCCTCGGTGAACTTCGGCGAATACATTTGTAGATGAAGATTCGCGAGAGACGCGAAACGTCTCGCGAATCATCGGATCATCCACGATGTATCAGAACTAAGCTCCTTGCCGTGTGAATTTTCGCTTCGCTGTGCGCTCGTTTCCTCCTCGCGTCGTCACCGTCCCTTTCGTTGTCACGGATTCGCGTCTTCCACCGAGACAATTTTTCCCTCTCCAGGAAAAGCAACGACGAGGCTCTCGAGAGTCGCCACGGAACGGCAGGGCAAAAAGTCGACTGGTCGGCGACGACGACGAGTTTATGGCCGGAATCGTCGATCGGGAGGAAACGAGGCAGGCAGGAGTCGTCGGACGAGAGAGCGAGCGAGTGGATGGACGAGCGAGCAGAAGCTCATTGTTCGCCGCGTCTCGAGATTCTCGAATGAAAATGCCGTCCAGTTTCTCGGAACGTGACCGCGGTTTGCTTTGCCAGGAATAAAGAAGAAGTGCGGCGGCGAAGCGGTGGCGGGAGCAACAACACAGCAGCGAGCAGCAATGGTCAGCAACAAGCGAGTGGTGGCATCTCACCGACCATTGCAGTTACCTTCGATTGAAGCAGCTTGAGCGATGCGAGAAGCGACTGAGAAAGAAACAGGAATAAGGGTGAGAGAGGAGGAAGAAACAGACGAGGAAGAGAGAGAGAGAAGGGAAAGGAGGACAAAGAAGAGGCCAAGAGGAGGAAGGACGCGGAACGAAGAGGCTGAGAGGACGGAGCTGAAGCTGGGCCCAGAGCTGAAGAGAGATGTATGTGGAACTGCATAAGAAGTGCGTACGTGTAACAACGCAGTCTCATTGATCGCCAAGGGAGATCGGCAAACGATTCGATTCCACGACGTCCCTGTCGTCTCGTGAATCGTCCGTGGCTCGATGTCGCCGTTGTGAAAAATCTTCTGCACGCTGATGCCATTACTTCGTCTTTCCGCTCGTCGTCAAGGGCACTCGACAGGAGTGTACCGTGAAAATTTTACCAATTATCGTTGCGCGGTAGAATGAGCGCGATTCGACGTTTCGTTTGAGGGTAGTACGGGCTAAGGACGGGTATTCTCCTCGATGGTAACACTTTGGTCAGGATCGTAGACGTAGAAATAAGTCGCGTTGATTATAAAGGATAAAGACATGTATATTTGACGTAATAACTCGGAGGACTCTGAATGTTGCTCCTTGATGGGCCTTTGGAAAACAAAGGCCCTTCGCAGTTACGCAAGGGGTCTACGTGTGATGTCGCGGTATGCACAAAATGCGAATATCGCGCTACACGTCGATGGTCGAATGCACGAGCGCGTCTTTCGAATTTCGTTAAAATTGTAAGAAGAGCGATAATTGCCGATAGAGTATAGATATACTCGCGAAGAATTTCTCGACGATCGAGCGCGGTCGACGAGAATAACGGCAACGCATGCCTAACGTCGCATACCTGGGTCTTATCGATCTTACCAACGGGGAGAACGAAATATTTAGCGAAAGAAAGAGACGTATCCGGCGCGACGACGCGAGCAAGAAGCCCGGGCGAGCGCGCGTGCAGTAATGTCGATCGATCGAGATACCGTCCAGTGATCTCCCGTTCCGTCTATCTCTATCGATTTCCCAAGAATCGTTCCGTTCGAGAACTTATTCCGCGCTTCTTTCCTCGTGAAATTAATCTTTCGCATCGGGAGCAGAGCGCGCAAAGAAAGTCCGTGCTCCACGCGAACACGCTTAGTACAGATGATAAAAACATAAATTCTCAATGCATGCCATTTGCTCCGATATCGCGATACCTGATTTAAGGGAGGCAGTACTTTACAATTAGTTCTGCGTGTATTAAGGAACGATTTATTTATCTCTGAACACTCGATAAAGTTCTGTAAACTTTTCTCGTTCGTTTTCTGTTTTTACTGCTCTCTCCATCCCCAAGCTACCATTTCCTGTGACCATTCTTTACTCTTCTGCCACCTTTGTAAAAAAAACAGCGATTGCATGCATCGCATTTCACGCGGATCACGGTAAAAGAGCTTCGTCCTTGACTTTCGCTCTCCTACTCGGCCGTCCTCCTTTCATCTTCCTCGTACTATCTCTGGGAAGTCATCTTCTCTCATCGGTTAAACGCAAAATACGTCACGTCATGGCGAACGCCAATCCCTCGAGTCCTGCGTGACGCTAATGGACGCCTTCCAAAGTACGCGCGTCACTCGCGGTCACGGTTAGTTGCAATTCATTTGTTTATTTATTTGTTTACCACCGCACCACCGACGACACTTCCTGCTCCGTCCTTGTCTGCCGCGACTGATTCGTTTGTATCGAGAGCGAAAGAACTGCAGGCAAGAATAAAGCAACGGTGAAAGAGTAGGAAGGCGCGAACGTCGATCACGATGACGCTCACTCGACCTTCGTCCAACTTCACTCGAAACGTCGGATCTCAACAATCGTCCTCAATTATCGCCAGTGGTCGATTATTCGAGAAGGCCTTATGAAAACTTCTCCTTTCAAGGGACGGCGAGCAGAGAGTTCAAAATGACGTGAGGCCACCTCAGGTTGTTTTCGTACTTCGACCACTCGTTCGTCCTTCCTTCTTTGTCCCTGTCATAACTGGCCGAAGACGAGTCCTTTCGAAAAGTCAAGTGCGATGAATCGATACAAGGGCGTGATAAATGTCGAGGATCGATGAATGGTCTTCGATGACGGATGAAGAATCGTATCCACGGATCGAGGAAGCTTCGTCACTTTGTCAGTCACTCGTTCATTCTACCGATACAACTTATTGCTACGCCTTAAAAGGCTTAACGAAGTATCGAAGTAAGTAAAATAATCGGCATCCCTTAACCGATAAGAATTTAAAATCAGTTCTTCCGGTGCAAGTATGTGCTCTGAATTTTCTTGCCGCTCACGCGTCTCACGAAGCTGCCAATCGTATCCTCGATTACCCCACCAAGCAATCGATCTCTTTTTTCCAAAATCATTACTCGCTTCTTCCGTACCACCGACAGTACACTCTTTTACCCAGATGCCGTCCGACGAAACCACGCATCAGGAATGTTGATTTCGTGCCGAGTAGGAAACCAGTCTCCGCGCCACGCACGCCATATCTCCACTTCCCTTAATATTCCTCGGCTTGATAAATTTCACGCGCGCGAGTGTTCTCGCGCTCACCCTTCTCTTAAGATTTAATTGGGCGTCATCATCGAGAACCGATCGGGGGAAGGTGGAGCTGCTGAAAAGAAGAGAAAGAGAGAGAGAGAGAGAGAAGAAGAAGAAGAGTGGTGAGCGTGGCGGACATTTGCGAGAGGGTCAAGAGAGAAAGGGGAAGGTAATAATAAGGGTGTCGGTAGGCCGTTAATGCGACGAAGGAACCCGGAAGCCGTTGAAGATCCAGCCCGGTGTGCCCCACGACGCAACGGAGAGAGGAGGGACACGAGGTGGTCGACGCACGCGGGACACGCACAGCATACCATTCCGACTCGTGAGCGAGATGGGCGGGTACGCTCCCTCGTTCGCTCCGCGTCGGAATGTCATCGGAGCTAACCCACAGGTTAGCATGGTTAAGCCACCGTTCATAGATCTCATGGAACAAGAAAATAGGAGAACTTTTCTTGTTAATCCTACATACTTCCAAACTCTTTTCCTCTTTACAAAGCAAATATTCTAATCGAAACGGGTCACTCCGATAGATAGATAATGGATAGAGACATGGGGCCGCACTCTCACCTGTACTTTAGCAGCGCTCGGACTTTAGATGCATTTTATAAGCATGTGTGGACATGAACGTGTATACGTATGCATATGTTATGTAGAGCCCATCTAAAGTCCAAGCGCTGCTAAAGTACGGGTGAGAGTACGGCCCATGAACTTTTGCTATGTGTCACAGAAATCACACGGCGCAGTATTTAATTACAAAGGGTATGCTCCAAGAGAAGGAGGCGTTTAAGGCCCGATACACACTATCGGTCCGCTCACGCTCTGGTTCGATCCGTCCCGGTTCGATTAAATATTCTTCCATTGGTTATAATGTACGTATGCACACTATGGGTAACAGTACGGTGGTTTTGGTCCGGTTCTCGCGCCATAGTGTGTATACGTACATTATACACAATGGAAGAATACTTCATCGGACCGTGAGCGGACCGAAGTGTGATCGGGCGTAATTGTAACCATGCGTATCAAAGATGCCCTCGTCTGTTTTATCCTTGGAATAGAATACGAAGATATAATGGATTCTAGTCGTTCCACGCGTCTAGCGCCAATTTTTGACGACCGTGTGGCAGATGGAAATCCGATTCTAGAGATCTTTGAAATTCCACCCTTTCTTGCTTTCTACCGCTACTCTCGTCGTCACATCGGCGCAATGCCATTGGCGTGTTCGCGCGTGCGACGAATAGCATTTACATTATGGACACGTGCCTCTTCAACGTGCACGGGTCGAAATGTCAATCCACGCATTACGTGCGAGGTGAAGGCTCGATATGGACAATGGATAAGACCAAAGGAATCGGCAAGTGAAAATGTCGAGGTATAATAGAAACGTTCTGAAGCAATTGCGAAAGCGTGCAGTCTTCATAGAAGATTGACGGATTACGCGAATCGATATTGAGGATGCGCGTACCGACTATACTCAACCGTGTAATTGGATACCACATCACGTATCGTGCCAAGATCCGTTCTATGGGATGTTTTTGAACAATGGCGTCGTGCACTGTTATTACAGTATCGTGACACCCTGCGATTCTACGAGTCAAGTCAACACTTGTTTAAATCGGTAAAAATCATTCTACTGTCACTTCGTCCATTATGTGCCACCTCCCGGTCACATGGTCTTGATTACAGTTCTCCATTACGAAACCAAAGTAATGTACAATTTTGAAATTTACTTATGAGACAGCTAAAACGAAAATTCATTAATACAGTTATTACGGCGCGTCAGTAAGATAATGAAGTAATTATGTTCGGTGTCATTAAGTGCGAGAAAATGAAAGATAGTGTTAATAAATGTCACGAAGCTTTAATGTTCGCGCTCTGACATTTGGCACTCTTCAGAATCAATCTCGGTGATGTTTACGCTCGATTCTCGAGATGCGCTCGGTGCGCGCGACCTTCTCGAGGACGTTCGAGCGCGAGAAGAAGAGATGGTGGAACGAGGGGAAAGGCCGTTTCGCTTACCAGTCGCGGACCGAAGAAAAGTAAGAGAGAAGAGACCTTGCGCGGTTTTGTTTAACGTCACGTACGTAGGACATAACGCGAGGAGGCGCGAGTGTCTTAACCTTTCAGTGCCTTCTCGATTAACCCCGCCCGTCACGGCTGCATCGCGTTGAACGCGATGCTGCGCGTATCCGTCATTTCGAACGGTTTCGAATGCCTACATACTTATATAATTGCGAATGAAGGTGGACCGCTCGAACAATTTCATAATCTCCGGTTCGCTTGCAGTCACTCGCCCCTATTCGAGCTTGGTAGCTCGAAACTCTCGTGACTATAAATTCCGTTTCTTCAATAATCGCTACGCGTAAGGTCGAATTAAGTATTTTTCAGTTTCTCATGCTTCCGCATTAAAATAAGCCTAACGATAAGCGAAGTAATGAGGACTTATTCTTCTCTATGATTTACGTCGTTAAGCTCGCTTTTAGGTGCATTGAGCTATCGAACATTCGGTTCGTCTCATTAATGGTTCCCTCGTAAAAATCGGTTCACAGGATCCAGTAAAGAGATTCCGTTCTATCCGCCTTCACCCGTTGAACTCTCCTCGAATACGTAATGTGAGATAAATTCTCTTAACCGATGGATAATCACCGAATATGGCAAACCGTTGCGCAGAACTCGATCGTTCCCGTCCGGCCATAACTCGCGGAGCTCGACGAGCGAGCGGACAGACGAGGATAGATTTAATAGAGCGCTCGGCCGGATCGAGGCTGTCAATCTGTAAAAGGGCGAGGACCCCGTTGACTCCGCTCCCTTTGATGTATCGTTCGCGGACCACGGGCCAGTTACCCGCGGGGACGAGTTCGTTGCCACTAACGATCCGCGACCCCGCACGGCAAACGACACTTTTGAAATACGAGCGAACATGCACCCGCGTAAATCAATTCCTGTTGCTAACCTGACATTTTCTTACGGGATGCCGATGTACGAAAAAATTCGTTCCGAATATAAGAATGCAGGAACTCGTCAATTCTCAACCCTTTCGGTACGAGCGCCGGATATGTCCGGCATCCATGCGATGGCATGTATTCTAGTGTTACTTATATAATTAATAGAATTTTATATAAATGTCTTTTAATATGGAAACTATAAGCAATACTTGTTAGAAAAAACATTGTTTTATCAAGCACAGTTCTTATTTGACGCTTAGGAAAATCTTCAAACAAAAGAAGACTGGCCACGTGCTGTTTGTGCATTTCGGAGCGGAAAAGGCTTTTCAAAAGTCACGAGGGTTTCCAGGGCGAATTGGTTGCAATTCCAATTGGCCATAACATTTTTGAAGGTGTAGGCTGCTCTAGTGTAATCGTTCGTCGTTGTTGTCCGGGAAGCCAAATCAATTTATACGCAATTTGGACGCTCGTGTCACTCGGCTAATTACATCGATAATATGCGATGTCGCACGCACATAAATCAGTTACACGCGCGGTAACGTAATTTGTAGGGATGGACCCGATTGCATCGACTATGTTGCGATCCCTAATTAATCGACGTCGCCTGTCGATCGGTCCGATGACCAACTAAATCAAAGCGACGCGACATCAAGAAAAAAGTGATCGATTCGTCTCGAATGAGTGCTCATGCTCGATCGGCCGACGTAGCGGAAAAAATCTGGTACGTGCACGCACAATCATGAATAACAGGGAGTCGGTGTGTCGTATTCCGTAACTAATAACAACAAAGGGGAAGATATAAAAATCTCCGCGCGTAATAATTTCGTAAAATATTTTAAACTGCGTACAGAACGTATCTAACCCATAAAATAAAGGCCACTTACGTAGCAATGACACGGTGGAAATTTGAACAGGTTGTTCGATATTCGCTTTCGATATTTTCCATAACCCTCGTGAGTTTTAACCACTTGCGGTGGAAAGAAATTCCCGGTTACGCGTGCCAAAACAGTCGAATGTAACTCGCCAAAATCGAAGTGGGAACGAGCGTTTCACGAGACATTTAACAAACGTCTTTTCAGCTTCGCAATCCACAATTCCGTGGCGCCCTCGTTCGACAGTTTTGCTCATTGGCATCGATTCTCTCATTCGTCATTGAGCGTGCACTTCGCAGTCCGTCGAATTACGCTGAAATCGTTTTCTCCGATCTCGCTCGGCAGCGCAGAAGGTACCGAGGGACAAGAGGATGGACGATCTCTCGATGCCTTTATAGGGGCCGGGACGCTTGCCAAGAGGATCCTGTTTCCTTCTTCGCGGCTGATCCTTACATTTCTGCGTCCACCTCCGTTCGCCAGGCGTGCTTCCACCGTGCACGGGACGTATTTAAGGAGAAGCCCTTCCATCGATTTTACCGTTGCCGTCGCCAGGGTGACTCCTCCACCTCTCTCCTAAACCCGCGTGGACGTAAAATAATTTCTAACCTTCCCGAATGTGTTCAGCGATCGCCCGTTCGAATTACCCGCGCCTTCGTTCCTCCCAATCGTCTGCCTTTGAAAGCGTGCGAACGAGAGAATCCTCGACGATAAAGTCGCCGAAGAGAGACGTTGATGCCTCGAGCCTGTCGAGGCGTCGATCGGGCGATAATAACGAAAGCTGTTAATTGCGCTCGTCGACGATATTTAACGCGGCTCAATTCTACTCGTTGATAGGCACGCGCGGAACCGGAGGACGAAGGGAGCGAGACGTGCGAATGGATGGTTAAAGTGAGGTAAATTGCGTGCGGTCTTACGTGAATGATCGTTGACACACTTTTCGCGATGTGCGCAGTCACCGACGTTAGACACCCTCCCCGAGGGTATTTTGAATTGGGCACGATTCGCAAAGCGCGTAATTGCCTTCGAGAGGAAGAAAGAAAAAAGGATGCTGCACATTTCGGGGGAAAAAGTGGAATACTTATTAACTGTGTTGAGCAGAACAAGCAGCTTAGCAAGCGCTTTTCGCTGTGCTGGCAGCAGCATACGACTTCTGCTGAACGCACTTTTCCAAACTACATGTGTGCTTAGTACAGTGAGTGGAAAAAGTCTGCGACCAAATGGAAGTCGGGCTTGTGAACAACTGATAATTGTTACTCGATCGTTTTGAAAAACGAAAGTTCTTGTAAAAATTTGCACGTAATGCCATAATTACTGATACTGGCGATTACTTAGTACTGGTCGTGAATTTCGGAACACAGCCTTCCATAACTCACTTTTGAGCTGACTGTACTTTACAACATGTTGTGCTTACAATTAGTAAGCGTACTTTTAGTATGCTGGAAAAAATGACGACCGTTTAGTAAACTTGTTGGAAAAGCATAAAGCGCTAGGTGGCGTTCAGCCGAAAATCTTACAACAGTTGCAAAGTTGCTTTTTCTGCTAAACGCAGCCAATGGCAAGAGCTTCCGGGTGCTCGCGTGGGTGAGGGCACGTGTGTCGTTGAATCCGCGCGCGCGCGCCACAAATACGCGAACACGCACGTGCGCAGACAAGCACGCGTCCTAACATAATATATAATACCTACCCTCGGAACCGCTCGTCTCGAGACCCACCGACCGGTGAAGCGGCCCGTACCGTGGACGGTAATTAATTAAGCTTGGTAATTAGCCGGGCGGCTTGTAGCACGATTCGACGGCGGCGACTCTCCGTCAACGGCGACTTCACGGTCCACGCATATGACGTGTCCCCCCCCGTCCCTTCTTCGTGCTTCTCGGTTCGCGTGTGTACTCTCGATGTATAAAGTTCGATCGTGGAGTCGATCGCGTTTTGGTTCGAGAGTAACGAGAAACAGGTCGAGCCGTGCGTGAGCGCGTCCGAGATGCTGTGTGCGTGCTCGGAGGAGAAAATCGAAAGAGAGAAAAAGAAATACTCTCGCCATCTCGAGTGAGGGTCTCTAAATCGACGGCGAAGGAGAACTCCTCGTGCTTGGTACCTCTAAAGGAGATCAATCGCCGTGCCCGACGTGGGCGCTGGTTCCGGATCATTTGCATTTAAATATTTCCCCATTAAGACAGTTTTGTAACGGACACACACGCCTTGTGCCAATAGAAACGAGGGAGGCAAGGCGCGTGCACGTCAAGCAACCAAAGTGGACGAGCTATAACAAGAGACACCTCGAGAAATGGAATCGATGCCGTTTCATTGGTAATATTGCCCGAGAGTAATTTATATGGCAATGAACGTACAAGCTGGACTTTCTCGTACAAGTAAAAACGACTTCTACTGGTCTTACCGTAGCGAGAGTTAATGCGGACCAAGCGTGGTGCTACATGCGACGAGACCCGTTGCTCGCGAATCGCACGCGAGTTCTGTGCGTGTTGCTTCTGAATCGGTAGCGTGTGAATGACACAGAAATCGTTCGAGTGTTCCTCGCGAGTCCGTCAGGAATTGGTTTCTAGTCGCTCGCACGTTACTTCGAAATGCTGAGAGCACAGTGACGCGGCGAAACAAAGTGGTATCAAAGCGAAGAGCGGATCAATAAAAACCAAGAAATGGATTCCTGTTGAAACTCAGGCTGATACACTATCGGTCGCTCACGCTCCGCTCTCGGTCCGATGATATTCATTGTTCATAATGTACGTATACACATTATGGAGCGAGACCGGACCGAAACAGTAATGTTACTCATAGTGTGTATACGTACATTATAAACAATGAAAGAATATTTGATCGGACCGAACCGGAGCGTGAGCGGACCGAAGTGTGTATCGGGCCTTATAGTAACGCGTAGGTGGTTTATCAACGGTAATCCATTTATTTATGTTCGTCTGCTCTGTTCCCTGTTTAAATCGCTGCTTTGCTCGCCGCATTATGTACTGTGTTTCCAGTCTAAGTTGGTCACGAGTCGTATACGAGTCGTTTGGTATTTTTATGGGTGAAACGAAGCGGTAAAAGGACGAAACGAAAGCGGATGAAAAAAACCAATGGAGAAACTGGGCGAATCAATATTATCGACAACGTTATCGCATGGGATTCGATTGGAAGAGTTTTGAAGAACGAGCAGCATTTTTCATCATTATTCTTGCTTTTTCTAAGCGAACAGGACACCGGAGGACGAGATTACCATACCTGTCTGGCCACTGTAGCCGCTCGCGCTGCTCGCCTGTCCAAGAAGAAAACCAACGATTCGATCGAAGTACTTCTTCGACGAGTTAGTCATATCGCGTCTCGTGGATAATTTCACGGATCCAAGGACACTTTGCACGATCTTTCATCGAGATGAAAAAATCCATTATCTTCGGAACTATTGGCCTATTCACCGTAAGGCGCGATAAGCTTTAAATCAGAGGTCGGCACGAAATGCACTTTTCGGCCGATTTTCAGAAGACTCCGCCTTCCGTACCCTCCTTTCCCTTGGTACACCGTGCGCCACCAATAAAAGCCGATCGAGTCTCAGGAGCGTATTGTAGTCTCCGCAGAGTGGAGCCATGGAAAGACGAAAGAGAGGTGAAAACTTTTTTATTTCATAAAATGCTTTTTTTGTTTAGAAAACTATTGGAAACAAATATCAACAACAAATATAAGCATTTCATAAAATAAAAAAGTTTTCACCTCTCTCTCGTCTTTCTATTATTCCACTGTGCGGAGAATACAACACAAGGGAAAGGGGGGGACGGAAGGCGGAATCTTCCGAAAATCGGCCGAGATGTGGATTTCGTGCCGACCTCTGCTTTAAACACAAGTAGACTCGCGTGTCACAAAGGTCACGAAAGAATTCGACGAGACAGCTACTACACCTTGTAAGCATGAAAAGGAGAAGAAAGATGAAAAAAGCTTCACGAAATTTACACGTAAACGATCTCGTCGCCAGCGCTTTTCTCGCTTGGCGAGCGTGCCACGCGCGATAAAGAGAAAAGAAGAAAACGAGAAGAGAAAGGGGAGGAGAGGGCCCGTTAAAGCCGCGACGGCCGCGCGCGAAGCGGATAAAGTTATTACCGGGTGTAAATGACCGCGCGACAGCGCTGTAATTAAATAAAAAGTCGTTAATATATTATGCCGTCTCCCGCGAACGCGAACGGTAACGCGACGCGCACACGCGCTCCTCCTCAGGTGCGTGGCTCATACGCTCTCGCGACTGTATATTGGCGTGTGCGCGAGCGCTTTCCATTCCCACGCCTTGCCAACTACTCGCGACGTCTCTCGTTACTCGCGAGTAGGTCCCGCGTCGGTCGTTACCGGTAGACAATACCCGTCAAACGACACGCTCGCGACGTCGAGTGGAAATTGAGACGGGATCGTAAGAAAATGTTACGATCCTTAGGAAATTAGCATTTTGCGGAATTCACGCGAGATTCGCGAACGTTCGTACCCCCCTCGGCATGAAAAGCACTCGACGCGTTCCACGTTTCTCGCAGGGGTGTTTAACTGTCGAAGCAATAATGGCACGTCCAATTCTCTCACGGTTGACCTCCATCGTTCATACTTCTATGAGCGTTCGCTTCGACGATTACGAAAGTGGCGCACTGCCATCGCATCTCGTGACGTAGCCGATACGAGGCGTCTTCCACCATAAAAGCATCGGCACGGAATGTTCCCACACGTATCGGATACCTATCGGTGTTATCTTTGACGTCGACCATTACCGCTTTCAATCCGACGGAGGTACGATAGAAAACTCGAAACTATTAATTGGAAAGATATCGTCGATAAACGTCGTGCACGCATCCCCGCGAATTATCTTGGATCGATCTACGATATCAACGTTTTCTCGCTGTGCGGTATTAACCACGTGCGAATCAACGCGGCGCGCACGATACCGAGCGTAAATCACCGACGATTCGAGGGAAACTTCTTTACGATCGGTTTAACAATTTCAAGATCAGCCGTACTCTGCGTTCCCACGAACATTTAAGGGTCAATGTCGGGAAATTACCAAAGAAGAAACTGTCGTCGGTGATCTTTATTATCTCAATACCGTAAACATTTCACACTTTCGTAATTGAACCACCGCGTGGAAGGATTGTCCTAGCGCTTCCTAAATTTTGCTCGCACTCCGTGAGATCGTTTCTCGCGTAAGTTGAAAAGAAAATTATCGGAAACATTTAATGGCGCAAATGTGGGATCGATAAAAGGCCTCGCCACATCTGTCCGCGTTATCTTCGATGCCTTCCGAAACGGATCGTCGATCCTGGCTCGCAATTTTCATCCTTAAGGACCTGGCTTTGCTACGTCCGAGCCGCTCGTAAATCGCGCGTCAACTTTATCGATCGCTTCGCGCGCTCTCTTCGTGCGCGCACTTTCTCGTTTCTTAGCTCTTCGCGAGCGTGCATGGGTGAACGTACGCGAATGTGCGCGCGTCGAGCACGATCGCGTTATACTTGACATTCCGCTCGTGTAATCATGGTAAACCCGCTCGCTTATCTCGCTCCACGGGCACGTATTGCAAACACGTATTACGACAATTGCGATCGATTCTCGTATATCCGCGCGAGATCTCTGCCCTCTTCCCATCGTTTGCCTCGTCCCTCTCGCAAATGCTTCACATCTTCTTCATCCTCTATGGGTCTAAAAGATTTCCACCTCGACGGTGCGGGTGTCCTGAATTTTCCACGAATTTGATGGTTTATTAATAATCGACATTATTACGGCGGTAAATAAATGCCGAGGATATCCGAAACTTGCGAAAATGAGGACTTGTTTAGTCATTTCTTTTTCAGATTAAGGGTAAATATCATTGCCGATGCATTTCTTTATAATATCATCACTGTTCAGTGTTACGTTCCGCGAAATGTTCACCTCGTGCTTGGTTGGAAGTACCGTCGACCGGGTTGCCTTAACCGCACGAACGAAGTTTCCTCCGTGCATATCTTTATGCTTTCCCAGTCGGCATTTTCCAATCGAATGTAATTCGATTCCGATCGACTAAGATACAACATAAAAGCGAACAAACTCGCCGGCAATTCTCTTATCAGGCCCATTCATCGAAATCTCTCTCCGCATCTTCGAGGATTCCCTCTCTCACCCTCGCTCGAACGTGTTTCCAAGAATTTTAATCCTTATTTACTGATCGCGTCGATATTGGCTGCGCGCGGCGCACTTGAAAACCAGTTGCAATAAGGAAGATCCGAAGACTCGGTAAGCAGAGCGGGAGAAGAGCAGCTCGACCGGTAAGCAGTTTTGAAAAAAGAAGAAATAAGGAATTTTCTTCCATGCGCAACATTGTTACTCGTCGCAACGAAAGGGCGCATCTCGTAGGAACGCGCACGCGCGAGCACGTTTTTTTGCGAGCAGCTCGTCGCGGTAATTGGATCGTTTGGCTTCATTTGCTCCCGGTCTTCAACCTGAGGGGGAACGATGCAACGTCGTAGATGAGAATCACTGTCTCCTATAGAGAAAGAGAAAAAATAAATGAGGGAGTTAAGGAATAGGAGATAGAGGAAGAGAAAGGGGTCGTGCAAGAGGCGTAGAGAAGGATAAGGGCGTGGAGCGAGAGGAGGATAAGGACGAGAGTGATCGCGAGGCTATACGCTCGCAAAAACAAGAGGAGAGGGTGAGAGAGAGAGAGAGAGAGAGAGAGAGAAGGAGAGTAGAAGAGAAAAGGACTGGTCCTTCTGGTCTGGTCCTGATGCGGCCTATGCCCAGTTTCAAGGACTGCAAAGAGGACTCTCCCTCTCGTCGTCCTCTCTTTCTTCTCCTTATCTTCCACCTCCACCCCCTTCTGTTCCTCCCTCTAGCCGAGAGTCTTTGCTACCTGAACGACCGGCTGGTTTCTTGCTAAGTGGGCTCGAGAATTGCAGACGCTGCGGGCCACCTTTTTTTGTCGGCGGAAGTTTAACAATAATCTATGAAGAAATTGGTAGCGACACTTCGCTCGTACGATATTTATTTCGAACGTCGCTTCCATTTGAGCGGCTAATCTAAACAAGCGTAAAAAGACGTATCTTTTAAATATCGCCTTTAACGCATCATTAGCGGAAGTCGCTTCACAGTGCATTATCAATAATGTGCTCTCCGCAGAAAATAAAACTATATCTCACATTTGGCGGACTACCATCCCAAGTTCGCGTTATTATAAACGAACCTTACCGTTAAACCACCGACAACCCCACGACACATGTGGCACTCAACGATCTCTACGATTTTACGATCCTCCCCGAAGTTATTCCCAATTACTCTCCATCTTTTCCATCGACGGGAGAGCCCGCAAAGCGATGGTTTCCCAGGATGCTTACACGCCTATCCATTCGCGCGGCACGAAGAAAGCAGCGGATTTTACGCGACCTTCTTCTTCGAACGATATCCGCGAGACGTCGTAAAAAGCATTGATCGCGACCTCCCGTCCTATCAATAACGGGACCCCACCAACCCCCTCCTTACAGGTCCAACCACTTTTGATTGGATTAGAGGCATTTTCCACCCTATCCACGGTGTCTCGCGTGTCGTCGGCTACCTCTCGCAAGATCCTCCATTATCGCGTCCTGCGATCCTAGCGCGTCGACTACCTCGTAAACCTCGGAACCTCCATTCGGCAGCGGAATATATTTTATAGGCGAGCCGGCGGCCTGGTGAAAGAAGGTAAGAAAAAAACGTAAAATTGCTGAGATTAAACGTCGACTATGCGAATGAAAAACGCAAGGCGTCGCATGCTCTCGTGCTCGAGAGATGAAGAGAGAGAGAGAGAGAGATAGATAGATAGATAGATAGAGAGAAAGAGAGATGTAGAGGAGAAGGAAGGAGCTAAGACCTTTGAGAGCGTGAGAGCGCGAGGAAGCGGAGGAGAGACGAAAAGAAGGCCGTGAAGAAGGGTGGAGCGAGGAAGAGGAAGAGATGAAGTCTTCGCCGTAGAGAGCTCGCGGGGGCCCTCATTGTGGCGTGTCCTCTTTTCACTGGGTAGGAACCATTGGACGCCTTGTATGGCTCGCTTTGAGCATACGCCGAGCGCGTCACAAAAAACGGACACGCTACATCGCGAGATTTGTAAGATCCGCGAAGAGATTTTAGACTTTGAGTAGGTGAGGACGAATCAGGTGGAAATGGATAATGCGATTAGGAATGACACATTTCTGTGGGATGTTTCCGCGATGACGGAAAGAATTTGTGGTTGGAGGGTTCGAAGCAACCTTACTGGAAATGGCACTGGAAGTAACGAACTCGAGAGAATAAATGTTCGCGAAGTTTACTATTGCTATATGAAGGTGCAAACGATCTTTCCTGAATTCTATATTTACTTGTATGTTCTCGTCTGTAACGCGAGGCTAAGACTTTCAGTCTTTAATGATTCGTAAAACGCTTCGAGCATTTGAAAAATGTTTACCGACAAAAATCATATCTATAAATGCTTCTTATTTACCGACGTGACATGCCCACATTCGTCATTAGTAAAAACTACGACGTATTGCCAGTAAAAGGCAATCTTGAGTTATCAGAACTGAGTCTGCAAATTCTACTATAGAGTACTCGAAAAATAACGCCGCGACACGTCTTCCTTGGAATATAACGGGTGATCGGAGCCTTATAACCAAGCGAGAAATGTCTGCGTGTTGGTGTGCCTAGAATTTCGTATGCGTTCTTCGTGCAGTGGCATAAAATTTGCATAGAACGAACAGATCCAAGGGAAATCTTCTGGCGAATATTCGCCACACCCACAATTTCTCGTCGAGAGCGCACGTTGCTTGCGTATGGATCCATCGAGGTTTAATGAAAAGATTGGCACGTCTGACAGACGTGAACGGACGATTCTATCGGGCACAGAAAACTGTTACGAGTATTTGGTGGCACTTAGAAACCCTCGAAAAGTTCGATAAATGCATCACGGTAAATTTGTAATTTAGAAGACATCCATCCGCCTTATCTGAGCTCTTCATGCGAGCAGTGGATGCGCTGGTATAGATTGCAATTCTGAGTAATCTACGTTCGGCTTCTTTCCTGTTTCATCTAGCATTCGGGGAAAGTATGTGAGCATTATAGGAAAGTATATGTGTATTCACGCAAGTACTGGATGTGCTGGTATAGATTGCAATTCTGAGTAATCTACGTTTGGCTTCTTTCCTGTTTCGTCTAGCATTCGGGGAAAGCATGTGGGGTGCAGAGTCTTTGGTAAGACATCATTTTAAAGTAAAGAAACTCTAGAAGGGCGCAATAATCAGTCGATTACCTATTTCTAAATTTTTTGTTGTGGAAATTAGATATCGTTCCGGAATTTAAAAAAAACACACACATACACATAGAAATTACGCAATCAGTCAATACGCACAGCACTATCCGATATTTCAGATTCTGAATTAAGCGGTGCATCGTATACCCGTCATCGAGGCACGCCACAACGATTCATGCGGATAATGCCTCGTCCATCTATCGTTTGCGAGACCGTATAAAACACTTTCTAATTAACAATACCAATGAATCATCGCAGAAGTACCTCAAGGTAACTTCGTCATTCTCATTCAGCACTCGCGTCACCCACTGGTGACTACGTCCACTGCGAAACCTTTCGTTTCCTGAATCGACCCTCTTTCAAGGAAATCTTCGGGTGATTGAGCCACAACAGTCTTCTCCTTCTCGCCCTCTTGCTTATTACAAACTCGTTATCGAGGAAATCTGATATGAGAGAATTAGCATCGCCGGGTGCGTCACACGAGGCGACTAGAATGGTTTTAGAAGGCGATCAGAAAGCGATTTGGACGGTAAGGGGTGCTTTTCCTTCGCGCGACTGATGGCGTCCTTAGATCGCGTCGTCGCGTCGGTCTCACACGAGGACAATGCCAAAGGACTCGGTGACGCGGGATGAACGAGGAACAACGGCGATTCGTGTACGAGTCGACGTTACGTGGTCGTTGTGTTACAAGAGAATGGCGAAGTTACGTTACTACGAGGCCTCAATGAAGTCCACCAATTGAGATTGACGAGGAGATTGGCGGCTTTCGTTTCGAGTGTATCGACGGCGCTTTCTTAGTACGTGTAGAGAATTTTAAAGGATGGATCGATCGAACGATTGACGTGCCCAAGGGAGCGGAGGTTGAAACGAAAGGTTAGCAGATTGCGCCATCCTGTTGGATTTGCGCGATGACATTACAAGATATTACGTAAAAATTGTGTAAGTATATGTTCGAACAAAGCGAGGATGTCTCGCGATGATGTAAACGATTTTTAAAATTATACACAACAAAGTTCGTTTTTACGGAATTTAAGTCTATTCGAAAATTCTAACGGATTGATCGCCTATGAATATGCGACAATGCGGAATTTTCAGCTTATTCTCTGTGTATACCGGTGTGAAACGTGTTAAAGTACTCGAAATGTTGAATTACGCTTGTGCTCTTCGAAGGTAACCTAGAAAAATCGAATCGCGATCATTAAAGCGGCTTAATGACACTCTCTGAATGCAGGCAAGAAAATCTAAGGTTTCTTTTTCACGGAGAATCGAAGGATCCTGGCGCTGATAAGAGGCTTCAGGATTCACGACCCGTAATTCATCGTGGCATCCTAAATCGGGTCGGACGACTTACCCCGCCAGCGCCAGTACCGGTGGTAGCAGCCATCTTCAATAATTCACATCTACCTCAGCACTGAATTATTGCCCGCGACAAAATGCTCGGCCTATGAATTTATCTACTCTCGGGCCCTCTTACGCTCGGCGCCCCACTGCGCGGCCTAGGGTGTCCCCAACGCTCATGTAAGAACGAAACAAAGCGATCCCCTCCGCAGGAAGAGACGATATATCCCAAAGATTCGTGAGATATCGTAGTTTAGAATCGTCGGAAAGGATCGAGGAGATCGTGAGACAGATAAAAGGAATACTTTGTTCGCTGTTCCTATAGGGATCGAGAGATTTCAGCTAATGCTCCGAAAACAATGACGCATTGTTCTTTCAAGGTATCTTTAAAATCGCTCGTATTCCGTAAATAGTAAGCAATTCTCCGATGATCCGGTGATTTGGACTGCATCGGATACCAAGCGGAAAAACGAGGAGAGTGGAACGGAGTTTGCAGCGTCGCGGTTAGATTGAATCGAAATCGATCCCTGTTCTACTGTCGATCGTATACGGGTACTCTGTTTGTTTACGAGACGGTATCATCAACGAGGTTACGTCATTCGGACAATACAGACAATGGTGCCGCGTGCATGCTTGACAGGCAAAGATCATTGGAATGCCGAGGCGGGCTACGGAGGGAGAAATCAAAAGAGAACAATTGGAGACCAGACGTACAAAGGCGGCGATCGAATGAATCGAACCGTTCGAGATGATCGAGTCGATTGGACCGATTCGTCCTCGCTAGAATCAATCCGTGCACAATGCTACGTGGACCTTAGTGGGCATCCAGCAAGCGAAATCCTCGGGACAGTCTTCGGCAATATTTACGAAGCGTCGCGCTACTACCGTGTGACTTTCGAATTTTAATAACATCGTGCAAATTAATACGCATAAAATCACCTGTGAAACGATGTTAATATCGCTCACCAAGCGCGGTCTATAAAACAACTTGTAACATCGAGAAGCCGATCGTAAATGAGAAAGCGGCGTGAGTTTCGCGCGCGCGTGGCGACCTCGGCATCGTTCTCGAATGAAATCGCAGGCAAAGTCACCTCTAGAGAGGAGGTCCAAGAGGGGTCCAAGCGTCAAGCAAGAGGGCGTTAGTTACTGCACGCTTGCTGCTCCTCCGGGGAGCGCGTCAGGCTGAGATCGGTGCAAACGCGTTGGGCCGAGAGCTCAAGGGGGTAAGAGACTCTTGCTCGCGGGTCTTCGTCGAGAGCGAATAAGAGAGAGAAAGAGAAAGAGAGAGAGAGAAAGAGAGAGAGAGAGAGAGAGAGAGAGAAAGGAGGAAGAGAGAGAATTTATACAGGCAGCGGTTGGCACAGGGCGCACGCGCATACGCGTGTCGCGGCGCGTGCCGTAGGAATCGCCCACGCGGCATCGCCCGGGAAAGGTACTCCTTTTTGAAATGGGAGTGTGCTGACTGGTAGGTACGTACGCGACTGCCCGGCGTTTACGGTGATCGTTCCACGCAAATTCTCGATTCGTCTTGTCCCTCCCGAACTTTCATTTCCAAAGAGAAAGATAAAATCAGCCGAAGTTGAGAAAGATTCTTTTCGCCGTCGTACAATCTCTCTGATTAATGACCAGGACCTACGTTTTGAGTAGAAACGGATTCTAAATAATCAACCAGTCTCGCACGTTCGGAAGCACAAGTCTGGCGAGGAGGAAACATTGGCGTTAGAAGAAAGTCAGTAAAATGGTCGAAAAGCACGGCGCGCACGTGCACGGCGCGTGCCTAACGCGTCGCCCACGCGTGACCCACGGACATTTTCTATCCTCGCCTCTTAGAATCGATTCGCGCCACGCGGCCGTCTCCCTCTTTTCCTCTCTGGCGTAGAATACGCGCCGCCTCGACAGTTTCGTGGCACTCGACTGGTGGGTGGTATTCCTGAATTCACGAAAGGCGAGCCGCAATAAATACGCGCGGCCGCCGGGGGGACCGACGCCATTTTAAAACATCAACTCACTTTATAGTCCCTCGCGGCCATCAATTTGTAACGACTTTTCAGGCTGCATTCTTCCTGGCTTGGTACTTGGGGACACACGACCTGAGATAAACGGCCGCCGAACCGGGCGACATATTTCAATAATATCGACAAGAACGTGGAGTCAGCTCGGGGAGAGCCTTCCGCAAAGTTTATACGATCGTTGGCTTCGATCTAAACCGCGTGGCGAAAGCTTGGCGTGGCGTGCTTGTAACGGAAAAATCGGGTAAAGCTGATTTTCCTACACGACCTACCTCGCGGTGCTCCTGGGTAGCCACGTTCTATATCGGTGAGAGCCCGAATGGTGAAAAGACGAGGGAAAGTGCGGATAATTGACGAAGCAAGCGATAAAGACCGCGCTGGAATGAAAAAGATGAATAATGAATGAGAAAGAGAAGAGAGGGAGGAGTAACAAATTGCGAATAATGAGCAGTGAATAAGCCATTAACGAATGACGAATAACTGGTCTACCACTAGAGGAGAGAAACGAGCAATGCATAGCCAAGTAACCAATAACGAGTAGGAAGAAATTAGTAAGGAATAATTCACCGGGAATAACGACCTAGGAGTGACTACTGGCGAATAACAAATGAGTCACGTTCCGCCGAGGAGAAGCGAAAGTTGGGCAAGGATACGGTGCGCGGAATAAGATACGTCGAACGAAGATGCCGCGCTGAAGCGTTCAGCGCGCCGGAATGTAAGCCGAGTAAATGGGTAACGAGCGACCGGCAAACGAAAAATGAGCAACGTACATCGAGAAATAAACACCGAATGGCCAACTACGCGCGGCGAACGCCAAATATGGAACAACCTAAAACACTTAGCTTCCAGCAATGGGTACCGAAGTGAACAACGGTAACCCGGAGCAACGAGCGGTAAGCAGGAACGGGGCTCAAGTGAGCATGGAGCAGATAACACCGCACGGTCCTCATTTATGCCATTATCATCCACCGCGACGATAATTCACCGTGGTCCTCTCTCTTCCTCCTTCACCTACAGCGCCTGCACCTTCTCCGCCCTGTCATCGCGTGGTTCGCTCGATCGCTCGCATCGGCACCGGACCTCTCCTCGCGTGTTACCCGACGCGGAGAAAATGTATTCGCCTCCGCTCCGCTTAACGACGGCGATTATTTCGACTCGAGCGAGCCAGGCAAACCGGCGACTCGACGACTCCCGCGGACGTTCTGTCGGTGGCTTGCCAACCAGTCGACGCAGCCATCGATATCGGGTTCGGTTATTTTGCATTAAATCTCGCGATGTGTATGCGGGGTTCTCCGACTGCGAGTGCACCAACGCCGATCGACGATAGGCAGGCAGTCAGGCAGGCAAGCCAGTCAGCCAATCCGATCGAGCCAGGAAGCAACGTCCTCCTGAAGTGGAGCGACTCGCGGCAAGCCCATTTAATATAATCCACTAACGACCGCCATATTTACATACACCCCGTGCGCATAGACCCCAGAAACCGATCGACGAAAGATCCTACGCAAGATGCCGGGGAACAACGCGACCCCGCGTCGCATTTGCAAATATTCTTCACCGAGGCAGGTGATTACTGGATGGGTCGGGTAAATCGTCGTCAAAGGGACTGGAAGGACATTCGATGATTTCGTATGCCTTCAGCAAGAAGATAGAAGTTCATCGATGGTCCTTCGTAGAGATAGACGGTAAATAAGCGAAGCGAGGCGTAAGATCCAAGAGAAGGAAACGAAGTGAGAGGAGGGAGAACGAAGAGGACGAAGATGAAAACAGCGAAAAAGGGAGTCTCCCACGCCGCGAAGACTTCGCTATCGAGCGATCGACATTCGAGACGATGGTTATCGGCCCTCGGCGCGTTCGAAGGGGCGGTTAGATCCTCCGAAGCCGGAGAAAGGGCCCGACGAGACGAAGAAGTCGAACTATAATTTAGCTCGCACTCGGGCCATTGACTTAGGCGTAGCTCGTAAGCGAACGGGTTTAACGAGCAGACGCTTAAGGTCTCTCGCCGCCTCACGTGTCACGAAGGAGCTTAGGGCTGGGTAGCTTCGCCGAGTAGAAAAGGGACAAAATGAAGACGAGAGGAGCTGAGGTGAGACGATATGAAAGGAGATGAAACGAGTGAGTAGAGCCTTCAAGGGTCGACGCGTCCACCTCATCCTAATTTCACGACGCGGTGGAGAAGGACGATCGACCCCTTCGGCGAACCGCGCATGACCTTTGAGAGAAATGGCGAAACGGAATTGAGAGAGGTGTCTGGATTACACGTCGAAGGATAAGAAGAGAGGGAGAGAGAGAGAGGTGGAGGTGAAAGAAGGGGGTGAGAAATTGCAAAGCACTTCTTACGAAGGTTTCCCGAAAGACGTCGGGCTCGAATTAGCGCGAGTCCGCATATTCAGGGGTGTACAATGGGGCGCTCGGTTCGCGATTAATATTCCGGGACCTCGGACCTTGATCCTTGAACCTTGAACCTACGAGCGGGAGGCGAATTTGACCTTCCTCCAATCGCGGAGGGACGTAGAAACACGAGGAAGTGGAGGTGCTTGAATTATAAACACTACGGTAGGTTACGACGTTCTGCGACGTTACGTATAAACTGGGAGCGATAAAGCACGTCCGCCTGCGTGGTGGTATCGCGTTTCCGTCACGTACCACAACGGTTTGGACGATCCGTACGTTCGAATGTGCCGATTCGACGCGCTGTGAGTTAGAATGGCGAACCTATTCTCTATGATACAATGTACCTGAGTGCACGTTCGCAAGATTCTTTTATTTTCTATAGTAAATCAATTTATGTTACTTCAAGGATCAACGCGAACACGATCGCGAAAATCGCAACGCGTAGTAGGAATGAAACTATTCACCTTAATATTGATGCGACGTACAATTCTTCGCATTCGCGTTTGTGCTCACGGTGATCTGTGAAATTGTTTACGCTATTATTTCGTCTGGGTAAATTAGCTTCATTCGATTTGTTTATAATTACATTTAGAAACCACACTACTGATTTTGGCACATGGCGACTCTAATGACTCTAAGGCCCGAAGATTGTTCACCCCATACTGCATGAAAAATAATCTAATGTGGAACGAGTACTGTCTAGTAAGATACTCCAATAAATGTGATCACCGTAGTCTATAATAATGACAATACGCGTGACTGCGGGTGGAACGAGCAGTTTGCTCAAAGAGCATTCCACCAGCGGCGAATATTATATAATTATACTATTCTTGTATAATAATAACATTAGTAATAATAGTAGTACTATAGTAATATTATTATACTCAGCCATAAAATTCATTATCAAATGTTTACAGAAAGGATCGAAAACTGTTACCAAACTAATTGCACGCATACGATCGTCGGAATAAGACGTTAGATGTAGAAATTCCCAAGTACGATAACGTAATAGTATTATCGTAACACTCGACTGCACTCGGGCCAGAACCGGCTGGAAGGAAGAGTAGGACGTCGAGTGGAGGCCGACGTCGGGACCGCAAAGGGTTAACCACCGTCGATTCGAAGCAACCAACGAAATCATCGTTCTCGGACACGCCACCCCGGAGAACGACCTTCGGACTCTCCTCCCGGGCCCCGGTGCGCGCACGTCCACGTTAAACGCATCCGACAGGCCCTCAAGTAGCTTTTCACGGTCGTCAGGGGCCCAGAGAGCGAGCGGAGTCCCCGCATCTCTTCGCTTCTCCGCGCTCCTCTTGGCACAACGACCTCCGGTTGTAGCAGAGCCACGCGGCACGAGAGAAGCGCAGGAGTCGCGTGCACGCGTACCCACGCACGCACGCAAGGCAGACACGCGTGTGCGCAACTGGAATCGCGAATCGGTGTGCGAAGGAGTGCAACTCGTTCCGCTTGCAAACGGAGCGGGAAGGTACGCAACGGTGCCGCGGATGTAACAGCTGTGCGCGCCTCGCGGGAGATGCTCGGGGCAGAAAGCTCCAGGCGGAAGGATGGAGTGGAAGTAGAAGAGGGAGTGGAGGTGATGCCCCTCGGACCTGATGGACGGACGAGAGTAAATGCATGATTTACGGAGCTGCCTGATAATTTACTGCTCTCGTCGCTGCTCGCTATTTCGTTCGTCCGTCTGTCCGTTCGCTTGTCCGTTTGCCCGCCAGTCTATCGTCTTCTGCATCCTTCGCGTTCTTTTGCCGAAACCCCCCAAAGGGATTCGATTTCAAGAGAACCCAGAAAAAAGAGGAATCTTTTTAGCTGGGCCCCGTGGGGCGGCGGATCGCCGTCGTCTCGATCCTTTCGATTTTTGTTTGGCAAAGGCGAAAGTACGAGGGCCGAGGTGTTAGACCGAGGAGCAGGATTCGGTCGTATTATTTTTCATCGTTACGTCGATGCACTCGGATACCGTGACATCTCCCATATCCACGAACGGCTTTCTCTTTTCTTACGAGGAACGAGGTAAAAAGTGTAAGCTTCTTTTATTGCGAGTGACAGGGAAACGTTCGACACTTGGTTTTTCTCAATGATGCACTAATTTCAAAGGTGAATACCACACATGTCCAATTTTGATGAAATTTTGAACCGTTTTCATTGGCGAGCATAGACGCAGTCTCGAGTCGCTTCAATCTAAAAATCTTCTCACATCGGATCTGTCCACTTTTTGGGTTGAGCATTCACGCGTTCGCACCTCCTGAGAAGGAAATCGTAGAAACGGAAATCCTAGCAGGTACGTTTCAAGATTCTGGTCCCATTGCCAACTCGGTGAGTCGCAAAAGGAAAAATTAAAATGTCTCCTGAATATTTCACGACCGGCGCACGAGCGCTCTGTCTCGTCGAGAAATTGCATTCTTTACGGGTGTAGCGAGTAGCTCGTGTAGGGATGCTGGGAAGGCCGCAAGCGTGGAGGAGCACGAGCATGCCCGCGTGCTCGTTGAGACGAAGAATGGAAAGATCAACGGGGAAAAGAAGGTGGAAGAGGAGGATGAAGCAGAAGGAGGAAAAGAAATACTTGTCGCGTATCTTTTGATATCTCTCATGAATAGGAAAGCGTATATCTTTTTCTCCGTCCCCACCTTCAGACCCTTGTCCCACTTCTTTCTCACCCACTCTGTCCTCCGAATCCGACGCTCTCGAAAACTTTCCAAGAATCCTGCCCTCGTGAATGTTTCATGACGCGATTCGCGGACTTTTCTTCGTCATGTGAAATACTTCGTTGGTGTGCGGATAGCAGCGCGAGGGAAATTATTTTTGAGTAGATTGGAAATTACTATTCCAGAGACCCCGTCTTAAACGTATCGTTGGGTTAAATATAAATAATGTTTGAAACACGCACTACGGATTGTCGCGCGAAATGTTTCTTAAGAAGTTTTTTTTACTAATTTTGACGATTGTACTTGTCACGTCTCATTATTATTCCGCAGTGGTGCCTTTAATCGTTAGAAAACGGGACGGTAAAGAAAAATTCTGATGAAATAAGCAGATATGTACTTAATAACAGGTTTACGATTAAAAGCAGGGTGCGTGGAAGTCGCTCCGTTACACATTCAACGATTCTCGTATAATTTTGCGACGAGTGAATCTTTATGTTTCCGTTTAAGATGAAAATCAAAAAAATCGGTAACGGCTTCTTGAAGGTGCACGAGCCCAACGACGTCACGTCGTACACGAAGCTCTCAGTCGATGTTGCGACGACTTCGAGCAGACACACTCTCGGAATGATAATGTGCGCTCGTCGCAATATCAACGACCTGGCGACAATCTCCGCCCCGAATCTACGTTTCTCGAACATTTCATTTCGAGGAAGAGTCTGGCCATTATCCGAACCATCCGAATATCCTTCTTTCTACTCTCTCGAACTAGCGAGATCTTTTTCGGCGTCCTATTTTTAGTATTCACTGGACGTCATCGAGCGCTACGAAGGAAACGCATTGGGGATGTAAAATGCGCTCATGTAAATCCGCATACGTTAAGCCCAGCTGAAATAATTCTCGTCGGGATAATCTACCTGGAATAAAAGCTCCCTAAAATAAGCCCTCGTGAATAATTTTTCTCTGAATAATTTTATCGCGCTTCCTATACCCAATGTAAATCCGTTTGAATAAATTTATCTGCACGTCGTTTCATACGATTTTTGTTAATTACGTTCATCGCGCCAATGACTTTCCAACAGTATTCACAGTTATCAATTGCTTCAATTCTTGTTTCCTCGAATCTTCGTAACGTCGACTTTTCGGAATTCCAGTAGTTCGCGTTTCTGAATATTCAAAAGCCGATTGCAACTAACGGAGCGAGAATTAAATTTTGCGAATATACCAACAGATCTGTGGTTGTCCCAAGTGAGTCATTACCAGCAAGACCGCAAACTCTTTGTTAAAATTCACCAGCACGGTATGGCTCGTCGATACGCCATATCCTCTACCGCTGGCGTCGTCGTGGATTATGCGGCGTGCTTGTGCATTACGTGAAAGAGGAAATGTCAGAATACCTTGGGCGTCGGTACGCTGCAACCTCCCCGTCACACCTCCCCCAGTGTTAAAGAATCCTTTCGATCGTCTCGTAGGCGAGATTTGCCACCCACGCGACATCGTCCAAGCGTTCCTTTGTCCAGCACTCACGGGCGCCGGATTGGGTCCGCGCGTACCTGCTGCGTAGAAACTCAACGACGGCAAGCCACACTCGTGTTGGAAATCGCTTAAAGTGCGTTAGAAATTGTTCCGCGAGGCCTAATAATCTGCGACGACAGATGCGAGCGTTAGGTCGATAAATTCTCTTGCCCGGCAAAACTGGGAGTGACATTTTCCAATGACTAATAATCTTGGGTGATCCTACCAACTGGGATAACTAAATGTGGATTTATTAGCATACGACTTTTGCGAGCCTCTTTAAATCGTTGTGTCCTTATTAAACAAAATTAATAACCGGTTCGAATAAGCAAGAAAATTGAATAAAAAAAAGACCTTTTCATTGTTGTTAATAATACTTCTCGCCGAAAAGTAAGTGTTGCGACGTATAATTTTCCACTGACATTCGGTCGCGGGGGAATTTTTCACGAATATATACGCGTGCATTAAGACGAGAAATTGGTAATACTCAGACATGTAAATTGGCGCGTATCTGCGTAACGGTTTGGTAAGTCCGATATTAACAGGTTCTCGTTTTTCTCCATTTTGTTGTAATAACGCGCTTTAAGGTCTGTATTTTTGCGCGAGCAAAGCCGCTACTACCTCCTCCTTATGTGCGGCAACTTTTGGAAAGAAGAGAAGAGAAGAGGAGGAGAAGAGATAAATCTCTACGCGCATATACAACTCACACAGAAACGTATATACCTACAAGTGCGTGCATAGGGGGTGTGTGTACATATTGTATATCTACGTACGCGTGCAGGAGTATTATAAATACACTTTATATAATAACAATACCCATAAGGATCCTCCGGGACCAAGAGGGCGCCAACCGCGCGGTTAACACGGCGCATAACCAGCAACAGGCACGCGATCGGCCATCGCGAGGGGATCGAGAGGTTATCTTGTACCTCGTTGTAAGGACGGCAGGTAATGGCGGACGACCATTGGAAATAATTACGAATAATTACATCGGCGAAAATCGTCGGACGCACGATAATCGGAATTCGCATTCGCGCAACAAGAGGGGTGGATTGGACGTTCGGGGTAGGGAACGGGAAATGATAAACAGTAATTAACAGCAATGCGACGCACGCGGCGCTCGGCTAATTATTCAAAGATATCGGCGATCGAGGGAATAATAAAATTAGTCCGATTGCGAAAAATCCAACGTCGCCGTTGCTTGGCTGCTTTCGTATCGCGCAATATTCCCGACGATCAAACGACTTTTGCCGCGGCGTTACGCCTCCTTGCGTTTCGCGCGAAACGCGTAAAATTCGTTCCTCGAGATTCTACCTGCTTGCAAAATTCCTCTCTGTTACCCGGCTCCGGTGAGTACGATCATCGCGGGTATTTGGAAACAAAGATACGACGAAGGAAACGCGCGGAGTAACGAAAGATGGTTCCCTTTTACATAAACCAATGCGAAAATAAATGGAACACATCCGAAGGGAATGAATGGTATCGAGAACAGTGCGCCGAATCATTGGCAAGCACGAGAAAACGTCGAAGTGTTTCCTTCGTGTATTTTCCGAAAGATCATTCGTACGGTACTCGTAATCGTTACCACACGTTTGACATGGAACAACCGTGAAAGCCTCATAGTAAGTAGACTCGGTGAGTTCCTACTCGCTCGATGTGTAATCGTCCGGGGAGAAACTCTCCGGCGTATAAGCGTCACTATCGAGTCAGATATTTATTGCTACCGCTGTCAATTGGGCCACTCTCCGTGCATCCAACCGTACAGATACACGCCTGCGCGAGGTGCCGAGTTTATCGAACAGCTTGACTAGAAAGTGCGAGCATTACTTGACCCTCCGATCGTTCGGGAGAAACTCGTGTGTCAAACGTCGCTGGGAAGATTGGCAATCGTTAGGAGTGTTGCCAATTTGGGCACCTTAGGTCTCGTCTATTCCTCCGCTCGACCAACTCATTCGATACGAAACGGCGAATCGCGTTGGAAAGTACCAGTACTCGCGTGTCAGTCAGGAGTAGATACACGGGCACGGTCATAGGATACTAACTCACAAGCTGAAACGCACGAGTACGATTCGAGTGCGATGTTTAGTCCTTAACGGGCAGCTTTCAAGCACCGCTTAACGTGCAGATGCAACGCCGATAATGGCCTGGATATTTTCCGCGTTCAACCGCCAAGCTTTAGCGAGCACCCGCTTTGTCGAAGCTTTTTCCAGCACCCAGCTCTTCTCCACCGACCTATTACGCCTAATTGCACATCGAATTCGCATCGATGGCCACGAAGGAATCTCTGGTCGCGAAAGCACCTCTTGCATAATCTTGAGATTGGCCGTATACCTTTTTCCCCGATCGTTGGTCCAGAGTGTGTGAGAGAGAGATGCGATGAGATAGGGAAAAAGGGAAGGATAGAATATTCGCGAGAGATCGACATAAACATAGATGATCGAGCACGGCCTAATCGCTCCCTAGCGCCTAGTACCTTTCGTTCGTTCCGATCATTCGTTACTCTCGCCTGGTCATGGCTCGACGAGTCGAACGAATCGAGCGAGTCAAACAATCTGCAAACAATCGACGTCTCTCTCACTCTCTCTTTTTCTCACGGAAGCGTATCGAAGAGGAGAACGGTGGAGCGGAATGACATCGATATGTCTGCCTCCTCTCTTTTTCTTTCGATCTCTCCTCACCATCCTTCAGGACCTCTCGTGCACTCTCGGCTACCTCTCCATTTCTCTCTCTTTCTCTCTCTTTTTTCTCGCTTTCCATCACCGACTCTCTCGCGCACTCTTGGCTACCTCCCCATTTCTCTCTCTCTCTTTCTTCTCTCTTTCCATCACCGACTCTCTCGCGTTCACTCGTCGTCGATCGTTCCCCAGATAATCAGCGGAAATTGCATTGTCACTGGGGAGTCGTCGTTAAAAATTTCGCTGCGAACAGCTGGGCGGCCGGTCTCGCGCGACACGCAACCTTCTACGGTCCGACTTCTCATTGCTTCTTGGAGTTCCCATGCGTGGTGGTTTCCTCGCAAGCCTGGGTGGTTTTTTCATTGAAGCGAGCCGTTCCGTGGTGGTATCGCGGGAAGTCGACTGATTCCGATAATAATAAATAATTATTCGCGGTCTCGACGTAATACTTATCTCTGTACTCTACAATCATTTAATACCGAGATATTGCAATCGATGTTTAAAATCGATGTATGCAATGCACATATGTTTCAAGAGTACCGGAATTATGCGCGCGCTTTTTTCCCCTCGCACCGTTCCTTTCTCCGAGTGCAAACGAATGCATCTGCATGCATGTGCGAAACGACGGATACCCGACCTCGTATGGCTTATTTCGCTGGACCGTTCTCTCCGAGTCTTTCGCAGTCTTCTCCCGGCAGGTGTATGCAGTATTTGCCGTGAATGCTTCAAAGGATATGATAATTCCATTTGCCACGAGATGTGGAATAATTCAGTGCGTTGCCACTGAATAAGACGAGGTTCGCGCTCGCGTGCAGTCCGAAAGGTAACGGCGAACCCGAATTTGTGCCAAGGTTCGGTTTAATAGACGTCAATGCGAATCCGTTGGATTAGGAGCGGCGAAAGGGGGATAAGAAACGTACGAGGCAGAATTAGACGGAGATAAAAAAAAGGAAATGGTGTATAGATGGAGTTCGCTAGGAATTCCGGCATACGCGCATTCGCGCGGTTACTTGAAAGTTGAAACATTCGACCGTATCTTTGATCACTCGGTATTTTTCTCCACCGTTTGGGATCGCTGTCTGACGTAGAAAACATGTTTTACGCTAAATATCTCAATTCTCGCGAGTCTAGCGTTCTACCCTCTCGATGACATACCAAAGAATGTTGCGGTCTGGTTAAGTAATAAATTTTATCGCTAACCGGTACCTCTCTCTGCTTTCGTTCGTCTAGAAGGTTGGGAAAATTACGACTACCACGTTTCTTTATTCGAGCGTTGAATCCATCGTGGGGCACCCTATTGCGTTTCACGTGTCTCGCAGGTCACCCGCGCTCAACACCCAAGTGTACCAAGTGTACCAAGTGTACTTTCGATATGCGAACAGCGGTGGTTATCGCTACCCAGTGGTCCATCGCGGGAGAGAGAAAACGTCGGCGCGAAAATGTCAGCAAGAAATTATCGCAACGACCCCCATGAATTATCGGTGCTCACCAGTTGTGATTCACTGCGCGTGTAAGTCGCGCACGAACGCGATAAAGGTGCATGAGCGATTCGACGATTTTCTCGCGGAAGAATATTTCGCGATTCTTTTACGTGACCTATTGCATTTTTTTTTGAGAGAAAATTTCATGTTCGTCACCGAAGGTAGTTACAAGAATCGGAGCTATGGAGCAAGAGTTACACGGAGTACGAAGATACACGAGAATATGTCAGTTTTCTCGTCCGTTAAGGAACACAGTGAGGAGTTTGCGAATCTTATCGTGCACCGATTATAATTTTTCCATCGTCAATACTCTTCAAATATCGACGATTAAAATGAGAAAGGCTAATACCGATGGCAGGACAGCTGATACTCCGTATCGAGTCCTTGTCTCGAGTAACCGTGCTCGCTTTCCCTAACCCTAACCACCTCGAAGGCTTCAACAAAATACGATTTCCTGTTAAAAATAAGAGTACGCGGACACTCGCGAGCCACAAGAAAGTAGGTAGAGTATGTTTCGATCCGTGAAAAACGAACACGAACTCCGGCCCACGAGTTACGAACAGTCCGAGGTAGATTTCCCGTTATAACGTATCACGGCCAGTCTAACGTATCTCATCCCCAAACATTAAAGACAGTCTCGTCCCACTAGAACTCCGAGGGAAAAAGGAAGGAAAGAAGATTGAGACTAGACGAGAAGGCTCTCTCGGCTCATGGTTCATCGCGATTTCTCAACGAGCGGCCGAAGGTGTCGGAGATGCAATCGCGCGGTGGTTCACGGAGATATTACTACTGTAATTAGTCGTCACACCCGCGAGGGCCTGGAACGATCCATTAAGCTCATTAGTCGAGCCCCAGCACGAGATTTTTCATGTAGTTTCCATTCCGCGGGCGTGGCGTCTGTTCCCCATATATGACGCCCGTCGGCCCACATCTTCGACGCTCGTTCTCTCTCTCTCTCTTTCTACCATCTCGAGTTTTCCCCACCTACTACTCCTCCTCTTCCTCTTTTTCGTCCCCCCTCTTTTATTTTCTCCGTCCCGAGAAACGGTGATAACTCCAACGCTCGCCTCGGTGCTCGCCTACGTGTAACTGTAAATTGTGGGTCATTGGTCGTGATAACTGCCCTGAATGTCCGAGATTTTTATGAGAATTAATGGGTGCTCGCCCCTCGAGAGTAGGAGAGAGTGTCGCGCGCGATTCCGAAGATTACGTTCGCGGGTAAATTGATGGCTCACGTAGGAGCGTAGATATTTTCGGAGGTGATAAATCGGGCCTTTCCATGGGGGCCCGAACGTGTCGGGCAATTTTAAAGCTCGCGAATTTGTGCGAAGAATTTGTTGACAGGGGGAATGCGGGTGATTAGTTGCCTAGCTCGTATCTTTGAGGCTAGAAAAACGTAGAAAAATAAAGTGTAACTTGATTTTTTTTAAATAATCTAAAGAGAGAAGGATAAATAACCCGTGAATTGGCAAATGGAAAGTAGTAAGTACGTAGCTCGGAAAATCATAGGATATGTTTCCTCGCATCTTGTGACGGCGTGGATAACGAAAATTGTAATGTTTACCTTTCTCCTATGACTGTTCGTCCTTTCTCCTTCACGGCTTTCACGTAACTGTGCGACGCGCATGTCCGACGAACGTAATAAAGTTTCGGCGCACGAACTCGTGGAGATTTACGAGGAACGAGACGAGACTCTTAGTTAGTTACGCGTGCGCTGGAGAACAGAGAGCTGTACTCTACCGAGTCGTCGCGAAATAAAATTTTAATGAAATGCAAAGCGTGTACGCGTCTGACGGAGATACGTAGAATCGTTCGACGCGAATTATCTAAGAAGAATCTATAATACAGTTTTGTAAGAATAAAGGTATCGCGAAGTTTCCGCTTTAGGCGGAAAATTCATATCTTCCGCATCTCCTGCGAATGAGAAACCTGTCTCATCTAGAAAGTTTCACTCCTCGTATCAATTTGATGTCGCACCGGATTATTTGGTCACTCACTCGCGCCTTTTTTCGTGCTTTTCTCTCTCTCTCTCTCTCTCTCTTTTACCTGCTCTCCTTTTCTTCGCACTCTCGCCACACTGCACACATCGTCTCGCATGTCTCGACGGACAAGGAGAAACGCGAGACTCGCCCGCTCTCGCTGACCTCTTGTGATTTCTACCTTCTTCCTCTCTCTCTTCCCGAGTCTACCTTTCTGAGACTATCGACACCCAGCCTGCTGCTATACATATAAACGTCTGCGAACAAAATGCACCCCCTTTTGCAACTCGTAAGTACGTCAAGGTAGGATAACTACCTCCCGTCGTTAATAACTCCCATTTCGAATTTAAAGAACGGAATTTTAAGGAACTCGGGAAAGAAAATCAGAAAAACTAAAACAAAATTTCCTTCTCCCCAGGAATCCGAAGTTGAACAACAGCACGTATATGATGGTAATATAGAGAACAGGCAGAGGGGTGTAATTAATAACCGTACCGTTGGCCGTCCGATAAGCGTCTGATAAAGCAATTAACTGTAAAGAGGGCCATGCGGGGTGGTGGTGATAGTGGCGCGATCTATTCGCAGCACGAGCAATTCCTCGAACGATCGTTGATATGCCTGGTCTGTTTGGGGGCCGGCCGATGTTGCGGTAGTAAAGCTCGATGAGTGACTGTTAATGTTATTAAAATTAAATCTGTGTGTGTGTGTGTGTGTGTGTGTGAAAAAGAGAGAGAGAGAGAGAGACTGAGAGCAGAAACGAAGAATGCGAGGAAAAGAGTAGATAGAGGATAGACCTGGGTAGCATTCTCACCGATACCGACCGGCAAAGTGGGGATGATCCGAGTCGATTCACGGAATGCCAATGCGCCTGTTATCTAATTAACAGGACAGTTACAAGATTACCGGGGCCTCCCTGGCGAAAAAGGAGTCGATTTTAATTACGACCGCAGCGCTATCGAAGTTGTTCTCCGAGTTCACGCGGGAACATGATGGATTCGCCTGGTCCACGAGGCCGCTGCGGTAAACTAATTAACGGAACACCGACGATCTTGCGACCGTGTCGCAAAAACATTTCTCGAGTGCGTCTCGTCTTCGAAAGATTACGGGACGCGTTCAGCAACCCCGTTCTTCTATTTCTCGTGTCGTCGAGAAAGCGTCCCTTCGGAATTTTAAAGTGACCGATCGTTATGGTTCCGAAACACAAAAATACACTTTCGTTGAATATCAAAGACGAAATATTTCAGATATATGACAGTAGAGTCTACGAATCGTCTATATTCGAACAACGTGTTTCATTACTGTAATCGTGAGCGTCTATAGTCCCACAGCGTCGTTAATAAAATTAGACCCAATTCTTTCCAAGTAGAAGTTATCGCTGAAAACATGCCACCGCCGTGAAACATTCGGTCCGAAATTCGGCGTCTACGACTATTGATCCTAATCTTGAATGTACTCACCCTCGTAGGAGATGTGTCGAAAATCGTCGATAGCGTAAACGGCACCAAGGAGGATCCGCAATACCGCTGCGTAGATCCACCACCACTCCATCTTGATCCCTCGAGCTCGATCGCTCGCCCCTGAAACAGGAGTACGCGAATGAATTTATTTCGTCGTCACGAGGAAGCCTTACCCTTCTGCTTCCCCTTTCGGGTCACGCGAGGTCGCAGGGGAGCATCACGGAATTCGATCATTACGATTCTAATTGGGGCGTCGGTACCTGCACGTTTTACGGTGAGTTAGCATGAAAGCTTTGATTGATGAGAGGAGGATGACGCGATGGAGGTGAGAGAGCGATGTCGGCGGAAGAAGGGGAGAAGGTGAAAAAGGAGAATGAAGGTAGCGCTGAACAAGGCCGTGTACGGAAGCTATTTGAATCGTTGGACGATAGTAGACGGAGGGACTGGCGAGAAAGGCGCGGAGCACGAGATATGCAGGAGAATATAGACGCGTTGGAGTAGGGACGGGTTAAGGAGAGATCGCAAAAAGCAAATCTAGAGGAGCAAAAAGAAGAAAATACGTAGAAAATTGCAAGGGACACGCGAGAAGAAGAAGAGATTAAGAGGAGAGAGACGTGGAGGAAGTTTGTAGAAAAACGGAGAACGAGGAACGGGAACGAAAAAATACGAAGGAAGCAGAAGGAGAGAATAATCAAGGAAAAGCGCGGAGAAAGACAGCGAGTGAGACAGCCAACGAGAAATTGCGGAAGAGGGTGGAGTAGACGAGAAAAAGAAGAAGAAGAAGGGTAAAAGAACTGACTATCTCCGTTCTCATCCACTTCCTTGACATTTGCATGTACGACGTATTGCTTGGCGTCGTTCGTCCACCAGCAACCACGGCCTTGAACGTTTTACACGCACCAGGAGTCTTCGCCAGAGCCGCGACGCATGGCAATTAATTGTAGTAGATAAGACGCGCGCACGTACGATTATTGACGGCGCGATTAAGATCGATCACTCGACTCCGCGCCTCCTCCACCTTATGCGCACAGGCAGGATGATGCCTCGCGCCCCAACGCGTCTATTAAATCCTAGAGAAGCGAATGAAGCTAAGCAGGAGAACTTAAAAGGATTCTTGACTCCCTAGTAATTACACTAGTAGTAATATCCTCGCTCGTCCACGCGCGTGCACGGACGAAAAAGTTCAACAGAATGCCGAAGAGGGATGATTTATCATTTGGAGTGTTCAGGACTTTCCCCGAGAATCCTCCGTATAAAATATGCAAGCGCGCCTTAACGTACCACGGGGATTATCGGTTTCAAAGAGAATTTCTTTTGCCCCGCTACGATCTCAGTTATGAAGTTGTACGTCCGGCGAAGTGTCCTTGCGAAGTGTAATCTTCTCGTGAGAGATGCAAGACACCGGACGAGATACGATATTACTACTAAGCAAATGTCCTTGTATAATGTAAAATTTTCTCTCTCCTTCTTTGACTCGCCCTGCCCCTCGTAAGTTAAAGAGGCGCAGCTCCGACCATTATCCAATTATCATTCGAGCAACGTGGCGACCAACCGGTCTCGTCACGGATACGCCATTTGCAAGGAGCAATCGCATCGCGAGGCAATTATCGCATCACCTTGGGATCGGTCAAAACTCATGAGCCACCCGAGATGCGACGAGACGTCTGGACCTTTCGAGGCGTCACGACGACCACACCGTCGTCGCAACGCCGATCCCGATCGCCGTATAATTAATTATGCGATTGGCCACAGCTCGCCAAACCAACAACGACGCTTCTGTATCTCTAATTAACGTCCGTACTCGGCATTCTCGTCGTTACGTCGTACTGCGCACGAAGGGAAGACGTTCTCGTGAAATTCGTTGACAATCGCAGAGCAAACAAGGGTGCGAATTGTATTAAATTTCATTGCATAACTGGAATAAGCATTCTTATGATGTACGTATAGCAATTGTAAAGGAAGGCTTGTAGTAAAATCTCTCCCATCACTCTTCTTCTCTTCGATCGTCCCAACGTCAACCGCGATAATTGCGATTGTCCAAGGGCCAAAATTGAGATTCGCGAAAAAAACCACTTACACGCTCGCATTCACGACGACTTATACACCCCGACGCGCCTTTATTACAACGTTGCGCTCTTCCAAACGACCTTAATTCACGCGAGCTCCACGCGGAATGCCGCGCGATGCGCCCATGCAGGTGAGATGATTTATCTGCTTTCACACCGTGAGACTCCCACTCTCTCTCTCTCTCTCTTTCTCTCTCTCGATCTTCCTCTCTTTCGTTGCAGACGCGGGCGCGCGCCACTTATGTTTTATGACGAAACCTTACGTTTGCGCCAGGCGACGACGCCATCCCTGGCGCCGATATCTATAAATGTCATGGGGTACGCGATAAATTGAACGTCTCTCGTCGCCATTGATTCTAATATCGCGCTAAGTGAAATTGTTAAATAGTCGGACTTGAGAATCCTTTCTTGCGGTGTTCACGCAGACATTGGAAAAGCTTTCCGTGCAAGCCAACACGATCTAATGCCAGTTATAAGACAAGTGGGGTTGCAGTAGATGGTATAGGTTTGTGTGTAGAGGAAACAAAGATAGAGTGACACTTGAATACGCGAGCGAGTGCAATGGTGAAGGGCGCTTCTATTATGCGTTGACTCTATTGTCCTTTAAGTCGTTCACCATTACAAAACTAATACCGTAGATATTATTATTGGATAGTTGAAATGCGAGAACAGCGTAGACTCAAAAGAATCGATTGACAAATGAAATATGAGGAGGAAGAATAAATAGAGATAGCGAAGGTAGAGGATAGGTATAAAGCTCTTCCTAAACAAACTCTACGCCCAGTCTTACGAGAGTGACCATATCGACATTCTATATTTGAGTGTGCGCGTTGATGCCTCCGCTCCGTGTTTATACAGGGAATTTTTTAGCACCCACGTTCTGCCGCGGGTGTATCTCAAGCTGACATCTACAGGGCGTTCACGAAGTCTTCATCGGAATTAAAATTGTTCTCGGACCCACGATTACTACGATGTTACATAATTATCGTCGCGTTCGAAATCTCTTATCTACTCCGTAACTTAAATTCGATACAATATCCGTTATCAATATTACGATTACGAACTTTTAATTGTGGCGTTTAAAAAGTACGCGATATGCACAGCCTGATAGGTAATTAATTATAAGCTAAATAACAGTTCGGTCCAAACATTCGCTTGATCTTCCTGTCGTAGATACTCAACGTTTTCCTTAAAAACCCAAACAGACACAAATACTTTCATTCCACTCGATATACCCAACGCAGATGATCCACCATCGAAATACGAACCGGACCCAAATCAAAATCCCTCGGACTTAGGCAAATACTCAACCCCACTTCTTCACACCCTACAATCAAATCCCTCGACCGTCTTACGTATTGCCCACCCTAAATGGTCCCTAAACAAAATTTTCACAAATAATATGGCCATCTTTTCTCCTTCCTGTACACTATTATAGTCCTTTCAACTTAAGAATGTTTCCGAAAGTGGACGAGTTTTCGACCGTTCTGCGCATATCCCTACACTAGCGAATATTCCATTAGTCGTATCCTCACGTGACCGCTCCCCGTGGCCAATCGGCTCATTTGAAATGCGCGAAATGGAAACATTCTTAAGTTGAAAGGACTATAATCACATTAATGAAATCGCTCAAAAACCTGAAATCTATTGCACCATCCACAATTGTCTGTACCGAAAACATAATCCTGGTGAATATCCAGACTGCTCTCGTTCAGCTCCACGTAGTTCCTTACCGACTTCCAACAATTAAATCGACGAACGTCACATCCGCCGTCGCGTCCCGGCACCTTGCCGCTCACATTTCTCCACGTTATCCGCACCACCCACGAGTGCCGGAGACGGACGCGGGGAGCTCTAATACCATTAAACGTGCTTAATCCGGTTGCAGGCGGGCGTGCCCGGCTGAAGTAAGGGCAGCGCGTGTGCATATGCAGGCACGCGTGCACGTGCCGATTTGCCGAGGCAACTCTTGGTGTAGGTAAACGGGTTTGAACGTACGCACCGGTAATTTCTCGGCCACCCAGTACAGCGGCACGCACATATACGAGAGAAAATAGGGATGGACGTGAAGGGACGGAAGGAATAGGAGGGGGTGACGACTCCCTCATACGTATACGTGAGCCTCGTGGATGGTTATGGCGATTCAGGACGAGTATAATGCCTCGGCAATAGTGGATACAAGAAGCTACGATCCGTCGTCGTAGAGCGGAGGTACCCGTGAGGGACCGCGGAGACCCCGGAGGACAGAGAGACCAGCAGAACCGTACTAGGGGCTACAAGGTCGACGACCTCGCCTACGACCGCCGCTACACAAGAGTGAGATGAGAGGAGAGAGCGTTGGCTACCTTCTTGAACGCGCGGAGGACAAGACGTCGCGAAAACGATCGCGATAGCGGCCGATGGCGCTTAACGCGCGCGATCTGCCCTTCCTGCTTCTCCCGCTTCGGCGACACGTAGGTAGGACCAAAAGGAGCTGGAGGACAGTTTCGTGTATCTCGCGCACTCGTACTTGCCAATGGAGAATGACGAATGGCGGAGGTAAATTTAATTGATGATAGTGTAGTCGCTACGATTACGATTGCGATTAATGGAATTACCAGTGCATCGAATTTGCATGGAAATTATACGATGCAATGGTAGTTGGATTAATGGTAGGTAAGTCGATGATTACGCGAATCGCAGAGCGAAGATAGTATTGTTGAGAGAGAAAAATTGAAATGTTTTCCAAAAAAAACCATTCGACACGAAAAGATTCAAAACTGCGTACTTGAGAACAGCGAGTCTCCTATGGTCCGTAATTTTTGTCAAGTGACTCCTGTACGGTCTTACTTTCCGATTAAAGATTCGCGTTTGCACGACGCACACGTGCGGTGGGTGAAAAACACGTTTCGTTTACTAAAAATTCCAGTGTCGTAGGACGGAACGCACGCCAGACGATGTCTCCTCTTCCGTCTCCTTTGTCTTTCGCGGTGTCACTCGTCGTGACAAGGTTTCTTTTTTATTCGTCTATGAATAGACAGTGGGACGATGGGGACGAGAACGCGCGTGGTAAAAGAGGTGGTGGTAGACGAGTGGACCCACGTGGCTCAAGGCGCACGCGCGTATCCGTACGCACCTATTCCGAGTTGCGTCGCGTGAGGGACCGACCAATTCGGAATAGACTAATTCAATTCTCCTTATTCGCCGCACACCATCTAACGGCAAAGTGTCCGGCCTTCGCGTGCGATTCGTGAATGCATTACGAGCGAACAATCAAAAAATCGGGCTAATTATAACGTCACGTGTTACGTAGAGAACGAGTTGGACGAGTCGACTTTATATTTAACGTGTATGTTACCTTACGCGCGAGGTCTCAATGCATTGTTTCGCATGTCGATCGACAAGGAGTCAATCATTATCCTATATCAGTGAATAATACACGTTGTGTAGGAACCTTTGCATATATTTTTACGTATTATTACATCATCTCCACTGGTTATATCGTAAGTAATCGGCTGGCCCAGAGGATTATCTCGTGGAATTTCTGTGCGCGATGCACTGTGTTTGTCAAAAGACAAGCATTGCGATAAGAAATCGGTAACCCCGTTATACAAAGTCTACACTGTTGACTCTGTACTATGAAGGAGCATCGACTGATATCACTCAGTGAACTTATTTATCGCAGTAGCGTATCGGTGTAAGAATCTCTAAATCCGTCATTACGACGGAATCTGTCCGGTTCCGTACGCACTAATTAAATGAGAGTAGGAGAATTTATTGAAAAAGATTGAGGATACAAATCTTCAGAATCAACTGTTCTTAGTAAACCATCGTATGCTAAAATTATGTTTAGTTGGGAACAATTTTTGAATTCCTTGATCTGCTCCTTAAATGCCGTCCATATTTTGCAGTATACAAATGAACAATCCAGATAATGTGCATCATTTGTTAATTAATTTACGTAATTTACGAAATAAGCCCTGTAATTCGTACAAAATTGGCAAATCAAATTCCATCGTCGACAACGTTACGAGTACCGTGCAAAAAAGGCAGAAAGACAATTGGGGATACTCGCATTGGCTGAGCCCCTCCTGTCGTCCCTCCTCGTCCTACGTGTACCAAGATATTCCGAATAGCGTCGCGGTGGTCCCCGTGGTACAAGGCCTTTTAAAAGACCCTTGCAATAATACACGACCTCCAAGGTGGTCCCTAAACTCTCGAAGTACCGTGGTGGAGGTGAAACCAGAAAAGAGGAAAAGAGGAAGGGAGAACGGGAACGAGAAGGCACGAGAGAAGCGGGGAAAGAAAAAGTTCCAGGGCTCTTACGAATATTAACACCATCTCGTAGATCGTGTTTACTTCGCATATCTCGCGAGGGGTAAAGATCATCCCCTCGCCAGGAATGTTTTTCATCCACCTCTTCTCGCTCACGAACTTCCGCGATGGATTGCCGCAGGAAGAGATTTGAAATTAAATTTACGGCCTCGCATATCGCGGGGCCTCCTCGAGAATTTTCGGGCAATCGCGAATGGCGAAGTACGGGAACGTACGAAGAAGGAGTAGGAGGCACAAGGAGGCACATAAGCGCTCGTGAATGCGAAAGCAAAAAGTGTAGAATCAAGCGGACAGGCACCCTAGCGGAAGATTTACGCTTCGCTTACGTCCTACATTAACAAAACAGCGAAATGTTCTATTCTCGGTTGCGTGGATCTAGTTCTCTCCCGGCCTATTTGCGTAATTTAACATGCCTTGTACTATTTTCGTCTTACTCCCGTCTTCGTGGACTCCATCGGCTCCTGTCCCTCCTCTCCACCTCACCCTTCTCGGACAATTTAATTCAGGACATCGCGCGTCTCGAGTGCTCCAAGTGTGTCGATATCTCGAGTGCCGGATGTGACGTACGATTTTACTCTAAAATCGAACGATGTCTGCTCCCATCCGGGGTGCAAAAATGGAGAAGAGAACGAGGAGGAAGCGAGCAGGAAATTTGCACCACGTGACGTATTACCGCGGGAAAAGTTTATCAGCCGATTCGAGGAAAGAGGAAACCAGAATCGTATCTACGAAACGTAAATTGAAAACTGTACATTTGTCGATTGTCTCGCCGGTCTTATCGACGGTCTCGAATATCTTGGTAATTTAAATGTCGTGGCCCGATTTGCTCGCCGTCCACGAGTTTCTACATCGTTGGTAGATTTGCCTATATCGTAGGTAAACCGGCTGCGTTTAATAACAATAATAAAAGCCGATACTAATAATAATGATAATGATAAGAGCGTGAAACTGCACACGGGCGCCGCCATAAATTAGCGCCGCGAACGGACCGTTACGTATCCGTATGCACATCATCGCGCACATGCGCACACACGCGCGTACACTCGGAGACCCGCACACTGACACGCGCACGCGTGCGTATATCTTCTCGGGATCCTATATCAAGCAGTATCGGACTGGAGAATAACTGGTTCGTCGTAAGTAATTAGCGATCCTCGTGGCCTCTCTTTACCTCGTGCAAGCGCATTAAAGGCCGTCAAAAGTTGCCGCGTGATATTCTTGCGTTACTCCGCCACCCCTGTTGCTCCCATCCTCTTTTTCATTTCTTTTCACATGAACGCGCATATCACAAGAGGGGCGGAGGGCATTACCTTCAAAATCGCGAGATAAGATGAGCTGCCCGATGTGAGGGAGCTCTTGCCGAGGTGAAGGAACGGTCGATGATAATCTTACGGCACGCGTAAAGAAGAGAAGCAGTTTATTAAATTCTGAGACGCAAAGAGACGGCGATGCTGTAAGACTCTGAGAATCTTCGAGGGGACAGTGTAAAAGACGAGGAAATTTCGTGCAGAGGCTGTCTTGACAGAATTCGGGATACAGGAAATATTCTTCACGGATACAATTTTGACATCATCTTAAGGTACAACTATTTGTTTACGATTCCTGAGACTTTAGATGAGGAAACCTTATTTTGCCGACTTTCGTCCATAAATATCGCGAAAGGATCCACCGTGTGCGGAGAATGCGCGCGATTCGTTCTCATTGTCTGATCACCGTACGAAAATTCACGCGATGAACCCCTGAGAGTAAATTATTCGATTTAGAAAAAGAAATTTGAGCGTCGAAAAGGTTAACGGAACAGAATCGGAAGAAAGACGTTACCGATCATCAACCAGCCAGAGAGGCTGCCGCAAAAAAACAGTACTATTCCATTTGCACTTACTTTCTACAAATCTCTATAGACCACAAAGAAGAAGAAAGTATACAATACGGAGGAATTGCTCAAAAAGATAAATGCAGAGATGAAGAGGAAGTAGGAAGAGAGACGAAAAATGGATAGAAAACGCGTACACCGAAGAAGGGACTGTTCGACAGGCGAATCGCGCAAATTCTTCAGCATGACAGTCCTGACATAATAATTACACGGTGGAGGGTGCAGGGAATAAAAGGAGATACGGACTAGAGTGTACGGTACCGGTACTCTTGGCTGTAGGAAAATTGCTGTCACCTCGTCGCTGCCAGTCAATTTGGTAGTCGAGCGGTATTAGCATTACTAATATAGAGGCGCGCGTGTGCGTAGCTGCGCGAACGGCAAAGCCTTCGATCAATCGGCCGTGATATACCGTGTGCCTTTCCGTTTCCTGCCTCCAGGGCACACGGCACGGCGGCTTACGCATAAGCGTCGTGGCTGCCGATGTCGCCGTTCATTCTGAGACAAAACTGGCACTTGTGAAGTGTGCTTGGGTACGCGAATGGCGTCGAAGTGTCGAGGACCCGCGGCAAAGAATCGGATTGGTATCGGTGGTCGGCTTCTATGCCGGTAATTAAGACGTCCGTTGGGATCGGTAGAACGAAAAATGTCCGTTTCCAAAGGGAAGGCAGGCGCGCGATGACGTGTGCGCGAGCACGCCGTTGATTTTCCATTGAGTGAGTGACTCCACGTGATTCTCTCACGATCACGCGTACTTACGTATCTTATTACACGGATCAATGTAAGTTGGCATGATGCAAACGTAGAGGAGACGCTCTAAATTTGCTCGTTATTAACGGGAACGAAAGCAGATTCTAAGTTGAAATTTGTTCGGTACTCACGCGAGAGACAGTCTTAGAAGAAACGGCTTTTCGAATGACTTCTTCCTGCGTTGAAAATTTCTAATTTCGTTCCTCTTCACTCACGTCCCTTTCGCAAAAGATAATCCCAAACAAAATGTAACGACGGATACTCGTACCAGTTGCGTCACACGGAGAGTCGGTGTTTCAATTTATTGATATACTGGCGCACTGGCGCTCGTATTATTAATTCGGTTATTAGAAGCGCATCGCTTCAGTTCTCAAAAAGGTCCTCACACGTAAACACACGCATGAACACGTATCGCACGTACGCATATGCATATTCATCGAACGAGTTTGATCGGTTACTGCTCGTTAAAATCAGGACGCGTCCTCGATGCGATTCAACCAACAATCAAAGAAGGAATGAACTGCCGCGAGGTACCCAATCCCAGTCGGTTATAATTCGCAGTATCTTTACATTGCTATTGAAATATCCCCCGCCTTTTTCTCTTCATTCAACGCTGGCTCGTTCTTTCCACTTCTATGTCAAGCTTACGGTACGTTCCATGAAACGTTATAAATATAGTTCTCTTTTCATTCTCCCTCTGTCGCTTTCTTACCCTTCCGATCTTCTTTTCCGTTTCTTCGTTGATCCATCTACCTTGTCTCGTGTACCGCAAAACGAAAGACGAGCACGTCCTCGTCATCGAAGGAACGACGTCGATCGACGGAACAGATCGTGTGGGTGTCCGTCGTGTGCGTCGATGTGGCAATCTCGCAAGAGCCGCATGTACAATAGTTTCTTGTAATATATGGCAAAGGCTTTTGTAAAACTTGCGACGAACGACGAAGCGAGGAAGAAGAGGCGATGGATAGAGTATAGAAGCAAAGGAGAGAGTAAGAGAATGGGAGGATAATATTCGTGCGCGCATCTCGCCGACTGAAAAGACGAATATGAGTACGAGTGAGAAACTCAGAGGAGGGGACGGGAAAATGGAGAAGAAAGAGAGAGGATGGACGTGTATTCGCATTGCGTAGAGTTGTAGAGGATGGATGAATAATCGAAGAAGAGAAAGCGAATGAGCGAAGGTAGAAGGGAGATCACGAACTGGTGGGTGGATAGCGATCATCTGGGTTCACGAGATCGAATCAAGCCGGTTTCCGTTGTGGTAGGAAGATCTACCGATCTGACCAACGGTCTATGCTTTGAAGCCCCTTCCGACAGCGTTTCAGAGCGAGAAGGAGAAGAGTGTACCAAAGAGAGCGAGAGGTAGGAGAAAAGAGAGAGAACGAGTACGTGAGAGGAAGAAGGAGGTTACAAAGAAGAAGGAGAAAAGGGGAGAAGCGGAGCTACGGACGGTTTACACGCGAGACACGCGCGCGGGGTCGCCCACGCGTGCAAGCCCTCGTGGGTATTCAGGAGCATGCGCAAGCGCGCTGCGTGGCCTCCAGTCACGCGAATTCACGAGTAGCCCGTGGTAAACATACGGCTCACCGGAGAAATGCAACTCCGTTTGTTTTAACGAAGACGCACGTGCACACGCGCAAGAGTCACGGACTGTTAATTATGTCACGAACGGCAATAAAAGCGGCAAAACAGCTCAGATTTGTTTTAGCAAATCCCAGCCCTTTTAGCGACCCACCTGCACAGTACACGCGAAAAATGTTACGCGCTGATTTGGAACTCGTTATCAGGGGAGTGGTAATTTGAAGGTAAATAAACGGGGCCAATGCATGTCTATATACTCACTGCTGATGGAAACGAGCTTAATGTTTCGTGTACTTGTCGATTCGAAATAATATGCTCCGATTTTATACAGAGTAAAATGGTGGCTGACTCTTAGCCGCGCCACGTTTGTTTGCACAGGAGAGGAGCCTGAATCAGCTAAAAGGAGATTTCATTCGGTAGCTGGGAACGGTAGGGCATCGCGTACGAAAGCCGGCGGACATCACAATGGAAGGAAGTTCATTGATATGTGCTCGAGGACGACTAGTACCAGCGAGGATAATTGCTCTATTAAATTGGACGTGTCCTGGGAGCCGTAAATATCCTTCTGCAAACGGTGAAATTTATCTTGCCCATAAATCTAACGGGACGAGTTACCAATCCCATTGGAATTTCGCGATCGTAGGTCATGAAATACAAATGAACGCCTCGAGCGCATACACGGCCGATAATAGTGGTCAGGGCCGATCGATCCAAGGAAAAATCTTTCTCGTACGATACTGGAATTTTCTATGGAATCTAAAGCTTCGGAATGGCTGCATCGAAAAACAATATCGAAATGCATATACTATCTGCTCCTTGATCTCGTCTTATTTTTTATTCGCGATGTTTCAAATGGCGAACGTTCTATTTGTAAGACAAAAGAACCTTGGTAACTATCGAAATGTGTCTCGCGGCATATTCGGTGAGTTATCGGCTTACCTTTAGAGGCAAGAACGGAACGGAGCGCGTACGGTCGAAACAATGGGTGGAAGTGAATTAATATGGACCTGTAGTCTCCTCCGCGGGGACAGGAAGCGCCTGTGGACGAGAAGACGGAGGGTTGCGCGTCGTTCCCCAGCGCACGTGACGGGAAAAGAAGACGCGCGTAGTTGCGATGACAATGAGATGAGAGACGAAAGGAGGAGTGGGAATGGATGAGAAAAGAGGGGGAAGATACTGTTAGACGACGTAGACGGCAATGTCGTCTCCTTGGGAGATGGGCAAATGAGAGAAGATAAGAGGAAGAGAGAGCGAGAGAGCGAAAGAGAGAGAGAAGGAGAAAGCATCGCTGTTGGTCTGCAGTTGCGGTGATAAGAAGGCAAGCAACGAAACGATAAGCACGAGCGACGATAGGACCGAGGACTGATTAAGCAACGGACCATCTTCGTTTCTTTCGCTTCGTCGAGCGTAAGATAACTCGTTTGGATCTGTGGACGACGCGCGTTTTTCTACGACGAATCGTACGAAGACGTCGCGCCGCGTCCACGGAATTGTGAGCAATCAGGTGCAATTTCCTTGCACCAGAATGGTTACTAAATCATGGTGGAAAAAAGAAGGCTGACTCGAAAGAAACTTTGCAAGAAATTCTCGCCCGTTCACCTTGCACGAAGTACATTGGACAATAATAGCCTTAGCGCGAAACGTGGAGATTCAACTTCGGCGAACATCGAGATTGCGCGAAGTTTTGACGTCTGTTCGTTTAAGTCTACTGGCAACTACACAACCTGTCTACCCAGTATTTGTGGAAGCCAAGTAATAAAGGGAACTCTCGATATCTACGTCTATCTCGGCGAGTGACGCGCGCGATATTTGCCGGTAGAACCGACTCGAAATATTTACAGAAAACATTGACGAGTCGTCTAGAGATAAGATTGCCGTTCCTCTTTTTTTCTACCCGCCGGTCTTCTCTCTCTCTTCCTCTTTCTGCTTCTCCTTCGTTCACCCCTATGTCGACCACAGATTTTTATTCTCCACCTCGGCGTACAACTCACCTGTAGAGAACCTGCAGGATTTCGGTAAGACTCGGACGTCGATTTTGAAATGCCGTGAACTCACGGCCGTTTAAGATAAGTTCCTTTAAGACGTTCGTCTCGTCGGTTCGTCGAGGATTTCTTAATAGTCGACGTTACCTCGTCGTTAACACTCGCTAATTTCGCAAGGCAGAGAGATCGATCGTGAGAAATCTGTTTTCGCCGAGTGCAATCGAAAGTTTTCGCGTGCTTCTCATTCACGGGTGACGTACATCTACAATAATGAATAATTAGACAAACAATTATAACCGTTTGTAGATAAAATAATTCAAAGAACCTCTTCGATGAAGGAGCAAGCGCCTTAGTAGTTTTGCAATACGACCGTGCAAGAATTCATGCGAATTCATCGCCGTACACGTAATTAATTCTAAGATACATTAACCGAATTGTAATAAATAAAGCTTGCCATCGTGGTTTTCTCTCCTTCTAATTAACCGTTACTTACACAGTCCGCAATAATTGCTTTAGGTGAACGGATCGACGCATAATTTTTTTAAAAGCACGATGGCTCGCAAGGACTGGCGCTAGAACCGAGACAAAGTCGCATGTACATAACCAAGTGGCAACTCAAGAATGCAATTGCTTCCACATTTCAATCCACACAATATCTGTACGATAACCAGGAATCGATACAATCCGAAAATAAGTTAAGGGTGGCAAAAATGAGCCGGGATACCCACGCACAAATGGTTGACCTTTCTACGCCTCTCGTTGCTTCCTCCAAGCGAAAATTAATCTTTGAAGATCGTTCGGCTTTTTGCCGGCCGAGGATCCAATTTTCCTCGAACGTCGTGTCGTCGGTCACCCTTTTGACGCTCAACACGCGCGTTGCGTTACCAGGCGCGCGTTAATTAGATAAAATGTCCTCAGACAAAATGAACGAAATTAGCAACACAGGCGTGACTCCATCCGCAATTCCGCGTAAAAATATCGGTAAAGTGGACGATGATTGTTCCGTGTTAATAACGAGGATAATCGTCGCGACAGAGGTTTGAAAGGAGAAAGAAAGAATCGCGAACGATATTATTACACAATCGAACCACAAAATTCTCTGTGAATGATTAACAAAGAACGTGTAGTGACCGTCCGCGAATTAAGCACGCGCATTTTAAGAATAGCGGTAGAACGAGGAAATTGGATGGAACACAAGAGGACGAGGCTATTCTTTTTTTTGCAGTCACGACAATTTCGAGAGTCGATCTCCCGGCGAGATTCTCCACATCCCGGCACGCTAATTCCGACCGCCGAGAGCGGCACGTTTAGCAATGCTAATTTCATGGGATGGGGAACAAAGAGATAAGTAAACTTTCTCTCAGCTTAAAGCTCAGCTTTTTTTCCCCTTCGCCATCGTGCAACCGCGACGTGCTTAAACCTTTATCTCTTCGCATTATACATTCCAGCGAGAGCTTTAAATTTTGGGAGAACAGCGAAAATTTGTGTACGATCGATTAAATCGAGGACTGCAAGTTTCGGTGGAAGAACGGATATTTGCATACGATCGAGACGACAAAAAGTCTCCTTGCTTGGCATCCTTGTTCCCTACGTATGAGAAATCGAGAAGGACAAAGAAGTCGAGGAAGGTAATCTTCGATCTCCCTCGATATTGTGCCGATTATCGTGCCGCGCATGATTAATCGACCGAACGGTACCGGTTGAGCGATCGATCGATCGATTGCGCGCGGTATAGCACGTCGGTAGTCTCGTGAGCCGATCGATCGGCAAAATCGATAATTTCCCGCTAAGGCCAAAGCCTTTTTTTACTTCAGAGGAATTCAAAATTCCGATGACCGTGCTCTAGGCGAGTAGCGTCCTTGTAGCGTCGACATACGTTTAAACAGATGTTTGCCGAGATTTCATTATATTAATTAGCACCTCGAAATGACGCTAATGAGTGGGCGTTTACCCGATCGTCGAGCCGACTTGGCAGCAACCGAATGTAACGGAGGTGTGTCAGGATGCAATCTCGATGCTTCACCCTCGATTAATTCGCGCCAATACGCAAGAGGTGAGAAAAACAGAGAAGTCGACGTCGAAAAACAAGAGAATGGTAGAGAAAGAGGGAAGAAGACGGAAAAATAGAATCCGATATACACGCGACGAATGAGGGGAGCATAGAAATCGGTCGAAATAGGAATTGCATTACAAATTGTTCTCGCTTTATCGATTCGCAAGCGATTCGTCCTTCCTAAGGGGGCTGACAAACTCGCCCAGCGGACGCTTTTGGCCCTGGAATTTATTTCGGTCTTACTGCGTGAAACTGGTTATAAATATCGCGAAGGGGGCCCAATGTTCTGTACGAGTCCGACATATTTCTCTTGGTCTTTCTCTCGTCTCATCTCATTCCAGTTTCCTGGCACGCCCTTCGAGAAATTCTCTCCGGATCGCTCGATCCTGTGTCTCCAATTGAATCGGCGTCGACAGCACGCGCGGCATTTCAAATTTCAGAATAATTGACGATTCAATTTGCAATCGATACAAATTTCGAAAAATCTTTTCCAGCTAAATGTAAAAGATATCTTGACATTGATTACGCGACTTCTTAAACCGTACGTGGTACTTCGTTCGATCGGTTGTAGTCGCGTATAAAATCGTTTTAACGGTTACAACCGTGGACAACTTCAGTGACCCACACTCGAAACCACACGCTTCTCCTTCTCCTCATTCGCCCGCTGGTTTCACATTTTGACTTACATCACTGGTTTTCGCATCGCGCATGCGCGCGCGCTCTCTCGCCGACTTTTACGCTCCAGAGTTCTGCAAAAAGTGCGGTCCGGTCCAACGTCAATAAACACCTTCGTCAATCTCGTCGATTCTTCTCGTATTGCGCCTTATTCTTTCGCTCTCGCTAATCGCCACGCCTGTTATTATATATATCTTCCTTTTTTGTGTCACCATCCTCCTTCCTAACGTCTGCCACGAAGCTTTCAGTTTTTGTCGTGTCTCGCCACGCGTCACTCTTCCTCCCCTCTCTCGATCCTTTCCCAAAGCGAAGGGAAAAAGAAGGAACAATAAAACGCGACCAACGAACCTCGCTGACTTATTTTACGATCCACGATTTTTCGCGCACAATGAACGGCGCGCATGCGTCATAATTCTCTTGGCTTTCCTACAACATTTTACGCCCGGCCCATAGACATAAATAGACCCCCAAGTGTACTCATACGTCCACTAACGATTGCGTTTAGGAACGATTGCATCGGGACTTATAATATTAAGACGACTCGTGATTGCCAGACCCCAGAGACCTTAAACCAAGCGCCTTTCACGAGTAAAGACTCTTATCCCTGTCCTATCTCCCCTTTTCTTCTCTCTCTTCTCTCTCTCTCTTTCTCTCATCCCTTTTCTCTCATCTTTCTTCTCCTCGTCCTCTGTGCCTCTGGGGTGTGGCAGTTTCCGCGGCGACTGCCTGCTCGCTCGCTCGCCTGCTTTGCCCGCTTGCCTCGGCACCGAGGCACGCTTCGTTTGCGTTAACTTCGACGCGATTTATCTTACCCACGGCGAGTAGGCCGGGGTACACGACGACGACGACGACGAGGCCAATTTTATGGGAGCGGGTCGCCAAACATGGTAACATGCGCGCGACTCGCCTCGTCGCTCGGTGGCTCCCTTCGTTGGCGAACAGACGCGGACAACCGCGGAAGAGGATCGCGCGAATCGCCGAATGGCGCCGAGTATGCGCTCCCGTTACCACTGGGATTCGCACCAAGGATTTTCCGCGAATCGTCGAAATGGCCGTAAATCGAACAGTAAAAATCAGCTTATCGTGGATGATCATAAGCTTAACAATATTCGCGAACAATCATCAACGATCGAATCACTTATCCTTAGTTTTGCAGAAAAAATCGGTTGATCGGGACAAGTAACTTTGAGAATTACCTTCTCGCGTACACGTTCAATTTTATCTTCCAATCGCATTTCTCATGGAAATTTCTTTACACTTTGGCGGTGATCGCTGTATTTAGAAGGTCCACACGCTATTCACTCGACGAAATTTTAATTTACAAAAAACTCGAATCTCTTAGCCTCCGTGACGGCAACTAGTCCGGCTAGCCTGGCAATTTCCGTGTAATTGCCGGTCTCTCTCGCGACTTCGTCTCCGAGGAATGAGCGACGTTCTAACGGTAATTCCCTCCTGGCGGTCTTCCTGATCGCGGAAAATGTGGAAAAATCGTGGGAAGCAGCAACCGCATAGGCAGAACTCACGTAAGAGGGGACACGCGGCACCATAATAACCATTTTCTCGATCCTAGTCTCGCCATTCGTTCGGTGCGACCTTATCCGATAAAGAGACACGGAGATGTAGAGAAAGAACGAGAAGGATAAGGTGGCGTCGAAAGACGAAAAGAGAAAGGGTCAAAGATGTACCCTGCGATTCCACACAATTCCTCTGTGCGCACCTGCGAGTCGCTAAAAGGCGTTGCGCGCGCAATTATCTCGACGCGTAAATTTCGCCCCGCGCGAACGAGTGAAATACGCCAAATCGCAAATTACTAAATAGCAATTTGGCGGTTTTACGATCGCAATTAATGGCGGGGTGGCTCGTAACGAGGGGCGCGGTAGCGAGAAGGTGATGGGAGAGATATTACAGTGTTCCGACGAGGTTGTTTCGTGGTATAAAAAGTGACGAAAGAGAGGAGTGGAGAGATTAAGGGTGACAGGAGGGAGAGAATAAGACGGAGAAGAGAGAGAAAGAGAGAGAGAGAGAAAGAGAGAGAGAGAGAGAGAGAGAGAGAGAGAGAGAGAGAGAGAGAGAGAGAGAGAGAAGCTGCTACGGGTGATCACGCGAAACCGGAGTTTTGAATGCAGTTAACACGATGGAATGTAGATATTGGAGGGATGTGGTAGGCGAAAAGGGAGGATCGTCTTACTCGGTTCTCATCATTCACTTGCGTTCTCTCTTTTCTCCGTGTCCAGTTGTGTCGATACGCGCTATCTGTCTTCATTCCTACCGTCCTCCGCTCGATAAACTTTTTTTCCGTATACGATCCGTTTCGCGACAGATACGCATCCCTACCTCTCGAAAAACCGGCACGTCGAGACAATCGGCAGATTCTCACTCTCCCACTATCGTTCAATATGTCCGCTCTATTTTTCGCCCTTTTTCTGTCCTACATCACTATCCGTCACCTTCTTTCCACCTTTCTGTATCGAGCAGATTTCGTCCTCTCTCGTCATACCGTTCCTTCCGTTTCTGCTCCCTTTACTTTCTGTTTTACTCATCGCGTAGATAACAAGGCTATCTTCCACCGTGACCCCACCTCTTTTTCTCCGTCTTGGAACAAGAGCAGAAGCAAGAAAGAACGCGAGAAAGCGAAAGGCAAGAAGGCAAATGAGGAGAAAACGAAGAAGTAAGAAGACCTTTGCCGCGGCACCCAATGGCGGGGAGGAAGACGGGGGATCTTTAATCTGCAAATAAAACCGCACCGAGGAGGATCAATGGCCAAGAATGCGAGCCTGCACGCGGCGGCGGACCAATCCGCGAGAGCACGATCGCGATAAAACGTTCTCTTTTACAAATTCGATCCTACTCGGAACACTTCTCGCGACATGACAATTTGCCGATAATATTGAAATTCCGCGAAAATCCGCGATGCGAGCCTCCGCGGAATGGGATTTTACTCGGCGAGGCGGAAAGAACCGGATGGAGAGATCGATCTATGCATTATTCATATCGTCGAACGCGAGTGAGGAGAAGAGCGAGGGAACGGCGACGATTTTGTCCATCTTGTCCGATGTTCGACGATCTTGTTGGCCGATCGAATAATACGCGACCAGAACTCACCTCGCTGAGAATTTCGTACGAAGAAAGGAGAATTTGAAGGGGGCCACGAAAGCGTTCAGTGAAGAAGGTCGCAAAGGAAACGTGAAACGAGAGAACCGGTGTTCGAAATACGTGGAGAGAAAAATCCACGGAGCTAATGTGCGAGGTTCTGCAACGGAGGACGCCTTCAACGCGTCGCTTCTTCTGAAAAGAAATCAAATTACACAACACAGTGTAGTCTTCGATTTACCGTTCACTCCGCGAACACGTTGATTAAGGATATGATCGTGATCGTTTTTGGTCTTCGCGATTCGCGCCGCCAGTACCGACCGTGCTTTCCGAAGACCGTTGTTCTCGCGTAGTCACGGTGAAAAAATGTTGCACAAAGAAAGAGGAAGACGTGTTCACCGTGATGAGAATGACGCGTCGGAGGACGCAAGGTCGAGAGGACGTCGCGCGTAGCGCCAAGCTCCAGTGGTGGAAGAAGAACAGGAGGAGGAAGAAGTTTGAGATTCTCGCTTGACTCGTCGCACGTTACTTAAGGTGCAATCAATCCTTGAGGCTCGCCTCATTCAGGAGGATGACAAGTCGACGTAGAATCCCCGCCTCGACGATGGCTCGTTTGTCTCGTCACGATACCAGAGATCGACACTGGCTATTCCGCGCGCAAGCCGCGGCCGCCGATCTTCTCGCGATTCTTTGCGTCGAAGCTTGATACGCTTCCTGTCAGGTGATCTATCTACGGCAACTATTTTTTGCAATAAAAAGATTTGAGACTCAAAGCCGAGTTGAATGTGGAATAAATGAAACCATATGGATTAAATAAAAAAAGAACTCGTGGAACAGTGATTCTGTAACTCCGTAACGACAAATATCGCTATCGTTATCCATCGATATCGATGATTATCGCAAAAGGTTATTCGGTAACTATGTAGCAGTCATCGACAACTCTCGATAATCTAAATCGCTACATTCCGAAAAGCGTCGAACTTTGTCGTCTAGAGCCGGATTTAATATTTGAATGGAGGTTCTAATGCATCGACAAGATCACCATTTTCGGCATGTAACGATTTAGATTATCGAGAGTTGTCGATGACTACTACATAGTTAGCGAATAACCTTTTGCGATAATCATCGATATCAATATCCAACAAGAGCGATATTTGTCGTTACGGAGTTACAGAATCTCGGTACTGACGGCATTCAAATTTCACTGATCCGAGCAACATAAGATCGACGGCGTCGTAAAAGATCCTTGGTATAGTTTCGGAGCATTCAGTTTACGAGGCGAGATGAAAAATATAATAGAGAACTTGTTCTCGCGCGCGACGACGATGTTTGTCGTCTGAAACGATCTGGGAGAAACTTCACCCTTAACCGTCAATCAAAATGCTCCGCTTCGAAAGGCAATTATAAAAGGTTCGAAGCCTGTCGGGAGAAAAACGACGTGGAGGTGCCACCGACAATAAGAGAGGCGCCTACTGAGGACGAATTTCCGCGAGCGGGGCGGAGCGCGCGCACGCGTGCGCTCGAGGACGTCGTAAGATCCGAGAGGGGAAAAATAAATTGTACGGGCTCGTTCCTCCCGATTCGCAAGAGGAAAAAGGGCGAGTGATTTATCGCCCTAAGTAAGCCGGGCGTTGCGAGCGCGTTACGGAGAGAAACCGACATCTGTTTGGATCCTATCTCTAAATTCTCGACACGAGCGATCGCAGTGGTAGGGGCGTAATAAGGGCGCGCGAGCCTACAGGGACTCGCTCGCGTGTGTCGGTGAATTCTTAGAGCGAAGAGCATCCTCTTCTTCTGTCTATCCTCTTTTTACTCTACGAGTTTCTCTCTTTTCCGCGATCCATCTCGCGCAGAGTCCTCCCTTCCACAGACATACTTCTCTCCCTCTTTCTTTTCTCATCCTTTTCTGCCTCTTCTCTCTCCGTTCCACTCGCGCGATTCCGTTCCTCTCTGACGCACGGCAATGATTCATTTGCATGCGTACCGACATTGGGGAGGTCGCACGTAGAAAGAGAGAAATACACGGAGTGTGTTGCCGCACTCGCCGCCCAGCTATCGCGATAAATAAATTATGGGCACTCGGTTAACGCCGCTCTCGGGCCACGACATATGGTCGAGATTGTTTGCACTAATTAATAACAGCGCGGGCCCGTGCGTGCGTGACTCCTTCTGCTTCTTCGCTTCGATCGACAACAGTGCGCGCGACTGCTCGACGGGCGCGGGGTTCGGAAAAGAGAAAGCAGGGTGATGGAATTGCTCTTGTTACGGTAAACACTCGGCACACTCGGAGAATCGTGGTCAAAGTCGAGCACCGATTGGCGGAATTAAAATTCAAGAGAACCGGAGAGAGAAATGTCCATTGTTTCCGATGATAAGGAGAAGAAAGTGTTCGGGGGACGAGATTCTGTGCAACGGTAATAAGGACTTGTGTTGTAATTGATTCTTTTCCACGAGGCCAGAAATTAAGTTTGCGAACGAAAGTGGAAACAATTGATGACGAATTTTAACGAAGCAATTACCGTCATCCCGTGGTTAGAATACAAATTTTTGGCTTCCGAAAATTCGAACCTACTTCACAGCAAAGCAGCTTAACTTCCGAAAAGTTCGCATTGAAACCACAGCATTACTAAAGCGATCTTGCAACGGATAAGTCGTTGAGAATAAAAGAACAGTTAAGATTTTTCGTCGATAGATGCCTTTAGATTGCGGACCCTTAAGGGCGTAATAAAAAAAAAAAGGTAGGGAAGTTATCCTTGGTCGTTAGGTCCGAACTGGCGCGAGGTTAATGTCTTCGATAAGTAGTTGTTCGCGAGTGAACAGAACGCGGGTGCTAGGAGAGAGAGAAGGAAGGTAGAAAACGTGGTCGTAAAAGGAACTCGTTTAGGAAACGTCCAAAACGCCACTTGGCCGACAGCTCGTTAACGCCCGCGCGTTTTCTAGTTAGGACTGATTTCCAAGTACGCTCCCACTCGCCAGCCGCTCACCCCCGAATTCTTTCTTCTCTCCTTACAGGGAGATCGAATTTTCCTCGAGAGTTTCACCACCTAAGAATTCTCTCCTCGAATCTCTCGTCCTCCAAGTGAAAATTCGAAAATTAATAAACCGAATTAAGCGCATCGAGCAGTTTTATCATTGGACCCAGCACCGTTAATTTTTCCAATCTTTTTTAGATCAAGTATCTTCAACACCGAAGGTGGTAGTTTTCACTAATTTAATATCGTGTCCGACGAGACTATTCTTTACGGTCGGTTAATTCCAGCTTCCGCTGCTTCTGTTCTCGAAGAACCAGTTTGTTACTTAAATGCCTGTTTCTCCACTCCTTTTTTTTCTCTCCCTCCTTCCGTCCCTCTTTTTATCATTCTACACCACGCTTACCGCGCATCCTACGTCCGTTTCCTGTTTTAGCTCATGAAAACATCATCTTTGTCATCATCATTATTTTCTTTCGCCCAATCTACATCATTATTATTACACGCCTGTAAATAGTACTTTGGGCGCGCGTAGGACGAATCATGGGTAAGAGCAGTCGAGTGAGCAGAAACTTTGAACAGCACCGTGAAATTCCAGAAGCGAGATGGGATATGCGCGCGAGCATTCGTCCGAATTCGCGCTCAACACATCCGCACATAACGTAACGATGTTTGGGTCACTCGAAGTTTCGCGTCCAAACACCGGATATACTGGGCGAGCCTGCGTCTCTCTTCTACGATTTACAGCGAGGCCTCCTGGGTGCCATGAAGTGGTTTATAGACACGGCACTCTGTTTACTTTATACGATCGAACGACCGCAGTCCGGCAGAAAGAGAGAGAGGGAGAAAAGAAAAAAGGTGCGAGCTGCGATGGTCGACTCCACAGCTCCAAGAACAAGATAGCTGCGATGGAAGTGGCATGACGATGGGCAATCGATACGCTTTCTTGGACATACTCGAGAAACCCAATCGATAAAACAATTTATACGGAATTCAAAGCAAAGATGTTATTAATACCACTCTATTATTCTGCAATATCATCTCTAGATGTAAATATACATACACGTTGTACTTACGTGTCTAGATGTATGTTTTCCACGAAGCCAATTGTGGTAAAACAAATTTTCCTTGTAATTTTCCTTCCAGGTTGCGTTACAATGAGACGTGGAATACGTAAAAACAATCGGTCTTAATGAGTCGAGTATATCACCGAAACATCTTTCGTTTCACTAACTTGGACGTTGAAACGCGTGAAATGTCCAATCAACGTGCGGCCCGCGTAACGAATCGTGTCGTTTCACGACGAAGGTTCGAGTCTTGACTGGACTGGTCGCGGGCAAGCGGATATCGTCACTGCCACCGTGCACGTTGCTGTACCTATCGATAAAGGTACTTGAAGCCGATGAAAAAATTTTACGGTACGCGCTTTAGCATCGAAGATACGTACCCAGCTTACGCCAGATCGTAACCATTTGACAATGTTTACATCGGATAAGGCAATGAAAAAATGCGGAAGCGCTCCTGCGATTCGCTCGCGCACAAATGTGTGCTCAAGCGTCACGCAAAACTATCGGAGTATCTTACGTATCCGACGAACATAAATACACGGGTTCCGATAACTTTCTAGTCGTCAATCGCGACATAGGCCTCTGGCATATTTTTAAAATACGAACCTTATTTTCTCGTCGTTTAACAATCCTCATTTGTCTCACGAGCGACCGAGTGCTTGCTAAAAGCCAATTGAGAACTTCGTCCTAATCTTTTTAAAGAACAATACCCGTTTTACAGGCTGAAAGCGTAATCTTCGAAGTACAGTTGTTGGCCGCCGTGATTAAGCAGAATGACCACATTAAAAGCTACCATTCTAACAATAAGCTACAGTTATAGAACCCCATTCTATCGCTACTTAGCGAGCTCAATTGGTTTTGCGGTCCTAGGGTCTGAAACCTGGTCTGAAATTATCGTTGAATTACGGTACGTAAGACCTTGGTTTTCACACCGCGGAGAAAAACAAAAGTCAATTTAACCGGAGCAATGGACTTGGGATTGGAAGCGGCTAATCATTTGAAACCTGGTGATTTGTTGAGGCGGGGGAAAGCACGACCTAATAATTTAATTCGATGACTGTGACAGAAACTTATGTGAAGTTACCTCGAATGGACCATTGACCGTTTAACTGTAGCCGCGTACGTGCAATGGTGCGCGCACGGATATAGAGAGGACACGTGCACGACGCACTTGCGAATCTAAAATCTACGGTGTAAAACGCTCGAGTGTGCTTGTGAAGAGATAAGAGAAGCGCGGCGTCGTGCTGTCTCGCACGTCCTCCATCGTACGCGGCTCATCTTCGAACCCCCTCGCTAATCCGTTGAAAAAAAGACGAGGGAAAGAGAGACAAGAGAAAAAAGAAATCGTCGGCAAACACTTCGTACGATCGCGCGGCATTTTGCAAAGACCGAAAATTATTCGCCAAGAGGAAAGAACAAAAAAGAATAAACACTTGCGGACCGTTTAGTCGAACCACGGGGTTCCAATGCCAAAGACGGTGAAAAAATTCATTATACCGTCAGATACGTGCGTACATCTTGTTAATGATTAATCGATATATTTGATCCATTAGTCCCGCTCGGGTAGACGTTCTACTTGTCACGTTCCGTCGGTCGTGCCTCTCGACAAATTGTAACGAACGTTTCAGCGTTCGGATGTTTTAATTAAGCATCAATCGGACACACTTGTGCTTGGGATTACAGATTTTGATCTTTGCTACGTTCCTCTCGAGTCTGTAATTCGAAACGTTGAGCGTTTCGCCTGACACTTTGACGACTACCGCGTGTTTCGACAGTCTAACTTGATTTTAACTTGTTTTTTTTTTGTTCCAATGAAAATATCACTGTCATTGTTCTTAATTATTCATACTGGTAATCCTTGATTAACGATCGGACATACGTCCACGTATCATTGGCCGGATGATTCGAGGCGAACTTTCCCCCCGCGCAAGCGCGCGAGTGCATCCGCAGTCATGCGTGTAATGCATAATATTCAGTTTGCGGAACGGACTTCAATCGTATCGCCGCGCGCCGTGGTAAGGCGATTCGCTCGACGAGAGGCGAACGCCAATGATCGATGGATCGATCGTAAGGGTCACCGACGATATGCGCGCGAAAGATTCACTTGGAAAGCGACTGATCGAGCGACGCTGCCACCAGATTTTCCATAAAACGGTCCTGCTCGTCGATGGAATTAAATACGTCGCGAACTTAATTTCACACTTTTCTACCCAGCAAGAACCGCGTGAAGAAATACGTAACACTTTATTTGAAATAATAAATTCGCGCCGAAGATCACGCATATGACAACATTTTCTACTCCTCTCGCGCGTTTCCTCCTTCCACGATACATCGATCCTTCCACACGTCGTCCAAGATGGAGTCGCCACAGAGAACAAATTAATGCCAATCCCTCGATACGTAATGCTAACTTATCTCTCCGTGATACGGCGAGGGACGCACAATTCGTTATCTCTTATCGAGTTTTTGCAGGCCGATTGAAAAATCGTCGTGCGTCAAATTGAAATCTATCCATCGCCGTAGATACGCCGAATTTTTTCGAAGGCCGTCCGAGGGACGAGTGGTGTTTGTCCGTTCTACGTGAGTAAGAAAGCAATCACGTGTTTCTCGCCTCGCTGTCGAGTGAGAAGAGTGGCATGCTTGCGCGCGTCGCGCTGATGTCTTTCCTGTGGTTCCTTGATTAATGCGATGATTTTTTGCATTCGCGCAAGAAACGCGAAGAAGGGTGGGACGAAGGGGATAAGAAACAAGCGGCGCGCTGTGCATGGTTGAATCGGGGGCGCACGAGGAATGGGATGGAGCGTTTTAACGAGTTGACGAGCGTCGACGCGTTAATGCGTCGTGAAAAACGTGCCGGTTGTCGGCGCGGACATTCCGCTTCGCTCACCGAAGCACGTGGTACGCGCTCAAGACGCGTGGTTTATCGATTATCGGTGTTGCGATGAGGCGTCCGCGAACCGATGATTATTTACCGACGTAATCGTGATGCCGTAGAATCGGACAAGCGGCAGTTAGTGGATTCGAGGTAAAAACTCTTGAGATTTTCAATAACCTCGATTATCGAGAATAATCTGACGAATGAGCGAAGTATCTTGATTTCTCGAAAGAAGCGACTAATAGATCGTCCACAAAACCAAAACAAAAGACATAATAATTGCATTTAACTCTGTGACGCTTGAGTTTTGCGCGAGAGCATTTTACTTCTCAATTCGACTATATAAGAAAGTTTCACGTGCATCATGAATGCATCGTAAAATTTGAATCAGGTGATAAACCCTTGCGAGGATCGTCAATCGACGCCTCGCGTTAAAAGGATCGAGGGCATTAGTTTATCGAAAGGTAAACGGAGGATGTGAAAATTATAAGACTGCTCCCTCTACGTGAATGCGTGCACGCTCTTCTCTCGCGTACGCATAGAGACGGCACAAAGGGCGCATTCAACGTCTTTCACCAGTCATGTTCCCCTGGAACGTCTAATAAGCTCACCACTGTTTCCCATCCGGACCAAATGCACGACCGTGAGGAAAAGAAGCTGCGGGTCGAAGAGTCAGAGCTCACTGCTGAGATGATTTTCCGTCTAAGCCTTGAGTTGTAAGAGCTGATCTATAAAAGGCTCACCGATTTTCCCTACGATGTGTAATGTATGTAGGAGTAGTAGCGCCAACCTATCGAGATAAAACTACTCGATAGAAACATTATCAAAATGAATTGCAACGTGAACTCCAACGAAGCCTCCGATAACTGGCGCGTCTCTGTTCAGTCGATTGGCGAAAAAGTAAAATTATTTCACTTGATAAGTATTTTTCCCCAAGCGCTGTCGTTATCTGTGCCAGCCTTGAAAAAAATCGTTTAGATAGAGGCAAACCCATTGTCACCATTGATCATCAGGCAGTCTAGAATAAATTTTCAACGTATCCGTAGAAATCAATCAAACGAGAATCTCAAGGATTCTAGGATCGACGTTTCCGCCTGTTATCCGCATTCCCGCGTCACTTCTTACCGTTCAACCTAACGAACTGACTTTCCACGTTTCGAAAGGAACTTCCTAAATTCCAGGTGAGATTCCAGCCGACTGCAGTCGAACCGCCAATCGAGCATGCGTCTATGCCTCGCTACCAACTTTACGTAAGCATCTAAAATTGGTATCACCTGGAGTATCGCGCTCTCGCGCGTTACGAATTCACTACGGCGCGCACCGCCCCGAGAACTCGCGATATTCGCGAATAAAGCGTGGGACACCTCGTACCTTTCCTCATTCGCGGAGAGTTCCCTCCTCCGGTTTTAGAAGCGGTTCTTATCTGCGCGTGCCCAACGCCGCGACTATCTCTAAATCATCTCGAACATACTGAAAGAGAAAGAGAGAGACAGAGAGAGAGAGAGACAGAAAGAGAGGAAACAAGGAAAAGAAAGAAAGAAACGGCGCGTTGTTTACGGCCGCAACACTCGCGAACGCGCGGTTTCACAACGTACTCCCCTTTAACTCCGAACATATCGTGCGGTTTCGCGCGCGCGCGCGACGAATGGCCGCCTAAAGCGCGGAGAGAGCACGATACGATGAAAAAGAGAAGAAAATAGAAGAGAGAAGCTTTATCGAGCGATGCGCGAGGAAAAATCTCCGTTAGGAGGGAACGCGTGCGCGGACCCACTGCAAAGAGACTCGAGGCGCTATCGGTATGAGAATCTCTCCGTGTTAGGTTGACGACTCTATACGCTCACGTTAATGGGCGAAGCTTTATTTCTCCTTTTACCTTCCTTCTTTTTTTCCGCCTCCTATCGAGTCAGGAAGTCACGGATCGACAGATCGTTCCTCGACGGTTCGCTGATACGTCGATCCATTTCGCAGATTCGTTTATCCATTCTCACAATAATCTCCTTATCGATCGTTCCCCTCGTTTACTCCGCTTACGTAACCGTGTGCGCACGGGAGCACACGCGCGAGCCGGGCGCCACGACGGTTAAGTGAAGCCAGTTATTTCGCTCGCTTTAAGATCTCTCTTTCTCTCGATTATTCGCGCGATTGTCGGCTCCCCTCGAGCTTGCTACGACGATCACTCTCGGGATTTTCGCGAGCTCGAGACTGCGAGGGCGCAGGAAACGACGAGCGTGCGAGTCTCGAGCACCGGCGATACGAGCTCTTGCAACGCATAGGCGTAGCGCCAAGGTAACGCCGAGGTAGTTGCCTTGCCGCGGGCGAGAAAGTATCGATGAAGGTGCGCGCGTGAATGCAAGTGGTAAAGCTAAAAGACGAAGGTAGGGACGACTGAGCGTGATCGAGCGAACGAGCGCGCGTGCATACACGAGGTGCGTAAAGGTGAGGCACGAAGGTAGCAACCGACGAGCGAGCGCGCGAACGCAAATGTACAAGGTGTTTAAAAGTGCACGAGAAAATTCCAGGGTGTTGAGATATCGAATACTCCAGACTCCAGACCACGAAAATACTAACTACATATGTTGCGGTATCGAGTATTAAGGTGCTCAAACGTCTCTCTGTTTTGTTTTATCAAATCAAATATAACTAATTTACTTCCTTGTTGGTAAACTCCTAAGAGATGAACCCAAACAGTAGGAAATGGGAAGAATTCTTACAATTTTTATTCACGACACCAATGCAAAGTGAAGAGCGGAAGACCCCTTGTGCGATGCACACGGGTGCAACAGTCTATAAACCGATATTCCGTTACTATCCATTCCTCTTAAAACTCATCCTTCTGGTGAACCGACGATTCGTGGGCGTAGTTTTGTTTACAATCACAGACGACAAAATGCGAAAAGCTACATCTAAAAAGATTCGCAAAATGGCTGAAATGCAAAGTGGTATTAATGGAACTGCACATTTCGCGACGAGAGTGACAAGAAATGCTAGGTATTCCGAATGTTCCGGCGAGCCTCCTAAGTATCCACATCGTCGAAACGTTTCCTGAAAGTGCAACATTATTCCTCGAAGAATTCAATTACGAGTACAATTGCGAATGTATGAGAGCTGAACGCTTCGTAGCATTTCAAAGGACCATCTCGCGGAATGGCAAAATAGATGTTTCGCGGGTGGCAAGGAAGCAGCGTGAAAAATTGAAAAAGCTTTCATGATGATTTTACCGGAATCTGTACACGTTCCTACTGCATAGTCATCCAACTATCAACCTCATCTCTAGCACTCGCAGCTATTCGTCAAGCACGAAGCCAAATTATCTTGCTTCGTGCAGAATTATTTGCAGAGAAAAAAATCCAGGATGAAGATGCTCGACGACAAAAGCGTCGAAAGGGGAGTCACCGAGAGAAGTGGCTGGTGAGAATAAAGGGGATGAGAAGCATGAAGAGTGGTTACATATTTTTAAAGCACAAGTACTTCGACGAGGATGAGGAACGTGACCCGGAGGAAGAATCCCTCTAGTTACCGATAGGAGCCGCTCCGAAGTTTCATCCGCGCGCGACGCAGGGTATATATGGACGCGCGAGCAGGAGGTAGTAGGCCACCGCCATATACGGAACCCTCCGGGTTCACCAACGACAGGAGAAGAGGAGCCTGTTGCACTGGCTGTCGGCCGGTGAGAGAGAAGGATGAAGGAAAAAAAAGAGAGAGAGAAAAAATAAGTGGTAAGGAAGAATTGGAGGGAGGCGAAGAGGAATGGCGGATGGAAAAGAAGGAAGATCGGCACAGGTTGGCGGCAATGTCGTACGCGGTACACGCTGTCCCGTATCTGAGAAACAACCGCCTTTGGTACGTACAATGACCGGTATGAGAGGGTCGGCCACGATTTTTCATCCACCTCTTAGCGCTACCGGATCGCAATAATTCATAAAGTTCTCGAGGCAACGACGCGCAGCCACGATAAATTCTCTCCTTCTCCTTCTCCACCCGTTCCCGCTCTTCATATTCATGTTTGCTTTTTTGTTCTTTCGTCGTCGATGTAATTGCTAACGCGGGGATGCAGCTCCGCTAAAGGGATCGAAGATATGCAGATGAGGGGCGGTCGAAAGCTGCGGGTTTCGCTTCTGACGGGCCACGAGCACGAAGAAAGGAGAACGGCAAAAGGCGAGAGAGCAAAGAATCTGCGAGGAAGCCGAATTTCGAATTTCTTTTAAATGCGGAAACTCGGCCTTCGTAATTTCGAATAACGTTGGATCTTCTTCGAAATGAATGATTCTTTTTACGCGTGTGTCTTCTATTCCGTAGCCTTGCAGGTTCTCGGTGGGGATTCCAAGGATTATAGCATCGGCAGAAAAAATGTGGAGTTCCACAGAAAGTGTCCATTTTATGCGCCTCGAAATTCGACGCCGAACGAGGGTGGCAAAAAGTGTCGAAAATTCTTCGAACGCTCGTGCTAATGTCGCGAATTTCTGCTATTCGCCTTCTACTACGCTTCTCTCTTTCTCTTTCCATCCTTCCCTTCTTCATCTTCGACGCTCCCAGAACGGCGCGTGCGCGATACAACGGCATATGCCAACCGGGTCTCTCATCGTTCCTCTACATCTGTTTCTTTTCTCGTTTAGAGATCCGTTCCTGTCTCGCTCTTCGTATCCTCGGTTTAGTCTCATTTCTGCGACCACCCTATTCAACCTTCGAAAATTTAAAGCACGAGCGGCACGCATGCTTCGCGCTCCCGTGCACGAAATTCGTGCTCAAGCGTCTCGCAGGCAAACACACGCGCGCGCAATGTTCGTGGGTGGGTGTGGGTGAACCTGAAAACTGGTTTCCGTCCTGCCCTCACCTGAAAAGACAGCGAGCACAACCAGTCGCGAGCATACGAGCAGGGATCGAGATGTCACTATCGGATCCCTCGGCGGGAACGATAAGAGAAAATCCTTAGTGACGATAAGAGCCTCTCTGCCGGGAGAAATTATCTTTCGTGGAAGAAGTACTCAATAAAGAAACCTCGCTCGCGGCTCGGATCTGCCTGTAAACGAATGCATTACTAAAGAATGTTAACCCTTTGACAAACGAGGACAAAGACACCAAAGTCGATTAATACGAAACTCGATTGGCGTATACGTAAATCGAAGAAACGAGAAAAGAGACTTTACCCTCGATTCCCTAAATTTGGCGCTCTCGTTTAAAATTAAAGCCTCGCCGATGTCATCCACCTTGATCAGAAAATAAAATCAGGAAATGAAAATTTCCCCGAATGAAAATAATGAGAGTGAAATAATAGACCGAAATGGAAAATAAAAGGTATTCCTTCGAGATGGAAGCACGACGAAGTAAAGTAGCCGAGATGCTCAAAAATTGATCGGGAACGTAAAGCCTCGAATGCGTTAGGGTAGGTCGTAAAGAGGCGCGATATATTACCTTGCCAGCGCAAAACTGTTAGAAGGGTTCTTGCGCAACAGACGTGTGTAACAGCGAGACGATCGTCTTTCGTCGCCGCGCCTCGCTGCCGTCTTTAGTTTTCCGGCCACGACGTCGACCGGTCGAGGACTCGTAGAAGTCAGAGTTACCTCGAGTGGACGTAGTTTTGCGATTACCTGCTTTCAAGGGTATCATCCCCATCACGAACGAAGAAAAGCTTCCGCGATCGATAGACACCTCGCATGGCGACGAATGCAAATCGTAAACAATCTCCTTCGCTCACCCTCTTTCTCACCCTCCTTTTTATTCGTCGGTAACAGTCGTCTTATTTCTGTTTTCCCTCGTCGCGTAAGTATTATATATCGTCGAGATATTTTCCGTTTTACCATCTTTACGAGGCTATAAATTTTGTTATTTGGTCTTGAGAGGCCGTTGTACACGCGAGAGGATCATCATCCGCTCCGCGTCAAGCTTCTCTCACCTGATCCGATTTCACGGAGGAAACTGGCCGATACGATCGGCGATCGCGGCGGTCAGATTAAAAGCTCGTTAAACAAAATTACGCCGCTTACCGCTCGAAATATATTGATTACCACGGTGTGCCTTTCGAACCTGAGAATTATCTCTCACCAGCTAAGGGTCCCGACGAAAAGAGCCCGTTCGGCAACACGCGCTGATTTTCGGCGTCCGAAGTACATACCCCGAATTGTTCACGAATTTTGTGGAATTCGGCCGAGAGTTCGTAGAGATTTGCTTCCATGTTTTTTCTGCGTTTACCGAAATACTTGAGCCTTCCTTCGCTATGGTCCGGCAAATCACGAAGATTCCTCACTTTTTCGGGTCGATCGGTCGAAAGTGCGAAGGTCTATCAGACTTAATTATGTTTTCCTTTCTTCTACGGGTGCAATGGAGCGATTATAGGGAACTACGTGGTATACCTCCTTTTTTTTATGTGAAATTGCGAATAGTAAGAAGAGTTTGTGATCAATATACGGATTACCGAGTCATAGTCAAGAAAGGATTGATATTTAAATATCAGGAATGTACTACGCGGACCCTCCTCGCGTTATCCCCGACACCTCATCAATATCATTTAACGTACTATCGGCAATATCCGAGACGGAACAGTTTTCGTGTATCGACCAATCCGATCGAATGCTTCTGCTGTCTTCCGAGCTCGTGTAACACGTTTGCAATGAACAAACCGGCACACATTGCGTCGCTGTGTAAACGCAACTTCGCAAAAGCACGCAATAAATCGTATCACCGCCTCCTTCTTCGTCTCTCTTTATTTCTGTCTCGTAAATCGATTGCCGCACCCACAAAAAATAAACACGCGCAATCGGATTTTCGAATTCGAAGAATCGTTCGAACGTTCGAGCTGCTACTTAAAGAAGAAATTTACGAGAAATAATATAATCGGTAGGAATCGTCCTGAGAATCAGTCGACCTTCGGGAGACCGAAGGTGCCGATCGTGACCTTGAAAAGAATTGTTCATTCGTGACGGCGCATCGATCGAGCACTCATTGAGAAAGTAAGGGTGTGGATCTGCAAGGATCGTGCAGTTTGTCGCACCGGGAAGCAAGCCGAGTAGAATCGTCTTACGCAAAAAGGAGGAAACGAGAGGAAGCCACGACGCGGTTGAGGACTGTGCGCGTGAAGCGAATTTACGAGCGTCTCGGTGGAAGAGGAGAAAGACGAGGAGAAAGAGGAGAAAGAGGAGAAAGAGGAAGACGTGACCGAACAACGACGATCTCTAGTGGCATAAATATCCACGTTGGAGGATCCAGACGCGGTACGTTTCACGAGCGCAAAACCTCGTAATAGATTCTGCGGCGCGTCTCGCAACGACCCGCGCGCGGCAGCTCCCAAAAGAGGAGGAGGTAATGGTTTTTCCGAAAGACGGGCAAGCTCAAAGCAGAGCGGGAAATTGTCGGGAAGAACAATTTCCGGCTCGCAGAAAACGCTCCTTTCAAAATCATTTAACGCGGTTATTCATTTAAACGCTCTAAACTCGTTAAACAAGACGCGATACATCCTCACCAGAATGCACGAAAAGAACAGAGTTTATATTTGAAATTCACTTTTCGAGATACACCATCTCGAACGCAATTTCACGAATTGGGACGCGGTGGAGACGTGGTAAGGAAAAGTTCAATTACAAGTTTGAAAACCTTATTCTTCACCCTTCGCGGAACTTTCCAAGTAAGTAACTGCTGCCTTCGTCCCTTCTCCACCAAGTATACGAGCACTCTTCGTCCACCCGCGTAAATACTCTCACCGACCGCGGGGAACACCCAAGGGCGTCGTCAGGTATAACTGCGGGAACTCGGTGCATTATGATCTTACAACGTGAAGAGGAACTGAGGAAAAAGGAGAGAATTACCAGACGCCAAAAGAAACTGGAGAACCCGTACGCCCGAGGCACTCGGTGGTGGATACGAAATTACAGTGATTAATTCTCGATTGCTAGCGCGGGGCTGACAAGATGAGCACAGGATAAATATTTTCTTCCACAGGCGCCTTACGTTTCACAGATTCGAGTCCCGAGGGATCACCGTGAAAGCGTATCCAGTTGCTCAGGCGATCGCCGAATGCCTTCGCACTCTCCTCTTCAAAGGGTATTTCCAAAATTTTGGGGTACTCCCGACTCGCCTCGACAATGGCTGGCTGCCGGGGGTCCACCGACAAAGTTTCGTGCCTGTCGACGGGGGTCCACGAAAGACGAGGGTGCGGGGACCTGTCGGTGAGGGCTCGTCACTGCGAGACTCTGCTGGACTCCCTCCGTTCTCTCGATAAAAATGGTCCAAGCTCGGCATTTAAAACAGACTTTCCGACACATCGCAGCCGATTGAAATTTTTCGAAAGTTTAATGTAAAGAGTGCGCGTACCGGTTGCTGTACGATACTTTTAACAGATTTTATTGAGCTATCGCTTTAAAGGCTTTTCACTCGAGTACAAAGAAAATTTCGTATGACCTGCGTAAAAAATCATTGGCACTACTGTACATACCGATTGCTCATTACTCGTAAGGTGAGGCCGTATTATGTTTGCGCTTTTGCAGATAAGGTGTCCGAAAATAAGAGCGAAAAGAAATTCGAGGAACCTTTCGACAGGGTAGGCCCACGATAAAGCGGAGATACGAAACTACGGGGAAGTCTGCGAGATAAATGGATTAAGCTTACGGTAGAAGATCGGACGATAAAATTACGAGTCTGCTACGTGGAGAGTCTATAAGCCTTACCACCGGACACCCGCATTAGACCTTCTCCGAAGCTCGTAATGAATTTCTTAACGCGTTGGTAAAGAAATTTAAAACGTTTAAAAAATTGAAACATTCAAGACAACTAGGAGGTTTTTATGGATACCGGAGTATACACAGTTTTAGAATCTTTCATTTCGAATGCCTATGTAGTTGGAGAGTTTCCAGAAATTCTAGTTTTAATCGCCTTAGGAAAAAAAGAAAGCCTCGTCCCTCCGTGCAACTGATGGATCTACCTGCTGCGATAAAGGATTTCCAGAAATCGGATAGTTCCTCCGCGCGGATGCAGTCTATGACGGGAGAAACGTGAGAGGAATAATTACAGGGGATACCGCACGGATCGAAAACCGGGGGTGAGGGATAGTAAAAGGAGCGAGGATAAAAAACGTAGAAGTACAACCGGAAATACCTAATGCCGAACGATACCACCCCTGATCTGCTAATACTAATGCCGTAATCCTATTACGCTGTCGGAGACTAGTGTAATGTGTGGTCGAAAGAGAACGATGAGAGAGAGAGAGAAAGAGAGAGACAGAGAGTGAGAGAGAGCGGCGATGAGATTAAGATCGAACAGGAGAGTCATGAGAATCGACGTAAGAGAGTTTATAGCAACTGGGATTGGCGCCGACTGAAGGGATCGCTTTAAAGTCGGCGATATTTTGCGGCGGGACTCGATGGTTTTTAATTTTATGCCGTGAGAACGGCTCCGTTGCGAAAAGGCACTCCCCGCATGCGTTTAAAGTCGAGTACATCCAGTACGATGATAACCGCTTCTTATCACTTTGACTGGCGAGTATCACGATCGATAAATACTTTACCGCGTATCAAGGGGGTTGCGCAAATAGCGAGTGTCGGATTAAACGAGGGTAGGTAAGAAGTGAAGAAAATGAGACGCACGGAGATAAAAACAGAGAGAACGAGAGAGAAGGGAGATTTGAAAGAGAGCGTGAAACAAGAAGCGAGTATCATCTCCCGCGTACTCCTGCGAAATCTAATCTTTTCTAATCTTAGCCATAACGCTCGTCCCTCTTCCTTATCACCGGCGAGCAGAAATGAAATCATTTAATTCACAAGATTCGTACGTGTAATAAAAGACAATAAAGAATTATAGTAAATTTTAAATTTTATTAACGCATAACATCACTGCTCGGATTGTATCGAACCGACCGACCGACTCTTTGCCTGGTCTCTTTTGTGCGATTAATCGCTCGGCGCTCCTTGGGTAATTTCTCGCAATCGGCTATCGGGAGTGTATGGTGGCCGCATCACCACTCATAAACACCATACTAACGAACATAAACATACTGCATACGTATATTTCACAACTCCACGTCTATCGGATAAGGTATCGTCGCGATATGACATTTTTCTGATCATCGGCCATTGGAACGGAATTTATCCGATCGGTAAAGAAATGCGATAAATCGACTAGTCCTAATAGTTCTTTCCTATGCTTTCGTGGTAATAGTTTCCGAGACCTGACAGTACGATGTTAGATACGCGAGAGCAACTGGTCAAATCCTTATTCGTCAAAATTCCTCTTGTTCGCGGACGCAGTATGAGATCGCAAATGAATCAGAATAAATATGGAGCAATGCTTGCTATGAAAAATATCAAATCCACTGTTAAATACAATGCAACCTCCCGTATGGAACTTGGTGAAACACGGGTATTAACGAAAACTGTTTATTTAACCCCTTAACCTACGATTTACGTTCGAGAATTTTAGGCCGGAAACGTAAACAAGTTCGCGCAGCTTACGTTTGACTCGATCATCGTACACGGGCTATGCCCGTAATATTTACGTTTGGCCCGATCATCGTACACGGGCTATGTCCGTAGTTGTAGGTTAAGGGGTTAATAATAAGAGAACGAGAACAAAGGTTGAACGCAAAGTGTGGTCTGGCCACGTGTCGATAGAACAGACTGACAGTATCGATGTTCGCTGAGACCAGGCTCGAACGCGACTGATCGCCGAATAGCGCATGGTAACGAGATTCGGCCAAACAAAGACGATCAGGAGAGCACGACCTCGTGTGGACGTCGATCAGGAGAGCACGCAACGCTCGTACTACGCACATCCACGAAAATGGATTAACGATAGTACAAGTTGCGCAATGAGGAAACTAATAATGTAGGTGCCGGTGATAACGAAGCAAGAAGAGGTAGACACCCCAGGAAGGAAAAAGCGCGGACGCCAACGCGACCCTGGCAGGCTGCGTGGCACGTCGGATGGTACACATCGTTACTGGGCAATCTGCGGCATCAATTAACACAATCCACGTCTGTTATTATTATTCAACGTCCCGGCGCGGTAACTAGACGGAGGGACGAGATGCGACCAGAGTGAGGTTCAGGTCCGCCAGATCGTAAAAGGCAAACGGAGCACGAACGAAGGTCCGCTTTCATCGTGCACTCGCGTGCACGCGTGCGTGCGTTCGTGCAAGCGAGCAGCGCACACACGTTTGAATACTTTCACTGGTGGCGCGACTCCTACACGAGGACGGCGACCGCTCCTTCGTCCCTTCTCTTCCCTTGCACCTCACCCTTCGCGGAGTGCCACGAAGAAGAGGCACGAAACGGCAGGGACACTCTTCGATAAATAATTCATGTCCCTCGGTGGGTAACACTGGGACACTCGCTGGGACATGTCTCAGGGATGCACTCAGACGGACTTTTATATAAATTTTTATAGGTCGCCGAGCGAGATGTCGCTGCCTGTGTCTCTCTCCTTTTCTCGCTCTTTCGCACCGTTTCGTTTTTCTCTTACCCTCTCACTCCACCCCCACCTACTTCACCGTGCAACCAAAGTAATGCAGCACGACTTTTACGTAGAAAAGGCCGTACGATCTTATCGAACGTTTTTCCATTCGATCGTTTCGTATTCCAACAAACGCATTCGAGGGTAATCGACCGGAATCTACGAGCGCAAGTGCCTACGATGTTACGACGGTAACATAATGGGTTTGCGTAAGTGGTTGAAATTATTGTTGACGTTCTCGAAGTAATCGGGGTGTAACGACCATTGAATGCAATACCGAGGAAGCTTTCTTAGGTCGTAGATAAAATAACTATGGCAAATGCTTTGGAATTAGCGAGTAAGGACGCGAAGAATTTTGAAATACGATTTCAAATAGCACAATGGTGCAGTAATAATTGATAGTTTGGAGTAAATTTATTTGGAATGAAATGTAGAAACGACAGGGTAAGAGTGCGACACGATGCAAGAAAAATTGGAGAGAAATAGTGTATCTATATTCAACCTAATTTTCAATAAAGTAGCTCATACGACCCTAGACACGATCCTACGTAAAATATTAATTTCATATTTCCTTACCCGTCACTCGATGATATACCTCACGGAGAATATTGAAGTTTCCGTTTATTATTTTCCATCTGAACTACTTTTCTCAATTCTGCTTCCGTAGCAGAAGCACGTATTGCAAAAGCCGCGGCCCTCGTTGTGGGATTGAAAGCGAAGAATGCGAGTAGAAGATCGTGGATGGAATTTCGCGAGTCATCGACGAAAGTATTTTCCTCGCTCAGCTCGATATACCTTTTAACTTAATATTAAACGGATAACAGGCTCTACGTGATCGCGAGCGTTTTCCTCGCGGCGAGGAGATTCCATTAAGGAAAGGCCGCTGTTCCCAAAGAACTTTCTCCGTGGATCGCGGCGCGATGTAATTAAAATTTACTAAATAATTCGCCGCATTAAATTGTCTTATATCTTCCCTTATCCGTCGGTGGAAACCTTTTCCCACGTGAAACTCTCTTAGACGTCCGATATCCATTCCTTCGTTTTCCATTGGACTTTCTTCTTTTCATTTGCGAAAAAGACTTCCGCAGAAGCGAACTTTCCCTACGGATCACTGGGTCGCGCGTTACGAACGACCGAACGGCATCACGCCGCCACGTCTATTTGCATTCTCGAGCTCCGCTGGATGAAGCCGTGTATATCATTGCGATTTTCCATTCGAGACGAACGACACTCTCTGCCAGATACACCATACACTTTACCGGATTCACCTTAACACTATTCTTACCGAAGATTTTTTCCTTATGGGGATTTCCCTTGAAATCGGTCATTTGACCTGAGTTTGGTAGGAATAGTGTTAACGACCGGCTTGGCCAATCAATTCTTATTTCAATGTTACAAACTGTCGGATGCAGATCGCCAAACCGCCGCCTGTCTTTCTCAACGCGAATGAATCAGAGAATCGGCTGGATTTTCGTCTTCCCACTACATCTTCCCCTTCATTTTCCATCTCGATGAATCACTGCCTCGACGTGGTTTCGCAAGCGCGACAACTTTAGCACGAAGGTTCTCTTTGGAGGATGGAGCTTTCAATCGTCTCGAACGTCGAACGCACACCTTCGGTAATTCTCGCTATCGACCATTGTACAACCACCTACGACCTTCTGGTACCCGCAATATTTGCATGCACCTCGAATCGCGAAACAAAGGGTATACGAGCGATCATTAAACGCGGCGCGGTAAATGCGCGTATTGCGTACGAGTGGAGAACTCGAAGTTTTCATTGGTCTAATCACCTAAGCGCGCGATAGCGCGACAACGACTCGCCTTGTAATCGAGAGCGTAAGGTAAGAGGTTCGCACTATGGGGGAGGAACGACTTCTAAGGTGGTGGTGGCACCAGTGAGTGTTTGGAGACTGTGACCTCTGTCGGAGCCGTGTGATTTGTACGCCATTGAAAGCGGCCTCTCCGTTTGAGGCTGAGATATGAATAGGGACGGTAATGCCATGAAATAAATAAAGTGACCCACCGGCGTCGGAGGAAAGAAGGGAGACAGGGAGAGACCGTAGCGATAGTTAAATGCCAACGTACGGCGCGAGCTTAGGAGCGAGTTTAATCCTTCGCGTCGTGTAGGAGCAATTGCTTCTACACGCCAATGATCATTCGGTTTTCATTGAAAGTTCATCCTAGACGAATTGCCAGTAAGTGATTATAACTTTATTTAGGTACGCGGTCTCTTACGCTTCTTCCTTGCCTTACTCAATTGCTCGTTAGAGAATTCATTCAATCGTATCGATTAATCGACGAATAGGGACGAATCAAAATCCTGATAAGGAAAATCGAATTGCTCCTCTCGACCTTTATATTATGTAATTCGCACGCTCTTGCGATCGAGAGATTAGTTCGTACCTCGTAAAGAAAGTTCCTCGGTAAGGAAAGGCAATCGGCTATTTATAGACAACAAGGGAACAAAAAATGCGCCTACGGTCAACATCGAGGTTAACTACCGCTGATGTACCGCGGCGGTTTGTCCGATGCGAGGAGACAACCGCGTGAGCGACCGAACGATTAGATTCTATCGAGTAATTCGTAGCGCGTGTTTCAAACGCGCTACGTCATAAATAGAAACTCGACGCGCGAGCATTCTTTACGTTGTTCCCATTGATCGATCGATTAATGGGTCGAGCGTAGCGACGCGTATCTGAACGGAAAAAAGGGGACAATTAAGTGCGAAGCCTCGACCCGCCGCGGCCGTTCCACGAGGGAATATCTGAAGGAGGAATGCGTCGTGAAATTTCTTTGCTTCCTTGTCAAACGCGCGAGGTTATAATTAAATTTAATTGAGACCGGTGGTGACTGTAACTCGAAGGAAACTCAGTTTTCACGTCACCGCTATTTCGAAATACGCTCGCGTGTATTCGTATTGAAAGAAAACGATTATAAGTAAACGATTACATTGCAAACGTTACGAGATCAAAATCGCGTAATTTTAAACGGGATTATTCTTAATACTCGGGTACGACGAGCGTCCACGGCCACGAGAAACCACGGGAGGAGAATCGATTACCCACCCTATCAATTTTCACGAAGAACGAAGCAGTTTCCGCGGTATAATTTTCCCGATCATCCTACCGAGGATCCCTTTCCTCGCCCACAATCGCCTTTCTCGCCACACGCTTACCACAAAGGCTAATTACACCCACGCGACTCAGACGTGCATCCTTCCCTCGTAGCAATTCAATTTCAATCGCATTCAATTACCTCTAGAGTCTCATTACCTAACCTCTATCGGTCGTCGCACGTTGCAGTCACGTGACCGACGCGAGATCGTCAAACTCTCGTGCAAACGAAACGACATTGAAAGGCGCGCGCGCGAAGACTATTCCTCCTGCTGGCGGATACCGTGCAAAAAGTGATCTCAATCCACTCACCGACTTCGAGTAGAAGGCGACAATTAGAACTGGCGCTGCTTCTCCGTGGAAAGGCAGGACGATCTCCTTTCCTCGCCGGTCATCACGTCGGATCAACTTCTCTCCACGATGCGCATCGTACGATAGATTCTTTGCAGTCGATGGAGCACAGTCTATTCCAACGTGGCGCACAAGAAACTCTCGAGCTTCCTACTTGGCAAACAATCCACAGCTTATTACGAGGATACCGCGCGACGACTGGCCGACGCGATTAACAGGAGCTTTAAATTGTGAGAAAAACTCGCGTGGACTCTCGTGTCGTATCGTGCGTCGCTCCGGTTCGTACGCTAACTACGGCACTAGGCGTGATGGGGCACTGGAAACGCGCGCGGTTTGTTTACATGGTACGACGAAACAGTAGGTAGAGGGCGAGGGAGTAGGCAGGTTCGTGCTACGTAAGGTTAGGTCTGACGTCCGAGTGCTGACTGAGCCCAACTCAAATCCCACTGACTCGTACGCCTCGCGTATCGTACGAGAACTGCTTGCTTTCGAGCCATTCCTTCTCTCCGGCCCGCCACTGCCACTCCCGTTCAACGGGTAGAGTCGAGTGGTAGGAAGAACGCGTTTATGTTTCGTGCGGTCGCCGCTAGGTTGGCGCTAGTACACGGCGCCCGTTCTCTCGCCACGGTGCTTTCGAATCGCGCGCTTTTAAGCGATTTAATCTGCCTCGTCGAATCGTCCTTTTATCGATCTTTATTCCAAGAGGGCGGCTAACGCCCAATTTCTACTCTGTCGATTCGTGACAGGTCCATTTCGAACACTATACACATCCTCTGCTTCTTTTCAAAATTTGTGTCGTTTTAACGTGAGTTGTATTTTAATTAAAAAGATTAATTATTCATTGATAAGAATATAATTGAAAATAAGTGTCTATCCTGGATTTTTCGTAAATTATGGATTCCGTTTTTTTTTCGTCGTTACGAATAAGACGTAAGAACTTACACGTGTATAAACACGGTCGTGCGCGTCATCATGGTGAAGATTCTTAGAAGTTTAAATAAATGACCAATTGACCTTCGCTTCAACGCTATAATATCCATGCAAATTGTTCTTGAGGATATTGCATTGCATTAACGTGCTTCCTATCTGCTGAAAGAATCTGAAATATAAATGTACGAACGTCGAACCGGAAAAAATACAATTAAGAATACCTTGCAATATATTCTGATAATAAGCGAAAATGAAAAATTGGTTGTTTTAACGCATTAAAAAAAATCTCCGTTTTCTTTGTCCGAACGAATAACTGAATTTTTTTCCGAGCCGTTTTTCATTTTTAAAAGAACAAACAGGTACGCCGGATATAGCATTTTCATATTGTGCAGGGTCATCTCGTAGAGTTCAGTAGCACGGATGTATCGTAAACGTGTCTCGAAGTGACTCAAAATTGACTTTGACGAATGCTCTCTCCGAAGAAATTTTCCTTTTATCGAAAGTCGTGGAGAAGATGCGCTCCCCATGATGATGGAAAATCGGTCGGACCTGCACTCACGAGTGAAGTACCCCGCGCTATCTTACCTCCTCGGTAAACGGGCTCTGGATAAGTAACAAAAGGGACCTGTCATCCGTGACGGAGTGCGTCCCATCCTGAGCCCCGTTTTTTCAAGGCCGATAACTCACCGCCGCGGGTTCGACTCGATCGTACGACCGCCTCTTTTTCTACTCCTCCGCTAGTCCTTTTCTCCTCAGTTTCAGCTCGTTCTCCCGTCGCTTCACCGCTCCTTCCATTCCGTGAACTCTCTCCGTTACAAATAAAAGAGCGCACGCGAGACATACACCACGCCCGCGACGACTTCTGCTTCTCTTTAAATTTCTTCCGGTACTTGGACTTTATCGTGCATTCCACCTGTCCTTGCATCTAAGCGCTCTAGGCAATTCACAGTGGAACACAGTTTCCTCAGTTCAAACTGCAAACACTGCGATACGTTTCATCTTCTTTTCAAACGTTCTCGTAGAACCGTAGACATTAAATAATCTTCACAACTACAGATACGTCATAATACAATTGATTACTACCTGTTGATGGAACTTTCAAAAGAAGAATGTTAGTCTTTGCAAAATTCCCGATAAAAATATGTCGTGGACGTTCAAATCTCTCTCCAATCCATTCGCGCTTCCTTTAATCCTCTGCCTCCCGTTCCGATTCCAGGACCGGGACGATTACGCGATTACCATGTAGACCCCTTCGTGGCTACCTGCTTCGACGGACTCGAAGGTGAGTACACGGAGAGATGGTTGAACAAGAAGGATTCACCGGACTGGCCAAGCAAGAAAGATGGAGTGGGACCGAGAGAAAAGGAGGCGAAGGTGATGGAGGGGAGAGGAGGGTTCAAGGACGAGGCGAGGACCCCGTTTACTACGCGGAAGGTTGCGTGGGGGGTCGATGCGTACCCCGGAGTACGCGCCGGAGTAGCGAGCTCAAGCGGTTTCGGAGCCGTCGTATAATCCGAAACCAAAACCTGTTTCTCCCCCGTGGGTTAACAACAACATCCTCCTCGCGCCTGTACCCTATTCCACACTCGTTCTCCACCACGGCTCCTTCCTAACCTCCTCGTTTCCTCCTCATACCCTCTTCCTCTTTCCACAACGCTCGCTCCTACCTTCTCTCATCTTAACTCGCGTCTCACTTGCTCCATACACGTCCACCACGTTCTATTTTCTTTCCTTCCTCCCTTGTGCGCCTTCCTCGTCTCGACCCTCCCGAGGTCTCCACCGACGCCCAACGGCACCCAACGTTCAAACTGCCGCTCTCCACGAAGGTTCTCTATAAACCTCGGTGTCAAGTGCTCACCGTGCCGCTGGACCCGATAGTTACGTTATTCTCCACCGTTTTATGACTCTATTCCACCGATCGCACGGGAGACCATTCGAAATTTTCGTATACACGTGGGTACCGAAGCGGTAGGTGGATATAACGTTCGGGTATGCGTCGCTCGGGATTGTTTACGCGCGTTGGTCCAATAGGATGGTCAATTTATTTGTTTGTTCCCCTTTTTTTTTTAATTTTTGTCTGGGACCGTTACGGAGCTTGATTCATACGATGTAATCTCCTGTGCTTGTGGAAAGTATGTTAGATATCGTTTGTGTATGCGCGAAGGAAGTGTCGATAGTTGTTGCGCACCCCATTAAACGTATCAATACGAATGACTTCTCGACCTCTTATCGAGTAATCGTAATAAGTCTCTGTGGTTTGATATCGCCATCACGTAGGCTGGTGTGGCATTCGTATTCTCTGCTATAGCGTGCGCTGTAACAATGAGGATGGAAAGATACCCTTTTTTGTATCAAAAACTGACGATTGACGGTAGCAGAAGTTTGCAGAAAGCATTACAGAGCATCGTCTTTCTGTGATATTTCGGACAACGATCAAGCGAACCTGCGAAACGAGTTTCTGCACGAACACACTTTACTATTCGAAGCTCTGGAGCAATCGCTATCAAACCTTCATTTCTGTACTCGATCTAAATATGACAGGGCACCCTATCAACAGGATGAAACTCTTTGGCATTCACTCAATTGCTTATTCTATTCACCTTCTCGTTATACTTCCCGATTTCTATTTGAAACAACAGAAATAAAAAGTTTCTTGCTAGAAAGACACTCGTAGATCGCAACGAAGATTAATATCTGGTCCGGACCAGCGTTTACGATTCGAGGAGGATCTCGAATATCTATTAAGCGTCTTGGAGAGTGAGATGTGGGTAATATTCGCCCGAGGGTTTCTATCGAGAAGGAGAACGAAGAAGGAATGGTAAGAGGAGTAAAAGAGGGAGGGGGAGAGAAAGAGAGAGATAATTACAGGGGAAGATTGCATCCGCGTGCCTGCTGGCTGTTGGAAGGGAGAAGGACTTTCGTATAATAACGTTTTCGGTGCTTGGGCAAACACAGTGGGGACGGTAGATTGAATCGAAGTAATGTTTAAGTCTACTCAGCACGAGAGTCCCGATAAGCTAGTATTCTTAGCATTTCTGGGTAAAATCTCGATCTCGATTTAATCGATGATTGTTGAAGACGCTCGAATTTTCGAAACATTCCTACACGAGTGCCTCGAACTTCGAGTAAAGTTCATTCTACGCGACCCTCGCGTATTCTATAAATCACGAAGTATCGTGCTGCAATCTTGGAAAATCAACCGTTATGAAATTACCTAAGTGGATCCGACGTGCATCAAATCCATTGAAATTGAATATATTTCACTGGAGAGACAATTCCCGAGTGGAATTAGCGTAAACCCATCGTGATCGATTAACTGTCGAATTAAATAAATAAGTCAAGTACCGTAGAACTCTGCCAATTAAAGTCCTCGGTAAAGGTCGCATTATCGGCCGTTCTCAAAGGACGCGTTTACTGCGCAACCTCTCTCTCTCTCTCTCTCTCTCTCTCTCTCTCTCTCTCTCTCTCTCTCTCTCTCTCTCTCTCTCTCTTCGAACTCGGAGAACAGAGTGGTACACGGATACGGGACAACACGTGTTCCGCGTCGATCGATCGCGATTTGCCGCCGACAGGATGCAACGAGGATCGCTCGGTGTTGGTGAGGAGGACGCGAACTCGCGGTCGCCGATCGGCGCTCATAACCGGAGCCGAAGTGAAAAAAAATGTCAATCGTGATGGACGGCTAAGTGATTAGGGAGTCCCGAGACGCCGAGGCAATTTCCTCGGAATTTCGTATTTATACGGTAGAGGCGACACGGGTTTCTGTGGATTCGAGACGGCGTTCTAAACCCCCGTCCAACGACGAAGATAAATTTCGTTTGATTACGGGGGATTGGCCGGTTCGCGCGCGTCACGTTGCAATCACGCGCCCCCGGATCGTCCCCGAGAAGTAAAAGTATAGTCAGCCTGGCTAGCGGTCTCTCGCCACGCCACGATGCAAATTATCCCTCCGAGTGCTCTTATCGCGAGCGACGCGCGCCGAGATTCCGACGATAATCGTTCTCGATTATTATTTGCTCAAGGGCTTGACTCATCGAGCCTGCGGAAAATTTATTCTTCCACGACGCGGCGAGAAGAACGGGTTGTTGCGATCGACGTTCACCTCGTTTTTGCGAGAATTCACCGACATTTTATTCGAAGAATCGGCGGAATGAGTCATTCTAATTTCTCGATTAAGTTCGGCTTACGTCAGGGATCGATAAAGAAATGCCTCGCGCCTGTCGCGTAGTGATTTATAAAAAATGTTAATTTATCGAGTCCGTCGGGTTAACGAATTGCACGATCAAGAGCATCGAGTGTTAAAGTAATTGTAAAGTACGTACTCCTGGAATTATTCTGGGGAATATTGCGAAACTGAAGAGTAATACAATTGGTTCGTGTCTATGTCATCGTCCTACGACCCCACAGTCGTCCTCCGTTACCCGAAGTAATTCGAGAGAAGGTAAATCAATATTTCCGTCGACTACTACCGTTCCTTCGTCTCTCACGCCATGCGCCCCCATTGCGAGGAAAACACGAGGCAGACCAATTAGCTTCTAATAAGATAACGAGAAGAATCGATGATACATCGACCGTGACCGATGACGTGCCTTCGACTATAACTGCATCGCTCACGGCAATTGTCGAGGAAAAGGAACGGGGGTAGAGGAAGAGGAGGTCGTGAGAGCAAGACCGGTGATGAGATGTAAGCGAAACGGACGAGATGCAGGATCGTTTGAGCATCGTTAATCATTATCTACCAGGAGCAAGGGTAATAGGTTCGACAGGGATCCACGTGTCACGAGTACTCGCCACTTTCCTATCCTCGATGACCGCGTCCATTACTTTTCACATATCGCCGTTCTGCAATTGTTGGATCAATTGGTTTTGACCCTAGAATATAAGTATATCCGCACGCTATTGTCCATTGCGCAGTACACGCGAAAGAAACACAGGCTGCATATGCAAATGTTGGTCAAAACAATGGAAACACTTTGTAAAGAGAAAATTGATCCTACTAGCACGGCTATTAATTTCAATTACACAATGCACAGCTTAAAAGCAATGTCTCCGGTATTTTCTTCAACCAGCGTGTATGAGCTTGTTTTATGGGAACATCTACAAATATATACACATTTGCCTGACCTACTTCGCAATTTTATCTTTAAGGACAAAAGATTCTGAATAAATTTTCCTTTCTCTATTATGTTTTAAGGAAATAGTCGATCGTGAATAGGATCCACTCGATACCGTCGTACAGTTTTTTTTAAATTCGAGGAATTCGAAAGAGTACATTCTCAAACGCAAATGAAGCGACGCATTGGAGCCTCAAGCGTGCACGAGGAGCGAGTGCAGAGCAAACATTGGTTGCGCGCGAACACGCGCTCTCTGTATCCTCTTAAACGGCAGTTTCGATCGTTCCTTTAAGCTGCGCGTTCCCTTCTATTTCCTTCCTAAGGAAATTCTCGAAGCGTTCGTCAAGGCAATTAAGGTGACGCGTTTCAGTAGCGCGAACGGCGAAAGTGCACTCGAGTGAGTGTGCAAGGGCCTGCTACTACGCCGGTAGAAGCCAATGGATGTGTCGTGCTGTGCGTAAGCGCAACGCGAACTGCCATGTCGTAGGCGCCTACTCAACGGCATTACAGTGGCCTACTAACACCGACACGATCTAATCTTTATGGTAGGCTGTGGCTTACCGCGAATTTTTTACAATCCCCAAGCGCAGCACGCACAATCCGCATATCAAACGAGGAAACAGTTTCCTCGCAGAAATAGCGATTGTTTGCAAGGTTTTCGGATTAGGGAATAAACTACGTATTGTTTCGAACAGCAGGATGTATTGGCGGGGTCGTTAAATACGAGTGGAACAAGGCCAACCTTTTACCAAGAGTAGGGGTAATTGTATAAGTAAGAGTACTACTGGAGATGTCTCTAGTTTCTAGATTTCAATTAAAAAAGGGGCAAACATTTAGAGGACAATAGTGTTTGTTTCTCAATTTGCTCGTATAGGAAAACTCATGAATTTACTAAAAGAAAAGTAGAATTATGAATTATATAGGATATATTAAAGCGTAAGAATTCGTGTGTTCACCTTATAATAATCAATTGTCGTTAATACAGTCAGTCATTCGGATACATTTTTGTAGTACTATACTAAATACTCGAATTTCTTGAAAACTATAGCGTTAGGATAATTGACAGGCTGGCCACGAATTTGCGGTGTAAATCGAGCGGGTATTCTCTTTTTATCTACCAGATTGACTTCATTGATCCTCTTAAGCCCCTAATCGGCTTCACGACACGCAGCTCGTTACCTAGAGCTCCCCTTCTCGCCGCTTAGAATGATTAAGGGGGGTGTGCCGCTGGTACGCGAAGATGAGACGCGCCTTGGAAAAAGAACGACGAAGGGTACGACCGAGTGGAGGATTAAATATAAAAGCACAGAAATGAAGAGGAGCAACGGCGGGAAAAGAAAGTAAAAAAAAAATTAGCAAGCAGAAATAATAAAGGTGAAGGAACAGAAAAGTATCGATCTTCGCGGGAAAACGGCAAAGGGAAGTGCCAGGTGCGCGAGGTGTAAAATGAAAGGCGGCAAAACAGAACTGAGAGGTGAAGTTGTACGGAGAAAGTGTGAAGAAAAAATATACACGCATAGTAAGATAGAAAAAACGAAGCACTAGAGGAAAATGAACTCTATGATCGCTTTCCTTTCGACTTCAAAAGGTCAGCGGTTCGGCAAGTGCTAAATTAAGCGCCGGAAAGGAGAGAAAATTTGTCGACGCGCGCGACAGAGATTCAATGCCGAAAACGTTAGCGAACGATGGTGCGCCACGTAATTCCTTTCGAATCGCGGTTGCATTGGACGGTATCACCCGAGTCCACTGTCCGTGCACGAGGATCGGATGGAGTCTGTTAGAGGCTAGGTCGATAGCGTGGAACGCGAATGTGTATATAAGAACGTTCAGTCGGCGAGAGCTCGTCAGAACGTTAGCGCAATATGCCTCGACGGTTGGCGCAGCGAATGCATTCGTGACTCATTCGTGCCGCTTGTTCTTAACGCGTAGTGTAAAGAAGTGCGGGACTAAAAGCCGAGTAAAAAGCTTTTCTCGGGAGGCCTACCGAAGAAGCGCTGCAATAAGTATCGTGGATTAATTAGTAAGAAGCGACCGTGCGTTAGTAAGAGAGACACTAAGGAAAGAAGCGTAAAACAGGATCTTGAAAAAATGGCAGAGTGTAAGGACGTTGCACGTTTGCTCCTCGTCGGGATTCTGCTCACAGGGTGAGTTTGGACGCTCCAATTGAAATAATCTGGCCGCGGTTTCTAGAAATTTGCGAATTCTCATGAAAAAACTCACGTGCATTCGAAAGCATATTTACATAATAGTTCTCATCACCGGTTCAACGAGTTTCACCAATCCGTTATTGGTTCTTGTTCGATTACCATGACGCAGTGGCCCAAATGGTTACCAGAAATTTTTGTAGGAAAAACAAATTCGAAAATTCCGGATTTTAGATTCTCACGGATCTTTAATATCCGTCTAGTTTTTACTTTTTCCAGTTGCATCTTTGCGTCTGGTTCAATGACACAACGCGAGTGCATCGTACAGTCATTAGCCTTCAATTATGTAAGAATATGATGAGACACATTTATTCGCAGTCTACCGTGTGTCTCCCGGTGTCGTGCAATTCTTACGTCTCTGAGACACAGGAGCTCCGCATGATACACTGGAATCAACTCGTTGATCATTAACTGCATGAGTCACCCTTTGCACGGCGCGCGTGCGATCGTTTGTACTTTAATGCGTCGATTGCAGGTCTCGCGAGGAAGAAGCGAGGAACGGTATACTCGTGTTATTTGTGTTATATAAGGCACGCGAGGCAGTAAACAAAATGCCATTGTACAAGAAGTATTCTTACAGAGAAGTAAAAAGCTTGTTTTGCTTGCTCATGAAAGTATTTGTACATGGCCAAACATTCTGTTATCTTATTTCATATGTTTGGCGTGTTTCATAATGCGAACGTGTTAATTAACATTTTCGTTATGTGATTCTTATATCAACGAAACAAAGTGCCTAATAAAATTGTAATGTCGGGTTTTACAATTTCATATCTGATTACCCACTGTACGAATACTTTATTGAGCTCCTTTACCTTCATTTTTTACGACGTTATATTTGGGGATGGGCAAGAATTTAATTTCAGCCAAAATTTCGAGGACACGGTGTGTTTGATTTAGTTAATATTAATTTTATTATTATAAGTATCGATTTTATTAACATCGTATATGTAATGTGAAGTCAAATAAATCCAAATAGGTGGTAGGAATTTGCTTAAAAATTCTATATCGAGCCTCACAGGCTCTGCACGACCGGGTCTGTTATGAGACGGCGAGATCGTGGCATCGCAGACGCACACTCGTTCTCAACACAAGCTCATGCAACACTCGGCGCATTGAGCGCGTTGCACAATTTCGAGTTACATAAGATTTCCATTGTTATGTCTTCGTCTTTTGCAGAACGTGCGAGGCACAAGGCGATTGGTCGAGGTCACTAATCGACAATCTAAACAGGATGACCCAAAACATTCAGGAGAACGTAAATAAGCTGACCCAGCGTATTCAGCAGGACGTGCAGGCTCAGTTGGCGCAGGTCAACCACGATATCAACAAGAACTTGGGTAAAGACAAAGACGGAAGGCAGAGGATCTACGATCTGGCGGAATACATAAATATAAATCGATAGTTGCTATAAAGAAATCAACTAATTTCGTAAAATATCACACGGCCATAATTTCGTGAAATCTTTCAGAGCCAAATCATTTCGCTTGGCAGAACTGAAGGGCTAAAACGTTGAACGATGCGACGATTCGCTACTGGCGTCCGTCGGATTAATTCAATTATCATTCTATATTTAGCGTTCCTCCCTCGATTTCCATAATTTCCTTATATTTTCGCTAACAAGACGCGCGTCTTTAGGTCCGCCGACCGTGTGTCGTAAAATACCTTCTCCGTACTCCCACGTTACAGAAATTTGTTAATCCACACCGTAACATCTCTCCGTCGACGATTTGCGCATGGACGACACGATTCGTTGCCTTCCACCTTCCTCCTTTAACGAAACAAATTGCCAATTTTCGGATCCAACCCCTCCCGCTTTCTCTCGTCCCGAGCCCCTGGCCACTCGGACACGTCGTTCTACACTCTATTAGAGAATCTCAGCGTGCGCGAACGCTTGGCCAGTTTAATAGTTTTATCTGTGTGGGAAAGGTGGCGCCGACGAGTCAATGCGAATATGCAAATTTCCGTCGCGGTGTGTTTTGCATAAGGGCCCGACGGGGCGGCCACATTAGCATAAGTTTCCAAGACGCATCCACGAGAAGCTCGTCCCTTCGTCACGCCTCGCTCTCCTCAACGTTTCGACGAAACACTAGTGTACGCATTGCGAGGACACCGCGTTGATCCTTTCACTATCGACCGAGATATCGATTTAAGATGAGTTTAATGCCCGACGTCTCGCGAACGTTTCAAGGCGACGATGATCCTCGTTTTCCGAGTAATTGTTAGTTGATAGATGCGATTCTAAGGTCATTAATTGTACGCGTTTACTGTTGCTGGTAATTTACTGGGATTGTACCCTTTCAAGAAACTTCTAAGATACTATGCTCCTCTTACGAAGAATGGGCTTGCGTAGTCGGTGACTTTAATACAACCTACTTAGAACTCAAACTGATCAATTACACGACGGGACGTAACAAACGGAAAAAAATCACTTTCGCATTGTTTTCATATTGGATATTAATACACGCATGATCGCGTGGTCGCTAATACGTTTACACCCTCTTCCACCCGTTTCATTAAACTTCGGTTAAATTAGTTTAGTACGCTCATGATTTTCCAAGTGGAGATTATAAGCACTCTCAATTACCATTCCCCGCCCGTACTACCTTGTTATCTCCATTCAATTATACGGAAGAGCTTACTCCTATAATTGGCGCGTGACCGATTCCCCTGGGTATTCTTCTGAGAATCGAATCATATTGCGTATGACGATTAATTGCTTTTCCATCGAGTTATAAATCTGTTATTAATGGACAATAACCATTTAACGGGAGATTTCGAATGATCTGCCTAAGCTCGCATGATTTTCCACAATGCAAAATTAACCTCCCAAAAGATACATCCATTCGTTCTTTAAAATTGACCCTTTATCTGTTCGTTTCAGCGAACGCTACGGTGATCAAGAGCAATGGAAACACATTGGTTCTTGGGAACGGTGGTGTGTCCCACATCATCGACGGTGGTATCTCGGTAGATGGTCATCCCTACCAACGTCAGATCGAGGACAGAGTTATCGGAGACGTACTCTATCACACTGAAAGGATCTTCGACACGGTGAACAAAACCGTCAACGTGGCACGGTATAAGCTCAACTTAAAGGATCCCAACTCCAAGCCCGAACCTATAGTCGACCAGAATTAAACCAGTATCATCGTGCATGAAGTCCCGAGTTCAAGATGATCATCCATACAGTTTCACGGTCAAAGGTAATAAGGGGCAAAACTTCGGACTGTCATCCTAATGTCTCATCGAATTCAAAAATGAGTAAAAGATAAAATCAAATTACGAATGTACAATGTACTTTACGCCCGCAGTACATTCGTCTCCAGATTTTAATAGGAATTCCAGGAATCTTCCTCTCGGAAAGGTACTCGAGCGATCTCACAATCAGTTGCCGATACACTTAACGCTCGTCTCCGAGAAATTTCTGTTCTCACACCTCAACGAAATCGTAAATCCTGTAGGAGGACGCGGTCGCCAGTGTCGTTCGCGTCTTTGCCAAAGCGTGAAGAGTAGGGAGGAGGAGAATCCTTAATTACGCCAGCAGGCCCCGGAGCCGCCCCAAAGTCGTAATTAAACTTTTAATTAAACTTGCTCTCCGCGGAAGCGATATCGGAGCTCGATGCTTTTCCATGGATTGCAAGGGCGCATCATTTGCGCTCTACGTGGCCGACGCGGCGACGCACGTCCCGTGTGCTTTAATGATCGAAAAAATTGAGTTTATGCGTTAATGTGTAGGACAGTCGATTGTCGACAGTTCCTTATGCCGGGTTCACCCTGCTGTCCGCAATGAGCTCGCGAGCCATGTTCTTTGACAATGTGGACAGTTCTGCGAACTGCGATCATGGGACAGTAAGCACCTGGCGAACAGCAAGTTCTGTTCGCTCACGAAAGCCTTACGTCAAAGGATCTGCTCGCAAGCCCAAAATGTATACGAGGTTTGTCCTTTACTTCTAATTTCTGTATACTAATACTATTGGTGTACATTAAAGCGGTCTTTCAGTAGACTGTCATCAGTGTATTTCAAGTCATTATTAGTGCAGTAGTTTATTGCACTGGCTTGAGTGAGCTACCGGTGCAGATTCCTAGGTGGCAAAATTTGAATTATTAGTCGCAGATATCAAACACGTAGAAGTATTTGGTGAGTAGGGTTAAGTAGATTCAAGTAATTCAAAGAAAGAAATAGTTCGATGTATTTGAACCCACGCAATATCCGTGCAGGAATAAAGAACAAATTTATGTTCTCAACAAATCTGATGATCTCTTCGTTATCAAGCTTCAGCTTTTATTCGATCTACGGTTAGAAACTGTGAAGCAGGGAGTTTACCGATTCCAGATTCCTATAATAATCGAATTATATCGTTACTACTCATGTTCCTGTGATATGAAATCTGAATTCTACAAAATAAAATCTAAACAACATGAATAAGAATAACATCAATTGTACAGTCCGCATGTCAAGAATGTGAATGCATGATAAAACGTCGACCAATTGCAACTACTCCCGAGTGCTTCGCAAACTATTTGCAACTTCGAGTCGATTCGCAAACTGCTCGCGAACAGCTCGAAAATGGCTCGCGAACCAGTGTGGACCCAGCATTACCGTTTGTAACGGAAACTCGCACGTCGATTAACCCACTTATTTCGAAGGAATTGGGCCAGTTGCTGGGACCGACATGCAGGAGGCCCCGTGCCCTCCCGCGCGTATGCGAATTGAGAGTTTAATGGAATTGTTAATGTGTTTACGCTTACATAATGATCGGTTTGGGAGCGAGTAAAATGAGCAATTTTCTTGAGTGGCGTTTCTCTTTTCCGAGCTTAATTTGTGAACTTCGATTGGAGACTTTTTTCAACGAGAGTTCTTATTCTATAGAAATAGGGATGCAATAGTGTTCCACGTGAATACTATTGTTCAAGTGTGCGCCTGCGAGAATTATTCTTTAATGTATTCACTTTGTTACCGGTGTTTATTTTTGACAGAATTTTATTACGAATAAAGATACATATCTTTAACATCGCATGTGTGATTTACCTGTACTTATCTTCTTCGGTAATATTGCAGAAAAAAAATCTAGTCTTCCTTGCTATTGGCAAAACAATTGAATTATAAAAAGTGTCAAAACGCGGTTTCTTTGAAATTAATGGGGGATGTCTGAAAGCCTCTTGATCGTTCGACAATGCAGCGTCGAAGAATCTCTCGCACCCGTTGGTAGGCCGTTGAAAAAGTATTGTGCGTATTGTGACAAGGATGAGGACTATTTGATCGACATCGACACCCATAGCCAGACGTGCACTCTCGCTTCGTCATTCAATTTGATTTTCTGCCATCTCTTAAAGGTTCTTTCAGCAATGTGCATGAAGGCGCAAATGGAAGTTGCCGCGAGCGATAAAGCATCGTGGATGAAAATAAAGGAAACTTCATTCGAATACATTCATAAAGACACGTAAACCAATTGTCTTATCGAAGAAAGTAAACATTCTTGATTCGAGAAGAGCCTGCCAAGAGTAATCTACGTTGACGGTTCAGCCAGTAGACAGTGTTATTGAACCTGTTTGTTTTATGCAGAATTTTATTTACTGCTAGAAGAAAGCAATTCTTCAATGTTTGAGAACATCCCGTTCCTTGTTGTTCGGTAAGTGATAACTGTTAGTTATCAGCCCGATAAGATGTTCAAAAGTAAACATTTTATGTCGAAGCATGTTTGTCATATGGACGATTCTGTGCACGTAATTATGCGACTCCATAGACGCAAGGGTCGTCATTCACTCACGCAAAGTAGGTTTGGCTTCGAACAGCTTATATCACATTCATTACTTTTTCTTCGCTCCGAAGTGGCCTCCTCGACGTATACCTTTATCTTTATGTAGTTTCTAATTTTTTCAAAGCGATATGACACGCATGCTTACGCAAGAGAGAAATGAAGAAACACCGTGAATAAAGAAAAATTCTACGAAACTGGTTCGTTTTCAAATTAAAGAAATTAATATTTCGATAATTAGCAATTTATTGCGTGACTATTCGGTACCGAGGAAGTACTTACGTGTGCTGCACGCTGGATCGCGTGAGTTCCGCGCATTCGGTAAATTGTGCAATTTTCCTCGTAAGATGTCTCGTTTGTTCGACCGGTATGATATCCTTGGTAATATTGTATTGTTGATCGTTCGATAACTCCTACTATGTTTTTTTTTGCTTATATCTATTTATGAAATTTTTCCTTAGGAGACAATATCTCCTTACTGCTTCGCATTTAGTTTTGATAAAGTCTTGTAATATTGTGTCTTTAATTATGAAAGTGGCGCAAGTCATATATATTTCGGCTTTAAATATTTAGACGTTCGTATTCAAACATCTTAAAAAATATTTTTCCGTTTAGAAAGAAATGTTTCATGAAATGTGTGACATGGAGATTTATCCTCATTGTACAATTTTATGTCTAACTTGTTTTAAAAACACTTTGCAAACACTCAATTAACTTAAACCATTGTTACGATTAATGGGATAATTATCTGTTTCCAATGATTTGGACACTTTTAATATTATACTGCCTATTAGACACTCTGACGCAAAGTTCTAAATATGTAAAACCGCAATATGTATACATATACGATACATCGCTGTTATAGTTAGTGGCAAAATAAAATATTGCGGCTAAATTTTTCAGTCGTTGACGACACCCAACAGCTTCATGTTTTTTAAAGTGCGATAAGCTCCGTTGTTTTTACTCTCTCTGTACGTTTACATTATAAACATGGATTGCCCAAGATTCTTAACATATGTGTAACTTTGAGAAAAATCTTTTGTTGTACGGCGTGCTCACATTACATGCATTACTGGAGTCACTGTAATTTCAGCTAACCTACGCCCGTATGAACCAAATAAATTATCATTTATGTCTTCCCTGGAGCGACCGCCCCGCACGCAATTCTAATGCGTAATTGTAATTCCACACTTCCCAACTCCAGCCTCTTTGGGATCCCTTCCTCTTCCACCTTATACCACCACCATTGCTCACCGTTCCGACTCATCTGTGGGCCACTAAATTTACACGGGCACAAATAACGGAATACGTAATACGAAACCATCTCGACGGACACGCACACGAGAGACCAATATGTCCTAAAGGGATACACCCACGCGATTCCGCTTAAGTATACGCGTTTCCCCACGCACTCTTTATCCTCCCTCTACTTTTTAACGAACGTGGCATCATTGTCTACACACTGACTTTGGATTATGAAGGCGTAGGCGCGGAAGATTCATATACATATGTATGTATCGGACGTGTACCTGACGCACGCGTTAAAATATGCCTTGTGCTCATGTTACTAGCAGTTAGTCACAGATAATATGTATGTTCGTTATGCTGCGTCTAGTATCTGTTCTTATCTGTTGCAATTATATGTAGTTGTTGCAAGTGCTGTATCTTGTACTAGTGGCTCCTTTTGGCTTCGTCATGGTGATAACTTGAGAATCGTCAAGCCAATAATGTATTCTCCGTAACACAAAAACACTTCTTCCAGCTCAGCGTCTCGCGACCGTCTCAAGGCAACAATAATTCTGATTTTCAAAGTAAGTGGTTGGTAATTGAATCCCCTAAGGCCATCAATTACACGTGTTTACTGTTGGTGGTAATTAACAAGGATTCTAATTGTTCGTGTTCTTGGAACAACGTAAAATACTTAGCTCCTTTTACGAGGTATAGACTCGTGTGGCATGTGACTTTAATACAAGGCACTTATTGTTAGACATCAAACTGATCTGCACGACGCGACATAACAAACAGAGAAAATTCGCTTTCACATTGTTTTCGCATTCGATGATAATATACAGGTGATCGACGTGGTTGTTAATACGTTTGCACACTTTTCCACCTAGTTCATCAAATTTCGATTCGAATTCACATTAATTTAGCACGCGCATGATTTTCCAAGTGGAGATTATAACCACTCCCAATTACCGTTTCCTGCCCGTCCAACCTTGTTATCTGCATTTAATTAAATGGGAGAGTTTACTCCTGTATTTCACGCGAGAATGATTTTCCTCGGTATTCTTCGGAGCAACGAATCACATTGCGTATGACGTTTAATCGCTTTCCTATCGAGTTATCAATGTCTTTTTTTCTTGAACAAGTAAGCAATCCTCGACATTTGACAATATCCTTTCAACGAGAAATTTGCCAAGAGTCGGATAATTTGCAAGATGCAAATTTAACTTGCAAAGTTAACTTCTTAACCAGTTAAGTGCGTTCGACGTGTATACACGTCAATTTAAAGTTTTTACATTTTTGATCATGAACAATAAAAACAGCTTACCGACCATTCGATATAAAGACTAAAAATTAAAACTCCCAAAAAGAAATTCCACAGTTAACTGATTAAAAGACAGATTCATTCATTGTTCAAAATTCATCCATTATTTATTTGTTTCGGGGAACAGTACATTGCTCGAGAGCAACAGAAACACGTTGGTTCAAGAAAATAGTCCGGTTTATCCGATAGGGTCCTTACTGGTTCGTGGAGCGATGATGACCTGTTCGTTTTTGGTATCGAGAAGGAAATGATCGGAGATTTTCTTTATCGCAACAAGACGAAGTGCGATGTCGCAAATAAAACTCTTCATATGGTACGATTTAAGCTTCACTTGAAGGATTCTAATTTCAAATCTGTACCTATGAGCAGAATTAAACGAAGCATCGTCCTTGAAGTTTCCAGTGCAACGTCGTCAGCCATAGAGTTTCACGATGAAGGGTAATTACTGTGTTGAAATTCCCATCCCCGTCTCTCATTGTCGTCGAGCTCGTGGAGAGAAATATAAATTAGATTACGAATGCATAAAATACTTAACACCGGTAATTCGTTCGAATGCTTTAATAGGAATTCCAGGAATCTTTCTTCCGGAAAGATGGTCGAGCGTTCTGTTGATTCAACGAAATCGTAAATCGCGCGGGAGGATGCGGCCGTCAGTTGTTCGCGCCTTTGCCATGGCGTAAGAATGAGAGAGGGGGAGAATCTTTAATTATGACGTCAGACCGCAGACCTGTCCCAAAGTCGTAATTAAAGTTTTAATTAAACTCGCTCTCCACTGCAGTAATGTCGGAGCTCGACGTTTTTCCGCGGATTTTACGGGCGCATCTTTCGCGTTCGACGCAGCCAAATGATCGAAGAAATTTAGTTTCTGCGTTAATGCCGAAGGAGAGTCAATCGTCGACGGCTTCTTACGTTTCGTAACGAAAACCTGCGAATTGATCAACCCAGTTCCTCGGAAAGAGTTTGGCCGAGTGTAAACTGCCCATACGGAGAAGTCTCTCGTGAGCTCTCCACACATGGAGGCGAATCGAGAGTTTAATGCGTTTGCGCTTGCGTAATAATTGGCTTGGGAACGGGTGGGATGAGAAATTTTCTCAACTGATTGTGAGCTTTCTTTCTTCCGAGCTTAATCCATTTTTGGTACTGCAGTAGTAGACTGGTTTCAACGCAAAATCTTATTCTATTGAAAGTGGAATGGGATAGAGAATTATTAATTTAAATATGCGTGAGAGAATTATTTCTCGATGTATTTATTTTGTCACAAATGTTTACTTTCGACAAAATTTGATTACAAATAAAGATTGGACACCGGGCGTATAATGCACCTCTCAGCTCGAATAAAATTCCTTTTGATGTGCGCACAGACATGTGAGATGCAAAAATAGAATTGTCCTTTTCGGGAATTCTGCAGAAGTTACGGTGTTCCTTATTATCGCGGCTACGCGTAGGGAATGAAAAATTGAGCCACGAATGGACAAAACACGATTTCTTTTCAAATCAATTGCACGGTATCCTGAAGGCTTTCAGCCTTCAGGCGCTCATTGTCAGGCTGCTGAAAAAGCATTGTGCGTGCTGTGGCAAGGACGAGGATAATTCGAGTAACGTCAACACCACATGCCAGAAATGCATTCCTGCTTTGTCAGTCAATTTAATTTTCTGGCATCTCTTAAAGGGTCTTTCAGCAACGGAAGTGAGGCCGCGAATGTAAGTTGCCGCGAGCGATAAAGCAGGGTGGATGAAAATGACGGAAACCTCGTCCGAATGTATTTGTGAAAACATGTAAACCAATTGTATTTTCGAGGAAACTAAACATTCGTGTTTCGAGAAAGGCCTGCGAAGGTTAGCTCATGTTGACGATTCACCCAGGACGTTGTTGTCGAACCTGTGTTATGCAGAATTTTGTTTACAGATAAAGACACGAATTCTTGAAAGTTTGAGAACGTTCTGCTACTTGTTGTTCGATAAATGATAACTGTTACGTAAGATGCTGAAAATGAAGGATTTCATGTCGAAACATGTTTGCCGTATGCACAATTTTGCGCACGCAAGTATGCGATTCGAGGAACGCCGCACAGTGGTACAAACTGCTCATTTTTGTGTCAAAATCAAACATTCTTGATAGAATTAAGATAGAGACACGAATCTTTTTCTGGGTTACAGCTAAGATATTACACTGTTATAAATACATGCAAATCTGAAAAAACATAATTTTTATTTTTAAAAAATAGCCAACCCCTTTATAATAATTCACATAATTTTATAAAACCTGTTTTGCAGAAAGTTAAAAAAGGGATTCAATTGCATGTTGTAATGAAAAAACCTCGCTTTTTTACGCAAATGTAATTTTTGATATAAGTTTTCGAGGTTAAACCTTGTTTATGATGTTTTCTCCTTATTTTTCCGTTATTCTGCAATATCTTAGCTGTAACCCAGAAAAATATTCATGTCTCTATCTCATTTCTATCAAGAGATTTTTAATCTTGACACGAAAATGCGCAAATTGTCCCATATCCTCTTGTTGTTACGTAAATTTTTATTTTTCAAACCGGCACGACGATGCATCGTTCGCCTTGAATCGTCGAGCCGCGTGCATGTGTGCGCGTATGCAAGGGAAAGGGAGAAACACGACGGACGAAGAAGAATCCTCATTTAATTTACATCTCTACGAAACCGGTTCGTCTTCCAATTAAATAAATGAATATTTCGATAGTCGGCAATTTATTGCGCAAATGTTCGATACCGAGTAAGAAGTACCTACGCGTACCTCGCCTCGGATCGAGTGAGTTCCGCGCATTTAGTAAATTGTGCAATATCCTTTCTAAAATGCCACACGTTGCTTCTCCGATCGTAACACGATATCTTCGATATTATTCTATTGTTGACCGCCCAATGACACCTACACTTTTTTTCATTTATTTCCCTATGTCTTCGCGTTTACATCGATATTCTCTTGCAAAATTATGAATCCGCCCGGTTTTTCCAAGGTTTGTCGATAATACTCCAACAACTTATACTTTTTAAAGTATGATAAGCTACGCTGTTTCTAATGCTGGGTCCACCATGCTTAGAGCCGTTAGCGAGCTGCTCGGGAAAATGGCTCACGAACAGCTCGCGAATACTAGGGATCCGGCATAAAATGAGAAACATGCGTAAGGAAATCGAGATCGGAAAATTGGTGACTATTGGCTGAAAGCAAACAACGGATTTTGAAAAGACCTTGCAGATCTGGCTCGGCCATCATTTACCGCTTGATTGGAAAAAGCTTTACCCGGAAGATCCTCTGCTATTCCGTATCTATTATGCATCTTTTTCGCTTTAAGTGATTCGCGCGCGACCCCTCTTTAAAATCTTTCTCCTTTGGCCCTTCTTCCATCAACGCGCAAAATTAAAAATTCTCCCTTGCGAATTTTGCTCCCTTCGGCAATAAACTTGGACGATTCCTCTTCCTGCTATTGCCCCTGAGGGTGTCTCTCGTGGAGGATCACGAGCTTCCCAAAAACAATCGAGTTCTCTGTTTATTACCGTATAACTCGAAACCATTAAAGCGAATGACTCGGGACGAGCGCGGAAGCCCGCGAAAGTGCGCCTCCGCTTTCGGGAGGCGCTAGCACGAGAAGATTGAATCGCTCCTGGTTGAAGTACCGGACGAGTCGTTAGGCTGTTAATTTGTCAGGTCGAGTGACGCGGCCGCTTCTGAAACGCATCGTTAGAGATGGTAATCGCAGGCAGGAAGGGTCGCGAGGACAGAGGGAAGCGATCCGCGTGGTCAAAGAGAAAGCCAGCGAGAGGTCTCGGCCATCCCCAACAGCGGGAACGTGGAAATGTTAGAGATAACGAGAAAGGATATATTGTCCGCGCAAAACAAATTTGAGATCGTTGTCGACGATACGACGGGCCCTTGTAACGACTCTTACGAAATTTAATCAGCAGGCCTAAATTGGCGTAAAAAAGTGCAGAGCTGAGTTATCGGAAATGCAGAAAATCGAGAGAATATATGAAATATGAGATAAACTCCATATTTGTGGAATTATGCATTTTGAATACGTGATGCAATGTAAAGCTGCTTTTAAACCAGAATTTACCACGGACAAATAACATTTGCACATAAAAGAATGTATATTTTGCATTCTTCCGCCTGCTTGTTGCCGTAAATATGTTGCAGCAAAGAAAATAAAGAGAATTTCTCTGTTTCGTTCTTAAAAGAAAGAATTAGGAGTATTTCATTGAATGCGATTAGGTAGGTCCACACTGGCTGCGGCAGCCTCGAGCGACGCGTCTCTTCGCACAGGGTTTCCTTTTCTAGCTACAGGCGAGACACGTACACACTGCGCAAGGAGACTTTGCTCTCTGCCTCGGCCGGTGTGGAGTCGACCAATGGGCCAGGGAGGTACATTCCCATGAATATTCCGTGCTTCAACAAGTGCAAGTTGGGAGGGTGCACGTCGATCTAACAAATCAAGGCCACGTCGTATATCAAGATCCTCTTAAACCGACTGTCATTGATAATCGATGACGGTGAAGAAACGTGTCCACTATGGGCATAGATAGCCAAAAATGCATCACGACAATGTACGCATCGGAGGATGATAAATGCCCCTACGATTTGATTCTACACTTCCGTATATCGATCATCGCAGGTGCCCCACGATCTTGAGATATGTCGTGGTTCCCCATCACTCATCTCGACCACACTAATTGTCTAATTTAATAATCTAATGAAATTCTCGTCCAACGAATAACGGGATTTTCTGGTGGAATGTGTAACTTGTAAATTCTGAAATGAAACTGTTTTGCCGTGTTAAGAATAAAAATTGTGGGTAATTATGTATTATAGGGGATGCACCTTCGATCGCTCTGGTTTTCACATATGTTGTACAGTTTGTGACCCTGAGTAACTTGCAAAAAGTTTTATGCGTCGCTCGATGTTTATTAAAAAGATGGGGTAATTATGAAGATTAAAAATGAGGCTATGGAGATTGTACAGTAGCACTACACAGTTCGCCATGTACCCTAACCAGAAAGGCCTACTACGCTTTCAAGTTTAGATTATTTATATACTGCGCGGAGTTCAAGGTGTTGGTTCAAGATGGCGGCTCAAATCTAAACTTGAGAGCGTAGTAGGCCTTTCTGGTTAGGGTACATGGCGAACTGTGTAGTGCTACTGTACAAACGTACTAATCGTTTACAACTGAAAGGTATGTGATTCAAGCAACACCGACACAGCGGCGCCTTTGTTTATGTGTGTATGTTTACAGTAGCAACACCTAGAGTAATATATGTCAAAGTCAGGATCATATCTGTCTGCGTTCCTTAACATAACGTTATATTATTTTTCAAACTTCTTTTGTTAATAACTTTTTAATAAACATCGAGCGACGCATAAAACTTTTTGCAAGTTACTCAGGGTCACAAACTGTACAACATATGTGAAAACCAGAGCGATCGAAGGTGCATCCCCTATAATGCATAATTACCCAGACATGCGAGAATACTAATATCTAAGCTGTAGAAGTCTTAAGCTAAACATTGTGAATATGTACTTACGAATTTGCTTCTTAACAAGGTAGTGTTAAAGTATTTCCCTCGAAACAGCTTTATTCCTCACTCGTCCGAAATCGAGCCTCTCGTTGGGACCGAAAAACAAAATTTCGCATTTTCCACTGTTCAAAAGTAGATACTTACTACTCGCTATGAACGCAGTTTCTGGAAAAATCTCACAACGCTAAAACAAATTCGGAACGTGTTGTACGATTTTTTTCCTTTGAAATTGCGAGCTCTGATGTAGCATCTACATGAGAGATGTCTGTACATGTACCGCTGTATAAACCTTGTGTAAGAGAAAACACTTTTAGCCGAATGAATTTCCATCTACAGAAAGGACTGCATTTAAATATTCTGCAAAATTATTTTCCGTTTAAATATTTCGATAAACGTATACTTCCAATGCTAGTAAACTGAATATACTGTTCCCTCTTTTCCTTTACTAATGAATAAATTGTTCCATCTACTCGATGTAACATCCATTCTACATTCTATTTGCCACGCCTATCCGCAGCTACAAGATTCCTGAATTCTATTTCAATTATTGGCCAGTCGGTTCATCGAGCGGCGTCGTGTTCACCCGGAGGCTCTCTCCATTCTCGGAAAATTCCCAATTAAGCAATCATTTAAACCCGAAGAAGGAGAACGGCAGAACCATGTTCGAGGGCCCGATCAATCCCATCCAATCGTCCGATTACACGGGTATAGGTTACAACCATAAAGATACAATCAACGGTGTACGAACGCTCGGTAACGTCTTTATTCCACGAGATCTTTTCACTTCGGAGTGACTCGATAGCCGCGCTAATTATCCCCAAGATATTGGGAATGATATTTATGCGTATCTCCGTGGCACGCAGCGTCCAATCGCGTTCCTGCGCGAACGTACCCGTAAGTAGCTACTTCTTTCATACTGGGTGATGCGGCAAACACGTAACGTCTCTATATTTCAGCTCGAATAGATCGTACTTTAGATTAAGAATATCAGTTGATACCGAGACCGTTGGAAAAATTCGGTGTAGCGTTAAAAACATATCCTCTTCCAGCTTATCACAGAAATATATCTTCGTTACCTCGATGTTTTGGCTCGCGGCAAATTAACCGATCGATTTAAATTTCCTCCGAAAATCTGTGCCCGAGAAAAGAAATTCCAAGGTACTCGGAGGGTAGTTCTGGCGCTGCTAAATGCAGAATACTTTAAAGACACCCTGTATTCCCGTGTCTACCTACCAAAGAGTGTGCACGTACGAATGGAAGATACGAAGAGGTTTGGCCCGCGAACCAACCGGTAATAATCGAGTACGGTTGTACCTTCTTGCGCGTTCCTTCTCGTTGGTACACTACTCTCTTCTCCTCGCTCCGCTCTCCTTCTTTCTCCCACGCGTCCTCGTCCTTCTCCGCCTCTTGCGGAACGATCCTCCCGTACTCCTCTTTTTCGGGAATTTCGCGTGGACGATCGCGTGGCGCGCCACAGGCCATATTAATTTCTACTTTATATGCCGATTGCGGCACATCGCTGCAGCTACGCTCCATCCGCTCTTCGTGAAATTATGTGGCGCATTACTGCTTCGACGCTTTGTTACTTTACGACGTAACGTCGTCCGTGAAACTGTCGCCGTTGCGTTGCGCCGAAAAGTTCGCCAGCTTCGAATTCGAGGGGCACGGCGCGCGATCGTCTTTCCATCGTATCTCTTGTCTCCTCGTTTTCCTTCCTTAATTTTCTCCCTCTTCCCACTGCGTGTCGCTCTTATCGTTAGCTCCTTATGTCGACCCGTACTTCTCAATCGCGCCGGCTCGGCGTATCTTAAGTGCTCCACGATTTTTGGATACCGCGGAGAAATTAACCGTTCGTATCTTTAATTGCGCTGGGCCGCTCTACGAGGGGTAATGGAATTATCGAGATGACCCTGGTAGGATGGAAGTGAGCTTCCGAGATTCTAATTTGTATTCATTTTCCCTCGTTGCAAAATAATGTTGTTTACGAGGGCGGCGACCGTTAGATAATGTCGGTTGCTCGTGAGTGTGGAGCGCAATTTTAATTGCAAATTACCTCGTTAACGTATGCATAATGGGAGCGCTCGGAGTGTACCGTGGATTTTAAATAATTGCATTTTTAAGAAAAATCGAGGCGATGCGTCAGTAGTCTCCAGAAAAACACTTCTCTTGTCCGTACAGTATTACTTTCGTTCGTTCGGCAATGAAAACATCATAATTTGCAGGAACGAGAAATTAATGTAACGTTCACATTACAGTATCTGTACCTTGCATGAATTCCCCCTTTGCAAATTGGAAGTGTGTACTTGAAAATTTCTTCTCCCTTCCCATTATGTTACGTCCGCTTGGTGAATACGTCATACCGACATCTCTCCATCATAATGATGACATAAGAATGAAGTGCCGGGGCACGTCAAATCGGTAGCCGCGTCCCCGTCTGTTTGACGACGCGGCTACCGAGTCGGCGAATCTCGTCATGGAAATTACGAATTCGGAATTCTCGCCTTTTTCTTCGCCGAGCGCTGGTGAGCCGATGCTCGCCGTGTTTCACAAAAATATAAAAGCTATTAACCGAATATGGCACCTCACTCCTTCTGCCGGTGGAGAAGACGACGCACCTCCTCGAGGACGTCCCCGTGGCCCCCTTTAAGATTTCACTCGGCGCCCATGTAAGTGCCGCGACGGGCTACCAACTTAATTTCTACTTTATATACCAATTATGCCATTCCGAGGCACACGGGCGCTCAGTCGGTTCGTAACTCGTCGCGAATTATGTGCCTCATTTTACGGCTTCGACGCTTCGTTACTTTACGAGGGGACGGCGCGTCCTTAGTTACCCCCGATTGAGTCCTGAATCTCAAGCTTTCACACTTTCCCGTGCGCGCATGCCGCGAAAAGAACTCTCCCGCGCGACCGTCAAACGGTGGAATCACGTAGTCTTCTGGAGAAGAACTTCGGAAGGTAGGTAAAAATCATCTTTCTTTCCCGCTTCTTCTAGAATTTTTGCACATCGTGTATAAATGCCGAGAGCGAGCGAATGCACGCGTCATAAGGAAATTATCGAACGGAACACAGTAGTTAAAATAGTGGACAGAATAACAATTATAAAGGGGTTGGCAATTTTGGACTTATTTCGTTCTCTATCAACGAAGTAACGGTAAATTGGCAAAACCTCGGCGTTTTGCTTTCGTTGGTATGCCCCGCAGGCGCAGGAGCAATCTACCGCTGATAAGAGTTTTTATATGGGGCAATTCAGTCAGCGCTCACGTACTCGACATTATTTCTCAGCGCAACTATGAGAAAGTTAATTCCTTGCATCCAGACGTCTTCTCTTCTTTCCTTCGCACTTTTTCCACTTGTCCCTATTACCTTGCCGACTTTTGCCCTTCATTTTTGGTCCACTTACCATAAAGTAAACTACGAATGGATATGTTCCATGCTCCGGTGCCAGTAACTCACAGTGAGAATTTATCACGACTCCGGAAGTTATAATGAAAAATTATGCTTGGTAGCCCGCAGAAGCCAAACTCGTTAAACTTCTCCGAGGACGAGCAAAATCGTGAGGTGAGGCGCGCGGAGAATGCACGAGGCATTAAAATGAGATGCAGTTAAATGTAGGTACTTTAAGAACCCCGTTACATATGCGAAAATAATAATTGTTCGATTCGATAATAGAATACGGATTGTCGTCAATTGCACGTTACTTGTTCAAATGCGGCGAAAAATGATGGGAAAATCAAAGAACTTGCAGATTTGATCTCTAAGTACGGAAGGATAATGTCTACCGTTTAATGGACAAATAAGCAGGTAACTAAAATTGATGGCGTCGCCCGTGGATGTCAAGCCTCAGGTGACCCTGCGTCCTGTTCCTATTCTCTTGCTGCTTCTATCTATCTACTGGTAACCCAACGTCCGGGTCGTCACTCCTCATCGTCTTGTAGCTGCTCTTCGTTTTCTTCGTCTCATTCTACATCCTTCGTTGCCTTTTCCCCTTTCCTCTTCTTCGTCTTCCTCGTCGTCGTCGTCAGCAAGCGGGCGCGCGTCGCTACCGGTGAAAAACAAAAGAGAAAGGTGGGCAGGGAGGACACGTGCCAGGCATTTCAAACGCGCTCGTGTGTCTCGCTGTCGCAGAAGACGAGACGATATCGTCCGCGGGCATCTTTTCGTGGCACGCGCTTCCTCAACAGACCGACAACATAGACGAAAAGATGTGATCCTTTACAGTTTGTATAGCAAAGAAATTAAGGGCGTTTGGAGCTCCCAAAAAAAGGCATTTTTCATGAATTTTTTTCGGAGCCAAGAGACAAACTATAATAATGAAGCTTTTTGCATAATAAAGTACAACTTTTATACTTCTTATTCAAATTTTATTGGAAAGATATAGTTGTAAAATGCCTCCTCCTTACCGTCGTGAAGTCAACCCCGTACGATATGCGTGATTCCGCGGTAACAATGATTTCTCCTTGCTCGTCCATCTGAAGCGCTAACATCAAACATCATCTTAAAGAAGAGTCTTTTTTATTGTCGTTGACGGATCCGACTTTTTAAATTCGAATTTTAAACAAAATAGCGGATCTTCAAACTTGAGGGTCGATTTTCGCTCAAAATTTCATTTTTCTTTGTTAAAAAAATATTGAAAGAATTGGAGTTTTAAAAATCGGATCCGTCAACGACAATAAAAAACACTCTTCTTTAACAGTTAGTCGACCGCGCGCGTCAAAGTGAATTGTACGGTTTCCACCGCGCTCGGGGAAGCCAAACTGCGCTGTCCATCGCGCATATTTCGGAAGTAACACGGACTGAAATTCACTATTTGAAATCAAAAAGTCTGAAAATTATTTATGTGACTTTTTACGCCAGTTCGTTAGTAATTGCGAACAACTCCAGATCAAGGTAGTTAATAATAACAGAAAACGAGAAACGCCTTGCTAAGGTCAAAGTGAGAGATCTCCTCGATCGGTCGGCTAAGTGTTAAGATGATGTTTGATGTTTGCGCTTCAGATGAACGAGCAATTAGAAATCATTGTTACCGCGGAATCACGCATATCGTACGGGGTTGACTTCACGACGGTAAAGAGGAGGCATTTTGGAACTATATCTTTCCAATAAAATTTGAATAAGAAGTATAAAAGGTGTACTTTATTATGTAAAAAGCCCCATTGTTATAGTTTGTCTCTTGACTCCGAAAAAAATGCATGAAAAATGCCTTTTTTGGGAGCTCCAAACGTATGTGCTCCATTAATGGCTTGGATGGAATAACTACTGTCCGAAAGCCTTGTAATCCTTCGACGGTGCAACAACTTCATAATATACATATGGTATGATCTTACCGTTTTGGCGTACATTAATATCCACCATCGCTGATTAGTTAATACATAATATTGAATAAATGCAACAATATAATGAAACACCGTTGACTAAAACTGTCACCTTTGAGTTAACACCGCAATCACAGCAACCATCCACCTCTGACACACGCCGTATAATGCCTCGTGCGCTCGATCTTCGATAGGCAGTCTTTCCGCGATCCCTACTCCGCAACCCCTTACCAGGCCAAATCCTTATTGCATACGCATACATACGCGCGTACACGATTCACTATTTCCACGCAAAATTCAACAATTACACAGCCCGCAATATCTATGAAATTGTTCACAATTTTTCGCAGTGAATCACAATATGGTCCGACCTTTAGGTCTCGACCAGGTCACGTTGCGCGCTCTGGATCTGAATTTTTCAGTAGATTTACAAGCAAACGAGAAATTTTGTTCCCGCTCTTCAAATTTACCGTAAATCACCGAAAAATGAAGGCAAAGTTTCGCGGCGCAAAAATGTTCACAGCGGAGGACGAAATTCACATCAATTCAAATTTTTTATATGCACGTGACACGCCGTAATTTATTATCTTCAACCTGTTCACCCAATTTTTATCTTTTTGTTAGAAATTTCAGCGGCAAGAATAAAATATTCGTGTTTGGAAAATCTAAACAATTGCCTTGAGTGAATTTTAGGTTAGGACAAATGGATCGAGGGCACGTGAACTTCAGCGAATTAAACGACTCGGTACTGAAGGACGTCGAGACTTGCGCCGTTCAACAATGGTGTCACGCGACGCCGACGTTCTACGACGAGGCAGTAGCAATGTTTTTGTAACGACGACACGTTCTTGTACTCGCCGAAGAGGAAATGAACAGATCCCCGGAAATAAGTTACAACAATGGACTTTCGCTTCCCTTTTGTTTTAACGAGCACAATAGGCAAGATAATTGGAAACCTTTGTAATCGCGTACACGCCTGTGAACCGACAGAATCCATTCCTGTACTCAGTTGACGAAGGTAGCCTTTCTCCACTGTTGACATTAAGCATTCGATTCTTTTTATAGTTGTATACCAAATAGTTTTTATAAACCTAAAAAATACCTTCTAAAGGAACCAATAAAGTTTTCTCGCGGGATGCTCAACATTCTCAAACATGTTCACTCTAGCGAAAAGATGTTATACAAATTTACCACGAACAAGGGAGTGTATTACGAATCACGATGCCGCACGTTTACCAACTATCGATTAGAGCAGTGCTCCGCAACCGCCGTGCCGCGAGGTGAACTTGGCTATGCCGCAATTATTTACATAGAGCTATTTTATGGTATTTTATTACCAAATAAAAGCATATACATATTATTGTAAATTATACATTTGCAAGCTTTTACTTGTGGCGTGCTGCTGAATTATCGAAGAAGCGTTGCTGCGCCATGAAAGACAAAAGGTTGCGGACCACTGGATCAGAGGAACCTTCAACTTTTAATAGCTCGTCACGTGCTTCCCAAGCTGGCAAGTTTAATCGTCACTCGTTTTGACATTATTAATACATTGTTCACCGGTCACGAGTTAACTCGTGTTTACATAGCCAATCGTTGTTGGCCAGTCACGAATTAACTCGCGCTTGCACTTGCATTATCTGCTTCAATTCGTGAAGTCCAGAGCAATATAAAATATTTAAATAATGCATGTATAATATATGTATGAATAATAGCTGGTTACATGCGATAGCTTCTGTGTAAAATTGCCGGTCAAGAATGTGTTAAGATAGGCTGCGACCTCGGGAGAAACTGGTGTCGCTTGCGCGGCATGCACGCACGCCATATCCTCACACCGTGAAGCGTCGCGCTGGCCAAGATTACAAAGAGCCACACCCCGTTACAGAAGTTTCGAATTTGGAAACGATTTTTCTGAGATGGCGAGAGGGGCTGAACGAGCAGATACAGATTTACATTGCGCGTCGAACGATCGAACAGTAGGCGTGGTAGTGGTGACATAACGAGGTGCAGTCCTTAATGACATCTCATCTTCTTCTTTTGCCCGGAGGACCGGCTTGTTGCACGAAGCGCGCAGTTCTCATTAACGATCGCAGCAATTAATCATCTCGAGGGTCGAGCATGGCACATGCCTCCGTGGATGACAATAAAAGTATAGATAATTAATCAATTCTCTTCTCTCGGTGGTCCGCGATGCGACGTCGAGGATTTGTCGAAGGATGTTCACGTTTTCTTTTTTCAAAGATTGATCACCGTTATGTGCCGGTTTCTTACAACATTACATAACTCCTCTTAATTAGAGATACGTATTTGCAATTTCAACATTGTGATCGTTATTCGACGTATCACTCGGTGATGGGAACATTCATGATTCACTAGTAAAGAAGTTCAACATTTACCGCAGGCGTAAGAACACGTTGACAATTTAGATGGAGCAAGGCGAGGGGGGTTCTCGCGGTTAATACGAGTCGAGCAATTATATGGCACTTTAATTGCTACAGATTATTTTGGACCGGACTCTTTCGGTCTCGTCGAACAACGTCCCCTTCGCGTTTTTGCCACAGACTCGGCGTACGGTAGGAGTGAAGTGTGAAATGGACGATGCAAGACGAAGAGTTGTATGGGTTCAAGAATCTTCAGAGGGAGAAAGAGGATGCGTGCGTGCGTGAGTATGTGCGAGAGAGAGAAAGAGAGAGAGAGAGAGAGAGAGAGAGAGAGAAAAGGATGTATAAGGAGGGCTAAAAGGACGACTGCACACGCTCCACGATACTGGTGCCTTTTGGTAGTGGGAAGTGTTGCCATCCTGCGTAAAGAAGAGACACCTCTGTCAAGAGGTGGAAAGGCGAATGCACGCGAATGGGTGCCTTAAAAGGAAATGCCCACGGCATTGCCCCCAATCGAGTTCCTCCAGATTTTCTCTTTCCATCCCTTCCTATCGCCCGCTACCCACACCTCACCTTTCCTTCTCTTCGATTTCCTGCGTTTCGTCCACTCGCAGGTCACGCCAATCAACGGAATCGATCAATTCCTCATCGGTACATCTTCCTCTTGCCGTTCGATGTCCCTCAAACCTTATCTTACTTCCTTGTAAGACAATTCGCCGAATTCAGAGTGTCCATGGTAATCCACGCTTTTAATCGAGCACTCTCGAGTGATCTACAATATAAACTATCCGGCACTCTATACTTCCATACTCGCCATTAACTTCCTTATCCGTCGGATTGGCGAGTTGCGGCGTCGCCTTTTACCGTGGAATTACTGTTACCCGATTGAGGCGAGGAAGAGGTCGAGGGAACGAAGAGGATCAAGAAGTCGGAGAGGAATGAACGAAGCAGGAGAGGAAGGAGAGGATTCGAGGGGCCTCGCGCGTTCGTATGGCTCGCGCGCGAGCCGGTGAGACGACGTGTCGAGCATGTGGGTGATGACAATTTTTCACGGGGACGGTAACCTGGACACCGACCTCACCTGGTACGTACGTGTAGTTGCTGGCGAGTTATCCGGGTCTCGGCATGGCCTGTTTTCTTCCTACGTGTGTATCTGTACGCCGGTACCTCGGCGACTTCGCGCGCATAAAGCGGGCGCGAACGCTGAAGGGCTCCAAGAAGGACTTCTTCTTAATTTCGTAACGATCCTTCCGTTGGAATTTTCATATCGAATGTATCGAAACGTCTCTATCGATTAATGGCTGGTGGAATCGAAATCTTGTATACGGCATCCGCCATGCAATTATGCCGAAATGGAAGTATGCCCTCCGAGTATCCAAGAAAACGATCGTTAAGTCGAACTGCTCGTGTCTACTTGTTCTCTAAAGGTCTAACAAGTAAGATCTTGTAAGTAAAGAAATAAATTCCAGGGCTTATTCTACTTCTTTGAAGTAACGCGCATTATTCCGCAGAATGCCGTATCATAATCATTTCTACCAGAATATATGGGAGGGCCGATAACTTCTTGCCCCTACTTATCTGAAATATCTCATCGTCCGGTTGCTACTCGTTACGCGACTTCCAGTCGGCCTCTTTTTCTTCTCGTGCATTCAGGTACGTGCGCGCCTACAATGCGCAACGCACGACCAAGGCCAAGCAAGCAGGAATGTTCGACAGTGCGTCGTGGAGTCCCGCTCATAGTAGCAGGAGTATGCATGTAAGTCACGTTCGGCTAATTCAGAATGACATCGATAGGAGGGAATCTTTCTCGACTCGATCGATAAGGCGCGCTCTCGCCAGCTCCGTTCTACTAAAAGTCAATCGGATCATTCTGGGACTGTGTGGATCGCCTCGTTGAACGGTTCGACGACTCTTCGCGCTGGGAAGAGTCTATTTAGATTACGTTATCGGACGTATCTTACTAATGTGTGATTTCTGGATTTCTGCAGTTAATCTTCGCGCGTAAAGTGCGTGCCGCCCTATAACCAAAAACCAAACCCGTACAGGAGTCAAGCTTTGATAGTAGTGACCCGATAAACAATGCGACAACGCGAATGATAACCATTCTTCACTGGACAAAATGGTGCGACGGACTCTAGTCTCTTCTCGCAGCTCGTTATCCAGGGTCGACCTCCACGCTTCCTCCTCCTTCTTCTTCATCTTCCTCTTCTGCTTCCGACCGTGTTTTTACGGGCGTACTAATTGTAAGATCAAGCGACTTAAAGCGAAGTATTCGATAAGGGTGCGCTCGCGAACCGACGTATCGTCGGTGTAGAGGCGGCTTGTTTGGTCACTATAATTAATTCACGATAACGGCACACACGAGACATTGTTGCGCGCCCGGTTGGACGTTAGAAGACGAATGCTAAACTTCGTTCCTTGTGAGGCCGCATTGTTCAAGATCTGATCTTACTTTTATGGGCGGACTGGGTCTTTTCGAACCGCGTTGCTCCACGCACCCTTACGCGGTTGTTGATTCTTTCACAGACGTCGCAGTCGTTCCGCTCGACTCCTCGTTACTTCAAATTCATGAGTTTTCTTCTTGTCCCCATTCGCTCGAGACGAAACGGGCACTCCTGAATGATTCCGACGTTATGTTAGGAAACTGTTGAATACTCTTGGAGTAGGTTGTAAAATACGAGAAGAGAATCACAGTCACTTTACTTTTATTCCCAGTTCGGTGCATTCGAGAGTCAACGTGTTTTTAAAATGCAGCGTGTGCGTTCGATTGGTTGCATCGTTATTTTCAAGTTCAAGTTATGTTTCCACGAGTTGTGCTACCGGTGATTTTCTACGGAGTCTTCTTAAGGTTCTCATGGCGATAGATTCCTTCCTCCGAAAGGAGCAACGACGGGTCGAGTATGTGGGTGACGAGAATTTTTCACGTACGCGCTAAACTGGATAGCAGCGGCCTCACCTCGTCCGGTTTCTCGCCCTATCCGGGTCTCAGGATCCCGATGATTCTTGACCGTACTGGAGTAACATTAACGAACGGTACCCTACCGTGGTAGAGTTGGCACTGACAAACGAGATTTCCTAATGCCGTTTTGCGAAACTATTCTGATCTCCTAAACCGCCATGAAACAGAAATTAGTAACTGTAACAAGATTCCGCCTAGCAAAGAAACAAATAAATAAATTAAGAAAAAATTAATTTCCCCAATTTATTACATCGGCTGCGCTCAGCAGAAAAAGCTGTTTAGTAAGCACTTTCCGCTGTGCTGGCAGCAGCATACGACTTCTGCTGAATGCACTTTTCTGAACTATATGTGTACTCAGTACAGTGAGTGGAAAAAGTCTGTGACCAAATGATTAAGTCGGTCTAGGTTAGATTAAATTAATTTGTCAACAACTGATAATTGTTCTTGAAAAATAAAAGTTCTTGTTATAATTTGCACGTAATGTCATAATTACTGATACTGGCGATTACTTGTCGTTAATTTCGGAACTCAGCCTCACTTTTGAGCTGACTGTACTTTAGAATATGTTATGCTTACTAAGCGTACTTTTAGTATGCTGGAAAAAATGGTAACCGTTTATAAACATGTTGGAAAAGCATAAAGCGCTAGGTGGCGTTCAGCCGAAACTTTTACAACAGTTGCAAAGCAGCTTTTTCTGCTGAACGCAGCCATTGTTTCACTGGTGTTGGAAGTACGAGTATTGTGTTCGTATATTCGCGCTTTCGTTTGTTGCATCGATCGCCATCTAGCGTCGATTATTTATTATTCTACAATTATTCGGGATCCTTAGCCAATGAATATGGTACACAGAAATTAAAATTCATATTTGTAGTAGTTTAAGTGTCAACTGAAGGTATATTTCACCTGCGAAGTGTTTGTTTGTTCTCGCGAGAAAAACATGTTTTCTTGTGAAGTACGTTCTTATTTAAAATGCATAAAGTCATTTTCTTTGCAAAATTTATTCACAATTTCATATACTAAAATATTTTTAAATTTATTTTTGATCTAAAACAATTGTCCTGAACATTACGCTGTATTTTCACGTCGCCGACACTCATAGGCGCAGATATAAAAGTGAAAAGATGAGATCAAAGACGAAGCAAAAACCGAGGCAATTCGCGCAGGAAAAACGATCGGTCTTCATGGTGGCTCGTTGAAGAAGTGCGTCACTCCAGTCAGAAATGACATACACGAGTGAGATGCTCGTTACACGCTTGCCCGTTTTTTTTTCCTTCGGTCCGGTTTGCGTGCGCGAACGAGACGGCCCGTGTAATCGAATGAAACCAAGCCCACGCGAACCTAAAGAGCACGCGGCGATTCGAAGCGAGTCGGGAAAAAACTGAGGGCTCTTCAACCTGTGAGTTGGGCTGGCTGCTAGTGGTGTAAATGCATCATGGATAATGATGTTGCCCATCGCACGAGCTCGAATGCTTCCTTGCACGAGGTTAATGGTAGCGCGTGTTTCGTGGAAGATGTTGCGATTTAGACACTACGGTGATATTCACGATTGAGTTTGAAAACAATGCGCAAAATGTGAAGCGTGCGTCGCGTCGTCAGGATGGCAAACGATATATTCCATTATCTGTGTTTGCGACGAGCCACCAAAGAATAAGTTAAATTTTTACACTTTTACATTTCTACGGTGAATGATCAAATGCTTGTGGAGAAGGTTGAATGTATGTACTTTGTAAAAGAGTATACATACGACATGTTTCTAAAGCGAATTTTGCGCTTTTTAGAGAGCTAAATCCTATTCGAGAGAAGAGAAGATACTCGATAAATGTTTATCCGCTTCCAATGCGTTGTACATACTAGAAAAATAGATCGAGCAAATGAGTGGTAGTATTGGACTCGTAAAAGAGTCAGCCTTCGAGCAGTCAGTACTGTCGTCCGAAGTCGATCGAACCTCAAAACGGACCGGTTCGATCCTCTCAAACCCGAACGATCATCACGAGCCCCGACGACGTGACGTGAATGTGGGTGACGACAATTTTTCACGCGCGCGCTAAACTGGACGGAACGCGCCGAGATCTTTTCTCTTCTCCCTCGCTTCTTTCTCCCCGACGGTACCGCTCGTCGTCCTTCTTTGGCTATCTTATTCTCTCGCTTCTCTCCCTCTCTCTCTCTCTCTCTCTCTCTCTCTCTCTCTCTTCATCCTCCTCCATACCTTTTTCTTACACACCGCGCGGCCCATTCGTCATTTAAAAATATCGACCCAGGATCCTGATTACCCTTGGTACCTCGCCTCGTAAAATTCAAATGCGAGTTCTACCGTTACTTTCTTGTGAGAACTCTCGGCGGCGGATAGTCCACCATGCGTCAAAGGAGATCGACGAAATAAAGATAATGACTAATAAAATCGATCGAGCCGTTTACGATATTACGCCAACGACGATTAGTTCGTGATCGGTGAAAATCCATTATGGCGCATTACGTATCAATCCGTCGTCTCAGCGTTAACTTCCACTCTCTGCCGAAACATCTTCTATTCGAGGTCAACGCTCCACATTATCGTGGTACAGGAATGTCAGCTAGTCGCCCTGAATTCCCTTCTTCGAGAACAAAGTGGTCGATGATGGAACGAAGCGTCTTTTTCTCTGGCGTCAATACGCCCGGCGAATCTGTCGCGTGAAATACGTAGAAGATCGACGAGTCGCTATAGCGGCCCACACGCGAGAGGAAAGAAGCGAAGGCGCGTCCGCGGCACGCGCGCTCCTCCTCCTCATTCTTCTTCTTTTTCACGCGGACACGCTCTCGACGGCGAAGCGTCACGAATTCGATCGTCACGCGCATTCCCTTCTCTCCTCGCATGGATGCAACAGATTATTCCTCGTCCTGCGAACCACTCGCGTTCGGGTGGCCTCGGGGAGTGTGGAAATTTTCGACGCCTCGCACGCGATGCGTGGGAGCTGCGAAAAGTTTCTCTCGCCACGACGAGCATCGAGACGTCGTTACGAGAGTTAGACTCTCGAAGATGATATTTCGGAGGGCAACACTTTCCAACGGAGGGTTGGTTTCCTATGGCGATACGAGGGCGGCGAGTGGACGAGGATCGATTTCGGCTTTCCTACTTCGCCCGATGGTTCATTTTCCTTCTCAGCGGAAATTTTCCTCGACGCGGTTTAACACTATTTCTACCGGGGTTTTCTATATACCTATTTCGACCAAGAGGCGTCTTTTTGTGTCCAGGATGAGCTGCAGGAAAATGATACCTCTAAAGTGATTTAACAACTAATATACGAATAGTGAAAGAAGTGATCGAGGAAGCATGATTCAACTTGGAAAATTCATTTAAAATACAATTTGAGAAGGTGCATTGAGAGAAAAGTATATGATATATCCAACTATAATGGCATAGTAACAAAATTATAGTTGGAAATATCATATTTATGGTAAATGTCGGTAATGATTACGATAGAGGCAAAGTATAACCAACTATATTACGTTTTTACCAAAAATTATGGTTATATTAACTAAAAATATAGTATGTTTGAAAATATATAATGGTAAGAAAAGTAACTATTTTATATAGTCAATATTACCAGAATATTTCATACATAGTGATAGACCTAACTACATTCACATAGCACATTTTACTATACATGTGGTAACAGGAGCAAAGGTAATAGTTAATAATATAATCATTTGTATAAATCGTTTATTCTACTATATTTTGTATGGTTAAGTCAACTATAAAAATATGTTTGACGCTAAATTTAACTATGAAATATAGTGAAATTATAGTAAATCCAACCATTTTTTTCTCTCAGTGTGTCTTTTGACACCTCTGGTAGAAATAGTGTTAATATTGATTGTCGGCACCGTGCTCGAGATCTAAATAAATATTGGATTGTCAGAGATCCTCTATTTATTTAATTCCACCGCTATCGTTCAGGAAACGTCATACGCACGTGCGTGGGTAAACGAGAACCGATTTACGGGTGAGAAACGGTTGGTGCCGACGGTGTGGCCGGGTATGTGGGTGACGTCCGCTCCACCGAGTACCCTCGGTGTTTGGAAACGAAGACTCTACGTCGATTTATCTGTCGCTTGACCTAGCGAGCCTCGTTTCACGTCCAGGTTCTTCTGCTCCTTTGCGCTTTTCTTTTTCTCTTTCTCTCTTTCTCACTCACTCTCTCTTTCTCCCTCTTTTCTTTCTCTCTCACCTGCCCCTCTCCTCGTTATCGACCTTCCTTCAACCGACACATACTTGGAGTACGCCGTGGACGTGCGCTTCAATGAAACGTCGAAGGGAATCGAATATTCCTCAAGTTACTACTCCAACCATCCGCGTGCCCGTCCATTACTTCTCACATCAATGGCCGCGCAGAGACATATGCACGAGCAAGTTGCACGGAAGAATGGCGGGCAATGTAGTGCTTTCTGTATCCTTTTGCAGAAGTACATCCTTTTATTTTCAGAGTATGAGCCGACGCTTTCATTTCTGGGTTATGAGATGATAAAAAAACTATCTGGCCTCTCGTGCTTCAATGTGGATGAATCTCGTACAGGTTGCAAAGTGGTTTAAAATGAGGCAATTCTTCTTTTATACGTATAACTTTTCAAGTTTAAAAATGTAAACTGATTTGCTCGCTTGCCGTGACAAAGAAGGCCGGACCATGCGCGCGACTCGATGGAGAAAGTTTCCTCGTTTAACGAAGTACTCTACCTCACTGTATTCGTTTTCTCATCGCGGATAGTTTGCGGAGAATTTTGTGGTCGCATATTTTAACGAAGTGTGCCGCACCTGTGCTCCCAAGCTTCATGCCGCGATCAGGGTGGAGAGAGTCTATAAATTGTAACGTCGAGGAAATTTCGTTTCCATTTCTTTTACAAACGTCAAAATTGAACTACGTTCCAGAGCTTTCCATATTTTTAAATATTCTAAATATCTGATTCGAGTTGAAGCTTACGCGTAGGGAAGAAGCACACCAATTGGATTTTAATCGGGAATATTTTAAACAGAGGGATCTTCTTCGGCCTGGAAATACTAACGATCGATATCATAACTGAATTCGTCTGGTTTTCAAAAGTACGACGTAGCTCGAAGCGCCTACCTGTATGCAACCGATGTTTCGTCACGCACGCCGGGTCATCGTACACGCAGCGCGGGCAAAACTATATAAGCGACGGTTTCCCCGTAATTTGGTGTCGTCGTCCGTTGTCTACTAGCGGGACGGAGTCTTCGGTAAATAGCCCCGGGAGAGGTCACCATATCGTCACGATCGCTGATCGTCGGGCGTGAGAAACATTTAAATGTGGTGGCATATGAAAATCGGTCAGCCGTGTCTGTTGCTGCTCGCGCTGTGCCTCTCGCGGATTCAATGGAGTTGCATCGCTCACGAGACCGAGGATGTTATAAGTGAGTACTTACAATAAGAAGAGATAATGATAACCCGATATGAACAAGAACACTATTTTATAGCGATTCTTACCATAAAACGAATAGAAGCGCTCGAACGTATTGTAATGCGACTAATTACAAAGATAATTTGAAATATTTCAGCGCTCGATTTTTTTCGACGTTCTCTCAAGTGACACCGGCACGATCTTCGCGATTTTCCACCTATACATTTGCTTTTTTTTTTCTTTCCTCTGTTTCTCTCCTTCAACGAGTTATTCCCCGTTGCGCTAACAATTCGCTTTAATTTTAGCGCATCGTATCCTCCTCCAACCTTGACCATTGTTCCAACTTTCTATCTTTTCACGGCACTGGGCGCGAATTTCCCCTTCGTTATTTCGATTCGTCATACCACGGAGAGAAAGAGAGAGAGAGAGAGAGAGAGAGAAAGAAGGAGAGAAATGGGACTTCCCATGCGTTTCGCTCCATTTCAAGCGGTCCGCCGCTATGCGTTCTGCTCGATAAATCGCGCGGAACGCATGGTTTTAATTGCGCAACGTCGATTACATCGGAGAAAGTTTCACGGTGATGTGCTCGATACGCGCAGATTTCCACACGTGGGAGGCAGGAGAGATGATCGGCTTCTTCACTCGAATCGAACGGACATTGACGAATCGAATAAATCCACCGAATAATGCATTCACAGTCTGAATCGTGCGTTTTTAGATCCAAGAGGATTACTGAGTCTGGAATGGGGAGCTCAACTCCAGGGCCTGGAAGGCCTACTCCTGCCAGAGAATCTCACGAGTCCTAGTCTATCACGAAACAAGCGCTTCATAAATCTCGGCAAGTCAGATGAAATGGTAAACGGACGCTTACATTTCCGGCGCGACATTGTCCCGTGAAATTTACCGCCAAATTTACTGTGACCAACTCCGATTTTGTTCCGTACAGCCAAACAAAGCTTATCAGGAGTGCATCGCACCGGGCGGTAAACAGGGCCACTGCAAGCATCTCAGCAGGTGCGTTCTCGAGGATTTCCGCGCGAATTTTGCACGATTCATGGACTACATGTGCATAATCGAGCGCACGTGAGTTGATCTTTTTCCATTCACTTTTCTCATTCGCATATTCGCTTTCTGCTACCTTCCTCGTTGTTTTTTGTTTGTTTTACAAGTACGATTTTAAGTTGATATTTTCGCGTCACCCAGATACGTGGGCGCCTGTTGTCCCGACCGTGCCAAAGTGCTCGAGGTTGATTCTTTGCCTGCCGAAAGCCTGGCTGGCGTGCTGCCTGCGGTAGCAGGTACGTATGCTCTATCGCGAGAGAAAGATTGATACTAATCGTCGCTAATCTTGGCTAAATCTTGACATCAATATCAGACCTTCGACAATCTAAATCACCTACAGTTTTCACTAAACTTATACATTCGCATGTTCGATTAGTTGCTGTAAAATATTATACCTTTAAGAATACCTGTTGACGCGTCTAAATCGTTAAATGAAGATATCGTGAAAACCTGTATTGATTAAATTAGGGCAGATTGCCAAGTTATATTAATGTTAAGTAGTACCGATCGTCGTTCTGTGACTTTCTTGTAGAAATTCGCAACACGCGCGACAATTTCACTCACTGAAAAATGATTACGACAATTACAATCGCATATCACTTAAATTTAATTCAATTTCGTTTGATAGAAAGAAGGGCGTACCATTGCACTTTTATCCCTTTTAGACACAAACGAGGAGATGCCCGTTGAGGACGACATCGAGCAGTCGTCGAACGACGATGACTTGTCTTCTGTAGAGGAAAATCCACACAATGTTACGGGCACCTCGAGTATGGAGCAAGGAACAATTTTAGAAAATGTGACGAGAAAACCACGAAAGTCTCGAGGTTGCGGGACCAGTACCAAAAGCAGGACAAGAATCGTGGGTGGACGACCGGCGGACCCTAAGGAATGGCCATGGATGGCCGCCTTGCTCAGGGGAAATACCGAGCAATATTGCGGCGGTGTCCTCATCACCGACCGTCACGTTCTCACGGCTGCTCACTGCGTGCAAAAGTGAGGCTTACGTAGCCGATTCTAATTAACAGTTACGATTAATGTTCAACGACTCGATCAAGATCAGTCTTCTTACAAAATGTCCGGAAACAGGATTTATTTTTAATTACATAGACGTTGAAGACCGGTGACTGTAGTTTCACTTTTACATTCGTACCGTCAAGATTTGAATTTCCACACGCTTAACCACAGTGCCCCCCACAATATATGTGCTTTTACCTACGATCGATTTTGGAGATTTGAATAATCGTGCATACCTGTCTCTTAACGAAGAATACACGTATAACACGTCATTGCTCGCAGTTCAATTTACTTGAGGTATATCTGCGCCAATAGTTGGCATGAGAACGTTACGTTGGCTATCCGCAATGACGCGTCGTAAAAGATCATCTGCAAATCAAAACGCGAAGTACCAGTGGCGCGAGGTATTAGAGAGCGAAACTACGTGGACGTATCCGAGCTGTCCATCCATCCATCCGCGTTGGTCCACAAGCACGAGATTACAGTTAGCCATTCCGTGCGAACCAGCAATTATAGGTTTACAGTTAGTGCACGTGGGTACCTTCGCTCGTTTCAGATACAAGCCACGTGAAATCAAGGTGAGACTCGGCGAGTACGACTTCACCAAGCCGGAGGAGACTAGGTCCCTCGACTTCAGTGTCATAGAAATACGCATTCACAGGGACTTCAACGCAGCTACTTACGACAACGACATCGCCATCGTAAAGATACACCGGCCCACCATTTTCAATACTTACATTTGGCCCATTTGCCTGCCTCCTATCGATCAGACCTTCGAGAACAAGTCCGCGGTGGTCACCGGTACGTTTAATTCTATTTTTTTTTTTCTTACTCCCCTTTGCCTGCGGCATCGTCCTATAGTCATACTTTAGTATCGAATGAGGTTATGCTTGAATTAAAATAGACATTTGCAAACAATGTGAGTGTAGGAAATTAATCGGCACCGTTTCGATTATGGTATCAGTCTACTGTAGAATACGATTTAGTTTTTAGAATGTGTTCCAGAATCGACACGTCGGTATTCGTTGAATTTCTTATTTATACTTTACCTGTAATATCGAAGTCTAATATTTACGATCCTCGGGGGACTTGGTCGATCAGTAGAGTTCAATGGTTGCGTGTAGTCGAAGTCGTTTTCCTTCCATCGATTGGATGTTTGGGAAACGGAGGGCACCTTAGTTTATGATTCATGAGGTTATCTAAATTCGATTCATACTTTCATGCCGTGAAGCTCCAAACCAAAGGCGGATTATCCGTCGTCTCAGAAGCGTTAAAAGTTACCGCAGACCGTGCCGAGTAGATTTGTTTGCAGCTTATCAGCTCTCTACTTACTTATTTGCTCATCGTGGAAAGTTTAGAGTTTAAGTTTTCCTAAACCCATTCTCCGCGTGATCGCTAACTGAATTTAAAGTTTCACTCTATAGATACGAAAACGTTTGAACGTTACTCTTACATGCGCATTTTTTATGTCACACCTTTGAATTTGTCTCGGTTTCGAATATTAATATCCTCGTGAATATGTCGAAGAAAAAAAAAGAAAAATAAAATACATTCGCGTTTCGTAAATTAATTTTCTCCTCGCGACATTCGCATTCAATTTATCGCACCGACAATAACGTGTATGGGACCGAGGTAGGCGGTCGTGCTTGTTCGCGACAAATGGAGCGCGTATTTTTGTTCCATTATTTCAGTGGATGTCACCCGCGTTCTTTAATTAGGTTGGGGTACCCAATTTTACGGAGGTCCGGCCAGTACCGTTCTGATGGAAGTGGCAGTCCCGATATGGCCACAGGAAGAATGCGTCCGCAGCTTTACTCAGCGAATTTCGAGGGCGGTAATGTGCGCAGGCGCGTACGAAGGAGGTCGCGACGCTTGTCAGGTATGATGATTTGCATTAATGAAACTCGAGAGGAAGTTTAAAGGCTAACGGAGGATTTAAAGTTTCAAAAGGTAAACGAGAAAACCGGCGAAACGAGGATAAGACGATTCGACGTGCGCGAAACGTATAAAAGGACGATAGCTGTTGCATTAAAAATTCTCTTGCTCCGGTTATCCTCTTTTTGTATTTATTTGCACCTTGTCAATAGTTTTCTTAAAAACTTCACGCGTTTGAAAACTTCAAAATTGCAAAGAGACATCTTAAAATTCTTTAAATGCCTGTATCGAGGACGAATCTATCGTTTAGAAGTGACATTTCGCTTATCCCTATATTACCTTTTTTTACGGTCACCAGATTGCGGAGGAATTTCGTCTGGACTTTATCGATCGCGTATTTGTCTTTCCAGGGTGACTCAGGTGGCCCGCTGCTGCATCAATTGGCAAATGGTCGCTGGGTGAATGTGGGCATAGTTTCCTGGGGGATTCGTTGCGGCGAACCAAGACATCCTGGGATATATACGCGAGTCAATTCTTATTTAAACTGGATATTTGCAAACGCCGTGTTCTGACGATCGGAAGCGACTCCATCTAGAGCGTTACGCTGTACCAAAGATTATTCCACCTTTGTACTTTCTGTATCGAAACTTTTCCCTATTTCCACTTTGTACGTAATGAAAGAATGAAATATACGGAAAATGTGCTCAACGTGCCAGGGCATAATACATCTTCTCACAACATGCAATTCGACTGTCTGCTGTACACTGTCGAAAGCAAAAACTGAGAAAGAAAGGAGCTCTGTGAAAGTACGTGAATGACCCCCCCATACCAAAATACTTCGCTGCTTTCATTTTTTTTCTTTTTTCTCCAGTCCACCTGGGTCCTCAGATCCTGAATATCAACGCATCTTTTCCTCATTCTTACTTTACTCTTCTTCATCCGGACTATTCGTAGGTTTCTGAAAACAATTGAACTTTATTTCCGAAATATTGATCGGTACATCGTTCAAAGAGATTGACATAAATAGTACCTCCTTCTTCACGGCACGATGCATCCGACGCATTACACAACGAAAATCTCACGGACTGTCTTTTCGTCTCTGGACGACATTGGAGTCGCGAAACGGGGACTTTTGGACTAAAAAAAAACGAGCAAAACGAACGGTCACTCCTGCGCACTCCAAGATACACGCGCGTGCGCCACACCAATCGCGACACCAACACTGCTTTCTGCTCGCACACCCAGACACATATATCTATTACTTTTTCTCCGAGATCACCGACAAACTGCTACATCTCGATTTCTCTACGCTTCTTCCGCCCTCTCCCCCTCTTCGTGCTCTCACTCACGCGCGCGCACACACACACTCACACACACACACTCACACACACACGCACCAAGTACAGCCACACCCGCGCGCGCACACTTAATTTCTCTGGGCGCTTACATTTACATATATCTATATAGACATTCTCGTGAAGAGGCCCAGCCTCGATTCTCTCTAATGGTAGCCTAAACACCGACTGCTACACTGCTAACTTCTTCGTCATAGATATATAATCTATTCTTGTAAACATATACATATATGTGTATACATATATATATCTTCCTCTTTATTTATACATATAACTTCTTACTGTAGGTACTGAATTTCCTTTCTCGATAGTCGCCGCGGCACAAGACGACTTTCTCTTTCACGCTTACATTCTCAACTGAAACCGTTAGTTCTTAACGCTCCTGAGTGTGCCCTCGAGACGAATTTTCAAGACCAAACAGTTCTTCACAAGCTTCTCCTTCGTTTCAGAATCTTGCCGGCAGATGCTCGAACTTGCTTTGACGATCAGCGTCGTGCGCTTCGTTTTCATTCATCTCCTCATCGCTTCGACACACTTCAATAATTAATAACGGCTTCCTGTGTACTACAAGCCGACCCATCCAAACTCGTTTGCTAACTGGTTTCGGCGGTGCGAGTTAACATCGCTGCTTAAGGCAAGCTTCATCATGCAGGAACAGCAGCACCTCACGATATTCCTATCTGGGGATAAAACCCGTAAGGTAGTTGGGGATTATCGTGAAATCCAACATGCGATCCTCTTCTAATACTGTGTTTATACAGGAGAATTCGTCAGCGCGTGCCTACCAGCTAGGTATTACTTTCTTCGTTGACGTACCGGTTACGTCCTCTACTCCCTCTTGTCCCCTAAAACCGCGACTCTCGGGTCCTGGAATCAATCGGCGGTTCTTCTTGCTTCGTTCAATCACATTTACGAAATAAAACTCACTATGTAATAATAATCGTTCGTTTCTAATATCGACTTCGTCGTTCGTGTGTTTGGTTCCATAATACCTTGTAGAGAGATACATCATTGCTGATTCTTTTGGTTCTTCGGGTTCGACTGTTCGTGTACTTCTTCCACTATCGGCTAACTGGCCCCCTGGCTGTTCACCTGCGCGTGTAAACGAAATCAAAAGCAAGAACTAAAAGTTCAAAGGATCGTATCGTCGAGCGCTTCCAGTTCAACGAAAGAAGCGATTATCTCGGGTATATGCACGAGTCATCGACGAGAATGTAAAGTAAGAAAAAAAAAAGTATGATCCATCGAACAGCGACACGTAATTACAAAGAAATACATAACAAGGGCCTTGAATAACCGCAGGCTATCGACTTGTTTCTGCTTGATCCCATTGGTCAATGCTTTCGTCCGCAAATGTTTCGTCGTCCAATGCCCTAAATCACGTGTGAAAGCACCCCCGTTCAAAGATGTTACTTGTCTCACGAACAGATTCGCGTCAAATGAATGAATTGTAAAGTCATAGCCGGCAAATTTCAGACCTTGGCGTCCCCCTTCTCGACTTCCCACTCTTTTTTCAACCTATCTCGGGACTCTTCAAAATTGCTGGCCCTCGAGGGAGGGCGGAAGGAGGTCGACGTTAATGACATCATTGATCTTCCTTTAGGGCGAACTTCAATGTGCTGGAGAAAGCTACACGCGTGGCACGGAGCCTGCTGGCAGGAGGAGAGGTGCACTTGGCCCGCTCTCCGTGTGATTGGGCATGCTTTCGCCACCGGAAGGATACAAGGGATGAGTTTGATGAACGGAGTTGCCGGAATTGATGGCACCTGTGTTACGATTGTGAGCGGGCGAGAGACCGCCGATCGAAGTCGCGACAGACCTCACCGTCGGCGTGCCGTTTCCGGTGATCACATGGGTGCAGGAGATCTCGGTGTTCCTTTGGTGTTGATTTTGATTTACAGTTGTCTGTTGCTGTTGCGCCTTCTGCTGAATGGGTTGCTGTGGAGCCTGCGACTTGGTTTGAATCGATTGTTGATTCTGAGAGACGGCTTGATTCGTCTGCTGTTGAATTTGCGGCTTCGGTTGATGCTGTTGTTGGGCTTGTGACTGTTGTTGTTGGTCGCACTGATTTTGCGACTTCTGTTGCTGCTCCGCTTGGGATTTCTGTTGACCACCTTGCGCGTGTCGCGGCGTCGATTGCAACTGATGCGTTTGCTGCGCCTGCTGCTGCTGGTCCTGATGGTGATGATGAAGGCTCGAGATCGCTGGGATTTGAATGAGCATCGGCGCCGCGTTCGCAAGCTGCTGTACGTTATTGTTGGTAGGCTTCTCGCCCACCAGCCAATACGTCGTCATCGTTCCCTTGCCCTGTGCGTGGAAAAGAAATGTTTCAAGGTATTATGCAAAATCGATCGGTGATGCAATCATCGGCATTATAAAAGCCGTAATGGTATTCCGTTGAAAAAAGTACGTCCTGTTCGCAACGGTAATAACTTTCATATCGAATTCTAATTCTCGTCTCTCAAATAGTAGCTATCAGTTATCGTCGATGAAGCAACTACTCTATTTCTACGAATTTTTCACCGCGTCATCAGAAAGTGGCCTTGCCCGGGCCACCTGAATATTCAACGTTCACTACACATTGTGCGAGCCGGTGTGCGCGGAAGCGTGGAATTTAAATACGCCCAGCTCGTCCAGTTTGCCTGGAAGGCCGACGACGATCGTTTCACGAATCCCTCTACGCGCTCGCACCCTACTTAAAGCAGTAGGCGCGGGTGCGTCCTGTGAACTTTGCCCCGAATTGACACGGTCGAGCTACTCGCTCGTTCGATCGCAGCTGGGCCTGTCCTTTCCAAGCTGGTATTTACCTTCGACGACTTAATCGACGCCTGATGACCTACTCGATATTCTCCCGAGACCCCTCGAAGGTGCAAGATTTGTCTATGGACTTTCAGGGGAACAGCTTTACGAGTATTCTTTATCACACAGTGCCGAGATTGAGGCAATTTTTAGGGGCACGTATGGAGAGGCAAAAGTTCACGAAGAGCATTCGAATAAAAATAAAAGAAGAACAAGTATTTATAGTCAGTGAATCGGCTACAAGCTGCATAAATGAAATGAAATAAAAGCTCCTCGATTTGGTAGGTATTGTTGAAGATTAATCCAGTCCACGCGTTGCATGAAACAATTCCTCATTCTCCGTCCGAATTTCCACTCCCTCGCATAAGAGACTTCGAATGCCTCGGCTCACAAAAGTATTTAATCGGATGAGCGAATCCTTTGACGACTAAAGCGGATTCTCCTGAAATTCGTTTATTCGGAGGGTTTGTAATAGAGTCAATTGCCCGTTTCGTAATTACTGAAAAGATTGTAGATAGAAATGCACGATGCATAGAAAATTATGACGTAGAGCGATTCTATACGTACCCACTAGAATACATTCCTCACACGTACCATGATCACTAAAAGTGTTAAATTTTAATTGCAATTACGCAATCTTTAACTATTTCCAATCAGGTTATGCCTGCTAAAGCTTAAACAACATTTACGTACTTCGAATCTATCTTTGGGTTAGATTCGCGATGGGCTACACTCAACAACCCAGACTACTACGTTTCGAATTAACGTTGGAACAGTTATAATTTGTGTCAAGCCCAGTTAAGTCACCATTACGCTTTAGAATGGTTAGCTTAATATTACCCGTTCAACCAATAACCAAAGCAAAAGGGAATTGTACCGAAGTTACGGATCCCGCTCAAAGGAGAACTATCCGTTTGCGGCCAGACGAAGGAGAATTTACGCACGAAATGCTATTGACTCAATCCGACGCACTGATACCAAGGCGCACACATGCGCGCTGGAACACTATTGGTTATTTTAGCAGATGTCCTCCAGTGTCTACGTTTGCAAATTCATAGTACACTCACGAAGTGACAGAAACTAACGACTTGTCGGGCATGAGTCCACAGTGAATATCCATCGAATTTACTTATCTCTATTTTGCTACAATCCATTGGATAATATTGGACATTTCTACACAATTTACCAAAATTGTGAGGCAATGATTATGATGCTACATAAATAGAAAAGGGTCACATTGTGCTTCAGAGTTGAGGCATGACAATACAAGAAGTATTAAAAGACTTTTAAAAATACGTAGAACACTCCCGTGGACATATTCTCGACAGCCCATTAGTGACGCACTCTGTATGTCGGAATCCTTATAAATAGTGTAGAGCATATGCAACGAGAAGGACATTCTTATACAACTGGGGTAAGATCAATAGATGCTATCCCGTCTATTTTCTCGCCTTGCTTAGTAAGGTTTAAAGGCAGACACGAATTATTTCTAAGGACCTGATTTAAACCTGTCACCGGAAGAGAATGTATTAGGAGGTTGCATTGAAAGACATTGTTCTCATATAGATGATTCTAGTGGTATATGCTACGGCCAGCGGCGCATATCTGGTATATCATTTTGAAGTGTGGACATATTCTACTAAAATTCAATCAATAAACGGTATTCCTTATTTACACAAGTGTTTTTCTATATGCAAAGTAATATGGAACGCGACAAGTTGTTTCTTCGATGTGTACTTCTACGCTGTTAAAACCGCAAGAAACAATCGCTGTTGAATGATAATTTAATGCAAAATAATTTTATCAAATTTGAGCAAATACTTTAATCAATGTATCCGCATATTTTGTTATTGATAAAACAACGACTTTCGATGCAACCTCCTAATACTTCGAATTTGCCTACCAAGGATTCGGTATAAAGTTTGAATAGTTGCTAATTGAACAGAATTTTGACAGGGAACGATCCTAATCTCGTAAATCAATTAGACGGTTCAGTGAACATCACTGCTCACGTGTCTAATACAATATGCCCCAGTTCAGTTATATTCGTTACGTCTATGCATAAAATCCTTCGTCCGTGACGAGCAATTAGTAATAACTCCTGAAAATTCCAACGAACCTGTACTATTAATTACAAAGATAGCCAAAACCGGCCGCTCGAGTTTCTCGAATGCAAGGAAGTTTTGACTGTGAAACGAGAGGTGTCTAAGAATAGGAGGTATATGCAGCTTGATGGAACATTGGAAAGGCAGAATTTGTGAATGTGTACATTGTATACGAGGAATGTGTCTCCAGTCAAATATTTGTGTATTGCTTCTGAAAAAGGAATTTATATCGAAATGGGAAAAGCTTCTTACAAAAGGACAGATTTGTATCTAGTGGTTCGTCACAAAATGGGGATTATGACATGATAAGAATACGAGGATAGGGCCAATTCTGTCAATCATAATCTTGCGTTCTGATGTTCCTCCATCTCTTCAACGGCCATACCTCAAAGCGAGAGGCCTACCGCGTAACGACGTCAGCTTCCGTTTATTGGATGTCGATCGATACTTTTCGCATTTCCTCCACCCTCATTCGCGACCCTACCTCATCGCTGCGGTAACCTCGGATTCCACGAAATTCTCGGCGGAGCAGATATTACATTACATGTCCGTCCAATATTGCAAACCTGTCGTCTTTACGAAGTTACAACGTGTAAAAATGGTATAGGCAAAATTCGACGTAGTAAGAATATATAATAGAATGAATTCAGACTTCGTCATACGAAAATAATTACTTATTCATGGAAAGGAATTTACGTATTTATGCATCTAAAAGTGTTCCAAATTTTTATTAAATCTAATCGGGTGCGTGTGAAAAGAAGAAACAATCTTACCTTCAACGTGACTTCCCCTCTGCAGACAAGATCGAATGTGCCGAAGCTGTCCAAAATCTCCTTGGTCTTTGGGCTGACATGAATCATCAAGGCTGTCGCAAAGGAAAAGTTCGCCGTTATGCATGCTACACGTTCCACATGTCACGACCGATGGAAATCAGAGAATAACGTCGCGACTTTGCTCGTTGAAGAAACATGGCGATCGTATTTATTATTATCGTTCCTAACAGTTGCGTTAAATATTACACTTTGAGGTTGTTTGCATATGTATAGACCGGAAGTGCCTACTACTTTCCTAATTTTGTTTTTAGATTTAAGCATCACAATTCGATCGGTTTTCAGAGCCGATTGAAAAAACAGTAATGCTACAATCAGCTTAGAATCAATAAGCTTCTCTATGTAGAACAGAAGAGCTCTTCCTTCGAAATTATACATTACGACACAGTAGTATGCCAGTTCCCTCCTATAGCTCGACATTTTTCGTGCCATCTCCGCGTGTAACACTTTTGTTGCTTTGGAACGAAATATAACTTGGGACGACGCGACGTCGCGTTGAACATAAAGAGACGACCTTCCGTTAGACGTGAATCGGTAGCTTTTATTTCATTATCTCGCCGGCTTCGTACGTGTTTGACGTCACTTCCTTACACATCCCGAAGCAAAACTGCGCAACTAAGAATTGGCACTGGATTCCAGATCGATACAATATTCTCTGCACTATATTATGACACGACGCGCATGGGTTCCATGCTCAACACGTTGGTATGCAATCCAATAGAGAAAGGTGAATTGAAATAGCTTTCTGTGTGTAAAGTAACAGATTCGGTACCCTTTCGAAAAATAAGTGACATTAAATTTTATTTCAGTCCGTTGCATAAGATTAACTTTCGACCTATTTATTTCGTCCCATTGGATTCATTTTCGCGTCGGATATTTTAGACGTTCTTTAATTACCACGTTTGTTAAACTACTACTCGTTCAATTTGCCTTATAAAAAACTTCTTCGTTAAGTCTCCCGAATGGAAACAAAAAATTCTCTCGGTAATTACCTTCTCCATTACTCTCCATCCTCGAGGCCGTGTTCACGGTATCGCCGAAGAGGCAGTATCTGGGCATCTTCAGGCCAACCACCCCCGCTACGCAGGGCCCTAAAACATTAATATAAAAGTTGTCTCTTAGAACTCGAGTTGTGGGAGATTTTTGCCACGGATTTGTTAGACCGAGAAATATTGAAACTATTTATTATAATTCATCTTATTTACGTGCGATTGACGAAGAGATGTCTTTTCTCATCAGAAAGATTTTGAAACTAAAGTTCAGCATTCACAACTGAGCCTAAACAACTTCTAAAATTAACATACATATTACCGAATATTATCAAAATAAAAGTATCCATGTATAAAGAATTAACGACGAATGGATGAAAGAGTACGGATTAAATGGGCGACTAGAAAGATGTTAATCGTTAGGATCGAGGGATCAATCTGTTCTCACAGAAGGAGAACCCAGGCCGATTTTTGCGCCGGTTGGTTCAAGCGTGCAAAACGACAAGGGTACGAACGATGCCGCACTCTCTAACCAATTTAAAAAGCAATTAACTTCTCAATTAAAACTAACTGAGAACGGCGTCCATTCGTCGACGAGGTCCCCCTTCTGCCTCAGCCTTGCGCGCGTATGAGGCACATGATTCCTTCGAATCGATCCTCATGTAACCTTTCACCCATTTTACCTTTATACTTTACGTCTCCTGAATTTCCAACCAAAGCTTTTTCGCCCAAGGAGAGTAGACCTTCTTCCAACAACAATTTTCTTTTTCGACGAATATAGCGTAACCTCGTAACTCTTTCTGATAACCGTCCCTTACCGTTATGCCCCATAACTTTCCTTTTCATCGCTATCCACGGTTCATTTATTGACTTTACCCCGAGGTGTCTGGAACTATAATAATATCCATCTCATTTCCTCTCGTTTCCTATCCTCCATTCACTCTTCTCCTACCCTAATCCTTCTTTGCAGCCCCCATCTCTCATCACCGTCGTTTCAGCTGGTCCCCTTTGTCGCGAAGACCTTGAGGCGTTTTTTAATTACCTTGCGCGCAAGCCTCCTTGTCCACTAGGTCGAAGGAAAACGAAGGTCGAGGTGCAAAGTCGAGGGGAGATGTGAATGACTTGTCGAGAATCTCGTTTCGCCTTTCAGCCTCCATCCTTCTACCATCCTTCGTCACCTCCTCCCTTTTCCATTTAATACGGTTACGTTGTAATCGCCGTTAATAAATCGAAGACGTCGTCTTATCGGTCATACTCGCGCAATTGAAAAGACGGAGAAGGAAATTAATTAAGACATACGCTCGACCGATCGCGATGTCCCCTTTATCTTTCCACCTTCTCCTCTTCGCGATCCTCTTGGAAGATCGCAGATCATTCGGGTGTATCACCTCGAGCAAAATTAATCGTAAGAATCGTGCTTCGGTTAATCAAAGCAGTTTTGGCCCGCGGGCAATGGACATCATTGCGCGATGGTGGCCGCCTGATTAATCGAGCTGGCGGATTACGCGCTCACAATCCTGTAATTAAATTTAAACCGGATCCCGTGTGACGGTACGTTGGCCCAGTAGAAGGAGCGAAGACACGAATCATCGCGTATCGTACCGGTGCGGGTGGAGTAGCTTTTAAGTTCGATCGTCGGCGAACCTCAATTATATAGGTCAGACGTCGATAAATCGTCGAGATAGGTACGAATCCGAGAGAAGGCATCACGACACGACGCGACAATCACGACAATACCAGTTAGGGAAGATCCTCGAAGTATTCTTCGTTAGGAAAAAGCAATTTGATGGAGGATGTGAAACTCAAAGCCGAAATCTTATTTCTTCGAATTTTGAGCACATTCCAAAGCATTTTTTCTTAACAATAAGATGCTTCAGGCTCGGTGATGTTAAAAACGTGCTGTTCGGCATAATAAGAAACTCACGGATGTCGAACAAAAAATTTTGATTTGCTGTAGGGCGTTCGATCGACTTTCTGGAGATATGTAATTTAAAATATTGGGTCTATGCATAATTCCGCAGCGAAATTCCGAAAGGAATGTACTCAATTTTCGTTACGGAATTATGCATAGACCCAATACAACAGTGACGCTTAGAAGGTGAAATTGTGGACACTTTCTGTCGTTTTGCCTTCAGCTAATACCATCTATCCTCATTCACCGTTGACGCGCGAGTTATCGAAAGACTCTGCGATGGAAGTTTAGTTCACTGGCGGCAGCTTTAAACTCCAAGCACGCAGGGAAGTAGAAGTCCGAAGGAGAAAGCAATGATTTCTCCGTAATGCTTCGCGTCACACGCGTGACGGGGAAGGATTCGAGCTTGCAGCGGAGCTCGCGCGGAAAGAGAGTAATGAAAGCAAAGCTGTGAACGGTGTGACGACGTTATAAATTGACGGACGCGTGGGTCCGGTGCACTTTCGCGACGACAAATCGACTTTGGGCTTTCCAATATTTCAAGCTCTCCTGGAGCGCGGGGATGAAAGGCGAGTAACGGAACGTGGTACCGAGAGACTGCGGAGACAAGCACGATGGAAACATCCTCGGGGGGTTAAAACGCGTTAGGACTATCCCGGCAGGGAGAAAAGGTAATCCTTTTACGAGAATTTCTTATTTCCCATCGAGTGTCGACCTTGGCCTCCTGAGACATCGCAGAGCCGAACGAGCGAATCTCAAAACAAACGTAAACAGGGGAACCTACGCATAAGAATCTATTGTAAAAAAGTGCCGCCACCCTTCTATGTGGTTTAACACCGAATGGCCAAGGCCGCTGATTGTGGATTCAAGTTCTCAAGGGTCATGGTTAACATCTTATGGTTATCGTCGCGGAGACCTCGAGATAATCCGAAGGTATGGCCATGGAACAGGGGATGCTTGATATTCATCGGTGTGAGCGCGGCGGAGAAAAATGTCCAGGGAATAACAAGTTTAGTTTGATGATAATTCGACTAATTCATTTTCAGGCTTGCCAATTACGCAACAACAGGGATCAGACGGAATTGCTCGACTTACCGGAATGCATTCCAATTCGCAGCTTCAGTTGCTCGTGCGGTCTGTGACGAATGCTGAAGGTCATCACGGTGTCCCTCAATGCCAGACTCATCCTCGCAATCTCCCTGGCGTGATTCGTGCCATTCCTCACTGGTAATCCTGATACTACCATGTAAGCATCACCGATTGTCTCCACCTTTAACATATACGGTTCGCGTTCCTCGGAATATTTATTTATTTTTATTTTGCAGACTCGCGTTGTTTATCTAAGCTCGTTAGTTTTTGATTTGGAATTTACTTTCCATTACGGAGTTTCCGACAATCACCATCCGATAACCTTCTGCTTACTTGCACAGGCTTCTTAACTACGCAAACAAGACCAAGTCATGCGCTTCCCCAACGCAATTTTAAATGCACCGTAAACAGCTAACGTGGAGAATACATTTAACGCTCTTCGCACCGATTATCTTAACGCGGTTTAATTGATCAGAAAAGAAGGTGACAGGTCCTCTTTCTCTCTCCTTGTCTTTTGTTTCATGTCGATCTTCCGCACAAAAACGTGGCGTACACCGTGCAAGTTAACGGGGCCTTCGGTGGAGCAGAGCTGTGCGAAAGTCGCACTCGACTAAAATCTTCGGCGGATTGATAATATGAAATGTGGCGAAAAGGGGAGAAGATAGAAAAAGAGAAAAAGAGAAAAGCAAAGACTGGCGGGGCCTTTATTGTCCACGCATCGCGTCGTAAGCTTCCTTCATTCGTTTGAATCGAGGGGACCGCGACCGAAGGGTCTGCCAATTTACGCAGAAAATCGACGTTGAACTGCCCGATCGATCGAGTAATCTGTGCGACTTTGAATAATCGAGTTCTAGAGATCTGCAATTGCTCATCCCGACGGCAAAACCGAATTTCAATCGCCTCGCTGAAAGTGGGTTCCTTAAAGGGGAGAGCGCATCGCGGGGAGGACATTGTAAGAAAAAAGGTTTCGTCGACCGTGAAAACTATCGAGCAACACGACGTATAAATTCAAAAGGGCTGTGAAAATTAAATCGTGTTAAAATGACGGAGGGAATTAAATTGAGAATAATTTTAAACGAGCGTTGAGAGGACAAGAGGTATGGAAATATACGAGGAAAAATGGTAAATGTAAAATATTGTGGTTAACGTGGATTATGACATTTCCTGAACAGGTGCAAAATTAAATTCGAGTTTCAATATTTATGACGATAAATAAATTATGTGCAGAGGTCGCTTTTAAAAGCATCAGTGCTCAATGAAAGTATATCCATCGACATTTTCAATGAACAACGAAAAATGTTCATTGCACTGAAGAACTCTTTTTAACTTGGTTAACGTTGCGTCTTTCTTTTATTTGTTTCCATTGAACGCCCTCTCTGTGAGCCCTTCTACCTTTGCTTGGTTCTATCGGTCTTTAAGTTTCGAGATGCGCGAAAAGCTGGAGACAGAGTGCGACAAAAAGAGCGGAACGAGCTGCTTTACAGAGAGAAAGACAGAGAGAGGGAGAGATGGAAATTACTGCAGAGAAGGATGAGGGGACGACAGAAAAGTGTTGAATTTCCGGAAAATTAATATAAGCTTCGAAGCGAGCGCACTGAACCGTCGGCATTTGGCGCGTTATGAGATACACATCCCTACAAAATTCATGATGGCACTAGCATTTTTCATTTCAGATACAAAATGAAAAAAAGTTAAGCAAGAAGTATCCCTTTCAGTTCAAAAATTCTACTCTCTAATGCGAGCCGATAATTGTAATTGAAAAAGCGATGACGCACACTTCTAGGCTCTTCGCTAGCGGATCAATGAATTCTGGAACATTATGGAGAGCGTTATTCGTGTTCTGCGTTGACACGATTTGGCGAGCGTTTAAAGAAATTTTTTGCAAGTTCGAATACTCAACGCATTCAAGGCTTCTACTGAAGGCACGAGTGCACCAATATGCGCTGAGCGTAAACAGTGAATAGGGAGGTCATTTATACTGTCCATCTGCCCGTAGACAACTTGGACGATATGCAGTGTCTATCGGTGCTATCACCGATGTCCGATTTTCTCTAAAACAAATATACCTTGCACGTGCATGGAGACGAAGTCGTTACAGCAGATGCTTGAATAGCAACGTTTGCGATATAACGAGATGTGATTATTCGTTGGCGGATCGTTCCCAGAATACCTATCAGAACATGAAATGGAGATAGGGTAAAATAAATTAAATGAATTTATCAATGCTTCACGGAATTCTCGGCAGGACGAAAGGATTGAAAAAAGGGAAAGCAGTTTTTTTGCTTGTCGCAGGACCTTCCAGAAGAATGGCGCAATCGATAACCATGCATTTTTTCCTCGTCAGCTTCGCTTTGTTTTGCTTGCGACACGCCATCGTGCAAGTGGAAACGTTTGCTGCAATAACGTTCGCAGTTAAGGTCTTAACGACCATTGTTGGAGGCTGCGATTTATTCGCGCGTGGGGCACATCAATCATGCTCTTTATCCTTTTATGTTTTTTATTACAGGTTTGCTCATTTCTTGTCCCGGACGTCCGTGCTCGAATACTCTATCGTACGGACAAGAAGTGATATATCTGGTATGGCGTGAATGAGGCATAACACGGAAATTTGAAAGTTTCTTGACACAAAGAATGTAAATAAATGCAGGTAAAGTGAATGAGGCAGGAAGGAATGGGTGATAGGAGAAGTCGCACTATAAAAAGAAAAGGCGTTTCTTGGATACAGAATGCGGAGTACAGAATAGATGAAGCTGTTACCGTCGTACCTTGGATAACTTCGATATCGTGAAATCTATCCTTTCGCGACGTCGGCGTCGTTATAAACACAAACTTTTCCTTCGAGAGTTCCCTTCCATCACCATTTTCTTACTATACGTATACCATTGGCTGTTCCTCGTCAAACTCCACTTGAAGCACTAATTTTGATATTCTTAATTTGTACTAATTACAAGTTTGCAAGAGACCAAGCTGTAGTCGTAAAGTGACATGTCTTCCCGGAGATAAATTCAGTCGGAGTAAATCGCTTCATGTTGGCGGATATCGAAACCTTCTTATACGTGTAACAATTAAATTCGGGTAAAACATTACGAATTAGTCGAGTTCAAGTATGAAGCTGTTACGTCATCGAACCCAAATTCGAAATTCATCTTAGTGGCCCACCATGCACGTGATAGCTGGCGATCATAAATCATTCACAGAAGCGGGCATGAACCACTCACCTTGTATACATCGAAGTTCTCGATGATCGAGTCGAAGCACGTGTAGAGATCGTTGAGTAGATCGACCACCTGGAGCGGCGTGCTCTCCGCGGACAGACTCGTGAAACCGACAATGTCACTGAAATAGATGGTCACTTGATCATAGGTTTCGGCTATCACGCTTTGTCCGAGTATCAGTTGTGACGCGACAGATCTAAAAGGAGAAAGAAAAGTAGTATGATTAATCAAAACTTTCTAACATTTTACATCTCTAAAGATTCGTCAGAATTTCGAATTTTATTCACTTAATTTTGACATTTCAACGTCACGATTGTACCTATCGATAATAGTCTACTAGTATAGATGCGCAATAGTACTTACAGATGTACCTACTTTATATAAATCAAAGTTCGAATAAATTTTTTTGAGGTTGCAGGACAACTACTTCGCCGTACGCTCTGACAATGAGAAAGACGATATTTCTAATCGCAAATTTTTAGGAATTTCGTAGGCAGCGGGCACCTCAGCTTGTGGTCCGGGTTGCGTTATGGTCATTTGTCAGTTACAATACAAAGTACATAACACCAAAAGCCCTTACGCCACTATTGCACCCGCGACTTAACAAATTTTGTCGCGAATTATCATCGTATAATTGCCCCTACACTGTAATTAGGTAATTATACTGATGTTCAGTTTGCAGCTCGATAGAAGAATGAAAATGCAGTATGAATACGTAAGGCTACGCAAGTGTGCGAGGGACTATTGGTGAGAAGTGTACGGATGAGTTCCCCGGAGAGCAATGAGAAAGTCCAGGACTCGAGAGTGATTCCAACTACTAGCGATAAGTTCGCGGTGCCTGATGAATTCCGAGTTACCAGGACTTTCTACGATGTGTGTTGTCTACTTTTAGATGCTCTAGGGAATTCGTTTATTAGATTGTGCCGTAAGAATAATGAGTGAATTCCATCTAATAAATAAATAAATATCTCTTAAATCAGGGATGGAAAATAGAATTTGAACTACGCGACTTCCTCTATCTGGATCTCTACTTCTTTTTCGTCGTTACTCTTTAAGGATGCACCTTTGTACGCTTTACGCGGAAAATCCATAGTGCATTACAGTTCACGCATCTAACAATCAATATTGTGAATGTTGTTGTGGGTTTGCGATATTTATTATTCTTCAACAAATGCGATAAGTTGGTAAATTTATTGCCTGCACAATCTTCCTTTAAAGATATATCCACAAGAAACCTTGTTCACACACATAGACTATTATAAATGGCCAGACGTGGATATTGTTGTTTTAGGAGCTTTAATTTTGATTTCATTTACGAAGAAATTCGACATTTACGTGCCACGAGACCTTCCCTGCTTCTTTGACATTTAATTTTGCCTATTCTAGCGTCAAATTCCAGACACGAGGGACACGATTAACATTTATCGTTACCAAGTGTTTCCACTTTCGTGACTTCGACCCACATTCATGTGGAAACGTTTAGATACCTCCTACTATATTCATCTGGGCTCTCAGAAATTTCTCAGCCTCTTATCTCATCGCTCCACCCACCTCTTTCATTCGTATACGCTTACGACCGATTCCTCACCCGCCTTCAACTCGAAAATCGAGTGGTCGGGGTACCCCTTAAAATTCCAGGAATTTTTCAGCTTATTCGCGACCCTTTCATCCCGGAGACGCTAGGCGATGGCGAGATCAACTTTCGCAACCCTTCACCTTTTTCTCCATGAGAAACAGAGTCACCTTTACGTGAACCTTCAGTCTACGGCACGGTCGGTATTGCATGGTGTGTACCAAATTGAAGGACTATAAATTGTCTTGTCTGGACGTATTGTGCAGTGGTGGGGAAGGATAAACAAGAAGAAGAGAGAAAAAGCGAGAGACAGAGAGAGAGAGAGAAAGAAAGAGAGAGAGGCAGAGTGAAACACAACCCTCCCGAAGTTCGCGTTTTTCCCGACGAGTCAGTTCCATAGAGACAAGAGTGGTACGCGCGATGAAAGAATTCACAATCGATCCTCTACGTATAATGAAGTTCGGGGTATCATTCTTCATGGAGCGCGCCCTTCTGGTAAATTGAATTCGCTCGGGTGAAAAGGATTCTTTTGGCGATACTGGATGGAGGATCTACTAGGTTTTTTTCTTGCTCTACCGACGGCATAGTGTGACGTCATATTACATTCCTCTGATGCACTCATACGAATACTCTACGTATATCTCGGACCTTTCAGGTGTTACTGTGTAAGGACCGATATGATGAGTGTAAAACATTCTAACGGTATCCGAAAAAATAATGCAACGTGCAGATAATGGCTGCTCGTAAAAGTAGCGATATTGAATGATCTATCAAAATGCAATGAAATACCAAACACATTTTACAATTAAACAGCAAAGAATTAAAACGAAGTTAGTACGCGAATACACGTGTACGTACAGGCGCCTGGCCCGACTACTGCGTCTTACAATTAGCACGTGTATTTCCGCTTTTTCGCGAAATACACGTGCGCTCGTCGTCGAGAGCATCCCTTCTTGGTTTTTTATCATCGAGCAATCATTATTATCCTCATTATCATTAGGACGACTTCAATTGGAATTTCGAGCTCCCTCGTGTGTTCAACCGCCCACTAGGAGCGAACAGTAAGATTTCTACAAACTTATTCTCTTGCTACGCGTTTCTTCCTCCTGCTTACGCGAGGCAGGGCATTTATTTTGCGATCCGCGTATAATCATCTTCCAATTACAGAAGAGATGCGTATAATAAAAAAACAAGGCGACCGCCCTTCTTTTCGTCCGAACACCGAGCTCCTAGTGGACAACGTTGCACACGTGGTGAACACGCGCAAAATTCGACGATGTACTTGGGCCGGCCCCATGCTTATATCTACGGTTCGTAGGCATGCCAAACATCGGCAACTTACTTTGGCAGTAATTGGTAGAGCAGCTCCTCGCATTTGCGCTTCTCCTCCAGATAATCCGCCGTGCGCTCCTCCACCAGTGTCTCCAAATTCGTGGCGTATTGCTCCATGCGAGACAACAAATTATCCAGGATATTGCTGCTCTCGTAGTCCCTGAAACGGTACAAAGCGTTTTCCACATTTACTTCGTATCGCTGCTGTGGTAATTAACCAGTGGGGTAAATTAGTCCGGTTGGACGATAAGGAGTTGAGGAGGTAACGAACCATAGGGTGGGTTTGTTTTCCAAGTAGCGGCCAGATCGAGGATCTTTATTATTTGGCACTCTGCACAGTGATTTTTCTCGAGCAGAGTTTGCCAGCTCACTTTACCGAGACTAATAGCGTAAGAAACGTGTAGAGGTAACGACTGACGTGTTGCTCGGTGAAAGAAGGTGTTATTATTCTGGACATTAATTCTTAAGCAATTCAATAAACTACTTTCATTGTAGTGAAATAAAATGAGTTTCTCCGTTTTCCTTTTTTATCGAACAAACATGAGACGGTAATAAAATTGGCAAAATATATCTTTTGAATGAAGATCTTTTTAACATTATTTCTACCACTGCCGGTCAAATGATGGTTTGTAAAATTTCGATTTAAATTAAAAGGCGATGCAATTACCTTTTATATAGGAAAATGTAATCGAAAATTTTAAAAATGGTCATTTAACCGGACGGTAGGAATATTGTCAAAATTTAAATAGATCTGCCGAACTGCAGATGTATTTCCGAAAACAAAATCGCGTGTGCCGAAAGATCGTTTACAAACTCAACCGTTTTAGCACGACCAAAAAATGGTAAAATCAAGGGTGCCCGCATTAAAGTCGAAAATCAAAGAAAAGAAAGAAACGAGCTCGAAGCGATAAATATGGTTGTAATATACAGGCGGCATCTGACGTTAATATGAATATTTGCGACTGTGGTCGTTGCAACGGGTTTATAAGTCCTCTGCGTCCTTTACGAGAAACTCTACAGCGTTACGAACGGTGGTGAGGAAAATCTATGGCGTTTGTGTAATTTCGATGGCGTTTATCAAAATCATTAACTATCGGCAAACGGTGGAAGACGGTAAAGGTGCCGCAAACTCATTGTTGATACGACAAAGGTAAAAGAGGAAAGGAAAGCGGAAAAAACAAGTAAGTAAAAGAGAAGAAGTGAAATATGAACGAGTGAATTTAGAAGGAGTCCTCCCTCTTGCACTTTTCATTTTGCATTCACAATTGAATTCACGCCTGCTGCGTGGAGAGCTCTCGAATAACGCGTAACAGGAGGAACTCGGGTAGGCTACAGAATAGAATGGAAAATCGGAGCAGTTGATGAAATCGTTGGACGTACAATGGAAATGGCGAGTGCCCTACGCGACAGAGATACAGTGAGCAATCGTGGGTTGTGCGTGCTACGGATGTTAGTTCGAAATACTAGCCGTGCTTCACACAGCAGGTATGTAATCTCGGTGCCTACGGTGTTAACGGTGCCCGTAACTCTAGAAAATTCTCGTTCGTGAACTTCAATGGGATTGATTGGTGAGTGTGAAATGCAATTTTGAATACGGATGAAGAAATGCGCGGATGTCCATATACGTGAAATTTTAAATCGTTCTAAACATAAGAAAATGCGAGAAAATACAATCATTTTGAAAGATTAATTTTTCGATCGACAATTTCTTCTGCGCAAAGCATAAAATTATCTTAGACGCGACAGGATTCGAAGATATCGGTAAGTCCTTGTCGAAGGAAAAGGAAGCTTATCTCGCGGAACAGCGCTTCAACCAAAGTCCTCTGATATCCAGGCAGCACGTTCTGCTCTCAAGGGTCGAGCGGAGATAAGTGTCAGAGGAGATAATAATATTCGTCCTTGAGGCGCAGAGCCACGATTTTCTTCCACACGGTGACAAACGCATTTTGAAGTTCAAGGAAAGCAAAGATGTGGTTATTCAGTATAATCTCTGTTTCGCATACACTTGCGAGTCTTCTTACCGTAGTTGTCGATGAATTTCGAAAAATGAAAATTATATGATTGCCTGCATTTCGTCTCACACATTTCTTCCGAAAGTTAGAAGTACGTCAGAAGCTTTTCGAAATGTTACCGAACTTTCCCTTGTCGTTGATATCACATGGATGAGTACATGAAGCTTTCAATTCCGTCATTCACCGTGAGAATGGTTAATAACAGATTTGTCGAGACAGGCCGGCGAGTTACGTTCGTCCAATCAAGATGCCTGTCAAAATGTCGTTCGTTCCGACTACAAGGTAAACAACCACTCCTCGCGCATTCTTTCTTCCCTCTCCTCTAATACTATAACATGTTTGTATTACTCGTGACAGTACTGTTCAAAGATACCAGTTTCGTCCCTGATATCGTCGAAGTTCACCTTCTGCTCCACCTGCCATCTTCCCTCTCACGGGTGCTTTTCTAGAGTATATATTTTTCTCGGATCAAGATCATTTATGACACAACAAATTATGACACTTCTCGTTATCGTCTTATTCTCCAACTTTTTACGAGGTGTCGTCCTTTGTGCCACTCTTTGTAATCAAACCCTTAGAGGAGAATGTATAGGATCATCTTGCGAAGAGATCGCAGAAAACGGTTCTTTTTCCAGGAAAATATGCGTGCAGGCATGATGTTTTTTACCTTACGGTCTTTACGATAGGGATACATTCTCATGAAAAGAACTCCCTGTACGCTGACTGAGTTAATTTTGTTAATTTATGAATGTTACATGGTTGCACGCGTCTTAATGTCGAATGTTAAATATCGTTCGTCGATTGGAATAGAAGAAAAATTAGGTAGATGCTAAGATACAACGACAACCGACAACAAGTTATAAGTTTAAGTCTCAAGAGTACGGTAATATCGGTAACAAGTGGGAAAGTTTTACTTTGAATTCATCTACAGTAACGGCAGCTCCAACTTGTTTCTTTCGAGACGACTTTGAAACTGTGGGATATTTATACCGTGAGATAACCACTCAAGGCAATCCTCAGGGAGTACAAGCTTAACAGATAGAATTTGAGCTTTCTCGTTGTACAGATTGAATTTAGTCGTCTGCATAATTTCTAGGGAAGAAAGAGTTTGTGTAAACCTCTTGCAACGATATGGAGACACTTCTACGAGATTCGTAATTCGTTGGATCAGCGAATAAGAAATGTGTTCTAGCAAGGATGAACAATTTTCCTGTGTGGAGATCACTACCTTGTCGAGAATGGAGTATATCCCGGTCTGACAAGTCCCTTTATACCTTATCAGAAACACAGGACAGTACGAGCGAAAGTAAAATGGCAAAAGAGGGAATAATGCTAAGCTCTCGTATCTCGAGAAGGTATCATTCTCGTATTTGTCTAGTAAATTTCACTTCAAAACAAATGACAAATCGGCATTAAGATTTGATTGCAAAGAGAATCTTGTATATCTCTCCTTCATTAGACATTGACGTAATTTTAACAGAGAATTTGTAACAATGGACGAAATACTTTTTTACTTTGCTCCTACGCGTATGACCTGCGCTCCTGCCACATGTGCAAAATAACTGTGAGAAACAATGAAGTCAAGTAAAAGTCGAGTCGCGTGAAAGGGGGCAAGAATAATCGTTCACCTCACTCACGAGCTCTTTTACGATCTCATATGTCACTGCTCAACGCAAATGCGAGGGCTCCTAGCATTCATATTTTACTGGTAACATCATGAGCGTAAGAATTATATGAGCTTATATCGGGATGTTGGCGATACGAAAACTCCGATGAACACAAGTGAAAATTATTAGGTGGATAAAGCGAAAAGTAAATGGGCAACAGGAAGGCACAAAAGGACGGTGGTTTTGGACCGCTGACGTTACTATTTTCTTGAGTAACGAATGGTGGGTCTTCTCACCCGATATAACTAAAGATCCTCTCGACGCGATGATTAATTGTAATGTACGGTATGAAGTTGATTTTCCTCTTGTGCCTGGAGGACCTTGGAGGAAATGAATCTTGAGAAGAAGAAAGTTCTTCTTCCGGGTGAGCTTTTCGCAACCCGTATCCTTCTTTAGGGTTCTCCAGATGGGGAAACAAATCACCAGGACGCTTGTGAGATATCGCGAGCGGACGGGAGAAAGTGGAATAATAGGGGGACGTCAAGGTCGTCGTTTCCTCGGTAATCAACTCGTGCCGTGGCTCGCACCAAGAGCTATGTGCTGGAGGAGAAAATAAAATGGATACATTTACAAGTATGTGTGCGCGTCTACGAGTAGGCATGTGCCGTCTTACACATATACGCCATGTTCCGATATACATTGAGCTAGAAGGGTTGTCCTAAATTGAAAAGAAACTGAGAAGAACAACAAGAGAAGAAAAACCATAAGTGATGAAGAGAAATGGAGGTAGATGGAAAAGTGACCAGAGATATTTAATAAGGTCTGATAATTACAATTGGAGATATTTAGGTATGCAAGGTTTGATAAATAAGCAAGACGAATAAAAATCAACGATGACAAAATAAACTATCGATAATCCAAATTGGAGAAAAATATGGGTAAAGGAATAATGTAATAGAGGGATGTAGGATTTGCAAGGAAAGTCAACAGCCAATGCGATTTAGCTACTTTCGAAGTGGGCTCCTTTCTCTCGTATACGAAAGACGAGAACATCTTGACGCTGTTTACTATCGGATTACCGGCCGGAAGTCGGGGTCTAAATGGAAACGAAATAACGATGGACGTCTCCTCTGGACCTCCTGTTGAGCACCTCTTCTTCTGCGAAGGACATCGTAAATCCCCCTCAACTGGCGTTACTCAGGAGGATTTTCATCGAAGGATAAACGGACAAATTTGCACATTTCTTCGTGACACGTGTTATGTGTACGTATATAAAGTACACAACCTTCACCACAGTTAACCGTATAGAGGAGGTATTCCAAATATTGACGGGGAGTGAACTCTACGAATATATGAGAAGCTTCAGAACGTGTGCTTTCCAGTAGCACACGTGTCGTGAAACATTCGACTGAGGCATGTAATAAAACGAGGTGCTTTTAAACAATTAAACGAACAGTTGGTACAACTTCCTTCTGCATTCGTTTTAGAACTTACGCACAATTGCTAATTTTACCAAAAGAATATTAACGAACGTTTAATCTCCGTGCATTTTTCACCGGTCCACCCGATACTCCCGTGCGTCAGAAAATCACTTACGCATGAAGAAAGTTTCTCTTGCGCGGACGATTTGACGGAGTGAAATGGGGCCGATAGAGCCACCGAACATACGCGTGACTTTTGAACAACCCCTCCAAGCGAGAAGTTCCACTTTCGAATCATAACAATCGGCGAATGTTTTGCCGTCTTTATCTTTTCGGTGGAACTTACGTACTGCGATTTAAACTGTGCGCGTTGATAATAACGGCGGACCAATAGAGTTCATAGCGTGTAACGTATCATCAGACATTGCTATCCTTACAGATATTTTTGTTTTTTTGCAAACCCGAGACAGAAAAATCGTTGATAGAAAAGTGCAAAGAGGAACGGAAGGAGCAAAGAGGAAATGGGTTTATTGCTTTTGAATGGGTACGGTTGAAACATATTGGTCCTATGACGCAGTTCTCATTTTTCCAGAACTTCGAAATGGAACTCTCTGATGAGATCGTGGACATACATATTACGGGACTACGGGTATTCATGTACATAGATAATATCTATATCCATGTGTGTGGGAATTCCGTCTTCATAAAAATTGCAGGAAAAAAAAGAAAATTAGAGACGTAGAAAGACGATCGGCAGAAAAGGGTCGGAATGCAAAGAAAGAAGCAACGTTTGCTTTCCCAACGTAGGCACTGATCTCTCTTATAATTGTGTACCTAACGAGAGCAAGTGAATGTAGCTTTTAGCATAATTAATAGAAACTGAATTGCAAACTGTTTCATGGCTTACTTTCTACACCTTCGATTTGTCTCACGACCTCTCGGCAATATGACGCGTTCCCTGGGGCGAATTTTCGGTCAAGCTGAGCAACGGCCGTCCTCGGAGTTTACTTTGCAAATGCGGTTAATGGGAGGGTTAGTAGATTTAACGATATCGAGTATATGTATAAACATTCGCGCCCATAGCAGTGCTCGACAAATAATCCTAGGAGAAATAATTTTACGATTCGCTGGGCATTCTACACTTGCGCTCTACGGATTTCACAAACAACAGTAAACGATCCTTTTCCCCGTTAAAGCTTCCCCAAATTCCCATACTCCGACCGCTGATTAGAAGACGAAACCGTGCGAGCTGGAGTTCGTGGGAGAATGCCAAATCAGCGACCGGAATACATATGGAGTCGACCGAGTTCTAGAACTTGTATGTGTCCTACTGGGCAAACTGGGTTTCACCGTGAAACACGCTCTTATCAAGAGCATGAGCGTTCACAGTAATTCTCTTTGAATAAAACTGTGCAATTAGGAGTCTTCATTGAAGTATTTGCCGAATTAGAACAGCTCAACCGAACTTCGATTGAAGTAATATCGCGATAGCGTCGACTCACCTTTCAGATTAACAGGCACCTTTTCAATATCCCCACGTCTATTACAGCGCGTACGAGTTTGTCGTCGTCCAATTAAGATAATAAAAGAGAAGAAGGTGATGGCGAAGGGCCGATTAGTTCTGATCCAAAGAAATTGGAGAAATATTTCGGGGGATGAACAGATTGGAAAAATCATGTCGAACGTATCAAAATATTTGATTTTACGTGCTGCTACTGCCGATGCAATAATTCTATGAGGAAGTCACAACCTCATCGAAGAAACGAGAAAAAAATCCGATAATGAGGTTCGTCATCTACGCACATTTTTTCCTCGACGAAGTTTATAGAACACGGTTGTGGCTGGTGCTGGTCCCGCGATGTTGAAGAGGATTACTTTTCCACCCGGTCAAGATCCATCAGTGATATTGACATCAAGGAGAAAGCGAAGTTTCCCGAGATTACCAAGCTTTTACACACGACACCTTCGAAAAGTAGGAGGAATAAGTGGAAAGTTCTTTCATAATACGCTTACCCGTTTACAAGTAAAATAACACGTAGGATGGAAGTGACACTTGCTGATAAATTTGTCGAACAAATTTTCCGACAAGTAAAAGTACAATTATTGTATATACGTTGAATGAAGTAACGGTTTCACGGCTATCGAATATAAATGAAGGAATTTTTGCATTTTTCGATAGCATTTCGGCATCCCGTATTTTACGATGGACAAAAGAATTTTCAATTTTCTCTCGGCCGGGGTAATTCGGCGTTTGCACGTCGCGTCGAGTTGCCCGTTGGCCTACGCCCGTTTCGCTTCGTCCAGGTAACGCGCGTAATATTTTACGAGGGGACGTTGTTTCATTTTATGGTGCGCGCGTTTATGGATATTCGATAGCCAAGCAGCGAAAGAAAACCTTCCTATCCTATCCATAGATGCAGACGGAGATTCTGAACACCGGTAGGGAGGAACGTGAAAATCCTCTTTGCCTGCTCGACGCTCGTGACTAAAATCGCATAGCGTAGGCGGTTCTCGGGAGGAGGATGCTCTTTTTCTGAACCGGATTTTCCGGGCACGTCTGATAATTTGACGATGTAAATCGTCGAAGATAATAAAAGCGAAACGGTACGGCAAACATCGAGCGGCCCTTCGAAATTTCTAAAGTCAAACTCGAAGCAAGCATTTTCTTTTCACGCCGTCGACCCGTCGTCGAAAGTCCTGCCGAGTACGAATTACGGCATCTTCCTTCGTTACAAAGAGGTAAATGGATCTTAACATTTTACTCTACGTTACAGCGCGAAATGGACAAGTTTCTTGAACTAGAAGGGCGGACATTTTCCAAGAGAAGACTCGTGAGACATTCTGGGCTCTCTATGTCAGTGTGTATAATTCACTTACGAACTATCGAACACAATTATCCCGCATAATCTAGTTCGTCTTGCGCGCATGTGAGTGGATTTACGAGCTAACACGCGTGCGCGCTTCTCTTCTCACTCACACACAATTCCTGCTGCGCGCACGCGCGCTAATGCGAAACGTGACGAGCCTATTTCATTCCATGGAGACGTAAGGCGATGATCAGGCGCGGGTAGATGACACGGTGGTCGTATGGAAAGCGGCATCTCTCTCTCTCTACTATCAAGAGAATGCAGGGAGGGAGAAGAGAAAACAGAGAGAAAAAACAAGGGAGGCGACTCTGTGTTCCGACGGGCTTGTAAAATGGAAGGAGATGACGAGAAATGGGTGTAATGGGAAGGAGCGGAACGGATAAAAGGGAGTGACCATGAGGAAGAAGGAAAACAGGTGGCTAAGTTGACAAAGGGGAGTGGAATAATGTGCTATGATTGGTACGAGAAAAAACAGATTACACGAGGAAAAGACGAGTGGAAGGAGAAACAGAGAAACGGTGACGGAGAAACGAAACATGACAAAAGGGCGAAAGAGAGGAAGAGAATGCGGGTGGAGAAGGTGAGAAGAGAATTTACGGGGGTTAGAAAAAGGCTTAGAAAATGATAAGTAGAAAAGGAGAAGCGAGGAAGAAGCGAGAGGAAATGAGAAGAATGAGGAAGTGAGAATTGTCGAAAGGGACATGAGAGAAGAGAGAAAGGAGAAGATTGACACAAATTTCATCGCTGCTTACGGTGCAGTCGAAGCATAGAACGAATGTACAGCGATGGTACTTTTCCAAGGCTCCTCTCCCTCAAAGAGTAATCGGTTTCTCCTCTCCTCCGGCGCATCTCCCTTTCTGTGGTTCTCTGATTACAGCTCTGGCTGCTGGCGTGGGAGAAATCCTCGAAATTACACGGATAAATCCAATCTAATTTTCCAACGTTTATCGAAGCAGCAGGATTCTAAATTTGCGAACTGAAAGTTCATGGCCAGCGTGATATTATCAAATGCGTTTAATTTCCCCGGGCGTGATCTCGGGTAAACCTCTGTGGCGCGTTAAGTGCACACCGGACTGCCCACACACAATCGGCGAGAGAGTGTGCGTGCGTGGTTCGATGTACCAGGAGGAAATGACGCGCAAGGTGTAAGCCCAAGTGATATTATGGCAACAACTGTGCTCCATGACGTATGGTACTAATATTTTACAGATAGTTTCGCGAAGCTGTGCAACATATTAGATACTTTTATGAGAGTCAGATAATTTCAGAAATTGGAGATAGTTGAAATTGTTTCGACATTTTAGTCTGTAACAGCTGTGCCGAATCTTAACGATAAGATTTAGTAAAATGAAACGCGTCACGTACGTAGGTAGGCACAACGTGTATCCTTCCGTCGTGCATTAGATGGAAATAAAGCGACGCCTGCCTATTATGGGTGAGTCGAGAGAGAGAAAGTGGTGCCCTCAACAATCGAGTATACGACGAGATTCAATTCTATCTCGAGTAACCACCTTAGCGGCGTCAGCGCCGTGTTAGAATCGATGGTAATCCCTTTCTTCTCATTGTGCTATGAGTATAAAGTGAATCAGAACGGTAGGATGCGGGGGATGATTCTATTCTCATCGTTAAATATCATTTCTTGAATATCTTCGTTGAATCGAACGTAGAAAGAAACTGCGATCTGCACGTGTACGATTGTACCTCGTTATCGTCCCTATTCGACTGCTTCAGGGAACCTATTAACGAGTATCCAGTGACGATAATAAAAGTTTCTTTAACCTTTAACTGTGCCGTCAAAATGAAAACACGTGGGACTTGTTTGAGGTTTGGCGTCTGCGAAGATGCCACTAGCACAATTAAAGGTTAACCCTCAGATGGACGCTACGGTACTCGGTGCCATGATATGATATTCATAAATTTTAAACCGTGGCTACAGTTCCATTTATACATATATGATAGTATAGCTTATTGTTAGTGAAATGGCCAAAATATTTCTACACATTGCGAAAAATAAAGCACAATGAAGGGACACAGGAGAGCAACAAAATCGGTAATTCAATTTTGATTGACATTAAATTATTTCATCGATGACCGGGTGAACGATTTTATCGGCTTCGTCAGGTAGACTGGCCGTCGTGTACGTACAGTAGAGAATTATGCAAGTAAAAAATAACGAAGCAAGGAATAACGAACATTCGTATTTGTTTACACGAATAGTACGAACGCGCATTTTCGTCCTGCGATTCGAGAACTCACAAGGCCCCCGTACAATTGCATCTACACTCAACAAAGCAAACGGAAACGTTTTTACGTTCAGTAGCAAATCTCATCGGGGATTTCACAAATTTCTTTCGCTTTCCAATCACTCACTGGCGTGTAACGAGAACGCAGAGGGCATGGATTGAAAAATTGTACAAAGAAGAATGGAAAAAAATTCTGCGATGAAACAAGACTCGAACAAACGTTAATTGTGCAAATAGAAATGTTTAACGCCCCTCTCTATTGAAGCGAAAGCGAGAAATGAATTGTATTAAATCGAAGAAGTGTCGTTGAAAACCGAAAGATCACTGCTACTCGGATGAACTTATTCTAATAAGGTGACATTAATGTCCAATAAATGCATTTAGTATCTCACGAGCATTGGATTACACGAGGGCGTAACCGATCCTGAGAGAAAATCCGATATTACAAAAATTATTTCTTCCCATCTTTTCTCCTCGCCGAGTGGAGATTGGCGTGCCTTTACGAGGAGTAACGCCAACGCTTGGTAATATAATATCGATGTAAAAGATAGGAATAAAATTGATAAGCCTTATTCCTCGAGCAAGGAGCGTCCAGGGTACTATCCCTTCGTTCCACCGGACCGCGTTGTGCACCGCCAGAGTTGGTAGGAAGAAATTAAATTTCGTCGAGGGTACTCGAGCAGATTCCCCAAAGTGGCGAGAAAGATATCCATTAACTCTTCACTTCCACGCGGGCGCGTTTACTCTGACGCACACATAAACGGATGAGGAGGGGATGCTTGCAGAAGAAGGTTACTTTAGGCACCTTCGCCTTGTTTACTTCTTACTTTTTCTCGTAACTTGTGCAAACCAATATTAAGAGACCATCGATTGACCTACCTCTTCAAGTTTCTGTATGTACAACTTCGGGCATCCGTCCCTTTCGTTTAATTCGTCAGTCCTTGATTATAAGCTATTTTCGTCGTACAGCGGATTATGAAACCCGCTTAGAGAGGAAATAATCGGCGATAAAACGGTGCTAGCAAAATTAGTTTTTTCCGATTTCAAATGGAAAGATTGCTCCAATTTCCTCAAGCTCCGTTGATTCTTGAAGCAGAGCTGCTCGTGCTTTTAAACTGTTTGCATGGAACATTTACTACCTTAATTAGAAAACGATTACTCATCGCTCTTCGCATATTTTTTTCGTTTGCCCTTCTTTCTCGCCAAGTAGATTCTATTTATTTCGATCCTTCCCAGTTCTATCGCGCCTCCAGATATAGCCCGAAATTTTACAAAAGACAAATTTCAGATAACATCGCGGAAAGAATAAAAAGCGATGCATTACAACTTCTCCTTAAAGCTCTCTCCCCCTCTCTCTCTCTCCCTCTCTCTCTAAAAAACCTTCTTTTTCGCGTTTATTGTAAATTTATGTCACTCGTTCTGTAGTTGATCGTGCAAGTATTCTATTCAAGTGTTTTCGTCCTCCCTCATACATCGAGTATCCTTTCTCTTGGTCAACAAAGACTTATGGAGATTCGGTAAAAAATTCGTAGGAAAATCCGAGGAAAAGCAAAATTAGAACACGGTGATTCGCGCTCCGACTCCTTTAATTTCAGTGAGCGCCGTTAACGAGCTCCACGAGCACCCCTCAAAGCACCCCCCGTCGCCACGTCCCTGCAGTGGTTTTTCTTTCCTCCTTGGCCTCGATCTTTCGACCAAGAGCTCGCAGTGGAATGCGTGTCTCATGACACTTCGAACCACTGCACTGTCCTCCACGTTTCAGGAATCGATAAAGATCTACTTCGTAACGCTACTTTGATGTTAGCTTTACCATAGTGTTGTTGATTGCAAAAAAAAACTATTACGTTTTACAAAATACTAATAATCCCCTTCATAACTCATATGGATAATATCGAGCTTTGAAGTATTTAATAAGAGAATTAAATCACGGAATTTTCCAATATAGCTTCGCACAAGTTATTTATACGTTTCCTCATTCATATCCGTTGAGTATTGAAATATCCATAATTTCAATTTAGTGGAAAAAAAATTCCACGAGAAATTCACAATGAATTATCCACTCTACTGATAGTATCGACAAGGTAGGTGCTATCCTTTCTGCCATATATTCTACTCTCATTATCCGCTTTAATGCGGTCGATTCGAGGCGCACGAATACAGAGCGGATTACTTCAAGCTCTCTTGTGTGCGTCAGCACGTGGATCAACTTCAGCCCGCTTGTCTCGTGTATTACGTACGTATATTATATATTCATGTACGTGCATACATAAATGTAGTTGTTTATCCTTCTCTCGAGTACCAGATTAAGTCATTAATTGAAGTAGTAATTGATATGGTCATTTTCTTGGAGATGCTTAAAGTCTTCGAACGTACTTCGTCATTTTTAAGGGTCTTGACGTGCACGAGAGTGACGGATGAAGGGAAATGTGCTATTTGTAAACATTTACATTTTTTGTAACGGAACCTCTATTTTCTGTTCATTTTGCCTCTTATTAACAATTAAGAAAGCTGGATGTCATCTAAGAGGATTAACTTTATCGCCATTAAGATAGTACTTTAGTGCTACGAGCAGTGCACAGCAATGGAAGAATACTTGGAATTGTTTCGACCAAATTCACGATTTCGCGTTATTACTATTCGCGTGGACTTCCTGGTTACAATGCATTTAATTCTGCTACCCTTCGTCCGCATGTTGACCAGTATTTTCCAGATTTGCGAAATACACCAGGTATACCTACATGTATTTCAGCTAAAGTAACAGAAATTCAAATCTCTAATGGTTTGGCTAACGGCTACTTTGTAACCGCGGATTACAAGCAAGAGCATCCATTTATCTTGCCAGACAATCAGATTCTCCTTGCACTGTGAACAATCTTGCGTGGTAATGGATTGATCACCCTGACCACCGAGTAGTGCCCACCGACATGATTCACCATCACTAATCCGATTAAACTATCTACAAAGAAGTAGTACGCTTACCGTCTCTATCATTCGTATGCTGATATTAATTTGGTTTGAATTCCTTTAATATTTCCCTAAAATTTCTGCTTGTCTCCTACCGTCGACCTTCAGATCCCCTATCTCCGTAGTATTTCTATTAAAACTTCAAACATAGAATAAGAAAAGCTCCTTGAAAAAGTATTTTGGGCCAGAAAATTCTGCAGAGGCAATTTTGAAAATCCCCTTCGTCGGCTTTCACGTCCATACCATTAATTTCCTTTTGACCTTTATATGCACCTTCGGACCTCTCAAAGATACTGTCGAGGGAGGTCCGCAGTGGCTATCAGAGACGATATTGTCCTCCGACCGGAGACACGATCACCTTAGCTGCAACGATCGACTGTGCGGTCGCTGCAATTGCGTCTAGTATCCTGTCATCCCCAAACACAAATATATGGTGCCAGCAGGCCAAATTCGCACATCCACGATATAGCCGTGTGTCGGCGAAGGACGAGACGACGAAGGATACCTATATTCTATTATATAGAGAGCGGAAATCGAGAATACGATAACTTCTCGAACCTCTTCGCATCTCCTTGTACCCTCGAACTTGAACTCCTCGAAAAAGGTCAGAAAAGGATCCAACAGACGATATTGTGTATCGTTACAACCCTACACCATTACTTTTGTCCTCTTCTACTTCCCCTTCTTCCTTTCGCCTTGGTCTTCCTACTTTCAATTAGTTCCATGTAATCAACTATGCATAAGGTATGATTCAATTTAAGCAATATAAATATATTTCTTCGAAGTCCACTGAGACAGATTTTCGAAATTACTTGCAAGTAATTTTCTCGAAAAAAAAGCCTCGTTTACAGAGCTGCTTTTATTTATAGTATATCATTTTTTATTATTAGAAGAATTTGTTAAAAATCTCCGCCTGAAGGTTCAATTTCTACGTTATCAGAATGGTGACGGCGACTAAAGCATCTCAGCACGGAGTCAATTTAATTCTTACGCTGCCACTGACAGACACTTCTTTCCTTCCTACGATTCTCGTGGGCGCTATTAATATCTGTAGGTCCTGCGTAAGCTTGCGTGTACGCTTCTCAATAGAAGTTGACGCCTTTAAGACGCAGGGCACGACAATTCCACTGCAAGCGTGTAGAAATTGAACGATGGAAATCACGAGTGCGGGAATCGACTCGGGATACGATGGAGATGTCTGCTCGCTGCCAGTAGAATAGGTCGATGCATGCGGAGACCGCTACCGCCGCGCCAACGCTGACGCAATCGTACGCGAATTCAATTTCGCTCATTTCTCTGGAAATACTCTGTCAGTAAAATGCACGTCCGAGGAAGCCGAAGGCGCGCGTTTAATATTTGCCCCAAGGTTTGAGAGAAAATCATTCTTGTCATTTACCGTGGGTACGTGCATGAACGCGTGTGCTTCTGTACAATGTAATTAGTACATCTATTAATACATTTCCATTTTGCCAGCTCTTTCTCGACTTCGCAAGTCAGACTTTTATCTAGCCATTACACGTATGTTTTCTCTCTGTCCCTTCTCTCTCCTTTTTCTCTTCGACTTTTCCATATACATGTACAAAACGCCGAATGTTTCGACAACTAAATAGAAACGAAAGCTCTGCGCTCGGCGTAATTGAATCGGTCCAACGGCGAATGGTACAACGACGCAGTCGTTATTCCCCTTTTTTAACGAGTTCCTTTGGGAAGAGTGGAAGACCAATCCCATTACGCGAAAGTGTCGAACCGTCGCGGCGACTCGATAATGAAACGAGAGATTAGTCGACGGAGATTCGTTTCGATGCGATAAATTGCTCTGATCATTCAAGCGTGATCTCTCTTCGGCGAACGAGATTCATTGGAATTAGCCGGGCGAAGAGCAGTTATTAAGTCGCATTAAACGGTCCAGCAATGAATTGATTTAATTCGTGAACGGGTCCTAGATTAAAATGGAAGAAAACCGTTGAATAACATCACATTGACAGATTTACAAGTGGATATTGTGCAACAGATACTTTTTCTATAATATGGCCGATTATTCATATGTATACTGTATATTAGCACAGTAAATACGAGATACTATACTGAGAGAAAACTATATGATATATCTAACTATAATGGCATAATAACAAAATTATAGTTGGAAATATCATAATTATGGTAGATGTTACCATGATGTTGGTAATAATTACTATATTATGTTTTCACCCAAAATTATGGTTATTTCAACTAAAAATATAATATGGTTGAAAATATATAATGGTAAGAAAAGTAACTATTTTATATAGTTAATATTACTAGAATATTTCATACATAGTGATAGACCTAACTATATTCACATAGCTCATTTTACTATACATATAGTAACAAGAAGAAAGGTAACAGTTAATAATATAACCATTTGTACAAATCGTACATTCTACTATATTTTGTATCGTTAAGTGAACTATAAAAATATTCTAGGATTCACTTTAACGATGAAAATGTTTACTTAAAGAGCGAATAACGTACAGACGCTCATACTTTCGTTGCACATTTACATTTACATTCGCCGTCGCGTTGCCCGTAAAATGTGAAAAATAAAGAACCAATGAACTCCGCCAATCTAAATTTCAATAAGTTCTACCAAAGGCGAATGGTTTCTCTATCGGATTTCGGTATGATCAATATATACACGGGCTTCACGGCACAAACGTTCCATTTGCAAGTGAAATCGCTCGTAAATGGCGACTCAACGATCAATAAGCAGCTCGAGTGATTTCAATCAATTAACAACAGCGAAGTGCCTTCAAGACACCGGAGAATACATCGCATTCTATTCAGCGATGGTTCTCATAATTTGAAAGAAGGTCGTGAAGAGATTTGACCTATTGACTAAAGAATAAATTATTCCTTTGATCGGTATCCCGAACCCAATAAATTCTTAATGCTTTCTTCGTTTACTGAGGCTTTCACCGGTAATGTTATATAACAATTACGAGATTGAACACGCGACACCGGCGGGGTTAGGGTTGGGAAATTTTCGACTTTTGGCCTAATTTCCTTCTACTTGAATACTACGCACGAAGCAAAACCACTTTGTAATGACGAGTTCGCGCTCTCACGAAATTACTCGAGCAACTCAAACGCCATCACTAGATCAGAGGAGGATAATTCTTCATCGTAACATAAAAACTGTGTAAATTACCTCACCAATGATTTATAGCGTTCAAACGCAGAGAAGAACGGAATACATAATGCATAAACTTGAAAGCGCAAGGCTCTAGTATTCTATTAAACTGATTAACTCACCAATCATGAAGGTGTTTGTTTAACGGATCTTCCCTCTCTACCCTTTGGACCATCGCCTACTTTTATCTTGTAAAATCGATAATGAGGATGCAAAAATTCATGGGGAAGATCTATCAACTTGCCAGCAACACTTTCCAATCATCGCGCTAGAATTGTGCAAGGCAGTCGCGTTTTGCGAAGGTATTGAAACGAAAATGGAAAATGGAGAATCGTGGAGCTTGGCGAGCGGCGTAATGCGACATAAACTTAAATGAAAATCGTTGAGCACGCTCTGGCGCCAGCGAGACGGAAAATTCGTCGACACTCAGCTGGCAAAGAGAAATAAGTGGACAAGGGGATGCGTTGAAAAGGGAAAACGAGGAGAAGACGGAATAGGAGAAAGCGGACAAGACGTGGTTGTCGCGAATTTTTCGTCTGTCCCTTCGATGGGCCAGAAAAATTGAAAATATTGACGAAACTCATACGGCGGTTAGAAGGTTTGAATCGGAAGTGTCGAGTGAGGTAACTGTATACAAAACGAATCCTTTATTCCATTATCAGTTGCTATCGATTATTATGCGTTACTAAGCATCCCACGCGTGCTCTGATTTCACACAAACAGGGTGGTAGCTTCGCTACTAGCACAAAGAGTAAAATTCATCGTATCACGGTGCAGCATGTACGTGAACAATGTTCTCGGAAACTAAGTTTCGAATGCATTCGCGTCAGAACTCAATAGAGCATTCAGTATTCTCGCTTTCGTCATCGTTCCATTGTCACGTGCTACGCCTTATTATAAAACAGTTGAGGGGGGAAATAAAGATTTTACTAAATCGGGATGATGCGTGAAATCCTTGTACTTTAAGAGAATAGCCCATACGTTCCAGTAAAATTTTACCAAATTCATTGAAAAGCGAAAATTTTCATTCTGACAAGACGCTTCGGGGTCTTTCCAGAAACAACCACGTAAGTCAACCGCAAAACTATACGATCTATGGTACACCTTTCAAACACAATAAGGATTCTGAGAGGACGCAGAACGAAACAATACCAGTCATATTGCATTTCGGTAAACCGTTTTCTCTAAACATTTTTGTTGGCCCTCGCTGCTATTGTTACCGGTCGTCTAAAAACATAAGATGAGCGGAAAACAACGATCGCCGACTACTAAGACGACCTGGCCCCATTCCGCGTTAACCAGCAGACACGCGCGTGCCCATAATACTCAATGGCGGCGGAATTTAATTTTACGGAGACGCAATTTGGGACATTTTGGCGACGCTTTGCTTTACAACGTTCAACCTTGCGTTTCACATTGCACCTAAGTCACCCCCTTTCCAGCAACACAGTATCCTATGCTTCTACACCTTTCATCTCCTCCTACCCCTCTGCACTTCTCCCTTCACTGCCTGTGTCTAGTTTGCATGGAGCTCTTGCTCCTTCATCGTTGTCGCGGTACGCTCACAAGGCACTCTTTCTCGTTCAGTTATTGACCTACCGAGTTTTACCCGGCCTGAAATTGACGACGACGACGACGGTAGTGGGCTCTCTTCGATTTCCTCAACTATGAAGCTAGAGAACGTGAGTACCGACGCATGGTTTCTGTCGACGTGACCGTGGATGGGGTGCTTGAGAAATCAGAGGAAAGAAGGAGAGGGAAGGAGGAAGCGAGAGAGAGAGAGAGAGAGAGAGAGATGTCTAGGCTAGAGATGGGGATAAGGAAGTCGGTAGATGGTCATACCACTGCCTCTGGAAAGCCGAGAACTATGCCAATATCGAGAGGGTGAGCGACCTCAGAAGAGGAGGAAAAAGAAGTGGTCGGAGGAGATCTCGGCGGACGAGACGGAGGAAAAGCTTCGGTTTTACCGCGACCGGCGTGCCTTCGAGAGATCGAGACGCGACGTAATGCGATGCTCCGCGACACGTTTACGAAGAAAGAAATATTTTTCCCTTGCCTCTTAGTTCTCTCCGTTTCGGCACTTCACAGCTCGTCGCTTTTTACTCGTGACCGCGGAGAACGATACAATGATACAATAAAAAATTCTCGGACAATCAGGGCAACGGTCAATGTTCCAACAGCTCTGACAATTCCACCCAAGTGAATTTTGTGAAAAAGTGAGCGCTTAAGAAACTGATTTTTCACAATTGACGAAAGCCCATATAATTTCCAACATTGCTTAAAAGAAACTCAAATAAGAAAATATTACGCCAGAATTTTTGAATCGATTCTCCGCTAGAAAGGAATGAGTAAAAAACTGTGGATTGGCGAGAAGTTCATATGGTCGTTGATGATACGTCCTACATTTGAAGCAAAAAAACACGCTTCCATTTTTACGCGAGGGCGCGAATGAAGGGCGGAAAAATGGAATTTTTTGTTGCTGCGAATTGAAAGAGAAAAAGGTAAACAGAGAACGGGAGAGAGGCAGACAGAGCGAATGTCATTCCCCAAGCTGATGGGCTTCCAAATCCAATAACCATCTCTAGTTTCCAGAGGATGGACGTAAATGCTCGGTCATGGTTGAACGAGCCTTTCACGATGCATATAATGCACATTCTCTAACGATGCCGAATGTAATCGCGGTGGCTTTTCTCAAGGTTTATCGTGGCATTGCAAGATACGCACCATCGTCCATATATCAGCTCGGTCACAATTCCTTCTTTGTTCCTCGTTTTCCTATTTTCTTCATCGATGTTTCTTTCTCTTTCCACCTGCACCATCTTCCTTTTATTTACCTTTTGTCGGGTTTACAATAGTAATGAATCACAAATGTGGCACACGCTTGCAACAATCCCGGCATTATTTTAAACGTGAGCCATATTTATAGCTCATTGCTAATATAAATCCGACATTATTTGCTTGTCACGTCTATTCATCTGTCCATTTTCCTCTCACCTACCTTTCTACTTCCTTTTATATTCTTCTCCCGATACTTTGAAACCTTGCTTCTTCGCGCGTCACACAAGGCACACGTAAGCTTTTAGCTTAATGAGAGAGATGGGATCGTTAAAATTTTCTCCCAGCGCCGATTTAAGTGCGCCCATGGAATTGCTTGTGCGAGGATAAGAAGGACGACATAAAGCCTTAGACCTTAGAAGCTTTCGACAGCTACCCTGAGCGGTTGGTTACGAGTTGAGAAAACGATCGACCGATAGAACGAGTCTCCTTCGATTGAGCGAGACGATTCCCATCGGGAATGGATTTCCTTGTTTACCCGTTTATCGTATACTTACTTGTTTATTTTACGAATGGTCTGCTTTAGCGCCGGAAAGTCGGGTCTGTCAGCGGCGTCCTGCGCCCAACACCGTCTCATGAGGGTGGTCACCTGTTTGCGAGAATTTTATTTTATTTTTTGTGAACCTTGCGCTCAACAAAATGATTAATACTAGATTTACCGAAATCAGTCAATTTGACTGGTTCAAATGGGAAATAGTGTTTATAAAAAATGTTCGGTATATCTAGTGTTAATATACATTAAGAACCGATTTCAAGTAAAAAAAACACGTACTATTGAATTAAAGTGTATCACATCGGAACTGGTTGATCTATTCTTTAAAAAAAAAAAAAAAAACTGGATATTAACGCAACACACAAAGGTTACAAATAACTCAGGGTTTATTTTAGTTAGAACTTTGCATACTTATCGAGACTGCTATGCAAAGATGGTGATAGAGGGACAAATGAAAGGGAACAAAAATAAACCACGGAGGTAGATAGTCACATATGCTGGTAGTGTAAAGTTTACTAAAGAGCAGTCGGGGAATTATTTTCGTTCGGCTTACCTCCTCTTCAACGGAAGTTTCGTCGATGACTGGCCTCAAAGGTGAACCGCCACCTCTTCTCACGCTCTCTATAATTTCTGAAAGAAGGTAAAAGTTTCTTGATGTAGAACGAATCTTTGATGGTATCTAGCCAGGAGCACTGACTCGAAATTTTGCTGTGGACATGCAGTTTTAAATACTAATTGTCATTTAAAGTTGTTCAATACTTTATGGAATTTACTTATTTTCTAACACAATCCAAGTAGCTAAGAAAGATTTATAATTTTTCTTTGCTGAAACATACAACTCTGCCGCAAATTGTCAAATTCGTATTCCATACACCATCCGTCAGATTGGTGCCTATCGAAAATTTACGAATAAAACGATTATTCAGTCACACGATATACTCCGAAATGCAATACTAACGGGTTTCCTATTGGCGGTCAAAATAATAAATTAACGGCGAAAGCGGAGTGCCTGAAAATCACATAATCCTCCACCCGACATCAGTGTTGGCTTTCCCGCGGATTATATTAATTGGAACAGATACATATGCAAGAAAAACGTGCTTGTACGCTTCCGATTGTTACATCATCGATGCGAGCTTGCTATTTTGCGTGCAGTGATTTCGAAATATTTGCGCCTTTCGAAGAATTTTAATACAAAATTTAACATTCGTTGTTACGCGGTCATGTCGCATAATTGTGAAATAAATCTATTTTTGTAACAATGGCGGAAATGAAAAAAAGAGAACATGGAAAAGTGTGTAGAGAAAGAGGAAGAAAGCAGGGTGAATTGCAAGACTAGGGCAATTTGTTTCGTATGACGCACTATAGCGCAGGCGACTGTTCTTGACGCTCGATGCAGTGGAACAAATCAACTGTTCCTTCGCCTGAAGTCCGAAACGTGTAGTTTTATTTAACTTACAACTGGCAGCTGTGACCGTCGTAAACACAGATTTATAGGTTTGTTAAGTATTAAGAGTATTAAGAGTACTAACAAAAAATCACAGGTACAGCTCTTTTAAAAAATACATAGATTTCCTGCATACTCGTAAATAAACGAATTTATACTTCCTACTAAAAAAGCACTTTTCTTTCCTTTCTAAAGACATCCATTTTGCTTATGATCCAGCGAAACGTGTATTTTACATGCACTGATTTTATTTCAAGTGTATTGATTCACGGTAGCCTGTACTAGATTTTGCACCTATAATTATATTTTTACTACATCCAAAAAACTATTTGATGCGAGACGTGACTCCAATCTAGTTCACCTAGTAAGCGATATCCAAACAGAAAGTTTCTCTCAAACGTTTGCCATTGATTGCCGCTCAAAAGGTGGACTGCAAAGCAAGCCTGACGACAAGTACTCCAATTCCCGGAACTTCGACCTTTAATGGCAAAGACGCAAGCTTTGAGCGCATACACTACCGCAAGTAGTCGTCGCAACTATTTCATCGTTCAAACTTATTTGTGGCATGACTCTCTATAGCACTTTCTTCCATATGGCATACAAATTCATATGCCCAAATAAACTTTAGGCGATAGAGCGAAATAAGTAAATAAGGGGTAAATAAATAGTCACATTTATCGTTAGAAAAAAACTCGTACTACGAATTAACTGTGTATTCGCTTTCGATGTATGAAATGTCGGGCTCGGAGTGAAAGCCACTTCGTGAACGATCGCGTAATTCTGTAATGCATTTGGCAGCCCTTCTCATCGAGCGAGAAGATAATCGAATATCAGTCATTACCAGGTGATATTCGCAATTAGCGCGAGCGTTCGTTACGCTTGTAAACGCTCGCTCCTTGACCCAGTGGAAAGTATAGTTGGTTGGGAGCAGACCCGAGGTATGGCGAGTGAAGGAAATATCCACTATCGGCGGTGCAATAAGCGAGGTTACTACTGGCAGAGTAGATACTTCGGAGAGCTTTGAAACTCGAAGATTTCCAAATTAAGCGCACGTATTTTTGTTTCGCAATTTTTGTGTGATAATATGCTTATGTTTAAAATGCCAAGTGCATGTGGTACAAATATCGTTAGCAGTGTCCCTGAAATGTATTGATATCTGCTATTAAAACATGTATCGTATTCGCTGTAATATACCGAGAGATGTATTATTTAATAATACAATCTTTTTAAGTGTGCTTATTTTTCATGTATCGCATAAAACTCGATAAATCGCGCTGACAATGATTCCTTATCGTTCAGCAGGATAATCGCATATCAGTTATGCAACGTACCCAACTATTCCAGACTGTCGCGAGCGCTAGTGATCATTTCACTCTCGACCCAATAGAAGTTACCTGCATATGAATCGCCTGGCGAACAAAGGGGACCCGTCCACTTCTGTCCGCTCGACGACGAAAGTTACTACCGGCATAGTTGCTCCACTCAGTCGCTAGTAACAGTGGTTGCGTGAAAATGTGTGTCACTCCCTAATGCTGGAGTTCAGGATGCGCGACCCTGAGTGAGGTCGATAATAAAAAAAAGGGAGAGCCTTTCGTGAAGGCAGAGTAACCATTAATGGATTACGTGCTAATTTATTAACTGTTCAAGCAGTGAATAATTTAAAACACGGAATTTCAGCATCGACTACTTTAATTTAATATTCATCTCGGCTTAGAATGCTTTATAAGTAAACCATCCGCGCGTGATCCCCATTCGACAAATCTCTACATTAGCACTAATTGAACCCCGTTACCAGCAGACAACATCGCTTATCATAAAAACTCTTTATTTTCACAATGCGGAATCTCCATTAATCTTTCGTAACAGAAAAATGAGACGAGCACGTAACCGGCGAGTGATAAGCTTGAATTATTTCCCAACGGTATAAATTATGTGCGGGGACAATTGCGTCCAACAGCACGGAGGAATTTTGTTAAAGCGAATAGCAGAGGGACTCGTATCCGTGACCTGACAAGAATTTTCGCTGCGACCGCGAGTATTTTAACCGGCAAATCTAGAAGTTCCCTCTAGATTGAAAGTTCGCTTCGAGCGTGTCGACAATACTCACGAAGGATACTTTCGTTTCGCTCCGTAGTGGAATAGCTACTAGTGGCACGCACAGTGGGGGTCCCGCAAGCACGAAAGTCTCCTTCCACCTTCTTCCTTTCCACGCATTCTCTCCACTCGAAAAGTTCGCGTAATTACAGCACGGACGCTCGGGCGCACACTCGGTTCGCGAACTCTCATTATCGCTTGCCGCTCGATTTACCAGTCGGACTATACTGTGAAGCTTCTACTTCTCCGTGTATTTTCGCGCGCTTGATAGAACAGTCGATGTCATTGAAATTGTATTGGCCCAGGAACAATGCTTTCTACCGTGAAGAGAAAACGAGTATAACTGACAGTATCGTTCGTAAAGTCAAAACTCCAACAGAATGACTTTACACTTTTCTAAAACTCTCTTACGAGGGACGTGGATATGAGCATTGAAGCTGGACTAATTGAGCATGCGATTAATATCGCTTTATTATATTAAAATCAGGATCCGTAGATAGTTAAGCCAATTATGTGCCTTACTTTAATAATTTCGCCCAATGTCCTCACCGCCGTACAAAAGGTCACTTTAATACTTAACCCCGCACGAAATCGACCAGTGACACACGCGAAACGACAGTGCCGTGTGTCCCAACGACACAGGCGAAAAGTCACAGGTAAACAATTTCGGACCCCATTACCCCAACCCAACGGTAATATTTTATCTAATCCTATCAAATTTTCTATCTAATCCTATCTAATTTTCTATGTAAGTCTATTTAATCCTTTGCGCTTGCGACGTTCTGATATGACGTTCGTTGAACTTATAGTACGTGATATTGGACGCCGACATACGCTCAATAAGACTATATTGTCGCGAGTCAACATTGTGAAGTGAAAGCTGTTCTATCGGTACTCTGTCTTTGTCGTTCCAATTTCCTCTTTTGCGCCTTCTCTTCCTTTCGGTACATTTAGAACGAGCCCTCGCGATCCACCGGTCTCTTTTTTTCCCCGAGTTCTCTTCAATTTAACCATCCTCACGAGCCACCATGGGCGCGTTTACCTCGTTCGCCACTTCGTCTATCCTACTTTTTTCTTTCCACCATAAATGACAAATGTCAGCACGAAGCGATTTGACGCTTCAAAAATCTCCGGGGAAATACGCGCATCGACAGACTTCTGATTTCGATTGACAGACGTTCGGTCGTTTCGAGTGCGCTGGGAATTTCGTCAAGAGATTCTCTCGTTCCTGTCAACGGTAAATAGTTAATGGTTCGACGTATTTTACCGATACCATTAACGTCCGTCTACTGGCTCCGGGATAATGGAAAAACAGCTGACCGCTCCGTTTATTCGTGTTGTCGACGGTTTGGGTTCGGCCGGTGCATTTCGGTACTAAGGGAATTACAAGGAACATCGGAACGAATTGAAATTAATTAACGAACTACAGCAACCGCGGTGGCCATAAACTGCAAATGCGAATATGCAAGGAGTACATTTCAACGGGCACCGTATTTTCCTGTATTAAAACGAGGAACTCTTTGAAGCACAGGATTTTATGAAAGAAAGTCATGTTGCAATATTAAAACTTATAAGTGGGTGATATCTCAAAGAGTTAAAGCATTCGACACCGGCCCTTATGGAACATCGAATTGAAAAACTGGGAAGAGTAATATTAGATCGTGTAAAATTTGCAAAGTGCGTGGAAATGATACCTGATGGATTTGAATCTGTACGTCATCGAGAGCTGGTCGAAGGATGCATTGGATCCAATTACAAGTAAAGGGTGACGATCGACAAGCTGAGTTTATCGTTTGATCAATTCGCCACGTGGGAGTTAATCTTAAGGTTTAGTATAACGAGGTGAGCGTGTGCTGCTTCGCTTCACTTTGCCTCCGTCACTCCCCTCGCATAATTCTAACGTTAGTCCCGTGGATATCGTTCTACTCGGGGGAGCCGTTCCATGCTAGAGACTTGGCCTAACTTTTCCTTTCTTCTACTCTAACTTCAACCCTTTGGTGGTTAGCGAATAGCTTCGCGAGCACTACCGCCGCTCCAACAGACCTCTTCTCAGTACTCAAATGAGGACTTTAGGCAAATGAAGTTCAAAAATTGATAGTTATTTACAAATAAATCCAGTCATTTCTTTTAGACGAAGTATCGCATGCGGTGTGTATTGTTTGTGAGAAATCCGATGTTCTTTCTCCACATGCTAAGACAGACGACACTTTGTTCAATATTAAAAATAAAACCGACTTCAAATTAAAAGAGATTAAAAATATTCACAAAAAAAAGTTGTGGATTTAATGTCATTTAGTTAACAAGATATAATTCTTTTTATGTCTGCGCCAAATTTAAGTAAAGAATGACGTGAACAACTTTATACAAACGAGATTAACAATAACATAAAATTGTCAACGCAACTTTTTACTTCAATGCGCCACACATGCGTACCTTTGTATACTTTATAAATCAAGCGGCCGATCAATCTCCCGGTTATCTATTTTCGGACGAACCATAAATTATCCAATGAATATTATATCGCAATTATCGTTACTCATATGTGCGTAGAAATTATTGATTGTGTGTGACGGAGAGATGAGAAAAAGAATGCGACAAAGAACAATCGGAAAACGAACGCTCACGTGCCGGGGGATGTGTACGAGCGCATGGAGTACATGTTATCGCATCGTTGTCAAGAAACGTTATTCCTTGCATTATTTCGCATTTTCGTTAAAACACACAAATATACGATCGAGCTAAACGTATTTGAGATAAATCTCAGAAACAAGTGAGTATATAACTTTTACTAACTTAACTTTTGCGAGATCGATGGACCCAACATCTGTGAAAAGCACAGATTCAAGTTTTCCTCACTGCACAAATCACGCCGTTCATAGACACTGAATCGAATCGAAAAATGCACCTCGATGCTTCTTGTAAGCCGTACTACTAAACTTTAATTCGGCGTATGGGACACGAGGTATCAAACACGCGAGTTGTCTCGGATTGAAACATGTAGCAGAGCACGCTGCTCACAGGCTAGTACCGAAGAAAGCCGAACATTCCTGATTAGCGCCGGCGTGCCCGTTCGTCGCATCAGAGGTAAACAAATACAAGTTCTATTATTTTCGTGGAAATCATTCAGTACGTTCGATACTTTCGTAGGCACGTGAACGAAGTATCTCGTTTTTCAACGCCCTACGCTAAGGGACATTCATTCAATCACTTTATACTTGTACAAAGTGAGTGAGAGGACCATTGCTATGAAACCAACAGTGAATATTTGTGTAAATACATATGTTACGTAATGGTCAGTGAACATAATACAATTGCAATTAAAATAGTATTCACTTTTATGTCCTCTGGGACCGTCCATCTCGTTCTCGGTACGTACGGGCGTTTACGTTGTTAATGGGTGCAGATTGTTATGGTTGATATTCGATTTCGTAATTTACAGATATTATCACACAGCGAGCAATTTGGAAAAACGAAAGGACAGTCGTTAGCTGTCACTACATTTGTGCAATTTGATAAAGGGCGCCGATTTACAATCAGCGTAACGGTGAGAGAATTACACATTATTTAAGTACTTACATTGTATTTTTTTTAAAATACTTCGTGTATTGAAACAAATTTTTATTCTGACAATGGACATAGATAATTTTCCCTCCATTTTGTCAACTCGTATCTATTTGCAATGATCAAAAAATCGATTTTTCCGACCACAAAAGTGCATGTAAGCCCACAAGTTAGTGGACGGAAGCGGGCATAAGACGCGACAAAATGTCCCGCGTAACGTGTGTCCGTCGCGTCGCGCACAAACAATTCCTCATTGAACGAGCATACTACTCGCCCCCGTAACTTCGCCCTCGTTTGGGGACTTCGTATCTCTCGAAATTGAATGTCAAACTTTACCCGATGTCGACGTCGGCGTCATTACGAATCTCTCAACTTTGTCCTTCTCCATCTGAAATTTACGCGCGACTCTCGTACAATTGTTCCTTTCGTAAGTTGACGCCGATCACGCAACACCCTCGACTTTACAAAATAGAGGGTGACGGACGAATTTGCACGGCGGGGGTTTGAATTTGCGGATTCCATATAATTGTGGCTCTTTGAGACCAATAGAGAAGGAGGATACTCCGTAATGGAGCTTTACAAATTGAGCCAAATAACAGGAATCAGATATTTCGAAGAAACTTATTATTTTTTATATGCGACGGTGATTCTTTAACCACTTAGAGAAACATAGTTACACGGAAACGCGCATAAAACTGCCACGTATTATTTGCTAAAATAAAAATTATACGAATATTCGTTTCAACGCAAAGCTATTTGAAAGATCATTTGCATTTACCGCTTCGTGGACAGTAACGCATGAATTTCGAAGAATCTTGAAACGAATCGGCTGTTTAAACATCTATTATAAGACCGAAATTGCAATTAGCTTTTCGCAGCTAAATATAAAAAAAAAAAAATAATAAATAAATCTTCTAGTCTTATTCGATTCTAGACATCCACGACACTCATTGGTGGCAAGGTTCTTTGAAGTAAGACACATTTTAAAAATTTCCACAGCTTGTTACGTCAGGAAATGTCATGGCCGTATAGGACCAGGGACATCAAGACTAGAAATGTTCGATAACACTGGTCTCCATAAAAGATTCATAGGACATGTTCTTTTATAGGGGCCATTTGTTTTTCCGTTGAAATTACTGCTCCGTTTGGACGTGCTCGAGACACAAGTAATAGTAGCACCGCGTGTCGAGAAAAGCATCAGTTTTATGTTAGGATGGCCTATGCTATACTCAAAATAACGACCGGTCTTATTAAATTCTTCCACAAAGCTGCTGCAATGTTACGGCAATGAAAGTAGCGGTTTACTACGTTGAAATGTAAAAGGGTTAGACAAACAGAATTATCTTCTTTCCTTGGAAGTAACTCGCCTCCGTGTTCAAATAATTTCGCTCGAGAAAACACCGTAGGAATTTTAAACTCCTTGGCACCCGACAGCACACGCTCTTTGGAAATTCGACGAGAGCTTCGCATTCATGTGCGATTAACGTGTGAGCGATGTTTGTGTATAGTGCAGAGAACATCCATACATTGCGTGAAATTCCCGACGTTTGTATTCCGTTGAATGCAAATGCCAAATCATTTGTCCCGAAATATGATGCGCATTTCCTTTGAACCGTTAAAATGTACTTTCATCATACCACGCGACTATTCCTTTCATGTGCGGACCAGGGCAATTATTACCAGTGAAAGAGATTACTTATTTGGAGAACCTTTAATGATGACTATGATACGTCATGTCCGGATCTCACGGTTACATACGAATACTTAAAAATGTTAAACATGTAAATGTGAGTTTATTACAAGTAACTCATCGCGTTTCTACGACATGTATAAATATCGAAAATGAGTCACAAATGTATAAGTCCCCTCTAGTTAATGTGTTGACGTACATGGTACTGTTTCAAGAAAACTGACATTAGGTTTTGGAAATGATTACATTAATATACATTTATATAGTGTAGATTATAATATATATTTCATACGTTTGCATACCTTTTTCATAAATGACAATTTTATACTTTTTGTTAAATTAATTCGTTGCTTCTTAATAAAAGTAATATCAACAGAATCTTAGTACAGAATATATTGCTGCCAATAAGTACACTATGGTGTTACGTTTTTAAAAAAGTAGCATTGATGTCAATTTTTTAACCAAGTGGAGAGGGCACGAATATTTTTGTGACTCACTGTATATCTGGTCCTCGTGATATTCTTTTCTTAACCTTGCAGTAAGATGAAATTGACGTCGCGCTGTTGCGTCCAACTGACGACAAACGAAGGAATAAGTGAAACACGTGAGGTTGAATAAATGAAATGCGCAATGGCTGGAAAATAGCGAAATGTGCGAAATCCCAATTCCCCGAATGAAATAGAAATGCAACGTCCCCAAACAAATGCAAATACGCTTTCCCTCAAACCATGAAATTCCATTTTCATCGTTCCGTTGAATTCTTCGTCCCATTCTTGTCCTTTATGCGCGGACGTAGGACGATGCGAAGCGCGCATAGAAAATTCTCCTCCCTTTTGCAAGGAATTTTTTTGCATAAATTAATATTAGCTCAAAGAAAATAGAAAAGGATTATTAAAATCGTCGTTATATAAGCATCGGGATCGAGTTATCAACAACTTCCATTATTACGAAAAGACAGAGCGAGCAATGGCGTAAGACCTACTGTGCCTGTAGATGTCCTCGAGGAAGGCGTTGCAAGACTCGCAGTTGAGGGTACAGTGAGGTCTTCGAACTTCGAGCAAGGGGCTTACAGCCCTTCGGGGACTGGCGCCCCCGTCGGGACTGGTTCCTGGCATCGGTGGCAAAGTCAGGCTGCTTGTACTCGAGGCGTTGCTCCTCTCCGCCATCCTTTCGCCTCCTCTCTTCGTCCTTTCACGTGCGACCACCGCTCAACGTCTATCGACGAGGAGCCACGCAGACGCACCTCACGTAGAATCCTTCGAAGATCAATTGATCGATCGATCAATTCATCCTTTCGTTCGTTCTCTTCACTTTCTACCCCCTCCCCAGCCATCGCGCTCTTCTCACAAATTTGGTTATTTTCTCTTTCAAGTTTCCTGTCAGACACACACACGGCTACATTCATCTCTATTATTCGCATCGCTTTCTTTCTCGTTAAACACATTCGATCTTATCATTTATGCATCCTCTTACTCACCCTGTTGCAATAATGTCGAGTAGAATTTATGCTGAACATTTACATAAATATTTTGAAAATTTTCGATATTTATGTAAATTTTCTCAAAAATTCAATTTGAAAACTTGTATTGAAAGTTAGTAATTTTTTAATAATACATTAAAAACGGTCAATACCCAACACTAATGCTCAGGTACACGCATTCGAACAAAGAACTTCAAGCATACATCGCGAACCAACAGTTGCCAGCCTTACTTGGGAAATATGGTAATGTGACAGCGAAGGGAGATGGTAAACGAAGTGATATCCCACGATATGCGCACCCTTCGAATATTTCACATTTTCTTCCACGCACCTGTCGCCACATTGTCTTTCTCTACAGTTTATTCCTCGATACGGTATTGGTGGTCGGCACAATACGAATTGTAAAATCGTGGGTGGAAATATACGAAACGTATACGTTCCTCCGTCGAGAATATGTGGCCCGGGTCGGAGCGATCAGAGGTACAAGAAACTAATTCTCTTCTGGAACTTCACGTTCCGAGGAAAGCCCGGAGAAAGTCTCCTACAGTTGGGTGATCCCCCTTACAAAGTCGGAAAGACCAGAGCGTACCGAAATATTCCCGTACATTTAAGCCATGTGGCTTTAAAATCCTCGAAAGGATCTTTTGGAGGAAGTGGTTGGTGAGCAGAAAAGAGAGAAGAACATTTCTCTAAATAAATAGCATCCTGGAAGGACGAAAATAGCAAACGGAAATAAAAATAAAAGCAGAAATTTTGTTCGTATTTGATATGTAATATCGCGCAATCTTTAATGAAACAAAGGAAAACACATTTGCAGGTGAACTTCTAAGAGCGATTGCTAGGAGCATATATGTATACATGCATAAAATATACGAATGGTCTGGGTTAGCTCTCGGTCTATCTATGGCCGTTTATCGAGTTATCCTCGTCGCCGAGTCAATCTCGTGGATACCGTGAACGGATTTACGACGAATTTCTTGATCTGATTACAGGGGAAGGAACTGTGATGAGAGCGGAATTAGTCGCGACGGCAACGGAATTCATAGCCTTCATAGGATTAAATAAATGTCTCTGAAGAATTGAAAATACTCTGTAAATGACTGCAATCTCGTAAAATGTGAAAATGAAAATCAACGTATAGAGAGCTGGGCATATAATCGAAAAATGTCAACTTTTATTACGACGTTGTCAACGGCCTGCTGGCATCGTTTTGTTGCCTTTTTCACGTTATGTGGCGAATTCGGTGTAAAAGGACCCAACGTTCATATTTATATTTACTGAATAGCAAAAGAAACTACCTCTTCCATCAAATTCTGCAATTTTTCAGGTGTCAGGTAGTAAACGATGCTGGTCTGATATTTATCGATGGAAAGAAACGCGCGGAACGTTTATCGCACCTTATACCTTAGTAATTAAATTTTCCGCGCAAAATTGAAAACACGGAAAGTCCATTAACGCTCCGCTATTTTCCACGTGCGTTTTCTACCCAACGGTGCCGATATACGGTCCCTTGTGCGATATAAGTTAAATAGATCCGATCGTTAACTATCGCACGACGGGGATGTGAGATATTTCAAGGGGATGTAGGAAAGTCATTCGCCAGAACGACGAGTGAAATCTTTCGCCACGAGCCACGGAAGTTTTTTTTGAACGAAGCTGCCTGACCAAAGTGTCACGTGATAACTTGCGTTCTACCAATCTTCTTAACACTAGAACTACCAAGGGGGTCAAAATGACTTGTCAACAAAAGAAGCTTCCATATAAAAACAAAAGTAAATGGCAGCTCAGTGATAAAATAAACGCTCTCTCTGTTAAAATAAGTGGTCAACGAAAGAAGTTTCCATACGAAAACGAAAATTGGTAGTTCTAATGTTAAAGAGAAATTCTTGTGAAAAATTCTAGTCTAGTGTTAAATCGAGCGCGTTTTCATCTTCCATAAATCGGAAACTACCCTTTGCACTTTCGTCTGCCACCACTTTTGCACGTCTCAACGACGCATTTCGATGAAGTATTCGCAGCGAGTGCGCGGAAGTGCGTATAATTTACGCAGGAAAAAGTTACACCGGGATCGTAACGATGGGCCGGCATATCCGTCCGCGTGTATCTTCAATAAACGCGGTAGCTCGCAGTTTCTCCCCTCTTTCATCATTCACGAGCCCCAGTTTAAGCGCGCATCCATTAAATGGCAGATTAATGTGTAATTTAAACTAATGGCTACACGAGTTCGTGCTCGAAACTGTCCCGACAGCGGTTCGCCGCCACGCGCAGTCAGACGATGATACGCGACGCGCGAGATGCTTTTCATTCTCGATACCGTCCGGGACGTTAACGTTCGTAATCATGGCCAACTCTCACGAGTGATGTCGTAGATTGCGAGAATCTGGCGAATTTTCTACGTGCCGTATACGAGAGTTTACATCGGAATACTCTTCATTACAGTCATAAAAAAGAAAGAAGGAAAGCACTTCGACACATCCACTTTCATCTTTTACCACTCCTTAGCAAACTTAGACGTTTCCGTCTTTAAACTTTGATACGGTCCATCGCTGTTTCCTTCACTTCCTAGCCAGGTTCCTACATCGAACTTTTTCAATAATTCCACGAAACTTCACTTTTCTTCGAATTCGGACTCTCCGTCCATTCGCATTCGATTTCTCACAATACTCGACTGTCTGTCACATCGGTCATCCTCGGCCTCCCATAACTTTTTTCATCCCGAAGCATCCGTCCCCTTAGGGGTCACTATTTGGAGTACAGGGTTATGATTAATGAAGCGACCATGCGGGGAATTTTACCCCGAAAGCGTTACAAGTTCGAGAACGGATATGACAAGCGGAGAGAGGAGAAAGGTGGGACGCAACCCTGTAGGCAGGCTTAACGTTCAAGCCGTCCGTAACGGATGTCACGCTTGGACGATTTCAGTGAAAGTTCGGGCGGAAAATTTTGCAGGGAGCTCTCGAACCGTGATGCACGACTTCGATTTCCTCCTCCTTCTTCCTCTTTCTTTATGATCCCATTTTCATGCCACATCCTGTCTGCTTCGTAGCTTATCAGAACCTCAATCTCCCTTAAATCGCGCACACGCACGGACGCAGACAAGAGAGCTCGAAAGCGTTTATATCTGCTCGTTTCACGATCAATGAACCTGTTTTCGTCTGGGTGGACGTTAAAAGTTTGCCGCTACTTCCGACCGACGATTCTTACCCGATGCCGTGGCACGCCGGAATATCAATGCGCTTTCTGGTGAGTCGTGTCACGCGGCCTATTCCGATTTCCGAAAGTGGTTTCCGTGTCGACTGAATTTTTATGCTTCGATACACTTGCCCGTACGATAAGGAAATTTCGTGAAACAACAATCTAGCAAGAAATCTTACGTCCGTTTGTTCGCTTAGTTAAAATGGAATGTTTTTAATGATTTTCGTAATTTGCTAATTCACGTATGCGAATCAACTTCAGTTTTTAATTTTAATTTTAATTTTAGGTTAGTCGAAAAGAGACCAAAGGAAGATTGGGAAATAGCAAGGGAGGGAAAAAGGAAGAGAACACAAGGGAAATCTTGTTTCGATAATTCGGTATCATCTAAATCGTCTATCTTTTGGTATCATCTAAATAGCTTGGTATTACCATTTCCATGCGTTAATGTGCATTTCCGTGGCAACCGTTTCCAAGCAAAAGTGTCGTCGCCTGCGGCTAACTCCACCGACCGACTCCTTTGAGCCACGCTCTCTTCCAGATCGAGCTTAACGGAGGCAAACGTTTGTGGAATCTCTGCTAAAATAGGAGAAAAGTCGACAAGGAAATTTAGAAAGAAAAATTCTAAGAGATAAAAGGTAAAGATCAGCTGTCCAACTGTATTGTTTAACGAGAAATACGCTTTTACTACATCTATTGCAAATCTGTGTGAATCAAGGCTGATATAGTCTAGACAAACATATTCAAGGATCGACAGAAGACTACGCATCCTTCGCACATATTATAGGGAAAACTCGGTTTCACTTAAATTGGTTCAAATTTTAACGCGTTGTAGATGTTGTCCACCTGCACACGAATTTCTCTGCTCCAGGTCCCTAAATCTTCTAGTTTTGAGTTAAGAGCACTTCGAACCTAGTTCATTAGAGATACCTGGTCTATTGACTTCCAAATTTGAATGTATGAGTCGTGTGTGTGTATGTTTGGGCTCAGTAGAACTTTTATCCATGTGCTTTTTATACATGCACACATAAAAGCACAGCCATATACATAATATCCATATATCCATATTTTGACGTCAATAAAACAGGAATTCTTGACATTTCGAATGCACCGAGTTGCTCTTACGCCAGAACTAGAAGACTTAGGGACCCGGGGTAGAGAAGTTCTTATTCGGGAAAGTAAAATCTACAACACATTAAAATTTGAGCTAATTTTACTGAGATCTTGTTTTCTCTATAACGTTTGCGTGGCCTTTTGGGCAAGTTCCTTAAATTTTACTGCCTTTGAAAAGAGAATAACAAGAGTAGTGCAATACGCGGAAAGTGATAAGAGAACGGAACGAAGTGAGTAATAAAAAGAAGAATAGAGAAAAATTGCAAGGGATGCCGGGAAAATGGGGCATCCTTTCACGCCCGAAGACGAAAATGCGAGGAAGATTGGAGAAAGAGAAAAGCAGAGAAAGAAAGAACATTGGACTCCACAGATCCCGAACCCGCACGCCATGTAATACTGGAGAACGAGTTGCTCCGCGCCCCGGCAGACGGTCCGACCTCATCTCGACCGGATGCTTTCGAAAATTAGCAACTGTGCCGGAAGTAAATTCACCACCGGAGTTTCGCGTGGTTTGCCGCCGGAACATGATGCGGAATGCCTGCTCGCGCCATTATTTACGCCAAGTTGTTTTCCGTTAGGATGTAATTTAAATAGCTTCGCACATGGGAATTTTCATCGCGTGCAAGAGAAGCAGCAAGCTAAACGATTTAAGAATGAAGTAACAAGAGAGGAAAAAAATTTTAAATTGCCGATAGTGCATCCTACGCTTCAACTTTGATTCTTGGAGTATAAGACCTTTTCACCCTCGGACTACCCCATCGCAGAAACGCATAGTTTGCTTGCGCCACGAGCGCGTGTCTGTACATTGTCTTCTTCATTTTTCCCTTTTTGCCGTTCAGTGGCATCGACTAGACGGTGAAGAACCTTGAGACACCTTTGAGGGTAACTGAAGCGAAGTATATATGGAGACAGCAGCGAATCAGTGAATGGGAGTATGCACAGTGGAGGAGATAGGAAAAGAGGCAAGTACGACGAAGAGAAGGAATAAATAAAGAAGTCGCGATCACTACCCTAAGAAGATAGTATTTTGCGATAGGATAAAAAGGATGTAGAAGTTTACACGCAGCCGCGTACAATCTCTATGCATTTAAAAATATCGGATAAATAAAATAAGATATTGCACAAAGCTTCTGGTGGGTCGAATGGAGGTAAGAGCGAACAAAAGGACGAAGCTGCTTCCACAGCTAGAAATATCACGTTTTGTAAGACAGAGTTGCTTTCACCCTCGTGGAACTCGTTGTTGGGAAAGAGGAAAGACCCTTCTTGAGAGGAATACACCCTGCTAGGTTACTGGCGTACTCCCCTCTATCCGGAAGCGGAGTACCGCGAACGTAGAAGTAGTGGAATGAGCAGAACAACAGAGAGGAAAGACGGAAAGCTGAAAGCTGTGGAAATTGGTGAAGGTAACAGTTGTGCGAATAAAAGCAAGTCGAACGAAGGGAAATTTCATTTGGCGAAATTTCTACAAATTCCAGTCAGAATGTAGCTGATTATTCCATCTATTTGCCGTGTGTTTATGTAAACAATGGCAAACTCGATATTTGAACTTGCAACCGGTATTGAGCAAAAAGAAACTGTCGAAATGTTGAGAAATGAATAAAATGATATCAAACGAATAGTTCCTCGATCAAAACTTAGGGTGATCAGCGATAAAAAGTGAGAGTTTTGTCCACATTCTATTCATAGAAACGAATCTAAAAATATAGAACGCGAAATATAGAGTGGCTTTAACGTAGAAAATGTGTAGTCTTTACTTTTACTTAGAAATGGATAGGACATGAAAACTTGGAAGAAATACTTCGAAGAGAACTTTGCGGAAACGAGTTGGACGAATCGCAAGTAAATGGATATCTAAGGATAGAAAAGTGGAAATGTAGAAGAAGGAGAGCAAAAGTAAACAGAGAACGAAAAGGATCCTATATTCGATTAAAGGTTATTCCCATCCCCGGACACCCCATTGGTTCTTTCCGCGGGTCAGCGAACTTCTTCCGCGTATGACGCCAGAGGATCAGGAGGCTCTACCACTCTCCTTCCATTCCTTCGAGCACACTACATTCTCCCTACACTTTTTGTTGAATTTTCCTTATTCACTCGAAATGTAGTTCCCAACTCCAAATGGAGAGTCTCCGTGGGTTAGGTTCAGTAAGTCATTCGCTTTTCGAAGCACGCCAATAACCTGTGGATTTCGTTCCACAATTCTCTTACACCATAGACCCATCGAATGGCGTTTTTCCGATGCTCCGTTTCACCAAGACAAAGCAATTTTACAAAGTTCAATTTCCAAGAATGGATAAACCAACCCGGAAGTTACTCGGCATTCGATTAGTTGATAGAACGCACGTCAACGACCAACGCAGGCATCCTTTTCCCATCGATCTCAGTTACTCCAATCAATCCATTTCGACATCCGTCACACCCACAATATCTCTCATGTGACGAGATAACTTGAGAAGAACAGAAGTAGGACTGAAGAAGGAAAGGAAAGCAGGAAGTGTCGGCTTAACCGAAGGGAGACGATCGTTCAAGACCTTCGTTCGAGGATTCGCAACGGGGGTTGCCTTGTGGTACACGTAAACACAGCCACTCACGCAAGCATTCACGCGCGCACGCACGCACGCACACACATACTTTTCACTCGTGCGGCATGCCCTCATGGCTGAACCGTGCAGTTTAAAATCCTGCGATCGAAAGATACCTACGTATATCGATCGTCACTCCGTCGAGTCGGACATACGCGAACGATTTCTTCACTGGTGAAATTCACGTGTTGCCGCCGGAAACCGATGCAAGCGAGAGGACGAGAGAAGGCGCAACAGGAAGGAAGAGACGAGAACGGCGGCAAGAGAGCGCGCACACAGGTCGTGTTCGTTCCAGGACGCGTGGAAAGCTTCGACTGATTCTGAGCTTTCGACACCCGCCTCGAGACGCTGCTACTGCGAGCCGCCGGCGTCGGCACGAATTTCTCTACGAGCGGCGATCGATTTTGCCAGATCGGTCGGTGAGAAGTACCTCGAGCTTGCGAAAAACTTGCTCCACCTTTTTGTTCCCCATACCTTGTCGATTGAGCTTTCGAGGGTGTTCATAGGAGCGCCTTATCGGCCGAGCTTGCCAGAACTTTGCACCGTGCTATTTTTCGGGACATGTTATCATTAGAGTTTGTAAGACGCGAAAGCACCGATGATACCTTGCTTTCTGTGTATGGTCAGAAGCGAATGGGGGAGGTATCACTGTTTTAGGGGGTGCGATTGTAGATAAAGCAGAAACCTCCAAAGCTTTCTGTGAGAGTTACCATCCGGAATTGAAAGCTCTGCTTAGTACCCGGTTGTGAGATACGAAGCAAAATGGCTTTTACCGAGGCAGAGGATTTTCCACAAACGGTACGCGACACTCGCCTCCCGACCGATTACAAAGTAAATTGTCTTTGCAATTGTTTACAGCATAAACAATCATTTTTTTAAAGCGTCATTGGAAACACTGTGCTCGTGATAAACTGGAAAGTGGATCGAGTATTGCGCAAAAGATCAAATTTTGTGGTTGTCGCATAAAGTCGTTTCGTCACCCAACTTCACCAATGGTAAACTGTTACGAAATATGTGACTTTGTACACCCGGAAGTTCTTTAATAAAAGCTCAAAGGATCGTGAAACGGTAACGATGCCTGCCCCACGTGCAGATTACGCGTCGGCGTTGGAATACTTTCCGTAATTTTCTTTATATTCGCAGTGACACACGTTTTTCAAATGTCGCCTATAAATTTTCGAAACAAGCATGTACATTTAGGACGGAAAAACTGTCTAAAGTGTTTATTCGTATATACTACGTTATACTTTAATAACACACTGTTGGTTTGAATATTTTATGATTACATTCGCTGCTTGCCAATGCATAATGTTAATAGGAATAATGATTCGTCTATTTAAAAACTCCCTACACAACGGAAATACGTAATTTACGTGTTCGCGTACTAAATTCCGCTGCAAATGATCAGAATTGTCAAGTTGTTTTCACCATTCTCATCGACAGTTATTAAAATCCTTCATTTACATTTAAATGATATGATACGCAATGTCCTAAATAGAAAACGATCGAATCGAATGTACTCGTTGAATATTGCATGGAGGGAAAAAATCAATTCAACCAGTTCTACTGGCTTTCGTAACAAAGATATTTATCTTCTAAGGAAGCTCGTTCAATTGAACGACTGTAAGTCAGTTTCCAAAATTCAATTTACATCGCAACGAAGTGCCTTCATTGTGGTAATCAACTCCAAAGGGGGTGGGTTTAAGTAGAGAAATATATTAAGCTACGTTTGTCAATGGCAATGGACGCTAATACTCAGTGCAGTCCATTGTAAAAATAAAAAAAAAGTTTGCTTATATGTGACACTTTGCAGTAAATCGTATGCCATAAAACCAGAATTATACATCCTTCATCTTTGAGAATCGTTTGGAACATAACCTTTAGGATAATAATGTAATAAAGTGAATGATTAAAATCGGAATTTGAAGTTGCACGTTGATTTCGTGAAAGTTTATGTGGTTTCGGACGCTTTCGAATGTTTTTGACAAAATACGCGCTTACTAAAACACCGACACGGGATCTCATTCCAACCCATATCTCTTTGTGCGAGAAGGCGAGCAAAAGTGCGTGCAAAAGTTACTGTAAAAATAGCAGCGAAACGATGTGGACTGTGTATAGTCATTTGAAAACTTACCCCTCGGAGAGAGATTGCTGTTGTCCCCTAAATAGAATGGCCCTTGGCGCATCACTATTTCGTGTACAATTATGGCGAAACTGTACACATCCCCTTTTTGAGTACCCTCGGGTGGCCGCCTCTCCATTGTCAGCAACTCGGGGGCCGTCCAGAGCTGTTCTGGAAACAACAATTTTTTCGCGTTCAGGTACTCCAGTCGAGCCACAACGCCTTTGCCTGCGTTTCAAGGACGGCATGCCACCAGTCAGACATAAATTCTTAGAACAATTACTATCAAGTAAATGTTTGCAACTATGATCGTCTCACAACAGAAATTATAGGATCTATAATTACGTTTAAATGCTGCGGAACAGATTCAGCTTTTCAACTTGAATTGAGAAGAATTTTCAAAATTTATGCCCATCAAATTGTTTCGAAAACAGATATTAACAAAATTAATGTTTCAAATACATTTTCACAGAACGTTCTACGCGTTTAAACGTGAAGATGTATGGAGCAACCGGGTCCCCTTAAGTACAATCGAAGCGTCAAATTGGCATTTGCGACAGTAACGAGAAAATTTCACTTTCCTCTCTACGATAGAGAACGTACTTCTACTTCACGTTAACACATTTAAAAGCAAACGAAAACTGGTTAAAATTGAATCCCTTGTATTACGACAACGTTGCTGGCACAGCAAAACCGTTTTACTCGAGCAAACAATAATACCGGCAATATCGTTTGTTTTACTGGGCGTGGGGAGTTGATTGCAAGTACGAGGGAAAAAAATATGCCAGAGTACAAGAGGATCAGATAAATAATGTGTACACGTGTATGTGTGCATATTACAATAAATACGTACTTCTCCAATAAGCGTAACTGTTCCTGTCGAGGTCAGGATCGGAAGGATTAGATTTCCTCAGCTCGTGAAGTCCGAAATCGGCGATCTTCAGGCCGAAACGTGAATCCACTACGCAATTAGAGGACTTCAAATTCCCGTGGCTCTTTACCTCGGACGCATGCAGGTATAACATCCCTCGCACGATGTCGTGTATTAATGATCCTCTGAACACACCATCGAGCTTAATCTGCTCGTTTTCCAGGATGTCCTGTTGGTGGAAGCAAGATTAAAGGCATGAAGAGACGAGAAAACGAGCATGGGACTCGAACTATACGTATGGAGGGGGACAAAGCGTGGGGTACATTGCAGGCAACCGGAGAATTTCCGATTAATCTGCTCACTCGACGAAATGTCTAGAATAATACCCCGGTATTGAAAAAAAAAAAACTGATCTACTTCCACGACTCATGTCACGCTGGGTTAAAATGCCCGGACAAATATGTAGGGCGGCAAATTACTCATGTTAAACGATCGATTTTGATGATGCGATGAGAACGTAGATTTAATAAAGATTACTATCAATAAGATTTCTAATTCTGTCATAACTGTCGAGAACTATGACGAAATCGAAAAAAGAAGCATTTAATTGTTCGCCAGAGGGTAGTTTCACGATAATCATGTAAATGGTCTAAACGGTACAGTTCGCTAACCTGAAGAGATCCTTTAGGACAATACTCGGTAAGGAGGCAACAATAAGGCGGCTCCACGCAGGCCCCATAGAAACGTACTAAGTGATCGTGCTGAAGATCCTTCATCTGTGAAAGTCACCAACATCACCACTCATATGAATTGTGATTCGTTGCATGCAAGTCGAGGAAAAGTACAAGCCAACAAAGCACATTTATTGATAATAAAAAGTCTTTGCATTTATTTCTTCGATTCGTAGGGAACACTCCCTGCACGATTTTCATCTATTTTAACACGAGAAAAGTCAACGCTAAAGAAATCGAGTACTCACCCTTTTCAATTCCAACAACAACGGTCTTGAGATCTCTACCTTGTTCCTGGGTATCAATTTTATGGCTACCTTGGAATTCTGCGGAGCAGAATGATTTGAATAATTTATTACGTAGGTCGTATAAGCACGATGTATGTGTAGATTTACGCATACAGCCCCATTTTTTCTTTCTTCTGTTCTGAACATGCAAATTTAATCTCTCGACCCGGCGCTCCAGTCCACCCCCTTCCGCCAATCTAAATTCTTACTCGCTGCCACGTGTATGGCAGTGCCCGAGATTCCAGCAGTCGCGAAATTGTCACTTTGTGGTGGGAAAAATGGTCGAAAACCAGAGGCAGACGCACCAAGAGAAAAAAGAAATGTCAGTCGGAAAAAAGCGTCGAAAAATATGCTTTCACGAAGTGAATGTATAAGATATTTGCGACCAGAAAGGAGACTTAACATTTTTTTCAGTTATTTCCTTATGCCGTATGAAGCGTTAAGTGCCTCGCTCATAATTTGAAAGATATTTCCATTCTCGATCAAGACCAATTTCATTGCCGATACATAACCCCGATACGCTTCAAATTTTACATATACATTTTCCATAAGTCGCGCTCAAGTTTTTTTCCTCAACTTTTACGCGTTTCTTCCGCGTGTACGGACTGACGTGGAACAGAGGCTACACGATGCCAAGGAGAAACCGAAAATTGGTAATCGCGTCTCTTTTAAATCTCATTAGTGGAGACGCCGACGTTTGAGAAACTAGAGAGGAAAATATGAAAAAAAACTCTCGTTTTCCGCAACCTTCGACTTTGACGCACTGATGTTCCTTCCATTCTTTGTAACGCTTAACCCTCAAAGGCCGTTACCCTCTACGGATAAATCGCAACGTCATTAATTTCCATCGTTACCCGCGAAAAGTCGTCGCTAAGCAAAGAGAAACAACGACGGACTCCCCGATGCATGAAATTGCAGCGCAATTTCATTTTATCCCTCCCCGTCTTCTTCTCGTCTTTTGTTGTCCTCTCTCTGGCTCAGGTTCCACACGACAATTTCACGATATTAAGGTCTCCCGAGTACCAGCGACCGTGACGTTCGCGAAAATTCGCTAATTGCAATTTAAAATATCAGGACAGTACCCACCTTGTAGAATCCTGTAGGCACGTAGACGTGCCTATCAACGCCGTCAGGTAGGCTCGCGTTGTCCTCAGAGTAGACTGTCTAAAAAGCAAAAGATCGGTCGAGTGGATCCATTTGACACATATCATAATTGGATCTTCTAATGAACGAAATACCTTTTTAGAGTAATGCAAAATATCGTATTCAATAAACTAATATATAAATCTGGCCGAGAAGATGCATAAAATTGCGACGATTTAAAAGGCGGCGCAAGATACGACCATGACCTCTTCCTCTGCTTCTATCACGCTTGATGGCAGTGAAGACATAAAAACAGGATGCTTCTTTACGATGCGAGGAAACGATGCGGCACAGGATGTCAAAGACGAAAATAAGCAAAGGGCGGAAGAGAAGAAGGAATTTAGGAGAAAGGGCTTGGATGACGGAAGTGGAAGGCTGTTTTCTTTACGGTTGCAACTACCAGCGCAGCGGTAAGTAGGTAAGCTACACGGGCACGGACCGCGCATTCTTATTGTTATCCTCCCAAGCGCAACCAGTCAGTTGGCATAATAAAGCACCTTCGGGGAACCCGCATTCAAAGAGGACAACTCAACCTAGTTTGATCGCATAATTTATTGCTCGTTTGCGAGATATTTTCGCAAGAAGGAAAACGTAGAAATGAGCAGTATTCGAAGAAATCTGTAGACGAGGTTGTTACTTAGATACACGAGGGAAAGTGAATTCCGAAAATTGTGAGATATCATAGATGAGAGAAGAAAACTACAAAAGAACTTCTTTCTTTTACCTGTTTAGAGCCTCGCAATTATCACCTGTCACTTAAGGAAAAAAAATGATGAATTGCAAGCAGAGCTATAAGCATCGAGCTTACTTGCCTGCTTGCCCTTGTACCCTTCTGACTTACCAGTTGACTTCCTCGCAGCTTATTCGCAATGAGGGAATACATCGAGCCCTTCGTCTTCGCGTGTGGCATTACGATAACGTCGTCCCAGTGCACCTTCCACGTCATCGAGGCGATTTCCGCTTCGAGCTTATAGTGTCTGCAAGACGAAGGAAAAATATTATCGCATATCCTCGACCATGGGGAAACGAAAACTCAAATATTTTCACGCCTGACTGTTTTTCCTATCGAACGTAACGCCGCGCTTGAAACAACGAAAATCGCTGATATCGCACTTCCGCAATACGTCCGTCCTTTTCCTGTCTAGTTTCCGAGTTTACAAGCTTCTTAAAAACTTCAGAGCCTTCTGTAGATAATGGAATATGTATGTGTTTGCGGCAAAAAACGAGTTCGCGAAAACGAAAGGTGAAAGGAAGGACGGAAGCTAAACGTTAAAGTAAACGTAAAGTAAAGACGGAATTTCCAAGAAGTGTGCACATTCATCGTTAAAATATTGTCCTCGTTTGAAGTTGGCACGGAATGCTTACGCCACCACTGATGCTGGTACAGTGATTCTTCGTGCCTCACTTTGTTTCCTACTTGTCTTACCCGGTGACAATGGAAATCTCCAACCTTAATATTCTAGGAAGTTGACGATTCGGACAGTGACGAATCAGTCGATTCCGTTGAATTTGATTAAACTACAACATTTGATTTGCCAAACATTGAAACAATCTTTAATAGTTTCACATATTTGCAATACTCGATGCGTTTCTCCTCATTTGAGATAATCGCTACCATAACGACGTAAGGTAAGCATTTATCCAGGATTCTATTTGTCCCGTCTCTCAGCGCTTATCACTCATTGAAATATTAACAGCAGCGCCATTATGTCCATTAATTATGCCACGTGTGCATCAAAGGAGAGTTCGTCTACGCAAACCGTGCAATAGATTCGTCCAATCAATCGCGTTTCCTTCGCCGTTCCGACGATTAATCGTTTAAACGGTAATTACACGCCCTCGGCGCAATCCCGTCGGACAATTCCATGGTGCGCTCGTTCGTCGCAGGGCGAACCATGCGACGTTCCATCTGAAAGCAAAATTCGATCTGCATCCAGGCAAATTGACAAGTCTCAATTGACCGTCACCACCCCCGACTCCTTTTCGAATCGTTTTCCAATCAGAAAAAACATTCGCATGCATTTTTTTCACGTTGATCAAAATGAATTTTTAATTTGAAGTCAAAGGAATGATGACGTTTTTCGCGACAAATCAGGACGAAGGTGGGACAAAGCCAAAAGGCTGAAAAAGGAGATGATTGAATGTGACTAGTACCCGACAGTTCCAGTAGAAGAGATCGGTAAAGGATCGGACCGGTCTTTGGTGCAGATTCCTCCTTTCTTTGTTCTTCTCGCGAGCTACAACTCTTCCCTTTCTCCGCCAAGTTCGCTAAAGTGCAGCACGATCTGCACCGTTGAAAGATTCGTAACTTTCACTCGAGAATGTACTGCACGAGTCCAACATCCCTTAAGTTCGCCTCACGAAGTCGTTCGATAGTTACGAGCCGCTTTAGTCTCTTTTCTTCCCGCTCTTCTGAGTTCTCTGAAGAGCCTATCCAACAATTGTTTCCGCACACCCGTTCGCTTAGAATGGACGTCATCTAACTCGAAGCAATAGAATCGAATAATTAAGAAGTTTAGTATTCTAATTCTAAGGTTAACGAGCACTGACGATTCTAATCCAGCTGTCCATTTAAATACGACGTCGATTAAAATTCAAAGAAAAACTCTCGTCCAATAAAATCGACAGTAATATCTTATAACACGATTACCGAATCGTGATATCTATATACTGTGAGTACACGATCCAGCGATATTCACTGCCCAATAACCCATCAGGAGGGATGTTGAGGGTGGAAAAGGGGTGAGGATGATGACAACGGTTACGACGAACACACTGCGCATGAACATTTGTGGTGTATCTCTTCGTGTGTGGAGGCACCGTTCCCATATACACTCGCACTTCGATACGTCCCTGGTTCCAAGAGGTAATTACGTGCTCACGTATCTCATAAGCACATACCTATGCGTGTCCTAAGTGGTTGGCTCCGTCCTATAAAGTATACGGATGTACGAGCCGTATGGCACATGACACCGAATGGAATACGAACGTATCGTCAGAGTCACGGCAGCGATTTACACTCCGGCATTATCCTCGACGAGGTGACACTAACAATGAGAGAACAAAAGCATGTTCGGTTTGAAGAGAAAGCATTTGCAGGCTTTCTTTTAAGCCGACGAATGAGCCTTGGCGAAGGCACAAGACCGAAAGACTTTTTCATTTACCTTTGCGAATGTAGAACAATAGGACGCGGAACAAAGGGAGTGGTGTTCGCACAAGACTTTCTTAAGTATATAGAGGAAAATGGAGAAGAGGTGAGAGGAAGGTTGTTTACTACATGCTCCGAAACGTAGACGTTAATGCGAGCACAGCTTAGGGGGTTTCATTGCAATTTTCCAAGTGGGTGGCCGGAATCACGCTCTGGTGACTCGGAATATGAATGCGAAGTGTTGAGATTACAATCTCAGAGGGATGTGATCTATTTTAGAGTCGTACGGTAAATACAATGGACGTCTAACAATAAGTTCGGATGACTTTGCGCTCCAGAAATCGGTGATCGCACTGCAGGAAGAATAATCGGTGTTTACATATAGGTAAATTTAGTGTAGGTATATTGGAATCTATCGATTATTTATCAAACTAGAATAATTCAACGTTGTTTAATTATTTTACAGAATGTACCCAGAAATGAATATTCAATTATTGCTTAACTTTTGCAGAGTCTCTTGTTTTCAAAGAAATGTTTTCCCTAGCTTTGGGTAGCATTGCTCTCACAAATCCAAAACAAATGTGCGCAAAACGGCGAGTAGATAGAAACTTGGAATTGTCAATTGGTATGGAACGTTCGTAACAGTAAAAGTACTTCATAACGGAAGTGATGGAGTATCTATTTCAGTAATTATTATCGTCATGCAGATACTGCGTCGCCCGTTTATCCAAAATTCAATTCTGCCTCATGATTGATATTCAATCTCGTGCACAGTAAGTTACTCACTGTCAACGAAAGAAATTATGACAATAATGGCTCACTCGTATGATTAAACGACAAATCAAAGTGCTGAAAGTACTTGTACAGTACATATGTTCTCGGAACGAATTGCTATAAGAAATTATTAATACATTGCAGCCAATATTGAGACAAATGTTTGAGCGCGTTTTATGGATGGCTGTTAACCCTGGGATATTGTGTGATATTAGAATACTTGGTAAATTTAGAAATTACTTTTTATAAGCTATTTGAAAATTATTCATCATTTATTACAATTGACGACTACGTCATTTTCAAAATCCATTTATTATACTGGGCTGCTACTTTAAGTTAAGGGGACGAAACTTTCCACGAATTTTAAAGTACATCGAAGAACCCAATGTAAGCGCGCTGTAACCTTTTTAATGTTCTATGACCTTTTTCAAGAACTCATAATCGCTATTCGTTCTCGAATTATTATAATATGCTGAGTATTAAAGAAAAATACATTGCACCGGTGAACAGTCAAAAGCTAATTCTTCTGAGTCGCCAGTGCGTTCGGAAGCAATTTCTAATTTACGAACATCTGGCATTGCGGCATTGATTCTGAGTTCCCGCAGACCTCCACATTTAAACGAAAAGGAGACACCCTCGCGACATTCGTACCATATTTACGCATACTCGGAGACTTGGCGCGGACGCCCAACTACTGAAATGTCCACTCTTTATGTGGGCCATGCTCGTGGTTTAACCCATTTAACCCCACTTCTACCCCTTCGTTTCCGCCCTCATCCCTCACACCCTCTGCACGCTTTATGCAGAAAGAACATCGCGATATTGCAATGCGAAAATGTAAGCGATGTTATTATAGGACTGCGAGAAGAATATTACGTGGACCTTCTTCTTACCGATACTTCGGTCTCTACCTTGCTTCTCCACTTTCATTTCTCATACATGCGGCTACATTGAATCACAGTGCAACGCCCTTACCTTTCTACCTCGCACACAGACCATCTCTACAGGGGTCTTTATGCGTAATGTATTCCTTCCCTACCGCGTTAACATGCCGGAGATTCTTGCGCTCATTTCCCATTTTAGACAGGAAGGCGCCCCACATCTCTCTTTTGCGGTTTCCTTTTCTTTTTTTACTGACCATTCCTTCTTCCGTCTAGGAGCGGAGTTTCTTCGGTACTTTCCGGTGCAAATCGCGAATTTACATATGCCAAATTACAGTACAATGTTGCTGGAAACGTAACATAAAACGTCTCGTAGGACGAATAATTTTGCATTTCGAGAACTGCACTAGAGAAGTTTAAAAGAGCATGCCCGAAATCGCGGAAGAGGCACGAATTGAGCAGCGGGGTGAATGCGGCGCGAGTGAATTTAGAAGGGGTAGGGAGAAGTCGAGTGCAGGGTGTTTCAGCAGGGTGGAGCAGTAGTTCCCCGGAAATGAAGAAGATAGTCTAGGAACTCGCGACCGAACGAAACTTCTCAATTCATTTTGCAAATTTTATGCGCTCCACCGTTGATTCCCACAATGCACAACCGAAATGTAGAGAGCCTTATTATCCTTGATTCTCTTATTCGAAATTATCCAATTGTCTCCGCTTTACTTAGCGAATAATTTACGACTTAAATATATCGGATTAAATGTCATTACTCGCTTGATTGATATGCACCGAACGCACTCTTCGCTTTAGCAAATGAACGTTGAGCCTGCGTTGGTACCGGAACCAATTACACATGACTTACCATTTTTACAATTTCGCCGGGATTAACGAAGCAAGACGTCAAGAGAAACAAGCGGCAATCAGGACGAAGATCGGCTTCCATGTAAGATGCGTAACGAAGCGACGACGCCTCGCGTCGCCGAGCACGCGTGTGAGTCCGTTGATATTCCAATAAAAATCGCAAGCGCCTCGTTCGCGGAGAAAGCGCGACAATTTGCGCGCACTCGGAGATGCCGCTGTGAATAATTCAACAGTGTTCGAAGCATGGGGGAATCGGAGAGAAATGTTCGAGCGTCCGCTTGGATCATCACGGCGTCGGTGCGTTGAATCGTTCAATTAACTGTATGCGACGTATAAACCGCGTAAAAGCACGCGACATTAACGCGGGCCACCGCGGCAGAGAACCGCGTAATTAATCTTATTAATTATATAATGTTCCTCCAGGGTGACAAATGTGAAATCAATGGACGAGCAGGAGTCAGTGGACCGTGAAAATTGGGAGAAGTCGCACAAATTTTCGTTCATTCTGTAAAACCGGAGAAAAAGCGAGCGAGACCCTAGGGAGAACGTGCACGTTGATGAAGATAAAAATACCGAGAGAAATGATGTGGGTGCTATGTCGGTTAACCCTAACTCGGAAGTGACGAAAGTGTAACCGAAGGAACTGGAAAGCAAGGTAATAGCGAAACATAAAACGCACAATTAAGAAATGACAATATTGACAAGCAGGCGTAATCGCTGAGCAAAATTACGCGCTGAATCAATTACTCGTAGATGAAACATAATAAACCATATAAATGGCGGATGTATAAATTATGGTTACACGTCCGATGCATACTGTGCTTGCGAATGAACTAAAAAATAACAGCGAAATGACGAGGCATTATGCATCGAATTAACATACTAACAAGTATATTAAAGTGACCGATTTCTGCACAGAAACGGATAATTAACCTCGCGAAGAACTTTCATGGTTCCGGATGAGAAAGAAAGATCACATTGTGCGTGAAACATTTCGTTGCGCCAACATTCCCAAGTATTGCAAGTTCGCAATTTTTTTTACGAACGACAAATTCGCTTGATATTCTCCAACGGGAGTATTAAATGGACACGATGTACGAGAAAATGACTGCGTCCGCGTGAATCAGTCTCCGAAACGCTCGCGCGGAGCAGAGTTTATCGCGCTCGACTCGAGTCATAGCAATTTAATTTTACGGCTTACTTGCTTCTCGCTCTCATATAAATATTTGAGTTTTTATAGGTACTCGTGCGTCATTAGTTAGCAAGCATTCGCAGTCAGAATCGGTGGAACTAATCGTAGGGCGACCTTAGTTGATTCAGGGATATTATTAAAACAGTAATTAGCAAGCCGAGAGTAGAGAATTAACCTAGGAAATGGTGAATGGTAATTACACTGGTAATTGTAAGTAATTAGTGATTTGTAATTATAATGGTTGATGAAACTTTCCATGGTGTATGGATTTTATTACGATCCTTCTACTCCTTGCGATCCGCATGCGTTATACCGTTAATGCGCGCGGCAATTAGCAGATAGTGTTTCAGGTACTAACATATAATTATTTTGCTTTTGAAGCAGAAGACACAATCGGATATGAGAACGAGAAATGATACCAAATTAGTGTTGCGATATGAACAATACGTCTAAGGACGCGGAGCACAGTTTTTATCTGGTAAAATAAAATAGTCAGACGTTCAGATTTGCAGACTGGATGTCGCGTTACGTAAATCATCCGAGCCGGTCGATCGCTTCGCTTGGGGCGAGTCGAGGCGCTAATTGAAAATTTAACGGTTCGTAGCTTGATCCAGGCGAGCAGACGCAGGGAATTTAACGGTTCGTTAAAGCGAAAATAACCCGTAAAGCACGGAAACGACGCTATCGTTTCGCTGATTAAGATTTCTGGACGCAAGGCGAGAGCGACGCAACGACATTTGCGATTGAAAAATTCCAGATGAATTGTAGGACGATCGAATACTTCGATGAAAGGAATGGTGTTAATAGGCTCTTCGACGTTACGGAAAGCATGTGCGCCTAAATTGTAAATAGAAGGGCATCAAAGAAAACACATCAGCTGAATAATTAACGAATACATTAAAGCAAAGTCATTCGAGTAAAGTTTAAGCTAGCACTTGTGACAAATGCGACAGCATAATGACGACTGACATACTATAGCGCTGTACTGCAATTCTCTAGTGCGAGCCACTAAAATGAATGACGCTCGAAGTCTGGTTGGACGATGACACGGCACATGCAAAAGCTCTGCGTATTCGAGATTCCGCGTGTCAATTCGGAGTAGCGCAATCACAGGAATATGTTACATTTGGTACCGCGCTTTTGCTTTGACACGGTTCATATGGAATTATTGAGAGAGTAAATGCGAATTCCTATTTTTTTATATATTATTTTTTAATCCGCTTCAATGATGCTCGGATTTTCAGTCGTGTCAAAAGAGATTAACATTTACCCTTATTGCTTTTTCCGGCAAACCAAATTTGAAGCGGATTATTTCACCTTGTACTTTTATGTAAATTTACATCACAGCGAATACTTCGTCCCGATTGATAACACGTACATATTTCAACAGTTGTACGTGATAGCCATTGCAGTAAAGAATAGATATATTGAAATATTTTTAAGCCTGTTGTGCACTGTCCACTAGTCGCCGGCAACTTGGTCGACGGAAGACCAAAAATCGTTGTTGGTCGGCACGACCAAGTGCGTACGATGTCATATATTCTCATATACCCCATGGTCGCCGATAACCTGGCCTCCGGCGATTTGGTCGATAGTTCGCAACGGGCCTTACTGTGTGTGTTCGCCGCCCAAAAATTCCCATGATTTCGCAAAAATGCTGTTCCTTCCCAAGGTACAAATTTCAGAATTTATCAATTTTAATAATGTCCAACACGGCCTAATAGAAGCAACTTATTATGATCTCCCAATTTGACACCTCATGGTAATTCAGAACACGATCAATTATGGCGATTGTCTCCCTATGCTCTTTAAGATCGTTAGTGCGACAGAATAAATCGATTACAGCCAAGATATCAAGGAAATGGCATCATAGATAAAGTGCCCTTAAACACATTCTACAGGCACTCTCTTGGTTCCTTTTAAGCGCACTCACGAACACCTAAGATGTTACGGCACGTAGGTGAGTGTCTATTCGATTGTCATCTCTTTGCTATTGAAGTTCGCTAAGTGTTCTGTTGTTGGTGGCAATGAATAGCTCCGCGTAGACAGTCAGACTTATTGTTCTGTTAAATTTCAATAAAATGTTTTTTTTCTTCGTTTATAATTTAATGCGAATCTTTCTAGTCTGACAGCATTCTTGCGTTGAAAATTTAGTCGTGTCTTTATCTGTGAGAGCAGCTCCGCGTAGACTCTTCGCTTCGTTAAGCACGAAATATGGCAGGGACGTGCGAAAAAAGGCATCCTCGCCACCACCATCGTGAAGGCGCGAAAAGGATTCGGAAAACGTAATCCGGGAGAGCCAATTATCGCTGAAAAGCTCGCTCTTCCGCTTTTTCCATGGACTTCCGTGCCTAGCTTCCAATGAGACTTCCGAATAAGATTATCTCCAGAGAGAGAAAACTTTTAATGCAACCTCCTCTTACCGCCATCCTCGTCAATCAGAAACGATTTGCTTAATTCCCCTCGGTTTTCCCTACCATGGTTACGTCTTTGGAAAAATCAATTAGTAAGCGTTGGAAGTCCGAGGCGTGCACTGAGACGGATCATACAATTATTCGCGAATCTCTCGTTAACAGCGGTTGTTCATTCAGAAATGATAACTCCAACGAGATATTCGATGAGCGAAAACAGATCAGCAATACTTCGTGGCAAATTCACGAAACCGTCCCAAAATGTTTAAAACTGTCCCATTACTTGGTTTTTTCCACGATGTCACCAACGTTATATGTATATGAAAATCTACAATCCACTGAGGACACCTTGTTATACAATTTATCGCAATCGATTGAAAATTGTCAGCAATGACAAAACGAATGGGAAACGTTACGGAAGCATTTATCGCTGTTGTCTGCTATGAATACAGTCGAGAAAAAAGTGATTCATTTTACCACGCGCAATTAGATAACGCTATTTAGTTGAACCGCGAGCATAATATAATTCACAGAAATAAGCGCTGCTGTTGAATTATTTCGTTTAAACTAAAGTGATAACATAGACCACTGGTGGTGGCCACAAGTGGTCACGTGTGCGTCCGATGTATCAAGTGCGCATTTATACTTGTGTTTCGTACACCGTCACTCAGCTTTTATTTGAGACAAATAATTTTTATTTCCTTCAACTGTCTCTCTCTCTCTCTCTCTCTCTCTGTCTCTCTCTCTCCCTCCGCGTACGGATTCTCTCGCGTGTCATTCTGCACAGCGGCACCATTCTACGTAATTATTCAGCGCCTTATCCGTCAAATCGATTCACGCCCGGCCTCGAACTCACGATACATCCGAGCATCCAGAATGTATTCTTCTACTATTTCTTTCCACTATACCTTCGCACGCCAACGCGCAACAGCTTGTCATTTCCGATTGCACGTCTTACTCTCCTTCGATGCTCTCAACTTATTTCCCGTGCGCATGCAATATCAACTGTTACTACTTCAGCACACCTGAACTCGTCAATAACGTCTCGTCGGTATTCGCGAATACTCACGCGCACATACGCGAGCGAGGGAAATTCGGTTGGAAGGTGTAACGTTAACGCAGGCGTAGGCGAAAAAACCAGTTAAAAAAATAATATACAATTTCAGGGTGAAAGGTTTTCTATGTAAACTCTACTCACCTATATATGAACACGAAGGCCACCACGAGAACCACCACTATCGAGCTCAAAACCATCGAGAGGATCGCGTATCCCGGCAGAGCTGTCGAACGAAATCAATTTAAATGAATGGAAATGTTATTCGGAGCGGACCCGCGCGTCTATCTCGGTATCTCTCTTTGAGCCCCGAATGAGTGACGCGAGAGAATATTAGGGAAGTGTTTCGTGAGGTTGTGTCTTTGTGTCTGCGTGTGCGTGTACTTATACGTGTCTCGTAAGATTTTTACGCGTTCGGCGAATAATTTCTCCATGCGAACGTTTCTCCCCGCCACACATTTCCTTTTTCACGATGTTTCTCTAATTAATTTTTTCATTACGCGAACGACGATATTTCGATCAGTTCTCTTCTAAAGACGCGCCGATATAAACAGATACTTATAATAAAATGCATCCGCCAGTTCACATTGGCGGGAGACGGAGGTTGGAAGGAAGAAACGTCTCGCAACGAAGCACCAGTAATTTCTCGCCATCGAAGGAACGTACCGTCGATCTCTTCGCCCCGCAAATTACCTCTCTAACTTTTATCGAAATTCGCGCGGACACATTTTCTTTAACTTCGTTCTCACGTATCCTGCGATCAGTTGGAAATTGAGAGCGGCGAATGTCGGCGCGATAACTCGTCGACAAAATTGGATAAGCGATAACAAATTATACGCCGTAAATGTAACCGTTGTGTTTTACGTTTAGTCGCGTCGTTATAGGTGCCAATACGCGGTTGGCTGGTACTTTTCTTTTTCATTTGTCGACCATGTGTCTCTTTATTGCGAGTCCGCGTAGTGGCATATGACTAAAGTGGAGAGTGCCGTTTCTATTGCGACTTGCTTTTACTCACAGTTGTCGGGGCACAGCGATCCGTCGAATCCGCACGTAGGAGTGTCAGGGGGAGGCTCCTGCCGTCCTCCCGACCAGTGAATTCGTTTACCAGGAATATACTCCAGGGTCTTGTTCGCTCCATAATAATTGGCGACAATCTGCAAGGCGTTAGAAAATTTTGCAAAATCACCGAAAAGCTAAGAAAAGGTGTTTTTCGCTAACTGTAAGTTCTTCGTTCACTAATCGCCATCTAGTTTCCATGATAATTTTCTCAACGGATTGAACGATGCATACCTCGAAGGTGGAGGTCTCCGGGTCCATATCGAGAAGAGAGTAGTCGGCAATTCTGTCTCCATTATCGTCGATATTCACGTCCCCCGTGATACCTGAAATAATTGAAACGTGCATCGTCCCGTAGCGCTTTTACACTGCTACGCAAGAATGGTGAAATTTCATTTTACGATAACGAGGGGAAAAAGTGACGGGTGAATAAATCTGCAATAGCCCTCGTAGATCTGTAAAGGTCGAAGCTCCACTCGGATTAATTTGGGTCTTATCCAAAAGCAAGACCAGAACCGATCGTATACCTTAACTTCCATCCTTCAAAGAACTTGAAAGTTTTTTCACTCCATCTGCGGCGTGATCGCGTTCACCGATCGTCGAAGGCGAAAGCACGAGAAGATCGATAAAAATTCTGACCCAGTTATAAAGCGGACCGGTCCTCGGGGAGGCGACAGCCCGATGCATCTTGCGACATCGAAGTAACCAGCAACGGCCAACCGCTGCGCCATCGCGGAATAAACAATTTTGCCAATAGTGAAGAACGAGAAACTTCGTAAACTTCATTACCGTCGACGCGCCTCTTAATTCTTCCACGCTGAGTCTTTTATACCTCGAGGAAGCGTAGCGCGAAAAGCCTGGACGATAAGGAAAAAAAGCGAAGAAGCGAATATTCCCTACCTATTTACGCGTGATCCTTAATCCTAGCGAGACCGAAGGCGAGGAATCTACGGCGGAATATCAGGAGGAAAAGAATGTCGTTAAGCAATTATGCTAATTATTCATTAGAGGAGGGACGGTTCAGGAAAGAGGAGCAAGTGGGAGGGACGAAAGCCGATTAAATTCCCGTGGCCATTAAGTTCGTAACTGGCGTGGAGCAGTGGTTATCGGAATAGAAATAGCATTGGAGCGAAACAAAAAGATACTCGCGATCGATTGTGAAGAATCCGACTACATTGTTTAAGGCACATCACTCGGCATCCTATAGAAGTAACCGAGGGTCCAGTCTACAATTTCCAATAAGTCGACTTAACATTTCGCAAGCGCGTATTCTAAGACATTTTTAAGCTGACAAAAAAAGCAATATTTTAGAGTTTCGTAATACCCCCCTCAACTAACAAACTTGCCGGTTTATCTTCCACGAACCAATCACGCGTACGCGACATATCAGTATTACTGGTCACGCTATCAGTTCCAATAATACCCTGTCAATATATGTAAATCTAATCAAACGAAAATTAATGCTCGCTAAATGTGAGGTCCACAGTGGAATGTTCTATGCTTACACGTCGAAGACACGTGTGTGTCATTAGCGCGTGCAATTTTCGTTGTCGGACTAATTCTCTTTTGAATCCAGTAACCACTGTACGTGCATCCATGCCGCTCCACAATCCCGTCGCTTTTCAACTAAAATTCATTATACACAGGCCCTACAAGTTCTCCCAATCACGGGGACACGAGACACCGAGTTTCGTCGGAAGGAGGACAGAGAAAGAGTAACAGGACTCTGCGATGCAGCATTGTAGCAAACGTTATACCGTTTGACCAATATCTACCCGATTGCCTGGCAACAATACCAACTATCCTGCGCAGAGATCCGCTTTAATCCCGTGGTAACGACGCTCCGACCAATTATAAACGGTCGAACTGAGTTTCGGCGTGGAAAGTCTCGAGAGGAAGAGGGGGAAGCAGAAAGAAAGAGAGAGAGAGAGAGAGAGAGAGAGAGAAGAAAGGGAAGGAAAATGAAAGAGAGACAAAGGGAGAGTCAGGTACCATTTCCAAAAGAGTACTTCCGTGGGACCCTAGTAATCAGTTTAATTGTCCAGATAACAATGGCGACTCGCTCTAAGTATGTAAGTATTCATGGCAACGCCATTGATTAAGAGGGGAGCCGTAAGCAAACATTTTCTGTGGGTGAATTTCGACGAGGGAAGTGAAGAATATTCGGCAGATCTGGAATTATTGTCTGAAATAATCCCTCCGCGTCTCTGCGTGCCCGACGAGCAAGGAGCTGTCAGTTGTCGTTGAATTTACCGTTCTCCTGCTCACTTTCGAATTCGATAGAAGCAGTGCGTTGGCGTTAAGAGAACGTGGATTGCCTTGTAGTTGCAGTCTTATTTGCCGAGCAAGAGTCCGGTGTACGTGGAAAGAATTTAAGCCCGTCGCTATAAAGCAGAATTCTCCGTAGTACCATTCCAATGTACGTGGAAGATTTCATTAGTATTTTTACGTTCTAATAATTTCTATACTTCACTCAACCTTTTCCGTATCCCTTTAACGAACTTCTCTGCGTAGGATCCCGCAGCAATATTAATTCCACGAGCCTCATGGCACACCTTTCACAATTATTATCTGTGAGAGAAATGAAATTTACGATCTCGGAACGTGACATTACTTCGGGATCCTGACCATGTAATATTTTCACGACGCAGCGGGGAAGAAAATATATAAAAGGTACGGCGTAAAGAGAATAGCTGTGGCACCCCTGTTTCCTTTGAGGAAGAAGTAGGCTGTCATCGCCTGTGTCACAGTATCGCGAGGGGCAGGACCCTTTCATAAGATAAAGGAAGGTATACAAATCGACTTACTTCTTCGCTTTTGTTTTTGTCTTCTCTCTTCACCCCCCACCCTCACCCCTCTCTGTCACTGCCACTCTGCCTCTCTTCTTGACGTGAGTTGTGTAAATGAACTTTACAATTTGCTTCGACGTAAAATTATACGTTGTTATAGTGCGAATATTTACGACGAGATAGGAAGAAAATAACTCGGTCCAAAGTCTGTGACGGCAGACGGGTAGATACAATTTATCAATAAGCGAGAAAGCATAAATCAGCAACCCGGAACAGCTGTCCGGAGATAATTCATAATTTGTCACCATCATCGAACCGTGTCTCATTGCGGTGGATTCGTGTACGTGGGTTACAGTCATCGGTCATCGTGATCCTCTCAGAACACGTACCGCTGTTCATTTCGTTCTTCCTGCTTGTCATAATTCTAAGTCGTCCCCATCGTAGATAGCATTTAATGAATGCTCTTCGAGTTACGCATTCGCCAATAAATTCTGCTTTCCTTCGCGAAAGATCCCCCAGTAAATAATTATTGCCGATCATGCTGCAACGTTCGTCAAACATCTGCTACAATATAGATCGCACGTTAGTAAGTATAGCTCTTTACCCGTGATCCCAACGCGGATATGAAATAACAAGAATTATTCCGTTGACGCAATATTTTAAATATAACCACTTACGACTTGTGCCTTCGTCAAGTACATTCGCTAAGGATGGGACGCAAATACAATTCAATGTTACCTCTGTGCCCAGGAACGTCCTCAATTTAATCTCCGTGCTAATGCCATGATTTATCGATTCGCACGTAATCACAGACGCAAAAATACAACGATCCGTGGTATTTCATTAATCGAGCGTGAAGGTGCATAGTGCTAATCGCGTACCAGATATTCGAAAATTCCATTTACAAAATGTGACATGGTCGTAGAAGGTTGAGTGGTCGTCATAGGTGAATTGAATCTGTAAAAATCGACGAGCGCAACTGTAGGCGTGCTATCTAGTTTTACTCCGAAAGATTTATTCTTTTTTCCAGAAAGTCGATTATTTATATTTCGACATTCCACATGAAAAATTGTCAGCCCAGTTTTTCACGACACTCAACTTTCCCCGATAACGATTCGACATTGAAGTTATAGTTTGGTGAAGAACGAAATTCCCCTGGTGACTTTCTCAGAATATATTGAAGCATCGTTTGTGTAGGGGGTCGATCACAACTCGGTCAGGATTGAAGGGCGCTGAGAATGAAGAAGATTAGATTAAGCCGTTCGAGAAGTTGGTGAAAAATGATCCTTGGAAGAGAGGATCACCGGGGCGGGTTCCCTCTCGCGAGAATGAGGTTAAGCCCTTACGGTTTTTTTGAAATCGACTCTAAACTAAAAAGATCATCGACTATCTTCGTAACAGCATAAACGATTTAACGCAAACTGTCCAGTATCCTAACTATTATAATTGTACCTCAAATATTTTATCTCCGCTCCGTTTCGAATGATCGATGATTTAATAGTGGCTGATTTTTTTATAAAAGACTGCCATTATACTATAGAATAGTTGACAAAAGGACATTCTATGAAAAATCTTGGCGAAAGATATTTTACAGGGTAGTATCGGCCTAAAGAAAGGAAATTCGATAGACCGAATGGAACATTAAGTATTTCCATGTGATGGGCAATAAGTTGACAAGCGCCTCGACTTCGCTACAACTACCCGGTCGTAAAGGTCGTTGGAAAGGTTTGCGAAGGTTCACAACGGGAGGGGTGAGCCATTGGACACCTACCCTTGAAGCTCCTTCCCCACATTCTTCTGGTAAGATGACCCCCGTTTAGGTTGACCTCGCCCGGTTTCTCGGGGAGGCTTTCGTTAAGGGCGAGGGCGTAGAGGAGGACGGCATCGTAAAAGGCCGTCACGAAGGTGGACACCGAGCTGTTGCCAAAGGTGAAGTTGTATTTTTTCTGCGCCAGTAACTTGACCTCTCGAGAGAAATTCAGGTACTCGAGATTATCGGGGGTGCGGGCAGTCACGGTCAGGAGGGCCTGGTAGGCCTTCCTCGCCTTCTCGTTTCTCTCATCCGAGTCTCCTTCCACCCTCCAGGGCTCCTTTGAGTTATTGTCACTGAAAGCAAAAGTGAGAATATGCGGTTGGCAATGAAGATAGGATTCTATTGATCTTATTCCCGCCCGCGGCCTCGGCAAAGACGGCATGGTCGGCAGAGCGAGAGAAATTGTTTCAATATGGATTTTGACATTTTCATTCTAAATCAGTGCACGGAATTGGTTGTACATTTCCGGCCGATTCCTGAGGTACCGCCTACTGTACCCCTACTACCGATCGAGGCTCGACGATCGAGTCGCCGATCGCGCTCGTGACGCTGTGCCTCAGGAACGACGTTATATCAGGAGTGTACGGCAGATATTTTTTAATCACGTAGATAGACTCAGGCATATCTGCCGTAGGCTCCTAACGACGCTCCTGAAATACAACGTCACGCGCGCGATCGGCTGCTCGGCCGTCGAGCCACGAGCGGTAGTGAGGGTACAGTAGGCGGTATGTACATCAGGAATCGGCCCGAAATGTGCAACTAGTTCCGAACACTGTTCTAAATTATTCACTAACAATTTTTCCAATGACATTTCCGACAGTGCGCGTTTCATTAAAAATCGATACCTTTCACTCTCGCGAACCCGACCAGCCACGGTGTAAATATTTTCCCGTTCATCCTCATCGTAGAAAATTGCAAACATTTTCCTTCGATCGTTTGCGCGACACCGAACTCGAATTATGCGCGAAAGGCAATGAGATTATCGCGGAGGAATTTTATCGTTTCCATGGCGCCGTGAAATCCACTTTACGAGAGTCTACCGTTACGGTATAACTGGCACCTATAAAAGGGCTCGTGCAGGCATCAATCTAACGATACACCTCTTGGATTACAATGGATGGATACAAATTCATGCGCAAATTACATTCAATCGAACTTTCCCTCGGAGAGCAGACATATATCTGGCGATATAATGTAATCGAGGATTATTTTGACACGAGTAATACAGTGAATTAATTATCTCTCATTAATTACCTCACGAAAATTCGTTATATCGTTACTCTCCCAGAATTTAAGTGCACGGCGATTCTGGATATTGCTCCTGTTCCGATGAAGGGCTCACGATTAATCGTCAATTGCTTCTAATTGTGGTGCTTATCTAAACGAAATTTTCATTGGGCGTTATTCCTTTATTCGACCCAGAAAGTATACGCAAATTATTCGATTTTCATGTGTGACATGCAAGGTGCACCTTGGTAACAGATTCATATAGTCTCTTTATCCACTGCCCATAACTTGCATTCCAATGAAGTCGATGAATATTCATTATCCGCTATGTGTACATCAGATTAGATTGTTACCAAAAAGGAACGACAGAGGAATACATTTTCTCCTGCTCGTCGCAATTTACAATCTTCGTAATTTCATACGAATTTCATATCAATTTCCGTGCTTCTATTTTCTACGTTATCCTCATTATCGCGCAAATGATTTCAATGAAAAATGTTCGTTATCGGAAAATCCAGCATCAAGAACACCATTTCACCATCATGTTTAAATAGGTCACCAACAAGTAAAAGGTAGGAAAACAGAGGTCTACAATTTCTGTGCGCTATCTCCAGCGAGGGCCAGAAATCTATCGCGAACTAGTTGATAAATTCTCGTCACATTCCCCTTCACTTCCGCGATGGAAACAGGAAAGTGAATCATTCCAGGGATGCGCTGAGAACGAGCGTCGGAATATTTTGAGAAAAACCTCGACTTCGATGACGGACCCCGTGGGATGCGCAGCAAAACGAAACGGAGGATGGCGTGGCAGGACTCGGTTTAAACAGTGTAGCGAATTCATGGGCGGTCCGTAACCAGCAGACCGATCACCATTGTTGTAGGATAGTTAGTAATGTACCTTCTTATCCTTAAACTAGCAATGCTATCGCATGTTGCGGATAAACACAGCGAGCGTTACTATAGCGCGCATGAGGACAACGTACGCGACGATGACCGACGCGTGTCGAGAATGCCCAAATGCACAGAGGGTGGCAAACGTGCACGTGCGACCAAGCCATTGTTGCAAGCATCTTCCTTATCTATATTATCATCCGACTAATAAACAAGTGTGCTACATTATTTCTCGCGTTTGAAGAAATCTTAAATATTTAACGTGTGCAAATGACAGAAGCGCGACTTTACGGAGAAATGAGGCAACTAAATACGCGCGGCATTGATGATAAATCGTTAATTAGATGCTATACGTTGAAACGATGCTTTCCATTGGAAAATGTACCCACTCGCGTTGTAACATTTCTCGCGCGAACGCAGGTAAGTCGAGGAAAGTCGATAGGTCGAATCACCGAGAGGAAGTTGCAACGTCGAACACTCGTACAACCCGCCTATAACACAGATTGCGAGTCCGAGGTCGGTGGTTTCCGGTCCGTCGGATTGTATTCGATTGGACGGGAAATCGACGCGCCGCGTGCGGTAGTCGACGCATCGCCAATAAATCGGACGGACCCTGCTGATTTCCTTGCACGGCGCGTGACGTAGAATCCCAAGGAGCGAGCAAATGAGAATTTTTGCACCAGCAAATTTCATGGCAACTGAATTACGCAAGAAGGATAGAAAAAAACTAAAGGACGATAAAAGGAAGGAGAAAATTCTCGAGAAGCGATTAGAGGGAAATAGAAACTAGTGGTGGTTAGTGGTCGGCACTATCGCCGGGTGCTCGCGCTTCGCGCTCGCCTTATCGGGTGCAGAAAAGCTTCGCTCTCTGCAATAGGCACGACCGCGTAACTCACGTTTCCATACTTGAATTTCCCACAATTTTAAAACGGTTGAAGAAAGCGGTACATAAAGTTTCGTGGCACCAAATGGATATATGCTCGATGTACATGCCAAATTTTGTTCGGATCCGTTCAGCCGTTTGGCCGGAATACTGGACTGATGGATTAATAAAATTTCACTATTTCCATTAGTCCAGTATTCCGACCAAACGGCTGAACGGACCGCAACGAAATTTGGCATGTACTTTTAGTATATATATATATCCATTTGCTGCCAGGAAACTATGCATCGTTATCTTCACAACCGTTTAGAAATGGCGGCAAAACTAAATTTTATTCGAATTATGTTTACGGTCGTGCCTAAAAACGGATATTTTCTAATTGTGCATCGATCAGTCTCATCGGAATTGTCGATTCACATGACCGTAAACTCGTACCCGTCCCCGCGTGCACCGAAAAAATCGTTAACACCAAATGCACCACCCTCGCAAAACACTGGACTCCCGTGATAAGATCCCCGAATTTCATTTCGCCCTTCGCGTTGGCCATGTTCTCGGTTTTTATGTCGCGCGAGGCAAGGGAGAATTTATCGCGTGGGTCGGGTCAGATGGACAGATCTGGCGGGTATAACGGCTGCGAGAAATCGCGTCGTAGCATCGGCGCGGAATCCATTGGGATTGGCCATTTTCTCCGCGAGCCGTTGCTCAAAGCATCGTTAGAGAATGCCTCACAGTTGCGCGCCTGTTAAATTATCGACGACAAGGATAAAGTGCCTGGTTTTACTTCGTTTCGCGCCCAGGTGATGGACGAGGAGAGGAGGATGACGTGGAAAAAAGAAAAATAACTGCTTCGTTCTATCGGTCCAGGACGTATAAAGTACACGAATTTGTGTGCGAGGTGGCGACCCTAGGTGTTGACGCACCTCTTTTAGGAGAGACGCACGATCGAACGGCCACGAGACCGACAAACAACGAGATGGGGTAAAATAATGGGACAAGACAATTGATAATGGGATAGTGGAGATGGATTTGTTGCCTTAACTCGGTGTAGGGGTTTGGTGCACGTTACTTTTCGATAATCAGTATACATGCTTACTAATTCCTCTAATATATTAGGGAGATCGAAAAGCAATCCAAATCTTTGCTCGCCTAATATTCTGAAAATGTTTGCATCGGTACGCATAATTAATTTTGAAATGCACGGATCTCTTCGTCATAATCTAACTCGTTACGATATTTCGTACTCTTCTGCAGCCCACCCGACCATTGAAGTTTGTCGAACAAACGAAAATTCGTGAAGAAGAGCTTGCAAACTGTAACTCTGTATGAATATGCATTATAGACTATCGCAATGGCCGTTAACGTGGGAAACAGAAGATGGATAATTAGTCTTGCACAAAGTTTTGCTGAATTTGACACATTTCGTCTAACTTCGCTTTACTTCCGAGTAATGAACGTTATACGGGCCAACTTCGATCATGCCGAGGCAATATCCGCCGTATTCTCTCGCTTGGATGAACAGAAATTCTAAGTGACTCAACGTGTCAATAACTCCGTCAATGCGCTTCCGTCTATAGTTATATCTCGTCTGAGCGTGTTCCTTATTACATTCCGCACCGCAGCTGTAAATGTCGATGATCTTGAGCATGATTCCGATTTTATTTCCCAATATAAAGTGCAAGTAGTGAACCAGCATCGGGGTGCGTATGTGAATATTTTGAGGCTGCAGCTAGATTTTGTACACTCCCTTCATTTCCAGTTTTGGCTCGGGTATAGTTCCTCTCCAATTGCAGGAATGTTGTGATTTCAAAAAGTTCTTCAAAACGGAGAGTGAGTAGACAAACGTACGATATAACTGCAAATTTCTTGACGCATTAAAGTTTACGCGCACGGAAATACGGGGTGGAAAAGTCGTAAATAGCGATATTTTCTTCCTCGTGATACGCAGTTCAGCTTGGCAGTCTTCAATTCTTTCTTCGTTCTTTTTTCTTCCTGTTTTCCCTCCATCCCGCCCTTAACCGTTCCTTCTGTCTTCAACTCGCCGTTTCTTCTCTTCTTATCTCCTCCAGTATTTTCATTTAATCGTCGCCTAGCTTGTTTTTCTCCGGCAGGAGACAAAAGACGTTCCGCAGGAGCATGAGAAGAAAAAAACAGGAGCGTGAACCTGCACCCCACAAAGTTTCGCTACTTTACTACGGACATTCTCTCTTCGTCGAATATTCTTTCCCCCGGATTCAATGGCGTGGATTTCAGCTTTTATTTGCGAGATTTTCCGAGTACCCGTTTACGCACCCTCCGAACGTAATATCGACTAATCAATTGCAAAGTCTTCAAAGACTTACTCAAGATGTTCCGCCATGTTCAAGAACACTCTAAAAAGGAAAATTAACCAACGTCCATTCGATGTTGAAATTAATTCCTAGAAGTTTTCCAACGAAGGAAAACTCTTCGAAAGAAGGAATTAAACTAAAAAAGTTTACGTCGTCGAAGAGCGATCCGGCGATTCTCGACGAATCGGAAGTGCAGGCAAGAGCAGTGAAAGGTTATTTGGAGTGAGGTGAAAAAGGGGTACCTGGAAAAGTGGTTGCGCTTACCTCGATGAAAGTTCGATGGAGAAAAAAACGTATTCCCCCGACTCGACCATTTTGAGTTCCTCGGCGGCCAGCAGGATCTCCCTTATCGTTGTGGAATTCGCGCACATCACCACAACTGAAACAGAAACGGGCAGAGGGGTGCCTGATTAATGGCCGTTACGTTGCCTCCGTGCGAAACGAACAGACGTGCGAATTTCGTGAGGCAAGAGGAAGGAAGGAATGCGAAGATGAGGGCGAAACTTTACAAGTCGCCGCTGAAATCGATATCTTCCGGGGCTTTAGAATTCACAGCCATTCAGTCTAGATCGCGCAAATCTGCGGAAGGGAGTATTTTGCTGGAAAATACGCGTGTACAAGAGGGACGTGGATGGAAAATCCAAGTGGCGTCAATTAATTTTCGCGCACCTCGATCAACGTAATGGTAAATTTTCCACGACTGCTTCCGCCATCGATCAGCTTTCACTTCGATATACTGTACAGCAGTATGAGCCTTCGCACTTGCCTGTATCCCGGCAAAAGTCCGGAGAAAAACGAATGCCCCTACAACTGGTCATAACTTTCGAGATTAGAGAATAAGGCGAAATTCGCGCTTCGAACGTTTAGACATTGACGTTCGCTCGTCCGGTAATTTCAGTTATTACGGATTTTGTGATTCCATAGTCATGCGGTAAATAATTTTTCACAATGATAATTTTAAATATGAGTTTCTTTGGAAAATATGGGTAATCGTTGTAACGCATTATAATTGAAAGTACATTTTTTTCGCGGACTAATTTACGCTTAAAGTGTGAAACCATTTTTATCAGTTCTCGCAAAAATTTCTCGCAGCACAAAGTGCCTAGGTGGAATATCATTTCTCTCGTAATAATTTACAAATGCAATTGCTTTCCATCCTACCACTGTGATGCCAGTACACATTTGAATGATGAACATTTAAATAATCAAATGGTAGTGCAACCTAAAGCGCACAGGGGAGAGAAATATTGAATTCAAGAGGTATTGCGCCGGAACAAATGATATCAAATTTAAGCCCCAAACATTTCAACAAAATCGATTCTTTTTCCAACCAACAAGATAATCTCATAACAGTCGATTGAACGGTAATCAATTTTAATTCATTTTGACTGCCATGTAACTGCCAGAGTAATGATTAATATTTCATTGATTAATATTAAAATTGTCCACATTGCACCAAACAATGTATCACGATACCACGAAGGAATTAATAGTATGATCGTTATACAATAAAACATAATGTACCTTGCATTGTTGACGTACCGCGAAGCCCAAAACATTGTCTAGTGTCACTCAGTTGTACGAATTAACGACGTGTTAAAGGCATCGCTAATGAGGAACTGTCGGGAAATGTTTCTACGGATGCATGTGAAAATTTTCTCGTTAGCGCGACTTTACGCATCGCTTCGCGTAAAAGCCATCAGGCAAAATGTTATCGCAAGTGCCATTCGACCCAATGACTACCCTATGGGACGATCAAAATTTCCGAAATTCAGTCAATATTCCTTTCTTAATTCGCAGCAATTTCGAAGAAGTTTATCCTTTGGAAAATTGCAACGCTACATCTTCGACTATCATGCTACGGTTTCTACTACTAATTTCATGAGAACTATTCGTAGCAATAGTTTCTAGTGAGAACCTACCTATTCCACGGTAAGACGTAAGTCACCTACAAGCAGTTCTTTTTACTTTTCCTGTAAACTCCAACAAAAATTACAACACACCAGTAGTACATCGAGGAAATTACAACCAATTATTGTTTTTCAATCCATATCGCATACGATTGTCTAGATTACCAAACCGACTTTTCTTCACTGGACGAAAGATTTCAAATCAAATAAAAAGTCGAGGCATTTTCCTTTTATTTTCCGCCCGACGTCACCGTGCTACCGAGATATGCTTCGTCCTGCCGTAGCGACATAAAGTCGAAACTCCGGTGAGAAATTGAATTTTCACGAAACGGTGTAATCTGAGGAGAACGAGATATAGCGTCGTTATTCCCTGTCCCACCGATTCTTACGTCACTTTCATTGGTATTCACCTTTATTCTCCTTCTATCGTACTCCACACCTTTTACGTCTATCTGTCTTTGTATTCCCATCTCTATTCATCTAGTTTAGTGTCCTTTCGCGCTTCTCTTCCCCGCACTTATTCTGCTACCTTCTTCTGCCGACTGTATATCCGTCTCCCTACCTTTATCTCCAGTTACTTCTCCGAGCAGCTCACTGTATCTTTTATCTCACTTTCCTTCTGTCTTTCCTTTTCTCGATCCTGCCCTCTCACCCTCAGGCGCGCCGAGAAAGGGTCCCTCCGCGTTCCAAAGAGACCGGAGAAAACGTAACGAGTTTATCGGCTCAACGGAGTACCTGCGACTATTCTTTCCTGATATCTCCATCGTCAAGCTGACAACGCGTGCGTGTAGTGCACTCTAGCCAGCAGACATTGAAAACGTCATCGATCCTAAGGATCCCGCTGTCGTTTGTGTGATCAATTGTGTAATGATTCTTACTAACGGAGAATGAGAACAGTGGCCATCGATCACTGGAAAGGTATTAGCCATAGAGATCCCTCGTAGAATTTAGGAGGGTCTCCTATAAGCGTATGAGAGGTACGACATCTTGGGTGTAATTGATTTACTCGAGTATGCACCTCACGTCGGGCGTAATTCGTAATTTATGTGTGGGTGGCATGAATGTGTATGCTGTTTCATCTGCAACTGGGAACTTGGAGTCCCGAAAAGGTAAACAATGGTACGCAACATTTCGTAGTCAGTTGCCCTTGGTACCTAAATGTATATATTGTTGGAAACTACCGAGGAAAATATATAGACTTTCGCATTAACCCAATTGTAAGGTACCGGTACTAACAATATCGTACGTAGCTTCACGTCGGAGGCGATGAAGAGCGGATGAAATACCGAAGCGAAGAAGACAGTAGAGGGTACAAGCAGCGAGAGAGAAGGAGTATACTCGAAACATGAGAAACTCCCAGAGGATTTTACTCTTTGCGATTTCACGTGCCCTTCCATCTATCTCATCCGGCGCGCCTCTTTCCCCGGCTCTGCATTAACCCAGCAGCAAACTATTCCTCTTAATTCAGCCATAGTTTATACTGCATTTACCCTGATTGCGGCAAAGGATTAGATTACATTACGTCATCTCGGCGTTCGTGCGGCAGGAGGGATAGGAACTCGGTGGTCGTCGGACAATCGTCGCTTCCTTACCAACCGGGATGGATACAAAGGAAAACATCATCCGCCGATGAAGGCTGAGAGGCGGCGGGAAACTCGATCCCCGCACCCGCTTTCCACTTTCGAGAATCCGCGTAAGCTTCTCCGGGAAAGCTTTTAGCTAAATCTTGAAGTGCGCCCTTGATGCGTCTCGAAAGGCATCTATGATTGGTTGAAGAACCTCGACCGAGTTTGAGCAATACACGCGTGATAGAAGGTAGCTCGTTGAAAGTGGAATGTGTTGTGAATAAATATCTGCAAGTGGTATACAATAATAAATGAAGAATACTTCAGTGAATTCGTGTTAATACTCGCTATATCTAATTATTTAACGTACAACCGTATAACTGTGGAAATGTCGCTGACCACGTCGCGATACGAAAAACATCGTAAATGGAACACGCATCCTCTTGGAACGGATATGAAAAACTGAAGCTAGTTACTTCACGGACGAGAGTCTTTTGCCAAATGGGATTACTGCAACTGAGCAGCCGCGGCCAAACGTTACTCCTCGCTTCTTTTGAAAGATGCAACTGTACGGATGTACGAAAGTGCATGCCGAATTGTATGCTCGCGCGCTTTTTCAAATATACAATTCGATATACATATTCACATCTGTCTGTAAAGTGAAAAACGACTACAATACAAAAGATAAGGCGAGAAACTTAAAACCTCGTATAAAACGAATGGTGAAAATCGGGTGCGAATGAGAGAGGCAGAATCCACGTTGAACTGCATGTTTTTTACCGACGCACGACATGCAAGGCAGCGTGCACCGCGAATTATAAATGTTTATCCTTCGTGTGTTCTAAAATGCCCATTATGACAATATCAGGACAAATGCGTGCCGTTAATGCCCTATCACCTAATACACGATCGAGGTGATTATTTTTACGCAGGAACGTTTAAAGAAATATACCGAGTGTGCGAGCAGCAGAGAACTCAACGGGGGTTTGGACCAAGAAGCGTGCAAAAATATACAAGAACACGCGGAGATCCTCAGGCATGAGTGTGCCATGAAATTCGGCCCGCCACACAGTGGGCCGTTTGACGATTCTAGCTGGACAAAAATAGGAAAATCACTTTCTCACGGAAGCGAATGACAATTATTTATTTCGATAGTCAAGACCTCAAAGTATCCTGGTATATGCAATATTTCCTCTGAATAAGTCGTTAAATAAATTATAATTAACATTGAAGTCAGAGTAAGACTAGCTAACCAAAGTAGTCGTTTCAAGTCACCTGCATTCAATCTTACACCACACAAGTGTTTGTGGGACGATAAGTTTCGTTGATGGCTCGATATATAAGTACAGATCTCTAGTTTACAAAACCTTTCGGTTTCTTGCTGTAACTCAAATGGTTTTCGTGTAGCACCATTTTCAATTGTTATGTGCAACTTTTCGTAATTCTCATATATAATTAGACTTACAATTTGAGTGCTGCGGAGTTCCGCGATGGGCTTTGGTGCGTTTGAAAGCTTATTCCTTACCCTCTCGAATGCCACAAAATTTGGGTGCGGTCGCCTGCGGCTCCGGTTGTTATTTCAATTGTTATAAGTAACCGCGCGGTACATCCCATAGTATATCTCCAGAATTAATCAAATTCTGAAGAAACGGCTCATTGGATTGGAATAAAATTTGACAGATTAATCGAAGATGTACTATTGTGCTTATATTAAACTTTCCAGACCGCCATTTGTAGCCGTTTCAAAATGTCGGTTATTGATATTCATAGCAAAGTTGTATTCTCTTGAACTCTCGTCGGAACTAGACAAAAGTTGAAAGATACGTGCAAATTATGTCAAAAAGTATATTGTCAAATTTTTAAACTTTTGTCTTGAAACGACTACTTTGGTTAGCTAGTCTTACTCTGACTTCAATGTTAATTATAATTTATTTAACGACTTATTCAGAGAGGATATTGCATATACTAGGATACTTTGAGGTCTTGACTATCGAAATAAATAATTGTCATTCGCTTCCGTGAGAAAATGATTTTCCTATTTTTGTCCAGCTAGAATCGTCAAACGGCCCACTGTGCGGCACTGGGGTCGTAAATCAAAAGCCACAAAAGGGACATAAATCGAGGAATTACTGTATACGTATATCAATACATATATAATATATCAATATATATATATATATATATATATATATATATACAGGGTGTCCCGCAATTGGTGTAATCCCCGCGAAAGGGTTGTAGCTGAAATAATTCTAAACACCAAAAAAAAAAATTAGGGTTAGGGTTAGGGTTAGGGTTAGGGTTAGGGTTAGGGTTAGGGTTAGGGTTAGGGTTAGGGTTAACCTTAAAAAATTAGGGTTAACCCTAACCCTAACCATAACCCTAATTTTTTTTTTTTTTTTTCCTCTACGGGCGCGCTCATTCGCCTATGTTTTTCCTTAATTTTTGAACTCTTAAGGAAAAACACGCGAATGAGCGCGTCCGTAGAGGAAAAAAAAAAAAAAAAAAATTAGGGTTATGGTTAGGGTTAGGGTTAACCCTAATTTTTTTACGGTTAACCCTAACCCTAACCCTAACCATAACCCTAATTTTTTTTTTTTTTTTCCTCATTCGCCTGTTTTTCCTTAAGAATTCAAAAATTAAGGAAAAACATAGGCGAATGAGCGCGCCCGTAGAGGAAAAAAAAAAAAAAATTAGGGTTATGGTTAGGGTTAGGGTTAACCCTAATTTTTTTAAGGTTAACCCTAACCCTAACCCTAACCCTACTTTGGTTAGCTAGTCTTACTCTGACTTCAATGTTAATTATAATTTATTTAACGACTTATTCAGAGGAAATATTGCATACACCAGGATACTTTGAGGTCTTGACTATCGAAATAAATAATTGTCATTCGCTTCCGTGAGAAAGTGATTTTCCTATTTTTGTCCAGCTAGAATCGTCAAACGGCCCACTGTGCGGCACTGGGGTCGTAAATCAAAAGCCACAAAAGGGACATAAATCGAGGAATTACTGTATACGTATATCAATACATATAGAATATATCAATATATATATATATATATATATATACAGGGTGTCCCGCAATTGGTGTAATCCCCGCGAAAGGGTTGTAGCTGAAATAATTCTAAACACCAAAAAAAAAAATTAGGGTTATGGTTAGGGTTAGGGTTAGGGTTAGGGTTAGGGTTAACCTTAAAAAAAATAGGGTTAACCCTAACCCTAACCATAACCCTAATTTTTTTTTTTTTTTTTTCCTCTACGGGCGCGCTCATTCGCCTATGTTTTTCCTTAAGTTTTGAATTCTTAAAGAAAAACAGGCGAATGAGGAAAAAAAAAAATTAGGGTTATGGTTAGGGTTAGGGTTAGGGTTAGGGTTAGGGTTAACCTTAAAAAAATTAGGGTTAACCCTAACCCTAACCATAACCCTAATTTTTTTTTTAATTCTTAAGGAAAAACAGGCGAATGAGCGCGTCCGTAGAGGAAAAAAAAAAAAAAAAAAAATTAGGGTTATGGTTAGGGTTAGGGTTAGGGTTAGGGTTAACCTTAAAAAAATTAGGGTTAACCCTAACCCTAACCATAACCCTTTTTTTTTTTTTTTTTTTTTTTTCCTCTACGGGCGCGCTCATTCGCCTGTTTTTCCTTAATTTTTGAACTCTTAAGGAAAAACACGCGAATGAGCGCGTCCGTAGAGGAAAAAAAAAAAAAAAAAAAATTAGGGTTATGGTTAGGGTTAGGGTTAACCCTAATTTTTTTACGGTTAACCCTAACCCTAACCCTAACCATAACCCTAATTTTTTTTTTTTTTTTTTTTCCTCATTCGCCTGTTTTTCCTTAAGAATTCAAAAATTAAGGAAAAACATAGGCGAATGAGCGCGCCCGTAGAGGAAAAAAAAAAAAAAAATTAGGGTTATGGTTAGGGTTAGGGTTAACCCTAATTTTTTTAAGGTTAACCCTAACCCTAACCCTAACCCTAACCCTACTTTGGTTAGCTAGTCTTACTCTGACTTCAATGTTAATTATAATTTATTTAACGACTTATTCAGAGGAAATATTGCATATACCAGGATACTTTGAGGTCTTGACTATCGAAATAAATAATTGTCATTCGCTTCCGTGAGAAAGTGATTTTCCTATTTTTGTCCAGCTAGAATCGTCAAACGGCCCACTGTGCGCCAGACTCTTGCATCGTTTTTCATTACGGCATCATTGTGTTTTCAAATGACTCTTCGATAGCTCGATTTCAACGATTTACCTATTACACGATAGTCCGATGAAGATTATGACCCTGGTGAAAGTTATAAACAAAAACTATTCCTTTTTCAACCTATTACGAATTATTCGAGCGTCATTGAATATATTTAATTTGTTCATTAAACTGAATATTTCAACTTGCACGTTAAATTGTGCAGTCGACAATCAAAAATAAGGTACCCACTAAAATCTTATCTTCTATCGCAGACACACGATCAATTTAACGGGTGGCCACAGAAACGGAATTTCCGTCTTTTGAAAATAACTTAAAGAGATATATTAATGTGAAGAGGCCGGACGATGAACAAAAAGCTGTAAGACACTGTTGTTTTTGCATTACAGCAAACGACAAGCATCCTGCTCGTCACGAGAACCTCTCCACATTGTCGCAACGATTGTCGCAGACAATCGAACCTTTCTGTATCGAACGCAATCATGCCTCGGATACATAAACCATAGCATATCAGGTTTCTTCATTCGATGCATCATATTTTTAAACACAACCACCGAAGCTTCTTCATCTATCTAACTCCACGGAACAATAAAATCACAATGGTGGCTGGTCATCCCGAGCTGACCCATCTTCTCAGCTTTCAATTTCCCACGAAATTCCAATCAACCTCGGGCTCGCGAAAGCACCGCCACTGCTGTCCGCGGCACCGCGATACTCGCGAGAGAAACGAAAAAGTATCAACGCACGAACGATGGAAACAGTGTTTTTATTCGGGACGCTGCACCCCCAGACAAAACCTTCGGCCAAACGCACCAATTTATCACCATTCGTCGTGTCCTTGAATCCCGTAGCGCGCATACGTTGCAATGAAAACTCACGCTTCGTCCCTCCTCACCGAGCCTCTATTATTCCGTTACACGCGCACGTCGGATTTCGTGCGGGTCCTGCGACCTCGCGCCTCGGATCTCCCCTCTGTTTGCTCCTCTTCACTTTTATTTGGCCATGCGCGAAGAGATTGAGATTTTAACAAAATGGGAGGAGAGGTGGTGACTGAGCTTGGAAATAATTTGAAGAGAGTAAACCAACGGAATCCGATATTCTGCCTGCTCAAATCAGCATGTGAGAAATTTGAATTTAGGAACATCCCTTTATCCTCTAGCAAAATATGTACACGTTTCTACGTTGGAGAAATATTTTATGGGCCAGTTCCCATACAATTTCGCGTTTCTCCCGTATTTCAAATATACGAATTTCTCACTCAGGCGTAAGATTTAGCAGGATGTATTCATTTCAAAACTGTGAAAATTCGCGTCGGTACAACTTTTCCACGGTCCGCGAGACTCGAACAGTTTTTTCTATATTATCCAAAATCGTGCAATTTATATGCAGTGTCCTAGTATAGATAGCGACGTATCATGGATTTGTCCGTGATCCATTTGGTTAACTACGCGATATTGCATAATACCGTAATCCGCGTGTATGCCTCCTGTCGAATGTATAACGTATAAATGTATAAATTAACACGGATATCACATTAATCCCATATGGTGTTCGGAAGGTAGGAAATGTCTCTATATCTTACTCGGACGTTAAAACAAAACATTATTTTAGGGTATGATAAAACAATGATAAATGAATCACCTGTAGCGTTGCAACAGTTTTACAATTTTTACACATTAGAAACTCGTTCAACTAAAACTTTCGCCATTTCATGGCGACGACGATGGTATGAAAAAGGAAAATTGAATACGAATAATAATTTTAAATCCTTTAACTACTGATACGAAATAACATTGCGAAGTTTTAGATAGGCATTCAGAAGTTATTGGAAAAAATTCACTACAACAAATAAAAAACATACTTGAGCACAATTTTAAAAGTTTTCAAAGAGCGGAAATGCCAAGCCACTTAAGTCCTTTGTAAATTTCATGTGATTGCAAACGAGCGCTTCCCTTTAGGCGCGCCATACGGCGCTACGATTGTCGCGGTACGACCTACTATGGAATCTCTCGCCCTCTTTTGCGGCAGACCGCCTGTGCGATACAGTGATAGCCAAACAATCGAATCGCTCCTTATGGGTGAAATCGAGACCACAGCCTACAAACACCACGGTTCAACTGGCGTGGAAATAAATTCCAGTCACTTCTATGTGAAGCATCGAATTGCCTATTGTGGATTTACAGTTACCAATCTTAACATAATTCAACGATAAACATTTAAAAATGAACACTGCACATTTCTTCAGTGTGTGAATTATTTTACATTTGAGCGGTACTTTCCATCCTTTCATGTTTCGATTAGCTGACATGGCACGCTTGTAAGAATATTCTCGCATATACAAAATTCACGTATTGTAACAAACATTTCTGCATTGATATGAATTGATATGAGTAATATAATCCACACGTCGGTCTTAATAACATAGCATTTTCCTTTAACAGAGATAGAGAGTGAAATTGTAATACACTACGCGGCTAGTTTTAACTCACTCCGACGCACAGATATGTCAAACGATCTATAACGATAGCAAACCATATTCCTTCATATTAGTCAACTACAGTTCATTACGCGAATCAGCGTATGCAATTAGAATGGAAAGATTGAATTTATTTTAGCATGCGCGGTCTTCAGTGTAAAGCGCCTACCGAGTTCCAATTGCTTCGACTCCGATAACATCTCGAACGTAACGTTACAAATAAATCACCGTAAACCTCTTAAGTTCACAGCAATTCTTCGATCCTACGAGAACCGCTTTGATCATTCCGCGCGTGATTACTCATCGTGAGATGACACGTTTTCCTTAACCCGATACGATCTCAAAGCGGTAGAAGAAAGTGGAACGAGTAAATCGCTTCCCGCATTTCACGTAAGCAGTGCGCGGTAAGAATTCTGTGGCGTAACATTTCGCTAATCTGGCCTAATTACTGAATGGCCACCACGTCGGTTGCTTACAACGTATCCTATAAATATACGCTGTGCAGTACGCGAGAGTGGACGTTAGTTTAGAAACTGTACTCTAACACTTTCATCCCTTGACCGAAGCATGCGATCGTCTTTCGTCTTCACTAACCCTCGCCCTTCCGTCGTTACATCATCGCGCGAAATATTTCACGCACGAAATACGCGCAACCGGTTCGATCAACGAAAATATGAGCAACCCCCTCGAATGGCACGAGCGGCACGCGTTTGCAGGACGAAAATCTAGCCTCATTACCACATAGATCGAATCTCGCCTATCTCTGTTTCTCTTGTTACCATTGTTGGAAGGATCGAGGATTGGAAAGGGAGCCCAGAGATATACCACGAGAAACTCGCTTTCCTTATGGAATAAGTTTTGTAATTGGAAGTGAATACGCACGGGGCTCTCCGTAGGATAGCGATGCTCGCTGCACGACGTAGCGGGTTCGTGCAAATAGATGCGGGTGCCATTCATACGGAATGTCGTAAGAGCGTCGAACGCATTCCGTATCGTGAATGTTTATGCTTCGACACCTGTAATGAAGTTGCAACGAAAATTCTTTTTGCAGTAAGGCCAGGTACTACCAGGTCACATTTCAAAATTAAGGTAACCACGTAAAATGATGTACCTTTCAGCTGCGTCCCCATGAGGCAAGAACGAGAAACTTTTTGTAGATGTTGCATGCTTTTTAAAAAATCGGTGCTTGTTGCCGAATGTTTCTCCAAGTTACTTCGAGGTTCTCTTTCCGTGAACAAATGTCACAGCTTGTTGTGTGTTTCTATTTCCATTTAGGAAGATACAGGTCAATGAAAACTCAGAAAAACGTGGGAACACGTAATCGTAGAAACAAATTTCCTCCAATGTGGACACTTTGTTGCCCATTTTCCGCGTATTATCGCCGTTAAAACCTAAACAAAACTCAAGCGTTACTAAGATTGTGTCATTTCAGTCTGAACAAATGTTTCTATTTGTCGACGTCTGTTGCAAATGTTTTGGAAAATGCGGCAACAAGCGGTGACAAAATGCTCATCGTCGTTGCTTCAGTGGGGATGCAGCTTTAAATAAGGAACTCAAAACATAAAAGGTCATTGTCTTTATCCGTAAGAACACTTTATAGATTTATGGAGTTGCAAGGATATTAGGTAAAGAAATATGAGAATATAACTTGTACGAAACTTTCATGAAAATTGAATATCGTCTGAGGTAACGCTGTGGTGAAGCAGGTCCCAGATAGCATTGCTTATAAAACTGATCACGCAAGAAGATTGATTCGTCTCGCCAAATGAAACATCCGCGCTTAAACTTTTCAATATCTTTGAAAGCATTTCGGTGAATAATTTGCATTGCCGGTGGGAAAATCCTGTGCTAAGTAACGCGGACATCGTTGGCGAACAGTTCGAGACTCGCTTGTTTTGAACGAGGGATGCGTATAATTGGCGTCCGGTAAAAGAGAGAAATTTTGAAAATTTAAAATAACGACCCGTCCCGTAAAGAAATGTATACGTACCATAAAAATTCATGCAGTAGTCAGAGAAAAATGAATTATTCAACAGGCCACACGAGAAAACCGCGGAAATCAGAGTACAATGTTCGCACCTCCTACGTGACCGGGTCGCGAAAATCGAACGATTCGACTGACAAAACTTATATGACGCGTGAAATTCAAATGAAATCCCAAGATAGAAATTTCTTTTACCAATACTTTGTGAACTGCGAGAGTAAAGCCGATTGCTTTCGTATGGAAATCTTTAATTTTCGCAATTTCGATGAACCTTGAATGTCAAGCGCAACTGCGGTGGAGAAAGAAGGTAATCGCGAGCTCGGGAAGAGTGGACTCCTCGAGGGAATTAACATTGCTTCTCCGCTGTCTGCCCGGGTCAGGCTACGGAAAACCGCGGAAAGACACTCTGGATTTCAAGTGCCACCATTCTCAGACATGCTCGTTCAACCCTAACCCACAGGAAATCGCTTGGTAGAGACGGGCTTAATAAAACGTCAAGACTGAATCCCACTGTTGGTATTTATACATATTATCCATGAAGCCCGAGCAATGTAAGTAATTATAACCAGAAAAATGTTGCTCCCCTGATTTTAAATAAATCTTCTACGATGTTGCGAATGCAAAATATGTTGTCAGTCTGCAAATATAAGATTGATGATAAAAAGAGCCCTGCATATGTAAATAATGCATAGCTTGAAAAAGAAAACAATTCTATAATCTTTGAACCAAGGTTTTAGTAGTGAAACACAACGTTACAGATAGCAAGGAGAGAAAGGCGGATTTATTCCGCTGAGAAGGATCTACAAATTTCTTTCTCGGGGAAAGTAGCGAGTTAAGTGAAATTTCATCCGATTGAGAAAAAGTGAATCTTTTTTACATTTCCTTGAAATGTACAGATTCAAATAATAAATAAAGCATGCAAAGTTATTTTAACAAAGAGGTACTCGGTTTCCTCGTAAAAACAATTTCTCAAGTGAGGATTAGATGCTTAAGCCCCCTTGTCTCTCTACCTACACTTCCAAGAAGAATGCTCTCTCCATATTGTTACGAAGAACGCGCAATGAATTTCAAATAAGAACTATCGCCCGTTTAATACCTACATCACGCTCTGCGAATTAATTTCGGGGTGTTCATTTTAAATCACCAAAGTCAAAAGCTTCTTCGTAAAAATTCTTTCAACGAATGACAGATCTTGTTCATATATATCAATACAGTTTATAATCGGATATCTATTGTTGAACGACTAACAAGTAGCTACTCGTAGACAACTTGCAGTATGCTCCTCGGGTTATTCAAGAACGTCGCAGAAGTTTGTAAAAGAGCTGCTAAATCCGGTATATTTCTCTCTAAAATTCCGCGAGACGCGCACGAGCCTTTCCTGTAACTTGCATTAACCGCTGGAATTCCATCTGGAAAGCTTCAACTGGCGCACCAGAAGCGTTAGGAGCTAGTGAAATTATCACGGAATTCCAAACGCCACGAAAGGTATCGAGCCTCACGTTTGAATTCGCAATGATCGATGCGTACAACGAGAACACTCCTACTTCGCGTTTCCCGACACGATCGACACTTCACGCACGTTAATTTTCGACGCCGACAGCTTCACCGATTAGTCGAGAGGATACGCCCATGCGCACAATTTCCCGCAAATTTGGGCCACTGAAACATCCATAGATGATGCGTATAAAATTAGCCAATTTGCCTATGAGGCCACGGCCTTTCGCAAAAATAATGAAACGGGCACAGAGGAAGAAAGATTACGAGAAACTCATATTGCCGCTTAACTCTTCAAGGCACGATGGTATTAAAAGTGTCCCACTTTTTTGAGGCATAAATATCCATGCTGAGATATTTTTTGAATCATCTCGAAATATTCCGTGCAACAAGGGTCTTTTTATTTTCTAAATTTCCGTGCCTCAAAGGGTAAAACGGAAAATTAAAAATCTCTTATCACTTCCGTAGGCCCCGAATGTTAAACAACCCACATATTAGACGACATACCGTCAGAGAACCTACATCTCGTAAATGAAAAATCTACGAGTTGAAAATTAACGAATCGTCATAAGCACTCTTAACAAGTTACAGTAATCGGTTAATCATCCGTGCTCTCCCCTCTGAAACTCGAAAGAATGTTCACGAGTAAAGAAACTACGAGATCCTTATCTCGACTTGGGATAGTTCGAATAATTTACTCGTAGGGCTGTAGCACAGTTCCTTCCCTTTGCCTCGAACGTGAATCCCTGAACACTTACTTCTCGCTGACTTGGAGACGAAAGTCAAGAGGTTTCTGTAATCCTCCGCGGTGGCGATCTCCTGGTTGAAGCTCCTGTGCTCCGGTGTTTGATTGAGGGCCGTAAAAACCGCGCCAAGGGTGAAGTGGCACTCAGAGTTCCCGCGGCTACTGGACATTGCGTGATTGTGATAAAGCAGGCCCGCGACCTTCCATCCGAAACGTCTGAGGATGTGCCTGAGGGCTTCGCCCACCAGTCGATGGGAGCCCATCATTCGAGTGAGGGTCTGATAGTGTTCGCCCTTGTGACGAAAGGCCTCCGCCTGCGCGCCAGCCGTTAACACCGGAATTCCCCAGACACCCGCGTACCTTGCCACCGGGGCGATTACGTAATCGCACACTGGCCCCAAAAAGGCATCTACGCGAGACGTAAAGTAAGAGAAAACGAGGTAAAGCTTTCTTCCTTCTTTAGCGACGCAACACCCTCGAAACTGATTCATATCTTGCTCGTGCTCGTATTGCGATTAGCGATAGCATTAAAGTGCAATTAATCGCATGCATGATAAAGCTTCAAGATTAAGGCTGTGCTTGGTGTTTAAATGTTCTAAATACATTCGTGCATCTTATCTCAGCAGTGATATTGACGATAGGGATTTACTCGAGAACGTCATAATTTATACGTAAAGAGTAAGAGAGGTTCGCTCGCATAACTATTCTTGCTCAACGGTTTACTTACTTAGGTGAATAATGACGCGAACAAAGCCAACCATTGGCGAACTTCATATTCACGTAATCGCCCATACGATTGGTTTATTTAAATCTTTGTTGAAAAACTGCAATCATATTTAAAGCTCAGACTTGGATAACTTTCCGGAAGAATATTTTTTTAATGGCGTAAATAATTATTTAACACTCGTGCTTATGCGAGAGTCTCTGAAATCATTTATTGGTGAAGCAAAAAGTGTCCAATTTAAATTTAAACTCTTCTTATTGCACGTTTTCTAAGTCGCGGGGTAGTAAAGAATCTACGAAACGAAATTCAGAGGGTATTCGTCACGCTGTCTCAGCGCCGAGATCCCTGTAACAGGGTCCTCACATGTCTCATTAGGCGCCTAGCAACGCGGCCGTACGATGGCTGTGAACAGCAGATAAAAGAACGGAAAACCAGGCAAAAGGAAAGAGACGTCACAGATTTTCTCGTTTAAGCTGCCTCACATCCCATTCTCTGACACACAATATTTGTACCAGTGCGTATCATTTGCTTTTTACATTGAATAATGAAGCAAGAACTGGAACTGCCCATCGTATTAATATTCTCCCCGATTTCATCAATTTCGCAATCTATTCGCACACGTGCACATATTGGAAAAAGAATCCAAAAAATATGAGCTCGGCGAGTTCGTCAAATGTCTATCCATAGAAATTGGCAATTCGTGAGCGCAAAATGTTTCTATGACTTCCTCCTATAGTAATGGAACGATGCTCGCAAACAGCACGAACTTTACTTCGCTGTTGATGCCGTTTCGAGAATCGATCGCGCCAATATCGTCTCTGTAGCGCGATAAGGAGCATTGTGCAATCCCCGGACCTTATAATCCTAAAACAAGCGAGCTCGTAGATCGAAAACGAGAGTCGTTTCAAGAAATGGAAAATAACCGAGAAGATGAGAGAAATCACCCTGTCGGAAGATGTGATACAAAACGAAAATTGCGGTCGAATTATCATTTATTAGCGTTTCTATTGTTGTTGAATGCGAGGTGACAATTTAAACTGAAAAATTTCATGACAATTCGGTCCAAGCAACGGATTCCAGATATTTAGCAGTATTATTCTACATAAAGTTTGAATTCAATGTACGAACATTTAACATTACGGTTGAATTTGCATATTGATTCGAGCTTAAAATCCCATAAACAGTAACGACAGAAACGATCAGAATGCAAGAATGCATTCATAGTGATAATCTTGTCAATATCGCCTAAATACATAATTCCCTTTATGTTACAATAAGGAATGAGATTTGCAAATGGCATGAGCTTAACATATCGGTGGGGACAACGGGTATCGTGACGCGTCTGTTGCACCAATCGCGCCTGCGAATAGGCTTCTGTATCGCGATGATGCACATTGTGCTTTCGTGGGCTCGGGGGATCCCAAAGTGGAATGCATCTGGTTGCATCAAGGCGCGTCAGTTTGCCCAGAGAAGCAGGTCGCATTGGAGTATTAATGGTCTCCGCTCCTATTCAGGATGGTATACGTGTACGCTCGCAAGTAGAGAACGAGAGTAGTGCCGTGAGCACGAAGATGTGGCAGAATTCGCCAGATTTAAAAGAAAAACAGAGGGAGAGTGAAAGAGAGACAGAGAGAGAAAGAGAGAGAGAAAGAAAAAGAGCAAGTAGAGCGTAAACTTATTCCCACACATTTTTGAAGGGATTCTGGATTTAAATAGAGGAACAAGCTTTCAACAAGTCTGGTAAAGTATAACAAATAACATAAATTCATCGTCGTAACAATTTAACTTTAGCTATGTTCCATCTCTATTAACGCGCGACATTCCACCTGATTGACGGCTGACGTTATCATACAACTGCCCTGCCTCAAAACCATTGCTCAAATTTGCACATTCTCCGCTGGAAATAACTTCTATTTCATTCAATTAAATGAAACACGTATTTAATTATCCACACCGTCGTACCTTATCGAGAAACAGTGAAACAAAATTGGGCCAACTTTTACTTCGTTGTTCTACCATAGGTCAATTCATTTTGTCCGGTCAGCCGATCGATACAGGCTTCAAACTAGGGTAGCGGTGGGCAAAATTTTCGTTTACACCGTGCGAATAGAGTGGGATTTAACTTGTATTTTGCAAATGCACGGGAGAGTTGATTAACAGGCTTGGCCCTGCTCGTAGCCAATTGAGCGTTGTCAGGTTCCAATAGCCAGTTGCTAGTTACTAGCCTGCAAATTGTTTCCTTCTCGCAATACTGTAAACTACCAAAGTTTGCCGCTTCTACTATCCCATCGTCCGCCTGTCATTACTCGAATATCGCTACGGAAAACAGCAAATACTAAATAGAGGAGAGAGGAGAAGAAATGACGATTGAGTTCACAGTTGCAAGAGACGAATAAGCCAGTTGCGACGTTAACGATAGAAGGGTGTACAAAAATTTCACCGACAAGCTTATTGTTAGATTCGTGCTTTGCAATTCGCCACGAGTCGTAAGTGAAAAAAAGTTGCGCGTCAAACGATTTCAAGAAGATGTAGTTAACTGAAACGCACCCGTGTAATATTGCACTAAGTGGCACAAACAACGTTACACGAAAATAAAAGTTGGTACGCGCTATATTGATTGCGCTAGAATTAACACAATGCAGATACGGTATTTTTAAAGCTGTGCTCGCTACGATCCATCGTCGTAAATGTTTACTCATCCACGGATCACACAATAATCTCTCCCCCATATCCAATTCTGAAAATATTCCAATTACCGTCATGCTTCGCCCGTTTCCCCGAACACCCAGTTTTAACACACGCATACAAACACACATACCTGAGCGCTCAACCGTACGCACATCGTCACTAACCGGAGTAAATAGCAAATGCACGATACAAGTGAACGCATATGAAATATCGAGCGGGACCTAGAGTCGTACGAGTGAAATGCATAATACGCGAAAAGGCACTTTAAAACTAGAAGCATGCTTTTGGGACACCGTTCAGAAATCCTCGGTCGCAATAAATGCGAGATTACTTTAAAAGTGTTGCGAATACATTCTTCCATCGCAGTGTTTCATTCTGGGATAACATTCGTGCGTCGGCGTCATAAAACGAAGAAGATGCAGATGCGGAAAATTCACAGAGTAATAGTCTCCCCAGCCGGTAAACAGATTTAGCGTTCGTCCATCTTTCCTTCCTAGGCAAGGCTCCGCCAGGTTTGAACACCCGGTTCCAATGCGAAGAGCACGTATTCAGACTGCGTCTAGTGAATTTATACGGTCTAAAACTGCCACAGAACTCACATAAATTATTATTATTGCGTCGATATCGCCACTGCGGAACATATGGAATCGTAATGCTCTACCCCATATCGCGAACCTCCCTATTCTTTCGTGAAAAGTAAGATATCGCGTTAGAATTCAACGAATAACTCGAAAAGCGTCAGCAGGTTCGAAAGTCTATTCCGTATTCGACGTAATAAAGAGAATACGAGTGGAACATAATTGTTCCGCGTCAGTTTCTCAGTTACCCCAGCCGATGATCTCCGACAGGAGGCTGATTTCCTCCGAGCGGGAGCAACAAGTGTTATATTATACGAGGGTTAGATACCTCTCTGTGTGGCTAGGGGCAGAGGCAACGCGAGACGAGAGGAGCCTTCGCCCGCCACCACCCAATCCACCGTCGGGTGGCTGAACCTTGTTTTCCACGCAAACCCAACGTGAAGGCTTTAGGTCTGAGATATTCCTGACACGTACTGGCCGGCTTATCCGCAAGAACTCAATTTCATTATTACTTGCTCGACGTTCAACGTATACGTGATTTTCTGCAGGTAAAAAGTCATGCGAAGAGAGAAGGAAGGTGACGACGGCTACTGGGAGAATATGGGGATGATGAACCGGTAATCTTGTCGGGGGTTGGCTACTCGTCTGGGTTCAACTAAAGCTTGATTAGGAAAGAAGCCAAGATACGTTGAATGACTTCTAAAACTCATCTATATAATGCAGTTGTTTAGCACGGGCCACGGAGTTTCGACGATAGGAGGCTTGACAGTAATTCGTGGATAACCGGATTCCTGCTAAATTTTGAAACATTACTACGGCCACCCTCTTACGGGGCCCAAATCGGAAATTCCATACGATTTTAAGGATAGTTTTTCTCATCCGTATATGTTAAAGACAATGAAATACCTCACTCTCATTATGCTAATTGATAATTATCTTTATGGTTCCTATTGCCTTTACGAAACATCGAGCATCCCATTACCATCCACATATTCTGCATCTCCAGCTGTTCATTCCCGTTAACGTATCTGGGTCGACTTCCTTTCTCCTTCTTCTTCTCCTCCTCCTCCACCTCCGCCGCGGGGCTTACTAACTACCGTGCCGCAAAAGGATTAATAGACATTCTGGCCCCACGAACCATCTTCCCCTTCTTGAAGCACGTGCCTCATCTTGGCTGACTTTCGACAGACTCGTCCTCCATCCCTTCCGCGCTCCAAATACCGTCACGTCAATCCGAGCGTGCGGAGAAAACGCGTTGGGTTGCGTGCGCGCATTAGTCATTGACTTACCACTGAAGGCGCCCGACGGTGAGGTCGGACCCTATTGATCGTGTCAATTCGATAACGAGAAGAGTCGATGCTTTATCGAGGAATCGCCGCAATGGACAATACAAAAACGTATCCTACCTATTAAACAAGGAGAGAGAAAGAATGGAGAGAGACAGAGAAGTGATCCGACCAGTCTCCCGCAGTGCTTGCGGAAGAAGATGCGTATCAGATAATAGATCCCGAATGTTGTACGATTACTCTTCAGAGGTTGACAGAGTTCACGAAACATCATTGACCACTTCTAAAGTCTATGATTTTCAAATAGGATTCGGTATGAACGTATAAAGTTTCAAAGGTGCTGAAAAGAAATAGGTTGAGCAATTGTTTTAATTGTACGTGAAAATTTGACGCAGGGTGTCATTTGACGCGAAGAAGGAGGAAAGGAAAACTCATAATATCGAAAGTCATCTTCTAATTGTACATGATGCGCTAGTTAATGAAAGCTTTCTTGAGTAATAGCGGGAAAACAATAAAAGTTGCGAATGAGTCGAGATAAAAGGCCAGAAGCAGCCCAGGAGAAATTGGCTGAGGCAATTCACCGCAACAATTCACCTGCGATCTAATCTAATCCCCCCTAACGGAAAATGCGGGTCCACCAGCGGATCCACAACCAGATTCTCTCCTCTCGCCCTCTCTTTCTCTCTCTCTCTCTCTCTCTCTCTTATCTGTCAAGACGCGCCCATTCACGACCTACTAATTACAATCAATGAGAATTGAATAATTTGAAGGAACCATTGGAGAAAGCAACGAACCATCGTAAATTGTTTCTTTCTACAGCTGAAAGTTAACAGTTCACAGACGGCGGAAGAGTTGGCGTCAAAGTAGTTTCATACGTCCCCCTGTCGATCAATATTTCTATACAGCGGCGGAGCGCATTGTTCAGCAACAGGGGCCTCAAGACGGAATACATTTGGACGCGATGCAAAAGAGAGAGTGTTTGAGTCATGTGAGACACAATTAAAGTCCGTGACTGTCTGAGCAAAATTTAACGAGCAGTCACGAGGATGCGGCGAGAAAAAGAAACGAACGAAAATCAGAGAAGAGGAAAGGCACTAGATTACCGGCTAACGAAAAGATGTACGAGAGATATTCTTCCCCCAATGGTCTATTCCCATTTAGTTGCTGAGAATAGTTTATTGACGCGAATGGCAATGGGCCAATTCAATTTTACCCAAGAAGAAAAGAATAGGTACACTAAGGTGATATTTTTCAAAAGCTATCCTCTGGCATCTATTTTCTGTATGTGATTTATAGAAATATGTGGAACTGGGCCACGACTGACTTGCCAAATAATGCAATACCAATGTAACGGAATAAGGTGTTCGAAAATACGATTTGGTAAGCAGGAGTCTTTGAATCAGCCAATGTATCCATCATATTGAAGTTCGTGGACATACCGGAAGTGCAGTTCGATGCATTGTACGGAGTCTGTCCAAGAGTTTTGAATCCCAGGGTAGAATATATCCTAGTGGATTACACTCGTCGCATGCTTATCTACACGAAGGAGACCACATTTGAAATGCAAAGGTACGTGCCATCGAGAGAAAGGCATAAAATGGAGAACTACTTCTGCATTCAACCTCAAGATATATATAGAAATAGTGAATAGGAACAGGTCGTGCGTGTACGATAATAGAACCGTGTCTTAATACTAAACAATTGTTTCATGGATTTACTGATTGTGAGTAAAGTACTTTGTATAGATATCACATAAATTGATATCATTTATTCGTAAATTAGGAAAATCAAATTATATTTTTGGCGGTATGTGCAAAATTAGCATTGTGCAATAACGTTTAGGATTGTTCGGATATATAGCCACCTCCCGCAAGTGTCTTTGGCCATGAATCCGAAAAGGTGAACTTCCGATAATTAGCCTACGTTATCTGACTTCGAATTACTTTGCCGTGTGTCCATCTGATATAAGAGTAAGAAGAAAGGATTGCGAAAAGAGCCGATAAAAAAGGATCATAGACATCACTATGGGCTGCCTCAAGGCAGCAGTTACATAAATTGGTGGGGATGACTCGTACTTTTATAGACGGACGCATTCGTTGCCATATATCCAAACATCATTGTACAACCGTCTAGTAAAAATATACGATTACTCCAACTTCAGACGATCAAGATTCAAATGTTATTTGTTCTAGTAAGAGAAGAGACTTTATCGCATTATCCACGACATAAGTATCGATTCACCGAATTCATCTGCGCCTTTATGACCTTTTTCCGGCCCTAAAACATGTACAGTGGTGTCATTAAACTTAGAATGGTTTGCCTACCAGAAGCTGAGGCATGAAATTTACAGCCAACGAAAGTATCTATAATTTATCTACCCTATAAAATTCCGACACCGATTTCCTTCTTCTCTGTAGATGACAGACTAAATTACGTGGGGTTCAAGGAATATAAATTCAATGCCCAAAGAATATCCGAGTGAGAAGAGGGGAAAGCTCTTAAGGAAACTGCTTAAAGAGTTTCTGGGCACGCACACCCAGATATATCAAAAATGACCATACATATAATCATAAATTTGTTTTAGAAAGTATTACGATCATCGAGTCAAGGGCTTTACCAGAATACTACACGTATTTTTATGAATGCATTTACATAAACAGTTAGAAATATTTAAAAACTTAGCAGTTATCGCTACTAGCGTCAGATGTGTCTGACGCTGTTGCGCTTTACGGTGACAAGTGTAGGTGCCATCTATATGGTTCATCGGAGACGATAAATATCAACTCATTCTTAAAATATATGGATAAAGATAGGTACTCTCACCGGAACTTTAGATCCGCTCGCAACTTTATATACGCCAGTACATATGCACAAGTATGCATGTTCATGTCTATACATGTTTATCGAGTACCTTTAAAGTCGCAAGCGGGTCTAAAGTCGAGGTGAAAATACAGACTGTCTTTATCATTTATATTTAAAAAAGTCGCAATATATAAAACATTTGAATCTGAGTGCGAACTGTCGCTTAAAAAACGTATCGTCTATCCCAAAAAAAAAGAAAATCAAAACGTAAAACGGAACTTTCGATAAAGACTGCTTAATTTCCAGCCGAAAAAGTAGGAAAAAAGGAATTTGCTTCATCCAATAGTTCTCAAGATATTTTGATTACTGATTTCAAAAACACAGTTTCTAGAGAAATTTCTTTCAAGTTTTCTTTAAATGTTCTATTTTTTTGAATATCGACCTGCGACTTGTAGGAAACATGCCATATTCTACTACGATAGTGTGCAAAAAATGGAAAAAATCGTTGATTAGTTTGAGTTAGGTGATCTGGGTATAAGTCACCCATAAATCTTATAGATAAATCTAATAGAGACGGGCGTCTAGTACGATTTTACATTTTGCGAGCATATAAGGAGCAAAACTTATGAATAAAATTTCATTGTGCGAGAATCACGAAGCAAGTATGAAATCCCAAACTTCAGAAACTCGTTGTGATTCGAGGAACTTGGTTTCAGTTCTAGAACCTCATCGATCGATAACGAACCATCGACCCTGTAACAACTTCCTCGATACGCTAAGTGGTCCAAAACTATCGAACACCAAGGTAACAAGAAAGGAGTATAAATTTACCATAACTTCTAGCCAGCAGCTTTGAAAACCGAAGCTCCTGGCAGCTCAGCGCGTCCTACTATGAAAATCGTTGCTTCTAAGATCCCATTACATGCAAGGTCATGCACGCTGGGATCACACGTGTGACAACTTTCAACCAGGAACCACGGATTGAAGGATCTCTTTGAAGACTGGATTTGGAAAGGCGCACAAGAGAGCAGGCTGTTTGTAACTTCTGTATTTCATTTTGCTCTTCGACGTGAGTAGGGAAGTTTCGGCGCGACGAAGCAGGTAGAAAGAGACGAGTAGAGTACAGATGAGGATCTCGAAACAGGATCGGACGAAAACTTTTGAAACGTGGCTTGCTATAACGCGAGCACTTCAACGAATAGAAATACCCTGTTACATATAATTATCAAGACCGAATACTTTAGGGAGAAGTGGTGAAAAAAGTTCGCTCATTTCTTCCTTGAATGAACTCATCGTAAGAACAATGCGGAGACTTTGCTTGCACTTTCGTTCCAATCGATTTGTGTGGACGAAGAGACGTTGAAGTTTGGGCGTGTCCATTGAAGCTCGTTTGGATAGGACAGGAAGGAAATGGCGGACATTCGATTGGACGCAAGTTTTCCCTTGGAAAGATATGCGTGGTGTAGTGCATACCCGTTGAAGCAGAAATATTCTAGACGAGTTTTTTTCTTGGAATCCGAGCAAACGCGTCTCGTATATTTGACTTTTTTTGTGAAAAGCGAAAGTCCAGAAGAAAATGTAACTTTCGAAAGTTTCGAGATGCAGCTAGGATGAAATTTTTTCTCCAGTCAATATCTCGTAGAATTGAGTGTTCAGGGACGACCCGGAAACGCTTGCCAAAAAACATTGCACAACGATTCAGAAAATTGTTTTCTTTCTAGCCGTCTTGATTTTATCATTCCTCCCCTGCATGGTGTTTTCACGCAGAAAATGCAAAGCAGAAATTTGCAAAAGTAATTGACGTACATTTCGGGGCGTCTCGTGAAATTTCTGGACGATATATTCGGCGCACGCGACATCCTTTCACCCAGGATTATCCCAGGCGATGCAGCAGGAACACTAATACGACCATTTCCGTAACCTTCCGGGGAGTCTGGAAAAGTCTCTCGCGCTTTTCACTGCTCTCTCTCTCGCTCTCTCTCTCTCTCTCTCTCTCTCGTGCTCTCTCTTTCTCTCTCTCTCTCTCGTGCTCTCTCTTTCTCTCTCTCTCTTTCTCTCTCTCTCTCTCGTACTCTCTGTATTTTTTCTTTCCTTCACGCACTTACACTCATCCTCTCTTTACCTTTTCTGCCGAAGATCCCAGAAACTTCGTCCGTCGTTTACAGAATTGGTGAACTCGAGCTGCAGGAGTCGAGCCGGCATTTTATTTTTTTCACTCCACCCACGTTTGGGACGAGACAGGAGAAACGACGATGAGCGAGTGAGAAAAATTTGCAATCCGTAAACTTTTCCTTCCACGCTTCGCCCCGATGCCATATCAGCGGCGGAGATACGTGACGTTCGCATTGGTAAAAGGAAACAAAGGAATATCTCCCGAGACACATATAAGAGAACATGGAAAGCAGAAAGAAGGAAGGGTAGAGGGAGAAAACACATTGTCCGAGGATTTTCCCTATCGCACAGAAGTGTCGTCGACGGTTCCCTGGGCAAGGCTCGCACTGTTCGATGCGTATCACCAAGGAGAAAAATAAAACTCAGGTGTCCAAAGCATGGATGATATCGTTGCAGATAGCCAAGGTTATTGCTACGTGAATATATGGAGCATATTCGTTGCACCATTACGTCGAATAACACTTGTCATTTATACTTTCATTAAATTTGTTTGAAAAAATCCCAATAATTGCGTGATTAACATTTTTCTATATAGAGATCAACCGATACCAATTACTGTCCGATTAACAATTCGATTGACATAATATTAAAGTAGGAGTTTTCCCTCGATTGGCAAATTGGCTAAACCAGGAAAAGCAGAAGGCAAGAAGTAGTGGATCCTTCGAGGCGGAGCGAATGAAGGACCGAAACTGCTTTCAAAGAGGAACTTTGGTTTATATTCCATATTAGTTCGCCGCAGGTGTCATAAACTAATTTGTACGATCAAACCCCATCGCTCCACGTCTCTACTAGTGAGTGAAGTAATATGCAATAGAATATCCGATGAGAATTGAATTTAACAGGCTAATTTTCACAAATATTTTACGTAGGGTGACAAACGTGTAGGAAAAGGAAACTGCTGTGAATTGTAACGACCCGCAAGTAAACAGATTTAAACTCACTGACTCTCTAAAACTGCATTAAAAACCGAAAAATATACTGGTGAGTTTTTCTCTGGTTCCGAAATGATCACGCGCTTGTTTGCCGTAACCGCGAGACGCGCAGTAAACCGCGCCACACAGTAGAGAAGGTAAGTGGAAAATGTACCTCCCACGATTCACCAGGACTAGTCTGCTGCCCTTTCATTGTCAACGCCGCACTGTCAGATGGAAATCCAACGTAACAAATCGAAAAGCGTCAGCGAGCCGTGGGACACGCACTAACCAATCACATCTACGACAGTTTCGAGTCCTTTTCAATCAGTTTTCGTTACGCAGACAAATTTCATCAAAATAAATAAGCAAATGCACTACATATTAATCACATTTACTCGCTGATAATGCCAGCGTACCAAGATGCGATTACATGTTACCTTCCTTATTTTTTTTCGAGCATCATGAACCAGATGCGGAGTCGTTTAAAATTCCTGATAATTATGTACTAATATGATGGATTTTTGTGATGCATTGTGTAGCATTTGTATGATCTATTTCAAAAATAGTTGTACGAAAATGGTTTGAAAGAACACTGAATTTTGCATGCTGGCCCCTGCATCTTTCTACTTGTCAAATTGTACAATCGATCTTGTAAATCACGTAGACTTATATCAATCCAGGTTATAATGTTTGTTTACGCCTTTGAAAGTCTCTTCTGCCCTGTCAAGCACGATTCCTCGAAATACACTGAAAGCGTAATCTTATCGGACGCGTTAATACGCAAAGTCGTAGTATTCCTTAACTACGAGCCACTGCGTTCACGACGAGAGATCTCGCTCGGGAAATCGAGAAGGCTAATCGGTCCCGCGTGCTTCCTAAGAGTTTACTGTTGCCTGACGTGTAAACACCGGACGCGACACGCAGGGAACTTCGTTGCTGGCAATCAGCGACTCCTCCCTAGGCTTGCACTTACTGATAGCATCGCTTCCGTTCGAACTGAATCCTCGGAAACTGCTTAATTTTCTATCTTTGTCTCATCTTTCTCTTATCTATTGAATATGCCACGCAGAATTCCTCTCGCCCGATCGCAGATTGACGTCTGACGTCGAGCGCTGGGTCACTCCATAAAATCCTTTTGAAATTTTCCGTACCACTCGACCAGGCTTGTTTCGGCGAACTGGGCCGATGGCGAATAAGCCTGTCATACGGGAAGAAGTAACGCGCAAGCACGTGTAAATTTGAGATTGCGAGCCCGTGTTTGTTCGGCAATGGGTTGGATCCAATGCGCAAATCCGGTGTTCTCTAAATGCAAATAGAAACGGTATACCTGCATTTCCTTCGTTGGCGCAATTTTATCGAGATCGTATGGGTAGACACGAAATTCGTATCGAGGGAATCACTGCGATTCGAGAAGGTTAACCCGTCAGAGGTATTCGGTTTAGCTTTGGAGTGGATGGTTCTTCTATTTGATTGTTTACTCACTCAAACAGCGGTATGGGAGAGGAAGCAATTGTTCGTTTCTATGGAAATGAACCGTTGGATTCTTACGCGAGAATGGCGAAGTGCACGAAATGGAAAAAGACGAAACTACACTCACCCTTGGAATTCCCTCGACGAAACATATGTTGCGAATGCAAGAAGCAACGGAGTCACTTTTCAAGCCGACTTTACGGTGTCGTTACGTTCTTTGTTAATGGCTCCATACACGTTTTTATGGCAAATTCGACGAAATCATAACGGGAAATCCGATATCGTCCTAATCGATAAGATCTCGAAAGAGGGGTTAAAGCCGATTTCCAATTCGTGCGAAAATTGATACGTGACATCGAGTTCCCCCGATTCAACACAATAGACTTTGGCCGTGTCGTAAGAAAAATATCCGCGAGGCCTTCGAAAGATTACTCTCTCGATATTCATTCCGGCTGCACATTTTTTTAAAATTCTATCCAAGTACGTGATCTCGCACCTTCGTATCCTTGACCGAATTCTTTTCCTACCTCACTCTCAGACACGACGCCCATAAAAATTCAACCGTCGCGATCCCTCGCGTACACCCCTCCCCCAACTCACTCTCGTGGTTTTTCTTTCTTCCTCTCTCATGCATCCCCGAGCAGGGACTATATCCCTTAACAGGTGGAGAAGCAGCCATCGACCTTATCGCTCCCAAGCGTTTCGACCCAATATCGCGTAACGTGCGCGGGGGCGTCGGGACATAAGCCCACATTAACCAAAATGAGTTTGCGCCAGATTCCGGCACATAAGGAAAACTTCTTCGTCGGCCTCATCTTGCCCTATGCAATCCTACTAAATCTTTTCTTCCAAGAAGATGAAGCGATGCATCATAGGATATTATCTCAGCTTGCAGCACACTCGCACGGATTTCGGTAGACGCATGTGTTGCACTGTCGTCTTCTCTGAAGAACTTTTCTGCGACAACTCCTTTTCTTCCTAAGTAAGAAATGTCTAAAACAACGCAAGGCAGAGCTGCGACCAGGAAACATCTTCACCGTCTTAACATCTTCAAGACTGTTCTTTTAGTTTATCTTGACAACTGTTTCCTTTTTTTTCAAGAGGGATTCTGTAAGTTCGCACTCTCAGCAGGTGCATATTCCAAGATGCGTTCAGCTCTCAGCTACTCTCTTGTTAGGTTGAGAGGTTTCCTCCGTCTCGGTAGATCCAGAACGTTAATCGCTCCCGTGTGCTCCTCCAAAATTTACCGCTCCCCTGTGTGTAAACAGCAGACAAGGAGAGTGCTACGTGCTCGCCTAGTTCGTCACGTGGCAATTTGTTACGCTCATTTGCATGCGCCGATATGTGCGAATGCTTGTTTGCTACGAGTTTGTATTTAATTTGGGAGGGGAGGAGAGGAGAATTTGTCGAGCGAATTTCTAGATCAGAATTTTTAGTATTTCCAAAAATCGAATTTGTGTAAGACGTGCTCTAGACCTTCCGTTTCTTCTTACTACAAAATGTGCAATGTTTAATGGCTCTTGCAACCCTTATAATGGACGACATTAACTGCATAATAAATGTAACGTCAATGTCACATTCTCTTATACATTTCAAATGTAAGAAGTTCAACCAACAAATTCAGATCATTTATCATGATTGTAAAAATCTTGCGTTACATCCGACGTGGAATTTCTACGTGGAATTTCCTACAAATTCAAGACGCCGATTTAGCGTGGAGAGAATCCTTTGAACGACAAACGAGAGGAAAAGTAAGAGGATCTTACGGTGCGTCCGAAAGAGCATCCCGCCACGCCTTAGGAATTCTATTCCAGTCTCATCGCCGAGAACACGAGATTTCGCTTGACAAGTCGAGAACGCTGATCGCTCCCGGGTGCTTCGACGGGCTTTACTACCGGGTCTCGTGTAAACACGAGACGAGCCGGCACCGCCAACGGGCCTCGACCAACTTATTCCGTCCACACCTCCTATCTACGACCTAGAAAAGATTATTTCCTCCGATGCATCCGTTTTCCTCTTGATTGTTTCCCAAGCGACACAAATCGCTGACACGTTTTCATAAACAAGATTATCTCTTTGGTGGAATACTAGAAGTGCGGGTCGGTTATCATCGGGGAATTATTGTAAGGCAAAAGGTAAAAACTATTACACATTTGTTCGACACACGTACAAGTATCGGAAATGAGATCACAACCGTAACGTGGCGTCGTTCTGTAATTCGATTCTTTAATCTTGTAGGACAAAAGTTTCTTTTCACGTTCACGCGACATTTTAACTTCTTCAGAACGGCCACTTAATCAGTTCACCGACGGTGGCGAGCGGAAATCAGTTTTCTCTAACCAAACTTTCCTCGAGAAAGGGCGAAAAATTCGATCGCTGCCTTCCTCGCGTTGGTCATCGTGGATGGTATAAAGCTTTAAAACACAATTAGCCGTCGTCGTCGGCCAGCATCCTAGGAAATATCGTGCGAATTGTCATTATCATCGTTAACCGACGCCATTTACTACTGTGTGTAGGCGCCCTTGCGAAATGGATTTCATTCACTGAAAAATCAGAGAAATTATACGTAGCTAGTAATAGCCGTTTACAAACTGACAAGAATTTCAAGATTTCACGTCGATCCTCAGAACCAGTAAAGGAGGAAAAAGGGAACGCGTCCGCCGCATGCATTAGCGACGTCCATTTCGTTGATGAGGGTGTTCGGGTGAAAAGCCGTTGTTGCGAGACACATCGGCAGCAGCGCATCAACTGCAACTGGAATTTCAAAAATACCGCGAAACTCCGAACGACGAAGAACACCGGGCACGCAAAATGCACGTTCGACAGGGAGAACGTCGAAAGTCCAGGGACCGACAGTCTCGTGCAAAATAATATGCCACGGGGGATGCATGTAAATCGCCACTTTGACGCTTTTCGTTCCTTCGGCCTCCCACCTCGTTTCCATTCTTCGTTTTCGACCTACTTTTTCGCTGATTGAAATCAGACACGTTGCTTTCTCGACGATTCGCTCGTTCCGCTCTTCCATTTTCGTTTCTTCTCTCACTACTTCGTCGTTATCGTTCTTTCTACCAGCAACATTCCTTCTTTTTCGGCCCACGCGCATTCATTCCCGTTGTCACTTTCCACGAAACTCTTCCGTTGAGGAAAATTATTACGGAGAAAATGATAGATCCGCAAAACCCTTGCTTGCGTGTGCTCATCGCGATTGCAACTTCAGCACTCTTCGCTTTCTCCCTATACTTCCACCCTGCCTACCGAGCTAGATAATGAATCGACCCGCAAAATGTGATTTTCTATGATTCACGACAGAGCATAAAAATAGGATATAATTTCAATTCTATAAACGATATCTGATAGTAATTATCAGCACGCGTAAGCGACCCAATGAGAACGTTTGCGCTCGCGACTGTCCCTCCGCACCCTTCGACGTTACCAGTAAAAATAACGTGGCGCTATTTTTATCGCGGTGGATCGATCATGTTAATAACCCATACGATGGAGAATCAACGCGGTGCATTGCCAGCATCATTTGCCGTTTGTTCGATTCACCGGCATGTCACTTACATGGAACACCCCTAGGCAACCCCTTTTCAAACTTTCGTTTGCATATTTACAATAGCCTTTCTCGGCTACTCTCTCTTTCTCTTCCTCTCCCTCCCTCTTTCTCGTCTCCATTTACTTCCCTCTATCTTCCTTAGCTTCTCCTTAACGTAGGAGAGAACGTTAACGATAAAACCGTAAAACGCGATCATCGGATGGTCGACCATGTAGATGGATATTAAAAGTTACACTGCGATCCATGTGAGAGGGCCACCGAGACGTGGCAGGCCAGGAAAAGGAAAGGAAAAAAAAAGCAGAGAGTACACGAGCATTATACCAAGACCTCTATACCACGACACTCCTCGTGTCATCCCTACGCAAGGGGCGGGCAAAAGATGGTCGTATCGTAACGCGTAAGCAGTAAGATGCGCTTAGCCTAAGGTAACCCATGTAGAACCTTTTATCGCATATTTTATGCAAAAGGCCTACACTCTCGCTTTATACACCCCGAAAAAGTAAATTCGACGTTGGTCAGATCTTTCGAGTCTCCGCGGTGTAAACACGTAGATCAGCCAAAGTTCAGTTTCTCGACGCTACGAATGGGCGGACGTCGGGCAGGCAAAGTTTGGAAAATTACTAAGTCTAACACCACATTACAGAAACTTAGACCTAAACTCAATCCCTAGCAGCTGCCCGTATGCGATTGTTAAAGGACCGTCGGGAGAAATTTCTTAGAGTAGATAGGATGTATCAGACACAACAGAAGCAATCGTCGAGAAACTTGTGTGATGAAATTTCCAAGTTCGTCATTTCTATGCAAACATAGATCATACTGACCAAACATCGTAGAGTCCATATATTCGACTTCCCTCTTTACGCTCTAACGTACCAAACGTCATTACCGTTTGGGCGGTATTATCATGGTAACTAGTCCGGAACAAAGGAGTGATCTGAAACTGTGGACTAACTCCAGCGCCGACCACGTCATTCCTTCGCCCTAGAACGAACCACCAGGCAACCTCTGACCTACAGATACCTCCGATACGCTGATCACAGAATTCATGCGAAATAGACTTTTCGCAAGAGGTCGAATACTCGTAGGATACTGAAATTGCCAAAGATAAATTTATAGTCCCGTAAGAGCTATCCTCGAATCGGCGCCGTCTTTCGATGGCTCATTGCTCTTGCGAGATGCAGTCGTAATGGGCATTGTTCCGTCTACTTGGACGATGAATAAGTCAACGGTACGTTTCTCCCGACATCTCTATTCCGCTGAATATGGAAAACCGTCGCCTTTTGTGAACGCAGTATGAAATAAAGAGAGAGGGGGAGAACATTCGAAGACCGTTCGGCGTTAAACGAATAACTTACTAAATCGTTTCACCGTGTAATTTACCAGTCTTCTGCCCTCTCGTTCTGTTAAACGGCATGCCGTAATCAGGCAAGCGTAATGCCTTGTCATTTCGAATCGACGCGCGACGGGTAGAACAGACGTTTCTCCTGCAGTCGCAGGCTACAAAGGGCGCTTCGCTGAATTGGAACGGACCCGAGATCGACTGTACGAATTTCCTTTCACGTCGAAACAATGAACATGCCACGTACCTTTAGAAACTCTGAACTCTTTTTGAGCACAAAGTTGTCGAACATTTTATTAACTATACGCCGTAAAGTGGTATTCAAAAATGAAAACGTTATACCTAAAGTACAAACCGTATAGTATAATGAAATATTCTCGATTATAGTTATATGTGTTTTCCGATTACTTTTCATTACAGTCAACTTCTAATTGCCATAAGAGCAAAATTATTTTTAGCGTACTACTCCTTAGGATTGCGATTAAAACCAAAATAAAATACAAAGAGAAACGAGTGGATCCTTCCGGTGCTAGCAGTTATAAACTTTAACTTTTTACGCGCAATCAATGCCGCTAGGAATGGGCCCTCTAATGACCGCGACGTCAATCCCGTAACGTCACCGAATACGATAGATAGACGGACTGCAATCCGGCCACCGCAGACGACTCTGGACGGAAGAAGCGCCTGAAAAGGAGGATTCACCGCGATCGCCATTGCGACCAACCTTCAATCCCTGGATTAAGGTGATCCGGACGAATCCACCTTTTGAGAAGAAACTTCATGGTCGAAGAGTCGACGAATCGCACTGGCGCCAACGCCGGCAAAATGACGAGCTTCGTTCTTTCGAGAAAAGAGCGCCATTCGACGCAATCTACCTCTCCTTCGCTAATTGCTTCGATCAATCGCGGGCGAAGATTGGACCTGTAAGATATATTCGAAGAATAGAAATATCGCTTTTACAGTCGACAAGTGATTCTAATTAGTTGTTTTTTCATATCAACCATTTACGACGATATCCTTGCAATGAATTGACAGGTTTGCTGCCAAAAGTAAATTAAATTTAAACGGATCTATTTCCACCTGTAGGGTATCAATGACATTTGTCGATTGCTCGAAAGGTATAGATTGCAACCGTCAAAAAATTCAATTATCGTCGAATTCACCATCCTGAATGACTCGGAAAGAGATTCGCGATGGAAGCCGCGAAAACCCAGATCGCATTCTCCAACCCATCTTCCTCTTCCCTTTCTTTCCTTGTTCCTCAATAATCCACGAGGTTCCAATTTCGCGAAGTGGGTTACTAATTCGGGAACTGGACTACCTACGGAGGAACGTACATACGAAACAGTGGAAAGCCGATCAATCCCATCAAATCTCTTGGACTCGTTGGGCCCGAACCATGATTCGAGCGGCCGAACGGTTCTTCGCTCTGGCCCTTCTCACCCTCCCGGCGTTTAACCGCGAAAGAGGCATTCCAACCGGCGGGCAAATTTTATCGCGTCCGCATCAGAATTAGGCACGACATTGCCGATGAAGGCAACAACGGCAAGAGCGACCGCAGGGAGACACCCTATCCTGAGAAAGCGAACGCGTTCCTGGCGACAAATGGCTCGTACGAGCGAATAGGCCAAGAGTTCAATTGATCCGTTGGGGAGGAGTGAGCCGACTACGCCACGACAAAAGTAATTAAGAAGAATTAAAGCGTCGTTTAAGCAGCCGCGGGAAGAGCGAGGGCGAGTCGGCAGACTTGTCCAAGAAGTCACGACACGCTTTGGTTGACTGACCGATACGACGCGTCGTTGCGGCAGTCGTCGGCGTCGTCGTCGGCGTCCCATCGCAAATTCTCGCCTCTTCCTACCCGATCAAGAGCCTCCTCCTCGTTACTTTTCGTCCACTTCCTTCGTTTCTCTTCTTTGCCCTTCCATTTCGTTCTCCGCCTGCATTTTCCTCTTCTCCCTGTCGCGAGTGAACGCTTCGCAGCTGCGAATCGGCGACTGGGTGACGTCACCCCTCTTGTAAAAATAAGCCCATTCCTTGAGACTCGACGACAGCCCGCACGGGTTTAACGACGAAACGAGGCCCAATTAACAACGTAACGGCCCCGAGTGGCCCTTAGGACGCATCGCTGAGAATTAATTGATACAAAACGATGGACGCACATGCGCGCGCGCGCGCGCGCTCTGATCTCCCCCGTTTTCTACTTCTGTTTGTTGTAAATTGGAAAGTATAAAGGGCAGTTTTTACCGATAGGTCTCTTTAGGGCCCGGTGCCGGCCGCCGCGAGACGGCGTCTTGGCGTACGCGTAACGTCCGCGTTTAAAACAGGCTTTACTAGCTGTTAATGGTTTTAGAAATACTGGAATTTGCTTGACACAAATTTCAAAGAATAAATCGAACAGGAATGTTTGATTGAAATAAGCGAAGTTACGTAAGCGAGTAATAATTACACATCAGGAAGTGAATAGTTATTCATGGTACGGTAACACGTGGCTCGTGGGTGTGCAATTTCTCCTCATTCTTGAATATCCCAGAGAAATTCGTACGTGTTACGAAAGTCCAACTAGTCCACGTCTAACAAATGCTCTCCCCTCGAGGATAATTTGCGCTCCAGGCACTGCGGACACTTAATTACACATTCCCGCAGCAACGTAACTACTGTAATTTGGTTATTTCGGTCAATAATAGTTAACGGGAAATTTGGAGTAGCGGATTTTTCATGTTTTCACAGAATAGGGCAATATTCGCGCTGGAGTATTCCATTTAACGAGCGAGTGAGACGTCGAAGGATTTCTTCGGTATTAAAATGCGCCAGCAGTGCATCAATATTTATGGTAACCTCAACTCAATTAATTCCAACTCGGACATTAACATCCATCAAGAACAAACGCGATGTAGAATCGTACTAGACGCTAGATGACAAAGGTTAACAAACGCGATCCCGTTAATCTTCCCTAACCCCTCGTGTACGACCTCTTCCTGAGCAGAAATTAAATATTCCCCAGGCGTCGAACAATTTTTCACGAGACTTCGCTGGATACCGGGAGTAAACTCCCAGCTCTGCAGCAAGTTTTTCTCTCGTGAAACAATTTCCTCCGCACTCCGTTGCCCGAAGCACAATTATACGATGTATTCTTTGGGGCGAATCTCTTTACCGGGCTGCGTCTCGTACGCAAGAAAGAAAAGTGAAGTTCAGCCGCAGCTTAACACAAGGGAGGATAAAAGTAAGCTGTTGGGACACCATTTAACAGCCGCGCACGGAACTTTAACGTTAACTTAACGATCTTCCGCCAAAGAAAGAACCTCGAGCGGAATTGCAGGCCAGCAGTATCGCCTAATACCGTGATATTAACCGTGTTTACGAACTTTGACGATTTTCCCACTTTCGAACGTTTGCTATAAATTCGCTTAACTGCGACACCTCATAGTGCCTACGCGTAAAGGACGAGCCATTGGCTGTTCGATTTATGCTCTCTTTTGGCCGCGGTCGATTTTGTTTTCTTATCGGGATATTCCTGAAAGGCGTTACGACTCTGCGTAAAAGTAAGTTCGATTAAAAAGTTTTAATACGATGTAGGAAATTAACGTTAGATCTTGTTGCGTTCGTGTAAAACACGATCTCAGCAACCTTCTACTTATTTTGAGATGAAGCTTTGTAGGTACATAGAGAGCGAAAGAGAGAGAGAGAGAGAGAAAACTCCCCAATTTTTGTTATTTATATGCATAGCTTTTTTTAATTATAACGCAATCGATCATCTCGCTCTCGACACCCTTGTACATGTACATATTCGCCGGAAAAAATTAATATGCGAGCCGTAGGCGGTGATGATGCATCGCGCTCGATAAAGCGATCGATAAGTCGATCGTGATCCGCACCGAGCCGCGCGCAGAATTGATGTTCACAGGTAAACAATTCTAATTATAGATCACGATACACATCTTGTACATCGATAAGAGCGAGTCACTCATTGACATCGATGTGTCTCTACAGCATTAACCAGATCAAGACGGAAATTAAAGAGGAATTTGTCCGTCGCAAGAAAAGAAGAAAGGAACATCTCCAGGAGTTAAGAACCTTATCGACGAAAAGGAGACATAGTCATCTACATTTTAACAATCGATAGAATACCGATGGATTACGACAAAATAAAACGTTTCTCTTATTTTTCGCCATAGGAAATACCGTGAAGAAAATTTATTTCATTGCCGAATTATTGTACTATAGGAAAATTGTGGATCTAATGGCATGTACACTTTCTTTAAAGTGTTTCAGTGTCTTCACGATCAATCGCGAAGTACAAACAAATTCATTAAACGATACGCTTAATCGTACAAAGTTTCCGAGCAGCTGCTTTCGAAATTACGATTTAATGAGATTGCTGGTGAATTCATCGGATTCTCCATAATATGTGCACGTTACACATGTAGAATTTATCATGCGCACTGTGACAGAATATTTCTATGTATATGTAAGTCATATCGATACGTAATTAATGTTTCGTTCCAATTTCCAAGAACGCAAACTAATTAGAAAATGAAGATCTCACTTCAATCGTTATTAGTCGAAATTCACCCTTACTTGTATGTACGTTTCTTCGCGCACATCCTTACCAAAACTTCACCAAGGGCTCTTCTTACGGAGAAAATAATACGCGGATGATTATTCAAAGTGTCCTTCTTCACTGACATCCCCAAAGATGCTTTCAATTAATCTACCAGTGTTTAAATAACCGAGCGAACCTCTCAACATCGACGTCGCAAATTCTCACAAGGTCCCTAAGCTGAAAGTTCAACGGTTAGTACATTGTTTGAGAATTTTCAACATTCTCCCATGTACGCACCTAGGGTCTCTTAAAATGAAATCGGCAAGTCGTATGGGGCATATACATAATCAAATAGGGAAACCCGCCAATATCGATTCGAATCGCATTACTTGGACAAACCGATTGCCTCCAGCGAGCAAATGGACTGTTTAATGAAGCAAAAACGTCGAAGCGGGAAGCATAGAGTATCGATTAATGCACTCTCTTAATTAATAACCTTCGAGAGCACGCGTGTCGAATGCAATCGGCTGGTTAATATAAATTTCATCGAAAATGCGTCCTAACGGAAGAGAAGCGGAGCGCATGGCTGGAATTAAAAACGTTTTATCACGCTCTATTACCAAGAAGCGAACTCATGCGCGTCAAACATCGAAGCAACATATTAATACTATGTACATTCTGAGAGATGAGACGCCTCGAAGTAAGATTTCGATATAACGATCTCGCAAGTGTTACATATACTCTAAAAAGCGCAAACACCCGCGCTGTGTACCCGCCTTGACCAAAGTCTCACCAATATTCATCACCAACATCTGAAAACACGAAGTCACGAGTTTTCGCCTGCTCTTGAATAATCTCAGGGGGGGGGGGGGGGGGGAGAATGTTATCGAGGTGTGCTCGAAAGATCGATAGGACGAGTCATCGACCGTAACTAAGAAACGAGCAAACAACTCCTCGCGCTTATTCCGATCATGCAGCGGGACATGCAAAGGCAGCCAGGCGGCGACATGCTCACGATGAAAAAGATAAATCAGATATCGATTTGACCTGCCGTCTGGTTGATGTAGAAGTCGAATGCAGCCAGGGCTCCGTAAGTGCTCGAGCAACGGGAGTCCCGATAGTCGACCGTTATATTCCAACCCGGCAGGGAACCCTTCGGTAGGCTGACCGTCCTCACCGCCAATTGTACGGCCGGCAGGACCCTCGGAAGGCTCTGCTCGTGATGAGGATCGGCTGGCGCGATAACCGCTAGCTTAACCTCTCGATTAGAGTGCACCCTCGCGCCCATGCACTCCCTCGTGCCGCGCACTGCCTCCTCACAGTATCCGCCACTGTTCCAAAGTATCGTGAACGCGACGGTGAAGCGAGCGTAGACGAGAAGCAGCTCGGCGTTCCAACGTCTTCGCGTCCTAGACCCGTACGTCATCGCGAAACGTGTGACCGGAGAGGAGAGCTGCATAAAAATAGGACGAACTTCGGGAATCGTTTTATTTCGCACTCCGTTCGACACGCACGGGGTTAAGTTTGGTTTCGAGTCGCGTGGCGAGAAGAAGCGCGTCTTTCCACTGAGTGAGCTTCTTCATGGTAGGCCGCTCGATGCACGATAGAACGGGGTGCTTCAATTTTTACGAAATTATCGCATCGGTAAATCCTACATTCTCGTTCTTCTTCTCTCTATCCCTCGTTGCGATGCTGCGCCGAGTCCCTTTCTATTTTCCCTCTTCTCACCAACCACTCGAGAATTCTAACGCGGAGAAAGTTTGAATCCTGGCGCATCGTGCCGTCCGCCCTTATTCGCAGCTTTCTCCCCGTCGGCGTCGCGGCGGGCCATCGTCAAAGTTTCACGATTCTCTCGTCCCGCCGAGAAGGTGCGGCGATTGTCATGGCCTCCCGTCGCCATAATTTCGCCAATTACAACGACGCTCTGTTCCTCGTAGGGGCTTGGAGCTGCATGCGTGCTTGTCGTCTACTCGCGACACGGATCCACGATCTTCCGAATGGACACACGGTGGCGATTGAGCTCGTTAATTAATTCCTTCGCTAATTAAATTCTCTCTACGGTTCCTACGGGAAAGATTCCGCCTGCGGCTTTCCGCTTCGTTGTTTCTTCATGAGTTTTCCGTTTCTTGCGGCATTCTCTCTGCTCGCTAGCTGGCCTCCAATCCCCCTTCGGCAATGGCTCCCTTACAATTTCCGGCGTATGAAGACCCGAAACGGAGGAGAGAGAGGAAGACCAAACGGACGGAAAAGGCAACGACGTCACGGCGACGTGAGTAAAGGTTTTACGATTTATCGAATTTCGTGGAAGCAGAGCTCTCTTTCTCTCTCTCTCTCTTTCTCTCTCTTTCCCAGTGGACGGATGTCTCACCGTTTAGTTCGGCTGAAAAGTTCTCCGGGCGGTGCTGGCCGCGCCGTCGTTACGAACTTCCCCTCTCATCAACCTCACTTTTTACGGAATCCACGAAACTCAAAGTTCGCCAAGGCGCGGAGTCATAACCCAGGGGGCAGCAGGAAGCACGGGTCTGAAAAAGATACACTTGCACTCTCGTTGCTCGTAAAGATAAGGAGCATTTCGCGGGGCAAACGGAGAAGCAGAGGTGGAGGGCTTGCGAGATTGTCAACTCTCCCAGCCCGCCCCTCCACGACGTTCGTTCGCCTTGCCTCCCTCGTGAAAGGAGAACTCACGCTCGAAGTAACTTCGGCAAAACCCAATGGAAACTTTTAGCTTGTCGCCCCCGATACTTGGGTCGAGCTTTTTTTATTTCACTTTGGTCTATTCCGCCCAAGGTAGAGCCGGAGAAAATCGAAATTGTACAAAGGCCCTACTCGGCGTACATGTTTGAGATTCGGCCGGTCGTATTCAGCGCTTTCCACTCAAATATTCATTAAGCCTCGTTTAAGCAGCGGAATTTAAGGCATTGATGAATAGCGTCCCAGTAATTGAGATTCTGTCTTAAGAAACGTGATTCTTATCTCGCCTGGTCATAAGCAAATTAACTCCGCGCGACGTGCATCGGAAATTCTGTCGAATCATTCTCGACATGCAGGCTTCACGGCAGACGACGATAATCGGTCGCAGGACCGAATGTACGATAAGTGCAAGGAGTTAACGAGGTAATTGAAATGGGGAAGAACAGGGAATGTTTTTTTGTACCACAGAATTCGTTTGGTACATCGTGCACAGTCATACGAAATCGCAATTTTTTTTTTTAATTAGATATAGCGAAATATCGTGCGAATAAACGATAAAATGCTTCGGAGCACAATTATTTACCCTAATACGCTTATATCAATAATCCTCTCGGTCTTCGTTGTAGTATGTAAATTATCGTGGAATGCATCCTCGACGTTTCGCCAAAAATTCTGGCATCACCGTCTGCGAAATCGTCGGAGGACATTCAGTGTTGTAAAACTCGACATTCGATACTTCGACGCGTTGTTCCGCATTGCGATCGGTTCCACCGTTGGCTTATGAAGCACTTTTAACGATCATTTTGCCCATTTTCTCGTATAACTTCTCGTACAGGGACACAATGAACACGCGGTATTCGCGTGTAGAAGAACGCGTTCTCTCAGTGTGGGTAAACGACAGACTAAAACAAGAAGCAAGTGCCGCGCGCCGCAGGTCCGTGGGCCAAGTACTATGTCGCGACAGAAAAGTAGTTTCCGTATCGCGAAAACAGTTAGAGTTAGACTTAAATAATGACAATGATACCCCTCCAGACTCACAGGACCTATTCGCCAGAAGCTACGCAAGAACCATGTAAGAGTTCCACTGTAAAACATAAAACTGAAACCACTTTCAGATTCTTAAGTAAATTTATGACGGAAGAGTCTGCGTTGAATTTCAAAGATTGTGCGTAACGCCAAATCGTGGTACCTACCAACTTATATTTTTTCCCGAAAAGTAAAAGCCTAAGCGTTTCGCAATTCGCTTCGATCTTTCTATGCAAAATCCGAGAAATTCCAGCCATAATTATTACCAGAAGTGAAAACTAAACAGACTTTGTCCACGCACATCACACTATATCCACTATACAATATCGAACACATTTCTGGTGCATTGTCGACCTCAGTACCTCGTCCACCTGGAGACGTTCGTCTGTACAGTTTCGCTCCTCATGAGCAGTGCCTCCCGCTAATGACGGTGGTATCTTTCTTCCCTCGTGCCAACTCTTAAATCATCTCCACCCCTGGCGCGCAAATCTTGCGCATGAGAGGTGATGATGCATGAGGGCGAAAAACATACGCGAGATTGGGACGGCTGCCCCCAGAGGGGGGATGTTATTACGGAGGATCAACGCAGAACGTGCAGGATAAGCGATAGGGACATGGCCATCGCGTTCGCAGAAGTCTGAAAGGATTTTCTATTGCCAATATGAGAGCGTGGAAATATTTTCCGTGGACGTGCCGTGCAGCTGCAAAAGCTGAAGATACGCGAGATAAACGCGATAAAACATTGTAGATGACATCGAACTGAAGTGTTTCTTAAGAGTGTACCTTTGCAGTAGTTTCGTATCCTCTGTTAAAATAAATCCAGGTTCAATCGATTACATCGAATAATGTGGAAGAGTTTTGGCGTTACTGTCTACACAGTCAAAAATATTCATGATTCATCGTCACGGTTGCTATTCATGCCATTCGTATCTGAGCAGAGAAAATAAAATCGAATATGTTAAATTGGTCGGGAAAAACATCGAAGAAAATGGTCGTTCCTTTCTAGTGGCTTTCTACCGCGCACCCGTCCCAATCTCAACGCTCTTCAAACTATTGGAACGAAACCGGTAGTTTTTGTGCCCCCCCTCTGTGGCAGCCAGTCGTTCTCGTAATCTCAAAGAAGAATCCAACCTCGTTGAGCTGCGAGGATCTCCGCTTAGGAAGGAACAACTTTTCAGACGATCCGGAAGTTTCGGAGAATAGAGTGACTTGAGAGTGATGGAGACAAACTGCGGGAAAAGTTTCGTTATTCACGAACAAATCGAGGTGTGATATACTTTAATGAGGGACATCGTGAATCCAAGAAGAATGAGAGATTGGAACGCGCGAAGAAGATTAGGAAAGACCGTCGAAGTGATAAAAATTGTGAGAAAAAGAGGGAGCGAGGGCAGTTAATCGTCGGTGAAATAAATCTGTCCAACGAAGCGAAAGTCGTTCCCGCCTCGACTGATCTCAGACCTCCAGCCTTTTTTCGTTTTATTCATTCTCTCCTTCTTACCGCTTTTTCTCTCTCCTCGGCGAACCGACCCGTCTCCTTCGTCCCTGGAGTTCACGTTCGCATTCTTTTTTTCTTCGCGCCACGTTGTCAACCCTCCCTTGTTCCATCGAGCCAGGCGGAAGAAACTCTTGTCGGGTGGAAAAAGTTTTTCCCTACCAGCGCCGAGTGGAATTTAATCGGCGCCTAAGACGAGCCGGAAACAAGGTGAATCGATCAAGGACGCCGCCAAACGTGAAAAGGATAAATCGCGAAGATTCTAAACACGGATACACGGTAGGAGAATTCGGAATTTCCTGGTCGTCCATGGCTCCGCGTTAGAACAATGGAGAAAGGTCTATTGTATGAAAGGCTGACGATCTAATTTATTTATGCGATAGGATTAATATTGAAGTCCGAACTCGAGCAATCTGCACCTCTCAACTCTCTTTAGAAACGTCCGACAAACTCGATGAATATACCGTGGAGATAACTTGGAAGAGAGAAATGAATTCAGAACAGTACTGCAAAATAAATGCGCATTGTTTGGAAAAATTTTAAGCATTCGATTAGCAGTGGTCTCAAGGCAGCATTTTTTGTTTTAGTGGATAATTGAAAAGGCACTTTTTCGTCCGGCCTTGCGCGTCTCTTAATGAAAAGTTTTACGACTCTACCGTTTAGCGGTCGACCGAAGCATTAACCGCATTCGAAATTAAAGCCGCAAATGTACTCGGAAGCGAACCGGCTCTTATTAAGAGCAAAATGAGCAAATCGGAACGTAGTGGATGGCGATGATTAATTCAGTCGAACAGTCTTCAGTATCCGACTAATTAGAACCTGAAGCATTTCATTATTGATTTGCTTCAGCTCACGATTTGCGGACTAGATCTACACTCGAGATTCATATCTAATTGGAATATTATATATTGTAATAAATAATCGGAAAATTACCGCATCTATATTTTAACATTCAGCCCAGACTTTTCCTGTATATAACTGGACCAACTTCGAGCACGCTTTTCACAAAAATTTGTTCATGAATGGAAGCCGTTTCAACTTATCAATTCGGTTCAAAACCTTTTGGTAATTGGAGAAAAAAGAAAAATGTCATTACTCCGGCCATCTCATGCACCCTACATACTTTAAAGTAAATAAAAGCTCAGAAACGGAGGGTCGCGATATCGATAAAACCTTTTCCCAAAGAGTCTCGAAGAGCTTTCCCCACGTCTCGAGGAGACCTTACAATTTCCACAGAGTTGCGATTTCCGCGAGGAAGCGAAGACAATGTGCGTGCCTGCAAAAGACCTCGCGGAAGCGAGAACGTGAAAATAGAAGCTATCGAAATGGATGAAGCTACTTAGGAACGCAATGTTACGTTGTAGAAAGTAATGAAGATGTCAAGATCCTCGCATTAGCCGCGGTAACTTAGAAAGTATATCCACCAGCGACGCCACTAGTCACCCCCATAAGTAAGGAATAATGGTGGCGCTGGAACAAAAGCAGTGAGAGGTTGAAAGAAGAATTCCTCGAGGAGCCATGCGATAGAATCTTGCGAATTTCCAGTGGCGGTCGCTTAACGTTCAAGGAGGAAAAAGAAAAGGTTGAAAGTTAATTGTTCGCGACGATGAAAATTTTTTTCTACAGTACGACTTTGATCGTGGAATAAATGTAAAATTGTCCAACATAATTTTAACCTTGTATTTTGAATTATCTTTATCCATTATTCCAATAACTAAATAATCGATGCAGTATTAAACGAATAGGTTCGCCAAAGGCTTCAAGAAAAACATGGTTATTAGCACTTACATTTTCCAAAACGAAATTTTTTAGTAGGGTTCATCTAATTCCGTTTATTGTGTGCACGAAACATCGAGTTCGTTTAACCATGCTCTCATATACTTTCACAGGTAGAAACTTAAACTTTCTCTCGACGCGAGCCACACTCGAACAAGGAATCTTTTGTTCAAAAAACAACTGCTATATTTCGCTAAACTATATTCCTTTTCTTAGAATGAACTGGCCCCCTCTGACAAAGAAATTCTCTTAAAAGCGTTCTGCTTAAAGTCTGTTGTACTATTTAAAGTTTGAGTAAGGAGTATAACCGCGCCGTTATCTTCTTTGACCCAATTCATTTAGTTTTTCAAATTGCTATCGCACGCATTCAAGACACCAGTTTAGACGTCATTAGAAGCTAAACAGATACGTCGTAAATTCCGTCTAAAAAAAGTCGTCCTTCTTCGCTTGTCGCTCGAGAACGATGGTCACTTCTCGAAGTAACGAAGAGATCTCACTATTTACAGCTACACGATCTGAATCCTAGATTAGACTGAAGACTCTACGGAGTGAAATAAATGCGAGATTTATAAAGTGACGTGACACGTGAGAATCTGCAACGGAGTCAAGAGTCGATTTGAAACGACTTCGAAATTGCCGCGCTTTCTACAAACGTGCTGGCATTAATGGCCAGTGACAAAATCGATAGCGGAAGCATCGACGGATCGACTTGAGTTTACGCGGCAAGGGCGGAAATAGCGCGTGAACACGAGTGAAACAGTTCGAGGCGATGGAAGTTCAAGTGTTTCGTGCGAATAACGGATCCGAACGAAAGAGTCGACGTTATTGCTACGTTTTTCGCGCCGTCAAACTACGACGCGCGCCGCGGCGCCGCTGTATTTTTATCCAAGTTGCGTCCTCGTAAAAAGTGTCATGGCAATGAAAAAAACAGGAGAGTACGGTGACTGTCGTTTCGTGTTCGGAACATCAAATGTGCTGGGATCGCCCACGAACGGATTCGAAGATAATAATTCGTGTCTGTATACAAGGAAAGTGTATGCGGGTAGTAGAAATGTTTGTGGAAAGGAAAACATTTCGGCGGTCGTTAGATATTTACGGCAGGAAGATGCTTTACGCGAAGAGTTTTTAAAAGAGAACTTTCGAAAATGAACGTGGTAGCTTTTCGAATGCCTCGGACTATCGAAGAAGAACGAAGTATATGCCTATTTCGAGCGTTGGCTGAATGGAAACGATAAAACGTTCGAATTATTAGACATGTGTATCTACGTGAACGATGGATTCTTGGTACGGCTGTCAATTTAGTTATTTGGTCTGCGAAGGTACGTCACCAGACTTTAAATAAATCTAAACAATTCTCCTCTCACGTTCCATGGCCCGGATTTCACGGGGTAAAGCACCACCGAAAGGCGAGGGCAACGCTAGCGAGAAAACGATAAAGTATGCAAATTGTTATGCAGCTGCCGTTGGCGGTGGTGCCCCACGAGCGATTAGCATGCGCTCTTTACCTCTGGCTCTCGTGTCACGTAAGGGTCATCCAGGGGCCCCTCGAGATCAAAGAAGCGCCCGCCCACGACGCGAACCGGGCCGCCTCAACGCAAAAGGGAAATGTCATCCGACTAATTTCATCCGATTCTCTATTTTCAGACAGCAACGTCGATTCGTTCCCCGAACGTTTTTCCGAGACAGATTTTCGAAGAACCGGTCTCCATCGTCGATAATATTGATGGGCAATGATACTCGACGAGCGCTTAATTAGCTCGATTAAATTTCACAAGCAAATGAGATAATAATATTATTATTCTACGGGACTGACTGGTATGGTTTTTAGTGCTACTCGATGGCACTCGCCGAGATGGCTGCTTCAAAGCTGAAGAACAATACGCCCGAGCTAGATTTAATTCGGATTTCCATCAAATTTTCGATTATGCTTGACCAGCCGACGAGTACGTACTCGCGTATAAATTCGCATCGGTTATGTTTCGATCGAGATAAAAGATATTTAAATAAGCCGACTTTACAAACTGTCTATATTCGCCCCCAATTTTGCCAGGCTTCGCGAGATCGAAGCATTCAAATTCATTAAACTTTTCGTAAAATGTTGACCCTCGGTAAATTGCGTAGCAGCCGTTCGGTTAATTCCACTTGGAAGTTTCAGTAATTCCCGAGCTAATTCCAAGTAGCACTGCCGACGATGGCACTCACACCTGAGAGTCTAAAGTATCCGTGTTGAGCGGCCACCGAAATGATGAACTCCTCTCAAGGAACTGGCCATAAATCAGCACGTGTCTGTTCCACAAAGGAGAAACGGTCTGCCCCTAATCTCACCCTAACCGTACACATTGGATCGTCCATCGAACTACCCATCTGATTACCCCTCTCGATATCATTCGATCGAACCCTTCGAGAACCACAAGGACCGTGCGAAGTTCGTGTCGCTTCATTACGCGTATCCCCTCGTCCGTGCCAATGAATGCGAGCCTTTTAGCAAACGACGTAAGCCGATTACACACTAAAGTAAATTATTTTGACGCCGCATAATATTTTGGGTGGAGCAAAATCCACTTATCGAATAGGATTTCGATCTTAATATTCCAATCTCTTTCTACTCTCGTTAGTTATTTTGTTACCATTTGCAACTGCAGAAAAAAGTTCGTATCAAAAAGTGTCATATTAGACGTAAGGCGTGACTATATAGTCTGGACAGTCTGCTGATCCGGTGACGTAAAATTCTTCCGTAATTTACAAGCTAGTACATTTATCTTTTTTTTATTACGCGAAGTCGAAGGCAAAATTAAAATGACGTTTAACTCTTCCCAGTGGACCACTTAACGATTTAGCGATGCGACATCAGGTGCCACGAGTCTACAAATACGTTCAATTTACCGAACGAGTTACGATTTGATACATCAATGTGCATCGCTATTAAACTATCATTTGGCAATTCGCGGATTACGACGGTTCAGTGATACACGCATCGAAATTCAATGAACTCACTTGCACATGCGAATACCCCAGTGGGGACGATCGATGACGCACGGACGTCGCGCGCGGAAACATTCGAATTATTAGCCGGTGCCGACGGGGTCGAATGCATCCGTCAGTGAATCCTTATTAATAGATCAGAATTACGAACCTGCCGGTGAGTACAGGCCGCATCTCACGGACACACACCCGCTTGTTCGCGCGTCACGTAAATCTCCGTGACTTCTCTCTCCTGCGCGACCTCCGTAATGAACAGCAACGGCCGCGCCGCGGGCTGCACGCGCTAAACATTCGAACAAGATGACCACGAGAAAACGTGTCAATGTGTCGGACTTATACTCCCAAATAACCTGTTTCTCAACGTACACATTTTTTTTCTTCCTCGGGGTTGAAAAATGAGACACGCACCTCGCAACAAATGAATGAACCTCCGAGAATAGATTCGAATCGTCTAGAGTCTAGAGAAATTTGCTTTATACCGAATGTTCACGAGGATCGTAAGGTCAAGTAACAAAAAAACTAATTGGTATAGTCGAGGAACGAGTGTGAGTCCACGAACACGACGAGCTAATGACGAAGAAAAAGCCGCGCGCGCTATTTCCGTGCGTTTCATAACGTTTCGCTTCACAAAGGGGCACGTTTTAAGCGGTGACAGGGGCGCAGAAAAAGACCTACAAAAAGCGGAATTATAAAGATTATCGATACGTCACCTCTACAACCCTGTACCATTCTGTTTTCTCCGTTGCGATGACTAGACGTTGAAATTGAAAAGATCTGGATTTCATACCTAAATTATTCAAGGTTAAAAAAAGATTCTTCTAATGCAACGGAGAAATTATTCTTAAGCGAGATTTAACGATTTCCGTCGACGAAACAATAATTTCGTAGTTGGAATGAAGATTTATTCGAGGTTGAGACAAGTATGCGTTAAGGGGGCAACATTATTACTGGACTTTTCGATTCCAGTCAGGAACTTGCAGCGCGCGGCCACAACACGAGGAAACTTCCTCTCCCAATAATATCAACTGGATTAACTTATCAGTTAAACGGACGATTGCTTTGAATAATAAACACTCGCATTAAAATAAGAAAACAAGCGATACATTATGTACACTGCGCATGTACTATTATACAATGTGCATATGATCAAGGGTGTGAAACGCATGAGAAACTGCTTACGTGTTCAGCAAAGTAAAATTTCGTTCGGATCAAGCTTCGTGTGATTTCGCGAAATGATGAACTTTACTATTTGCGGTGCTTCCATAAAACAGACAATTTTATACTCGTTAAATATTTACTATCGACTGCTCATCGATTATCACATAAATACTCCATGAACTAAAGCGTACGCTCACGCGAAACTAAAGTCTTATCCCATCAAGAACAGTTATGGTCTCTTCCGCTATTAAACGAAAGTTTCCCACTGCCCGAGATAACGCAATTTCATATCTGACCTTTGCCTTCCTATACGAAGACTTATTGTTTGTGTGCCAAGATCATTCATGAACGGCATCTCACAAAGAACGAATTCGATCCGTCAAACGAGGAAAAAAAACTAGTAGCATCCCAATCGACCTTTACTCTGCGGATTTGGTACATTCGAACCGGACTGGGGGCTCAACTTTCAACTCTCTCCAAAGCTACCTGAATGAATGCCGCTTACATTTTCAGCGAATCTCTTCGTACGAAGAAACCAGCGATAACGAGAGCGATAATCAAGAGGGTGGGGACGAATACGACGCTCAAGAGTTTGCGCAAACATCGATAGAAACGATGCTGGCGCGATTAAAAAGGGCAAACTACCTTTGAAAAGGGTGAAGAACTTACATTTACATGCCTAACATTAAAAACAGACATACCTAGTGCTCTAATATATTTGCTTCTAGGATAAAACAAATAGAAAATAAAGGGGTTTCTAAAACTTATTTGAAGATGATTGTTAATAAAAAAAAAAAAAACGCATGCTACAGAAAAAATCTTATTTCATAAGTGCAAATGAAAGTCAGATCGACTACAATTAAGCACGAAGAATATCGTTTAAATGTCCACAGCAGTTACGTTGGCAAACATCGATGCGGACACCGTTTCGATTAACATTTTCAAGCACTGGAACTTCAATGTCTCTTATGATGGGTCGCGATCTCTTTTAAAACTGGAATGGTTGCTCGTTTATTAGCATAACCTTTACTTTTCACATCGCTCCACAGAAAATCGTGTCCGCTCACATCCAACCCATCATACGAGATATTGAAGTTCCAGTGCTTGGAAACGTTATACGAAATTCCAATGCTCGCATCGATGCGTGCCACGGCACACATTCAAGTGATATTACATTTCATGTTTAACTTTAATCGATTTCACGTTTATTTGCAAAAATGAAATAAGAACGTTTTCGTAGAATTGGTTTTTTAGTGACAACATCCTAAAGTCATTTTTTCAAAACTCTGGATTTTTCGAAGCTTAGGTAGATACGTTTTCCTAATGTTACCATTTGAACCAAATACGGGATCAGCATGAACGTTCTAATTTATGGATAGAAGGACAAATCTGGAAATTGATGTAGGCTTCAAAAGGCAACATAGATTAAATGTCGGCCTCCTAAAAGGTGTTGCACCATCATGCGTACGTCCGCCCACCCACGCCCGCACGAGTGCGTATAAGAAGTATACACACGCAAGACAGGAATATCGTCCTGGAAATATCGTCAGGTAAATATGCGCGCCAGAGCAGCCCGTAGAAATTTCTGGGCTTAGCCGGATGTCAATTCCAAGCTTTCATACTCCCCTATTTCTGATACCGTCGCCGTCGGATGTCGTGTTCCTATAACAAAAGAACTTGAAAGACACCCCACCACCATCATAGAAAAGTCGATGATTTGGATACTTTCGAAATTTTCGAAAGATTGACGTCCATAATGATATCCTGCTTCGCGCGAGAGAGCATGACAAATGACGACGGAAGGCGTACGGGAAGGGTCCAAGAAGCAGAAAAAAACTGAAAAAGTACAAGGTAACGAAAAGACAAATTGAAGGCTGCGACCCTTGAAAAGTAAAGGGGGTAATTTTGGAAACACAATGTTACTGAACGATATTTTCGTCATACGTTTTTTAGTCGTTAATTATGTCTTTGCCAATGTAGCTGTGCGTAAGGCGAGCATCGCACTCCATGAGAAAATGGAGAACACGCACGTATTCGAGACTTCCAAATATGCTTTGAAGCATCTTCAATTTTACGAAAAGCGAACTCTGTCGCAACGGCTCCGTCCACGATAGCTCTTAACCCCAACCTAGGACTTCAGTGGAATTCCTCTCCCGTGTTCTTGTTCCCGGATAGCCGGGCAGAAAAAAAGAAGGAAGAAGAGGATCGGCGAAACAAAAATAACGAGAAATTCGTTGGAAGATTTTCCAGAAGAAAACCGATCCCTGAGAATGCAGCTCCGTAATTCTGGTCCATTCGCTAGTATTTTAGGAGCACGAGAAAACTCGAATGGAACGGTTCACCGACTACAAGTTAAGTGCTTATCTCGTCCACATCGACGAAGAAATAACAAAAGTATACCATCCCACCGCATCTGTCGTCACTCGACAATTTTCCTTTCGACATTCTCTTTGACATTTCGAACAATGCCACTTACCTAACATTACTTCACCGCGACCCAATGTTATAATTCTACTGTTATTCCACTGTACTCGACCCTATTCCACAAATTTAATTTGGCTCAATTTATCTGAGCATAACGTATGTAAATCATCCTAACACGCGTATCATTCCCACTCGCTCCCACATTTGTATAACCATTCCAATTTAACAGAATTAATATACATTAACTGTTTCGGAGAATCTGGCTACACAACGTAATCCTAGCAAACCATCTCGTTGACGTGTGTCGATGGCAGTTGAAATTTTGTATAAATCGCAACGTCAACAAGAAATCACGAAGCAACTTATAGAATAGCATGGTGCTGGTACAATAAGGCCTGCTAATGAGAGAGAGTCGACATTGGGTAGCTAATGGTCGCACTTTGCACCCTGTGCTTTCCGGGTTCCTGACGATCTTTTAATACCAGCGAAAGCTACTAATCACAAAGCGTGCTTACCTTCTTACCCCGATTTCCAGGCGCGCGCGATCAAAGTGCTGCGCGAGTGACGAAATTACACGACCCGCGACGACGTACACGCTCGTAGCGTAACATTACGCTCGCCAGCCTTCCTTCCCGGAAGGCGATTCGCACTGGCACCACGGACAAGCGTTTGTCTCCACGTTGTCGTCGTGTCGGTCTTGTTCGCAAGAAATTCGAGGGGGACTTGAGAAAAACTAAATGTCACAAAGATCTCGCACAATCCTCCGAGGGTCGTGACTGCTACGTCATGTCGTTGACGTTCGCGTATATTTATTAATTGGTTCATTTACATGTATCATGGATTTTTGAGGATGTGAATTTTGAATGTCGAGTGTCGAGTTTTAAAAAAACAATACCTATAAGGATTGAGGTACGTGCACAAAGCGGAGAGCGCGAGGAATTAATGTATGAGCGAGAAAGTTTATCGAAGCAAACGATCCGTCGTCGGCGCAAAATGAAATTACATTTGAAATTGCTGCCAATGACAATTAATATTTGACCAGTCTCTCATGGGAGACCGGTGACATTTTATAGTAGTCTCGTTGCGTTACGATGTACAGGTAAATATACGAGATTATAATTGTAGGTGGTGAAATTATTGCATTTCTTCGTACATGACGCAGATATCAATGAATAAGCCATCTAATAAAGCCAGTTGAAAAGATATGTAGTAATGATTTTTTAAAATTGTATTTTTCTCGGGAACCATTAGATTCTGCTCGTTTCAAGTACTCAAGATCCTCGACGCATATATGCAAAAAGGATACAACCGGAAATTAAACCGCGACTGCGTCAGAAAGTGCAAATGAAAAATATTCGTGCGTTGGAGGTCTCATAACCGTACGCGGTCTCATAAAATACTTGAAGAGGATAATCCCGTGCCTTTGGCAAACTCTCTTGCTTACGATTTCAATGTCAGACTAGGGGCTGGAGGAGCAAAGCTACGAGCGAAGAAGCGTGAATTTACAACCATCCGCAGCTGTCGCGGACGAAATGACTATCCAGAGAAATGTGCACCGTATGTACCAAACAAGAAGCAGGACAAATTAACTTGCCATGACTTTCTATTGTATGCTGAATACGACAGACCAGAAATCAGGACTGGAATCGAAATAATCGATTTCGTTTAATCATGCGTCATACTTACGATGCCGATCATCGTCGCGGTTATTTGGCAAGAATGTTTCAATTATCTTGCTTACAGGAGCCACGTCTTTATCCCTTCCTTCTTTCTACAACTGAATTGAATTTGACGATGTCATTGGCATCTGAAAATTTACCAGGCCAATGAAGAACAATTTAATTACAACGAAGGACAACGATCACGAGTGTTCGAATAAGATCGCTTCCATATTTTTGCAAAATCGATTCAGCTTTTACGTTCTCTTAAAAGATCTTTCTTGAAATCTCCACTTTGAATCGACAAATTCGTCCAAAATCGAACCGGCCACCGGATCGCCATCGTATCTCATATCCCACAAATTAATCCCGGTAAAGACGAAGGGATCGAGATCACGTTTCGACCTTCCGACCTCACATAGGACCCTTCTTCCTCATTTTCGCCATTGAAAATACCTCGAAGCGTTCCACGGCAGGAATGCGATCGACGTAATTACACGTCAATCGACGCAATACTTTCTCGACACCCTTCAGTTCTCTCTTTCTCTCGTTCTCCCTCTTCCACGTCTCCTCCCGCCACGTAGAAGTGTGCGGTTTGCGTAAAGTGCCAATCACGAGCAAGCCAGGAAGCTTGGAGCGATCGGGGCCAACAGCTCGTTCTCTGGCCTCGTCTTCGTCGTTCACGTGCCACCGAAATTGTCTTCGAGAATGTTCGTTACGCTTTCAGTGGCGAGGTCTTGGAGAAGAACGACGGCGGGAAGGGGTTGTAATACTGTCACGTGCTTCACAGCTGACGAAGCTGGAAGTACTAGTCGTTTGGACGTTGTTAAGGGAGTCCTAGGAGCTCGAAGCCCTTTCGAGAAACGCGAGAAACACGAGGCGCACGAGAGCCGTTGGATTTTTACGGTCTACCGTGGGGCCACGTCGAAAATTGCGACCTCTCGTTACACTGGCGAGAAGGTAGTGGCGAAAGATCGAACGGAAGGAGATGCCCCGCGCGCGCACCTGTCGGCTTCCTCGGGATAGAGTTTAAAAGCGCCGCGTTCTCCACTGCATCTATTCCCGCGGGTGATTCCGCTTTTGAATTTTTCTTCGTCTCTCTTAGCTTTTTCCGTTCCAACGACTATCTTTCGACGCGATCTCCTCGCGAATGCACGATAATCGACTTCCGATCGCAAATTAAAGAAGTCACGCTTCACTGTAGGACGTTGGACGACTGCACCCCACTTTTGCAAATTAGGCTTTTACGTTCGAGCGTAATCGACATCCAAAACGCATTGTCATCGTGGTGAACGATGAAACGGTTGACCAGGACGAAGAAGAAAAATTAGTTCCACACGAACTGGTCTGGATTCTCGCGGATCACAGATCGTTCACAAACAATCACACGTGCACAGTAACGAGTATCGAGGTTTGCGATCAATTTTCGAAGCTCGGAGTAGAAAATGCTTCGGTAAATATCATCGCGATGAATTTTAATCCTCGCGTTGGAGATGATCTTCCTCGAAGATCGAAGATCGTGGAGGTACGGTCGCGTCGCGCTCGCGTTCGCTCTCGCGGCGTGCTCGGAGCAGGCTCGGAGCGCGCGATTGAAACTGAGAGCGGCACGAAGGGAAGCACGGGGCTGCAGATTGTCCCCCCAAAGTCGAGGATCGTCTCTCTCCTCCTCTGCTTCCTTTTCCTCCTCCGGCTACTGGCTGCCGTCCCTCTCCCTCTCCATCGCGCCCCTCCAGGCACTCTCCCACCCTCTTCTCTCCTCGTCGCCACGCGGCTTTCCTCATCCACGCTTCTCTCTTCTTTCTCTCGCTTGATTCTTCACACTTTTCGATTCTCTCTCGCTTTCATCTTTCTCTCTCTCTCTCTCTTTTTCTCTCCCTCCCCCTCTCCTTCTCACCCTACCCTCTCTTTCCGTCGCTAGGCTTTCAGTCGTCCCTCCCTTTTTTGCCACCCACACCCCATTGACAGTGTCTCTTTTCAAATCACTCCAATCCACCCCTTCTCTCATCTTCTCCGTCGCTGTACATGCAAGGCGTCATACGAACTAGCTGCTGTAGGTATGAGTGTATACGTATATGATGGAGAACGGTAAATAGAGAAGAGGAGAGAGAAAGAGTAGCGAAGGGCGCATGCTCCGATCCGAGACCATCCCTCCACCTGCTCGCCTCGGAAAGAGGGGCTGAATGATCCACCGGTTAACAGGCGGACCACCACAGCGCGCAGCCTGCGTCGAAACGCCGTCCGTGGTGGTTCGAATCTTTGAAGAACGGAGGGTATCTACCGAGGTATTTAGTTTGCTTTTTTAATCGATTAGGAAGAAATTTTGTACGAAGCTATTTCTCGAAGCCTTGCTTCCAATTGTTTCTTAGTAAAGTGCTTTGATTTTTTTAGACGGCAAGACTTTTCGACGCACATAGATATTAGAACAATCGAAACAATTTGCTATTATACGATAATACAAAGTACACAATGCCTTTGCGTAATTTACGCTAAACAAGATTCTCGCAATCTTCCAATATCTATCTCTAAACACATCGTTAAAATGTTTACAAGTCTTGAACACAGTGCTCATTATACGCTCACGCGAATCCTCGTGAAACTCTAAACTCACTTCGGAAACTTTGTTACGTAAATCAACGAGTCCCGCGCTTTAGTGCAATACTCCGAACTTTCTGCTATTCGCGAGAATTCGGAGGAATGCATTGCGAGGAAATGTTCAATAATTTAAATGATCAATTAAATGACAACGATAAGGAGTAGAGTGAGCCGGCGAGAAGAAAACACTCCACGCCTCCTCGGCCGAGTAACGTTTCAAGGGAATTGCAGAAGTGACGAGAGTACGCGTGAAGCGGGCAGAGCGTAATTTTGTCGGAATTGTAAGTCTTTCGGCCTCGCGTTCAAGATCAAAAACGTGATACCTTTCTGGAGGATCGTGCAATTCTAAGGAGAGAACTGTCCATCGATTGGGCCAGCATACCCATATCTAGGTAGTCCTAGCGCTCATCGCACGTGCATAGGAATGAAAACTGACGCGAGTAACGGACTCTCGCTCCAGGTCTCGCTTGTATACGCGTGCAGGTGACAATGGCGGATTCAGGTCATCGCCAGATCGGAGATTAGAATCTCGCGGTGGATAGACGTAGGTCCGTAAGCGCTCCTATTTCCACGGCTAAATCTATTTGCCGTTATGTCTTTGGTAGCAGGCACGCGCGTCGAGATGACACCGGCAACGCGCCGCGTGTTATACCTAAGCGTATGAAGAATGTGCCGCGCCCGCGCCCCTCAGGGGTGACAAGTGACAATGGTGAACGGCGAGTTATCGCGACGCGCCCGATTTCCCATTTCCTCGAGTAAATTTCTTGCATTTCTCTCTCCACCTCTCCTTCTGCGTCTCTTTCGCTCTTCTCTCCACCTCTCTCGCTTCCTCCTTGTCCCTCTCCTCACCACTGTTTTTGCCCACTTACTCGCGATCCTACCGTTTCCACGAGAATGAATCTGCACTCCAGAGCACGCGAGAGAAGCAGGAGAAGCAGTAGGCGAACGAGGACAAGTGAGATCGAAAAGCACGCGTACGATTTATCTACGTGGCACCTACCGACGTGCCCACGTCTATGACTTCCTTTTGTTGCTCTTTAATAACTCCGACTGCTTGGCCTGGATATTAATTGCCCAAACGGACAGTCGAGTTATCCAAAGCTATACATATTTTTCTTTTCTTGTGAGCTGAAACAAAAGTTTTGTGGTTCATAAAGTTCGGTTTTTATGTCACCTCAAATTTAACCTTGGCCACGCTCTTGAAAGTCATTTGAGGGTCAACTTGCGTTTACTACATAGGAATCTCTATTTGTGACTCCAGATTCGGAAAAAGCGGGAAATTTTACGTCAGATAAAAGTCAACATGGGATCTAAGATTCATTTTTAAACTCAAGCAATTGAACCTTGGCTTACTGTCACGAAAAATCGTACCGTAAAAATGGTTTCAGACAACATTTCTATGTAGGCAGGGGTACATTCATGACCTTCATTATAATCTTCGTCAGTTTTTAAGATTATAGCTATAACTCATGGTATTTTTATATATGATCACTGCAAAGTCTGCATTATTACTTTAGTTTGAGTCTCTTTTCGCTCTATACACGTATACGCGTAGAAGGGCGCAAAAATTATAGCAGCTCGTACAACCCGTGACGTTAAGCGGTGACATTGTCGAATGCTATCCATCGAAATAAGAAATTTCCTGGCATCGTGCCTCTTTAGTGAAGGAGCCTTGAAAGCACGCGGCAATTTAATTATCCGCAAAGATAGTTGGCGGAGCGGGGAGGATACTGGAAAGCGAGGCCTCGTCCTTTTGTAGTTGCTTACTTTTGCATCACAGGTCGGGACTGAGAGAGGCGTATAATTGACAAAAACAGACACGGAAAACTTTGCTACGAAATGGCCAGAATGGAAAGGAATATTCAATTTGCAAACTTGAAGATGTAAGTATACGTAATATTCTGAAATAATAATTTATTTATTCCCGAAGCATACCATAATGTAGTAGAATAATGTACGACAGCTTTATTCGTACACTAATTTTTCTGGAAAAGACTAAGCGTAAGATATAAATCTTACGTACCTTTGTACATCGAGTACCGTCCGAAAACACTATTATTCCTTCGATCAATTAACAACCTCTGAACAATGTTAGAATGTCGGCTCCTAATTTCAATATTTCAGTAGAGATTTCGCCAAAAACAATTAATGTCAAATGTGCAAATTAATTTCAAATCCTGATTACCATGGCGTTTTGTTGGACACGGTCCGTAACAAAGAGGCACTGCCAATTTGCATCTACTTCCTCGAACCGCTCCTCTCCTCTCGTTAGTTCACCGACACTGGGCACCCCAGAAACACATTGAAATACAGATTCGCAAGCAAAGAGGGAATGTTGCGGAAAAGGTGAAGAGGTCGAGCATTGCGGATTGAGATGCATCATTAGCCATGCAAATCGTTGTTTACACAACGAAGCGCATATATCCCAAGAATGTCGGCTCATAAATTTCCACGTGCAAATTGGAGTTACTTCATTTAATTAAGAGCGAAAGCGCGAGAAGCCGTTGAGAACATCGTGGAACGTGGAGATTTCGAGGCGTTGATAAATTCACGTGCTGCCAAGATGGGGATGGAACATAAATTTCTACTTGCCAAGCGACCTGCAACTCTACGGGAGATTAAACACTCGAAGAGGTGACACTCCACGCCCATACAGTAAATAATATAAGACGTATAAAGACCCCACAAAGCCCTAGAACGTACGAAATAGCATAGCACAACCCTTCAAACTACGGCTATGGTGGACACACTGGCCTAGCGTATTGACAATACGAGGGCAAGCCTTAGACCATTAAAATTAAATAGAAATCTGGAAACTATCCGAAAAAATTTCCACCAAGCTGAAATTTTATGTGTAGCTTCAGTACGATCTTTTAAACAAAATGTGAATGTTCTTTACACCAGTCGTGGCAGGAAAAAATCTATAGGTGGCAGAAAGAGGGGAAATGAATTTTCGCCGTTGTCTGAAAAATTATCGGTTTCTCGAAAAAAATGGTTAGTGTAAAAATTGCAGCTTACGAAATTTTCTACAGAAAAAGATCCTGTACGTCGTCTAATGAATCGTTTCAACGCTCTAGATGCCCGTAGATGCCGATGGGGGCTAACACTCGCCACTATTCTCCCTATTCATCTTGAGAGTTTGATGTAATTTTAACGAGACGAGAGATAAATAAGAAGGAAAGGACTTGGTCCGTTAAAACTCTTTTTTTCTGGTTAGGTGAACGTCCACAAAAATTAGACGATCAACATGAAGATGACGACGCTTACTTTTCATCGGTTTACTTTCATATAGCTGTAGTGAAACATGTGCTTGCATTTTAACGGTTAACAGTAGCACGACAAGCAAAATTCAAATACATTCGTTAGTATTCTGGTATAAAGTGTAAACGAAAAAATACAACGATAAATAATAATACATATAAAATAACGATTAAGGCAATTTAATAATACACTAATATTTTTACAATTGCGGATAAAGCACCAGCATAATCGACATCATATTGGCAGATAGTCTGGTATACCTAGTCACATAATTATTGTGTAATTAGCGAAATGTGGTAAGTATTATAGAATTATCGATTTACGGACAGAAACCTTTAAGAAAGATCGATCGTTAACGTCAGATTTCGACATTCCTTAATAATCAGATTTACTCGGGCCACATGTGTTCAATCAAATTGGATCTGGCACAGATTCTGAGCGCGATCAGAAACTTTGGATCATTGAGAACTCCACGAAGACGACAACTGACGGTCGGTAACCTGACGCGGATCCTATTAAAAGTTTAATTGCGTTATCTCAGTACAGCCATAAACACTTCCTGTCTATTTGTTACTGCAAACGACGCGCAATTTGACGCGTGGCTTATAATTGCTTCTTCTAAACACACTAGTAAACAGAAGGAATGGACAGAGGAATAGATGTTTAAATGTGGTTCAGGCTCTGAAACACGGTAAACCCGTTATCCAGTGTCACCGACCTTACCGACATTATTGCTAGTCAAAGTAGAGTCTATGCGCAAGCAAGATGTATCTGTAGTGGTAGAGTCCTCCGGGTATCGTCTTGTCACTGTCGATAAAAGGATCGCTTGCTTTCCTTCAGCTGGTAAAAGTGACGTAAAATCTTTTTAAATTTAAATATTAAAATCCATCTCCCGAATAAACCATACAAATGATTAATACCGCGAAGATCTTCTGAAAATCATGATACCCGATCGAGGAAAAGGATGACAGGATGCAATTACTTTATACACTGAGACTTTACTTCGGAAATATCAACATTGATAACGAAGGACAAACTCAGCTGTGGAGAATCCTTGTAACACTTTAAATAGATATCAATAGCGGTCATATTTTTCCAATTCATTAAGGAAAGTTTAAATATAGACTTTGTGATCTGAAAACGCATACCTTATGTCAAGATACCAATAATAGACTCAATCGTTGCTACAATGATAAACGCTCATGCGATAACGCGTGGATACCAAGATATATTTCGATAAGGCTAACTCGTTTTAATTGATAGAAAATTAGATGAAAAGTTAGATGAACATTCTAGTCCTGTTACTCTAATTCCGCGCTACCTTGAATCTCCGACGTACCTAAGATCAATCGTTTATTGCGGAATGAGTCATCATACACAAAAGAAAAAAAGATTTATAATCACTTCTACGCATAATTGTAATGCGTGATCAAGTTTCGGCTGGGAACAATGACTCTCCTTATATTTTTACCTAAATATCGCGACTTTTATATCAGTACAAGTCTCCCGATATCGCGTAGTAATTGTGGGTCTATAATATCCTCAATACCTAATTGTAAACATTGACCGATGTCAAACGATATCATGATCTTGTTGATGGTATAAAATCACATAATAATTTGCATCAAATCATTGAGTGTAGTATCGACGATTCTGTTTACGTGATAAAGCTTCAGGCAGTGGTCGTCGCAAACATGTTGCAACATTTGTCTTAGATACTTGAAGTCGATTTCTCTGAGAATGGTTAATCGATTGCGGGTGGAGACTTAAACAACGATAAATGCGAGTAAACATTACATAGCATCTGTGACACAAATCTCATATTCGACTGCATGAATCAATTCGAAGTAGACTGCGGTGCATTAATGAAATCCGTTTTCAAAGAAAACATTAATATCGCTGCGAGGGATACGCAATATTCAAAATGAAAAGTGTACATATTAAATAAAGAAAAGCGTTGTAAAATTGTAACGCAATGCTAAGGTTCGTTAACAATCCTGTAAAGGAAGTCTGCGCTGACTCAATGATCAACATTGCGAGGAAAAATTTATTCGATTGTTAATTAACGACATAGAAATGGTTAATAATCATCAACTTCAAGTCTTACATTAAACTTCACATTCAACTTTTCCTCTTAAGAAAGAACCAACGAAGCTTGGTTCATCTTCCCTCGGTGGAGTTGAATGTAATTCACTATTGAGAAATCGCCACCCTTGAAGTATATTCAATAGTTCGTCGAAGTTCCGCGAGTGGGTGGCAAGGGTGAGTTATCACCTTTTGCTTTGTGTAAAAGCAAAGACCTGCCCTCAAAGAGGTAATTATAATCAATCCCATGCGATGTGTATGAAAGTCACCCGAAAAAGTTAAGAAAAGAAAGATACTGATAACTCCTTTCAACGGCAACATTATTTCACACAAACAAAAAAAAGTCGATTGTACGTTACAATGCAATAATGTATACGTTGCTTATCTCAACAATGATATTTCTTAATCTACTTTAAGAACCCAATGTTTTGTTCTAAACATATTTTTTGGAGATAAGAGGGCACGGATTAATCGAAATTAAACAATTGAAATCTGTATCACTGATTATCGTTTCGATAAATCGACGCTTACTACCAGTAACGAGAAGAGATTTGAAATCGGTCGACTTTCTTTCAAGCTCACTCGTGCAAAGCTAAAAATAATCTCCTCCCCGATTCGATGAAGGCTCTGAACGAAACGGTAATTAGAACACGCTTGATAATCACTTGAAATCGTCGCAGCTTAACCGACAGTTCCATTAAACCGATGATCAACGAAAGCGTCGCGTTGTTTGTAACGGCGCGCGGTGTCCTTACACTTTCCTCGACTTGCCGGCGCCCAATTGGCGCACACCTTTTCAAACCAAAGTGATTGTGTGTTCTTGGTACATTTCACGCTACATCACATAGGCACATACGATTACAAGAGAAGAAAACTAGTTATATTCAATACTGGTTTCAGTAACCAAATTGTCCTCAAACCGATTGGACGGTTGTCACACAGCATGTCAATACACGCTTGAGCGTATATGTACTTAAAATTATAGATAAAACGACTTACCGCTATGCGCAGTGCCAACATGATCTCTAAGGGCCTCCGAATAATCTTCTACGATTGTGCTCTCCACATCGAAGGTGCCAAAAGTGAAGTTGGGTTCCTTCTTGATGAACTCGACCATCGACTTCATCATCAGCTGACACGTGTGTCTTCCGGCTACTTCGCTCTGCCCGTTGGTGGCATACATTAGGTGCACTTTGCGCCACTCGTATCTAATTCGTAAGATAACTTGAATGTAGATAAACTAATTACGATAAATTTCAAACTGTCCATACGCGATGACGTAACTCCGCCTTTTTCAATTGTTAAACATAATATCAATCAAATGCAGTTGTTTAATAATCGGACTCTGATACTTCGCGATCGAATTCCTTTCGCCATACGATTGCCTCATGCGATTGCATTCTTTCGTTGCAAGGGGATATTGACGCGAAAAGAAAGAAAAATGAATCTACAATTGATAACTCTTCCAAGAACGTATCTCACGATCGGAGAACTCCTCCGCGATCGAATCAAATTAATCGAGCGCCGTGAGTTCATCGCCGTGTAATCTCGATTCAGTTCCTCGCTAAGAAAAGCTCGAGGAAGGGACGCGGCGCGATAAGGTGCATCTAAAAATGTCATTTCGCCTAATGCAAAAGCTGATCGGAGATATTTTTTATGCGGGTAGTTGCTGATATCGTCTGGCTTCGACGCGCGACGTTCCGATCTCCAAGGCGTCCTCGACGACGACCATTATCAGGCAGAAATAAACGCGGGTCCGACGATACGGTGATTGGCCCCGGATCGCAAAGAAAGGAAAATAGAATTTCGTCGGATCGATACGAGCTTACCGACAATTTTCGACGAGATCGTTGCGCGTCCAAAAGAAATCTTTTCCTTTAATAGAGAAGGAAAGAAAAATACTCACTGATACATAATGGAGATGAAGAATTTGGCGATGTCACGGAAGGCCAGATTACCGATTCTCGTCGTCATGAAGTATTCGTCCTTACAGTCTGCCTTTTTCTCGGTAAAGTCGAAGGTGAAACCACCGGTGGTAATCAAGGGTGCATCAAAAAATTTAACGACTCTACCTACGGCGGCTATAGACAGAAAAGTACGATTAAGTATACGCTTTCCCGTAAAAGGGTCCCAATAAGCTATAGCGCACGCGTTTACGCTCACAGTGGGTATGCGTAAAGAATTAAACGCACCCACGCAATAATCACAAGCTGGACCAAGGAAGAGATGCACGCAGTTGGAGTAACTGTCAATTGCGCCGAATTGCGCATAGGTCGCGTCGCAGCGGTCATCCTGCTGTATAAATTTGAGTTTTAGCCAATGAGGGAGGAGCTCGCGCGTTCGCGCCTCGTATACCGCCAAATCTACAGAAATCAATCTAAGTCAATCGAAATTCTGATTTCGAATCGCGTATGACGCGGAAGAAGAGAGAACGAAGAACACACTTCTCCGGAGTTCGATGGAGAACAATTGGCTTACCGAGAACAGGAATTACTTTGGGTAAGGCGATATCGAAAATCGGATCGGCCGGTAATAGAACGGCAACCCTTAGCTCGCAGGTCACCACCCCATGGAGGTTGCGACTGCAAAGCGCCTCGCAATCGCGCTGCAGTCCAATCCCTCGACAGGTGACCTTCTCAAGGGTGTCGTGATGCGCCATCAGTGACCCCAGCACGATCGACAGCACGCCGATCCACCTGAAACCCATCGGTGAGTCTTCTCGATTCGTGAATCACCACGATCGTCACGGTCACGAGCACCCGTGTGCTTCGACGTGCCTCGCGGTCACCCTCCAGATCACCTCATTCCGAAGCGTCGATAAATTAGATAAGCAAATGAATCAGGTCGAAAGATCGCGGAAAATTTCGAAGGTCCAGGAGCCGATCGCAACGTCACCGAGTATACGAGATAATCGCATAATCAAGTGCGAATCGGTTCCTTTCCTCTTTCCTCCTTTGTTTTCCTTCTTTCTGTATTTAAGCGATGAAAGTTCAAAAGAAACGTTTGCCGTAATTCTCTCGTGCAAGAGTTAGCCGACGAGATTCCTTAGAAGAGACCCCTCGTTCATCTTCTAATTGCGCTGAAATTTAATTGCTTCATTCACGCAACAAACGTTCGTCCAGTCTGGGACTCGAGAAACGAGAAATCAATTTTTCACACTGGCGCATACCGGCGCCGGCGCCGGCTTTTTGTCCCTTCGGGCCAAAATTCAGTTTTCCGCTGGCACGTGTATCTACCGAGGAATGTACACTATCGTGCTCGGGGAATCTACTTGAGTGGAAGACGTGGCGGGATAAAAGTGAAAGTGAGAAGGAGGGAGATGGCAGAAGGGAGTGAGAGAAAGACTGTTTTCGTCCATTACACTTTCGCGATAGCGCGCGTAATTAAGCAGCCCGAATCGATCGACCCGCACCTCTTCGACGGCTCGTGTTAATGGATCTTTAGAGTTTTCCAATTCGCGCGTATACCGTTATTTTATCGAGTCTCACTTCGTAGAGGCACAACGCGCACTGAGCAACAAGGTGCACGCATATATTGATGTGCACGCAACTCGATCTCGCACACTCCATTCCAAGAAAAACACTTATCACTGTAGAAACTGCACTCGTGCATTTTTTTCGCCAAGGTACTCATCTACGATATTCTAGCTTTTGCGCTTCTCTCGCAAAAGAGTATTGCAAAGAAGAATCATTAACAGTATCAAGAACACACTTCACATCTAAGAACATGGTAGCGAATTCAACCTCACTCGAAAGTTAACAAAAATTATACGCGAAACTTTGCAAGTGGCACCAGGACAGGAAATTTGTTCGCATTCAATCCGTAGCACTGAACCACGACTCCGAGCTCGACTACCACGTGTCCACCCCCGAGTGACAAGCGTGAGGATAGAGACGCGCGCGCGCGCGGCCAGTTGGAGGTCGCAATCACCTCGAGATCGTTCGGCTACTGACAATCTACTCGACAATCCTGTCCCGAGCGACCGCTCACGTAAATTTCATTGTTGGCTCGTGTTGGCTCGTTATCGTCACCGATTCTCTATCGTAGCAGCAATTGATAACCCTTATCAATAGAAGTCTCCGTCATCCGCGTTCTCATACTTTTCTCCCCGCGCCGACGCAACTCACAGTGGTCTCGTCAACCACCCACGGATCATCCTCGAGCATTTGCGATCATCCATCCGTCGATTCATCCAAAAATCTAGCCGCCGTTTTCCTTTTACTTACTCACAAACTTCTCCTAAAGCATCCCACGTAAGGATTCCATTAAACCTTCCAAGTGCAGGGACGAATTCTTCGAGTTAGCCAACGCGATACTCAGATGATTATCTTGTTAGAATTATTTTTAGGCGATAGAGGACATTGTTCACGTAACGCACAATATTTTTCTTTACGGTTCACTTCCACCGCTGCCACCAAACCATTTGCTCTCATTGCAATCCAAGGTACAAGTGACCCTAGTCTATTCAAATATCAACATTTTTATAAGTATCACGTTTAGGATCGTAGCATGTGCTTTGAAAGTGGCCGAAAATACCTGCGTAAATTTAGCTGGTAAGATAGAAAGGCAAAAATTGTAGCTGCAGATTTAGCGCACGTACACATGAGCCTGTAAGATGAAGGGTCAACGAAAATTGGCGCTATCGAACCACGGAGAGCCATCCTTACCACATGCCGCGTGTACGGATAGGGGATGCACAGCTTTTCATTTACCTCAATAATTTCCGCGGAAACATTGACGTCGGTCAAACGTCCGCGAAACTACAAGACAGTAAACGCGCACAATCTCATATCGAACCACTTTTGTAAATCCCCTGCGGTATGATGTATGATCGATACATCGATAATGCGCGTTTCATTAAAAATCGTCGATGTATGAACGATTACGGACGAAGGTCAAGTTGTTCAAATCAATTCGCATAATTCACAATTTGCGGATTACGGAGATTAAGAAATTTTTAAATAAGAATATCGACCTGCTGCGTTCCATTATAATTCTTTGGTATAACACATCTACCGCATGAAACTATTTTCTCATTTATTCAGCATTTATTATCTTTCGGAATCCCCTGTTCTGGAATACACTTTTAAATTTTTATGTCAAATTTTGTATGCAAAGCAAATCTGTTATAATGGAGAAGTAACGAAAATGGGCGTATGTATCCTTACTACTTTCCTGAACTGTTTACAATAGAACGTCGTACCACTTTATCGATGCCAATGTGCACAGCATCACAGTAAATTCAATTCCTAACCTGAATGTACCGTTTTCTGAAAAAAGCAGATGGACAGTGTCTTGTCGCTCGCGCTTGTCCCTCCCCGCGGCCTACCGCGGCCGTCTTACCGCTCATTGGTACACGCGTTTTAATTAAACATTTGCGTACCAGAGGGTTTTCACAAAACACGGCCGAAAAACGCCAAGGAGCGCGGTCGCGCTCCTTCGATTATGTATCGAGAGAAGCCGAGGAGCGCGATCGCGCTCCGTCGATTATGTGTCGAACAACGCCTATTAATTGAAAATAGCTAACAACGAAATACGAAATTTATTACTTGGATTACTGATAGTAGTACGGATGCGACGTACATGCGTATGAAAACGTGAGAGCATTTCAGCAATTTGCGAGCGCGCCGTCAGTTGTCTGTATCGACGAAATGCGCTGTTTTTTCGACACGAAATCTGAAGAGCGCGAAAGCGGCCCGTGGTACGCAAACGGTTAATATCACGATGACTATTGCAAATCTTACATTATGGTATATGACTTTTCTTCTCGATTTTACCCAATCTATCTCCAACTTTCGGCTTCGTCATCTTGTGTCAAGCACCCTGTATAGTGATAACATCGAAGAGAGTTTATTAAGAGGGAGCCGTAGCGGCTAGTATCGCCGAGGAGAGGTTGTCAAAGAGGGTCGATATCCGTGTATTTGGAGATAATTACAGTGCTCTACTCAATCTAACGTACTTATGGAGTTGTAATGTAAACTATGTTGCTTCCCTATGTAGTTATGCCAAGGTGGCGCCGAACGCAGTAAAATTTTTCGATCCCCTTAGCGCATCAGCGCTGACCCTCTTTAACAATCTCACCTCGATGACTGTATACTGCGGCCATATTGATTATTAGTTCGACACTGAGGATCTTACAGTGAGGGCGCTACAAACGCTTGCTATGAAAAATACACAAGAGATTATAGCCACCCATGCTGACAGCCGAATTCGAATATAGCAGGTCGAATAGTCGCCGGTGACCACAGTACGTCTATTTTCGTGATGAAATCTCGTATTTCTGCTCACGAATGCTCTTATTCGCAATAAAATACATCGAAATGATGATTTCTTATCACAAAATTGCGGAAATCTGTCATATTACTTGAATACCGTTGCCCGTTAAAACATATTTCGCATTTATATCTAGCATCTTTATGAAACATGAAGTCCATTAGTCAAGAAACGTTTTACGGGCGAAAACTCCACGAAGAGAATCTCGCGAAGGAAACCAAAAACTCTAAATTTACTCAAGTGCAAGTAAAAGAATCGCGGCAGATGCCACTGCACATAAATGGTCCACCCCAAATTTGGAAGGAATTTTTTAAACAGAGTGAAGCCTTAGCACTTGCTGCTGAAAGGAAAGAGAAGTACAATGACACTCTCTGTACATTCGTGTACGAGAACAAGGAAGGGCATCGGAGATTCGTGGTTGCTCATCCTGAAGTATATTGGTTTTACTACAAAGAGCATCCACCTGAAAAAAGATGCTCATATGAGGTAGTACATTCAATCCTCATAGTACTCTTATCTTAGAAAATTTATAATCTATAAATGTTATTATCTTTTGCCACAGTAAAATAATCTGTCTTATAAGGCTTATAAGAGAATCGTAATGTTACAAGTATATTCCTTAAAGTAAAGAAGATGCTTTCAAATAATAATGTATAGTATGTATGCCAGGTCATACCAGAAGGTGCACCTTGTTGGTTATACTTGGATCTGGAATTTATGATAAATCTTAATCCACAAAGTGATGGATCCCGTATGACAAGCACATTAATTGATGTATTTTGTGCATACCTGCTTGATATTTGGCAATTGCCATGCAGTATTAGCCATGTAGTAAACCTGGATTCCACAACTACTATAAAGTTTAGTAGACACTTGATATTTTCTATAAAGGATGTTGCTTTCAAGGATAATTTTCATGTGGGCAGATTAGTTAATTTCATTTGTAGAGACATTATGACTTATTTGAGTACACCAAATACACAACACAAAATTTTAAATTATTTTAATCGAGTAAATCTTGAAGAACTGATCGTTCAAAAAAACAATGGAAAAAATCTATTTATAGATACAAGCGTTTATTCCCGAAATAGACATTTCAGAATTTACAAGTCTACCAAGTGGGGAAAACAATCTTATTTACTGATGTCCAAAGACTGTAAATATGTACCCTTTGACTTACGAAAAGATAAAGAATTAAGCTTTTTTTTAAATTCCCTAATATCTTTCTTCCCGAATAAAAAAAATTTACTTTTACTTGAATATGTTGATAAAGATTTTGGTAAAGCAACAAATTTTAATCAAAACATAATACAAAAGGTACATTCAATTAACAATGATACAAGATCACTGTATCCCCATCTTGACAAATATATCCAAAATATGGTTCACCCTGGCAAAATACGTGCAATTGTACAGAATACCTCTAATGGAAATCACATAGTCTATGAAATAGTTGGCAACAGGTACTTCTTATATGTTCTGAGCTGCATTCTGTCTAAGTGAATATATATGATTCTATTTTAACAATATAAAAATTTCGTCCTACAGATATTGTGAAAATATCAAACGACCGCATAAAAGCAATCACATTTATTGGGTAGTTGACATAAACAAAAAATGGCTTTACCAAAAATGTCACGACGAAGATTGCAGGTATTTTAAATCACTTCCAAAATTATTACCGGAAGAAATAAACTTTCAATTAGATGATGAAGTTGACAAAGATTTATGTCACTTGGAATAACATAAGTTATAACAGACTGGCACGATTTATAGTAAATTGGTATATTTTTATTGGGAAACAAAAGGTAATGTGTAAATGTATATAAAAAAGAAGCAAATTTTAATATACACAAATGTTCCATGCAAATATGAAGAATGTAAGCTAACTCATGTTGCAGTGTACGTATAGAACATATGTACATGTATATATCTAAAGCGGAACCTTCCTTTTGCAGTACATTTAGTATGATTAAAAGATGTATTATCTTATAAAAATGTTTTGTAATGCTTAAATAACAACCAACATAACAATCTACAAATTTGTAATATGTATTTTACATTTCATGTTTGTAATATTTTATAATAGTATAAATAAATCACATATTTTAGGCATAATATAAATCATATTAATTAATTACACAGTGATCACATATGAATTGTTAGTAATTATGGGACTTCCAGATATTAATAACAAGGATAGGCACATTTTCGCTATTCTACAGTTGACAAATTTGGTGTGTATGTGCATATATTGTCTTCAAGCTAATTGATATTTTAAATCCAATTTTACAAATGTCGTTTTATATATCTGCTCACTGAGGAAACACCTTAGCCTACGTTTCATTGCACAATACTAGCAATAATGATTTCAAGTTGATAATGTACAATTTGTCTAAAATTCTATCACCAATTTTCTGTAGACTGAATGAGTAAAATGAATAGTGTTAATTACAACAGAAAGTTGTGTGCTAAGAACATTATTTCTGTGGTAACTCATAAGAACACATACCATTTAGCTCAATAAACATTAACATATTCTGAACTGTTCCATACTACTACCATCCATGAGTGTCTTTATTATGTCATGTTCAGTGGGTGATGATCTGAGTTATCATTTTCTCTGAACAAGATCAGGTAAATATGTCTACTAGTGAAAATTGATTGCATTAAATGAATCATAAATGTTTTTCGTCATGCAAATAATCTAGTGAGGTAGAAATAATGTAATAAACCTTGCTCTTCCTCGGGTGGAGGAGTTGTGGGATTTCTTTTATTTACATTATCTTCCATTTCAGATGTTTCTTCTATGGTTTCTGTAGATTTTACTACTTCATCTATAACCTCTACATCATCAAATGCTTGGTATTCTCTTTCTTCTACATTTTCTTTACCTGCTGCTCTTCCCTCTTCTTCTTTAGTCTCTTCAGGGTCCAGTATCTTTGTCTCTTTTTTCAATGTAACGCATTTGGCAGGTATACTATTATTATCTTTCATGCGTTTATAATTCTGATAATTTATAGATGCTTGTCTCATACGGATTAGAAAATCTGGTAAACCTATATAAACAAATATCTTTCTAAAATTAAAGATGCATAAGAAATTGGTAGAACAAAAAATTGTGTTCCTTATCTTGATGCACACCTGACATGGCAACCCACGTAGTTACAGCCGATGGCACATTGACTCCAGGATCATCAAAGTAAGTTAGCCCAAATTCAATGCCTGGTTGTTGGAAATCTTTATAAGGCCTTATCACCATGTACGACCAGTATGATGTGACTCTGTTATGTACACACTTCAGATTATTGGTTAATAAAGGAGAACCTTCGATTCTCCTAATTCATATTTAATTCCATCAGTCCAAACGCTTAGACAACTATCATATTCCATAAACAAATATGAAACTAGAAAAGATTCATCCACCAACTTAACAAAATCGCAGACATCTGTGTATGAATGCATAGATAAAAAGTATAAAGTTAACAACAGCATATTAGTAAATACCTATAAGTCCCTGGCTTATTTGGTACACTGGGATGATCTGTCACTTTGCTCACGATGACTATGATACCTTTATCTTCATCTGCAACCCACCTTCGTTGATATACATAATCCCGATTTGAAAATAGTCTCTATGAAAAGGATACATATACACAATAAAAAAAGAATATGTAACATAGAAAGTATTGCCAAGAAATACGTACAGGCCATATCATTTCCCAATATATTACATCAGTACTTTCCTTTGTAGATGACTCTGACATAGGATCTGTTTCAATAATTTGTAATTCTCGAGCAGTCGAATCCCATTCTTTCCTATAGTTAACATCAATTTGTACTTGTAAGAAATCTTCAGCTGTGACATCGGAAAAGGAGCCATATACTTTGTAAGCAAATAATCCATTTGAATTTGACTCTTCTCTCCGCCACACTAACATGTCTCGTCTCTCTATAAAAGGCTCCCATCCGTCCGCTACACAAGTTAGTAACATTAACCGTAAATTTAATGCCAGAAGTTGATATGTCAAGCTATTATATAATTACCAAAAGAAATACCTTCTTGAGTTATAGTTTCATCACTATCTTGAACATTGTCACATGTACAATACTTGACACCTGGTTGTATTGTGTCGAACATAATTCTCAAATGACATCTTGTGCATACAACAGTTGCATCTTTTAATTTCTGGATCCCCTCAATTTCTCCATTATAACTGAAATTAAATATAATATCCTAACAATGCAAAAGCATATTTCAATAATTTAAGCTCTACCTTTGTTGTGATAAGGTACCTCTTTATTTCTTCATCACTTATTCGTTCATGATCCCAATTATACATAGTGACACCAGTAGCACTTATCAGAAGACGATGAGTATTTCTCCCAAGTCTACGCCTCCAAGATCTTATAAAGTGTGATTTCATGAATTCTTTAAGGGCTGCCTCGTCCCACATTCTGGTATAGATGTGAAATATTTCCATGCCACGTCTGATCCTTTGCGCGGCTATGAATTCAAATTGTTTGGTACAGGCCTGTATTAACTGTACACTTTGCAGTCTGAACCAGAGACCTATCTTTCTTCGAAAACCGCCACATTTTCCGTGCGTCGTACAGCGACTATAGAAGGATGCTAACCTAATATTTTGCGTAGAAGCAAATCGTCTCGATACAAAACTTGACAATTGCAACGTGTACATCATGCTTTTTATCAATTTTTTCTTTGAGCTGTTTCTCCCTTACAATTTCAATCAAGAATAATGCATGCTTAAATTTCAATAACGGTTACAAATAACTACTCTTTTCGCGGCGCACGTTAACCTCGTGATCTGTGAGCCACGTAATTTCTCGTAACACTTTTCTGTTTTTAGGTCTTACGGTATGGTGAAATCGGATGTTCTGTTACCATTCTTCTTAGACACCATTTTGCACTGCCATCCTCATGATATTAATGCCGAATTACCGTATCGGTATCCGTACTTACGCATTTGATGAAATTCTAATTCTACACGAGGACGAATATCATCATTGAGTATAAAGAGGGCGCAAACAATGCCAACTCTAGTTCTCAGGGGTCAAGATTTTGGCACAGCATGCACAGCTCTATCTATCGGCACACAGAATGCGCCATTTATTTTTACCAGCGAGGAGGGATGTGTAAAGAGGGTCAGCGCATACGCATCTAGGGACGTCAAAAAACTTTTAGTAAATTTTGGGTGGTCAGCGCCACTTTGGCATAACTACATAGCCAATCATCATAGTCAACAATGACATTTTGTAAGTACTGTTGATCGAACAGGGCACTCCAATTATCCCCATGCCCGCCTCGTCTAGAGGCCGACGTCCCTACATGCATAAACGCTGACCCTCTAACAACATCTCTTCGGTGTTACTACAATTATGTTCGCGCTCGGTCCAAGTGCAAAAAGTAAAATTCTGCCTATAAAATATGAGCATCCGCTCGGTCAAACAGAACACTGCAATTATCCGCGCGCCCGCCTCACCCGGAGGCCAAAGTCCCTAGATGCCTATGCACTGACCCTCTTTACACATCTCTCCACGGTGCTAACCGTGCTAACCATATATGTAATACTCCTATATTGCTAGCACTTATATTTCCTATAAGCGGGAGCGGCGCCGAGAAAGTGAGACAGAACATCGTACTTTCGAACATATGCGCATGCGTTAGCAGCTGCACGCATGTGCAGTTGTGCCAAAGTACGAAGTGAGAGGATAGATAACTATGGTAGAGTGAGAGGTTGATATATATATGTCTGCACCGTGGTGTCTGCGTCGCCTCTTCAGTCCCATTAGCGATATAGTACTATCACATATATGATGCTAACCGTACTTATGGAGTTGTAATGTAAGCTATATTGCTTTGCTATGTTAGTTACGCCAAAGTGGAGCTCAACGCAGTGAAATTTTTTGGCCCCCATAGACGCATAAGCGCTGACCCTCTTTGATAATCTCTCCTCGGTGGTGATCCTGATTGGTTCAGCCGTTTTTCCGAAATCGAGGATATACACGGCAACGCACGCACGCATGCACACCTTTACGGTCGTACCTAAAAATATGTGTTTTTGTGCTTCTACTCGCCACTTAATTATTTAACCATATGACAAGCACTCCGAGAGCATCGTATCAAATGTTCAAACAAATCTATTACATAGAACTATTTTACTTATTCATGAAAAACAAAATACTATTTATTTTTATCAACTAAAATATATTATTCGATATTTGATCTCATCAAGCACTGCGCATCTTCAGCCTTGGTTCATTTAATTGTTGAACAACTGGCTATGGTATGTAGAAGCTATTCTAATACGAATTAATATTTCCTTGACTTTATTACAATTTATTTAATTTTCCTTTAGTAACAAATGAAGTGGCTGCCGAATAAAGAAGAAATAGTTTTTCTAAAAGATATATTTCTACTCTGTATATCGCATTTGGATCAAGGCCGGCATGTAGGTCGCTACCAAAGCACGGGTGAGTTTCCTTTATGGCATCTCTTGCATGTTGCCACCTATACTTATAAGAAGAAAGGCAAACCATCGATTTAATAAATAGGCAAATAAAGTCCAGAAATAAGAAATTAAAAATTTTTTATACATAATGTTATATTTAAAATTCACGCTATTTTATTAGACGGTAATTGGATAGCGTTTGCTGAATGACAGCGAGCGAAATTTAAGTCGATCAGAAAGAGAGAACGCATTGACAGTCACGACGTGCCCATCGGCAGCGATAATCACATACATGTATATGTACATTGCAATTAGTTTATTAATTATAAATGAAACTATTCCAAGTTTTAAGAATAATTAACAGAAATTTCATCGTCAGTCACCAGACGGCGTCCCTCTGACAATGAGTTTCACGTCTTACAAGGAGAGTGCAAGGTCTTAGGGTCACGGATTTAGCTCAAATTTTGTAGGATGATAGATTTAGTTTCCCTGTTGATGAAGATATATGGTTATAGGGGCCACTACTCAATAATTTGTTAGATATTTGCATTTGAAGATGCAATTCATTCTATAAATTCAGTTCTGTAGCAAACGATTACACGTAATGGGTTTAGCGAAGCAGCTTCAGATCGGTGTTCCTCATCTTTAGGACCCGGGTTCGAATCCGTGGAGGGTGAATAACTTTTTTTTTTATTTTATGTCTATTTTTACATATAAAGACACATAATGGAGTTTTTTATACTAATTCTGTTAATCTGATAAATGTTTTATTTATTGTTTCCTTTCACAATTTATTGTTTTCAGGCACGATTAACTGGCAGTTAAAAGGCTGTTCTCCTGTTCTTCTTGCGAAATGCTTTTATGGTTTTGTAATGAATATTATTCTGCACTTACAATTATACGAATGATGATGACAAATAAAACTCTTACAATTATAAGGTTTCTAGTCATTACAGACATTTCATTTCCAATTTACTTAAACTCCATTATGTGTCTTTATATGTAAAAATAGACATAAAATAAAAAAAAAAGTTATTCACCCTCCACGGATTCGAACCCGGGTCCTAAAGATGAGGAACACCGATCTGAAGCTGCTTCGCTAAACCCATTACGTGTAATCGTTTGCTACAGAACTGAATTTATAGAATGAATTGCATCTTCAAATGCAAATATCTAACAAATTATTGAGTAGTGGCCCCTATAACCATATATCTTCATCAACAGGGAAACTAAATCTATCATCCTACAAAATTTGAGCTAAATCCGTGACCCTAAGACCTTGCACTCTCCTTGTTAGATCATTACAGCACTCCCCCCCCCCCCAAAAAAAAAAAACCACACTGATTCCAATTATTGACTTAATACTCCTATGCACTTCTATGTGTCAACTGCTTCGGAAGAGCGTGGTGTAACGGAGGCGGCTCCGTAGTGCGTGATGTAGAAACTACTGCCACCACGTTTGTGCGGGGAACGATTCAGGTTATGATCCTTCTTACAAGATTTGAACAACCTTACGGGCCTGCAAGCCCCCGCAACTGGTGAAAATATATAATTTTCCGCGCATTTGTAAAGGTAACCTCGCAAAATTCCTTTCGGGCCGTTCTTGCATCTGTAGAAGAGGTTGGAGCAACTTCCATCATATTTATAATCGCCTTCACCCGGACAAAGTGGTCCTAGTTGGGCCATTAACTGTTGGGACACAAAAAGATGATTAAACAATTGACGAAAACAATTGCCTGTATTATACAATTAATTGTCGTATATCTACATTAACTATAAGTAAATACTTTGAATCGCCTATAACGCGTTCTAACTACTTAAATATTTTTGAGACGCAATATCTTGGGGCAGCAGGACCGGCCAGTAACTTGTCCAAACAATGATTTTTTCTAGGGAAATGCAGAGGTTTGCGGGGCTACTAAATACGTCACCGTCGTTGATTATTTTCCACTGCGATACGAAGAAAATGATAGCTTAAACATCGTTACAGGATCTGAAATCTTTATTGACGGTCGTACTGGCAGGATGGTATTTATAATTCAAGGTTGAAATTGCGAGTGTCAAATACGGCGATTTGCACGAACAAACATGGCTGCCGTCCAGCATCAATTTTTCACAATTTTCGCATATACTCGAACGATCAACATTCTCTATTTCATGGCTTATCAACTACGATTCGAGTGCGATATGTGCCAAAATTGTGCAAAACTGATGCTGAACGGCAGCCACGTTTGTTCGTGCAAATCGCCGTATTTGACACTCACAATTTCAACCTTGAATTATAAATACCATCCTGCCAGTACGACCGTCAATAAAGATTTCAGATCCTGTACCGATGTTTAAGCTATCATTTCCTTCGTATCGCAGCGAGAAATAATCAACGACGGCGACGTATTTAGTAGCCCCGCAAACCTCTGCATTTCCCTGGAAAAAATAATTGTTTGAACAAGTTACTGGCCGGTCCTGCTGCCCCTTGCATGGAAGTATCCGTGTACTACTTACGATCTTGTCGGAAGAAGCTTGTATTGAAGTTGGGCCGTATATTGGGCAGGTAGCCCAGCGGCAAATCAGGAATTTGGGCATACATTCTTGTCTATCTTCATTGAACACGTAGCCGTTGGGGCACATCAGTATAGCGATACTCGGTCTTAGAGTGCTCATACATTGATAAAACAGATTATAAAATTGCGGATGTTGCTTGAAACCAGTGGGACAAATGAGCGCAATCTCATTACTATTCTCATTTGCAAGGGGACAATTGACTTCTCTAAGAGGCTCGTCGGTGTCAGGCGGTAGAACTTCAGGAGTTAATGGTAAAATGTCTGTTACCGGTGGTACAACAGAAACTGCCTTATCGTCAGGATGGGAGGCACCCAGGTGGTTTTTGCACGCAACTCTTTTTACATTCGCTGCACAATTGCATTTCAATTCCTCTTGGTCCCAGATGGTACCAAGGCCACAATTAAAGTTAAGTATTCGGAAACCCAAGGTTACGCCAAGTTTCACACAATAGTAGTATTTGGCGCAATCCGTAGGATCGGGCATGTAGCCTGCTTTGGAACATTCAGGTTTCGATGGTAGTTGGTTACCATTGCATGGCGGTTTTTCGGTCACTCTACCATTTTCCACAGGCGACAGAGTTGAGCGTATATCATTCTTACCGTGTGTAACATTATCAATGGCAGTCTCGGTAACAGAATCACTGACATTGTCATCCGGAATTTTAGATGGTATCGTGTGGGATTCTTCATGACGTGCGTTGCTATTTGCATCAACAGCGGTAGTCGTTTCAACATTAACCGTAGGAACTGTAACAGTAATGGCGTCTATGCTACTATCGCTACTGCCATGGTTCACTTCACTCGATTCCGACGGGTTCGTAGATTCATGTGTTCCTGGTGCGTCGGTCATATGTACGTCTGGTATATGCGTATCACCATGATCAGCATGGGATTCATCTCCCTCCGCATTCTTTTCACCTCCATCTAGTATCGGTAGTTGCGTTGTCGTCTTTTCTGGTATATGAATCTCGTCAACTTTTCCGCCATCTTCATGATCCGGATTCGCAGGGGGTGTTTCAGGCTTCAACGTTGTGTGCTTATCTCCGTGTACTTCATCCTCATCTTGTGGATGTACGTCGGATGGTGTCGTGTGGAGTCCTTCACTTTCATGATGTTCGTTGCTACTTTCATCAGTGGGGTCAGACGGTTTAATAGTAACCGTAGGAACTGTAACAGTAATGGCGTCTATGCTACTATCGCTACTGCCATGGTTCACTTCATTCGATTCCGACGGGTTCGTAGATTCATGTGTTGCTGGTGCGTCGGTCATATGTACGTCTGGTATATGCGTATCACCATGATCAGCATGGGATTCATCTCCTTCCTCATTCTTTTCACCTCCATCTAGTATCGGTAGCTGCGTTGTCGTCTTTTCTGGTATATGAATCTCGTCAACTTTTCCGCCATCTTCATGATCCGGATTCGCAGGGTGTGTTTCAGGCTTCAACGTTGTGTGCTTATCTCCGTGTACTTCATCCTCATATTGTGGATGTACGTCGGATGGTGTCGTGTGGAGTCCTTCACTTTCATGATATTCGTTGCTACTTTCATCAGTGGGGTCAGATGGTTTAATAGTAACTGTAGGAACTGTAACAGTAATGGCGTCTATGCTACTATCGCTACTGCCATGGTTCCCTTCATTTGGTTCCGACGGGTTCGTAGATTCATGTGTTGCTGGTGCATCGGTCATATGTACGTCTGGTACATCCGCATGACCATCATCTGTATGAGATTCATCTCCTTCCTCATTCTTTTCACCTCCATCTAGTATCGGTAGCTGCGTTTTCGGCTCTTCTGGTATATGAATCTCGTCAACTTTTCCGCCATCTTCATGATCCGGATTCGCAGTGGGTGTTTCAGGCTTCAACGTTGTGTGCTTATCTGAGTGTACTTCATCCTCATCTTGTGGATCTACTTCGATTGGTGTCGTGTGGATTCCTTCATGATGCTCGCTACTACTTTCATGAGTGAGGGCAGACGACCCAAGATCAACCGTAGGAACTGTAACAGTAATGGCGTCTATGCTACTATCGCTACTGCCATGGTTCACTTCATTCGATTCCGACGGGTTCGTAGATTCATGTGTTGCTGGTGCGTCGGTCATATGTACGTCTGGTACAACTGCATCACCATGATCAGCATGGGATTCATCTCCTTCCTCATTCTTTTCACCTCCATCTAGTATCGGTAGCTGCGTTGTCGTCTTTTCTGGTATATGAATCTCGTCAACTTTTCCGTCATCTTCATGATGCGGATTCGCAGGTGGTGTTTCAGGCTTCAACGTTGTGTGCTTATCTCCGTGTACTTCATCCTCATATTGTGGATGTACGTCGGATGGTGTCGTGTGGAGTCCTTCACTTTCATGATGTTCGTTGCTACTTTCATCAGTGGGGTCAGATGGTTTAATAGTAACCGTAGGAACTGTAACAGTAATGGCGTCTATGCTACTATCGCTACTGCCATGGTTCACTTCATTCGATTCCGACGGGTTCGTAGATTCATGTGTTGCTGGTGCGTCGGTCATATGTACGTCTGGTACATCCGCATCACCATGATCAGCATGGGATTCATCTCCTTCCTCATTCTTTTCACCTCCATCTAGTATCGGTAGCTGCGTTGTCGTCTTTTCTGGTATATGAATCTCGTCAACTTTTCCGTCATCTTCATGATGCGGATTCGCAGGTGGTGTTTCAGGCTTCAACGTTGTGTGCTTATCTCCGTGTACTTCATCCTCATATTGTGGATGTACGTCGGATGGTGTCGTGTGGAGTCCTTCACTTTCATGATGTTCGTTGCTACTTTCATCAGTGGGGTCAGATGGTTTAATAGTAACCGTAGGAACTGTAACAGTAATGGCGTCTATGCTACTATCGCTACTGCCATGGTTCACTTCATTCGATTCCGACGGGTTCGTAGATTCATGTGCTGCTGGTGCGTCGGTCATATGTACGTCTGGTATATCCGCATCACCATGATCAGCATGGGATTCATCTCCTTCCTCATTCTTTTCACCTCCATCTAGTATCGGTAGCTGCGTTGTCGTCTTTTCTGGTATATGAATCTCGTCAACTTTTCCGCCATCTTCATGATCCGGATTCGCAGGGGGTGTTTCAGGCTTCAACGTTGTGTGCTTATCTGAGTGTACTTCATCCTCATCTTGTGGATCTACTTCGATTGGTGTCGTGTGGATTCCTTCATGATGCTCGCTACTACTTTCATGAGTGAGGGCAGACGACTCAAGATCAACCGTAGGAACTGTAACAGTAATGGCGTCTATGCTACTATCGCTACTGCCATGGTTCACTTCATTCGATTCCGACGGGTTCGTAGATTCATGTGTTGCTGGTGCTTCGGTCATATGTACGTCTGACATATCCGCATCACCATGATCAGCATGGGGTTCATCTCCTTCCTCATTCTTTTCACCTCCATCTAGTATCGGTAGCTGCGTTGTCGTCTTTTCTGGTATATGAATCTCGTCAACTTTTCCGCCATCTTCATGACCCGGATTCGCAGGGTGTGTTTCAGGCTTCAACGTTGTGTGCTTATCTCCGTGTACTTCATCCTCATCTTGTGGATGTACGTCGGATGGTGTCGTGTGGAGTCCTTCACTTTCATGATTTTCGTTGCTACTTTCATCAGTGGGGTCAGACGGTTTAATAGTAACCGTAGGAACTGTAACAGTAATGGCGTCTATGCTACTATCGCTACTGCCATGGTTCACTTCATTCGATTCCGACGGGTTCGTAGATTCATGTGTTGCTGGTGCGTCGGTCATATGTACGTCTGGTATATGCGTATCACCATGATCAGCATGGGATTCATCTCCTTCCTCATTCTTTTCACCTCCATCTAGTATCGGTAGCTGCGTTGTCGTATTTTCTGGTATATGAATCTCGTCAACTTTTCCGCCATCTTCATGATCCGGATTCGCAGGGTGTGTTTCAGGCTTCAACGTTGTGTGCTTATCTCCGTGTACTTCATCCTCATCTTGTGGATGTACGTCGGATGGTGTCGTGTGGAGTCCTTCACTTTCATGATTTTCGTTGCTACTTTCATCAGTGGGGTCAGACGGTTTAATAGTAACCGTAGGAACTGTAACAGTAATGGCGTCTATGCTACTATCGCTACTGCCATGGTTCACTTCATTCGATTCCGACGGGTTCGTAGATTCATGTGTTGCTGGTGCGTCGGTCATATGTACGTCTGGTATATGCGTATCACCATGATCAGCATGGGATTCATCTCCTTCCTCATTCTTTTCACCTCCATCTAGTATCGGTAGCTGCGTTGTCGTATTTTCTGGTATATGAATCTCGTCAACTTTTCCGCCATCTTCATGATCCGGATTCGCAGGGTGTGTTTCAGGCTTCAACGTTGTGTGCTTATCTCCGTGTACTTCATCCTCATCTTGTGGATGTACGTCGGATGGTGTCGTGTGGAGTCCTTCACTTTCATGATGTTCGTTGCTACTTTCATCAGTGGGGTCAGACGGTTTAATAGTAACCGTAGGAACTGTAACAGTAATGGCGTCTATGCTACTATCGCTACTGGCATGGTTCACTTCATTCGATTCCGACGGGTTCGTAGATTCATGTGTTGCTGGTGCGTCGGTCATATGTACGTCTGGTACATCCGCATGACCATCATCTGTATGAGATTCATCTCCTTCCTCATTCTTTTCACCTCCATCTAGTATCGGTAGCTGCGTTGTCGTATTTTCTGGTATATGAATCTCGTCAACTTTTCCGCCATCTTCATGATCCGGATTCGCAGGGTGTGTTTCAGGCTTCAACGTTGTGTGCTTATCTCCGTGTACTTCATCCTCATCTTGTGGATGTACGTCGGATGGTGTCGTGTGGAGTCCTTCACTTTCATGATGTTCGTTGCTACTTTCATCAGTGGGGTCAGACGGTTTAATAGTAACCGTAGGAACTGTAACAGTAATGGCGTCTTTGCTACTATCGCTACTGGCATGGTTCACTTCATTCGATTCCGACGGGTTCGTAGATTCATGTGTTGCTGGTGCGTCGGTCATATGTACGTCTGGTACATCCGCATGACCATCATCTGTATGAGATTCATCTCCTTCCTCATTCTTTTCACCTCCATCTAGTATCGGTAGCTGCGTTGTCGTCTTTTCTGGTATATGAATCTCGTCAACTTTTCCGCCATCTTCATGATCCGGATTCGCAGGGGGTGTTTCAGGCTTCAACGTTGTGTGCTTATCTGAGTGTACTTCATCCTCATCTTGTGGATGTACTTCGATTGGTGGCGTGTGGAGTCCTTCACTTTCATGATGTTCGTTGCTACTTTCATCAGTGGGGTCAGACGGTTTAATAGTAACCGTAGGAACTGTAACAGTAATGGCGTCTATGCTACTATCGCTACTGCCATGGTTCACTTCATTCGATTCCGACGGGTTCGTAGATTCATGTGTTGCTGGTGCGTCGGTCATATGTACGTCTGACATATCCGCATCACCATGATCAGCATGGGGTTCATCTCCTTCCTCATTCTTTTCACCTCCATCTAGTATCGGTAGCTGCGTTGTCGTCTTTTCTGGTATATGAATCTCGTCAACTTTTCCGCCATCTTCATGATCCGGATTCGCAGGGTGTGTTTCAGGCTTCAACGTTGTGTGCTTATCTCCGTGTACTTCATCCTCATCTTGTGGATGTACGTCGGATGGTGTCGTGTGGAGTCCTTCACTTTCATGATGTTCGTTGCTACTTTCATCAGTGGGGTCAGACGGTTTAATAGTAACCGTAGGAACTGTAACAGTAATGGCGTCTATGCTACTATCGCTACTGCCATGGTTCACTTCATTCGATTCCGACGGGTTCGTAGATTCATGTGTTACTGGTGCGTCGGTCATATGTACGTCTGGTACATCCGCATGACCATCATCTGTATGAGATTCATCTCCTTCCTCATTCTTTTCACCTCCATCTAGTATCGGTAGCTGCGTTGTCGTCTTTTCTGGTATATGAATCTCGTCAACTTTTCCGCCATCTTCATGATCCGGATTCGCAGGGGGTGTTTCAGGCTTCAACGTTGTGTGCTTATCTGAGTGTACTTCATCCTCATATTGTGGATGTACGTCGGATGGTGTCGTGTGGAGTCCTTCACTTTCATGATGTTCGTTGCTACTTTCATCAGTGGGGTCAGATGGTTTAATAGTAACCGTAGGAACTGTAACAGTAATGGCGTCTATGCTACTATCGCTACTGCCATGGTTCACTTCATTCGATTCCGACGGGTTCGTAGATTCATGTGCTGCTGGTGCGTCGGTCATATGTACGTCTGGTATATCCGCATCACCATGATCAGCATGGGATTCATCTCCTTCCTCATTCTTTTCACCTCCATCTAGTATCGGTAGCTGCGTTGTCGTATTTTCTGGTATATGAATCTCGTCAACTTTTCCGCCATCTTCATGATCCGGATTCGCAGGGTGTGTTTCAGGCTTCAACGTTGTGTGCTTATCTCCGTGTACTTCATCCTCATCTTGTGGATGTACGTCGGATGGTGTCGTGTGGAGTCCTTCACTTTCATGATGTTCGTTGCTACTTTCATCAGTGGGGTCAGACGGTTTAATAGTAACCGTAGGAACTGTAACAGTAATGGCGTCTATGCTACTATCGCTACTGGCATGGTTCACTTCATTCGATTCCGACGGGTTCGTAGATTCATGTGTTGCTGGTGCGTCGGTCATATGTACGTCTGGTACATCCGCATGACCATCATCTGTATGAGATTCATCTCCTTCCTCATTCTTTTCACCTCCATCTAGTATCGGTAGCTGCGTTGTCGTCTTTTCTGGTATATGAATCTCGTCAACTTTTCCGCCATCTTCATGATCCGGATTCGCAGGGGGTGTTTCAGGCTTCAACGTTGTGTGCTTATCTGAGTGTACTTCATCCTCATCTTGTGGATCTACTTCGATTGGTGTCGTGTGGATTCCTTCATGATGCTCGCTACTACTTTCATGAGTGAGGGCAGACGACTCAAGATCAACCGTAGGAACTGTAACAGTAATGGCGTCTATGCTACTATCGCTACTGCCATGGTTCACTTCATTCGATTCCGACGGGTTCGTAGATTCATGTGTTGCTGGTGCGTCGGTCATATGTACGTCTGACATATCCGCATCACCATGATCAGCATGGGGTTCATCTCCTTCCTCATTCTTTTCACCTCCATCTAGTATCGGTAGCTGCGTTGTCGTCTTTTCTGGTATATGAATCTCGTCAACTTTTCCGCCATCTTCATGATCCGGATTCGCAGGGGGTGTTTCAGGCTTCAACGTTGTGTGCTTATCTCCGTGTACTTCATCCTCATCTTGTGGATGTACGTCGGATGGTGTCGTGTGGAGTCCTTCACTTTCATGATGTTCGTTGCTACTTTCATCAGTGGGGTCAGACGGTTTAATAGTAACCGTAGGAACTGTAACAGTAATGGCGTCTATGCTACTATCGCTACTGCCATGGTTCACTTCATTCGATTCCGACGGGTTCGTAGATTCATGTGTTGCTGGTGCGTCGGTCATATGTACGTCTGGTACATCCGCATCACCATGATCAGCATGGGATTCATCTCCTTCCTCATTCTTTTCACCTCCATCTAGTATCGGTAGCTGCGTTGTCGTCTTTTCTGGTATATGAATCTCGTCAACTTTTCCGTCATCTTCATGATGCGGATTCGCAGGTGGTGTTTCAGGCTTCAACGTTGTGTGCTTATCTCCGTGTACTTCATCCTCATATTGTGGATGTACGTCGGATGGTGTCGTGTGGAGTCCTTCACTTTCATGATGTTCGTTGCTACTTTCATCAGTGGGGTCAGATGGTTTAATACTAACCGTAGGAACTGTAACAGTAATGGCGTCTATGCTACTATCGCTACTGCCATGGTTCACTTCATTCGATTCCGACGGGTTCGTAGATTCATGTGTTGCTGGTGCGTCGGTCATATGTACGTCTGACATATCCGCATCACCATGATCAGCATGGGGTTCATCTCCTTCCTCATTCTTTTCACCTCCATCTAGTATCGGTAGCTGCGTTGTCGTCTTTTCTGGTATATGAATCTCGTCAACTTTTCCGCCATCTTCATGATCCGGATTCGCAGGGGGTGTTTCAGGCTTCAACGTTGTGTGCTTATCTCCGTGTACTTCATCCTCATCTTGTGGATCTACTTCGATTGGTGTCGTGTGGATTCCTTCATGATGCTCGCTACTACTTTCATGAGTGAGGGCAGACGACTCAAGATCAACCGTAGGAACTGTAACAGTAATGGCGTCTATGCTACTATCGCTACTGCCATGGTTCACTTCATTCGATTCCGACGGGTTCGTAGATTCATGTGTTGCTGGTGCGTCGGTCATATGTACGTCTGGTACATCCGCATGACCATCATCTGTATGAGATTCATCTCCTTCCTCATTCTTTTCACCTCCATCTAGTATCGGTAGCTGCGTTGTCGTCTTTTCTGGTATATGAATCTCGTCAACTTTTCCACCATCTTCATGATCCGGATTCGCAGGGGGTGTTTCAGGCTTCAACGTTGTGTGCTTATCTGAGTGTACTTCATCCTCATCTTGTGGATCTACTTCGATTGGTGTCGTGTGGATTCCTTCATGATGCTCGCTACTACTTTCATGAGTGAGGGCAGACGACTCAAGATCAACCGTAGGAACTGTAACAGTAATGGCGTCTATGCTACTATCGCTACTGCCATGGTTCACTTCATTCGATTCCGACGGGTTCGTAGATTCATGTGTTGCTGGTGCGTCGGTCATATGTACGTCTGGTATATCCGCATCACCATGATCAGCATGGGGTTCATCTCCTTCCTCATTCTTTTCACCTCCATCTAGTATCGGTAGCTGCGTTGTCGTCTCTTCTGGTATATGAATCTCGTCAACTTTTCCGCCATCTTCATGATCCGGATTCGCAGGGGGTGTTTCAGGCTTCAACGTTGTGTGCTTATCTGAGTGTACTTCATCCTCATCTTGTGGATGTACTTCGATTGGTGGCGTGTGGAGTCCTTCACTTTCATGATGTTCGTTGCTACTTTCATCAGTGGGGTCAGACGGTTTAATAGTAACCGTAGGAACTGTAACAGTAATGGCGTCTATGCTACTATCGCTACTGCCATGGTTCACTTCATTCGATTCCGACGGGTTCGTAGATTCATGTGTTGCTGGTGCGTCGGTCATATGTACGTCTGACATATCCGCATCACCATGATCAGCATGGGGTTCATCTCCTTCCTCATTCTTTTCACCTCCATCTAGTATCGGTAGCTGCGTTGTCGTCTTTTCTGGTATATGAATCTCGTCAACTTTTCCGCCATCTTCATGATCCGGATTCGCAGGGTGTGTTTCAGGCTTCAACGTTGTGTGCTTATCTCCGTGTACTTCATCCTCATCTTGTGGATTTACGTCGGATGGTGTCGTGTGGAGTCCTTCACTTTCATGATGTTCGTTGCTACTTTCATCAGTGGGGTCAGACGGTTTAATAGTAACCGTAGGAACTGTAACAGTAATGGCGTCTATGTTACTATCGCTACTGGCATGGTTCACTTCATTCGATTCCGACGGGTTCGTAGATTCATGTGTTGCTGGTGCGTCGGTCATATGTACGTCTGGTACATCCGCATGACCATCATCTGTATGAGATTCATCTCCTTCCTCATTCTTTTCACCTCCATCTAGTATCGGTAGCTGCATTGTCGTATTTTCTGGTATATGAATCTCGTCAACTTTTCCGCCATCTTCATGATCCGGATTCGCAGGGGGTGTTTCAGGCTTCAACGTTGTGTGCTTATCTCCGTGTACTTCATCCTCATCTTGTGGATGTACGTCGGATGGTGTCGTGTGGAGTCCTTCACTTTCATGATGTTCGTTGCTACTTTCATCAGTGGGCTCAGACGGTTTAATAGTAACCGTAGGAACTGTAACAGTAATGGCGTCTATGCTACTATCGCTACTGGCATGGTTCACTTCATTCGATTCCGACGGGTTCGTAGATTCATGTGTTGCTGGTGCGTCGGTCATATGTACGTCTGGTACATCCGCATGACCATCATCTGTATGAGATTCATCTCCTTCCTCATTCTTTTCACCTCCATCTAGTATCGGTAGCTGCGTTGTCGTCTTTTCTGGTATATGAATCTCGTCAACTTTTCCACCATCTTCATGATCCGGATTCGCAGGGGGTGTTTCAGGCTTCAACGTTGTGTGCTTATCTGAGTGTACTTCATCCTCATCTTGTGGATCTACTTCGATTGGTGTCGTGTGGATTCCTTCATGATGCTCGCTACTACTTTCATGAGTGAGGGCAGACGACTCAAGATCAACCGTAGGAACTGTAACAGTAATGGCGTCTATGCTACTATCGCTACTGCCATGGTTCACTTCATTCGATTCCGACGGGTTCGTAGATTCATGTGTTGCTGGTGCGTCGGTCATATGTACGTCTGGTATATCCGCATCACCATGATCAGCATGGGGTTCATCTCCTTCCTCATTCTTTTCACCTCCATCTAGTATCGGTAGCTGCGTTGTCGTCTTTTCTGGTATATGAATCTCGTCAACTTTTCCGCCATCTTCATGATCCGGATTCGCAGGGGGTGTTTCAGGCTTCAACGTTGTGTGCTTATCTGAGTGTACTTCATCCTCATCTTGTGGATCTACTTCGATTGGTGTCGTGTGGATTCCTTCATGATGCTCGCTACTACTTTCATGAGTGAGGGCAGACGACTCAAGATCAACCGTAGGAACTGTAACAGTAATGGCGTCTATGCTACTATCGCTACTGCCATGGTTCACTTCATTCGATTCCGACGGGTTCGTAGATTCATGTGTTGCTGGTGCGTCGGTCATATGTACGTCTGGTATATCCGCATCACCATGATCAGCATGGGGTTCATCTCCTTCCTCATTCTTTTCACCTCCATCTAGTATCGGTAGCTGCGTTGTCGTCTTTTCTGGTATATGAATCTCGTCAACTTTTCCGCCATCTTCATGATCCGGATTCGCAGGGGGTGTTTCAGGCTTCAACGTTGTGTGCTTATCTGAGTGTACTTCATCCTCATCTTGTGGATCTACTTCGATTGGTGTCGTGTGGATTCCTTCATGATGCTCGCTACTACTTTCATGAGTGAGGGCAGACGACTCAAGATCAACCGTAGGAACTGTAACAGTAATGGCGTCTATGCTACTATCGCTACTGCCATGGTTCACTTCATTCGATTCCGACGGGTTCGTAGATTCATGTGTTGCTGGTGCGTCGGTCATATGTACGTCTGGTATATCCGCATCACCATGATCAGCATGGGGTTCATCTCCTTCCTCATTCTTTTCACCTCCATCTAGTATCGGTAGCTGCGTTGTCGTCTTTTCTGGTATATGAATCTCGTCAACTTTTCCGCCATCTTCATGATCCGGATTCGCAGGGGGTGTTTCAGGCTTCAACGTTGTGTGCTTATCTCCGTGTACTTCATCCTCATCTTGTGGATGTACGTCGGATGGTGTCGTGTGGAGTCCTTCACTTTCATGATGTTCGTTGCTACTTTCATCAGTGGGGTCAGACGGTTTAATAGTAACCGTAGGAACTGTAACAGTAATGGCGTCTATGCTACTATCGCTACTGCCATGGTTCACTTCATTCGATTCCGACGGGTTCGTAGATTCATGTGTTGCTGGTGCGTCGGTCATATGTACGTCTGGTATATGCGTATCACCATGATCAGCATGGGATTCATCTCCTTCCTCATTCTTTTCACCTCCATCTAGTATCGGTAGCTGCGTTTTCGGCTCTTCTGGTATATGAATCTCGTCAACTTTTCCGCCATCTTCATGATGCGGATTCGCAGGTGGTGTTTCAGGCTTCAACGTTGTGTGCTTATCTCCGTGTACTTCATCCTCATATTGTGGATGTACGTCGGATGGTGTCGTGTGGAGTCCTTCACTTTCATGATGTTCGTTGCTACTTTCATCAGTGGGGTCAGACGGTTTAATAGTAACCGTAGGAACTGTAACAGTAATGGCGTCTATGCTACTTTCGCTACTGCCATGGTTCCCCTCATTCGATTCCGACGGGTTCGTAGATTCATGTGTTGCTGGTGCGTCGGTCATATGTACGTCTGGTACATCCGCATGATCATCATCTGTATGAGATTCATCTCCTTCCTCATTCTTTTCACCTCCGTCTAATATAGGCTGTTGCGGTGTTAATGCTTCTGATCTATCGATGTCTTCAATTTTTCCGCCATCTTCTGTAGGTGGAGCTTCAGTGGGTACTTTAGATTTAATCGTTGTTAGCTTGTCGTTGTGTTCTCCATTTTCATTGTGTGGATGGGTTTCTGTTACAGCAGGCATTGTTGTGTGTATCTCCAGGCCGGCTGTAGTAGTACTTTCACGTGGTGGTTTTGCAGTTGTTTGCTGGTTTGTATCTTTGGCAGGCATATGCCCTTCGCCGTGGTTTTCATCAGCCTCACGAGTGGGTGGTAATGCGGTAGTGCTCTCTGATGTCTTAGTAATTCGATGAGGTTCTTCGTTTTGACCATGGTTTATTGTTTGTGTGGTTCCCTCCGGAGTGATAGTTTTATCTTTATTTTCACTATCTGTATTCTGCGGCGATGCTTGCGTTGTAATGACGGGCCCCTTTGTTTTATCTTCTTGGCTCGCACTATTCTCTTCGTTGGGTTTCTCTTTAGAAGGAGCTTCGATTTCGGAGGACGAATTACTTTCTTCCGTGCTGCTACTGTCACTATTTTTGCTACTAGTGTCTTTTTTCTCGTTATGAAAATCTACACCATCCGATTCGTTTGATTCATATGCGGGCGGTTTGTGGGGTTTGAGCGGATTATATTGTGGCCATTGATGTGGCTGTTGTGGTCTCTCGGGTCGTTCGACGAATTTTCCATCAGAATTGTGATGCGGACCCTCGTGTGGTCTGTCATGAGAATCCCATCCATGGTGGTGTCCATGAGGTGGATGTCGGTGATCCCAGGGTGGCCTATGTGGATGGTTATGTGTCGGGAAGAATACTGTGTCGTCTTGGTTGGTGTGGTCTGAAACCAGGCATTATGCACTTGGGTGTCTACACAACTTACTCCAAATATCTATTCAGCTAATACACTGTACATACGCTTTCCACCATGCATGTCTGCCCAGGAAGGTCTGTTAGGTACCCTCGTGTCTACATTAGGCCAGTTGTGGTGGTTACCAGACGGTCTGTGTTTATTTGGATTGTACCCTTTAAAATTGAACTTTCCTTAAGTACATATCCGTGAGTACGCTCGTTTTAGAGAACGTTCATGCTATGATACCTACCTGGACGAGTACGTCGGCGAGGTTTGACATCACGGCATCCCGGTCTAGTGCTGTAGGGGGCATATACGCAGAAATTATATGCGCCCGGCATGTAAACGAATCCCTCTTTACATCGTAAAGTGTAAAGGTTGAACCGTCTGAACCCGATTTCCTCACATACGTAATAGGTTCTGCAGTCGTCGGCGTCCGCATAGTAGCCAGGCCTTACGCATTTGAAACGCGTTACGCGTTTATTAGTAGAATGGTATGCCGGCCACCCCGCAGAATTTCCTAAAATTGGGGATTATACAAATGAGGAAAATTACGACACTTGTAATAATATTAAAATCTTTTAGGGCATGGCCACGTGCCAAGCTCTTTTTAATTCAACACACAATAATATAAAATTGTTCTACTAAGGCTACAAAGGAAGAAAATTAGCTGCATTTGCTGGATTTTTTGGCTACTTTGAGTAATATTATGAAACATGATGAGGGGTATATGCAAAGTTTTATAGGAAGTTAATCATTTCAAAATAAGAACAAAATTCGCCGATACGGTTGAGGAACGCTCCCTGTAAGGCTGGATGGACATTGCAGTCATTTATGAAGTAGTACTTCTTAATGTTTACGGCAAAGAAATTGAAGTCACCTTGTGTCGGGCGTCTTCGATAGCCATTGTTGCCATTAACACGATGTGACCTATTTGGACCATTAACATATTCTCCCTGCGTGAGTGCCAGTATAACGCCCAAAAGGCATAGTATCTTCAACATTGTAAGGAGTTATTCCACCTGGAGGGATTGATGACTAGATGAATTATCACGTGTTAATGAAGAATTATACTTTTGCTGTCCGCTATCGCAAGTATTATAGATTTAAATGTACATATAAATATCAATAAAGTTTCAGAGCTGGCGGTTAATCTGTATGAAACTTTTTCTGCTTAACAGCAGACCAAACATGCCTGCCACAACACACTTAAAATTACTTCTGTGCTCAGAATTGTACCAAGGCAGAACTCAAGCGTTGTACGCAGAACCGTTTCTGTCAGCACTAATTGCATTGTCGAATTAAAAACTTGTCCCCGCATGATTAGAAATTGAAAGTAATATAGAGCTAAAAAAATACTCAATGCTAAAACGATTCAGGGAAATCCAACACGTTCTTGCAAACAAACTACGCCATCTCCGCCGATGCACCAGATTTGTGGTTAATCCCATTAGTTGGTAGCTAAACCGATATCTAATTAAAGTCTCACAGTTAAATCTTCAGATTTTGCTGATAATTAACAAATTATTTTAAATCGTACTATCTGCGTCCTCTTTCGTCGTGCGTTAGAAATCTATTAGTACGTTTGATATTTTTTACAACGAATATCACGAACTTAATTCGTAATCAGATAGTTGTGGTCGAAGGTAGCAGTGAAATTTTTATGCCTGACAGAACATAATTATTCTGTCCACTAGTGATTAAGAAGCGGGTGAGCTTGAACTTCGATCCAACCTGAGAATGTGAGGGCATGTACGCACGAGGTGTGAATTACTTCAAAGAGTAATTTAATTGGCAATGTAGAATGTACATGATCAAATTTGTCTTTCATAGGAAGCCGCCGAACGCGTGAATAGTTAATTTAAAATTACGTAAAGCCACCTGCACTCCGCGCAACGAACATTCAAGGAAACCGATTAACATTTCTAGAGAGCCGCTTATATTTTTATAAGTAATTTACATATCCCTCTAAATCCAGTTGCAATCTGCTTCACCTACCTTTTCACTAGAGTCTCAGCATAACAGGGAGTATTACGACGGAGAACGCAAAGGTGCCTCTCTGCGACGGGCACACCCGAGACACACGTCGATTGCGGAAAGATCGGACCCACCGCGAATATTTCCAAACTCTCCGGTGACGGGCCAGCGTCGTTTTGTCGACTACGCAAGCATCGATCAAATATATATAGACACATGCTGTCAGATGTCGTACGTCATGTCGCGATAAAAAAAATCAACATAAAATTTCGCCGAGTTTCCGATCGAATGGCTCCAAATGCGCATACAAGCGTGTATGTAATCAGGCGTCCGCGATCGTCTAATTAAGAGTCGCCACTGCACGAAAGTCGCCGGTGAATTGGCGGGTTCCTCTCTAGTATACCAAAGAAAACAAAGACGAGAGAACCAGTAGGAGATGAGGAAGAAATAATATAACCATCGGCAAAGAAGAGTTGAGAAATTTTCCAAACATTTGTTGGATTCTTGCGATGCAAAGAAACGAGAGACTTTGCGCAAGTTTCTTCTTCCAAACGGTCTCACTTGACTTCTGTTTTATTTAACATGCCAAATCAAGACTGAAGAACTTCAAATTTGATCGTTTCAAAAAGTGGATTCAGAAAACAAATGCGGTTCAATAAACCACGATAGAAAAAATAATGAACTGCGTTGTACGGATACAGGAGGGACTTCTGCAAGAATAAAATCTCAAACAGGCAATTAACATCTGTCAATGTAGGTAACAATACAGTAACAATTATCAAAATGAAAGTTACAACTACGTTGTCGACAAGGCGACGGAAACCTGACGACCTAAGGGCCCACGCGCTCCGCAAGGAGCTTCTGTTTGCATAAGAATATTTGTAAAAACAAGATTTATTGTGATCATACAGCAGGCGCTCCGAACACGCTTAAATATCGCTCAAATTATACACATCATTACTCTTCGTGTTAACGATCTAACGCAATAGTTGGATAATTGTTTAACGGTAGCGAACTCTGCGCGAAGTCATTGACGCCCGCCACTTGGCTCAATATTGGCTTGCCTACGATAAATAAGCAGCTGTTACGCTACGTTACATTGAAATTCTCTTTTCCGTAGTTTCGTGACCAAAGAGGAAATTGATAACGATTAACCGAAGATCCAAAATTTATTTAATTGGAAGTAGAGTTTTGTAAAGAAGCAAAACCAAGAAATACGATACAAAGATACAATTCTTAGCTACATTCGTACTTTATTCATATAATAAAAGTTCAATTGATTTTGATCCTTGAATAGTAGTGTCGGCTTGGAGATATTGGGACACATCTTTCGACTAAGGACTGAAGAGTAGGCCGGCACCGTAGCTCATTTGTTCATGTTTTGACAATCGATGATCCTCTGCATCTCCGTCTGTCGAAAAAAAATGTCGAAGCGACAATTATATCAATAGATGGGTGAGTAGTGCATTTGTCGTGCGGTATAAGTTGTGATCAAAAATCCTCCGAAATTGGTCTGAAATCGGAAATTTCGCGACATGTATCAATCGTGTTATGTATATGTATTTGGTGGTAAAGTGTGGAAGAAGTTTTAATTCAACCACGTAGCACACCATATATAGATTTAAATGAGACGCACTTCAATTCACGAGACAAAACAAACGTCGATAGTTTCGCCACCCGCCGACTTCGCAATCGTGCACGAACAAATCACGCGCCTTCCCAAAGGAAGTCGAATGAACATCCATGCGAAGTTTCAATCTCAGACATCAAATGTTTTAGTATCATAGACTTATACTCATAGACCGCGCGTTCTGTGAGAAGCGCTGAAGATTACATCAAAACGAGAGAGCAATAGTGAGAGTGCGTGTGTCTCTGTCTAACAGGAGTGTTGTTTTCCTTATTCCACCAATCGACGCTCCTGTGAGACAGAGACACACTCACTCTCACTATTGCTCTCTCATTTTGATGTAGTCTTCAGCACTTCTACAGAACGCGCGGTCTATGAGTATAAGTCTATGTTTAGTATGCACGGACATATTTCCAATACCATCCCTCATGAATAAAATAAACAGTCGACTCCATCTAATATAAATAGAGCATTGCACCAAATTTATAACTTTCCCCTCGTGCCTTTATTCTTAGCCAAACGATTACCCTTCTCCTACAATTTTCCACGTCGCATTGTTGTATCGACGTACAAACGAAGAAAACACTATACCTGCATGAAATTATACAAATTCATTAGTTGATCCAGCATCAGTCTACCCTCCATCGGGCAGCTCGTGGCGCTGCTCGGTACCGATCGAACGGTCAAACTCCTCTTTCCCCAACCCGTAGAAAAGTTCACCTGAGCCTCCGTGATGGTCAGTAGAACTGTACAAATTAGAAGAACGGCCAGGGCTATGCTCGATCTCATCTTGCGATACCTGCAAGCAGATATGTATACTTACGCGAAGCAGATACTTTCTTCGAACTACAATTGGAGCATGCTTAACAAGAAGGCATCAAATGCGAAATATAAGATTCAGTAAATATTGCCGCTGAAGTTGCGAAGTGTGGCATATAAATCGTTTGGCGGTTACTTCATCTGTATACTTTGAGCAGAAAAAAAGATCTTAATCCAATTTGTGTAAAAATGTCGCTTGGTCGCTTTCTGATAAACATGATCCAATTTTATTAACTCTGTCCAGACAATCGAATATACAGCGCGGCTAGTTATTTCATATTATTACGTATTTTCTTTGATCTACCAGATTATAATTGTAAATATTGTAGCCGGACAAGTGAGTGCGCAAAACGCTTGCTAGCAATGCAATCGTTGACATCCAAATTCGTTTCCACAAACTCACATTGCCTGTAGAACTGAATGAACCCATCCAAATAATAAGAAAAATACCGATATTGCGCAACGCCCCCGAGGATTCTTAGATTTTTATTTAGTTGATGGAAGTGTGCGGTACTACGGTCCATTGAAAATACTCGATGCACTTCCTCCAATTCTTTTTTTGTCCCTTTCCTCCCTCCCTTCCACTGCATTGCTTCCGCTCCCTCTCCTTCTCAGATTTATCTATAGCTTCTCTCATGCCAACTCCTTTTCTCCTTCTCCTCCTGTTCCTTCTCCACATCCACGTGCCCCGTTCTCCTTTTTAACACTAGGTTTACGGAACTTTTTTTATAAACACAATTTTCCATTTAACCCGTCACATTGACGAGTTTTCATAAACCTAGTATTAAATAAAAACCGCGAATATACGAAAACAAATGTTCAGAAGGCAGACGGGCAGAACGAATAATTAATCCATTGTTGCAAGAGTCTTTAGCATTAATTTCTTAAAGTGATCGATTCTGATAAATTCGGATAGTTTTAACTTTTTCACCACTGATCTGTACGTAAATGTGAGTAATAACACAATAACGACACGTCGATAGTATGCATAAGATTTTTCTACCTGCTGTAACCTCAGTTCGAATCACAGAAGATCACTTACGCTTACGATGCCACGAGAAAAAGAACAAAGGACAGCTTAATACGCCGAAAGCATGAATGAATTTCTACACTACGAAAGACACGTATACGTATTTCTTCACTATGAAAGGCACATACACATTTTTGTTACGAAACATGCAGGTATACACATGTACGTCCTCACAACCACCGTACAAGTACCGTGCCGTACAATACTCATGGTTTCTTCTTAGGCTAAGAATATACCGAAGTGGAGATCACAGCGGCACAGCCAATGGCGGTGAAGAGTACAGCGAAGAAAATGGGCAATATAATCTATGCACATAAAAACGATTGTAGCAGGGACGTCGATTTCTGTTGAGTTGAACATTTTTCACTCTCTTTATGCGCTTTGCTTGCATCGTTCCTCCGTTTTTCGCTTCGGTAAAGGTCTTAGTCTTACAATCGGAGCACCCACGCCCCATTAAAAAAAATCCCGAGGTGGCACGGAACAATCGCGTCTCCGAAAAGTCACGGACTGCGAGTAAAACGTTAATTAGAGGCACAAGTTGTCACCTTCGTCCTTAAAAAACAGAAAGGCCTCGTAACAAAAATCATCCGCACGACCTCTCAGAATGCCCGATCTTTGCGATTAATTAAGCGTGTCCCTGATGGCGATTACTTAATTTCGAACAGAAAATCGTATACGGAATGAAAAAACTTCGAATTCGCGCACACATACAGGGCATGGTAAAACTCACATGATGGCAAAGAGCTCTTCACGCCCCGTGAGATTTTATGAACTTTTTGCCTCAACGTTTTTCACCCTTCTTGTCCCTTTCGCGTGGATACAACGACAAACTGGTTGCGTCCGCTCGACCGACCCGAGGATTCAAGATGCGTTTGCGAGAGCTCGAGGGTACAGGTGGTGGTTTTATACTCGTCCTCGAGGGATCAACCCCCTGCGTACGTAAGACGTCCACCACCCCAACTCCGCCTGAATTTCCTCTCTTCCGCAGAAGACCACCGCGATGCCCCTTCCGCGGACGTCAAGTGCTTTCTTCGGAGAATCCACCCGATCTTCACCGCAATAAAGGAGCAAAAAGCGCGGTAAAGGCAATGTTCAAAATTCCGTTCTCGTCCCTGATACATCTATTCTTACAATTAGATCGAATTATTAATTATCCATAGGTATGCCCTACGCGTTAACCGCCGAGATAATTAAACTATCGAAAATTGATTTACACGATACCGCAAAGAATAATAAGAAACCTTACACGGTATTATCTGTATAATCTCTACGTTAAAGATACATCGATGATACGGAATACATCGCGGCACACATTGGAATCAATTCGATCTGCTCGAATCGATGTTGTCAACCGACCGCCGTCAAGGCCGTGCACACGGTCGCATTTACAATAAAAATCATTTGCTCTCCGTTATCCTGCTCGTTGTCTTGTACACTGTGACCTTGTCATGAGGATTTCGCACGAACGCGTTGAACGAGGTTATCCGACGTATTTCGATCTCGATGCATCACGTACTCCTCGTACAAAAAGAAATGTGTTCGGATGCGCATTTTAAAAAAATTTTGTAGAAAATAGACAGCGCGTCGTCGGCTTCGTGTGGCTTAACAAGATGAGGCCCTCAGCATCATGGTGTTTTCTGTTATATGAAGTAAACATGAAGTAGTCCGCCAAATCGGCCGCGATCGTGTCCTTCCCGTCATCTGTGCAAATAACGCGTCCGTTTCATATTACGTGGGAGCACGTTTAACGCGCTCGAATGATTCTTTTGGTACGATAATTTCACACGTGCGAGAAGTCGATGAAAGAATCTCGCGAAAGCATCGATTCGAAGCAAGATCTTGGATCTGCGACGGAAACAACAAATTTTCTCTTCTCCGTATAATGTACTCAATCTTGTACGGTCGCGCTCGCATCTGCTGCTTATGTTCCTTAAAGTCGTGCGTTACATTCCACGTGTCAGTTTAACAAACACACGATTTCAGACGGACAGAAAATGTTTGTTTTTCTTCATTCTGCTTTTAACAGACTCACCTAGTCGATGGAAAAGCGTAGCACATGAATAGAGTAGCATTTACAAAAATGTAAATTCATATAAAACAAAATTATCATACGCTAGCTAACGAACCTAGGGATCACTATACACATATCGCATATGTCTGTACACATATATCAACATCAGAGATGATCATAAATCTTTAGTGTCTATGGGGTCATATCGGGAACGTGGTTGAAAATTTATGAACACGTGCGCTCACTGTCCTTGGAGGAAATCACGTTGTTGCGAAAGATTTCTATAGAACGATAGATTCTCGTTCATCACTAGTCTAGCCTAATCATAACTGATTCAAAGCGATCAACGAATTCGTATGGAACTTCAAATAGAAAATATGTAAATATGGTTTGGTTAGAGTTTAATTGGTTTTGAGAACAAACGCTAATCGATATTTATTACTTCCTTCTTATTCCATCACTGCGTTCTTTTTATCCGGATAATGTTTACACAGTTGTATAATGCCAAAAACACTAAAGAGTTCAGTGGAATAGAATGTGATCGGCCCGCTAATTCTAAACAAAAATCGACTTACTTCTTTAACCCGATTTTGCTATAGTGTTTGCATGAAGTTTGTTGCGTTCATAGAGAACGCTGTTTAAACATTTGCGTTATGTCTCGGAATCGCGAAATAATATTCACAAAGAATAAGGAACTCTGAATATATACATAAGTCCGCATTACTCAATGATTTAAAATAGGCAACTCACATTCGACGAATACATTGATCGCCACGGCGGACATCGATGATCGCAGTCTTTCAAATATTTATAATTGCAAAAATTAAATGAACATTGTCAGTTAGTGAATTTTGAAAATGATCGCTAACTTAAAAATACTTTCAAATAAAATATGCACTATTCAACAATTAAAGATTTTTATTAAAAGGCCAAAAACAAAAGATTAATTTTTATCAAATCTAGCTGCCGATATATTCTATATAAAGCATTTCAAACGTAGATTCAACTGGCCAGTGCAATCTGTGCAGTATGTGGTAATCTTTTTGATGCGATTTTTAGAAATATTTCTTTGAAAACGCAATATTTGTTGGTTACATTATTTGTAAAATTGTCGCCCCAGGTATACTGGCCCTTTCTCATCCCATACAGGACATCGCAAAAGCGTCATAAATAGCCATAACGTAAATAAACATTTCAAAATAGTTATCAAATACGATCGAGTGCGCCAAGGGGCCACGGTGGTCATCCATGCCTAACAGCAAGATAAAAGCCCCATAGATAAGAATGTTGTCTTATATAGCTATGTCTATGATTATTTTCGCATTGTACGCTCAGAATAATAAAAACACTTTCGTGGAGTCCTGAACATGCGATTTCGGCGTAACGGTCAACGTGTGAATATACGGAGATAGCTAGAGAACGGAACCAATAAAGCAACCGCTGCCGAGTCGCGCTGGCGCTATATGCCTCAATCGGTAGTTGATTCGTCACTGAAATTGTCGATTAATCTACAAACTCAGGTATCGGAATCACAAATATAAAAACCGTACATTATTCGGATAAGTTAGTCAGCGCCGTATATTTCTGCCGAAGAAGCCATTAAAAATAACCGGACGTCTGTCTCGTTACTCGCTACACGGGACCACGGCTAACCGTATGCCACACACTTTGGCTCAATTCGTTGCGCGCAGAGTCAAAATTTGAATAAGATGGTAGGACGAGCGGAATAGGAGTTTCTTGTACCGAGCACCTGTAACATGATCGCTTCTGCCATTGGATCATAGATATCACCAAGGCCTACCTCGAGCCAATAATTCCAGTTTATAGGAATAACGCGAGGCCACATAAGTGAACAGATTCGCGACCATGTATACGGACACTATTCTACATGCGATCTAACCACATAGAAGTAAAAAGAAATGAGTAATAATGTGGGTAAGTACTCGGGCGAAATAAAAAATTACCTTCCAACCGATGATCGTTTCACGACGTGCGTCACTCCACGAGCAAAGATTTGAATCGGGGCCATTTCGCAAACTCGCAGGGACATCGTCCAATTGTAGATAGTAGGGAAGAACCGGGCTTCTTTTAATCACTCGTCAACAGACGCAGTAGGAATCGGGAAGCCCGATAAATCTTCAACGGCAATCAATCTAACGTGATTTATGCTATCCGTTCTAGAACGATGGCAAACAGGCGACGCGACGGTGTCTCCTTACGCACGAATCCTTATCTTAAACTTTTGCCTACAGCGCGTTCTATAAAACCCAAAAAATCGTTTTCAAAGCTTGCGACCGTAATCCAATGAACAAGGTGCAGTAGTAAGTGCAGCTGTTACATGGAATCACTGAACGTGCAATTACAAACTCGCCCGTGGTAGGGCAAGTTGCGGAATTATTATAATTAAAATGGCAGGTGCTGCAGCTTCGCGTAATTGCAATCTAGATAGAAAAACGAAGAGCGTAAGGAAGAATTTTTACGAAAACTTTGCGCGCGAGGTTTGCCAACGTAAAACTATAAGAATGAATAAAAAAATTATTGCGATAAGCGATCGAAAGTTCAGCTCATTTCCATTATCCCGAAACTTTACTAGAAAGAGACTAGACCGGACACCCTCATTGGCAGCATAAACTCTTCGGTTGCTCATCGCCCTCGATTATTACATAATTACGCGTAGAGAAAATTCCGACGTTTATCATTGTATTATTAGAACAGTTTATTTTGAAAGTAAACTAACAATAAGATCGTTTTCCGAAAAGAATAGATTAAGAGTAATATTGTGCAACGGCGCAATGGGTTTTTTGATTTAAGTACTATCGAAAAAAGCAGGTTAAATCGAGAATAACTCCCAAAAGAGGGCGGAGTAGCTGTCGAAATAAATCCCTCACTGAAGTCAGAGGTAATACGGAATCTGATATATTCGAATTTCACTTTATTGCTACAAAAAAGAAATTACACATAACTTTGCCGAGCTAAGGATCGAAGGTGAATGGGTAAAGGTGCGCTCATATGCGTTGCCATGGACTATCACATGTTTAATGGGGCGCAATAGCTCTTACGTCCCTAAAGTAATGTACAAGCCTGCTTATGTGACGTGTTTTTCTTCATTCTTCCTGTACCTCTTGGCATTTTTCGTCGTCTTTGCTTCACTCTCCTCCTCCACCTACCCAGCGTTCTCTCCATTAAGTGCGGTTAAAATCATTTCGAGTTTCGATGATCAAGAGCGTGCTGTCGACTGTCGCAGTATTCTTCTCCTTTATTCTATCGTCCATTGGGGAAAAGTCATTTTTTCTATCACTTAAGGGCAGTGTTCAATGAAACATTACTCTCTTTTTTTTTAATCACTCACTCACTCACTCACTCATAACTTCCTCAATTATGTCAATAGCATTCGCGCGCGCCTTATCGCGTATGATATGCTATTTCACGATGAACTCGAGCGAGAAATGCGGATCCTTCGTGACGATGCATTCGGGTGTTTCATATGTCGAGATAAATGGATGGCATTGATCTTGAACTGGCGATCCCTCGAGTTCAGGTAACGAAGCAACAATGAGCTTGATCGCTTACACGATAGTATTAATTACATTTCGAAGATGAAGCATTGAACGTGGAAGGCATTACAATTTTATAAATATTCAAGCAATAGGAAGCTTAAGTCCCGATCAAACATCAATGAAAGATTTACATCGTTCGGAGGATTTCCTTAATTATTCTACCGCTGCGTTCATCGTGCAATCCTTACAGGATTTAACATGTTTCTAAAGAACGCTTGCCATATTTGGGGGACGTAGTTTTGTACTCCGCACATGTTACACTCGTGGAAAACAAGAATCAGTCGCACCACTAGGGACGAGTTTATCGCGGCTTCTTGCCTTCCTCTCCTTTCTTCTCTTTCACACTTTCTCGTAATTAATTACTAGGCGGCACAACAAATACGTCGTTCGTAGACCGCAATAGTCGTTGTAGAATGGCAAGCGTCTACAAGTACTGCAGATCGTCGCACCAATATGTGGGACGTCCATACGCACTCACTTAATTCATTGAGATCACACGCTTTTTCGCTTAAGCTGCACTCGTCTTATAGTTAAGCGGACACCTCACGCGCATACGCTCGCGTTCAATTTCGTTCGCTTTTCCGCGTATATCGTGATTGCGCTGCGCGTTCAGCTGCACCTTATTTTCAGTTTAGTCTCATTACGACAGAAAAAAAAGGAAGGTGCACGGGAGACGTCATAAGCAAATCACTTATGGGAACGGTGAGAAGAAAACTTTGCACGCAGAAATTAGGTGCTAAGGATCAATCGGATCAAAATGTGAGGTGCATCGAATGCAAGAGGCGCGCAAACAATACGCGCAGCGCGCACACGCATACAGGCACACGCACGCGCACACACATTCACTATACATGTAACCTCGTCATTGGTTTATTGTACAAAAATTAGCGTACAAATTAGAGCGTTCGAATATGTATATGTATATGTATACGTATATGTATAATATATAATATATATAAATACCTATTAACTGCTTAAAAGTGGAGTGACAACGATGATGGGACAATTATACGAAGATGCAGGTCGCCTGAACGGCGCGCGGAGATGGAGCTTGCAAAAGTCGAAGAACATCGTGCAGGAAAACGAAATTTCAGATTGACTCGCGCGTCGCGACGTTACTCCACGATCTTATCATTAAAAAAACTTACTAGTATTCGCGGACTAAGAAGAATCAACGTCGGAGGCGCTCTATGGCACACGGTCTCCATTCGTCGGTTCGTCCGGATAAACAGTTTCCTCCTCGGTCTGCTTCCGCAAAGTATAGTTTAACATTCGAGTGTCTTCCTCAAAACGTTTACGAGTCTATTTGACGGAACGATATCTGATGAACAAACATTATCGATAAAAGCGATTCACAAGTCACGTGAGAATCGCTGGCGGTATCCTAAAATATGCATTTATGTAATGTAATTTCTACGTATACGCACTCGTGTTCCCGGAACATACATCGCTGGTCAAATTCTCTCTTTCACACGTAGAACACGCATTCACGTGGTGGATGCGACGCACACGCGCATCTTAAACGCCTGCAACGCACCGCATCGCACCGCACCGCTTATACTTAATAGTCCATTCGCACGGATACCATATTATTAAAATACTATATAAATTAAATATGTGTCCCGATTCAATTTTTACCATATAGTGTAACAGAACGATAACCCACGACGCTCATTCTTCCTCGCTTCTTTTTAATAATTCACTCTTATCCGTCGCCTTCGTCTTGCCCCCTCCCCTTCTGCCTTTCGTCGAGCGTATTCGATATTAACACTAGAATAATTACTGTATTATTGATCGCTCCCACTTTCGCTATTATGTATACCTTTTCTTTAATATATATATTTATATAATTATATGTATAAAAAATAGTCCGGAAGCCTCGTAACTTGGATAAATTGCCAAGCTCAAGGACGCCGTCCTTCGACCCTTGGAAACACACTTTCCAACTATAACAACTGTTCGCTGCAAAGGAAACTCTAGTAGCAGCAGTTCATCGTTGCTCGACAAAGTCTAGCGCGTTCAAGTCTCACGTGATAATGAATTTATAATCTTTTTGGGCGGGAACGCGGGCCTGGAATGTTTGTGGTAACGGTACAAATGAATAAGTAAATGTTCGTAAAAAGTGACTTGAACGTGGCAGCCACACGCACACAAGTTTCGAAAAGTTACGTAGGTTCCCCTAGGCGGCGAGTTCTAAAGTCAGTCACATAGCATTTTGTCGCTATCACGCTATGTTAAAAAAAATATTAACAAAATAGATAATAGCTCTTCCTTCCCCTCTTGTCCTGATTTGATTAATAAACAAATAAAAAATATTCCTAATATCCCTCTTGTGGTAGTTGTTCAAAACACACCCATGTGCTGATATTAGTTTGTACCAGTGCATACTACCTTTATAGGTACAAGCCGGTCACACGGGCATGCCTCTTGTAGTCGAATCACATGGATTGTTAATATAATTCTCCTAGAGAGAGATTGGCTCAAACACGAGCTGTCGATTGTCCAGAGAACTGTTTGCCCAAAAACAACGATGAGTCAATAATCAAAGCTTTTCGCTTTTAATGTTTAATGCCAGCAACGCGTTTTGAGCGCCAGTTTAGTTTCAATTTTGCACTATGTTATTTTCAGAGTTTATCATGCTCACGCACGCTTTACGGAAAGGACACACAGTAAAGAATTTACAAACGGGTGTAAGATGAATGCCGATTTCCATTTTCACGAAATGGGCTCAATTTTCCCAGCGTCGATATAACTGTAATCGATAATCTCACCAGAATCGTCAAGTTCACATCTGCACTAGTTTGTAAATCACACTTGCCCTTTCCACTTCTTTGGCGTCATACAACGGTATATAATTCGATGTGAGTCGAAAGCACGTCCCTCATCTCTTATTTCGCTAAACCGAAGTAACTGGAGACGCATTCGTATCGTTTAAGTACAGTATAGCAGAGAAATTGTCCCGGTCTTTGTGTCTTCGGTTAAATTCAATATCTAACAATCGTCACGCAAGACGTATGGGAAAATTCGGGTGAACATGAAGTTAAGGTTGACAGAAGCTTCCACCATTCAACACCAGCTTTCACTTTCCCGCTCTCCACCAACGCCATCACTTTCGTCATCGGTGGACTCTTCACCATACATATCTGCCAACTTCCTAAATCTTGGTCCAAAGTTCGATAGATAATTGAATTTCAAGTCACCATCGTCAGTACCTACGCATAAATTAAGAGGGTTAAAACAACTGGACGAACGTCATTGATAGAAATATACCATTCTTGATTTTAGACGACTCTAACACTCACATGAAGCAAGTGATGATAAGGAACCATCCGAATTCCCTTCTCCCTCGTAAGCATAATGCCTTACGTCGTCGAAAGGATTTGTATCAGGATCCTTGTCGCACGTCTCTTTCTTACCGTCCAGGAAGCCGCATATATCTGGAACTTCGTCGGGTGCTGAAAATATTACAATTTACATACAGTGCCACCTTTAACAAGAATCGTTAATTCACGTATAATAAACATCTCAGATATGGATATGTCAATATTAAATTTGAAGCATGTGTCTATTTACTTACCTCTACCTTGAAGACCAACAGGCGCTATCTTCGAATCAATAGGTGGCGCATCATAAATGGCACGGAGAACATTCAAATCGTATCCTGTATCAACTTCGCCGCCACCTTCATCTTCATAATTGATGATATTTTCTCTTATATCATCCATATCTTTGTACAAGTCGTCAGTTTTTCTTCTATGCACAACAACTGCTAAAAGTAATATTAGCAAGATTGCCACGCAGACCAATATGGCCACTAGGAAATTCGTATCGATACCAAATGAAACAGCTTTCGCCATTCCATGATCGCAGCCTGGATCTGCATTTTTTGATAATGATGGCATGCCGAGGTTGTACGTCTAAAATATGGAAAAATTTATATTAGCCTATCTATATAATAATAATAATTTACTTCAGTCAATTATAACATCATCTACATTTTTTTAATACACGCATATGTATATTAAAGCCACTTACGTTTCCATTTATCGTCATGTTACGTATACATCCAACAAATCCTTTATCGGTTGGCCTATGATCCCATCCCAAATTTGATGCTAACTGTACTAAGTTAGTTAACGTACCACCAATTTGCATCGGACTGTTCACATTTAAGAACTCGTTAGATCCTTGAGGTGCCGTAAGACTCATACATGCTGATATGCCACAATTGTCCACCTTCATCTCAATTGCCTATTAAACGCAATACACATGAACATAAGTTCAATTCTAGCATTTATGAGACGCAAAAAGTATGAGAACATTATTTATAAGTGACCCACGTTTTTCGTCCAATAGACATCTATCCTATGATTCTTTCCATCGGTTAGTTTGATCTGTCTTTGATCTAATCTTATAGTACCGGTACCGTAATCTACATATAACACAGCATATCCTTGTTGAAGCTCTAAAGCCATGAAGTCTTGAATTCCCAATTTTGGAATGTAAGTCATTGGGCCGAAGTAGAACACGAGACCATTATCTACGTGAGGTGTTATTTCCAGACCTAACGACATAATAAGCATCATGCAATACCAGTTACAAAATATGATAAATCTTCCTAGTTAAATAAGATTGTAAAAAATTATACCTAAGTGAGAATCATCGCAAGCTTGTCCGGGTGGTGGCATAATAGCCCAACCATCTCCGTGAAAACCAATTCCTAGCAGTTCGCACCTCGGTCCTTCTAACCCAGGAGGACATTCACATCGTTCTGCCAAAGGAGTACCGCCATTCAAACAAACTATTGGTTCTGCTACATGGCAGGTACACTGCGCATCAACAACCGCCCGTACTCCCACAAAAGACGTAGTATTTGTATAAACTGGATAAGGAATCACACTAGCGTTTAAAAAGCTACGGCAGGAATTGTTACAGTGCGCTCTCTCGAACAGACATTCGTCTATGTTCACCAATAAAATATCTGCACGCATTTCTCGCTCTATCTCCTTCGAGTGTTGAGCTAGAATCGTATTCAATTTTTCGGGAGCATAGTATGGACTTCCATGAGCGGAAAATCTAACATCCAGCAAACTCATATTGTTATGGTGCGGTGAATGAAGTACGGTGAAGACATCGACGTTTTCGATGGACGTATTAAGCATAGTCGCCAATTTCTCTTGAAACACCTCCTTTTTACTAATGCCATTATCGTCAGGTTCAACAAATTCCTCGGCATTCATTCCATGAAAACGCACGGATCCCGATTTGGTTACTGCTTCCTCTTGAATCTCTTTAACGGTGACGTTAACATAAGCGTTCACCTGATGGCGCCCAACGTGCGCGCTCTCTTCGGTGACAAGGAACTTGAGCACGAAGGTATCATTTGGTACGCCAGATAGAAGAGTGATCATACCAGTACTAGGATTTAGGTGGAACCCCTCGTGCGTCGACGCCCATGCAAAGTGCTTATCAGGAAGATCCCAGTCGTCCGGATCTTTTACATAGACTCGGCCAATTTCTGTGTCAGGGGCCTCTCCTCTGTAATTGTATATGAATATAGAACTGGATCCCTCTTCCATAGGGTTGTCATTCTCATCGCCGATTATCACAGTCAGAGTGGAAGTTCCTGTCATCGGTGGAACTCCACTGTCTGTTATAGCTATCGGTATATTGTAGCTCTTGCGCTTCTCTCTATCAAATATCTCACGAGCATATAGATCAGACTCATTAATCGAAAACATGGAGACGATTTGCGTGTCTGCAGTTTTGTCTATCCGAAAAAGGAAAGGCGGTCCATTCTCTTCGGAGTCGTAATCTCGCGCTTTGAGCTTCGTTATCTTGCCGGGTTGCTTGTTCTCACCCCAAACAACAGGATACGGCATGTCAAGGAACGGTGCATTATCGTTTATATCTATTAACGTAATATTCACCATTACCGTCTCCCGCAGTGCTGTCGGTGAACCGTCTTCATCTCGCGCCATTACTATAACCTTTAGAGAACAGATGTTAGCACGTAAAAGATTATACAATAAGTTTATATCATTAGAGCCACTTACAGTCCACATAGGGTATCCTAACGGTGGATCCCTATCCAATGCCTTCTTCAGAGTCAGGCAACCCTCCTTGTCAATGCCTATTAAGGGTTGCTGATCATCCTTGACAATCGAGTAAGCAATTTTCTGATCTGCGTTCCTATCCTTTATGTCGGGGTCATAAGCAATGACCGTGGTAATGCATCCTGAAACGAAGATCGTCACATCGTTTCATTGTCAGTCGTATGATTCATTCCGATCGCGTCGCTCAAGATGTTCAAGAATACGAATGTCGATCTTACCTTCGACCAATTCTTCCTCTTTAATGGTAGGATCCTTTTTAAATTCTTCGAAGACAGGTGGATTGTCGTTGACGTTCTCGATAAAAATCTTCACCTGAGCCGTATCGTTATAAAGCCCGTCGAAGGCTCTCACCGTCAGATTGTACTCTGTAATCTTTTCATAATCCAACGGCTTGTTTACACGAATCTTTCCTGTGGTACCCTCTATGTAAAAGCTGTCGTCGGTGTTCCCGGATATTATGCTATATGTAACGGGGCTGGCAGTGTCGGAGTCGAGAGCTTTGACTTCGGTTACCGGTGCGTTGATATTCGCATTTTCTAAAATAGCGTTCGCGGTGTATACAGCTTGGGTGAAATGCGGTGCGTTGTCGTTCTTATCTGCGATCTCAATTCGGAACACCTGCTGGCCCTTATTGTGCACACCGGTGGTAAACAATGCGCTGGGCGAGTTGTCCACTGCTATCACCTTCACGTTGTACGTGTCTTCGGCTTCACGATCGAAGGTAGTTAAAGTCGTAATGTTTCCTGTGTGCCTATCGATCGCGAAAAGGTCCTTGAAATTATCCAGCTCGTAGGTCACCTGAGAAGAAAGCAGCGTAAGTATATACAGGGAATTCGTTTCCACGATTTGCAACAAGGGAAGCTAAGCAAACCCTTCCTCACGAAGGTTTTAATCAAGGCGACTGTGACGCGCTAAAATCTTAATTGTTCTCGTACTTGATTGTGAGCGGACGTTCCATCGGCGTCTATAGCACGAACTTGCATCACAGGCACACCAGGCGGTTCGTTCTCCAAAACGCTACCCTTCTCCATCTCACGAAATACGGGTATGTTGTCATTCACGTCCAGCACCTCGATCTCTATTACCATCTCGGCGGCCAGTTGGTATTTGTTCTGTACTCGAACTATCAGCGAATACATCGTATTGCTCTCGTAGTCGAGATGCTGCGCAAGTTTGATGTCGGCAGTGTCCTTTGTAGATTCGAGTCTACGCAATTAAAAACGTGAAACTTAGTCAATAGAGTCTCGTCTCCTATTGTCCGAGGCACAATTTAACTTTTACCCTCTTACGTTTTCGACGTACCCAAGGGATAATTGGACGATTTGAAAAGAAAGGTGCAATGATGAGAAATATCGAAATAACAACGTTTCCGTTACCTGAAAGTATTTCCTTTATTCGTCTGCTCGGTTCTACCAGGGACCAACTCGAACAGCAGATCTGGATTATCGTTGATATTGGAGACTGCCTTCAATCTGACGATACTCGCAGCGAAGTCGCTGAAATTCTCCCGAAGTTTGATCGGTTCCGGGGGCCTGGGCAAGAAAGCCGGTGCTTTCTTATGCGACTCGACTACTCGAATGTCGAGATCGATCACGCTCGACTTGGGAACTTCACCCTGGTCCTCGGCTGTGGCGGTCATGCTAAACCTGTAGTCCGGGTTTCTCTGTAGGAGTCAAAAGAAAATTGTTCACCATGACATCGAGAATTTGAAGGAGGGTAGAAGCTAAAGTAAATTCACTGCATTCTCCAAGCGGACAATCGGCTAAGTAATACACATATCCCACTCTAACTTTATTCAGTGTTGCTTCTCGAACTCAAAATAAGTTATCTGTCATCGCACCTAGACAGATCATTCGCGTTGTTGGAATATCTAAAATTTTCAATTCGACGTTGCCTTGCCTGGCGCCACGAATAGCGTTCACGATTCTCTCACCGTTCAAATCAAACGCACACCATATATAACATCGCTTACATTCCCATTCGTTTCAGAAGTCCTGGCCAACAGTCCGGCGGCATGTCATATGTGGTATGAATAATTAACGCCCACTTCGACGTAATTAGACCTAACTTGAACGTACTTAGTCGCATGCGGAGGAAGGCACGCGTATATATCACGATTAAGCCTGGCCGAAGCAGCTAACGCGTTCACCGAGGGAACGCTACACCCGAGGGAAAGACCTAGCTTCGTCTCCAGGCCTTCTTCTTACATTCTCTCGCCATTCTCATCCCTTCCCAATATTGATCGTAACTCACATCTATGGTCTTATTGAGGAATATGACACCGGTGTTACGATCGATCTCGAAGTAAACACCGTCGTCCGGCCTCTTGGGGGAGAGACTGTAGCGTACGACGGAATTGTTCCCATCGTCGATGTCCGTGGCGGAGACCCTCATCACCTCGTGGCCCAGCGCCAGATCCTGCGGCACCGATTCCGTGTATGCCTGCGAAAATAAGTCAGGAGGATGTAGAGAAACCGTTCGACGATCTAGCCGAATGCTCAAACTTCGTCTGCAGCTCGAGCATGCGGCCGCGAACTCAAGCGTGCAATTTGGTAGGATATGAAGTTTTCGTGCACGCGTGGAAGTGAGAGGGTGCATTGACATTCCTGAAAGACGAAAATCATGCTACGTACAGTAATCATCGACACGCGAATACAGACCACGAATTCTCGTATTGTAATATTTAGTCTACCGTGCCTGGATGCTCGATCATCAGTTGTCTTTTCTTTTTCTTTTTTCTTTTTAATCGCCACTTTTAAGGAGAGACGCGTGAGACGTTCCTTTGTCGTTTTCCACAGGGCTCGATTTTTCTCACCTTCTTTTCGGCAACGCCAGTGAAATCGGTCCACTTTATAACTGCAAATTGAGAACGCTCGCGTGTACTTTTAGGAAAATATTACAGGAAAATGAGAAAAGGTCTCGTCCATCTTCCTGTCAAACGACAAAGGGGTTGGAAAGTAACCGGTGCGATTGGACCCTGTCCCGAAGTAGACGTGAAAAGAAAGGTCATGCATGAACATGCAGGCTACGCTTCACATCCCGCGGGTGAAAAGGATCAATGCCGAACGGTCCGATTAACATTTGCGCGACATACGAACCCAACGGGAGAGAGAGAAAAAAGGTGAAACGGAGAAAAAAAGGAAGTCGCACATATATACGGAGAAAGAAAAGAGACGACGTAGAACAATTGGAAAACGACAAAGAGAGTACACATCTGTGACGTTATATCCCTCGTCACAGGCAAAACGAGAACACGCCGCAAAATTCGAAACCAACCTTCCACACGTATCCACGGAAGACCTGAGTTCAGAGAAAAAGAAATGGAAGCAAAACGTTCGTTAGTAGCGCCACTAATTGGATGTCAATGATGGGATCGTTGAAATGTTAGTGGAGGGGGGGAAGAGCTGGAGAGCAAAAGAGAGAATGGGGGCCAAGTTCAATAGAGTCTACGATAAGATCGATAGGTCGGCAAAGCGCATGTCAATCCAAATTTCGAATGGGCGAGCCTTTCGTCAGTCAACCCCATTGGAAAATTTATTCCTCTTACCAAGTCTCTTTAGGCATCGGATCTGTGAATTTCTTCAAATCATCGTCGAGACTTTCGAAGTGGAACGTGAATCGTTTCAATTTGATATTTTAATCGAGTCATGCGAATCGCTCATCGACCGATCCATCGCGCCGCCCCGCCAACGTCGATACGTCGTCTGGATCGACGGATTCTCCTTGACATACCACTTTGTCGAAGACCGGTGAATTGTCGTTGACGTCCTCGATGGTGACCTTGAACGTGCAAACGTCGTCAAGTTGCGGTCTCCCATTGTCGGTCGCGAGTACCGTGAGGTAAGCCTCCTTCTCACGCGCTGGCTCATCCCTGTCCAGCATCTGCGTAGTCCTGATCAAGCCGGTTCGATTGTTGATCTCAAATTTTAGCTTCTCGCCTGGTGCGGTGACGAAGCTGTACGTTATCGTCCCTGTCGAAGGAATACCGCAAATTAACGGAGCACGAGTTTCATCGCGCCTAGGAACAAGTTGGCTTCGAACGCATAATAAATCTTCAATCGGTAAATTACTTTCTAATCGTTCCACCACTTATCAAAAATACGCGTGAATGGAAAAATCGATCGCAAAGGAATTGATACGATGCAAGCGCGCTCGTCGGTTCGCGATATTTAAAAGGATATCGATGAACTTCGTTCATTCGAAAAGCGAGATTTGCAAGAGGTGAATGTGAATTGATTCGCTTCACGTGAATATAAAAATTAATCACTCTTCGTGTGCCCGAGATTCCAAACCCCGTGATCACTGACGCAGGTTTACCAAATAACATCGCAGTTGTCTTGAACATCGTTTACGATGTTTAAAAGAAATCCATAAAATAAGCAGGATAAAGTCGCACGCCGTAGGACTACTCTCTGTAACGAGTAGGGGTGTGCGAGTACTCGATTTATTCGGGTACTCGAATTTCGAGTCAAGTAATAATTGAGAAATCGAGCCGAGTCGAGCGTTCGAATTTTTTAAGTTACTCGAATCAGCGAACTGCTTGAAAAAAATTCGAACTACTCGAAAACTTCGAATAGGTCGAATATTCGAACTACCCGAATACATTCGAGCTACAGTTCGATAATATTCGGGTAGTTCGATAATATTCGCGTAGCTCGAATGTATTTGGGTAGTTCGAATATTCGACTTGATCGAAGTTTTCGAGTAGTTCGAATTTTTTTCAAGCAGTTCGTCGATTCGAGTAACTTGAAAAATTCGAACGCTTGACTCGGCTCGAGGAAGCGAACTGGTCTGGGCTCGACTCGTGCATTACGAGTACTCGCACACCCCTAGTAACGAGTACGACGAGTAGATCCGAAATCTAGTAAGAGAAAGGAAAGTGAAAGGAAGTAACTCGTAAATTCTTACCTCCTTCATCCGGCGGGTCTCGGTCCTCTGCATAGGCTTGTATCACGACCGTCCCCGCGGGCTCCTCTTCCTTCACCGTGGGCGCATAATTCGAACAGTCGGAGAAGACCGGCTTGTGGTTGTGCTTCTCGCTCTGCTGTCGCTGAAAATGTAAGAGAAAACGGTGAAGAACTCCATTGAGTGGCGCGAAACAAAGGCAACCGGCAACGGAAGAAGAGAACGGAGAAGAGATTTCCCCGTCCATCCACCTCCATCCATAACTCGTTAATTAGAATATAAACTGGGATGGTTTCCCAACTTAATCGCGGAACTCGCGAAAGCGCCGATGGTTGAGAGGAAACGGGGAAGGCTGCGAGCTGCGAGGAAAAAGGAGGAGAGCGTGTACGTAAGGTGCGTTCCGCGATAAACACCAGGCTCGGATAATAAATCAAGGGAGACGCTCTCGCGGATTAATAAACTGTTGGCCATTAATCATGATTCCGATACTACGTCCGATTACATCCGCGCTTCGCTTGCCCAGGAGAGAAGGAGGAAAGTAATGAATGGGTCGACGAGGAGACGAAGGAGACGATAAAGGTGGACAATAAAGTTGAGGAGAAAGAAGAGGAGGTGAGTTGCGGAAGAAGGAAGAAGAGGAAGAAGAAGAAGGAAATGAACGACGCTCTCGAGTGGAGGCTGATGATCCATGGAAGTGGGAGAAGCACGAAGGGAAAGAGTAGCTTGAGTCACCGTGGTGGACGAGGGATCGGTGAAAGGGTGGCCAACGGATAATGGCTGTTTCCTAATAGTAATCAATTCGACCCAAGGCGATCGATTGCGCGGTAACTGTTCGGACGTTGATGCATTCGCGATTGACCTTGCGTGCCCATGCGAAACGTTTTCCGCAGCTTTCTACGTGCGCGCGCATCCCCGTTTAAAGCTAGCGTTACACGACACGACGAATACCTTCCAACGCTGGACGCTCGATAGTTTATCGCATTCCATAGCCGGCGCTACGCGATACATACGAGAACGCTTCATAGGTTGGAATGCAACGGACTACACCTTGCGTCCGTCGCTGAAAGGTGGTCGTCGCATCGTGTACCGATGGCTTGACTCGTCGGAAAAAGAGGGCGTGAGAAAGAGGGGAGGAAAAAGTTGCGAGGAGCGAAAGAACATGGAGTTCGAAGCTCTTGAAATTGCTTCGCGAAAGCACTACAACGCCACCCGCGCTGGCAGATGGTCGCAGCGAGCAAAACGAAGGCAACCAACGGAGGCCAATCCTTCGCTCAAGCTTTTTCTTCCCTTCTTTCGCTCCCGGCTACCTATCGATGGACACGTTGGAGATCAGGGAAGAAGTTGCAAAAAAACTGGAGATAATTGAGAGATCGCGCGAAGTCTATTGCGAATCGAGCTCTCCTATCTACAAGGGAGTGGACAACGCGTCGAGAGGTCCTCTCAGTTCCGTGATAAGGCGTCAAATCGAGAGAAACTAAAGTATCTTGAAAAGCACGATATCGGTGGCTATACATTGGGCTCAGAGCGAAGAAAGGTAATGTTTATCCGCGGTGCGCAACGCAGCGCACCATCCGTTATATCCTTCGCATTCTAGTAGCACTTTGCTCACAATCCTGGCAAAAGCAAACTGGACATCCTTCTCTTTCTCTCTTCACCTCAGTTTTCGTTTCTCTCTCTCTCTACCTTGACTTTTCGTCTCTATCTATTTCTACTTGCACTCACTCTTTTTTTCTCCCTGGGTACTCCCTCTCCTACCCTCTCCCCGTTAATTTATCTCTCCTTCTCTCCTACCTCCCCTATCTCGCGTTCTCCTTTCCGTCCACCCCCTTACCAACTACTCTACGCGATTCGTTTCGCGCATCCACCCTACCCTGCTTTGGTAACATCATTAACCGGGCTGTATTAATTATGTTTCACCGGCTCATTTTCTTCATCCGCCACCCTGTAATCAGATTCTCGGGGGCGTCTCACAGCGCGCGTATGCTGCACGAAATTAAAGGCAAAGAGAGAGAGAGAGAGGGGAGGGGGCATGCAACATGCGTCACGGGGGCTCAACGAGCGAGAGTATCGACCCTTGTGAGTTGCAGACTTTCGACGAAAATCCCAAGACCGTTTATATATATTTGGCAAAAGCATTCTGGAGTACCTATCGTTTGTTCTCGGGACGTCGAGAGTGAAGTGCATAATGAAGGCAACGTGGAACGCTAAACTTTTTTTTACGCAAAAAAGTAAGCAGAAAATTACACTCCGCGGTACCGCGAAACCAGACCGCAGAAACCTCTTCGAGGATTGCGATTAAAAAATGTTTCGTGCATTATTCGAATTGGCCAAAGTGAGGCGAAGGAATGGAAATTAGGCGAGAGCTTGTGAATTAATTTACGGACGTTGTAAATCGTGAGCGCCTCTACCGGCTACTCCGTGTTCGCTAAACGGAGCGAGTCTCGGCAAAGGAGTAACTATTACTGCGAAGATGAACATCGCGAACATTCCGTCCACGTTGCTGCGCGACCGCAAAAGAGTCCGAGCCACGAACACGAGGAAGCAAGATTGTAGAACAAAGCATGTAATTCGGCCGTTTTTTAAAGGCGCAACTCTTGCCGTGAGAAAATCGGTCCTAAATGGGTCAACCTCGAAACGATAGCCGTGTAATTTTAGAGTACCACCGATTAAAGTCGACTGGCAATTGTCCCGCGCGTAGGGTGGAAATGGATCGATTCAGATTACGTATTTCGTAGGTAGGGAAGGCCCGAGAGGCGCAGGCTCGATGCACAAGCTATTTTCGACTGTTCTCAGGGAGGCAAATCAAGCGACGATATAGTCGCGAAGATTGTGCAAGAGTCCAAAAGGAATTTCCTTGGCCTATGGGCACGAGGCAAAGTGACATGTTTCATAAAATTCAAACAATTTCGAAGGGCTCTCCATTATTTATGTTTACTTTAGTCAGCTATTATCCTGCCGGCAATTTTAGATGAAAGTAAAACAAACTCTTAACGCGAATGTCTTACGATTTTATTTCAAGCTTTGTGATTTTGTTACTCGAGTCTGTGTGCAGGGTCGTAAAACCTTAAGTCCGCTGAAGTAATTTTAATCGGGTGAGCGACTAAGAAGGTAGAGAACTGCTGTTTTTAAAACTCTGCCGATAGTAGAGGGTACGTAGCTTGACCATTGCAGCTCGCGGATAAACCGCAATTAGTGAAAACTAGTGAAGTTCGTTCAAAAATTATGGAGAATAAAAAACGGTTCTAGGTAGCACTTACGTATCGAAAAAAAAAACAACTAAACACTAAAAACTAAAACCTGACAATTAAATTCATTCTACGAATTATTTACAGAATCGTGTAACAAGTGATGCATGCAAATGTATAGAAGATGATTCGCAAAAGGTGTGTTTGCGTCGAGCTGACCCCGCATATAGTAAGACTTCTCGGATTATAGAGTTCCATACCCACCAATCTATCCTCCGCCAAATTTTCATTCCCGCAAATGCTGACGCGAGCTTCCATTTTGAGATTTCACGACACCAGATCAGACCTGCCCGCGCCCACGCGCAAAGGAAATTTGATTACTTCTTAAGTAACTCCGAATGTGAAGTCGTCGATGAAAACCTTGCACCGTATAATTTAACGAACGAGCTGACACCAATTGTGTTAGATTGCGCTCCGATCCTTAAAAACGATTCCTAAAAATTGTCCCCGCAAGGAAATACTAACGTGGGGCAAATATTGGACCCAATCTTGATTCTTCTCTATCCTCGCCTTCGTTAATAAAGCAAAGGGATTTAAGCGGTTTCTAGAACACGAGGAATATAAATAAGTCGCTTAATTCAATTTTCCTCTTCGATTCTCGACAGACGCGATACGAACACCACGAGTCTCCTTAACTTAGACTCTTCTTTAGCTAGAAATTATTTTCGTTGCAACGTTTCTCGTCTGCGACCCGCCGTTGAACACTGCTACGATGTATTGTTTGAAATAAACGAAGCAGTGCTTGACGGGCAGACGACAGCGACTGGATGTATCACATCGATATTCCATCTTCAAAGCCGCCCCATCTGAGCCCAGCCGCCAAAAAACAGCGAGGAATACTTAATAAGGAAACGTCCGCTTATCAACCAGCCACGACTGGTACTCAAAGCCATCTCTGATTCCAGTCGCGCGTGAATATTTCCACAAGTTTCGGATGAGAGAAAGACGCGACACGCGGGACCCATCCTCCTCTCCGTCCGTCACCTTCCGACCTATTCGCCGGCAGATCGTTGAAGATTCACGAGCGATTCGTATGCGAGTCTTCGAGATGTGCGGACGAAGCACTTCTCCCGATAAACGTTCTCGTAGACGTTGTCGCCTACGAGAACTCGTTCTTCTCGCTGGCATAACATACGAGGACGCGTCGTCGAGCAGCCCATTCACGGAATCAAGAGTGATTCCCTCTTCCTCGTAGACCCACCTTACCGCTCTCAGCCCGCGGAATAATTTATGCAGGAGATCCGGCATGGTGTCGAAGACGAATTTTCTACGCGCGCGCAGAAGACACGACCGCGACGTGAACGAATTCTCCGCGTGAGGAAGGAAACATCGAATTCACCGGTGAGTGTTTCGGGACTCACCCTTTCCGTCACACCTTTCCCACCCCGTCTAAACCCGCGTCCCATCCACGTCTACGGCGTCACGTAGCAGCGGCTGGGGCTCGTGTAAATATTTGAGTCCTCGCGGAAATCAGCGGGATGGCACATCCATTATCCTCGGTGCGAAGAAGACAGAGCTCCGACGGAAGGGTCCGGGGTGGTTGGTTTATCTGGTGAAAGTTCTTCTCGCGAAGATCTTCGGAGTGGAAAGGACGAGAAGGAGGGAGATAGGAGATGCGAAGGAGAGGGAGAAACGGAGAGTGATAAAGAGGGATTCGGTTTATAGGACGAGGTCTTCCGCTTGGAGATCCCGATCGTGGAAAGCCGAAAAGAAAGAGGGAAAAATGCGCAATAAAAGAAGAAAACTGGGATGCGAGGAGACGGAGAGAGAGAGAGAGAGAGAGAGAGAGAGAGAGAGAGAGAGAGAGAGAGAGGTAGAGATGAGAAATGAGAGCTAAAGGGGATGAAGGGGAACTGGGTTTATATGGAGCTTCCTTCGATCGCGGTTGGAAAGGAAGGCATACGGGGATGTAAGTGAGAGGAAGAAGAGGGAGGATGAGAGAAAATCGAAGTCGATGGACGGGGTTGGCGCGGTGGATCGCGACAAGAGCGTCGAGGGGGATGAAGATGGTGAGAACGAGAAAGGAGGACGAACCGTCGCCCGGTAGATCGTAACGGGATAAGCAGGTGGAATCGAATCAAGAACGAATCGAGAAGCACTCACCACTAATTCCTCCTCGCTGGGGAACTGCGATCTCGCGTCCAGGTGCCTCGAGTGCCTCAATCTCGTTGCGTCGGCTGTAACATAAAGAGAACGGAAGCGTGACGATGCGGGAAACCATTCGGGATATTGCAACTGCGGCGAGAGACTTGTAAGTGCGAAGGAATGGAAGAGAACAAGTGAGAGAAAGAAAGAACGCAAAAGGAACCGATTCCCTGCGAATGCTCGTAACTCGGTGAGGAACAAAAAAGTTTGCGTTGGAGAGGAACGCGTCGAGAGAGAATCGATCTCGAGGGAAAAAATTGATTTCTCTTCGGAGATCTACGTATGCGTCTGATTAGAGAGTGCGCGCACTCGACGAGGGCCGAGGGCAAGCTTGTCTCCTCTTATTTTTTCTGGGAAAATTTACGATCAATTGTCTGAATTTTTTGCTTGTAGCGCGCACGGGTGTTAATTTCGAGGAAACGCTCTTCTTCGTGATGGATCGATGAATTTCTTTTTGGGGATTTATAAAGTACTAACGGTGTTATACGACTTTCGACTTACGTGCGGCACGAAAGTGAAAGAAAAATCTTCCCTATTGACCTCCAAAGATCAATCGTCGTTAAGGTTTCAAAATATCCCTTCGGGGCTCCAGTTTTCGTGCACTTCTCTCGTACACGGAACGGCCGTCGTCTGCCAAATTTTAGACTGCAAGTTAATCCCGCGAGATACATATTCAATACGACTTAATTCGTCGTAATAAAGCATTCGTCGCCAAGTCGATGAACAAATTTCTGCCTTCTCTCGTATCTTTCTGTATTGAATTTTCAAGGACAAAAACTTCCTAAAATAAGCTGAACTTCGCGCGCAAAAAATGTCTCGCCGTGCTTTTCACGCTTTCGATAACGCTTGCCAGGACGGAGATTTCAATTCTGCCTGAACTATCGATATGAAAGCCGATCTCTCGATTCGTCGAAGCTTCTAAATATTCGAGCCCTGGCACCTCTTCTTTCTCGTTCTCTTTGTCTGTATGTAAACTGAGGCTACGAATCGAGGGAACACGAAGGTGGCGAACCGTTTTTGATATCTTGACACTTTTCCGCCACCATTTATCGAATCGCTCTCACAATTTCACAGACATCAATTCGCCGAAGCCTACCCGATTCTTCCGCCTTGTCTGCATTCTGACAAAGGAAAAGGAGACGCTAGCAACTGCTGAGATAGACCCTTCCACCTAAACCCTCAAAATTTATTCGCACAGTCGATGCGAGATATGCCCGTAACAATTTTCCTTTAAACTCATTTCTTTCGTCACCTATTTAATCTTTATTCTTGTCACTTCCACGCTTTGTCATATCCGCTTTTTCTCTTCCGAATCCGGGTTTATTTGCGAAAGCGATATATTTATTCGTCTGAATTTGATGCGAGCGCGGTGTTGTACTAGGATAGTGGAAAAAAAAACCGATGTTTGCTTTGTTATCATTTTATTCTCCTCTCTTCGGGGTTTCGGAGAGGCCGGTCGTCCGGCCGAATAGTAACTGGAACGGAGAAACGATGGGATCGCGAATTGTAATGGACCTGTTGACCGTCGTCATCTCGTGGTGAACGCGCAACCAGGAAGTACCGAGCTAAAATTGTTTTCGATTTTACTCGATGAAAAATGTATCTACTCTACAATTGTAGATCGAGGAAAACGATGCGTAGAAGTAGATCTGACGAAACCTCATTCCACGTAAAAAATATCGAACCCGGCGATAAATTGGGAAAGGAAAATTGAGGGGACCAAAACCTTCCACAATTCTCGTTGGTTCGATTCGACGTAATCACTGTACACTCATACCAAAATCGACAAAATGTACACCCATAAAATAAAATGAAAAAGAGGAAGGCGCGTGCGTTAGTGGCGACCGAACGTTTCGAAGCACAGGTTGGCGAGAAGAGAAAAGAGACGCGTCTCTTTTTTATGACTTGCTCGCTCGCTCGTTCAGTCTCTCGCTCGTTCACCGAATTCATTTAAATTGAACACGCCGGACGGAATTAAAACGACGCAGCGTGCCTCGTGCAGAGCTCCGCGGGATGGAAAGCCTAGTGTTTCATTAATGACCACCGTCCAGTCCCGACCGTTGTCAGGATCATTGAAATTTAACCTATAAACTTGCGTACTCTCCTCTTCCTCCTTTTCCCTGTGCCCCTTTTCCACGGAGGAACTCTACTTTCGAGCTATTTTACTTCCGCGAAAATGCCAACGTTTTTCAAACGCCAGGAGTTTCCACATTGACGGAAAATCGTGTGTCACTGCGTCCCGTAGCCACGAAGATTGTTTTATCCATGTTGGAAACACGGAAACTTTTTGGGTTGATCCATCTTTTTCCTTTTACTTTAATCAATATTTGGTCTTTAGTGAAAGGACGAAACGGCTAGCGAAAGAATAATATCAGCCTCACGTTCCAACGAGCTATTATGTTTAACGGGTGAACGGGAAATTAAGGATCTGGACTATTATTAACGACGGCACTGTATTTGCAAAAAGGGGAGACGATGAAAGAAGGAAAGTAACCGAGAAAAACTTCTGCATTATAGGGGTTTCATAAAATCCAAAATGTCCTTGTCAGATTTTATGCATACAATTTATGTATTTACAATTTTCTATGATATAAATAGAAATGAAACAATAAACTAGCAGACAAGAACGCGTGTTCCCGTACCTCAACACGAATATACCTCGGATATCGTGTATCTGTTAAGCTAGCACCCCCACCATTGCCAACGAAATTTTCACTAGTACAGCAATTCATCACTATTTTATTAGTGCAATGCCGATTTGGTTACTCAAACGGTTTAGCGGGAAAAGCAATTTTGTCTGTGGGGTCCTAGTTTCATTGTAGCAATAAAATTGTGATAAATTAATAATAAATTCATGTACTAGTGAAAATGTTGTTGACGATGATTGGGGGGTGTGTGTGCTAGCTTAACCAGTTAGCCGTAGAATTTTTTTTGGAGTTTTAATTTTTAGTTTTTATATCGAATGCTAAGTGTTTTTTTTATTGTTCATGATCAAAATGATAAAAAATTTGGATTGACGTGTATACACGTCGAACGCAGTCACCCTATTTTCTCTATCTTCTTTTGCCATTTACTTTTCGAATCCTTCTCCTCCATTCCCATTTTATTTCCAACTTTACAATGTTGTTCCACCCCTCTCCTTTTTCTTTCTACCCCCGCTTCTTCCATATTTTCCTTTCTCGTTCTCTCTAAAGGGCGAATCGTCTGGTGAAACGTGAACCCGCTGTCGCCATTGATCCTTCGACGAAATCAGTGACAGAGAACAAGATGGAGGGTCGGAGGGGATGAGAGACGCAACGGACGGGGGTAAGGGTAGGTGTCGGTGACATTGACAGCCACGTCGAGGATGATTTTCAAGCGCGGTATAAAATATTGAAAGCGCGTGTTAAATCCACTCCGCGCGTCGAGAGTAGTCCGCGTGCGGTGGCGATCTTTTGACACGACGAAGCCGCGTAATAATTATTTCTCGTTCCACCACGCGGCCTTCCTCCAACCTCCGCCTCTCCCTCTCTTTGCAACCTACTGTTTCTCACCCCTCCGCCTCACACCCTCTCGACCGCATACTCTCGCAATCGTCCATTCGCCTGTCCGCACAGATCAGCACCAGTAGAGTCTCGGCTTCGCAAATTTTTCGTCTCTTCACTCTCCTCTCACTCCAGTCCGTTCCTCCCTCTCTCTTCTCTTCCTCCCTTCGCTATCACCAGTACACACACCCAGGCTCCTCTCTTCTTGCGTGACACGCAGTCGTTAATAACGTCAATTCGCGCAATTAAAGTCTACTCAGTGCGAACGGAACGATAACGTGACCAGAATAAAATGAGGTGGATAGGTGGCAATACGAGTAGCAAGAAGAGAGGGTTCGGTGAGAGGGCAGCTGAATAAAAACGAAAATCAAATCTGCCACTTTGGAAGTGGGATGTCGAGCCTCCCTATTGTTATTTTCAAAAGAACATCGTTTGGACCGTTTCTAGCTTGAACGGACTTCTTCGTTGTTTAATAATTATGTTTGATATTTATCGCAGGGTGAATTTAACAGTAGGTGGATGCGCCATCGATCATTCTCAAATGTTAGGCGTGAAACTGAAATCATTGCGTTGCAACCGACGGTTCGTGTTTAACGTGCGGAGAGTTCGTCGAGTCGTAGTATGGGTGGAAAATTAGTGGTGGGGGGATGGAGTGAAGCAAGGATGGTAGGTGTACCGACGTGGTGACGGCTCCCACGCTACGCGCTTTCATAAATTAGATTTTGCGTGAATTAGTAATTAAGTCAAAATAGAGCAAATCCGTGGTATTATACATACTCGCACGCGGAAAATTGTGTGCTCGACTAGGGAAGTGAGACGAGGAAGAAGAAGGGGGAGGACGGAGAGACATCTACGGGAAAACGAGAGAAATGCTAAACCTTTTCATGGCAGAAGCAGATTGGCGAGAGCAGTGGGGATTCGTTATTCCAATTAGTATTTCATTTTATCGGAACAATGGATAATTAAATAATATGCCAAAGACATGAATATATCATAAAAAAAATGTATAAACTATCGACGGTGTAGTAATTAATAGAAAGAACACTTCGTTATGCTATTTTTATACAAGTTTTGAACAATGAATTATCCGAAAGCGTCCGTTTGCGTTGGCGATAATTAGAATGGGTTAATTGTCCCATTGATAATTTGCCAAATTTAGTCGTTCGAATTCAATCTCATCTCCACCCCGCCAATTCAGGCATCTTGGATTGCGCAAAACCGGACGGTCCGAGCAATAAAGCGTGGAACTCTGTGACGTGATATATCTACAGGGCTTGCACGATGTCGGTTGCAATCTTGAAATGCGACACGCCATTCGTGCTGCAGCTACCTTCCGCCGTCGAAAATTCCAACCGGTATCGGTAACGTAACCCTGTTTCTTTATACGCTACCCGCGCATGAATGTTCGATAAGTAAATGTTACGACGTTATCGGTAAACTTAATTAACAAGGTAAAAGCTCAACAATACACATTCACCTTTCGTTTAAGTCGTAATAAATTTCTAGGGCACTAAAAAGTTCATCTTCTACCCTGCTTTATATTTATTCATGTTCACTTTCATCGAGAAAAATACTATCTTAACGTCAATTGAAAATCCGTTCAATTATCAATCTCAGAGAATTTGTTAGATCGAATGCTAGCATAAAGTTATTCCGTTTGGATTATCGTCATTGCAAACATAAAGCAACTTTAAATAGTAAGCATTTTCGCAAACACTTTGTGTGTCCTTGTTAATATTCCAAAATATAACGTGTGGCCACTTCTCGTGTAGCATTATCCGATAGAACTGTTTTTTCTTTTGAATTTAGGACATACGATGAATAGACGAATAATTTGCCAGCTAAGATAACTTCACGCTACACCGTGGTACTTCTAAATTAAATATTTTTCATTATTATTATAAAATCTCTACAGGGGACCACAGTTATACAAATCCGCAACGATGCCAGAACTTATTTCTCGCGGACCGAAATGCACGACGCGCATTCATCCGGAGAGTTAAAATATTCAAATATATTCAATCCGTATGCATCTTTCAAACAAAGCTCATCGCATTCCAGTTATTCCTTGCGACGGTTCAACGTCGTTCGAACATTACGGGAGCACGGTGATCGGTCACTTCAACGGGGAAGCTTTTCATTCGGCGACGACGACAAAGGCGGAAAGTGGACAATGGCACGACGCTCGTCACCGTGGAATACAGCCACACGGTGAAATGTACGAGAAACGCCACGGTGTGCAACACATTCTGTTCTGCCGAGGAGCGTGCGACACGTGCAGATTAGAATTTGTTGTGCATTCGTGGTCGGATCGAGAAGTCCCCATTTAAAATAATAAGGAAGGATGGATCGAAGACTTTGTTTTATTGGATCAAAATCCTACTTTGTTATTCAGTAACGGAAAATCACCCTGTACTGAAAACTTTGAAACATCCTTTAGGTCGAATTTCAAATTCTCGAAAGGGACAGGCAGTCGAGAAGATGACATTGGAAAATGAATTTATGAAAACTTTGCGCTCGTCGTCGTTACGTCCGAGGTAAAACTCGGTTTATCATCTAGACGAATGAGTCTTATTAAATCTTCGAATCCATCGAAATGTCAGGTATTAAACTTGCAGAAGATGCACCGTGTGTTCTATCTCGGTAAAAGAGCAAATCTGTGATATCCGAAGAACGAGTAAGATTGACAATTTGACAAACAGAGAATATTACAAAAGAGCGCGAAAAGTCGGATAATTGTTGAAGTATCGCACGGTGCCCCCTTAAAGAAAAAGATACCGTGGTAGAGGTGGTACAGAAGTAAACATCGGAGATACTGAACTCAGAAGCAACAGGGTCTTCTTCCTAGTAGTTGTCCCCACATACATCTCGCGCCCTCACTCTGGAGATCCCGCTTATTTCCAAAGGAAAAAGAAAAAACCTTCGACGGTGGAACCGCAATCGCGTGAGGAACGGAAAGACAAACTTTCGACATCCGGGCCAATGCGACGGGAAACGAGAAAAGAAAAGATACAATCTGGAGGAAGAATGGAACACAATCGCGGCTCGTGCGAGCAAGCGGAGAGAAGTCCGTGCGACCCTCGGTGAAGCTTGCGATTCGAGGTACTGGAGAGAGCCAAGAAGAGGAGGTGGAGGAAGACGAGAAGAATAGAAAAGGTAGGAAGAAGACTAGAGAGAGGAGAACGAGAACCTACCTCGCGTCGATAGCAATTTTTCCCGTCATATACGCCGAGGTTAATTGGATCACGTACCATCACGTTCGGTGAAACTAAAAGCACGCGGGTTGCTCAGGACTTTTAACTGAAATTGAGTCACCGGCCGCGGTGATGGTGGCCACTGGTTGGTTCGTGCGTCACCTCAGGGAATATCCACCGCGCCATGTGGATGGCGGGTGAATCCCTAGGTATCGTTATTGAGTCGCGAGGTAGAGAGCCAGCAACCGTACACGTATCGCGCGTTGTCTTACAACTCGATAATGCATTCGACGAAGGAGGAAGGAAAGTATTCTGCCGCGGGCGAGTCACGCACGATCCTCGCGTGCCAAAGAACATTGAGAAAATTCCTTCTCACGAGGTTGTTCGTGTATTGAGAGACGTTGTTTGAGAATCTCTTTACGAGGATGTTTGCGAATACCTAGAGGAAGAGGAAGCAGGCGAGCTGAATTGAATGTCTTTGGTTCAAGCAGTAAGATTTTGTTTTAGTTTCCTCTCGGCAGGAAAATGGTGAGCTGACCGAATGCGAGGATAATGGCGGAAAATGTACAAGAGAATGAGAAAACAATTTTACGAAGATGTGGAACTAAATGTTTATAGGGAGACGCAAAGAAAATTTCACGACTATATAGCGTATCAGCTTTATCTTTGCCCCTGTTACTCGTGAAAACAAATTAGCACTTAATGGTGTGGAAGGAAAATCTGATATGCGATAACCTCGAGACTCTTACAAAAGTTCCCTTTGTGTCTGGTTTGTGAGAAAGTTTCCCACGTTTCGTACCGCAGTTTTTTTATTTATTATTCACTCGATCAGTCATCGTACAAAAGTAATGAAACTGCATATAAATACAGGGTTTAAATTCTCATTGCCTTTCACGTCGATTAATCGAATGCAAATTGTGCATAGATCAATGTCGTCACCGCTGATAATAATTACGGAACGAGAGGGTCGTAAAACTATTCCCAACCGTAGATGGCCGCTAATGATAATACGCTCTAATTTTAAACGATCGTCGAATTATCCATTGCGTATAATTGATTCAACGCGTGGTCGAAGCCGACGCGACATGGAGAGCGATACTGCGAAAGGAGCCTCTCGTGAGAGACGTAAAATCGATGGCAATGGGTTTATCACTCCGGTGTGATGCCAGATCAGGAAAAAGAGAAAAGAGGAAAGAGAGTGAAAGTGAGAGTAAGACTAACAATAAGCGTAAGAGTAAGAGAAAGATGGAGAAGAAGATACAGGGCGCATTACACTTGACCCAAGAGAAACGAGATCAAGAACGATAATCGATATCAAGAAGGTTTCCTTCGTTCGAATTTAATTGGCATCGAGTATTACAATAAGTGGAAACAATATAAAAAAGGCATTTAAGACTATGCGATCCGTTAACGATATAAGGCTTTGCTTATTTATATGATTCTATTTAGCTGGCTGATGAGGTTCTGTCGCTATGTTCAAACCATTACTACACATTTTCAAACTATTCCCTGATAAGTGATCAACCTCAAACATTGTACACAAACCCTTTATGGGTGACGATACGATGTAGTGCGATCATATTCCGTAAAAAGAATTAATAGATAATTTACGGTTCAAAAAACATGAAACTTCAACGCGTATAATTGGCAGGGTGACTCAACAACATCATGACTGAATGAATAGTGACTAATAACAGTGGCCATTAGTGCGCGTAAGTTCATTGTTTCTCCCATTAATTCCGTACATTGGAAAAAAAAGTTTACACTGTCCTCTGTACAATCTGTTGTAACGTTCTGTTTACAATCGGGTCAGGCAGAGAGAAATTTTGTAGACAAATTTTGTAGACAGAATTCTTTACTTAATGCTTGGTTTCCGTTAAACTATACGATATATTCTGTTTCTCCTCCTAGTTAATTAATTTTATGCATTTTATATAAAAGCGTGTTTTACAACCAAACAAAATTGTATCGTATTTTTCTATTTTCATTGAACGTAAGAAATATCGTTGCCTGCAATGCAACCTTTTATTTGCCTTACAATTCCCAGGTCACGCTTCTCCATCCTTCCCAGCTTTATTAAATATCGGGAGGCATAGATGTACATTTTTGAGAAACTTTCAGCGTAACGTTGGAAGCTTCGTTCTCTCACGAGTCATTCTCTTTTTCGCTCTTTCACTCTCGCGCATTCTACCTCGTGTTCGTTCCTCTTTTCTAACCTGTCATATCTCAATGCACTGCAAAGACTTACTGACATAGATAATGGCGTGTATTCTTAACTTCGAATACACGCGATCGATTCTTCTGGAAAAGCTGGAAATACGAAACTTTTCCAGGAGAAAGGTTCAGTGATGCTTGTGGAAGTCGACGATCCGCGGGAAAGTGGAAAGAAAGACGAACTGATAGGGTCGGTACTCTTTCGACGCCACTCAACATCATTCGATAGAATCTAAAAGCGTCAATATACCCATGCGATCACTTGAATTTTGTAAATCACTGGAAACCGGTCGAGAGCCCCTCTCGAATTTTCCGTACCTTCTTCTGGCCCACCAGACCGCTCAACCCCTCCGTAGAATTCAAATAAATACTTCGGCGCATTATCTCGTTCCGCCCCAATTGGTAAAAATCCATTGACGTGTGCGGATGGCGGTGGGCGTTCGTCCATTCGGAAGGGGTAAAAAGCACATCGAAAATTTTTCTAACGAGACAGATGCTACCGTCGCATCGTCCCCGCCGGCCATCCTCATCCTGCGCAGGATTGTGAGAAAGAATTGTATTTTGTTTTCGCATGAAAATCTGTTATATGCCTTCCTTCGAGCCGTACTCTCCTTTCCTATTTCCATGCTGGAAATCGTTAACGCGCTCGTGCACCAAAGAGAATTTCTTTTTCCTCACTATCGGTTCTGTGTTTTCCTGACTGTATGGTTGGAGATAACAAAAAAAAAAGAAATAGAAAATAAAAACACACGAAAGAACATCCCGATATCTGCCTTCCGAGCATGTGCACTGCTTGTTGTCAATTTTTCTATAGATGCAAAATCTCTCTCTCTCTCTCTCTCTCGCTCTCTAACAGTCTAACCCCCCCTCTCCGCTCTCTTTTTCATTCACCCCTTCTCCGATTCCCTCTACCTTTCCGTGTCGGTGGATAGATGGATGAAAATATACGCGGACTGGAAGAAGCATAGAATATAGGACGCGATATAAAACACGAGTACAATACTTGTTTCCGCGTAAACGGTTTCTTTCCAATTGCTTTATCAATAGTAGAACGTCTTGAGAAATCTTTGTAAGGACCTTCGATCGGTGAAAGTAGATAATTGAAAAAAAGAGGGACATGCATTTCGTCGACGATCACTTGAGAACTTTATCAACAACGATTTTCCAAAACTGGTTCAATCTTAAGTTCTATAAGTATTTGTTGTCGACTGTTAATAGCTTATTGTTGATATAAAATAAGAGCCAGCGCGTGGTAAAAGAGGATTTACCGAAGTAAAGAAGGAAACGAAGGGAAAGAGACCGAAGGAAAGATAACGTTGTTTGCCCTATGGGCTTATGATTATCGGTGTAGATAGGGGGTAGAAACATAGCATTGACGGAGAATGAGAAAGACGGACAGAACAAGGCGAAGCATAAATTGTATCGACAAACAGCAGAAAAAAAGGGAGGGAGAGAGAGGGGGAGAGAAAGAGAGAGGGAGAGAGAGAGAGAGTGGCAAAGTAAAGGAGAAAGCGACGAAGTAAAGATTTAACTCGTTTGCGATGTACCGTGAAACCCCGGATTACGTTCCTTTGGTGTTCTGTGTAATGTCTCAAACATACCCTGCCCTTCGGCTTTTCTGGAAAACCCACGCGAGAGAAGCAGTAAGTCAAAGCAACGAGGACTACTATTACTTATCCACGATTACCCATTGAGCTTGGCAGTATTTTACTCCTGTTTTTTCTCATCTACGTCAACAACTTGCACCCTCCCTCTCCCCCTTACAATTCAGCACAAATATTATACCCTCGATCTTTCCATTATCGTTCATTTTCCAATAATTTATAAACGTTTATCGTGTGCTCGAGTCGGCCGCCGGTCGCTAATAAGCGCATCGTCCCCTCTCGTTTTATTCATCGCGCGGGACACCTTTAATCGAGCTACGCGTTAGCTTGCGCATATCCGCGTGGACCGCGATATCGTATCAATTATTGTCCCATTGGGAATATTAACGAGGCTTCGTTAAAAGTCGCGTTGGAAGAGGTAGCCGCACAGGAATAGAGACAAAGGATGAAAGAGAGAGAGAAAGAGAGAAAATTAAACAGACGAATAGATGGATAGAAGAGGAGGGAGGGATGCGACGAGCGAGAGAATAATAAGTCACTCCTTTTACGGTCGTGCCTAAAAAGCAATGTCTATACGAATGTAACATATTGATTCACTGGTACTCGTTAATACGAAGAGTATAGACATTATTTGGAATGTTGACGATCATCGAGTAAGTAAGCATCGCGATACGCTGATTACATCGCGCTACAGGCACTTTGAACTTTTTGTAGATCACACGCGGAGTGCGGTTACATATGGGCGCACGCACCACCACTTGCGTCCAAATTTCCACAGGCACTCTCCGTGATATTGGACGTGCCACGGTCGTTGATGGTTTGTTTTTTTCATCGAGCACAGTGAACACGAAAAAAGGAATCTTTATGATGGTTGACCAGGTGGGGCGGGATATAGGAAGATGCGCGTCGAGCTGAAACGTGTCTCCCAGGTTCGTATACGGGTAAAGTGTAAAGTAGAAATGAACAGACGGATTGTAAAAGGAAGCGAAGAGTGAGACAGGCCAGAGGGAATGGACAATAGGAAAAATATGAAAATGGCAGAACGTGTAGAGGGCAAACTTATACTAATAAAAGGGACAGGAGAGTAAGATAGAAAATCCATTTATTTAGTCAACAATGATTGTATTATCGAAACAGTGGCGAGACCATGTTCCCGCGCAGCTTTCATGTGAAGTGCAACGCCGTCGACTTCCAACATATTTCGCTGAGGTTACATATTGCAATTGGTTTTGTAACTCTATTATGTATGAAGAGTTGTCGAAGGTACCAAAACGTCGAAATGGTTTGCCTCGAGTGTTACCGTTAACCATGCGTAAAAGATGAAGGCGGTTGAGCGTTGCGGACTGGGCGTTGTGCACTTGCGAACAAAACTTATTAAAATTTCACTTCGACGAATTTTGCAAAATCCTTTTTATCCGAAAATATCGACGTGCATTTTTGATAGAAGTGAAAACGTAAAGGGAACGTTGCGGAGTGAACTTGGAACTTTACTCGCGCGATTTTTTAGGCTAACGAATGGGTAATTATAATATTAAAAACTAGGGGGCAATTTCGCTCCGCTGAAGCGTCCATCCCCTCCAGATCGCTGGGAGCTCGCGCTTCGCGCTCGCCCATAAATTTCAAACCGTTTCAAAATTGTGGAAAATTCAAGTATTAAAATATTAAACTATGGGACAGAGTCCTCTGCGCTTTCACTTCGCTCAAGCGCCATACCCTGAGAGATTGCCGGGTGCTCGCGCTTTGCGCTCGCCCACGAAGAGCACAGCATTTCTGTGATAGGCGCAAGTGAAGTTCAGAATTCATGCTCGCGCAAAGGATTCCAAGATAAAATTCATATTTCCATACTTGAATTTCCCAGAATTTCGAAACGGTTGAAAATAGGAATACATAAAGTTCCGTGGCATGAAATAGCTATATACTGGATGTACATGCCAAATTTTGTTCGGATCCGTTCAGTCGTTTTGCCGAAATACTGGACTAAAGATTTGAATAGCCATTCTTTATTGGGCCAAACAAAAAATTTAAAACTTTCCAGTACTTGTCACTGTATATGTGTATATGTATATGTCAAATTTTATCGGGATCCGATAAGTAGTTTCAAAGATATGAATTTTTTGACATTTAAATTTCCCGCCATTTTGTACTGGTTCAAGATGGGGGCTCACAAATGTTAATGTCAACTCACAGTGATACAATTGACTTTTGTGCAAAAATTGATCCTGATCGGTTTAGCCGTTTTTCCGAAATCGAGGATATACACACATAGGTACATACGAACGGTTTTCAGGATGGCGAGCGCATAAGTCACTTCCTTTACGCTCGTGCCTAACGATTACTTTGTAACCACTTGATATGTCTTTGTGCTTAAAATGTATCTTCTTCGACAAAAGAGATATTTGTATCTTGTATTAAATTTCGTATGCAGAAGTACGTACTAAGTATCATAGTGGAAAAGAGAGGGAGAAAGCGAGCTTATGAAAATTTGATATGAAAACGGGAAGCTAGAAGACAGCAAGCGAAAGAATTATTTCTTGCCCGAAATGCATTTCCATGGTTTACGTTTTCTCTATAAGTGAATTAACCAGAGTGGTATTACTACCTCCCAATGCATAACTTACAGAGAATAGTTGAGGCGTTTATTTGAATAATATAAATTAAAGACGGGATAAGAAGGCAAAATTAAGCTCCTTATAATTCGTGGGAGAACTAAGAGGAAAAACAGAAATACGGAAAGGATTCGACCCAGGAGAATTTCATATTTAGCGCACATTTTAATTCTTTCTGCGCTTCTGCGAATATTTTTTTCGATGAAAAGTATAAAGCCGAGAGAGTCGGGCAAAGCATGGCACGTGGCGGTCGTAATGAGATTAAAAAAAGATTATCACGTGCATTCAATTTAATTTAACGGAGCTCGAGTCACGACCTGAGCGCCGTTCGTCTCATTATAGGTAATGCGGGCGACGAGTCGCGCGAAAATTTTACAGGGCGCTCCAATTATCAGGGCGGGTATATCCGTGCCTCTTTATAATCGGCCGTTGGATACGCGTGTGGACGTACGCGTCGTATTACGCACACGCGCGCCCCTCTGTCCTCCTGCGTGATAGTACCGAACGACAAATAATGCTTCCAATCTCGCATTGTGTGCCGATCGCGGGGAAATAATGAGGTGGCGCGTATAAATCCGAAGATTTGCAAATAATCGGCCGATGTTCATTGTGTTTTCGCGAGGGTGGCTTGTTCGATCGTTTCGCTAGTTCGAAAGTGGCCCGCACTATACGAATGACACGTTCTCTAGCATTCATCGAGTGATCGAAAAAGATTCGGTTTAATGCGTTTATGAAAAATGCCATCCCAAGGTGTACGGACGGTAGAAATTGGCTGATATATTCAGTATTAACGCGTATAAAAAGTCTCGCGTACAGGTACTCACCGAGTTAATATTTTCTATACTCCCGTTCTCGCTTTATTTCCACGAGGTATTGCGCCGTCTTTACAGAATGTTGCTTCTACCAAATAATTTGTAAACGTTACGTTTCGTGATTATGTGTATATTCGTATTTTCACATTTATCACGCAGGATTAAGGTGTTGGGCAGTTTTTAGAGTCTAAATATTTGTAAAGCTTTACATTATAATATCCCATCCTTTACCTACTGCGCGATAAAGTGTACGTTCGCGTTAGGACTGTCCGGTCAATAGAATCATATTCGCGGATGACGTAGCCGTATCGAAAGGGTTAAAACGATTTGCGGTATGCTTCAGAGTTCCATTGTTGAAGGGCCGAGTTTTCACAATGCTAAATACCTATTTAACCCATTCGCTACCAACCGTCACATATGTGTGACAGTTTATACAGATTTTCTCGGGACCTGGTAGCGAACGGGTTAATGAATATTTAAATATTTATTGACCTGGATAAAAACAGCTCGTAAACAATGACTCGAGGGACGCGAGATGAACAAAATAATTTCGACGCTAATCGTGCATTTGGAATTTGATGAAAGTCTTTTTAGCTTTGGATGTACCTACAAATAGCCATTTCGTTCGGTGAATGTTTTAAATCCTTTAAATCGTTTGCTTTTAATTGATCAAAATGTAGCTCGTCCAATCGTGTACGCACGGTCGTTAAGTCACAAGCGACGATAATTCATAAAAGATGAAGAATTTCATTTGCCTTTATGGAAGCGGGCCACACATATTCAACGTTACCCGAGTTACTGTTTTTCCCTCTCTCATTTTTTACGCACGCTCGTGCCTGGTTGTTACATCATTTAAGTATGTATGCGATGTCGATCGGAATACGTACTGGTAATTGTGAACTCTGGAGGTGAAATGAGTAAAAGCGGAGGTCACAGGAAGAGAATAGGAAGGAGACCATGAACGAGAGAGAAGTAGGGTGAAACAAAACGAGGGTGAGAAAACTCGATCAAGATATCGATGCCATTTATCGAAACTATTTGCGCACCGCGCTGGGGTTTATCGAATTCGTTTTTGACATTTGGGTATTCGTTTTTCATGTGCTTTCAGTGATAGCTACCCCGCCCGTCGCTCACGTTTCTCTCACACTCTTCTCTCTCTCTTATATAACGCAGTGTAGTTTTCACTAACTGCCGGCCAAAAAGGCTATACGTTCCCGTTCATTGCGCTCAGGGGTGAAGAATCGACGAGAATCGTTTTAAAAAATAAATCCATTTTTTGCTACGACACACACTGACGCGCCAGCCAATTCGCTTTACGCGATTGTTTCGCTCCCTCCTCCGTATTACCACGAATGAGAGGGAATCAGCCGAGGAGAAAGCTTCGGTGCCCGATTACGATACTTCGCACGATTATAGTATAAACAAGAAGAAAGTCGTCGCTTAATTTTTCGAAAGAATCCATTTTTTTAAATTTCTCGCACGAGAGTAGTATACGTGGTCGATTACCGCTCGTAGAAAAGGGATCCCCATTTCCGCTATTTTCAAATAGCTGAATAGCGATCGTGCGTGTGTGCTTGATTCGAACCTAGCCCGAAGCAACTCTCTCACTTGTGTTCTTTCATCCTGGGCGAGGCGCGCCCAGTAATTTCTTTTCTCGCGACTGCGTGAGCGCGCGCGTTTCCTGCTAACGAGAAATGCCAGCAACTTACGGCACTCGTCGCTCGCGTAATCAGGGATGGGGTGATAAGGAGGAGGAAAAAAGAAAATAGCAAGCGGCCTGACAGGTTTATCGATGACATTTTTCAAGGAAGTACACAAGAGAGCCGGGCGCGCTGCGGGTTGTAAGTTCCGAGGTTACGAGAAGACGGGGTCGTTCGGTATCTTCCCTTGGACGTACTCGTATAAGTTACGAAAATTATTAATTCTCATTTCACTAAGTGCACACGAAAACCCGGTGGTACCCGGTGAAGGTTATGTTTATGCTTTCAAACAACCCAGTTTCGTTATATCCGCCCTCTCTGGTTTCTCACTCATCCCCTTTTGCCCCCTCCTCGTGAGCCCCCCCTTCATCCCTCGGGTGGAATGACGTTATTCCATTAATATCCTAAATCGCATTTCCGTGAAAATTAATGTTAATACGCCCCCTGGAACGTAACGCGCTTGCCTTTTAAATGGCAGGATGGCGCAAATTTACCTTAGAAAATACCCTTAGCAACGGCTGAGCCATTGATTCGAGCCGCACAAGTTATTGGAATCCTTTACTACTCGTATCGAATCCATCGGCTAAGTAAATACTCAAAATTTCTGATACTCTTACTCCAATTAGTTGATATGTCGAAGATCGACATATGGGCATGTAAGAAATATGCGAGGGAAGTTAATCAACGTGAGAGAATTATAACTCGAATCAAAACGTACGCCGACGAATATAAATGTTCCTATTAAATTCTTCAAAATTCCACAACGTTCGATGTTTAATCCGTTATAGCATGATTAAATTATCTCCGTGTAACGTGAATCGGCGAATGATGGTGGATTTGTCGAAATTAACTGTAAAAAATTGTATTTAACGTTGAGTGATTTTGGGTAATCGATTGGCCCTCACTGCCCGTTAGTGCACTGTAACATTACGCGCGACCAGGGAGAGAAACAGAGAGAGAATAGACGGAAAATCAACAGCGACACAGTAATCCTCTTTACTATGTTGCGAGATTATCTTTAGACGTGTTTGCGATGCAAGGAGCAACTGAGCGAGTCGACAAATAGAATTCCACGCTTTCAAAATTTCACATTCAAAGCGCCCTTGGACGCAAAGTACAGAAATATATATATAAAGTGGATCGTTCTGATTAATCGCTAAATTTCTCTCGCGAAGAATTCCGTGCTTATTAGGCAATATAATTCCTTGTGCAAGGGTAGGCGAAAAGACAACAGAGAGATGGAAAGAGAAAGAGACAAGAAATATCAATGATGTTAAATTGAAGACACAAATTTGTCGGAGGAACGACGTGCAAGATGGAAGATGAAAATTTAAAGACCCTCATCCAATCAAATCAAGATGAATCGTTGAAGTATTATTTCGATCTGTCGAATAGTTTCAGCAGAATTTTTTTTACCTCTGTTAAACAAGCACCCCCGAGCCAGAAAATCGGGAGGTAGATTTTTTAAGTGCGAAAAAATAGTGATAAATTCCTCTCCAAATGAATTTAAACAATTTCCACGGGGAACCTATTTTTAAAGTGAGGATACTAGCTTAATATTAATTTAGCACCCCCAGGGAAAAATCGTTTTTCCTGCTAAACCGTTTGGGTGAAAAAATCGGCATTGCTGCAATAAAATAGTGGTAATTTAGTGAGAAATACCTGTACTAATGAGAATTCCGTTGGCGATACTGGGAGTGTTACCTTAACAAAAGTAATTTTTTTAACGCTTCTAGCAATTGATACTCGTGGTCAATTTTCACATCTCCGCACGCCACCTATGATGCCTCGACATGGACGTTCGACAAAGTTCTTTAAGCGATGGACTCGGTTAAACTGACTACAGTAAAACCTGCGAACGTGTCACCTAACTCGGAACCGAAAGATGACAGTTTGGCAATAGAGGAATCAAAATCCGAGCCTCGAAGCTCACCTTTCTAATTCGTCGAATAAAGAAAAGGACAGCCAGTACGAGATAAGAATGAAAGGAGACCTCCGTTGAAGGTAACATAGCGGTAGAAACGCCATATAACAGGGTGGTCAGATTATCGTTAGTGATACCGTGGCAGGTTTTACTGTTTTGGGAACCAGACGATTGACAACGATCGCTTCACTGTCGGCTTAATCGCGTTTGTCGAGCTCCATAGCCCTGTCTGCGAGCGGATAACCGGAACTACCAACGCGTAGATTATTTAGATTATCTGAAGCTCGATACGAATCGAAAGGGGAGAACCGGGAGATTAACGAGGTTAAGGTAACCCTCGCCACGTCGACGAAGCGGTTCCTCGGTTTCGTTTCACTCCGTGCTGCTACTCTCGAACGGATAATATCTTTCAATGGGAAACCGCTGAAGAACATGTTTCGATGCAAATCGAATGCACGCATTAGCGTATCGCACGAATTCGCAATGATGATTTATAATAAAATTTAAACCCTGTACACGTGCGGTCGCAATGAAAACTCCGTGTTTGGCTCGCGTCGTTCCGCACACTCGCCATTGTTTCGCGGAAAACGATTCACCGGCCAGGATAAGGGAGAATTTTGTAAAACCACAAATTTGGAAAATGGCGCGTTGCCAAACCTTGTATAACGCTGTTATTATTACACCGCTCCGGGAGGGAGGTATACATCCGTAAGAGCAATTCAAAAATCGCGGTTCAGTTTCGAGGTACCGTAGCACGCTAAAAATCGACGTACCTACGTCGATAATAAAATTTGGCACGAGAGATTGAAATGAATTGTGCGCAACCGCTCGCCCCGCTTTTTGCAGCGCAATTGACAAAAAATCATTTCACCCCTCTTTACGGCAGTTACCTAGGAGACATTCTCGCGTTCAGCGCGAATAAGCACAACAATGACCGTACAGCGAAATCGCATAAAGGACATTACCGAGAGCGGCCGGAAAAGCGCTCGGCCAGTAAAGAGACAAGGAAAAGGGACGTGAACGAGGGAATACCAAAAGAGCAATGTAAGCGGGTTGCACGCCGCTCTGCATTGTTTCCGCTAATTTTGCCAGGTGGACAAATAAAAAGCGAACGACGGTACCTCGTTTAGCGTAATCGATATGCGTCGTGTCTGCTGTGAATTAACGAGAGAAAACCGGCGCGACTTAATTTACAAAGTAACTCAGAGAAAATGACAACCGCGCACGGAAAAAGGACGGTCCGAGCGAGAAGACACGCAAAAAGGCAGAACGAAGGGACGGACGGAGTAGAGAGAGATCGAGGTAACAGGAAGCGGGTGTAAGAGGAATGGAAGGACGGAGTGGCAAAAAAAGAGAAAGACGTCGAGGCGAAGTGAAACGAGGCGTGCGTCTGGTGTCCTACTTGAAGGGCTCCTGCTGCCGCGATGTACCCTACGTAGATTATTATTTCTACGTGCTCGCGAAAGGCAAAGGCGCTATCGCGCCACGGATACTTTTTCGCAACGAGATACGTGCGGCGAAGTTCCACCGTAATAAGAGGGCCGGACGCGAATAACAACGAGAATCCCACGGGCGCGAAGAAAAAAGGGAGACGTAAAGAGAGCAGGGGATGGGGATGAAGCATCGGACGGAAGGTGAAGGGAGAAAAACGAAGCGTACATAAAAAAACCGAGAATATCGTGGAATCGGGAGAAGGGTAGAGAAAGAGAGAGAGAGAGAAAAAGAAAATGAAAAAGAGGGAAGCGAAAAAGGGGATCAAAGCCGCGAACAAAAGCCACGAAGTAAGAGGGACGGAGAGAGGTGAGAGGAGGGCGCGAAATCGGAAGTGGAAGGCCCGATTGGATTTCCGCTCGGATTTTACTCTTTAGTCGATTTCCCGTGGAAAGCACAAACGCGCCGCTGTCAGTGATTCTCTCCTCTTTCTTTCTCCTCTTTCCTTCTCCTCTCTCTCTCTCTTTCTCTCTATAACACTCTCTTTCTCGCTCGCTTCGCCCCTTTTTTTCTCCATTTCGACTTTCCACGCAACTGAGATCCATCGATACTGGGTGCGGAAGAGAGAAGAGGAGAGGAGAGCGAAGATAGAGGGATGATTCGTGAAAGCCGGCGAAGTCGGCCATCCCCCGTCGAAAGATCTCTAATTAGAGAGAGGGAAAAAAAGCAGAGTCTCGCGAGTAGGAGCGAGAAGGGAGAAAGTACGAATCCAAAGGGAACGCCGAGCTTTCCAGGGTGAAAGGCGACGAGGGATTCGAAGTAGGTGTGGAGGAGAGGAGGAGGAGGGAATAAGTTCGGAGAGGAAGGGGTGAAGAGACTCACCGGTGGTCGCACTCGCTTATATTCGACGTGAGACTCGAATTACTGTCCTGGATTCCTGTGGCTGGGACGCCGGCCCTTTAATTACCTTCCTCTAACGCTGACCGCCGTGCAGCGCTGTGATCCCACGAACGAGCAGCTGCGCACTTTCATCAACTTTTCCAGCTCGTCAGGCGTCGTTGTCGGGCATCGGCGAAGGCGCCGGTCGCCACGACGACGTCCGCGACATTCTCTTTGATATCGCCAAGGAAGTTTGCCGTGTCAAGTCGCGAGATCGAAATTCCACGGTACCGAGATCATAAGTTCTCACTTTCTCTCCCCTGAATACACGTACTCCATGTCGAGTGAGTCGAGTAAGTTCTAATTTCAACGTAACGGAGAGGGAAGAGGAAATCGAACGGAGGAAGGGGCGCGGCGTTGATTGGATCGGAAACGGAAAAGCTGGCTTCCTATAATCCGACCATTATCACCAGAAAGAGGGAAATAGTTCGTGTTTTCTCATTGATTAAAATTTAATTACCGTCGATGTCAACAATAGAAATGTAGCGCTACGCTTGTCGAGCGATACTCGTGCTAATTGGCAATAATTGTCCGACCGATAAAATTCAATGAGCAGGCCCCAGTCGTAAATATACGGAAATTAATGTTTCCCTGTAACAGTCGTCGTCCAGGTTACCTCGCTGAAGAAGAAAAAAGGAGGGAAAAGAAGAAGCGAACGAGAAAGGGCGATAGAAAGGGAAAGCTATGGGACGCTAACGAGAAGGTGAGGCGCCTTGGAACCGTCAGGATGCGCGTCGCGACGCGTGAGCTAATTTGCCGAAGAATCGTAAGGGGAGGAGACCAAGGGAGTGCCACTCGCTGGGATTATTCATATCGATGAACGGTGACGTTGCGCACACCCGCGCAAGAATACTCACACGTACGTGTAGGAGTCCAGTGCTTTCTCGCTTTCCTCTTCGAGGCACGCGTATTTACAAGCGTGAGCATTGGCATAGTAGTTGTGCGGATAAACGTGGGATGGGTGTGAGGTTCGATGCCACGTAAGAGCGAACGCGTGCGCGACTTACGGTCGGCGCCTCGTTTTACGGATATTACACACGCAAGCCGGCCGGCACGAAAGGCCAATTAACGAAAAATAAGGGGGAGTGGGGGCGATACCTGCAGGTGCCGTCGTCAGGCGCGCGCGCGAGAAGCCCCGGAGGGGTAGAAAGGTAGGAAAAAACGTGAAGAGCGAAATAGATAAAGAGGGAAGGGGTTGAGAATGTGCGCGAGGATTGTGAAGGGTGATGATCTTCCGTAACCGTCGAGGCGTGACAAAGTAACGAGGACGACTGAGAAATTTGTATGCGTAAGAAGAAATTGAATATGCGATACGCGTATCACATTTTGGGGACGCGAGTACGTAAGTGGAACGAAAAATAACGTCGTAACAGTATCTCCCGAGTGAATGCAGCGAGGACCGGATACAAAATCACCTTTCGGGAGCGGGTGTATCTGTGCATCCATGATGAGATATTCTCAAGAATGAATTCAAATGACTCCTTCGACTTATTCGTCAACCGAATACGCATGAAGGATCGAGAAATAAGCAGGGCAAGTGAGATCGAGATTTCCTTGATCTCCGGTGTACTGTCTTTTAATTTACATTAAAATATATTTTTCTTATTTCGATAATTCGGCGCGAGTTAAAGCACGTCGACGCTGATCGCAGATCACGCGGAGGAACACGTTGGGCGAACAGCTCCAGGAAGCAGTGGAAATAGTAGCTCGTTGTAAATAGAGAAGTTTCGAGAAGCACGTCTTTTTTCAACATTAATTTTTCAACTTAAGTGAGGTCATTTTAGCGGGAGTTTGTATGCGTGGTTTTCCATGAAACGTATCCACCGCGTGGAAAGAGACTCGACTGTATATTCTTTCATCCATAAAACATTCGACAAATGTCGATACCAAGGATATATTGTTCGGTATTAAAAGGATTAAATTTTTCTTTACCTCGACCTATCGAAATCAGCGGAATGGTCGCGCATGTCGACTGATTACTCACCGGTGCCTGGTACAAAATCTGAAAGATGGAAACACAGTAATTAGTAACCTGCGCGAAAAAGCGCAATTTATAGATGATCGGTAACTTCGAACTTCAAAATAAGTTTACGCTTTCCGACCCGACGTTGCGCTACTGAATATACTTTTGTGAGAATACCTTAATTTGACGGGTTCTCCGTTCAAAGCCTGTATTTGCACCATATGTTCAAATCTGATGTGACAGATAAGCGACATGTTGGAAAGAAGAAACGAGAAATATTCAGCAGGAGGTGGTACGATCAACATTAAAATTCTGCAGCATTTGTAAGGACAAAAACGGTGGAGCTCACTTTCTCACAGTTTACTCTGTGACTTCCAAGTATCCTACGTTGCGTTCCATCTGCGGTTAGGTTTCCAAACAATAAATTACTATTTAGACAGTGCCCGGTTCCCGACGCCACGCAGGCTTCGAAGATAATTTACTCGCGCGCGCGAATTCCACCGGAGAATAATATTTCCTTACTTACCGCGATTATTAACTCCTTGTTGTACTTTAACGAATCTCACTCGCGATGACAGTTTTGGGGGAAAACATGAATATTACGAGTCTGCCTCGTGGAACCAAATGCGGGCCGAAGACGAGCGTCACGAGAGTGAACTCTTGGAATAAGAATCAGGTCAAATATCACGATTTCATCGAGCCAAATAGTACGGCGAGGGGTTAATGGCCTAAGGTGCTCGGGCAAAATTATCCGTCGACAAGCAAGTCTTTCGTTAAGAAAAACTAGCCTAATTAAATGTATCAATAAATTTGGCACGAACAAACAGTGAATTTTGGACGAATCGAGGCGACTAACCCAAATTATGAATATTGCGCCGATGCATATTGACAACGAATCCCTCAATCCCTTTTACGAAGGGACAACGAACTATCGAGTGAAGCGAACGGAACGGCAGGCGCAGTCGCGCGTATAACCTTCGCATTCGTGCGGATTAAATTGAAGGAGGGTGAGTGTATCGTGAGCAATGCGAATGCATCGTCGAACTGTGGACGATCGACGCAACAGCAGATCGAGCGCAATCCCGGCTTAGAGTACACCAGGAAATTTACCCCGAAGTCACGCTGCCGCACGTTCATGTCGATGCTGGCGTTCGCGCATACAGGAGAGGTTTGCGTTCCAATATACGCTCGCACAGCCGACACGCCTGGTAGGTGCAGCCTCTTCTATACTAGAACGTAGGAGAAACTGCGAGTACGTGTACGCGTGCGCATAATTTATGAATGTAAGGAAAAAATAATGGAGGAGAAGTAGGGGAGGGTGCGAAGAGTCACGTGAGCCGTTCGCTGGAGCGAGAGCTGGCAAGCTCCATGCTCACCGTGTACGTATTTACAAAAGCACTAGGACGTAGCACGCTGATGCGCGGCATAAACCCGCAAAGCACGGACGTGGGCCGCTTCGAGTTACGCGCGCGCGCGGACGCGCGGATGGGCGAGTATGCACGCGCGCTAATACACCGGCTTGCAGGCTATTCCCGTGAACGGGCGAAGCTCGGTATGCGCGCCTTTTCGTCGATGCATTATGCACCATAAATGAATTCCGTATCGGTAATCGAAGCTAAACTAGGTCTCGCGATCGCGCGCGCCCCTTCGCATCGGTTACGTCGATTCACGAGCGAGTACACGCGCATTCGCACAACCGGTGGTTCCGTAACTGTACGATTGACTCGCGAATGAGTAGACACACCTGCTGACTCGCGACCGGTGTGTATCACTTACTATCGAAATAGAACACCCGCCTAGCCAACGCACGAACGAGAATACGCGCCTACCTCTTCCGCGGTGTCATCGACTTAATTCGTTGGGGTGCGTGTCAGCGAATCGCGATCAAACGCACGTCCGCGCGCGCACGATTACTTACTTTGCCCCGAGAAGACCGTGCAGGGTTAGGGGTGGATGGGACTATTCCTCTCTGGAGGGATTTTTAAACGAAAAAGAAACAAAGGGAAGTTTTTTTTGTAAACTTGTTTAAACCGGAATATTTGTGATAACGATCGGTCAGTATTATAGCGAATCGACTCAACTTGCAGTACCCCCATGGCCATCTACTGTTAACGCGCGAAGGTTTAATCGTGTAACAGTTACGTTTATAAATCTTGTGTGGCAGAGTTGAACGATAATGTTCGGGAACAGAACGCCAAGTACGGCAGTCCTGAAGCACGGAATTGCCAACGTTGGCTGCACTGTTAAATTTCATAAGCACAGAATCCGGATGGTAGTCTCAACCATTCTATATTTTCGAATTTATATTTTGTAAATATCCCAAACCAGTACTGAATGCCGTTTGTTAACTGTTTTTTTTTTTAATACTGATATCTCACGCGTCTTATTGTTAGTCTATAATTTGAATTCGTCGCCTCGAACATTGCGGAAGAATTTTCATACTAGAAAAGTTATACATTTCTCCCTCTGGAGGGAATTGTATTGGCACGAACTCTGATCCATCCCAGAGCTCGTGCGAACGCGCCGTTATTTCTCCGCGGTTTTCCGTTCCAACTCCCTTTTTTGCGCACTTTTACTCTCTCGCTTCCCCGCATTGGCACGTTCGTGACGCGTCGTAGACCCACCATCTACCTGGTGGTAGGTCTAGGTGCTCGCTACTAAACCCGGTGAGCGCGTAAGGGCGCGTACCCAAGCATCACCCGCTTCGATAGTCAGCCTCTTACGGGACGATGACGCGCGTAACTCAATTAGATCGACTCGTTATCGCTTAAGCACCCACCACTCGCCTCTTCTCTCCTTTTTTTCCCACCCGGTAGCGCGACTTTCATCGGTCCGCTTCCCCCTTCTCTTCTTATTTTCTTTGCTTTTCACTTTCTTTCGACGCTGGAGCGCGGTAAACCGCTTTCCTTCCCTCACCTCGCTGTTCTCCGCGCGCTTACCGGCCATCTCCTCGGGCATCCGCGTACACACGTACGGTATTGAAGAAACGCACTGCACCCCCACCGTTTTATACGACTTTACTCGCAACCTTCGCCCCAGCGTCAATTTTTCCCCGCTGCGCTTAACACGTTTTATCGTGACTTAAGAAAGGCCATGCCCGCCGCTCGGCGAAATGTTAAGGAAACGAGCGTCGTGGCGAGCGACGAAGGAAAATTAAAAAAGGAAGAAGGAAGGGGAAGGAAAAGGGAGGATTGAGTCGTTAAATGCAAAGTACTCGAAGTAATTGAAAATAAAAGCTAGAAAGCGCGACGCGCCTTACTACGTTGTACTCGAGAGAAACACGAAAAATTTCATGTTCTCGTCGTATCCGGAGCTCGTGACGTGACGTACATCCGCGGCACACGCTCGCGCGACACACGTGTAACGCATCGTAGAGAAACGGTAACACTCGACCGTAGAACAGCGAGGATCCATAAAAATGAGATTGGAATGCGTTCGTCGCTTGCACGACCGCGGTGGTATGCGCATTCGCCGCAAATGAAACACAGCCGGAATACGACGAATAGGGGGGCTTGGATGTGGACGATGAGAGGATAGGAGAATGGCGACGGCATACACGGTGGGATATCAAAAATGTCGCTTTCCTCTCCGGGGCACGTGCTCATAAATGAAATATTTTAAAGAATTCAAAGCGACACGCGAGACGAGCGATATAAGAGAGAACGCCTCGGTAGTGGTGCGTTGATGGTTTTGGGAACTCGAGCGGGACTATTCGCTACTGGACCCGTGGTATTTAGGTTGAAAACACTCAGAAAATAATGGAGAGTTCGCGACGGAAACTGGTGCATGTTGTTGCACCGACCGCGCATTTCCGCCTATCAAGTTCAAAAAATTTTCAGTGTTCTTCGGTGGGACGTGCGCCCAGCTTTTATTTTCATTTTGGAGTGCCTCCTCGTTTACCTTCGGTGGTTTTCAATTTCCGAACTTTCCACAGTGGACTGCTTTGTTTTCTTTTGCACGACCGACGTAACATTAAGAATGTGGAACAGGACGAATTTTAAAATCGATACAGATCCAGTAGTATTAAATATCCTTTCTTCGTCGAGGAAATCCTTTTGTTTCCCAATTACCTAATACCAACGGACAAGAGTATCGCGAAAATTGGAAGATAATTCAACGAGTTTTTGGGCACTGAGTTAGCGTAGAGTACTCACTCGCATTGGTACATAATCACCGACTTTACAAGGCGTTGTAACGCGACACGAGAGAAATTCATAAAGGGAGTGCGAGTTTTGATCAAACGGAATTCTGTAGGGTGCAAAACGCCAGAGAGGAAGAGAAACGAGAGAATCGGTATATACAATCTAACCGAAATTTGACGCACTTTCTCATCCACTTCACCTCTTTGTTCAACATCCGACAGACCTCCCTCAGCACGTACATTTAAGTAACGACATTGCCCCGTTACCATAGCGTGTAACTTAATCTTACGCTACGTAACGGGATGTAACGTATGGTGGAAGCGAGCGGCGGAAAGTTTCGCGAAGTTGTGCAACGGGCGTGCACCTCGTTTTTATTATTGTTTAATAGCTCACGGTAATGCCATAAGGTTTTCACAGTTGAAATGCGGATGTAACGTGAATTGTGCAGATTTCCCACCTTCTACGTGTGCGAGCAGGAAAGCGCGATTCGACATTGTATGTACTACCTCCTACGAATTTCCGTACCTTTCGCGCTGTTCTCCTCGAAACACGGAGCGCTTTAATTACGATAATTTAAAACGGATGAATAATAGTCAGTAGGAGTTAGAGTCACGGAGCAGCTTATAATTACATATAAAATTGTCGTAGATCGCTAAAAAAAATTCACAAAAGCTTAGAAAATAAGAGAAACGAAAAATTTACGAGGTTTCACTTCGACATTGCTGAGTCGAGAAGAATGGAACGATACACTGCTCGTAAAGGGAACTATGAACGGAGTTTTCAGTTTTCCAGCAGAACTCTCCACGTCCAAGGAAACAACAAACGTGGACAAACGCAATTTTGGCCATTCAACGGAGTTATGCTTCAACTATTCGACAATATACCGGGTTCCGGGCAATGCACCTTCGTAATTTTTACTTTTTCAATTTTGAAAGGAGGAATCACCGTGTACTGTCGACCGTGCAGCCGTTATCCTCGCGTTGAAACGGTTTGCGGCAAAAGGACTGACGACACCGTGGCGTCGCGCCACCCAACGGCAGAGAGCGAAGGAGTTCACGTAGGCCTATCACGTGCGACGTTCACGTCCGCGAATTGTTCCTCTTGTATATGATTCTCTACGAGAAAAAAATTCTTCGACAATCGTGACGGCGAGACGAGCATATTAAACGGTTCAGAGACACGTTCGCTTGAAACAGCACGCGCATGTAACCGTCAACGCAAAATGATAGAAGTGCTCGTGTCGTTCGACCCTTCGGTACTTTTCAGTAAAGCAAGAAAAAAAAAAATTCGTTCGTAAAATACCCGTATTGTTTTAAGATGCCCAAAATATTAATATTTTATTGCGATATGTAAATTTGGTCGAAGCGTCAATGCAATGCTTACCACTATTCCTACCACGACCGGTCAAATGACCGTTGTTAAAATTTCGATTAGAATTTCCTATATACAATGTAAAGGAACTCCGGCAGCAAGAAGAAACGATAACACTAAGTTATACAGAATTTTTACCGCGGACAATCTTTCTGGTAGCATGATTACGCCATCAATGCTACACAATTGTAGGTGGTCTAACGATAAATGAATTTACTTTTCGATATCCATTTCTATGTAGTGATCGTGAAGAGCGGAACGATTTCCAAGACTGCGCGAATTAGGTAGGTAGTTTGACCCCGTACTTTTTCCTTTACAGTGTTATATAATCGGCTTCTGCCTTCCGATACTCTTGCACTTTCCCTCGCATCATTTCCGAGGATGCTAAAATTGGATAAAGAATCGCTCCAGGGACGCAGAACACGTCACGATGCCACTGCCATCTACAAGGGAACTTTTACACATCGAGTAGTTACCGCCGAAGATGCCTCACATTCTTTCATATTTCCACCTCGGGTAGCTTCGCGAGAAGAGAGGGAGAAAGAGAGAGAAGGAGAGAGAGAGCGAGAGAGAGCGAGAGAGAGGAATGAGAAAAAGAGACAGTGAAGATGGAAAAGAATGCTTTTGTACCGTTTCGTCGATTGTATGACAATCGAAAATACAACCGTAATACTGTCAATCTTCCACCCTGCCCTCTCTTTCTCTGTAGTTTACTCGAAAAGATATCAAAAATGATAGCACCGTTTATTAACCTGGATCTCGAATTGTAATCACACATACGATAACACAGAATATCAAGTGCAATAAGCATACATCAAGTGCAGTAAGAATGTTCTACTGTCTAGCCTCCAATTTCTTTCCTGGTATTGACACAGGAGTGAAATTTGAGAGAATTTTCCTTAGCACGGGTTGCGTTCAATCGTACTTTAATTCTTTCTTGAATAAAATCGTAAATTCCCATCTAGTGATATTTTCGGAATACGACTGGCTGGCTCGTGATAGCGTGGCTGCCTCGGTGGATGATGCTCGCGATTTCATAATGCATGCTCGGTGCCTCACGGGAACGAAGTAATACCATCGGCGTTATCGTAATTACCACGGGGACTACTTAGCACGTGGGCGGCAACGAGGCGACCGTGAGGCCGCGCGCGCCGAGAAGCGCACCAGGTGCGAAGGGTGTTGTAAACGCGCTTCGAGCACGGCACCATAAATTTTCGTCTTTCGGTAGCCACCGCATCTCCGCCCGTTCTCGTCCCGCAGTGGCCACCGTCGCCGTTCCAAGGACATAAATCTACATTCTGACGTAACTCGTTCCGCACCTCTCCTCTCAACCCTTTCCCACAAATATTCGAAAAATTTAAATCCATCGAATTCACCGCCACGCGAAGAAGCCTCGATCGAAGTATTCGTCGTTCTTATTTCTCTTTCTTCTGTCGGGTCGGTGTCGAGGTGAGCTCTTTAGAGCGAAGCCACCCCCGTCGCTATCTCTCTTACCCCCTTTACCACCAACGCGGCTTCCTTTCTTCGATTCGTGTTTAACTTCGAGGGCTTCCGGTGGCATTTAATCCGTTTCTACGATCCGCGTGATTCTTTAGTCGTGGAAATCGCACGTTCGACTAGGGTTCGCTACGTGCTCGGTGAAAGGAGAAATGAACGGGGGACGACTGGAGGCAATTGACGCTAAATCGTTTACCGTTAGTGTCGCTGGAAAGTGAACAACGCGGCAGGGCGGAGCGTAATTTAATATTAAAGAACTTTAAAAGATAACGCTTATCTTATGCCAACGCTAATACCATCGTCACTTGCCGATGTTAAATCTATACATCGATGGGTCATGCTCGAGTAGACGGACACTCCACGGCCCTGTTATTCCTAATAAGGGCAGTAATCGAACGATCGGGCTCGAAAGGTTAACGCATTCTGAACTACGGCGTCTAAGCAATACAACCTCCCGTTTCACAGCGATTATACACCATTCCAATTCACCCCTTGTTGGTAGTCACTCGGAATCTCTCGTTCGAAGGAAGCGGGTTAACACACCCGCGACGCGGAACTGCCACTCCGCTGATACTCGTGAAGTATAAGCAAAGGGAAAGCTGACGTCACGACGGGACCCTATGAATTTTTCAGAATTCTACCCCGCACACGTTACCGTTTCCGTCTTGATTCCATGCCATCCCGCGAAGGAGGTTCCACACACCGATATCTTCGATCCATTTAAACCTACGAACGGTCTCGAGCACCACGTACGTATGCTCAACTTTCAAGAGTACACATGAACCGTACGTTTGTTCACGTAGGAAGAAGGAAGGAATGGGAGTAAGAGAACAAGAGAGACGGTGGAAGCGCACGGAAGGTCTTTGGATGTTGGAGTCGAGAAGAGAACAAAGGTTCTCACTCGTCGAGCTAGGTTCAGCCAGTGGTCCGTCCGATAGAGGGAGCACAGAAGGATACGGTTAATTAAATGTAGCTGCGCGTTTAAACCTATCGTTCGTGCAATACGATCGTCTCTTTTCGTCCTCTCGTCCGATTCTCCTCTCTTCTTCCATTTATCCGGTTCCACTTTTTCCTACTCTCGTTGTTCAATTCCTGTTCCCGTCTAGTTTCTCGGATTTGCGCATGCACGAGGTGCATTACCACCAAATTCGGTATGAACTCCTCTCGCGTGCACGGGCTCATTGCTAATTCATTAGTTTACCAGCGGATTTCATTAGTTTATCTGCTTTGAAAATACTCGAAGAGAATACCACCTTTTCTATAAATCATTTGTCCCACTTCACATTTCTTTGGAATTTCCTTTTCTACTCAATCAATGCGTAACGATTTTTCTATCTCTTACGCGTTATTTCCAATTCTTTAGTTAACTCGGACGTATTCCGGGTATAAATTGTTATCCAAAAGAGGGCCAATTTTCGACCACGATATCTCTTTCCTCGTGTTGCATGTCTTCTCCCTACAATCGACCAGGACCTATCGGGCATTAACGACGAAGGGACCGCAACGACACACGAGCGGACAACAGTCCATAGGAAGGACATTGTTTCTCTACCGCTTTCCACCTGCCCAGAGAAGCAATGGACGTTGTACGTTTCCACAACGTGAGAAGAATTTCGGTGGTGAGGACACGGGGTGTACGACGCCCGCGCCAAGAGAATGGAGAATGAGGGACGTCGAAGTTCCAAGAATTTATCGCGAAATTCCGGTAAGCACGGGATGTACACGGAGTGACGAATGGAAAGAGAAATGCAGGCGAGAAGTGCGATTAGAGCGACGCAGAGGCAGAGACAGCAAGAGAGAAAGAGACAGAGCAGAGAGGAAATGTTTTTACCCCACCGTGTCGACCCGCATATTAAAGCGCACAGAGTGTACCCTGGTGCGCCCGATCGCGCGGCCTATTTAACAGCCGTTAATTATCGAAATAAAAGCCATCCGCGGGGGTACGATTGGCCGTAATTATTGTACCGACGATAATTAAATCGCGTCGTGCCGGCCTGGAGTTCCGGTGGTTTCAAACGCAGTGAGGTCTGCGTAAGCGAACGATACGTGTTTTGTTCAATGGCGTATTCGAATATACAGATTTCGGCTGTCCACGCGTGACGCTACTCACTTGCCGCGCAACCGACTCATTCGATTCGTTCGGCGACTTTATGGGGTACCCGTTAACGCATGCGCGCTATTCTAAACGATTTTACAGCTACCGTCAAATTTAACGTTTAAATTTACATGCTCCGATTTGTGACCTATTACGCCGCATGTTTCCAAATTTCTCCTTTCGTTTCTAATATGGAACAATCCTGCATATAGTAGAGTTTAATATTCGACTGCAATACTAACAAATTAACATCCTTTGTGAATCCTTATAAAAACTTCACGGGGTTTATACCCCATAACGTAACGCTGTGACCAGCTGCCGTTTTATTACAAACTCGTTCATAACTAGTTTCGTTTCTCGATTGTTCGTTATTCGATGCCAAATATCCTGACAGCTAGAGTGCCACGGAATATTCTGAAAAAATATACGACGTGACTGCCGAGCAACGAGATACAATATTTTTTCTGTATTTTGCACCCATGAATCTATCACCCTTCACCTGGATTGAATATTTCCAAAAATTTATTACCCAATTTAATATGTTAATTTACGGCTGTCTTTACGTGCGGAACATTCTATCCTGGGACAGAAAAAATGCAAAGCAATAGGTATATTATGCGTCAAACGTATGAATTATCTGCTACTACCTGGAGTGTAAATGTCCTTTGATATTTGCTCTTGTGCAAGCACACATTGAACTTAATTGAGTCGTGCAGAAAGTGAGACTGAAAAACCCAAGTGAAACAGGTGCAAGAATTTCAGCCGCGAAATCTGTTAAACTACCGAAGTTCAAATTACGTGTCTTCGCATTAGAAAGACACGACTTAGAAAGGTATCTCGAAATTATGCTTCTCCGAAGATTTGTCCATCAGCATCGATTAAGGTCGTTCAAATGAAGATCTCATCAGTCGTCATTGTTCGAGCCATTCGCTTGTGGGTGCAGACTACGAGAGGCTCATATAGGCCTATCAGCAGCATCGCAAGACTCCTTCGACGGATTATCCGTCTGGTCTTATCAGTGACGAAGATGCATCAACTATGCTCTTTCCTCTCTCCTCTTCAACTTCCATCGCATTCGGGCGTCGTCTCACACCCCTCGCTCGAGCGTTCCGCATTCTCGAATCCCCAACCCTCTAGTCCAAGCAGTACTCTGCGAGAACTCGCGATCGCGGTACGCCAACTGGAAACGCGCGTCTACGGCAGTTTCCGCAAACAGCGGAGGGGAACCGATAAATCTTGAGGAACGGTGGATTTTGGCATGCCCCTTCCGCGTTGGCCGGAAAACTCTCGTGTAATTGTGTGTGTAATGGATATTGCTGCCTCATGCGAACGCGTTATACCGCCCGGTAGTAACAATATTTCACCCTAGAATAGACGTGCTCGCGATGGTTTCGTATAATCTAAGATCCTGATGGATTAGCAACTACTTTTTAGGCACAACCGTAAAGGGAGTGACTTATTTTGGTTTAATTCGGTAATAAGCCTCTTTTACGCGCCCATTGAGTAATCAACCCAGTTGATCGTCCAAGAGGGTGAGCATTGCGAGGTATTACGTAAATTAGTGACAGATTTTCTAGTTGAAACTAGAAACTTAAAATCTATTTTGCATGTAGCGTATTCAGGTAACCTTAATTAAGGAAACATTCGTTTTCATCTCTCTTTCTCTCTCTCTCTCTCTCTCTCTCTCTCTCTCTCTTTCTCTCTCTCTATCCGCCGCTCGCTCTTCATTCCTTCGGTGCGGTATGTATCTAGGTGCTCAATAACCCTTTTAAACCCCTCTGGAACAGGAACCGAAAGACAGTGACGAAAAACGAGGGTGAAGCCTTCTTTATTAATATTTCGCGCGCGGGCGTTTTCGTCCTCTCCCTGCTCACTCGACGTCCCAAAGGGACAAGATAAAAGGACCGGCCCGTTCACGAGCCGATGAATCTCTTCGTAAGCGTGAATAATAGCTCGTGGCCTTTATTCAATTTCGCGAAAAAAAAACGAAGGAGAAAGGAAAGAAGGAAGGAAGGAAGGAGAAGGGAGCATGCTTCCGCCGGAGGCCCCGTGAGAACTTGCAGCTTTGATCGGACAAGCAGTCGCACTGTCATTATTTATAACGAGCCTCTCCATTTACACCGCGCGAATACCTACCCTTTTTCGCAAAGATTTCCCCTACAAGGAAGATAGCACTGGCTAGAGAGTGTATCTTATTATTTATTAGATCCTGCGCAAAAATTTAAAATTCGGAATACGAGTTTATGCATCGAATAGGACTGCGTAGCCTGGACCCGTCCGAGGCTTCGCGAGAGTAGTCTCTCGAGCATTACCTCCTATCATTTTCTACCCCAGTTATAAACCGATTCACGGCCGACAACAATGGATGTAACTTTCACTCAAACGAATCAATCGTCATCCCATTCGTTACTTCACGTTCATCCCAACGTCTACGTAACCGCGGAACACCACCTGGACCTTCCTGTATCGGATATCGATTGCGCGGGAGTAAATTGCAAACAGATAAGTAGCCTCTACAGCTGTCCATCGACACTCGGAGATAAAAACGTTGAAAGAGTTTCTTTGGGCCCACGGTCGAGGCACTCTCGGGCAGAGTTCGAGAGAACGAGCGAGTCAATAGGATAGGAAAGGAAGAGTAACCCGAGAAAGTTTAGAACCAGCTACGTTACTAACAAGCCTCCCCGATTTACACGCCAATTCACCACCACCACCGTCACTGACCCTAGAAACCCAACCACTACTACAACTACTCGTCCGAGTACGACTCGTTCGGCGATCGAATCGTATTATCTGGAATCCTCTTGCTACCTTCCTCGTGGAGGACGACGGTCGGAGGACGAGAAGGAGGAAGTGTAGAAAAGACTGAAGGGGAAGGAGGAGTGGATCGAGGCTCATCGATGAGCGAAGAAAAGCGCTGATTCGCGCGCGGTCGAACGTTTCAATTATCCGCCAAAGGAGAGGCAGAGAGGAGAGAGACAAGAAGAAAGGAGATGAGGATCGTGCGAGAGGAGAGAATGGAACTTGGAAACTTAAAGATCCAGTCCTCCATTGATATTACCACAGGGCTGGATCCTTCTTCCTTCCTCCCGAGGACGCAGCGTCTTTGGGAGCTACCTTCTCGCGCTTCGTTCCCCACAATGGCGAACCGTCCGAGATCCGCTCGGTCTCGTTGAAAGACGCGAAGCTGAACGATGGCTCGGTTACTCCGTTTATACAGCACTTTCGGACAGGGTACTCTCAGCTCTGCGCCACTCAAGATGTCTACGTTGGGCGACAAGAAGGGACGCGGGAGAGTGCTTCCGGTGTAAAGTGGAGTAAGTTGCAAGTACTTCGCGGCACGCTTTCTTTGAACCGGGAGTTTCACCGGACTGGAAAAATTCTGACTACAGGTTACAAATTTTCCTGAAATTAAAGGGATCTCCTCAAAATAAACTCAAAGAAACTTCTTTTCTTGTCCAGTCGTTTTGACCGGCTTGGTAGTTCTAGTGTTAAGGACGTTATCCGGTGTGAGATGCTTAATGAATGTATAGTAAAAATCGATTATAGGCAAAATATTCCTTGCTGGATAACGTTTCTTCCACGGTCCAGTCTCCGGATATCGCAAGTCTTCTCAAGCGGTATCCTCCTTCTCCGCGCTTAATCGTCTCATCGACCCTTTGAATTTTCCGTAACCCACGTTTCTCCGGATTCGCAATTAGACGACCCTCGTACCGAAGCCGACAGCCTTCGTAATTCCAATGACCATGCGCTTTGCAGGTTGACCAACGCCAAACTCATCCCACTGAAACTCCACGCTTGGATGCAGCGCAGTATCATCGCGAATGAGAATAGACCCCACGAACATGTCCAGGTTAAAGCGAGTCGTCTTTAGGTCGGTCGCTTATTGTTGCCAACCGACGATTAGATAGCGGTAAGCGCCCGGGGTTATTGTGTCGTCGTGGTTGTGTAACGCCGGACGATAGATAGACGAGGAGAAGCAGGAGGCGAGGAAGAACGAAATAGGAATAGGAAGGAGCGGCGTAGGGGCGTCTAGAGGAAAGTCCTTTCGCCAAGAAAAATAGTGCGATAGCCTGTCGCATGCGAATGACAACGCAACCAACTGAATCGTCACGTAGACAGTGCCGGTTGAATCTGAATATTTCCTCTGGATGTTCTTAAGAGGATGACAGAATGGAAGGAGGAGGTGTGCCAAAAGGGTTGGGCGAAGTTCCTCTTCCCCGGATAGGACCATTGTCTACCGGCCTTTTCAAAGAGCCTGTCGTTAATGTCCATTGTCCGAGAACTTAAGAGAATAGAATTATTGGACGCGGAAGGTGCATTAAGTGACAAATCAACGATTGAAAATTGTTCAAATATTTCCCCGTAGCCGGCAATTTTTGCTTCTCTACCACCGACTCTGGTAGCTCCTTGTCAAAGTGAACAGTTCGAAGTTATACACGTTCCTTTTTTATCGGAAACGCTGGAAAATTAATTGCCCCGACGTCTTCGAGAGCTTCGCTTTAATATCGAGAGTGCAATGGCGTAAGGTAAAAGAGATGACGGAGAGAGGTACAACAGGAGAAGGGAAAGAGGAGGGCTAAGAAGAAGAAGAAGGAAAAGGATGAAAGGACCGGAGGTAAGACTGAGGGTGAAGGTCGACTAAAGAAGGAGCTTGGTTAACGGGCGAGAGATGAAAAATACTCGTGCGAAGCACCCACGCTACCATCTCCGTGTCTCACTTTTCTTCGTCGAACTCGCTCTTACCTCATCTCTCTTTCACGATAGTCTTCCTCCTTCCTCCTAAGCGTCAAATTCCTCGTCGTCGTCGTTCACCTCACCCTTCCAACCCCTCTGACGGTTTCCTCTTCTCCCGCCTCATCGTCGTCTTTTATTAACGAATCGATAGGCCCTTTATATCGTTAAGATCGCTAATTGAAAACGGTGCTAATGACGCTCCATAGGCACGTCCTTCGACAACTAAGGAGCGGAGGAGGACCATCGCTACTTCACAACCCCTTCGTCGAGCCCTGCGGTTCATCCCGACTGATCGTGGTCGTCGTCATCGTCGTTGTGGCGAGGAGAAAGGAGTAATCGAGAAAGTGAGTAATAATTAATTCGTTAATTCGTTAATTCGAGAGGCCAGAAGAAGTTCTTTTTAATTGATCAGCCGCAGACGGACGGATCTCGGTACGCCTGGATGGCCCCTCGGGACTTTTTCTTGTTATTTCAACTACCTTTCGAGAGGACAGAAACTGGCGGCAAAACGAAAAATGGAATAACGACGCGAGTATTCTGGAGTAATTAATGGTATAATTAAGTGGCACATTCGATTATTCGCAGTCCGCGTTGGAAGCTCTATTCGTATTCACTTTAATATCGAAAGACGTCAGCACGTCTCATCGATACGGTTACTCCAAGACAGGAATGATTCGAGTGGTTTATAATAACGGTTATCTGTAAATGTGGATCATTTGATTACCCACCAGTTCTTATTGCGCTGATACGTTAGAAAGTAAGACACATTCGGGTCAAGGGGACGCATTCTCTCGTTCCGGACATTGTCTGAAAATATCGAAGAGGACGCGCGAAATTATGAAACGCGACGTTAATGCTCACGCGGAAATACCCGGGACGGAAAGGTGGATGCACGAGAGGGTGCAGAGAGTGGAGCCATGGTTTCGACGAGGCCAACCCCTTCTCCCCCACTATTCGCGTCACCGTCAGTGGTAGTTGGGTGGACGCTTGCGTAATCAATTTTCCGAAAGTGCAGGAACAATTCGCAGGCGGCGGCGGTGGATACCCCCGTCACTTCATCCCCTTCTCGCGCCACCCATTCTCTCAAAATATCCTCTCCCCGGCAATAATTCACGCGACGAGTCTCCTTCGTTGCGCACCCTTAATATGCAGAGGATGAGCAGAGGGTGAGGAAGAGGTCTGGGAAAAGGAGACCAGGCGTAATTAACGAAATGCATCGCAGGTGTTCCGACGCGATTCATTATTTGCCACGTGACGTCTCAACGCCGGAATGTTCGAGACACTTCGACAACGATAAGGCAATGTTACGCAAGACGCATGCTCCTGAGTCGCACGTGGCGAGAGAACCTGCCGGAACTTTCTGGAAGATTCGATTCCTTTGTTCCACGGTGAGTTGGTTGCTAACCGATCGTCATTTGTTCCACGACAATTTCACCACTGCCATGCGTCTCGCACGATGCAGACAGGCGCTCTACACAGAACTTGTGTAGCGTGCACAAGAGTATGCCGCTCGTCTCGCTCCAACTTAATCTCGCGAGACTAGATTTCTTTTTTGTGTAACGTTGTGATATATATTTAAAACAATTAATACACACAATAACAATCACGCGCGAACTATAAGGTTACGCGTTAGTACGTCAATTCGCACTAAATCTGCGAGAATAATTCTACGCAATGTATAATTACTAGTGTGCCCGAAGCTGGACATCACTCAAGTTACTCTGTCCGTAAGTCGGTAACAGAGAAGTGACTGTCTTGATAGTCAAGAGCAGTAATAGTGCATCCGAAGTTGGATGACGACTCGAAGTGACTCTGTCCAAAGCTGGTAACAGAATGAATTGTCTGCCCATAGTCGGAAGCAGACAACGTTGCCTGCGTCGACGGAGACGCATGGCAACAGCGAAAAATGCAACGGTGTATATAAAAAATGACAATGGCTACCGCGTCGATGGTCAGCACCTCGAATCTTCCAGAGTGTTCTGGAAGGCTCTCTTGCCACGTGCAATGCACATGGCAAGAGAAAGTGTTCGGCACTTCGGACACAATTCTCGCTGACTGTTTTCCCTAAATCATAAAAAGGGTGAGGCGGTAGCCTTCCTATAACCGATAGCAATACCGCCCGCGTACAGCAAGGTAATGCAGCCGAAGGTAGACGGCAGGGTCCCGTGGAGGACAGAAAGTTCCCTGGGGTCTGCACGTTTTACGCGGGGCGGTAATCTCCGCGGTGCGTCCGCACGCACGGGATAGTTGTATTTGGTAGAAACTAATCCTGGATTTTTCCACCGTCGACCAGGAGTGTGCTGCACGTGGCCGACAACTACCGCGACGGAACAACTTGTCCTCATCATTCTTGTGATCTCGCAAAGTTATAAATTCATTCCGAAGTAGCAAAAAGTACGAAGTACCGTACTATCTCTAACGCTACAATTACGTGTGCGTGGATTGATTCCAAGTTGGGAGCTGTTATTGATATCTTTACAATGAATTGTTGTTTTTTAAATCAACTCTACAACATTTATTCAACGGAAACAAGCGGCAACTTTGTGTACGCTTCAGCAGGCTCGTGCCGTCGTTCGTCGGTAAATAAGGTAAGTAACGTAAGTGCCCAAGGGGACGAATACGTATCCACGTCAGAATGATACCGCCTCACCGAGGAAGATGGCTAACGCAGTTTTGTTTCTTTCTTGATTTTAGTATTTCCCGTGCTTATTTGCCAACCGATTGAGTAGACGAGAGAAGGACCCCCGTCGTCTCGTCTGGATGCCCCGAAGAGATGACGTCGATGTCGAAAGGTTGGGAAAACTACATCGAAGTTGGCGAATGTCTCGCTTTTCGATTGCGGTTTTCTTCTTATGTCTCCCCGTGGTGTTCTTCGAGACGGCGGGTGTACCAGCAGGTATGGAATTAAAGAGATCGCAACCGGAATCGAAACCTGACACGATACCTTCGAATCCTTTGTGAGCACTTGGCGAGACAATAGTGTTACGAGGGATAACACAATAGTGCTGTGACGGAAATTTACCCGTATGAATTCGAACTCTACGTAGAGCGTAGAGGGGCTCGATGTCCCTTGCTAACATCGAAAATGTTTCGTTAGACACGTTTCTAGGCGTAGTCCGAAAGCGTATAATCTAATCCTAACCCTAACCGGGTTATGTGCATTACAAATGTTTCTGACGTCATTTAAAGGATTACGCGTGTGTATCAACTTCGTTTCTCCTTATAGGTATCACTTATTAGCAAGATAGGATGCCAAAGGCTGCTAGCGTAGTACCTTTACAAGTAGCACGTCCTTTACAAGCTTCGACTCTCTTCGCACGACGTCGAAGGCAACATTCGCTCGAGCCTGCGTGCTGCGTACGATATCAATAATCTCCGTGATGCTTTAATCGCCGATTTAATGCCTGCAAAAACATTCGTAACGAGCGTGCCGGTGACGTTAATTGATACCCGATGAACAAAAAAGGACGGTGTCTAGCTCCTCTCCCGTGCGATTTTACTCGCTAACGAATTTTATTATTTACCTTGATTAAATCGCGTTGCTCTTCCCTTTTCTGTTGTTTTAGGGCAAAAGGGAGACGGAGACTGAAACGACGCGGCAGCACGGTGGCAAGGGGAAAGGAGAGGTGTAAACAATGGGTATACCTAATCGATCATTAAAATTTATTCGGACTTTGACCTCGATAAAAAATCCCAAGCATGTTACTCGCTGGCGTCGACGAGATTGGATTTAAACGATGAACGAGCAATCGTTGTTTTCACACGGTAGAATGCCCCGTGCTGATTACAAGGGGACAGTCGAACCGAAAAAATTTGCGTTAAATTGGAAATATACGACTGACAATTTACCATGAATTTGTGCAAAGTGGGAATTTCTCAGGCATGTAAGAAAAAAATAAGGAGGAAGGTGGAGCGAAATGATAAATAATTGCAAATAGTCGGATACGGGCGACGCAAGTTTCCTGGTAATGCTCGCGTCGTACTCAAAGCGAGAACGGAAGAAAATATGAAAATGAAGAACTTCCGGCGAGAGGGAGAGCCAGCGACACTCTTCTTGGCTGCTCTTTGAAACTCGTTATACTGTAAGTATGACCCGACAAGAGCTCTCTTGCCTTCTTCTTCTCTTCTCTTTCTTTCTCTCTCTCCCTCTCTGTCTCGACATTTTCCTCTTTCCTCTCCCGTTAACTCATCGTTGTTTTTTATTACACGGAAACACTGTACACGCCGAGACCTGTCCTCTTGTAGAGAGTTGTTTACACTTTCAACAGGGAGGAGAAGTTTCAGAGAGTGCGACGATATAAGAGTAGAACCGAAAGGGAGACAAAAATGTAGATTATTCGTAAGGATTGCGATCATTGGAAAATGTAATTGCACTCCAGGAGGGGAACGTGCATCCTCGCAATCCAACGATGTCTCGTTGGATGGTAACTGAAAGGAGCCGAGTAAACAGACTGAATGAAGCTGCACAGATTTGATTAGACAGTGGAAGTCGCGAGATAACTGGCATACGTACTGCACAATAATAAGAAAGGAAGTAATGTTTGAGTTCGGGAGCATCGAATGAATACAATAAACATGGCAATGCGATACGCCGTATTAACAATCCGCGACACGGAGACCTACGCCAGAACGGAATACCAGACCTCCGTGAAGCTAGCAGCGCCACAGAAGCGAACCACAAAAAAATTAATATGAGAATTTAGTGCTATTTGAGTGCTATTTAAGTGCTTTATTCATAATTTTAGTGCTTTTGTATTTTGGCCGAAATCCGTGGCGCCGTCAGCTTAACGGTCAAACAGGCAGCACCACGTTAAAAATAAGAGAAAACGAATTCTTTTTTACGTAACATTTAAGTGCTATTTAAGTGCTACTTAACTGCATTATTCCCGACTTTTAGGCGTTTGTACTTTTGTAGAAATTCATGGTGCCGTCAGCTCAACTGTCACAGTAGCAGCCCGGCGTTAAAAACAAAAAATAAACAAAATTTTTTTAAACAGCATTTAAGTGATATTTAAGTGCTACTTAACTGTATTAATCTCGATTTTCAGACGTTTGTACTTTAGCCGGAATCCGCGACGCCGCCAGTTTGACTGGCAAAGTCAAAAAATCTGGCCCGAAAAAATCAAGTCTGAAAATCGAGATTAATACAGTTAAGTAGCACTTAAATAGCACTTAAATGCTGTTTAAAAAAATTTTGTTAATTTTCTGTTTTTAACGTGGCGCTGCCAGTTTGACCGTTAAGCTTACGGCGCCACGGATTTCGGCCAAAATACAAAAGCACTAAAATTATGAATAAAGCACTTAAATAGCACTCAAATAGCACTAAATTCTCATATTAATTTTTTTGTGGTTCGCTTCTGTGGCGCTGCTAGCTTCACGGAGGTGAATACCTGACCTAATAAGCCAAAACGCGAGACCCGGATGGCGCTCTCTCATGGCAAATTTTTTAAATGGTCTCGTGCCGCGGTACCACGGGGAGGGCGACGTCGCACACTCCGGTGCCAGCTACCAAATTTTTTCCAGGCCACCCCGGAGCAAGGAAACTGGGACACCTGTTGCTGAAAGAAATAGTTATCCGTCGTCGGCAGAGCTGCTCTGTGTACAGAAATTTTTCACCGTTCGCACTCGCCACTACCGCAAGGCAGGGCGTTTTCGCGATCCACTCAACCATTCCCCTTCTTCTTTCACTGTGCTCCTTGTCCTCGCCCTCCACCCACGCGGCTTCATCTACGCTCTTTTCTCCTTTCACTTCCGTGCCCCACTTTTTTCCACCCTTTTCACTTTCGCGTGCTGATAGCGCGCTATCCAGCTCGTACGGAGGCGAGAGTTCTTGTTCTTTTTCTTTCACGAGGCGCGGGTACTTGGGATACTTTTTGTTTATCGGTACAGCGTTTACGCGCCCCGTGCAAGGCAAGCTTACGAGTTACAGAGCACTCTCCAGCGGCATTCTATTATTTGTTAAGAGTCGGTGGACTCCTTGAGACTCAGTCGTACTGGGGCTGGTATAATTCAGCGTGGCGTTGCGTGCGTGGTGAGCTTCTTATCTGCAAAGTCGTAAAAAAGTAAGCGAGCCATAGGCCGTTTCATTAAAACCAAATTAATAGCGAGACCTGGAGTGCAAATGATTTCGTATCTTGACAAACGTGTAATGAGGCGTGCAGATAATCGAAGCGAGCGAGAACACTTGGAGGGGACAAAGTTACAAGAGAATTCGAAAGAATAGACTTTATCGGCTAATCCCCACAATTGATATGAAGGAAAGTGCGCTCTTGCGTCGTCTTTTATTCGCATCTACGTGCGGGTTTATTATCGCAATTAATATGCATAACTTCTTGCATTTAAATATCGCGCACGTTCGTAACAGTTCGCGACACGACGAGCCGTCGCTAAACTGTTACTAGACCTCGTGCTTTTTGTTTCTCCTTTCTTCTTCGGTTGGCCTTTGCCTATCTTTCTCTTCCGACAATCACCCACGCCTTGTCGCACGTCAACGGGGTCGAAAGTCAAGCAAGTATCTACCACCGTGATTTTCCATCGTGCAACCTCGCGCAATCATTACGCCCTAGTGTACCGAAATAGTCCACGTCATCGTGCACTTTGTAGCATCGGCAGGGTAGAGCCCTTTGCAGGGCATAATTACGTGTAATGCCCTAGAAATTCTTTTGAATTCCTATTCCCGTGTCACGCGAGCTGCCTGCCGTTCAACGTCACTTGGGAGGAACCGAGCACGTCGGGCGCCGCGATGTAACAGACGCGATAAGGGTCAGGAGGGTTGAGATTTCAGCGCGTACCCGACGGTAATTCTCGACGTTTCGTGGTTGTCGATCTTCCGCGTGGTCCCCGCCCATCGCTCGCTCCTTCACCAGAACGTCGCAAGAATTTCATTCTCGCACCTTCCCACACACATGTTCACCTCCGGCCTCAACGTTGATTTTCCATCCTCGAGCTACGCGAAGATATAAAAGGAAAATTAAAGTCGAAAAACAGCGACATTAACCAATTAGCATCCAAGTGCAGAATATTCCGCGAGCTGTGACTGTTTTCTATTGCGCGGTGATACAGACCAGTCGTCAGTTGAACGTAGCTGATGCCTGAACACAGCACCTTGAGTAGAGTCATGATGCAAATGGGTTAACCCTTTGCACTCGAGAGATGACTCTCACTCACCACATGATTTGATGCCGCAACTTGAGAGGTGATTCTCGCTTGCCAATCGGTTTCATGCGAAAATTCGATGCGCGGCAGTGACTATCTATGTTTAGTATCTTTGAAAAATAATAATTTTAAGTTAGAGGTAAGAAATTCACCAAATATGCTGCGGAACGTCTCGAGTTGCTGATTCATCCATGCGAAAAAGGCCCTCGAGTGCAAAGGGTTAATTAGCCCAATGAGTATTATTTAGTTTTAATATTCACGAATGAGAAGAACGTATCGAGAGTGCGACGATTTAGTTTTAAAAGGTCTAATACTAGAATACAAAAATCCATCAGCTCGGGTTGTGCGAGCGATAGCTATCGACGCGGAGTCCCACCACACGCTGAACGAGGAAAATAAAAAGCGCCGTGAGACCTTCGATAGGAATGCGCTTCCGGTCGAAACCGTCCTCAAGGGTCATTCTCCTTTATGGCTCGAGTAATTTGCATTTAAATTCTGTTGCGCCCTGGCGTCAGGCCAATTGGCGATTACCTCTGCGCATGCACTACCTGGTGGTTCGCCTCGCTGTTTCTTACGTGAGATTTTCCACCCTACGATAAAGGATCCTGCTTTTCTCGTTTCTGTACTTTAACGAGCCGGGGGTGGAATTTTCCAATCGTTAACGATTTCCCTCCGCATTGTCGAATTTCTTGTCGATCGTCTAATCCCCATCCCTCGTCCATTAATCTTCTGACCTGAAAAATGTAAATCGCGTGGAACGTCGCGCACCAGCGTCATCTAATGTCACTGCTCGCGTGCATTGCCTTTCGACCCCGCCCAGACCTCAAGAACATTATCATAGTGATTCTCGCAAATCCCTTGACCAATGTACCGCACACCTCGACGCGGCTCGACCCAGCAAGCCAAGCACCTGCAAATTCGTGGTAATACCAGGATATTCCGTACCCAACGCCCCTCGTCCTTCTCGACTCTTGACAGGTCGTAGCTCATTGCGAGGGTGTTGATGCTGCAGGAGAAGGAAGTGAGAAGGGGCGAGAAGTAGGTGACAGCGGCGGGCAGTTAGAGTCAGCGGAATCCCGTCATTGCGGGAGTTCACCTACCGCTTGATCGGCCCCTGGCATCGATAACGTTCGATCACCTCGCGGCTAATGGTAGCCATCCTCATAAAGGACAGATCGGCCGCGATAAACCGTCGCCCCGGAGGACGCCGGACGACGTTGGAAAATTAATGGTCCGCCGTTCCTGATGTCCTCGAAACGACGTGGAAGGACGCGAACGGTTAGGAGAAACGACGTAGGCGACTTTGGCCAACTGACCGATCATCGAGGGCAAGGGTTGCGGAAGGAGGAGGTTACGAGAATTCCAGCGAGAACCGATGGATCGTCGAAGTAGAAAGATTGAAGAGAGGAGCCACGATTGATCCGCGAAGATGAGAACCCTTGCACGGAATCCTGTTGATTCTAGGTCGTTCTTACGAGATCACGATGGTCGTTCGTTCGATCGTGAAACACAAAATAGCGAGCGGCATCGATGGCATTTGAAATAACGTCATGCTGCCATTTATACCGTAACCCTAAAATGTGATTACCGTCAGCTGTTTGCTCGTGATGTTGACATTTTCTCGCGAATTCACCCCCTGAAAATAGCAAATAGTCCAGAAATAGGGTATCGTCGGATGCGATTAAGATCTAAATGTAGAATGGGAGGAGTATTTATCGATCCAGCTATGGAAAACAAGGACAGGTAACTGAATTTAGTCAGTACGTCGTGAAAGCACGTTATTAAATCCTCCTAGAGCTCTCGCATGCACCCCTCCCACTACGTTGAATAAAAATGATGAAACACGCCTGATGAATGCGCCTCCGTCACGATTGCTTCTTATCTAACGCTTGAAGATGAAGCTTGTGAAATTCAGCGGCGAGAATGAATAGCGTCGTTTACGATATCTTCGGATAATCTGAACAGGTGCTAATTCAATCGTGCACAATCAAAGCGAGGGGCGGGAAAGAGAAGGAGAAATTGGAGGTGGAAGGGAAGGCGGAGGTGGAGGACAAGTTCCGAGTACTCGACCATCGAACGAGTAATCCACTGTAAGAGAATCCAAGCACCGTTGTAATAAAAGGATCTACATTCAATAAGAGTTCTCGAGGAGAACGCCGAGCATCCGACGATACCATCGGCCTGCCATCCCCAGTATCCTAAGCTTCCGTCGAACCCAGCCCCGCGATCAAATGAACTTAACTGCTCGCATTTCCTCGCACTTACTCACCCTCTTTTCTACCCCACCTCACCCTCGCCATATTCCCGCTTCTCTTCCACTCCTTCCTTTCTCAAACTCCTTACCAATTTCAACCCACGCCCACCCCCACGTCTGGCAATTCCGGTGCTACAGGCGAGAGAGATGCCTACGGCGCACGACGGTACCTCGTGGACGACATGCCTCATCGCGGTGACAATAAGAGAAAGACGAGAACGGTTAGGCATGAAGGAAGGGGGACCAAGAGGTTGGGAGACAGGGCGAGTAAATGCGCGAGAAGTTACTGGGATAGCATCAGCATTTCCGGTGAGCGAAAGGGGAACGGAGGATGGTACCTACCCTCAATCCGGATGGATCGAATCGAATCAAACTTTGTCGAAATCTGCGACGCTCTACGAGGGCCGCCCCGATCACTGCGGTATCTGATTTCGATATCGGAACTCATATACCTCTTACACTCTCGATTCTCCTCTCTCTCTTTCTCTCACTCTCTCTGTCCTGCTCATTCTCTCCCACTGAAGGGCGAGAACACAGAGCGCGTGCTCCCCACCGAGGGAACGAAAGACGGTGGAGGAGTGGAAGAACTTTGTGCCAAATGGATTTACGTTGGTTAGTCGGGGGTGACCCTACGAGAGACGAAGGTACAGTAGTAAGAAAAATTAAATTTGTAATTTCTTAATTCGCCTCATGTTTATTCGTTTACCACCGTTACATAATATTTCAATGAAAATTCATAATTTTGATTTCGAAAGTTTCTACTTTACTTAAATCTTATTTATTCGTATTTTATTTAAATATGAAATTTGGTTAGTACAAATTATATTATGTCGTACATTATAAATAAAATGGATAGAAAAGGTCGCTTTAATTGTTAAAGTTGCGACACTAAAATATCAAATTGAAAATTCCAAAATTTTGGATGCCCTACATCCATCAATGTTTGGCACCAAGTCTAGAGAACTTTCTGATGCTGGCGACATGCAATATCTGCTTCGTCTACTTGCTACCTGGCGACGAGTGCCTAGATCGTTTGAGAGATTACTAAACGGTACTACTTCGCGTTAAGAATCTAAGGCCATTGTTACACTGTAAAAGATATCCGTCCAAGATCTTGTATAAAATGTTCTTTTATCCAATATTTTACAGTCTAATGGGTCATCTTTTTTAAAGGATTGCCATTACACTCTAAAGTATTGGCAGTCTAGAGTTTACACTGTAAAATATTGCATCTTGGACAGAGATCTTTTGCAGTGTAATATCGGCCTTAGGAAAGAAGCGATGGCAACAATGCAGTGAAATAATGAACGCGCGATAAAATTACGCGTTTAAAATAAACCTGCGCTTCGTTTGCATTTTTCCAAAGAAAGAGGAAGGAAAGGTTAGGGTGTTTTTAGAGATGTTACACGATCAGTTCTATCTCCATTTTCGTCTCAGTTTCAGGGTCCATCTGACCATTAACTATAATCATGATTTTTAAATTACCGGTAGTGAAAAATACTCTTGTAGGCGTTACACAACTTATTCAGATAAAGGTGTCTAAAACAATGAACTACGGAATTTCTCAATGTTAATACGAAAACTGATGGGAATTCTTCCGTGCTAGTTGAAACGGGGATAGAACTGAACGTCTAAAAACACCTTATATTGAGGCAAGAGAAGAGAACGGACAGAAAGGAGAACAAGTGAGGAGGATGAAAAATGAAGGGATCAAAATTTTGAAAAAGATAAGCGTTTGTCGTCGGAACGACGACGTAGAACGAAAGTATGGTGGACGCAGCGGTAAACAGAGGACGCTCCGAGATCTAGGTCAAATTTTCTCTCTCCTACCCTCAATGGAAGAGGGGCGGCTTTCTCGAGCGAGCCCCATCGAGCTTGGAACGTCGATTCTCACCGACGATACAAGCGGAATGCAGTTGCGGTAGCCGCGAAACTGTCGGACGTGAGGGAATAGTGGCATCCGAGGTGGAGAGTGAACGAGCACGAGCACAATCGGATTTACGTGTGTGCGTAAACTAACAATAAGATAGCGATGGCCTCGCAGTAAACGCGGTACCCCGCAGTGTGCGTGGGTGTGTCCCTCTGGTCGAGCGTTCGTTGCTTTTAGTTCGTCGTAAATATCGTCCCTCTCTTCTTCACGCGATCTCCGTCCTCTTCCTTCGTTCCTTTATCTCTAGTTCTTCTACTCGTTCACGATGGTATTGCGAGTACAACGCTGGTAAATTTTGTAATCCGCATACACCCCGTAAATCAGTTCAAAGAGCGTAGCGGAGAACACGCGACTACGTAAGAACGAATACCGACGTTCATTTCACATTTCATTTTAATCCCTCGCGAACTTCTATCTCCTTCTTTCTATTTCCAGCCTTTCACCAACCTCTTTATCCGCTATGAAAGCATTCAATGGTTTTCATCCACGCGATTCAAATCCCGGAAAATCTCCCAGCGGAAAGACGTCTGTCTACCTGCTTGCCTAGCTCGGCCCTCGCGCGAGCGCGCAGATAAGTCGCCAATAAACGTAATCCCAAAAAGAGCAACAGTCATTTACGTCCCTCCACACTCTCCTGCAGGCAAGGAACGAGGAACAAAGCGTGAGAGAAACGAGGATCGGCAGCGTAACCGAGTATATCAAATCCGAGAGAGCGTCGAAGGATTTATCGTAGTTATAAATAAAAATTGGAGAGTGTGGCGGTTGGTGCGTCGGTCGCAGGAGCCCGTGGCACACGAAGACTCCGAGCGATATCACGGAGCTGTGTCGTAAATTTATAGGAGGAAAATACATAGGAGGATGAAGGGGGGAGGTTGCAGCGGCACGAGGTAACCCGCGAAAGGCAGAGGTGGAAGGAAACAGGATGAGCGTAAGCGGAAAGAGGACGAGAAGAGGAGAGAGAAAAAAAGGGGTGTGGAGAAGGCGGTTGAGGAAAGCGTGGTCGGTACGCTGACCGATTGCCATTTCATGGGAGGGAAAAGGTTATCGAGAGGTTCCACCAGCTGCACCACAGGCAAGAGAAGAGGACGCGGCTTTTCCTCGTTCGCGTAATACTCCGTAGCTGCCTCGCTGAGCCTCAACTTTCCATCCTTTTTCCTCCTTATTCTCCTTTTCTCTTTACACTCTTGTCGACCGCACGAGCCAGCGATTTTCTACCGTCGATCGAAGCTACGGCGGAAGCGCAGAAGCCGCGAGAGGAAGGAAGAGTCGAGGGTTGTGTCGTCACCGTGCTGCTCCACCCTGATTTTCCACGCGTTCACCCACCTCCCGCGTCCCGAGAGGTAACGGCTTGTTGCTCGCAAGAATTTCGACCATTTTTCCAGAGCCTTCCAACTACGTCGTTGACGACGTCACGGCGACGTTGCTTCTTCGCGACAGGTTTCAAACGATTCGCTAAAATCCCCCGAAGTTTCGTACACAGTTGCACCTGCTTCTTTGCAAAAAGCTCAAGGTGGTGACGTTGTACGACGAGAAGAAAAATTGCAAGAATGACGAACGATTTTCCGAGTTTGTTCACCTCTTCGAATTGTAATCTATACAATTTTTAATTATTGGCGAAGTGTTAGAGTGGTTGCAGAGGAGAGACGGGACTCCGATTAAAATAAATATCTTACGCTTCGTAGCACATTGGGATGATTATCGGATCGACGGAAGCGAGTTCGAGAACGTGGAATAAAGCTTCTCCGACAGGTTTGACCGATGCGAAACGCGGATTGTTAGGAATTACTCGAACCAAGCCACCCTGACGATACTCGAGAAGGTGTAAGAAGAGATTGCGATAGTAAGACGACGATCCCGTGTACTCTTCGTTCGCCCTCGAATGACTTCATCCCCTATCCTCCTTCGAGGATCCTTCTTTCGTGAGAATCTATTCGACGAAAAGCAGCACCTTTAAAGAAGTGTCGTTGAAGTTCGCGAACGAACGGCCAACCATTTCCGAACGAGAGGTCATTTTCCTTGCAAGCCCCTCCGGCCATCGTTTCGTCGTGCTGTTCGCGTCTCGTTGAAATATCGTAGGAAAAACTTTTTTACACGAGCCGAAGTAATAAAAGTTCTTATCGAGGGCGAAAGCGTAATCGATGTCTCTTAAGACGAAGGAGTCTTAGAAAATTGGGAAACCATTTCTGTGCGCCAACGCCTCCACAGACTAGCTTCTTCCGCGTACCTGTTACAGAATTGGTCAAAATAGGAATGAACAATTGCGATGGAAGTGGACCGAAGTAGGGCAAACGTGTGTTTACACGATTGCGCGAAGAGCATGGTTTCTCTGGCCGTGCTCACCAAAACGCTCTCCTTCTCCCTGCAATTTCCGCCGATAGGAATGCGTGCACGGCGCGATTCGACGCATCGATCATTACCCTCCTTATTCCACAGTTTACGCTCGCCAAGGATCACCTTTGAATACCACTACCCCATTGAGCTCTATTAATCACGAAATTCGAGTACACGAACGGCGCCGCCCTCTATCCGCAAAACTAAAACAACGCAACTTAGTGTCTGTGAAGCTAGCACGACATTTTGCAAATAACAACAAAATAATAATAGTTCTAGTAGCACTTTTCATAGTTCTAGAGTTCCTGATAGAAAATAGAAAGAGTTCCGCAATTTTAATATTGAAAAACGGCAAATGAAAAATTGTCGTGCTAACTTCGCAAATCTAGCACGACACTTCCCCTCTAAAGTATAAGAAATCCGTAAATAAAACTACTTTTAGCAAGAGTTCCCGTGAGTTCTCATCGAGTTTCATTACTGAGAGCAATTGAAAAAAAAAATTTCAACATTTAAGCATTTTTCATAAACTTTATTACGATACTCGGCACGCCATTCGGGGAAAAGTGCCGTGCTGACCATTTCTCTTGCTTTTTTCAATGAATATCGATAGTTCTAGCAGAGTTCTGATCCTTAGAATCCATTTGAAGCATAGTTCCAGCCTCCAATTATTTTTAAACAATTTATTAAGCCTCGGAGCCAGCACGACATTTTGAGAAAAAGTGTCGTGCTGACCATTTCTCGTGCTTTTTTCAATGAATATCGATAGTTCTAGCAGAGTTCTAATCCTTAGAATCATTTTCAAGCAGAGTTCCAGCCTCCAATTATTTTTAAACAATTTATTAAGCCTCGGAGCCAGCACGACATTTTGAGAAAAAGTGTCGTGCTGACCATTTCTCGTGCTTTTCTCAATGAATATCGATAGTTCTAGCAGAGTTCTGATCCTTAGAATCAATTTGAAGCATAGTTCCAGCCTCCAATTATTTTTAAACAATTTATTAAGCCTCGGAGCCAGCACGACATTTTGAGAAAAAGTGTCGTGCTGACCATTTCTCGTGCTTTTTTCAATGAATATCGATAGTTCTAGCAGAGTTCTAATCCTTAGAATCATTTTCAAGCAGAGTTCCAGCCTCCAATTATTTTTAAACAATTTATTAAGCCTCGGAGCCAGCACGACATTTTGAGAAAAAGTGCCGTGCTGACGATTTCTCGTGCTTTTCTCAATGAATATCGATAGTTCTAGCAGAGTTCTGATCCTTAAAATCAATTTGAAGCATAGTTCCAGCCTCCAATTATTTTTAAACAATTTATTAAGCCTCGGAGCCAGCACGACATTTTGAGAAAAAGTGCCGTGCTGACGATTTCTCGTGCTTTTCTCGATGAATATCGATAGTTCTAGCAGAGTTCTGATCCTTAGAATCAATTTGAAGCATAGTTCCAGCCTCCAATTATTTTTAAACAATTTATTAAGCCTCGGAGCCAGCACGACATTTTGAGAAAAAGTGCCGTGCTGACGATTTCTCGTGCTTTTCTCAATGAATATCGATAGTTCTAGCAGAGTTCTGATCCTTAAAATCAATTTGAAGCATAGTTCCAGCCTCCAATTATTTTTAAACAATTTATTAAGCCTCGGAGCCAGCACGACATTTTGAGAAAAAGTGCCGTGCTGACGATTTCTCGTGCTTTTCTCGATGAATATCGATAGTTCTAGCAGAGTTCTGATCCTTAGAATCCATTTGAAGCATAGTTCCAGCCTCCAATTATTTTTAAACAATTTATTAAGCCTAGGAGCCAGCACGACATTTTGAGAAAAAGTGTCGTGCTGACCATTTCTCGTGCTTTTCTCAATGAATATCGATAGTGTGCTGGCTCCGAGGCTTAATAAATTGTTTAAAAATAATTGGTGGCTGGAACTATGCTTCAAATTGATTCTAAGGATCAGAACTCTGCTAGAACTATCGATATTCATCGAGAAAAGCACGAGAAATCGTCAGAACGGCACTTTTTCTCAAAATGTCGTGCTGGCTCCGAGGCTTAATAAATTGTTTAAAAATAATTGGTGGCTGGAACTATGCTTCAAATTGATTCTAAGGATCAGAACTCTGCTAGAACTATCGATATTCATTGAAAAAAGCACGAGAAATGGTCAGCACGGCACTTTTTCTCAAAATGTCGTGCTGGCTCCGAGGCTGAATAAATTGTTTAAAAATAATTGGAGGCTGGAACTATGCTTCAAATGGATTCTAAGGATCAGAACTCTGCTAGAACTATCGATATTCATCGAGAAAAGCACGAGAAATCGTCAGCACGGCACTTTTTCTCAAAATGTCGTGCTGGCTCCGAGGCTTAATAAATTGTTTAAAAATAATTGGAGGCTGGAACTATGCTTCAAATTGATTTTAAGGATCAGAACTCTGCTAGAACTATCGATATTCATTGAGAAAAGCACGAGAAATCGTCAGCACGGCACTTTTTCTCAAAATGTCGTGCTGGCTCCGAGGCTTAATAAATTGTTTAAAAATAATTGGAGGCTGGAACTATGCTTCAAATTGATTCTAAGGATCAGAACTCTGCTAGAACTATCGATATTCATTGAAAAAAACACGAGAAATGGTCAGCACGACACTTTTTCTCAAAATGTCGTGCTGGCTCCGAGGCTTAATAAATTGTTTAAAAATAATTGGAGGCTGGAACTCTGCTTGAAAATGATTCTAAGGATTAGAACTCTGCTAGAACTATCGATATTCATTGAAAAAAGCACGAGAAATGGTCAGCACGACACTTTTTCTCAAAATGTCGTGCTGGCTCCGAGGCTTAATAAATTGTTTAAAAATAATTGGAGGCTGGAACTATGCTTCAAATTGATTCTAAGGATCAGAACTCTGCTAGAACTATCGATATTCATTGAGAAAAGCACGAGAAATGGTCAGCACGACACTTTTTCTCAAAATGTCGTGCTGGCTCCGAGGCTTAATAAATTGTTTAAAAATAATTGGAGGCTGGAACTCTGCTTGAAAATGATTCTATGGATTAGAACTCTGCTAGAACTATCGATATTCATTGAAAAAAGCACGAGAAATGGTCAGCACGACACTTTTTCTCAAAATGTCGTGCTGGCTCCGAGGCTTAATAAATTGTTTAAAAATAATTGGAGGCTGGAACTATGCTTCAAATGGATTCTAAGGATCAGAACTCTGCTAGAACTATCGATATTCATCGAGAAAAGCACGAGAAATCGTCAGCACGGCACTTTTTCTCAAAATGTCGTGCTGGCTCCGAGGCTTAATAAATTGTTTAAAAATATTTGGAGGCTGGAACTATGCTTCAAATTGATTCTAAAGATCAGAACTCTGCTAGAACTATCGATATTCATTGAGAAAAGCACGAGAAATCGTCAGCACGGTACTTTTTCTCAAAATGTCGTGCTGGCTCCGAGGCTTAATAAATTGTTTAAAAATAATTGGAGGCTGGAACTATGCTTGAAAATGATTCTAAGGATTAGAACTCTGTTAGAACTATCGATATTCATTGAAAAAAGCAAGAGAAATGGTCAGCACGGCACTTTTCCCCGAATGGCGTGCCGAGTATCGTAATAAAGTTTATGAAAAATGCTTAAATGTTGAAATTTTTTTTTTCAATTGCTCTCAGTAATGAAACTCGATGAGAACTCACGGGAACTCTTGCTAAAAGTAGTTTTATTTACGGATTTCTTATACTTTAGAGGGGAAGTGTCGTGCTAGATTTGCGAAGTTAGCACGACAATTTTTCATTTGCCGTTTTTCAATATTAAAATTGCGGAACTCTTTCTATTTTCTATCAGGAACTCTAGAACTATGAAAAGTGCTACTAGAACTATTATTATTTTGTTGTTATTTGCAAAATGTCGTGCTAGCTTCACAGACACCGCAACTTAGACCTCTAACGAGTAGGTGGAAACCTCCTCGAACCGTCCAACACCGCTGAACTTCGGCCAGAGATCGGCGCCACGGAATTGCAAAAGCGAAACAATATTTTCAATTGATCTCGAGTATTCATGGTGAATACCACTCGACAGTAACACTTTTCTGAAATAAAAAGGATCGTAGATGTAGAAATAAGTCGCGGTATACACAAAATGCGAATATCGCCTATAATGGCGATGGGGTGTAAATGTGCGAGAAATGACACACGAATGAATAACTTCCTCGATCTACTGAAGTACAGACGTCGTTTTGGGCGCCGATCGACGCACGACGTCCTTCTCGACGGACAACGTCAGCAATCGCGAATGTCGACGCGAATGAGAAATATATGTACATATTTTCTTCGATCCACCTCGCGTTCAATCCCTCCGTGGTTCGCTCGGATATAGAAGGCGACACGCAACGCGGCACGTATTCGTTCTCGCTTCGTTTGCGAATGGGCGACGAGAAAAACGTGGACGAGGAGTTTACGTGGACGCGCCAGAGAAAGTTGGCGAAGCACGGGGAGAGGAAGACCAAGAGTGAGATTGAAATGAAAAAAAAACTCAAGGAAGGGGAAGATGCACGAGGCAAACGCTTCGGTGATAGGAACTTAGAGAAACTAATCGGAGAGCCTGAGAGACGGAGTTTCGGAGAAGTAAACATTTCCTGGGGGCGGAAGCCCGGGAAGAGAAAATTCCGAGACGAAGATTGAACCGCGGAGATCAGGAAGCCAGTCTTAGGTGGCGATTTGGAGAAATAAACAGAAGTGATGAAGGAGCGTGGAAGGAAGACAAGAGAAGAGATGAAAGAAGCAAGAAGAAGAGGCGACGAATCTTCACTGAAGCAGAGATGGTCGTGACATTAATGTCTCGACAATGGTTTCTTTGCTTTTTTTTTATCGTTCCTCTTCTCAGTTCTTCTCAGCCTCTAGCCATCGTTGGAGCCAATCAGCCTTCCGCGATGAACCCGTGAGAAGTAGGTGCGCTGAGCCGCCTTCGTGGCCTTCCGTCCTTCTAACCTTCCTCTACGTTTTCTTCTCGAGCCTTTGCTTCTTCCCACCAAGGTAGGCATGCCAACTGGCAGTATCCACCATCCTTCTCTTATACCTTCCTCTTACCTCGATATCCCACGCTCGTGCGTGCAAGCCTAAGTCCACACGCCTGTGCGAACCGAGAATCACGTCCGGTCTTTCCACCGGCAGCTCACGACTCCTGCTGGATCGTCCCGCGGTTCGAAGATGTTGCCAGAAAGGTGACGTTGTTCACAGTCGAGAGGAATGCGCGCGCACGACGCGTCTCCTGTCTCGAGATAAGATAGATCCATTTGCCTCCCTCGCCTGAAGTGATTATCGCTTCCGGCGCTTACTCTCAGGTTGAGAGGATGGAAGAGCACGACGCGCGTTTCTCTTGGAGACGGTAAATCAGTTGTGGAAATGGGCAGGAAATAATGCAAATAGAAGGAAATAAATGGGAACGTTCTCGGCGCGCCTTTGCTTGAGAATTAACTCGGAAGAGCGACGAGGGCGTTTCGAAAATAAATTCTCCGAGCCATTGATCCGCGTCGAAATAATGGATGAAATCGCCGAGCGGAAGGTCCATCGGTCATACTTGGAGAAATAATTTTGCCGGTGCGTTCGCAGACGTGCAAGAATACGAAAGCAACGTAACGGAGGTAGTGAGGGAGTAATACAGCGTAGGATAGCGTGCATTGAAATACGTGGGAATTCATTACTACATCCTCCGTCATTTCCGGATCTAGACGTTCCAGTCAATTTCGTGTTCGGTACACGAGAATATCGCACAAGCACTTACGTTAACGAACGATTGCAATTTTAAGCACCGCTCGCAGCGATCGACGGCTGAAGCACGGGCCAGTAACGTCCACGCCACGAAAATTCGAAGCGAAGCGGCCTCCGACGTTCCCCACCGGATAATTGATTTCATGCCGGCCAAGTACTTTCCGCGACGTACGCTTACCGGGATGGCTCTCCTTCGATCGATCGAGCGCTAATCTCAACTATTCTCCTTACGTCGACGACATAATGAGATTTCGCCTCTCCAAGACGAGAGGGAGAGTAAAACGGATAATTAATTCCATTCGAGTAGATTACTTTTATGATATTACCTTGTGGATTCTCTTATTCGTATCCTATAGCGAATAAGCGCACGTAACCAAGTGCACATCGTGGAAATTAATATGTAGAACGGAAGAGTTTTCTCGACGGTGAACGAGAATATCAAGAAGAGGCAAATGCGATCGGTCGAGGACGCGGGTAGCGAGGAATCTTCAACTAATTCCATGATCCGTCTCATTTCGAGAGAATTTGCGATGGAACGACGGATCAAAACGAGCTCTGAGAGTGACGTCGGTACGAGACAAGCGTCGATGATGCAGCCTCTCAGGGTATACCTATTTAATTTGTGTATTAGTCTGCCGAATGGCGTGAATGTCGATGAATATTTATCGCGCTCCCCTCCGCAACCTAGTTACGCTAAATCAGATATGAACGGTCACGTGGTCACGTGACCTTATAAACGGAATCTTCCATTTGGATCGATTTTTCGTTTAGCGAAACACATGTAAATATGATCATATTGCTTTTATGTAAAAAATGCCTTTCACCCTGATTACCGCGAACGTTCTTTCTCTTTGCATCGCGGGGAACGCCCTTTGTGATTTTATCATTTTTCGCGCAGCAAATACTCATAGAGCGAAAAATAAAATATATTTCGATCGATTTTGCCTACCGACGACAAAACGTCCGTTCGAATCGACGCTGAGGACAATTGCGAACAATCTCGAATAGTACAAACGAACTGCGGCACAAGCGGTTCATAACGGGTAGAGGGTTTTAAAATTACAAATGTACAGGACGGAAGCAATAAATAAATACGACCGAATGGTCAAATATTGAACGTGCGATGTGAGAGTATCGTCGATCATATTTTTTCTCGCCTACTAGTTGGAGCGAAAAAGCCCCTACCATTTGCGGAACCGCGCGTGTCCCGCTCGCCACTCGACGCGCCACTTTGCACTTTGATAAAGCGCACGCGAAACACTCGCATAAATAGCGCGCGAGTGCGAATATTAATTTAAAAGAATTGTACCGCTCATTGGCCGTAATCGAAACGTAAAGCATCAGAATTCACGCATTTCAATCTCGAGCGATCAACTTTGTCATTTACCAAGAAGAGAAAATGTAAATTTAGTAGTTAACTTTAGAAAGGATGTGTCTACATTGTGCCGTACTTTGACTTCGCCTTTTGCCGAAGCGACGATGCGACGGGTTCGGTTCCTTGGGAAATCGCGGTAATCCGTCTAGCCGATTTTATACGATGGTATTCGTCCCGCATTTCCCTCTTTTCTTCTTTCTCTCTTTCCTTCGACTTGGCTTTTTCAACCCTCTTCTGGCGCATAATAAAATCGATCGCCGAGTCGCGGCGTGCCGGGGCGAAATGCAATTCCCATTATCCGGGGTCGCGGGAAACGAAAGAAAGACGTACGTGACTTTCCTCGTTCGCTGCCTACCGCCCAGACCACGTTTCCCTTATATTCCTGTATTCTTATATTCTGGCGCCGATACGAATGAAGCAACGGAAATTTCTGTGAAAATGCGGGGTGAACTTGCGAGTACGCGGTGGAGTATCGGCAGATATCCATGGCGACCGATATCGAGTGAATGTCCGACGGTATGATTATCCGAACATCCAAGTTTCACAATCAGTCTGAACGGTTGTTGAGTATTTGCTCGAACGAGTCACTTCTACCCTTTTATTAGTTCAAATAGATCCGTCATTCTTCCTACTCTTTTCCACGGTGGAAATTGGCAATTAAATCTCTCCTCCTAATTTCTTCTATTCTAACAGACCGATGCAGCGGCAGGCACTCGTTAATTAAGTTATTCTTTAAAAAGTCGTATACGATTTCATCGGTAGTAATTCACCACTAATTTAGGCAAACCGCCCATCAAACTGCGTTACCCACATTATTTTACAAGTACGTGCATACGTATGAACAATAATTATATCAACTTTACGACAATTATGTGCATACGTTTAACTGGATTATACCTCTTCCCCGTGGCGCGCATTCCAGCTAAGCTTCCTTTCGCTGTGTTCTTCACTTGACGAGAAAGCTCGACAATTATCCGTTTATATCATCATCTCGCTTAAACGAGATTCGTTGGAAAATTTCACGCGAGTAAAGTTTAATTTTCATCGTATGCCTCTGATTAAATTAGTCGGCGTAGTTCAATTATGTCTTAGCGGAAGTCAAGAGGAAAATTATATACAATCCGGTATTACCGTTGCGACGAATATTTTACATTGCTAGTGCAGTCTCCGGCACGATAAGATTTTACATGTAATAAATCATGAACAGCGATGGGCCTCCTTTAGTCTTACTGGCCCCCTTCCCTTTTTTTTAGCCGAGTCCCTCTTAGAAGTCCTCGATTCATAAAAGTGGTCAAAGGATCAACGTCGATCGTCCACGATTGGCAAACGATACTCGACAAAGGCAATTGGTAGTGGCACTTCACGATGAAGTGAACGCCTTTGTTTCGTGCTCGCTCCCTGGCATTTGTGTGCTTCATTCACCTCACTACCACAAGCCCACTCGCTTCCCCCCTTCGACCACTTCTCTCTCGAGTAAGAGAATAGCCACGTCAAGATTCCTAAACAACTCGATCGATCTGACGATTACCGGATGTTCAAGATCGCGCTGAAAACTCTTCTACCTCAACTGGTGAAGTGAAGCGGCAAGAGGTTTTGACGATACGAAGCTACCGCGGCGGTTATCGCCCACCAGTTGTGGCCGCTCATAGGAAGACTGAAATATCAGTACACAATAGTAGAATGAAATGAAAAAGTTGTGGGATATCAGTCACACAGTTGTAAAAGTGATCAAAGCAACCGTAATCTGCTTCTTCTTCGATTCACTTTTGTAAGCTACACGGGGAACTACGAAAGAGAGAATAACAATTAAAAATGTAGCCGCATATTTAATCAATCGTATTATTTTCAGACAGGTCGAAAAAGCGAAGCGATTGTCAAAAATTGAATTTAAAAAATATTTCTGATATAATTCGTTTCCCGGGAGGAAAAAAACACAGAGAGCGATAAGGCAGAAATAAATGGGGAAAAAAAGAGCAGGACTGGAGAAATGTCGAAACAGTTACGGAAATGGTGGGTAAAATTTGTACGGATATACGTATAGAATAAGGTAGTGAAATAAGGCCTACCTTAATTAAAACTGATTTATCTCATTAATTAATAATTCGCAATAACGAGACTTTTTAGTTGATACTATACTTTCCTCAATATTGCTTGTAATAATTCATTTATAACTCATTATAAAAATATCTCCATACAAAAGATATAACGAGGCCTCCAAAATAGACAAAAAAACATTTTTAAGCACGTTCTCACGACTTCGTCGAAAAGTCGAAAAGAGGAGAATCATTCGAAATAGAGGAAAATCGACGAACTCCGTACCCGTAGAACGACGTTCGATTCAGACCGCCATTGCGATCGCGAAACGACATCTGTTACACTCGTCATTACCATGTCCTTCCGCAAATAGTCCCCCAGATATTCTTCTTCTCCTTTCATGCACAACTGCACCCCATCCCTTCGTACGCTCTCGCACTCTTCGGCCACCCTAAAACCTTTCAAAGCCCATGGCGTCACAGTGGGCTTCGCTCGCTCAACCCTCGACCGTCCAACACGACCGGGCCGGCCGCCAGCCAGCGGAACCCTTTGTATCTGGCTCGTCAATCTGACGTTGAACGGCTAAAAAGTACCTGTCGGAGCTTTCGCGCTGGCGCGCCAAGGGATCAGAAGTGTATTCGGCCCATAAATCAAGCAAGAGGGGACGAAGGGAGGGTAGACGGGACGCACGCCGCGCGAGGAAGCGGTTGCTATTCGATGGGATATCAGAATAAGCAGGCGTGATGAATTCTGTCCTTCCTTCCGTTCTAACTCCCTCGTCGACGCGAAGAGATGAAGGGAAATGGTGAGCGCACGATTGTTCTTGCTTGCTCGCGAAGGGTGGGCGCGAGGTAATTGCAACGATGGTGAGCGCGCGGAGGAACCGCGACGTAACGACTCTCCACGATAAGTGGCCGTAATGAGTTTCGTTTAAGAGGCGGCTGCTGCCGCGTTACCGGCGTCGTTGTTGCTGCTGTTGTTGTAGCCGGTTGTTCGTGGTGAGACGGTGGTGTTGGCAGCGGAAAATATCTCTACGGACGAACTGCGAGCGAACGCGCGTGGAATCTCATCCTGCGGTGAGGGAAACGTGTCGAGGAGGATGAGAGTGCGTGTGCGAATAAATCGTGGTGTTTACGGGCTGTTTATTGCGCGTAGGTTGCGGTTAGATTAGACGAGAGAATACTCGGGAGAAGGACGTGGAGAAATTCGGGGTGGTTTTAGATCGTCGATGCGACAGGCATCGCGCGTTTTAGAATTCCTTAGCGCCAGATAGGGCTCTACGCATTAACGTATTCTCCTATGAATTCGAAGATTGAACGGTAAGATTGGAGCGGACGATGTTATTCGGATCGTTTAAAAAGCTTCGAATCACGAAGAGGCGACAAGATTACCTTCATCGAGTCAACGACGAAGTGAAAACGTTACGCCACTTAGTTCTTTGAGTTTAAGATATCAAATGGAAATATATAAATAAAATATCCTCGACCTTTGCGTCAGTCGTGCCTCAATCCTTCGATTCTCCTCGTCTAACGATTTCAAGCAAATCGGCATGATCGCCAACCCCGACTACATGCCCCTTGGTAAACGCTTAACACTCCAATTATCGTTAAACTCTCAGTTATCTGAGATTTGGTTGCTTCATAGGAGCAACATAAATTCCGCGTAAGCTTTCGCGATATAGCGTGTAATTGGATCGATTCCACCTCGTCACAGAGATGCGTTACGCACAGAGAACGGAAAGAGGAGGAAGGAGGCTTGCTATGCGAAAAGAGGAATCGAGGAAGGAGTATCAAGAAATGATAAAACGAACAAAGTAGGAAAAGCGGATTTGAAGAGGGAATCGATAACTTAGGCAAACGGAGTCGCGTGCCGTAAGATGTGCCTTTAACGTTCTCCTCTCTTGTTCGTCGATTTGCGATTCACTTTCGCCTTCTCTTCTGTTGCTCTCTCTCTCTCTCTCTCTGTCTCTCCTGTTCTCTCTTCTCATTCCTGTTTCTCATCTGTTTCTTTCTTGACCTTGGTACCTAAAAATAGAGTAGGCCGCTCGTTCGTGCAACAACCATTACTACTCCCAGGCTCTCACTAGTACCGTGCGCTTCTAGGGTTTTGATGATTCTCGAACCGTTGAACAAAGAATCAGTACTCGAAAAAAGACTGTAACCGTCACTATTAATAATATCCAGTTTGAGAACACAGTTCCGTACGATTGGTTTGCAACGAGTTTCAAACCTTGGATATTTTGTTGTAGTAATGTCAAGTACTAATGACCCAAAATAATAAAAAAAGTACGCAAGTCTAGCAGAATATGCGAATGTCATTTAATGAAGCTTTCATGTTTTCAAATAAAACATTAGTAATAAATATGACCACTGACTGAATTTTATATGGTCATATTCGAAATCAACACGTCTAAATGAATTAATAAACATTCTCATTAAATTTACGTATAAAATGTAAATGTTGGTTGAGCAGTATTATTAATATTTTGTAAAATCGAATGCGGTTCCACGTGACGTGGAAAGGACAGATTGAATTAATGTGGTACTCAAACCAGATTGGAACCGTCCTGGAACCGATTAAAGTATTTACTTTGCCGGATATTTACTTTAAAGTATTTACCGATATAAGTTATTTCCAGTGCTTTTTTCTAATAGGCACCAGAGAGAAACACTAGCTCTCAGAGACCAGCTCGAAACGTTAGCAGTAGCAACGAATTCGCAGTATCGCCTCGCTCACTCTCTCTGCGCAATTCTTTTCACTCTCGCTCATTCTCAAACGCGAATTTTTCGTCGCCGATCACTACCGCTGCGAACATTTTGCGTTGGCTATGGAAGCGTTTACCCACTGCTGTTGCCCAGAGCGAAGTATCGCGCATCATGACCTTGACGAAGCGGACGCGAACCTGGCAGGTGCGAACCGATGAGTGAGGCTCCCTTTGTGTGCCCCCGAAACGTTTCGATCGCTCCTTCTCGACGCTCCGCACGAGAAGACTCGAGAATTACGAGCACGTAGACCGGTCGAGTTGCTGCTCAAAAAGGCGATCGACGACATCGTGTGATCGGACGACGACGTGTATCGATTCATTGGCCATTACCCAGAAAGGACAAATCCGCTGAGCCACTCCAACCGACGTTACGCGCGAGTAACGTGAGATTAACGAGGGCCCGTGAAGGAAATTTTTCCTCTTAGGTTCGAGAACGGAGTTCCATAACGACGAGAATTCCTGGGATCCTCCGCTTGCACGAGTGGCCCGCTGTAAGAAGCGGAAAAGGTGGGAGAAGCGGAAACGACGGAAGAACAGTCGCAATTTCCTTTTTTAGCTCTCACGCTTCTCACCTTTCTCTTCGCGAAAAGTCGCTTCGGAGCTTTCGCGAACTCGCAGTTGTTGGGAGGATACGAGAGAGTCGTCCGGACTTTCGAATATGCTTTTCTATCTGGAATAGGTGTTCCTTATCGGACCTGATTCTTTGAGTACTCGAGGCATTCGGCGAAGCTGTTCTCGAGCTCCGAGGCAAACAAAGTGTCGAAATTGCGATTATCTACGGAATCTCTCATTAACGAGATTGTGTGTTGACTTTTAAGCAAGAGGCTATCCCGGAGCCGTCGGAAATTCGAGGAACGGAAGGGAACGAAAATCAAAGTAAAAATCGGGACTAGGCCGTTTCTCGGGTCGTTGAACCGACCGGAGCCTTTTTTCTGGCCATCCGTCATTTTATTAATGGACAAGCCAAAATTTCACCGCTTTCGGTTTGACGAGATGCCATTTATCATCTGGCCGAAGGAAAGCAAAGCGTCATCGCCGAATTCAAGCGCCGCGAACGATATACGTAAGAAGGTATGCGATGTGTGCAATGCATGCAGAAAGGGCATGCTCGCATGCGATTCTACCGTCCTATCGAGCGGTGATTCAGCGGTTTACATTTTTTCTCTTCGAAGCACCCGGTACCGGCGAAATAAACCTCGACGGGCGATTTGGACGATACGCGTAACGTCACGCAAATCCTACACGTTAAATTTACCGTCGACCGAATCGCGGAATTTCGGTGCACCTACCCTCTGCCTCCTGCCATTCTCTCGACGCTTCCAACAGTCTCCCTTTCATTCTATCTGAAACTCGAATAGCGGCGTCTACGGTGCACGTTTTTACCTCGGTCACAAAAAATTGTCCAGTCATTACGGGCTGGAACGTGCTGAAAAACGTTTCGGTGGCGTGCGCACATGTAGGCAGGAGGTCCCGCGTCGTCCTAGCATGGCTCTGCCGCGGAATTATTAGGTATTTGTTCCGGGGGCGGAAGGAGAAAAAGCAGGGGAAAAAGGGTGAGCGGAGGAAGTGAAGGGAATAGAAGAGGGTGCACCATAAATCCATTGCTGTCACTCTTTGTGTGGTTCGACGAGCGTATGGAGGTAATAGTTTTCAATCTCTTCTTCCTATTTGCGAGGTATCCTCGATTCGGACACGAGAAAATTTGTCACCGAAAGCACCAGTGATACGGAGAGTGGTCGATGTCGGAAATGTTACGCAAAAAACAAGGACACTTCTAACTTTAGCTTACGAAGCGGATACAACGTAGATCGAACAACCAATTCTCCACGTTCTACTTAGGCCATTAACCCTCTACCCAGCTAAACAAATAACCACCATCCTATCCTCGTCTAATATTCTCGATAGCCATTCAACTGTAATGTCGATCTTGAGCATATCATTCGAAGCAAAATTTTACATCGCTTAATAATATTCGACCAGCTAAGAAGATCTACCTCACTCTCGACATGTCCCGTAACTCCCGTGTACTACGCGGTAATAAGTGGAAAACTATCATCATTAACTGGACGTTGGCCCGAAACTCGAGCTCATATCCGCTCATAGGTTTCGTTAAGGATCCCCTTTCCCTTCTACTCGTGCCGAGGGATAATTTATCGGATAGTAATCGTCCGAGGGGTACTCGACGAAGAGCTGCAGGAGGAGAAGGAGAAGAGGGCGGGACGAGAAGAAAAGAGAGAAGGAGCCGTATCATCGCGATGGAAGGGTCGAATTATGGCGAGAGTTTAAAAACCCGGCGCTAAGAGAAGGACGAGGTGTAAGAGGAGAAGAGATGGTATAATAGAAGGAAGATGAGTGAGTGAGAGTGAGAGAGAAAGAGAGAGGCGAGAGAGATCCTTCATAACGCGAGGAGTAATCGCTTGAGGCACGAAACGAGATTCGTTCGAAAGATAGTTCCACGTAGAGCTTCTCTCTTGCCTTCTGCAACTCCCTCCCCTTCCACCAATTTTGTTTCCTTTTTATGCAGCCTACCCTCGCCTACTTCCTACCTTTCTTCTCTCCTTCTCCCAACAATTCTCCACGTGCTCACCCTTTCGCCCTTGGCTACCGACGTTTTGTTCTTCGCTTCTTCCTCTTACCTCGCGCCTTCTCCACAAGCGCCCACCTCGTTCCTTAGGTTTTGTGTTTTTTGCCATTGACGTTCCGGGAACAATGCGATTTTCCTTGCACTTCAACCGAAGGCCGTTAATCCCGCGATTATTGTCGGCAACCGTAAAGCACGTGTCAACCGCACGAGAATCGTTTCGGTCCCGATAATGACCCGAGCAACCTTCTCCAGCGCGCGTGTGTCGTAGGAAGCCAATGCGAACAATAACGACGAGAGGAGTCACGAGAGGGGAGAGTTTTATCGCGAGAACGGACGGCACGAATAATCGGATTCCTTTTTCCCACTTTAGCGCGAGAAAAAAGTAGTTTCCCGAGTGTTCCGCGATTTTTAGAGTGATTGATTACATCGATCGATTGATTGTCGGTGGCGCAGTTTCTACGTAACGTGTAAAACCACACTGAGGCAACAACGAGAAACTTCTAGGTGTAGCATGTTTCTCGAAAAGTCTCTGCTTGCTGCCGAATGTTTCTTCGATGCGGTCAAAATATTCCTTAACTTTAATATGGATTAGCATTTCTCGGAAGCTTTTTGGCGGCGAAAGGCGAGAAGAGGTTACAAAATATTCCTCGTTGGGGTCTCAGTAGAGATACAGCTTGAGAACCGAGTGTCGCGTCAGAGCCGGTGGACACGCTTGACACGCCATTTTCAAACTTTTAACTCTGGGTTCTTACGCAAATCGACAAACCGTTCATTTGAATTTCGACGCTTTCGCGGTCCCTCTCACGGTAGTGGTCCCGGTAAGGTCGCGTTTTCTCATGTAATGCACGTAGTATTAGTTTTAAGTTAAGCTGCTTCCGCGTATTTAAACATGCCACAATCGACCACGCGTTGTTATCATCGCCATTGACTCTTTATTCCTGTTCCTTTATCTCTTTCTCTTCTTCCTCCTGGCTTTCTTGAAAAGCACCGCCCCCGTATGGGATAGTCATACCCCACGGTCGCGTTCATTTACGGTGAGCTGATCTTCTATACGAAGATTATATAAATGGAAACAGTCTCCTTGATAGCGAGACCGTTCAGATTATGTCGCCCGTACAAACCACCGCCGAGGATATAAATCGGTTTCTTCGCCGAGAAAACAAGAAGAAAGAAGGAAGAAAGGAAACACGCGTAAGAAGTGGAACGGAAAGTCAAAAGTCGCTCGAATGACTTAAACAACAGGAGGGAAAATGTCGCGAACAGGGGTAAAGGCAGAAAGGGTGGAAAGGGGGTTGCTGTAAGCGAATTAAAAGTCGCCAAAGAGCATTACGGTCGGCGACTTGCCGATTCGCAAAGAGAAACGCTCGTGGAAGTTCTCCATTGTGTCCAGAGTTTTAAACGTTGCCCACCGGGAGTATTTGAGAACACGATAATTATATTGTAACGAATGATCTTTGAAGTGGAAATAAGGAAGTTCTTTCACGGCGCCAACACTTATTCGGGAGGCGATAGATTTTCAGCGAAAATTACAAGTTCTCGCGAAACAACGAAAGCTGGTAAGCATTAAAAGTCACGATGCTAGACAATAAACGCATAACCGACGTAAATAAATTTTCGGAGCCTAGCGCTATCGGGAAATCTCATAATTTCTTCGTCTTCTCCCGAGACGAACCGTGCCGGTGAAAACTTATCTCGCGTCGACAGTGCACCAACGTATAAATTTTATTACGGTCCGGTACAGAGGTCGATGTCCAATTTTACGATTTAAAAGAAAGTAATGACTCGCGAGGTGTCGGAAATTCTCTTCTCGATTTTTCGCACTCGATTTCGATTTTTGACGGCTCAAACTCCACGGCTGGGAGCTTGGTAGGAGCTAGGTGGTACATGGATGGTAAAGAGAGACGGATGGATACGCGACGGTTGGCCATAAACGGAGTTTTATCGTCCGTGGTACAGACGGCGAGTCCGTTCCTTTCGCGCTTCGTCAAATCCGTCTGTACGCACGCGCGCAACCAACACCGCGGGGAATAGCTCGCGAACGGTGCCGTTCGAATCCGACGCGGAGGCGACGGACCCACACGTTCGTCGTACACGGGAACCAAAGATACGTAAACAGGAAGTCGCTTCGCGCGCCCTACTTTCTACGAACAGTTGCATCCTGTCTCTTGTACGAGGATGCGGTGGATATTCACGAGGTGAGATCGAAGAACGCGCAACCGTGCAGAAATGGAAGGTCGAAAAAGGACGAACCTCCGAGGAGATTACGGGTAGTGGAGACACGACCCGTGGCGTTCGTCTTTATATTCGCGAAATGTAGAAGATCGCAAGTAGGATACCGCGGTAGAAAGGGCCATGGGTAACGAAAAGAGAGAGGCGAATGTGTGTGTAGGCCAGAAAGAGATAGAGAGCAAGAGAAAGAGAGGAGAAAACGAGGAGGTGAACAGAGACACGCAGGATGGACGACAGCAGGAGAGCATCGTCCATGGAAAGAAAGAATGGCTCGGAAGGAAAGGATATTTATCTGCATTTTTCTCTTCTCCTTTCTCCACCATTTCGTTCTCGTCCTCTCTTCGTTTCTGCCCCTCCGTTCGAGATTATCGCCACACCTCCGGGGAAATTGATTTTCGCGTAGGTTACGATGAAACGTGCAACTGTGGTTGGTAAGAAGGGTCGCGGTGGCCTGCTCGGAACTTTAACCTCTCGGACGCGAAGGATATTGCGCAAAAGCAACGAAAGTGTAAATTATGCACCAAACAAGCGTGCGATGTCGTCAAGGAGATGAAGCAACGAGCTAGCTGACTAACGATCACTAAATAGAATTTTCATCAGATACGGGAGAAAAAGTTTATGAAATCGTAAGAGAATTGGGCGGGCGAGATTCGTTAAACGATCGTTCGATAAGAAATTATCATTTTCCATTCCTCCTGTTCGACCTTGCCTTCTTCTCATCCCTTTCGTCTCTTCGCCGCTGAAACGCTTCATTTTAACTCCGCTTTACGGGCGATGAAAAAGAAGAAAAGGGACGTTACGTGTACCGAACGAAGCGCGCGGTGGAGTACCGAACTGCCTGGCTGGGGATACGGTGGATGCATGGAAAGAGGAAGGCGAACGACTACAACTGTAGCTAAACGTGCACGAGATGTTGTCGGTCGAGGGAGTGCAGCGCGCGATCTTCTCTCTCGAGTGTTATCGATAATCGACGCGGGGTCGAGCTTCCCGTGATAATTAAAATTTCGATCCCGCTCGCTCACTTTTACGCTGCTTTCCTCTTGCCCCGCTTTCCTTCCTCTTCCGTCCCACCACGATCGGCCCCAGGCTTGGGGATCGTTCTAGCGAGAGGTAATTAAGTTAATTGGTTTTCGATTTCCGCGGTTCATGCGTCGTTAACGCCGCAGGTGCCGTGGGCGTGAAAATTCATGCATGGGCTAAGGATACAAGGGAGAAGAGGTAAACGAAAGTCGTAAGATCGCAGTTGACTTTCGTAGAGAATTGGGAGACAATGGCGCGACGCGAGATGGGAATCGTTTAACTCGATTACACGGAAGATGCCAATGTAGCGGTCGCTTCAAGCGGATCGGTCGATTCTATCGGTGGACGAGCGGTTGGCGAAGTAATAGTATTATTCCTAGCTTTTTCTGATCATTGACCGCGTCGGTGCGAGGAGGGCATAATTGCGAATCGAGAAAATGAATTTTTTTCGAGGAACATCGTGAAAAAAACAACCCGACCACTCACAAAAAACAGGTGGTATTGTTAAATCACGTTAACAATTGAAAATTATTTCCCCTGGATAATCACTTTACCGATGCCCCAATTCTGCGAAATCTCATTCAGCATCGAGAATTTTGAAGCTTTTTCCACTTACAAAAGTAACAAAGTTTTTCGTTGGCGGGAAAGAATTATGAGTACGACATTTTTAACCTGTAAACGTGTAATTAATGCAACTGTCGAAACTCTCTATTAATGCAATTAAATTTCGAATCGAAAAATTATCGGCCAATGCGCGTAAAGCAACAGCGAGTCCGCTGCAATGAGTACATTTTACAAAAATGCTATCCGTTCTGGAAATCTTAGTAATGCGCGCCTGCAAAACCGGAGGATGGTCAAACGGGTTTCAATTGTAAAATTCACCCTACGAGTATCACTTGCTGTTTCTCCCAATCTGCTTTTATCCGTCAACATCCCCTCCTCTCCCCTCGCCACCTCGCCGTCATTAATTTAATTTCACGCTCCCTACGATGTTACGTTCCAGTGCCGCGTGCGCGCATTATAATGAATATTTGCGCGACGGTATCAATTCACGCGGAAATTCGACCAAGGGAGAATTTTAAGGGATATTTAATTTCAATCGGCACGATGGACAGAAGGTCCTAGTTACGTCACAAAGCGCGCACGTTCGTTGTTCAGCAGGACGCCTTTGACAGAATGTGATATTAGTCGACAGAGAAATAGTACAGGGAAATAGTGTGTACTACACGCACTTCAAATTTCACTCCTTTCATCCTCTCTTTCACGCGCTCTCTCCCTCACTCCTTTTATTCTGTTTCTCTACCTGCCTCGTTTGCTTCTCGACTCCCAAGGGCGAGTCCAATTTTTTTCCAATCTCCGCGCACGTGTCTCTAATCTCCACCCTCCTTTCGTTTCCCACTGGCTTCCAAACGCTGCCCTCGTGTCCTCGTAACTACGTGCAAACGGGACGCTCCCATAAATAAAACCTCCGAGCAGTCAAAAGGCACGAAACCTTCTCTCTACGACGTCACGTAAGAAGAAAGGAGAAGTGTGAGTTGGAAGAGAGAGAGAGAGGGGAGTGAAGCACGATTCTTCCTTACGGTCGTACGTGCCGAAGGATTAGGGCTCGTGAGATGGAGGGCTTGAATGTAGGTAGCGAAGAAAAGATAAAGGGTGAACGACAGGAGCCACAGTTCTCTTCTACCCTTTCACCGAGTTTTACGCCCATCAAAGGGAGAACTTTTTACGCGACTCGTTTCACGCGCAATACCATCGCTTTCCCGTCTCTTCGAAAACAATGGTCTCCTAAGGTCCCTTATAAACGATGATGAGATATCGGCGCGAGACGCGACAAGGGTGAAAGCTGGCGATATTGGCATCGGTAGTGTTCAATAAATATTTTCATCGCTACCCCGTTCGAGATCTCATAACTCCGGCTATTCGCCGATGTTCCTTTACGGGTATAAATATTGCAGACACGGCGAGATACTAAAGACACGTGCGAAATTTAAATAATTCGTAAGACAAAAGCTCTGAAATTTTAAACAAATATTTCAATGGAGTGCTCGACGAGTGTTACGCAAAATGTACGCATTAATTGTCTCTTAGGGTATACGCGTTAACTTTTTCCTTTGAAAACGAACAATATTTTAACAATGATAGTATTTACTGCGCGCCGATCAGTGTCGTGCTCTGGTTCTTCGCACGGGCCACAACTGCACGGTCACCTTTTGATAAACGCGAATCACGCTAAAGGGCAGTCATCTCGCTCGTTGGAGCGCAATAATTTTCAAAACTGTCGCGTAATGCGCAACACAAAAGTTTGAGAAGAACTGCGATTGGCCAAGGTGCTTTCACGAAATTCCACGATAAATAAGTATCTAGGAAAAGTACACGAAAATCGAAGGGAGAAGGGCATCTGTGAAAACTTAGAGATAGAGAGGAGAGCAATTCCGTGAAACAGGACGAACGTGTTTCACAGGGTGTTACCTGACACTTACAGTTGTCTAACGCAATCTCTTCATTTACCCTTCGTGCAACATCGTTCATTCTCATCCACTCTCGCTCATCGTACTGTTCATTGCTCTTCCAGCCCTCTCACCTGAACGAAACACGAGGTGTCGGAGGGGACTGGTGGATGGTGTTGGAAAATCCAAGCGGTGAAATTCAAGCGTCTGCAAATAATGCGACCGCGTTACAGCTGGACTACGGACACCGCCCAGCTCGCTCACCTCGATACCTCCGTTTACCCGTTCCTCCAGGTTTGCTGGTCGGGGTGCTTACCGAAGTGCCGCGCGCGAGCGCCAACGTGGAAAATCCGTTTTGGAAAATCAAGCACGTTCGTGGCAACCGACAATCAGAGGGACGCCCAGCCTCGTGGTATACGAGGGCGGAATCGAAGCGGGAAAAGGGGAGAAGCCAGCGGAGTACATCGGTACGTGAGAACGGATTAGATATTTCGGGAGAAGGATAGAGCGAAGGCAAATTAAGGGCAAAACGCGTGGTAGGATAGTGAGACTCTGCACAGGCAGATGCAAGCAAGCGCGTGTAGCCACGCATCGAGGCGCATAAGTAAGTTGAGATGCGTGAGACTCGATTAACGTAAGAAAATGGGTAGATAGAGAGATGAGCTAAGGTGGGAAGATGATACCCAAACTTGGATTGGTAATATCGCCCTGGCACTCGACTATTGATTTAACACGTTCGTCGCCCAATCACCTTGAATTTTGGTGACTGTTTAGTTAACTATCTAAAGCGTTAATTATACTTCCAAATACCTATTTTGATCATTTAAAAACAGGCATTGAACCCGTCACCCACATATGGATGACGTGGCGACGAACGTGTTAAGAAAGCTCTTGTTGCATTTCAAATTTTGTATTTAATACCAATCAAGGATTACAACCGAACCGGCATTTCTAACTTCAAGCGCCAATTTCTGTACAACTGAGCGATATCTTAACATCAGTCGAACTGTGACAAGAAACGTAAGAAAGAACGAATTTATTCTGCTTGAAAGCGAATCGCTTTAAAGAGAAATTCTACGCGACGATACATCCGCAACAAAGGTGTCAAGACTAGACGAGATAACAACGGGCTATGAAGAATGAAGAAGCGGGTAAATGAGAACGGCGAAGTATATCGGAACAGAGTGAAATGTGCGACACGCTCTTGCACCCTTAAGAAGCTTCGTCGATGAATCCCTTTCTCGATGCTCGAGTGTGGGTCCGCCGCGTGCCTATCCCCTTGGGCGAAAAACGAGGGAACTCTGACCTCGCTAACGAAATAACTTCCCGTCCCGATCATTTATTTATCCCAGACGATCTGTCGGGGAAAGGTGGGTGGGGAGTGGGAATAACTGCATCGACGACTCCCTTCAAGCCTCCCTGGAGATTTCGAATTCCCGAACTCGCCGTAGAGGGTGAGGGAGCGAGAGTGACGAGGGTGTGGTGGCGGTGCGGGCGCGAACAGGGTGGAAGTGTGGGATGCGAGGAAGAGGGTTGATTCCCAAGGGGCCGCAAAGGGCGAACGGTGGAAACGGCGGTGAGGAGACAAGAGACGAGAGGAGGATGAGGAGAGGGCGAAGGGATTACGCGGAGAGTCTGACTAAAAGGGGTGGTTAGGAGAAAACTCGGTACACGGCGGTGGAGCGGCCGCCGCTGCCGTCACGGATCGTGAATTTACGACGCTAAATTGTCCTCCCGCGAATACGCTCGAATTGGGCGATTCCTCTTGCGCGCGCGCACGAACTTGCGCGAATGAGGAGAGCAAGCTCGTTAATTATCCGACGCGGTTTCACTTGTAATAGCACATGACGTTTAATAAACGGGCGTAGCGGCTAGGTCAATTAGCGCGAGTCAACCGCTATTCTACCCCCTCCGCCTTTCTCTTTCTTGGCCCCTCGCTTCGAGCTTTCGGGCTTTGACGATTCTATTGGAAAGAGAAAGAGGGAATGTTGCGGACTGCGAAATTCCACGAGTATTTTGCTACGTGGACGCCGCGGTATCCTTTTTCCGTTTATTCGTCCTGCATTTCATTTAAAGAATAAAGTAATCGTACGATATGGGTATATTAATTGCGCCGTTGAATGAAGTAGGTAACGTGACGGTAGGTATAATAGCGTTTGTGCTTACGATGCTTACTCACCAGGGTGGACAGGGCAGTTTATACGCTAATACTTAAAAGCGTGTTCGAATAGCTCCATTCCTTGTCCTCTTTTCCTCGTCCTAGTTTTCCACTGTCGCATCGCGACGTACTCGTTCGATAGAAATACATCTTATTTAGTAACTCCGTTGTTATGCTCCTCCCGGCAAGGAGGAGAGGAACGAATATGCTTTTTTGCTTCCATCCGTTAAATATTCATTCGCAGCCTCCTCTCGTTGAGACTCTTGCCACGGAATTCTCCGTCTACCCTCTCTTCGTTCCCCGACCGTCTTATCCCGTATAGTCTACCTACTCTCCATGTTTTTGCTGGGTCCCAGTAATTTCTCTAACTGTCTCCTCCTTCTCCTCCTCCGCCTGCAATTCCTATCTACCTCCCACTTTTCCACTCTCCATCTTTATTCACCACAGTTCCCGTCTTCTCCGGTCTTCTATTCCATTGCGACTTACCCTGTCCTGGAGGGAGTAGACGATCAATGGTTATCGCCCCCGAAACTTTTCGTAGCTGAGTTGACACCATTTAGCCGACACCGCAGCGGAATAATCAGGATAACGTCTGAATAATTCAGGACGTATCGATTATGCGGAGGAAAAGGGATGGAAGCGAAGGGAGGAGGGTGGTGGATTAAGTTGCCTCCATTCGATCGTTTTTCTTGACGTTTCACCAATATACCGTCACACTTCTCTGCCCCGTTCCGCGAGACGGTGAATATACTCGCCAGGGAATGCCAACAATTGCGGTCCTCTGATACGAAAAAATGTCCTCCTGATTCCGTAAAGAACGAAAGCACATGGTTTCGATGAGCAGAGAAAAAACCCGAGAAATCCTAGAGATGATTCGTATGTTTCTAAGATCTCGAAATTTCAAGACGATTCTTATCGCGAAAGAACAGGTACATGAAAGCGTTCTCGTTTCTGCTCTATCGTAAGATCGCTTTTACCCGAAGAAAATCAATAGAATCCGTAAGAGATTCTCTCGGATTCGTCATTCGTTAAGCCTGACGCGACTGACTCCGTGGCGGTCAATGGCTGGTGAACATCCAACCCTCCTCCTGCGAGGGGCAGCACCCCACAGTAATAAAGCCCACGCGAGAATCGGTCGAGGCGGGCAATAAAAGTGAACGACGTATTCGGCAGAAGTGGAATAATGCTCGAGTCTGATCCATCCTTTTGCGAAACGGAGGACGAGAGGGAGAAGAGAGGGTCAACGCGGAGAGAGGGAGAAGCGCAGGGTAATGAATCCAATGGATTAGCCCAGGCGTGCTCGTTGTAAATCGACGGGGTGGTTTGGTTGTACAACGAAGGGAGCTCGAACCCTTCCTAGATTTCACGAGCCACGATGGACATTGCCTGATTCGAGTTAAAGGGTGAAAATGATTTCATCACGAGGATCGCGGGGGCTATTTTCAAGAAGTAAAATGAAATTTATTAGGGTGAAGGATTTATTTGGTTCTAGAGCTAGTCGAGCATAGATAATGCACGAGAAAATGGGTAGAAGAGCAAAACGGATTACTACCCTAAAAAAATCGTATCGAATAAGCAGATCAATGTATAATTTCGATTAAATTGATAAAAATAATTTACCCGTTATTTCCAGTCAAAAACTGTGACAACTCAAATTATATCCTTCCATGACGTGTTAAAAGTTCCTGTTTTCAATATCGGTGGTTCAATTTAATCACAATGCCAATGCCGACATGAAAGATGTTAATAGTGCACGATTAATCGTCCTCTCTTCGTCTTGGGCCGATCGATCCTGTTAAGCCTGGCGTGCCCATACTGACGTAGTCGACAGAAATTTAATACCTTTGAATATATTCACTAGTGCTAAGTATTTTGGACAGGTCGACAACCTTGGTGACCGAAAATGTTCAATATTACTAGGTCAGCGCTAAGTTAATGAATCCCAATTTCTCTATTTCAGTTCTCTGCATCTTTCTTTCAATAAATGCAAATTGAATTTTAACCCTTTCGCTACGGGCGACTCCTCCGCCACGGCGCTCCCGCTGTACGCCCGTAGTATCTGAGTGGCATCTTATGCAGGGCGACTATAGTCGCCCGTAGTACGTCGGTGGCATTCTATGCAGGGCGACTATAGTCGCCCGTAGTAGCGAAAGGGTTAATGTTATCCATTTCAGGAGAACGATGCACTTTGTGCGCTGATAGAAACCGACATTTAGCTCCCGCCAATGATCGATCGGGTTCGCATCTCTCTCACTTTGTTGTTCTAATTATTTTCCACTCTGCCGGGGAAACTATCCAGTATCTGCCCATGTCTCTGATTATCTCACAACTCTCTCCATAGCTTAATATTACGCGTTTAATTGGCATGAAAGTACTATCATTAAAAAAAAACATCCGAACCAGATGCCTTCATTAAAAATTGCTTTTTACTTTTAAGTTTATTTTTTAACAAACCCGTGCCATTCGAAATTCATGAAATAGGAAGTTCCCATCGAATGAAAAATTTGCCCTCCACCGTGAAATGTAAATCGCCAAAGTTCTAGTAGAATGCTTCTATCTAGAATCCTATACAGAATTCCCTTAGCACTGGTACAAAAAGCATTTCTTTCTTAGTTTCATCGAATTCGTCAACGATTGAGCAACCCGTCTGGTCAAAGAAATTTCCTCGGGACATTTCGATTTGGCGGATTCGAATAATTTCACGAACCACAGCTGCGAGGAATAAAATTCCTCGTACGACTGCGTCGGTGGTCGTAGACGTTCCTGTTTCGTGCATGGAGGAAATGCTCGCTTGTGGAACACATTGGTGAAAGATACGGTGGAAAAGCGAACGAACGCACATATGCGTAAAATCGAGGAATAAGAAAGCCTTCTTTCTGTAAAGTCCGCGAATATCTTCCCCCCAGACCAGTCTTTTATTTCACCCTCTTCCTGCCCGTGACATTTAGAAATTGCGCGCTAAGGAAGAAAAAAAGGGAAGAAGCGGCTGAATGAAGAAATGCGCGAAGACCGTCGTTCACTTCGCTACTTCAGGATTATCCGGTACAATTGCCAAGGCGTAAATCTCCACGAGCGCAAGAATAGCAGAGACAAACTTCCTAGCGTAAGTAGAAATTCATTTCTTTACAAAGGCAACCACGGATATCGTCAGAGAATATTTTCGGTAATTCGCTTCACAAATAGAAGATAGAAGTAAATCATCGACGGTGCATCGCAAACTCCGGTTTCCATCTAGAATTTGAACTGGGCACTTCATTTAGACGATGAATGCAGTTTGGCGAGTTGGTACGTGAATCGCATGTAACTTACAATGACTTGCACCTTATGTCAAATATTGACTCCTCGTCTGCCCTGAATTTCCACTTAGGAACCGATCTATCCATTCCTTCCATTCGCTCCTCGGGCTTTGGGTTTTCAAGGCACGTCGAATGTTACATCGTTCTGGTCCATGTTCCGCCCCAAGCAATCCTACTGATTACAGCTGACAAGAGTATCGGTAGCCCGTGTAAAAATTTTTAGACAGAAAACGGATATCCGCGCAAAAGAAAGGATCAAAGAAACAAATTTAATCAAATTCGTTCGTTGTCTCCTGTAGAAGCATCATCTCCTTTCGTGTGTTTTAACCTCCGGTGAAGGCAGAAACAACAAATTCTTTACGCTCGCTGTCCTCTTGTCAGCGTAAAAATATAGAATGGAGAGTTTCCTCGTGACGAGAATATATAGTTGAACGAATGGAACGGGAGATCATAACCGTTATAAATTGCTATCCAAGCGATAGCGATAGCACCTTATCTCGATCCCGTAGAGATCTCGTAAGACCGTAAATTTCGTGATAATCGCTGATACTCCTCATCGAAATTGGCTGCGCGCATTGCAAGTGGAAGTAAGGTATAGTACGTAATCAGATTCGAGGGAGTGGGGCATATTGTCGGGAGAAATGAACACCGACGACGGCCAGGCATGCGCTCCTATCGGTCTCGCGCGCATCCGGAGCTGGCTTGAACTGCAAGTGTGCACGCAATTTTCCATCTCGTCTTCCTTCTCCTTGTTCGAGACTTGACATTCTTCGCGCTCAACTTACACATTCTTTTGCAATCTGCATTCGGAGTCGCTGTGAAAGTCAAGCACTCCCTAAACACCATCGGCTGTAACGTTATTTGAAATTAAAAGAAAAATATTCGCCGTATAACGTGAATTTCGTTTACCGCGGTTTTCTCTACAACAGCAGGGTGTAAGAGTTGCAAGGATGTGCACTCTCACGCTGTAAACATGCGGGATATAGGATGGTTACCGGTGCACATTTACATTTTTACTTTTACGCGTAAGTACACGATGTTTATCGGTCTGCATAGGTAGTGGCATAAGGTGAAGTAGACGGTCACACGAGATCGTTGCAGGGAGCACAACTGTTTCGTTCACTCGGAGTAAAATATAAAATGCCAGAATATTTTTGTGTAACCACCTGTAACGTTTGTACCTCGCACCCCTCCTACAATAACGTCTACCGTGTTTAGAAGCCCAAAGTTGGGTTTATGAAAAAGAAATCGCTAGGACCTATCACGTGAGTAGGTCACCTGCCTTTGGTGATTGCTGTACTCGGTTGTCGCCACGCGGTTCGACGAACCTCGTCGTCGCGGCGTCCAGATTCACCGCGCGGATTACGATGGGAAGAGAGGGGGTGGATTAAGCTTACGATAAGCGGCTTAGGCTCCCGTTCCGCTTTATCCCTTCCCGGGCGTCGCACTCGAAACGAATACAATATTCTAAGTAATATCGGCCGCCGATTTCGCGCTCCCGTGAATCCGCGCGGAAGCACGCGGGATGGTTCCATGCAAACTCGTCGCACTCACCGCTCTATCCCTTCTAAGCTTCTCGTGACTATATTACTGTGACGAGGCTAGATTAAGACGTTCATCGCACTTTCACGTTTCCTTTTCCTTGACGAGTAAGTCTCGTATTCTTCGAATTGAGCCTATCATTATCGTAGACATACCATTCCGACCATGCCATTCTTACTACCCCATTCGGGTAGTAAACATTTATTCAATTAAAGCTTCCGGCCTAATTTAATTTTCCGGAGTCCTCGTCCTACCTCGACAATAATATAAGTACACTGAAAAAATTGTATTCTTAAAATACAAACTTAATAATTCATCTTAATAGATATTCTTAATAGATAAGAATATTTTCTTATCGATATGAAGGTTTTTGGAATATATTCTTAATAATCCATCTGAACGTCGCCCCACAATGCGTGTCAGCATTCGGTTAAGTTAGGTTATACATCGCGTGCGGCACATGTCGATGCCTGTATCTTGTTCCTCTTGCAATTCTACGTAATTTTGAATACTATATTATTTTGTGTGCTGTGTTGTGCAAAAAGTATGGATAAGGAAATGAAGTGGCTAGAAGAAGAGGATTTGGGCGATTTAACGGAGATATTTACAAATAATATAAATACATATGAATTGTAACCTTCTCTCGTGACTATACAATTTCTCAACCAATTCCCATTTCAAGATACGGATAATGTAATTTTCGACAATATAAAGAGTGAAGCATTTCATTAACCCCTTAACCTACAACTACGGGCATAGCCCGTGTACGATGATCGGGCTAAACGTAAATATTACCGGCATAGCCCGTGTACGATGATCGAGCCAAACCTAAATATTACGGGCATAGCCCGTAGTACGATGATCGATTAGCGTATTATACAAGTCGTGCGAATGGCTCGAAGGCTGCGCGAACTTGTTTACGTTTCCGGCCCAAAATTCTCGAACGTAAATCGTAGGTTAAGGGGTTAAGAGTTTTGTTTCCAATAATTTGAAAATATTCTAAACTTAAGTGGTAAATTCTCAAGATAAGAATACAATTTTTTCAGTGTACTTATTCTTCATGTCCCTTCAGATCGACGAACGCACGACGCACGCGAAGCGCTCGCGACCTACCGGGCTCGAGGCAAGAAACGTCAACTTCCCAATTAAGTTCTCAATTGGCCGTCCTCCTACCGTTCTTACTCTTCTCCCTTCTCTGGTCCAACGAGTTCGGCGCACGCGCACTGCCACGACGCAGGCAAGCAAACGCACGACCCGGCAATTGTGGCACACCCGGTTTTTGTTCCATCCCGAGACCCGCACTGGAGAACAGGAATGGGCAATACTGTAAAAGCAAACACCCGAGCCCGGACAGTTTCTACATTTCTTCCACCGGTTCTGTCCTACAGTTCCTCTTCGCTCCCTCTCGCTTCCTTCGCGTATCCTGCTACTCCTTCTACGCCTCTCGTTTCTCTCCAGCGTCACGGTTATCACCACGAACCTCCGTTGCCCCGCATCGTGCCGGTTGCACGGAACAATAATGCCCGCCGACATAAAAGAGCCTTTTAATCGTAACCCGCAGCTGACTTTTCTCTCTGCCGCGTGCGCTAGCTCGTTCTACCCACTCCGTGGGTCTCTCCGTCCTCCCGGTTCTCTATATTTCCTCGTTCTCCCTATATTTCCCCGCCTCACCGTGTATTGCGCACGACGAAAGGAACCGACGAACTCCAAGAGCAGGGCACGCCAGCGGAGAAAGGCAAAGGCGCCGACACGTGAGCCAACCGAGACGAGGGCAGAGCTCCGTGTGGATAAAGAGAGACGAATGCCCGAACGGATATCAGCGATGGTGTAGAGAGAGAACGTGGGAGAAGGATCCTGACTCGTGGAGAAAGCACGTGAGCGAGGTAACGCGGACGGTAGATTCAGAAATCAGGCGGTAGGACGTGCCAGGAGTTACCGGAAGTTTCGGGGAAACAATGATATACGGTTATACCGAAGGTAGTCGTGGTGGTACGCGAGGTCCAATGGTACTTAGAACGGGCGCGTATGGCTCCACGGGGTTACGGGTAGCCCACTCGAGAGAGAGACCGGTGTCTGTGCGCTTCTCTCTGCCGGTGTGCGCACGTGAACTCGCGCTCGCCGGGACACGCGATTCATCCCACCCGCAATAATACCGGTACTCTTGCACGCCTATGCATACATATAGAATGGTAGTTTGCGTAATCGTTACAAATACGCGAGCAGGGCTGGATGGTGGCCTCGGAAAGGGAAGGTAAGGGATACTCACCGACCATTTTACTCCAACAACTACCCTTTTACTCCTCTCCCCATATCGTATACTCCAGGTTTCAGTTTTAGAAGCGGCGCTAATTGTAAGTTTCGAGATTGTAATTGAAATTTCTCAAAGCGATCCGTGGCCGCGAGTGTCGGCCTCCCTGGCTGTACGCGTTGAATGTGAGGCTCCTTTCCTTTCTCTGTACTTCATTGGTTCCTTCGTTCGTCTCTCGCAATCGTACCTACGCGAGGAAACCGCGCGTGCTCGCTCGCTACTGATGCTAGTCGTTAACGCCTAGTCGAAAATTGTGCCTCCGGGCCATGCGCAAAGATAATGCCGGGCGCGGAATTAATTTCACTTACGAAATAATTAATGGCGGCGCGTTCCGTGTCGCGCTCGTTAAAATTGGTAATCCACTGCGGAAACCACCGGCATTTGTCTGAATCCGCGGCGAGCGTGACGATCCGACGCTCGAGAAGAAGCTGTCGCGAGAAGAAGAATCGAGGAATCGATTATATTTAGAGGTAGAGATGCGAAAAAGGGGAAGCGGAGAGACTTTGGACCGTACTCTCATCCGTACTTTAGCAGAGCTTGGACTTTAGATGGGCTCTATACGTATGCATGTTCATGTCTACACATGTCTATAAAACGTATCTAAAGTCCGAGCGTTGCTAACGTACAGGTGAGAGTACAGCCCTTTGACTTTCAGTGTATAGTCTCTTTTGAACTTTTTGCGAATTGCAAGTTAACCGTGTAACAAAAGTCGATACGTGAATTCTCTCATCCGACTTGATCGTGATCAATTTCGATCGGATCGATTAAACTCCGGGCGGACTTACCGCTCGCGGACAGAGGATGGGTTCTATCCACACAGATGAAAAAAAAAACGCTGGAATGGCGGACATTCTTTCGCGCAGCACCGATGTCCTTTGTTCCTCCGTTTTTTGTTTCCCGAGAAACCCGTCGGAGAATTTTAGAAAGAAGCTAAAAGGAGTTCCGATCGCGTCTTTGGGTAAGCGGCGATGAGTATGCGCTATGGAATGCAAGGAACTTCAACTCCGGAAACGTGACCCGACGCGAGTGGAACGAAGGAGAACCGGCAAGAGATACGTCACTGCTTCCGAGACGTACAGGACCGTGAGAATTGCAGGGGCGATGCCGCGCGGAGAATTCGAAATTGCGAGGAGGTTTATGACAATTTCTTGCCCCAATGTCACCCCGGCATTATTACCCGTATCCTCGTCGCGAGGACTGAAATTCAATATCGAGAAATAAAATCACATTTATTTATCGCTTTTGGCGCTGCTGCGCGGTAACGTAACAAATCATTTAATTTCGAGAAATTGAATTCCCTCGTACCACCTTATTTCTGGGGTAGGATTACGGGTGTAACGACGATCCTTAAATACTCGCTCGTCACTTGTCGCTTGATTATCATTTCTTAATGACATTTGAGCTGTTCCGCGCTTCGCGCGCCCTGTTATTAGAATTCGTCGACTACTCGACTAATACAGTTCGCGTTAAGCGGGGAGTGGAACAAATGAAGGCAGAGAGGGTAGAGGGAACCGGTGGTGAAAGCGCTTTTAGTAAATTGCATTTTAAAAAATGTCACAAAAATTTACCCCGCCCCGAATGAGGATACTTTCATCAACTGAATTAAAGAGTGTAGGTCCGCTTTACGCGCGACGAGTATAAGAATGACAAAGAAGTGGAGTCGTCCCCCGTGTTGCATTGAGGAAAACACGCGGATTTGTTCGACCGAGTAGCGTGCAATTTTATTTGCTGGCTCATTACAGCCATTTTTAATGGCCGGAGATTTTGACGAGCCCGCTTCGCTCGCACATCCAATCCCCTAAATTGAAGAATAGAGTTCGGCCACGCGGGGCACGAGTCTTTGTCGTCGACAAAAATCCAAGCGTCATCTACAAAAATTAATTTTTCCCCGCCCCGCTTGCGAAATTCACGAACGACGAGAACTGTACGAAAATGCGAATGCCGAGGTTCATCGAACTGTGGCTAGTCCTGATATTCCGAGAAGAATGAATTATTGCGAATTATGTACAAGATCATCTGCATTGTCAAAGAAGAAGAAAAGCGAGCGATTTAATTTTCCCGATTAGGAAAAATTATACGTCGCCTACATTCGAACACAAGGGGCCCGGTTCGGAGTTCGACGTCGTTAAACAATAACCGTGGAGTCTCGTGGTTGTACCGTGGAACTTTACATTGGTTGGTCCATTACATTTGTAATGGTCAGTATGGGCTGCGAAATATCGTTGTTGAAGTTGGTACTGCGTCTCGTCAATTTGTAATGCTCGCGCGAGGATAGCCGCGCGGTGAAAAACATATACGTTTTGCAACTCCACTTTGTCTTCGTAATTGAAATCAGACCTAAACGACGGCCGTCTGCACGGAGCCCTCAAAATTCCCAGGGGTCGCGCGCACAGTTGAAATTAGACCGAGTGGGAACAATTTTCAACACGAACGAGTTTCACACAACTTTTTCAACTTCGGTTTCATCATACTTCCCCGGGAATGGTTCCTGGCTTAATTAAAAAAAAAAGAACTCCAAAGGTTGGATCCTACTAATTTGCATCCCGCTAATGAACCGTCGTCGTCGATCCCACCTAATCTCCTTAGTGACGTCGAAACGTAAAGTAGAATTTCGCGTGACGTGGACTTTACATCGGCGCACTTCATTACCACCCCTCGTGCAATGCACCGCCCTTTACTCTCGTTCTCTTCCTTCCTCTCGAGGCGCGACAAAGCGTCGCCACTAAACTTTCCATTGCCGTCCCATTACTTCGCATTAACCACGCGACTCGAAAAAATGACCGCACAGTTTTTCAAGCGCGTACATTTAATTTAATTGCAGATATTAGTAGCGATTGAAAGTGTGCGTAAACGGCGACGCTGACGTCGCACCGCGGTGAAGTTAAATGAAGCGAGGTTCGAACGGTAGAAGAGAAAGACGCAAGAAAGTAGAATGGGACACACCGTGGAGATTCCGAACCTGAACCTAACGTTTCGACTACGAGTGATTTTACCGTAGTTTCCGGTCATAGTTTCGCGATAGTTCGAGGCGATTGTGGGCGAAAAGGGACGACGGAAGGGGAAGAGCAGAAGGTGGCCACTGCGCGGAAACCACGAAACACCGTTGGAAACTTTCCGCCTCTCTGTCCGTGTTTCTTGAGAGGACCGCCTTCGTCCGCAGTGGAATACGGATCGACAGACCGCGACGAGACAAACGTCCCCCGTCTGTATCGATCGGACGAGATCGGTTACGGACAAAAGGCTACGCGGGACAGTCTCGTGAAATCATCGCTAACGTCGACGAAGAGAAAAGCATACGAGCGAAGAAGGTAAATAAAAGAAGACAAACGAGGAGGGCTTGCGAGTTTCATGAATTAAAGAAACCGCCATTCGAGAGCTTCTCGTACCTTTTCAATTCGGCCGACCCCGATGTCCCTCTCGCTGAACTTCTTATTCGACTAAATCATTAACCGAATCTCTAGAAGTTCGACAAACTGGTAGAATCGTTAAGTGCGTTGCTTCTCGCGTTGAGGTAAAGCTGCACGTAGGGAACAAGGGAGCGTACTTACATGCCTGTATACGGGGTGTTTAGGATGACGTAAAACCGGGTGAATCGATGACCCGAGTATGAGACAGATTCCGGGGCATGGACGAGGAGGGAGAGGACGCGTAAGAGGTTTGACACTTCAAACACGAAGCGTGGATGAAAGTAAAAAGAAATAATTAAAAGAGTAGGCGCCGTGACTGTGAAAAAAAGCAGATCGAATCAAATGAATATGCCTAATAATATCGAACGCGCGTTCAGTCGGCGCGGATCGAAAAAAATATTGGCGAATGTAAATTATAATACTTTCTACCTATTCTAGGTGGTATGTGGATATGACAGATATTTTGTCGTCCAAGCGATGAAAGATAAAGGTGAATAGCAAAGATTTTTTACAAAGTCCACGATAGAAGTTTTGTCATAATTTTGCCTTCTCGCGTGAATACATTGCACGATGACATTATTATTCCGCAATTTAATCTAACCCTATATTTTTGCTAGAAAAGTCCTATACAATATACGTATACTGTTTATTCTCTGCCAATCATTAGATCGATCGATAATAGGTTTTGCTATCTACTCTGCGATTAGAAGAATTGTTCTCTAAGCAAGTCTCTTGGTACGAAAGGACGAACGATCTTACGAATGTTGCACGCACAGTTTTGCGAGAGAGTGCGATATCACGTGCGTTGAACGACACTCGGTGCATTTTGAAAACACCCCCTTCCTCCTTTACCTACGCCACCAGCCACCAGCCGCCAGTTCTTCCCATGACGCTGGGGCGGTACGTAGAAACGCAATGCAGTACTGAAACTGAATTTTCAGAAAGCAGTTTCTCCCACCGGCATTGAAAGTCGCGACGATGCGAAACGAAATGTTCTCTTCCTGACGATAACTCATCGAAAAGTGATCGTTTGTTAGGACAATGTTGTTTGGACATTTCTCGACTGCAGAGAATGTGACAACGGCATTTAATCGTATTCAACTTTGACCGTTTCTATGGGCTTGCTCGACGGTATCACTCTTTTCGCTACGAACGTAAAGTGCATTTATTGAAAAAGGAATGTGTCTGCTTATGTCTACATTATTCACGAATAAATTTCGTTTACTCGTGTCCCGCTGAAATTTCGTTCCAACCAATCGATCCTATGCTCTTATTTTTAATCTTTATTTGACTGTCTCGCAAATATCCAGCGCCGAGTTCTCATGTACCGCCGCGTCTCGTCTCATTTCTATCCGTATCACTGATTATTATGGATGTGCCTCGAAAAGGTCGACCAAGTAACATGGTTTTACATGTTTCCATCGTAATGTGCTTTTACCCTCCCCATCCATCATTTTCTGCCTATCGACACGAGAGCGAGAGTGTTTCTCAGAGACAATTTCTCGAATGGAATTTTCGCCTGAAAGAAGAAAAGTTTGAGGAGTCAAAAACTAATCGACAATTCGGTAACCGAGCACCCGTGAATGCGTGCGAACTGCTCGACGGCTCCCCGAGCCATAAAATCTTCGTACAATGCAATTACTCGCAAGTCTCCTTCCGGGTCGAACGCACCTAAACGACGGGTTTTATAGACCCTTCGTTTCGCTACCCCATATGTGCCACTTAATGCGACCATTCCCTAGCGGATTTAATATTGGATTTAATGGACTCCATCGTCGTAATATTCCTGAATTGCTCGATGAAATACCTCGCTGTCCGTAAGAAAAACTATTAGAAACGCGAAGGTAGATGTCCAATGACGCGATCGTAACTTGATGCGTCCTTTGTTTCGCGCGTGCTCACCCCCCCCCCAGCTCGTTCATTAGTACCTTACCGTTGAGTCGCGAGTCTGAGCCCACAACCGTGAACAATGAGATTTAATGTGAAAAACTGTTCGAAGCGTCGAAACGAGTTAACGCGGCCACGTTGCATACCCTGGAGTCGCTTGTATGCCATCGCTTGGAATGCGCGACCAATGTCTGAGGCATTTCACCCGCAATACCTCTTTCCGTCTTTCCCTTTCCTCCTCTCCCGCACCATCACCCCCGATTCTCCTCCACGCTCGCGAGACACTCGCATAACTGCAAATACGATGTGACAATCGGGGCGATAAAACGGCTCGTGAAATATTCGCGCGGCTCGAAGCGGATTTGCAGGGAGGCACGAGGACAAAAGCGGGAAGAGGGAGGGTGGAAGAAGGTGGAGGACTCGGAAAACGAGAGGGACGTTTCTAGACCGACCGGTGGGAAACCCCGGTCGACTGTTACGAGCACGCTTGCAAGCTTGCTAGAAATGAGCGCGACGAACGAGAGCGAGCAAACGCTGGGGGTAGGAAAAGGAGAGGGAAAGGAGGAGGGCGACATAATTCGAGCGAATGTGGGCAGCTTCTCGCGTAGGCCTCGAGGTAAAGCCGCTAACGAAGTTAAACATCCGCGAGAAATGCTCCTTCCTTCAGCCGTCGGCACTTGCGGGTCTTGACTTTCATGCCAGCCTCATTAGGCCCTATCAGATGAAACACTTTCATTGCGGGACCCGCTACTGCTACTTCTGCCTCTGCTGGCGAGGGAATTGAGAACGGGGCGAAAAGGAGACGCGTCCGCATTGTTTCGCGGCAGTGCCAATTCGCTCTCAGTTAATCTCGGCGGAATTGCAGCTGCGGACCGATGACGGCACGCGGCGGTTGTATCGAGGAGGGCGACGAGGATGAGGCACCAAATCGAATGCGGCAGAGATGGCGGAAGTGCGCGGGGTAATTACGATAAGGTTCGTTATTGGGTGTGAGCCGCGAGTTGAAAAGGCTGCGATCATTGGTAAAAGAATTATTGGGGAAAGCATTGGCTTTCGTTTAATATTCCGTGTATCGTACTCCGGTGGTTTTGAAATTGCTGCGTTCTTTGCGGCATCGAAGTAACGCGTGCGCATGGTCTGACCTTTCGTAGTAGCGTTGAACAGAGGAATCGTAAATGATAGTAAATGCGTAATTCTGGGAGATTGTAAATTGAAAATGTTTAGTTACCATTGACGGATGACGATTAACTGTACAAGTGTAACTCGGCAGGCGTGCTTATATTAGAGCAAGGCCAGATACTTGTCCTGACCTCCGCAAGCTTCAAATCCAACCCATCGCAACGAGAAACGTTTTGAATTCGACAACGCGAAACCGTGGTTGCTATTCCATCATAGGTCAAAAAAGAGACGGAGTAACGGGAACGGGAAATTAGACGAGGATGGTAATTTCTGGAACGGTTGCTCGCCATTATGGTCATTAGACAGGCGTGTAACCGAACTGGTAACAATTATCCTTCGGTTGGTTTTAATTGACGAAGCCATTGCATTTCGGGGAGAAAAGCGAGACTTGATTCCATGGCTGCGTAATTTCACGATACGAGCGGCTAATTTCGTGCGACTGTTTAGAGTTGATTCGCGGGTAAATCGAAACGCGATACTTGTAGCTCTCGCAGGATGGATCGGGGCGTAATTTAGTCGCTACCCTCACCCTCGTTCTCTCTCTCTCTCTCTCTCTCTCTCTCTCTCTCTCTCTCTCTCTCTCTCTCGTTTACTCACTCCGTCTCTCCTTCTTCGCAGCAGTGAACGTCCGTGGCGACGAAATTAACGTGGAATTTGGTGAATTGTTGATTCGCGCCAATTTCCAACTCGTCTATTTTCGGGACGAGGATGCAAAAGAGCGTGAAGGAGAGATCACTCGACTTCTTTCTCTCATTCAAATCGCGGAATCCTAAAGAATGGCTCTCGCAACTATTTCTACGACATTTTCCAATCCACGTTAATACCATAGAGGAAATAATCTTTCACAGTTTCGAAAACGCAATGGGTGCGATTTTCCTGAATTCCGCTTGAAACGGAGAATTCTTCCAAGAATGTGAAACTAGTCCTTTCCGAAAGCTTCAGCGCCAAGAGAGACGCGAATTGCAAAACAGAAGCCAAAGGGAAGAGAGAGAATGAAGGCAGAAAGAAGAAAGGAGAGAGAAAGAGTAAACTTCGTTTGCTCCAGGCAGAGCGCTCTTGGTGTACCGGCGCCCTGTTATTTAAGCAGCGGGAGAGGGTGTGAGTGAGAGTGCAAGAAAGGAGGAGAAAGACACCGGACGAAGAAGAGAGAGAAGAGAAGAAAAGGGAGCAATGGCTTGTAACAAGGTTTAATAACGCGGACATACCGTATTCCTTTTGTGTTTCACCAGCTGGTCGTCGGCCAGTGGCCAGCGGCTCGGCGGATGTGCACCAGCCATCTCGTACTCCTCCATGAAACGTGCTCGTCGACATTTACCACGCGTCAGATGACGTATCTCCTCTACTTTTCTTCCTCCCCATATCTCGCTCCCTTCACCACCCGCGCACATTCGTCGTTACTCTTATATTTGGCGACTCGCGCACCTCCATGGATTAATGAATCGATAAGAAAATAAGGTAGAAATGATTCGAACCATTTTCAAACAAGCTTAACGCAGGACAACAACATCTGCTTTCTGACGAATCTTTAGTAATTATTCCATTCGCAAAAGATTATTCGATCGTCTATCCACTGAATTAAACCACTTACGAACGAAGACATATTCATTCTATTCATTCATTGCTACTTGTGCTAATAATATTCAGTGTTACAGATGATGCAAAGCGATTCAGAATATAATATTAATAATCGTTGGATCTTCAATCGTCGAGAATGGGAAATTACAAAGTTCATGGAACATGAATCTGATAATACATTCGCTGGCTTGAAAGACAGATATCACATTGTGCATGGATCGTAACTATTGTCGAATGCGATTATTTCGACGGTGTACTAGAAAATGATAGAGCTCATTTCAAATCCTTTACAAATGTTTACTAAACTGTTCGAGCACAGATTAAGCAAGGATAGCATCGTTCATTAGTAATCAACCAGCAACTGATGCCCGAAATATTCGCGACAGTCGGAAGACTTAACTTAATCAGCGCGGTATATTTTAGTAACAGTCGGCTTCATTCGATAAAACCAACTAACTGCGCGGATTAAGCTCCATCCCCGAAAACGATAATAATAACAGCTGCCGAATTTATCGCCATCGGCAAGGTTCAACTTCGAGCAAACGTTCCGTGACCTCGCAAATTATGAAACCATTGCGATAGAACATTACGCGAAGGAAACTGTACTAATGAAAAATAGAAATACGTTTTTAAAACCTCTCTCTTGTAAGTCAGCTCCGAAACCCGCGTCCACTTCTCACCCCTTAAAAAACGTAAATCAAGAGGAAGGAAGATTGGTAAAGTAACTCGACGTGGACGTACTTACGTGGATTAAAGAACAAAATCATCGTGAGTTCCTCATGTGTTTAGCAGGGCACCGCAGTGCCGTTTGATTAGGCTGCGCGTGTGAGTCTTTCAGACGTAGCCACGTGAGCGCGGGTGTACATACCGTTGCACGTTTCGCTGAACGAGCACTCGGAAGAGTTAGTTCCGAGGGAAAACTACGGACGGTGGGTACCGTGTTATTTCGCCAACTGTACACTTTGCTAGGTACTACCAAAGTCCATCATCGGGGAGGGACGGTGGTCTGATGGTCAATGGTGGTGGTTGGTGGACGATGGTGAAGGATAGTAGACCCGATGGCCGATACGACGCGCCCCACCACCCGCTGTCGATGGATTCGACGTCGATTGTAAGCGAAAGGGTAAGAGAATGAGGGAAGCGTGATGGTGGTCCTGGAATGGCAGTGGTTAGTGTACTGCCAGTGGTGGTAGGAATGATGGTAATGGTTCGGGACGATAGTTAGTCCGTAGCAAGCGGGCGGTGGACGGAAGAAGGACGGAGGAAGATAACAGTGGTGGGGTTTGACGGTAGTGCCAATGGTTGATGCGGTGTTGGTCGGTGCGTAGCGGTAGAATGAACCATCGGGATGAGGGAAGGGTGGCTGGCTGGTGGTGTGGGGCTCGCGTGCGATGCGGTGTAGGGTGAACCCGGCGTGGTGGCGCTGTGAGGTTGCGAGGTGGCGCGGGCGCGGAAGGTACGCGCTGCGGCAGAAATAGTTCTGATGCCGGTCATCGTACAAAAGATGACCGAATGACAGGGCATAGCTCGCTCGCCCCGAGCGCCGAGTTCGCAAATAATTACAGGCCAAGAGTGGCCACTCTGCCCTGGCCACGGTGGTGGTAGCTTTCTACTTCCTCTGTATTCTCCACCGGGAGAGAAAGACTGGAAAGAGGATTGGTTGACGGCCGGTGGGTGAGCAGTAGGTGGAGCGGTGCGGTACGAGAGAGACCAACAGAGTGAGAAAGAGATCGCTAGTGGGTGGGCGGCATCACAAAGTAACAAGGCAAAGGCGAGGGTGTGAACGAGAAAGAGGATGCCAGAGGAGATCGTATCGACGGGGTAGAATACACGCAAAATTGTAAACTACACAGGAAAGTACAAAAGCTCGGATACGCGCGCGCGAAAGAGAGAGAGAGAGAGAGAGAGAGAGAGAGAGGGAGGATGGTCAGCGGTTCGTTACCTAGCGGAATTTAAGAACAGTTTCGCGCGACCACGTTGGCAAAGGGGGTACCTTTGCTTTTTTCGTGTCTCCTCCACCCCCTCTCTCTGTGTCACGCGCGCGTACGCTTTTCCTCTGTTTTCCTCCATAAGAGCAACCACCGCGCCACCGCGTCTATACGGCAGCTTGAATTGCCACGAGGATAATACGAGCATTCGCTTCGTGCTCTCGAATAGCGAGTATGCGAGAAGGTGGGAGGGAGAAAGAGCACGCGGAAGAAGGGAGAAAGAAGAATGGCGTAGAGGGACGCGAAACGTTGGAAAAAAAGGACGGGGAGAATGCGGCGTGACCGAGAGGGTGGGCGTGAGAGAGCCGGAAGAGGAAAGAGGCCAAAAGTTGGAAAGAGAGAGGTGGAGAGCGGAAGGGACAAACAGGCCGGGAGAAGCTTCCGTGCTTTTCGTGCCGAGTTTCATCAGGACGCGCCCCTCTCAAAGGAACGCTCACTTTTCTATTCCTACTGCATTTAGCATAACGCCTGTACGCGAGGTTGTGCGAGCGCGTTACCACGTATACGTGTGACCCCACACTTGCGACTTGGTTCATTCCACCGCGTGAAACTTCAACCATCCCCTCGTCGACTCGACCACCCTCTACACAGCATTCCACAGGCGCGACTAATCCCCTCCCTCCTTCTTCCCCGTCACCCGCCTCACCTTTCACTCGAACGTAGATGTAATCCAGTCCGCCTATTCCTCCTCGTCCACCTTCCCCGTCCTCTGGCTCTTGCACAACCACCTCTTGTTCGTTTTTTCCCGACACCCCGCGTCCGACTGACCAGGGCTTGTCCCGTATTTTTGGCTGACACGCTCCGAAATAAGAACGAATAACCGTGGCTCCGGTGAGGGAAGGAATTTATGTGGAAGAGGAAGAGACGAGGTAGAGAGAACCGGAGATCAAAGCGACCTTTGCCCTTGGAAATGTTGTGTTCTCTCTTTAGAGAAAAGTTTCATCCGTTCTATTTACAATTTGTCGAGATGCGAGCAAAAGCGAAACGGTAGAGGTGTTGGCATTTCCAGGAAGGTTTTCTCTTCGAAGCTTGAGAATGATCACGCATAAAAAAATGTACGATTCTTATCCCTACCATCTCGCTGCGGAATTGTAGATTTATTAATGCGAAAAACCTTTCTCTTCGATGCTAAAGCTACCGAAGATTATTAACCGGGTCATTTGACCTGCCTTTGGTAGCTTCGGTGTTAAAGGCGAATCACCACAAAGTATAGAAATCGTTGCTCTGTAAACGTGGAGAGTGCATTTCTTATCTTTCCATTATTTCCCTCAAATTCAGTCGATTCAACGGAACGCTCTACTTTATTATGGAAAGCACGGAGATTACTGTAAACATTAGCGATCCCCGCTGCAGTTGTTCCGTCCAATGCACTAGGTGACCCACTTCGAGCTGGAGCTCGACATACACAGAGTTGTTTGTCGAATTCCACCCGGGATTCCCCGGAAAAAAATAGCCTACAGCGATTGCTGTTAATCGTCGTGATATCAGAAAGCGACATCTAGGGCGAATCTCGCTCGCCCACGGTTAACGAACTGGTCGACGAGTCACAATGTCGATTAGCAAACTCGCGGGGGAGAAGGTCGAGAGGTCTTACACGAGTCCATCAGAGGGATTCACCTACTTCCTCCTTTGTTAATTCGAAGTGGATAACAGTGGAGTTGCATTCCACATCGCGAATCTCGCGATTCCATGCCTCGATAACCTGCGAAAGTTGAATTCTCCAAGAAAGCGACGCACCTAGCAAACAATGAATGAAGCAATACGTTCCACATTGCAATAATTATTTTTATTCGCTCGCGCGGATTCTCCGTACTCGGATCTGCTTGCAACAAAACAGCCCCATGTCTATTTAACGTTGATATACGTTGGTTAAAAAAAAAATTATATTACAACGCTTTCATTTAAATTCTTCGTGAAAGGAATATTTAGAGATTACCTGCTAAATCGGCGATCGAACGAAGCTAAACTCAACGCAACCTCCTTAAACTTTTCTTCGCGAATCCGAGGCAAGTCGGATACGAATTGGAATGCATAACAACATGGTGGCACGCACAGCACGAGTTCCGATGGTTCGCGTGCCACCGTCGCCACCCCCGTTTCACGATTCCGCGCCAACGAATCCGTGATTTATTCGCGAATGGACTATCCACGAGCGATATATGCCCGGAGACCGCCACTTTCCGAATGCTAGTAAGACGATATTAATCAAAGCTGTGAAACGATGGCGAAGACGCGTGGGGAAACGTGGCATGCGCGCGGAGAACGCGTCGTACGCTGGATGTGTACTCGAACGGAAGAGGAAGGAGGCTTTCTGGGTCAACCCGCTTGGACGACCCGTAGGGCCAACTAGAAGGAAGGTATCCACGTTATCTCTTGCATCTTTTTGACAACAGTTTTTAACTGATAACGGAGGGCAAAAGGTAGGAAAGTAGATCCGGGCTACCCGCGCCAACGCGAGGGCCTAATGAAGGCAGTCGCGTTCTCCCCTCTCGCCCTTCTTTCCTGTCACCGCTTTTCTCTACCTCGCGGCATTCATCCTTCCCAGGGGTAGGTCGAGTTTCATCACGACTCTCAAAGGAACTTTCCAATTTCTGGCGCGCGCGTACTCGCGCTATAGCAAGGGAGACGCACCACGCGCACCGAAGCAACATGCACAGCCACGACACCCCCTTTCTCTCCGCTGTATGTCCGTGCAACGCCCTATTCCCTCCTCCTCACTATCTACATCTCTTTTCTCCCGTGTGACGCAAAATTTCTCCCGTTCTCTCTCTCTCTCTCTCTCTCTCTCTCTCTCTCTCTCTCTCTCTCTCGGTTCTTTTTCATTTCACGCTTTTCCTCATGCGCATAACTCCTCGCCCTTCCTTAAACTTTCCACTTTAGCGTCGCCGTTCTGCGTTTTCAATTTCTGACCGCGAGAAAAGTTGGGGATGCTTCGGTGAAGGCACGGAAGATAGCGGCAGCGAGGGAGAGAAGGCGAAGCCGAATGCAAGTCCGGCAAACGAAGGAAGCCACGCGAAAGCTCTCTTGAACGTCGGTCATAAATCTGGAGTTTTGCCGAAAAATTCCATGGTAGCGTCTCCTCGTGGCACAATCCTCCCTACTCATTCCTCGCATTCATATTTCCTCATTTCGTAACCCCCCTCTCCATCTTTTTGGTCGCACGCGCAAGCAGCGAAAGCCGCCACCGACACCGTAAACATTCGGCTCGTTTGAGCCGTTGTGAAAGCGATTTTTCGCAGACGTAAGCGGGTAGATAAGAGGTAGCAGGGAGGCTACGTGTAAACCTTTTGCGGCTCGCGTTAATTTCGTTCTTTCCTACCGGTGTGCTGCTCTCCCTCCTTCGTTCGTCAGACGCGCGTGTGCCTTTGAACGCGTGGAACGTGCCCACCACGGAGCGCGCAGGTTAACTGCGCGATGGCTCTATCTTATGTTAATATTATGCCGAGCAAATAACGCGGAGTAGCGTGGCCGCGCGGTAAAGAACCACATGTAATAGGAGTGCGCGGAGGACAGGGTGATATCTTCTGGAAACATCCAGAGAACCTACTGCGTGGAAGGTGGAATATATCCTTTTATTTTTACCGTTGACTTTTAAATAGTATTTAAGGAGAAAATTTAATTCCTGCTTGTCAATGAAAGGTAACGTCAAGTGACGTTTTTGGAATGATTAAATCTTTATAATCGAATAATTAAGAAGAGGCTATTTCTGCTAAGCATATTGCATTAACCAAGGTACCGTTTCGAGAGCTTCCCGATTTTTGAGAATTAGACCATTGCAGACATCTCGCATCCGATCTACGTAGAATTTTCTGCGTTATAAATGGAACGCCGGAAATTTTGTATAAAGTCCCTGATTTAAACTAACATGACGCAGGAGCATGATACAATTTTACTCGCTAAGTTAAAAGATGATCGGAGATTTTGAGCGGATGTCGCGTTCCGATAGTACAATTTTCATTTTCTCATTTCTCCACGCAACGGTTCCCCTCGGTGAATACGCCTCTTACAGCAAATAAACACCCGCATCCGCAAAACGGAAGAAGCGAAGTGCAGATTATTTATTCTGGATTACGAAACGACCTCTGTTAAGCTAGCAGGACCAACTGGGCAGAATCCACTCGGACCTATCCCATTATTTAGTACTTATTTTGTACTAATTTGTACCACCAATAAATATTTTGTACCACGTGCCGTTTTCAAAAAAATCGTGGCGCTGCTAGCTTGACGTTAAGCTAGCAGGACCACACGGAAAAAAAACGAAAAAACGGAAAACAAGGGTATCAATTGAAAGAGCAGAATTTGTACTAATTTGTACCATCAAAAAATATTTTGTACCACGTGCCATTTTGTTCGAAACAACGTCAAATGAAATTTACCAGAGTCAGGCTCGAGAGTAAAGTACCCGTTTCCGCGAGCAGAATCAATCGGTTGTTGAAAAAAATGGAACTACGTCGTTTAATTTTGAATTCTGGTTTTTTTTTTTTTTTTTTTGGGTTAGGGTTTGGGTCATGGTCAGCCCAAACCCTAACCAATGGTCATGGTCAACCCAAAAAAAAAAAACAAAAAAAAAAACAGAATTCAAAATTAAAAAATAGGCTCATGTAACAATTGTACCAAAACAATAATTAATACAAAATTCTCTTTGGAATAAGCTATAGTCTAACCAAAAAATAATTAATAATTAATTATTCACAATACAATAGTTAATACAAAATTGCCTTTGGAATATTCTACAATCTAACCAAAAAATCAACTACCTGTTTCGAGGTACAAATTAGTGCGTTTCGACTGTGCTAGTACCGATTGATTTTGCTCGCGGAAACGCGTACTTTACTCTTGAGCCGCAAGGGCGATGGGGGTAGTTTCTTTGGGAAGGGATGGGGTACAAAATCGGCAAGTACATATTTTAGAGGTACAAATTAGTACGTTTCGACTGTGCTAGTATCGATTGATTCTGCTCGCGGAAACGGGTACTTTACTCTCGAGCCTGACTCTGGTAAATTTCATTTGACGTTGTTTCGAACAAAATGGCACGTGGTACAAAATATTTTTTGATGGTACAAATTAGTACAAATTCTGCTCTTTCAATTGATACCCTTGTTTTCCGTTTTTTCGTTTTTTTTCCGTGTGGTCCTGCTAGCTTAACGTCAAGCTAGCAGCGCCACGATTTTTTTGAAAACGGCACGTGGTACAAAATATTTATTGGTGGTACAAATTAGTACAAAATAAGTACTAAATAATGGGATAGGTCCGAGTGGATTCTGCCCAGTTGGTCCTGCTAGCTTAACAGAGGTTACGAAACGTCCCGATTACGAACATTGCTTCCGTCCGTTTCTTTTGTTATTAAATTGCACAAGCACTTAAAATATTCGCGTTAAATGTCACACGCAACTTACTACTACGGTGCGTTTAATGGTACAGACTCGAATTGACGAAGATAATAGATTTTCAATTAAATTTCCAGGCGTATGTAAATAAATACGCGATATTTATAAATTAAATAAAACCAGCTGTTCGGCGGGCAGGAAAATTTCGCTGTTTTGTAGTAGTCACGGCTGCAGTTCGTTCGGAGACATATCTATTTGCGTATCGCGTATTTGCAATAATTTCGAAATGGCAGCCATTTGAATCTTTTAATCCAGTCTTCCGAAAAAACGGCGAGCCTTTTAATTTTCTGTCGTAGTGAAATTCGAATTGCGCTTCGAATGTGTCAGTGTTCCCATCAGTGAGTGAAAAAACGTTTTTTTCTTCCTTTACAGGCCATTTAATCTGTGCCTACTATACGTTCAAATTACGCGTCCCACTACGTTTTTCCAGTTCCAACGAAGCGAGATTTAACACTTTAAGCGAAATCATCCGAATATTAAGACACAGTTTCTCCTTTTTACGACTCAACCAAGTAACAAGTACCCTTCTTCGTCTTCCTTCCCTTCTCATTCGCATTCTCGGATTGCGCGCTACTAACGGCGAGAAAATAACGGGCGTCGATAAGAAATTCCTGGACAATCTCGCTCGCTTGCCGAGTTGAAGCGGTCGAGCACGGAATGAAGAGGCCGAGAGAGGGTATACTCGAGGTGACTTACGGGGGTAGTAACGCCACCGGCATCGGTTTATTATTTCAGAGGACTGCCTCTTTATTTCGCATGCATATCCATTTTGCATACGGCAGCGTTTTGAAATCGCCCGGTCCGGTCGATCCGCTGCGGGTTGGCGGCTCGAGTTGCCCCCGACGATTTAAAACTGCTCTGTTATTTGGTGAAAATCGAGCGCAAGTGTACGAATATAAGCTGCCACAACTACTCTCTGTCCTTAACGCCACCACTGGCGCCACCGCGACCAACACTAACAGCAGTAGCAGCAGCAGCAGCAACAACAACAACAACAAAAGCGACCACCGACGACGACATCGAGGGAAAGGTGGGGTGCGAGCAGAGTAGTCGGTACTTTTGCATGAGAAATTACTTTGTAATTTACGTTCGACCGCGTTCACTTACCCTCCCAACCCTACCATCACGACCTCCCACCCCTTCTGCGGATATAAATGAGGATGTTTTTTGTATCAACGATCCATCGCCATCGTACAAAACCATCGCACGCTTTATGCAATATTTTTCCGAACGTTTTTTTCGTGCCGCACAAACAGTACGTCGTTAAAAAGGTAGACAAGGAAGATGGAACAGAGAGGAGTTAAAGAGAAATCGGCGTTGGATAAAAGAGGAGCATTTAAGTCACCTCGTTCACTTTTTCTGCGTTATTTAAGCCCTCCTTGCGAGGTCGAGTACTGCGCTGAGCGTACGTTGGACGACCCAAAAAATTCTTCTGAATAAAACCGCTTTTTAGAAAATTCATTGAAATATGGATGCTGCTTTTTACAGCTGCTCGAGAATAGTATGTGAAATTAAAGTGAATTCGATTTTGAGTGATATTGGCATTAAGTTTGTACTTACCGTCGCATGCTCTTCTCATTTTACGATTCTTTGCATATGTCTTCTAACTTCCGACTCGTAAGTACGTAACTTTGGAAGAAGGAAAGAAACAACGTTTTCACTTACGCGGAATAGAAGAAGGAACCCACGCGTTGACCAGATTTATTTCTCCCTGTTTACTTCTCCACAGCTTTTCCCTCGAGTCTTCCGGTGCGCGGAACTCTCCTTCTCTGCTCCTTCCTCTTTCGTCGTTCCCATTAGCCATGACACGAAAGAGAGCGGGTTATTCGGAGGAATGTCGAGTAACGCGCGCGTCCGCGTGGTACACGCGAAACACGAGCGGGCACGGTGCGATGCGTGAAGAGGAGGGGGCGACTTGATGGCCGTAGGGGTGCTCGAGGGTGAAGGAGGGTGGACAAGGGTCGACATTTACATCCTCCGCGTGCGCATAATGTCACAGGCTGCCCCGACTTAGCCGCTCGTTAAAAGTGCCCGCCGGAAAACACGAGATGAACGCTTCCTCGCACGCGTACGCGCGTGAACGTGCGCGTAAAAACAAGCAACCTGCGACATGAACACGTGTCCCTTGTCATTTTTCTAAAATAGGAACGGGAGGGCGAGTGCAAGCAGGGCGCGAGAGAGAAAGAGAGAGAGAGAGAGAGAAGAGAGAGTGTGAATTGCAAAATGGTAAAGATAAAAGATACCATAAAGTGGGCAAAAACGAATGATACGCTACTATTAAAAAGTAATATACTTTCCACATGAAAGCAAAAACATTTCTCATCGCATATTCCAGCTTAAGTATTATAGATTGTACAAGAATTTTTCCTACTTTGGAGGAGGAGAGGGAGGAGAAGGCAATTTAACCCGCAAATAAGCCAAAAAAAAAACAGCGAATTAATGATTAGTTTTGCCCCACCTTACGGTACCGAAAGACGAAAAAGTCGGGGCGAGATAGTCGTAAACGAAAATTCAAACGCAGGGAACATGTGTGGCAAGTTAAAAAGCGCGTGAATTTTAACGAGTGCCAGGGAGAAAAAAGAATTCCCAGGAGGGCGTGCGATCGATTCGAGAAGTGGGAGAAAAGGAGAATGTAGGTGCCTCGTGGAAGAGCCGAGGCGAATATGCGAAGCCTACCTTTTTTTCACTGGCGCCCTTCGCTTTTTTTACAAATTGCCAGAAAAGTCGGCTGCCGGTACGGATAATAGCTCGAGTTCTATCTCTGTTTCGGACCTCAAGGCGGATTAACAAAGCGCGGAGTGTGGTGAGCGGATCTCGCGGCGAATAAAAACTTTTATTCGTCGGCTGATGTTTAATGCTCGCGGTAAGCCGTCGCTCGCGTTTTAAGACGCGAAGCTGGCAAATGCGAGAGTTTGTTCGCGCCTTTGAATCCGATTAATTGAAAGTGACGTAATTGTCCACGGAGGTGAAGGGCTTGAATATAGATTGTGCGCTCCTCACGCGACAACAGTAAGTTAGGTTCTTACTTCTCCGCAACGGCTTGCCTTTTGACGATCGACCAAAGAGGATTTTCCTACCATCCAACACCGGATAGCAGCATTCAAAAGTTTCTTGCGATCGTGCGTTATAATGCGATCCCATCTACGGCGTTTCCATTTCGCGAGCAATATTTGACAATAATGTTACTCGTCGCGATAACGATCCTGAAGCAACCGTGGGAAAAGTTTTCGTTATTGTGCTCTCCCTTGATTTTCCACACCGGCGAGTAAGGCTCAACGAAGCACGATGTATTCGTAAACAAGTTCATGTGCAAAAATGCACAAAAACGAGAGGGAGCATGAAAAAACTTCGTCCTACATTCTCGACGGATTTTTTCGCCGTAGAGAATCGACTGTGCTCGCTCCCTTCCTCCCGCCATGGCAGTCCTACGCGGCGCGTTACAAATTTCTCAGTTTCGAAACAACCTGTATATAAATTTCCGCCGTTCCGCCGAGCACCGGCAAGAGCCCGGAGCGTTAAACCGAGTCGCCTCGTTACCGCGACCTTCTTCCGGCCAACGTAACTTTTTCTTAAAGCAAATTGGACGAGCTACGAATTCGTCGCAGCGACGCTACGCAAGCTCTGTTCGCTCCTTTACCCAGAAGCAGGAGATTTAATTTTAAGCCGAAAAAATGAGAAATGCAGTGCACACCGGTAACTTTGCGATCCTGAAAAAAGATGATTGCTTCGCCGATGTGCTAACGGATACCTCGTCGATCGAAATGTCCGTCATTACGATATTCGCCGCCAAGATATTCTTTTTTTGTTATTGAGATGGTAAGAATGGTTATGAGGAAAGTTTAGCAAATTATTAGTAAGGGACTGAACACGAGATTCTCCTTACGAGGAAGAAAAAGGCTCGATAAGAAAGGGGAATTTGGCAATGCGACGTCGCACTGTCAATCGACTAGACAAATCTTCGCAATGCCATCACTCGGTGTGACCAGCGAAAAGTCTATGTGCATATTTGCGCGTACTCGCTATAGACAATTATAAAACCTTGACACGCTTGAACAACTCGCGCTAATGCAGCAGACAGTGGGTCTCCATTAGCGGTATGCGCAACGATTATGCGCACCCAGATGAACACGCAAACGCAAGGTTACCGTTACACGAAAGCTTCGTAACTCTTATTACTATTACTACTGTTATCGTTCCTTCCTTATTACTGTTCCTCGATACAGACGAAAAGTGATGTAAAAATATTGCGAAAAGCTGCGATTAAAAGCAACCGTTAACGACGTTTATTTAATTTTTATTCTCCACGATCGTCATTTTACGCGGTAAAAGTTATTACTTCATAATTGTAATTTTCATCGTCATCTAGCCTATCTCTCCACACATCTCTGGGCATCAGCTCGTAAGCACGCGAATTTTTGCTGCGATATTCTCACTGGTACAAGCGGTAGGATAACTATTATTACCACCATTGTTCCTGTAGCGTGAAATTATAATCCCCTGCATTATACTTTGGCTTCTGCAATTTACACGAAATCGCAGATACTAGTCGAAAACTTTTGAACCGGGCTAAGAACACTCTTATTGTTGTCGGTATTAGCTCGTTATTGCCACACGTATGTAAGAAATTTCTTTTAAAACTCTCCGCTTCTGCATTGTCTCGCATGTGCAAGGAGCTTCTACCTTTTTGGTTCCCCGACTATTAATTATTATTAATACCATAAACGTCGTTATTGTCGTTGTTTCGCTTACGACACGCGTTAACTTTGTTACTTTCAATCCCTCGTTCGGATTAGCTCCGCCGCCATTCTAGCTCTGTTATCTCGCGAAAAGAAATTTAAATTTCCATTCCCATATACCCACGCTGTACTTTCGCGTCCGAGCATTAATATCATCGCTATTACAAATATCTTTCCAAGAATGGCGCAGTTACTCGGTTACTACGGAGCATTAATTTTGGAATACCAAGCCAGGACTATCCGTACCACCCCACCTCTTTCGGATTACCTCCTATCCATTAACTCCAAGAATGCGTGCAACGCGGTAAGGATAATATGTATACACGCCGTCTTTAGACAACCGACGCGTCGCGCACCCCCTCTCTCTGTGTTGGTTTTTGTCGCGTTCCGCTCGCGTCGATTAATTAACAATAATCGACTGGTAACGAGAGGGACCCGCACTGTATCCTTTCTTCTTGACACAAAGGGAACTCGTGGATTCTTGGCTTGGCGAATTCAGATTCGAAACTTCGAATTTCCTCGTAACGCGAACGTCCCGCGTCCAATTTCACGGGAGGCACGTATTCGAACAGCCAATGGAGTTTTTATCGTGCGTTCGTAATTTCGATTGTGTAGCAAAGGGAAAGGCAAGGCTTGAAAATTGAACGTAAGAAGAGGGTGGGAACACGCGAATGCCAAAGGTAAAAAACACGCGATGCTCGCTCGCGTGTGTAGCGCCACAAACACGCTCGCGCATGTGCGTTCGCGGGTGAGCACTTGCCACGCTTATCAGACCGTACGCCGGCTATCGCCCATTTCCCTCGATTACGTTCACGAGCTCATATCCACCCACCTACGGATACGTTAAATGATCCTGGAGGCCAGTTTTCGCGGGTGCTTGCCGACGACCACCCGAGCGAGGAGCAAACGGACGGACGGCGAAGAAGAACGAGAGAAAGAGAGAAAGATAGGAAGTGTGTAAACGTGCGAAGGTACGTTCCTTTTCCGTCTCGGTCATGAAGTCAAAATGGCTTGATACCACCTTCTTTTTCTTCGCACAGCAAAAACAGCTCCGATAGAAGGTCGGTACCCAAATGGAAAAGTTTTCACTGGAATTTCTTTTCACTTTTCGAATCGATTCTTTCTCAGAAGGTATAAAGATCGCCTTAAAGATGCTTGGCGCACGTTGCTCGTAAACCTGTAAAGCGCTCGGAAGCTGGTAGTTTCTTAGAAAATAAGCGAGACGACGAGAAGGTTGTAACAAAGACGAGTAACCATTGTACTTGACATATTCGTCGATGAGTGAAGAATAACAAGGTTGAAAGAGGGTTAAAAGAAAGGGAAACTCAACCACCCATCATTTATGTACTCTCAAGAGGAAATTCTTGGGTAAGTGGGAGATCATTTGAATTTCAGTAGAGAGAAGAAAACCCTCGTTTCGAGTACCTTTACTAGTGGCGGCGTTTAGTCACCTTTCATTTTTGTAGAATAATTGCTGGTAGTCGCGTTTGTTGTATTTGCGAAATAAAACCTTAGTGAAAGCGTAAAAACCAACTGAGGACTAAATATTGTGAGAATGAAGAGGATTTAAGTATACACATTACAAAATCGTAATTCCAAATTTAATGATAAATTGTCAAGTTCTCCTTTCTATGAATTTGATACCAACATTCCAAAACATTCTTCTGAAAATTCCACGTAGACTTTGTTTCGTCTGAATATATAGGTATACATACACTTACAGTCCACTGCGGATCCACTTCGATTTCGCAAACTGTTAAACGTCTAATGTAAAGTACATAGACGTTTCGAATGCTTAACAACACGCTCAGTAACTATTTATAATACGTGTTCTGCGCGCTCAAATCGTCAGACCAGAAGCGCTACCGGTGTTTCCAACGTGTCCCTCTGCGTCCATTTCCACTCCCACGAGCAATAAGCTCACAGACAGTCGATAATTGAGTAAATCGGGGCACGAATTCGACTTCATTACCGGGCGTAGTAAGCCACCGTCGCGCCAGCGAGTACCGAAAGTGAATATCGCGCGTGAAACGCCGATCGATTCGAATTAGCATTCTCCCTTCGGCCCTTCCCTCGCGAATCCAGCGTCCCCGGCAACGAGACAGGAAAGTGCGAATTTCGATCCCGGGAAATCGGGGAGAACCGTGGGTGGATAACCGATACAGAACGCCGCACGAGCGTAAGTCAGCTATCGGCCACAAATGCGTTGATAATCTGGGAGCGAACGAACGTTAAGCCAGTTTGGCAAAGTTTCACATTACACGGGATGAGGGTTGGAGTAGCGTCGAATTGTTTATGTAAACCCTCGATGGTCACGGAAATAATTTGAGCCTCGTCATGGAGAAGTATCCAATGGTTATCCTCCTTGGCGCGCGCCACGTTTTCCTTGACGTACCGGCATTCACGTGTTCTCATTGTTTAAATTGATCATTTCCACCTGACGCAAACTCGCGCTCGAGTTACTCCTCTCGTTAATTAAGAGCCATCCGAAAATCCATAATATGCCGTCCAATTAAATTAATAAATTCAATCGTTAGTGTCAGTTTTTCCACTCAACGTCCGCTCGCTTCTATCCCAGCCTCGGCGTCACTCAATCGCGTCATCGTCAATATATTAACGATCATTGCAATTGTCAACTCTTAACGAGGTATTCGTATGACGGACCCCTGCGCTCATGTTTAAGCATTTCTGCATGCGATCACGTTGACGAGTTCCAGAAACGCGGTGGGATCTTCAGCGCTCGTGAATTCTCCCAACATTCGGACCCTTGGTGATAGACTACACCGAAGTTCCTTCGAGCCGTGAGCCAAAACTGCTCCAAGAGGCAACAAACAAGGCGTGGCAGTCCTTGGTGACAACACGCTTCTTTGAGCTTTGAGTACACGTGATATGCGGAATAACGAATACTTCGACCTGTATTTAAGTAGCCAATAGAATCCCACTGTTCTTACGCGAACTCGTACGGATTTATAATGGTCTACCTCCGTATCCTTTTGACTTTGAAAATACGAAGACAATACTTCGTGCTACAGTATTACACTCTGTATATATAAAAGAAAATTGTAAAGAATTTGTTCATCGTTAAGGGAAGGAGTACGTTGCAAAGCGAAAGTACCCCGCATAAAGAAACGTACCATATATACGAAAGGAAGTAAGCTTTCTCGTAATAATATTAGTTCCTGGTACATCTTATCTCCTTATCAAGAAGAGGACTTACCGGTCTAGAGAGACTGCTTGCTTATCCAAGTTAGTTTGGTACGATGGGCACGTCAAAGTGACGCGGTGCCTAACAACGCAGGACGGACAGCCGCATACAGTGGATTAGTTCGTTACAATATTTAGTCCAAGAAACATCAAAGTAAGCGCTCACGCAAAATCATAAAAGCCCAAAACAAATTCAAGTTCTCCTGCTTCTCGCGCAGAGATTTTCAGCTTGTTTCGCCTCTCGATTTACTATCGCGCATTCTCATGCACCCTACACGAACCTTTCCGGGGAATTCTTACAGTGCGAGCGGCAGCATAAACGATATGGAGCACCCATTAAATCGTATAAATCGTAACAGTATACATATTTTCCAGGCGTCGACGGTATGGTGCAAATGATTACGAGGCACGCGGGGCAGATATAATATCTTCCTCATAATGTTATCTCTATGGAATGATGGACGTGCATAATCCAACGTAAAATACCGACATTTTTTACGTTAATTTTTCAGGAAATTGCGATACACCGTAAATTCTCTTTCGTCCGATAATTTCCGTATCGAGGACACATCACAGTCGTCGCAGAAAGGGCATGCGTTTATATGGAAATCCTTCGTCATAATATTATTATGAATTAATGTGATTTGAAGTCTGATTTCACGTACAAGAATCGATGCATTCCGTACACTATGACGTGCGGAGCATGCATTTATCGTAATATCTACTGCGTGCGCGTCCCGAAAGCAAACTAAATCCTCTTGCCGAATCGGCCAACAAGGCATATTAATGTATATTGGTAATTTATGTTTCACCATTTAGGCAACGATATTTCGCCTGTCACCTGCTACTCGCCTTCCTCCTATGGCCCTCCTCTCTTTTTCTTTCTCCTCAAAATGCAATATTTTCCTACCGCGGTTTCCTACGTCAACGAATAAATCCGTATGCCCTTGCACGTCCTCGTTGAAGTCTCGCACTAACACACGCGCGCGCGTCATTTATCGTTCTTCATCGACCTAAACCAATGAAAAGTGGCGCTATGCATTTCGCCCAGTCACCTGCCAAATACAAAACTATAAATCTGCGTGCGCACGCGCGCGAGTTGAGCTCAGCTTCGGTGCAGCAGTGAATTTGCCTCCCCATTTCCATGCCTCGTAAGAACGAATATGCGAGAAAACGAAGTTCGTAGTGCTTGAGAATCGCGTAGGGAAGATACCTGAGTTACTAGTCCGATTGTACGATAATAAGAATAGAGGAATTAATAAAAGTTCATTTTAAGAAGAAGAAATTTAATTCACCGTATTTTGTTAACTGACAATCGTGTGATTCGAAATCTTTTAGATTCGAGACCGGCGAAGGGTCTGGGTGTTAATTACCTACTTTAAACCCCACAAATTCTTGCGGACATTGCAGATCTTCAGAAATACGCAATTAGTTGCGATTTATAAGTGCGAGGATTGAACGATACTACAAGACTGATTGTTATCGCAGTAATATCGCACCGGTGTCTCTATTTTATTGCTGTGTCGCTTGTAACACACCGACGGAAATGCCTGCTTCATTCCCGCTTTCCTTGCTTCCTTCCTCTCCCTTATCTTCTTCGATGATACTGTCTTATTTTTTCATCATCCCGTTTCCTGTTACCAACTTCCACGAAGATGTTGACGCCGCAACCGACAAAAAATATCGCACCTGTTAGGCGCCACTCGGAAGTTTGACAAATCGTAGAGGCGAACGCTTTGCTCGCGCACTTTCGTCGTAATTCGCAAACGAGCTTTTCTCTGGTACACGATAACGAGTCTATGACGCGCGAGTAAGTCTGGGGGGTAAAAGAGAGAAAGGTGGAGAGGACGCAGGAGGAGGACTTTATTAGATGGTAGTGCAGCCGAAGAGGCCGAGAAAGAAAGAAGGATACCGTGAGACAGAGAGTGAGCGCGACCGTTGGTTCAGGATATAGGAAGAAGGAGAAGTAGGAAGAGGAGGAGGACCAGGGGGATGAGGACGAGGAGAAGGAAGAGGCGTTGGAAGAAGTTACTGGCCCAGTTGTTGCCCGGCGAACTCTGGGGGGTCCTTCGAACTCGAATAAATTGCGAGTAAAATTCCAAACGAGTTCAGTTCGAAAGAGAGTGGGCAGAGAGAGGAGGAGAGAAAAGGAGAAAGTCCTTCGAGAGGTGTCCCGTGCGTGAATAAACGCGAAAAGTAAATTTCAAAACGACACGGTATAAAGAAGCGAGAGGATGAGAGGTAGGAAGGAGGTGGAAGAGCAGGGAGCGGAGGCGAATGACAGATGTTTGAGAGAACGAGGCTACACGGTGCACCGGAACTTCGTTATAGTCTCTTTTTAGCCTAACGAGGCGACCTCGTTTCCGAGGGCTCCGCGCGAAACTTTCCCCTCCCATTTTTCGGCATAATCGAGTAACAATCGTCAAATTCAATAAGATCCGTTCTTTCTCGTGGGGATTCAAATCTTCTCGAAATTCTCCCCTACTCGTTGACTGTTAAGAGAATCTCGAAATTGCGCGAGGGTGAGGAATTTCGGTCGCGTCGTCGAAGTGCCCAATGGCTCGTTCTGTAATAAAGGCGGTAAACGCGAAACTTCTAGGAACAAAAGGATCGTAATATCGGCGAGGTGCAAACGTTAACAGGGCGATAGCGAACATTCACCGAACGGAACCGTGGAATGAGTTGCATTAGAAAAGTCCCCCTTTCGCGGAAACAATGTAGACGATAATTGTGAGTGAGGGAGAGAAAAACATAGCGGGTAAGTACAATGTGCAGGTACAATTGCACCAATTCAGATATCGTTCGCGATAGGATGAAGAAGGAAATAAAAATGAACCGAAGATCAAAAAAAATGCAGGAGTAAAAATATCGTAAAAGTTTGGTACTCGAAAAATGGTCAGTGACCATGGCCAAGAAACATTTTATGCAATTATTTTATTCCTGCGGATTATTGTACACCTATCCTATTTCATTTCTTCAAAATCCACCATAGGCTACTAAACAAAGTCAACGTAATCTCGTAAAATGCGACTACGTGTGAAGATTTGCACAATCCGTCTCGTATAATATTAACGAAATCGGAACGACGCATTATTGATAATTGCTGAAATTCTAGAAAGGCTCGAGAGGAAAGTAAATCATACACCGTATTAACCGACATATGCGCATTCATTAGCAAGTACAAATGTCGATTAAAATGAGGAAGACCTCGCGGGGCGTCGAATTCTAAGTACGCCAATGAATAAATTACAGTCGAGTTAATAACCCATGAAATTATGACATTCTCCGCTAATGTCTCTCGACGTCGATTAATCTTCGAACGATCGTCGCTAAATTATTCCACAAGCCCCTAGTGGCCGCCGAATGCGCTATAAATAATTACGTTTATTCTCTCACACATTAATTGCTCCCCAAGGCGGGCGATATTTTTCATTCAAAAACAAAAAAAAATATTAACAACGATCCTTTATTGGAGCACAATATCGTCAATGAGATCGAACAGGCCGATAGGGAGGTATCATCCTCTTTTCCTCTTGTAGTTTCTTCCGGGCGCATCATCCGAACCCGGTCGAGGGTCGCACTTACTCGCGTACAGCGGTGCATCCACAAATTGCATTTACTGTGCGAGAGATTCACGCTGGCTATGGGCTCTTACGCTTGACTAGCGATGCACGTAACGAGCGATTACCGGTGTATATTTACTGTGGCGCAAAAACCAGAACGCGTTCCTATGCGCATGTGGAAACCAACGAGAGAGTGTGATCGAGAGCGTGAGCGTGATCACGAGCGTGAACATGCCTGCCGAAGTAGCTGCACGCACGAGCTCAGTTCGATCCGATCGGTACAATTCCACCGCGTGAAATTCTATTCGTGAGTGATGGAGAACTTTTAGCGGAGTACTAATATCGGCGAAATTGCGATTAAACGACGATAGGTACTAAATTTGGCTATCGGGATCGAAATGACGTAAACCTAAAACTCAATTCGGACCACAAATTGTACGCGGTTGTAACGTCTACATAAATGGTATTTGCACTTATCATTAGACAATTACATCGATAATTGTTTCATATAACTACTTCTCGAAAGACGTACGTGTACATACTCCTGCCTAAGAGTTCTGAATTATTAAGCAACGTTGAGCTGTTTCTGACACGCACAAACATTTCGCCTACGTCCGGAAATTCAGCTTCGGCCTTCTGACATTGAAACGACTACGTTGTTATTAAATGAGTTCGTTTTCGTCTCAAGTTCGAGGTCGTCCGGGCGCGTGCTTTGACCTTGGAAGATATCCTAGACCGGGGCGGAATATCTCAGGCGCGTAGGCGTTCAACGAGGATGGCAAAGCGCGTCAAGTTACGTTCTCGCCTTCGTTGTCGTCAATTAAACCACTTCTTCTAAGACGAGAGCGTAAAAGATCAATGAACTCGTGTACCTGAGAATCTCTTCCCACTGCTATCATCCACAGATCACCTGGCGAGTCCGTCGCACGAGTTTCGCAGAGACGAAACAGTACCTCGTCCCGTTACGTGGAGCGGGTAGTCATCGACCATATGTATACTCACCTGAAAAAACACAAGTAAACAATACGCATGAGCAAACGTTAGAAATATAGTTTTCCGCGTGCGTGGGCTACGTAACCCATGGACACGAGACGCGCGCGCGCGCACACGGTGGATCACACATTCGCAAGCGTACAACACACGCGCGGGCGGAAAAGAACGCGGCAGGCGACGGTTAAACTCGATTAATGCGATTGAACGTGACTGGATCGGCAGGGATCCCGTTTCTCCATCACGCGAGAATCGCTCTATCCGATCCACTGCCTTTATTCCTATGTACCACCCTCCACCCTCACTGTCCGGTCCGAAAAAAATTTAATCGCACGCGCTGTAATAAAGCTGCCGTTTGCTGGACGAGCAATGGCGTCGAGACGGTGAGAAAGGAGGGTAGGAATGAGTTAGGGCAAAGCGGAGAGGGAAAGAGTGAGAGGTGAGATCTGAAAAAGTCGAAATTGAATTTTATCTCCGGGACCGGTGGCGGAACTATTTAAACAGTTGGCTTTTTTTTCATTCGCTAATTGAGCCGCCATTTATCTGTCGCGACTTTACGGTAGCCCTGCGCAAGGCGACGCACGCCGTCGTCCATGGAACGCAAATAGTTTCTCTCCCTACGGCAACCCCATTTCTACCCTCTTCTTTTTTCATTCGATCCGCCACTATCCTTCCCCTTGCGCCAATTCCCCGACGGCCGGCGGCGGCACCATAGCGACGCATCGTCAATTTCCGCTTTACAGCAAATATTTACGGCCGTAGATGCGAGCTACGGACGCGACGGCGGGGATAAAAAAATTGTGCGGAAACCAGCGAGTGGTGAGGAATTCGGAGAGGTGGAAGGGCTAATTTATAAGAGCGAATCGAGCGTAAATGTCGACAAGAGGTGGCATCTCCGATTACATTATAATCATTGATATTGCACGGGCAGGCGAAGGAGGACGACGCTCCCTCTGGGTGGGAGAGATGAGAAGCAAATAAATAGAGAGAAATAATGTGTGTGTATGTGTGTGTGTGACGGTGAGGCGCGAACCAACCTACGAACCCACTTTTAATCTTCCCACTCTACGATAGGCAAATGTAGCAGTGGCCATTATATCGTAGAGGCTGTAAAAGTGAAACGATTTCCTTTCTAATTTACGGCACCTCCTTCTGTGCCTACCGAAGTGCAGACGGAAGAGGATCCAATGGAGAGGAAGAGAAATAGAGACGGGAAGAGGGTAATTCGAGAAAGCGCAGTTTAATTTCGAAAGTACTATCCGCGCACCTTGCCACGGGAGAGCGTAGAAAGGAAGGTTATTCTCAATGCGCTCTGTGTAACAAGAAAGACGAAGAAAATGGAGATTTTAAGATAAAAAAGCGAGGAGGAAGACCGGGTGAGGGAGAAAAGAGGAGGAAGACGCGCGCGTCCATGGAAACTGCAAATGGGACAAATTGAGGTGAGGCGCGCGACTTCATTGCTCTTCAGGGAACTTGCATGCTTCCTTCTTCTCCTATCTCCTCTCTCCTCCCTCTCTCTCTCTCTCTCTCTCTCTCTCTCTCTCTCTCTCTCTTGTTGCTTCCCTCCTCGTCCGTTACACGCGCGCGGCCGATCCCTCGAAAGGAATTCAGTGGAAAATGGATTATGACGTAACTCGATTTCCTCGGATCCCAACCCTCCGCGGCCGCGTCGAGGGGTGCGGTCGAACGATTTTTACCCATCGGTGCGAGCGAGTAAGCACGGACGAGACAAGGTAGCGAGCAGTGACGAACGAGGATAGAAGGTTTAAGGGCGGGTAATTTCGGCGTAACGAGACGAGGGAGGCGCGAGAGCGTAGGATTTAATTTCGGAAAGGGTTTCCGTCGAGAGAGAGGAGAGAGGAAAAGCAAGGAATGATGAAAGAGAGATATGATATGAGCGTGAAAAGGAGAAAAGCAAAAAGGCGAGGGGAGAAAAAGGAGTGGGATTGGAGCGGAAAGAGCGGAAGGACCGATAAATGAGATCTGGCGGACACGAGCAGCCCAGGACGGGCCGAAATGAGAGGAAGTACAAAGGACTCGTGCCTCGCTGGCGCGCAAACGTATTACAGCCCTTGTACGAGAAGCGAAATACTGGGAAGGGAGGGTGGTCAAGGGAGTAGGAAGAGATGATACGGGGAAACTGAGATGACGAGGTGGAGTCTAAATATTGAAGTGTCAGAGTGAGACTCCTCCGGGTAGAAGAGAATTGAACGGACAGCGATAAGGCACGAAGCGAGGAAGGCGCGACCGCTACGAGGGCCGAGTGCGGACCACGAACTGCGAGAAGGAGATGAAAAGAGATAATCGTCCCGGTTGACCGTAGGCCAAATCGCGGGGAAAGGTAGAGAGATGGAAGAAACGGGGGGGGGGGGGAGTGAAGAAGGACGGTGGAGAGAAGATATAAAGAGAGCGGAGATAGAATGGGACGCCGAGATGAAAAGAGGCCTGGCCTGGAGAGGGAGGTCGGGCGGAAACCAAAAGCAGAGACGATTTTATCAAAAGCAGAGAGGTAGCCGAGAATTAGGACCCACCGAAATCCCATTCAACGCGGCTCAATATAATATTCGTAATACAATGGACGGGAGGTAGTCGTGCGCGGACCCTCCGCCAGCCAGCTGGAAGGAGGGCGGTCGGATGGGATGTGGAGGGTGGTGGCAATGCCGAGCAAGATCGGGCCTCGTACGTGAAGGGAGAGGAAAAGGGATTGCGAGCGATGAGAGGAAGAGAAAGAGGACGAGAGGTTTGGGAGAGCAGCAAGCCGATAGTGGGGAGAGGAAGGCATTCGCGTAGGATTACGATGCCAACGTGAACGAAGGAGGACTGGACGAGAGCGAGGGGTGAGAAGAAGGTGGAAGGAGGGAGAACGAGAACTTCCCTCGATTTGCGGCGTACAGATGCGAGAGCAGGAAATCGAGACCCGTTTCAGGGCTCGTTCGAGGTCGACCTCGAGAGCTCGACGAGGAGTAGAGAGGGAGAGGGGGTGGGCGCACCCATCCTCTGGCGTGCCCGCTGGTCGATTTCACCCGGAGCGAAACGTGTCCTACACCATGGAGGCCTGCTCGTGCCCCGACTACGCTCCTCCATCCGCGGAGATCGAGTAAGAGAAAAGCCCAACGAAACGAGATTGAAATTGTTCTCGAAGTACGCGAGGAGAGTCGACGGGGTTGAAAGGAGCGAGCGCGTAAACACGAGCGAAAGGTGACGCGAGAAAGTGAAAGGAGAGACGAAGGAGGGAAAAGATTGAAACGCGCGACGGACCCCGTATGTACCAACCACTACTCATCACTCTCATTCGAAGGACGATAAAAGTAGGTTGCAACCTCCTTTTGCAGGATTCGGAAGATAGGGATGATAGGGAAGGAGTATGAGCGCGGTTAATCGAAAGCACTCGAACTCGTGCCTCCTCCTGGTGTTGTCCTTTCGTTAACTCCTTCGGAGATATTTTACTCTCGAGTAATTCTCTCGTTTGCTTCCCCTTTGTCCGCAGTTTAATTTCAATCTACACGGACGATTTAAAGCATAGGATGTATATTATCTCCAATAGCTATCCTCTCGGCCAATCTCGCAATTGGATGAAATCTTCGACGTGAACGACGACCCACCCGACGAATCGAATCCTAACGACTAAAGCGTTCGAATTGCAACGGGTTGCACCGTCGTTGATCGTCAGCAAGTTGCTATGGGTCTTCGTTATCCCGCCATGGAGAAGCTTATTTCCTTCGCCCGGAAAAATACGAAATCGAGGTGCGGCAATCGACCGGGACCTCCTATGCGATAACATTCGATGTTTCACGATGTTTCCACCCTTCGAAACCTCGCGCCTCGTGGCTCGTTACGAGGGCGGTGCCGCGCGAAGCTCGTTAGTGCAACTGTTAGGAGACGAGGGTGAACCTCGTCGACGTAGACGGAGGAGGTAAATTACGGGAGAAAGCGAAGTAGGCACGAGGGTGCGTCTCGTTCAGGGTTCTCGGGGTAAAGACAAAGTGGGGAGAAGAATAAAAAAAATATAGAGCTTTCCACCCCTCTCGCGAGGCTCCTCCACTCGGTCAGATTCTTTCGATAAAAATGAAGAGTGGAAAATAAATATTCGAACGGAACATTCCGGTGAATTCACGCGAGGAGAGTCTACTCGAATGAATTCTGTAAACAAAATCGACGTTCCTCTATCCTTTCGATCCTGCCTCCTGCCAATTTCTCATTTAGTTCCTCCAGTCTTCCTGAGACACCCTCCTTCGCTCCTCCTCCCAAACAATCACCACGACCGATTTTAATTTCCTTTCGCTACGCTTCGCTCTTCCAGTCTCACCATCAAAGCAGCTTTGCTCAACCACCTCCTGGACCCATCCGCCGAAATGGGTAGCGACAGGCGAGATACAAAGCGAGACGAAATTAAAAATTCCTCCGTGAAAATCGCAGGACGAATCAACGTGCCGCGAGACGAACTGGACGGACAGTTTCCTCACCTATTCGCCCCGCATTCTCGTCGTCGGCGGCATTCTCAGCTGAGAGAAGGACGCACGAGGAAACGAAAAACAACGGACGAGAGAAACAGCACGCGGGTAGAAAGCAAAGAGCGGAGAGAGCAGGGACGAGAGAAAGAAGAGAACCGAGAAGCACGAGGAGCACGCGTACAACGAGAAAAAGACACCGAGAGGATGCACTCCCGGAAAGAAACTCGAAGCTTCCTCCGCTTCGGAGAAGGGAACGCGGGACGTTCGAGTTTTGTTCTTTATGCACTTAATGCTACCTCGTGGATAGCAGGACGAGCTCGTGGGTAACCCAGATCGCGTTGGACTTCTCTGGCTCCTATCGCTCTCTCCTTCCCTCTCCTCTTCTGTAGCACGCGCGCGCGCGAAAACGCACGAATACGAGCGCCTGACACGCTCCTGCATCGCACTCGCGCACATATTCGCTCTCGCGCTCCACTGCGCTCGGTACGATCATCCCGCTGCCGTGCTTCTCCACCCTTTTCGCTCTTTTCCTCGCAGCATCTCCTTCCATCTCTTATCGCACGCGCGTCTCTCTTTCTCACCACCCACTATCGCCCCTGCCACCACTACCGCTTCACTGCCCCTCTCTCCAGTTCTCTTCCGTCTCCCCTTCTTCGTCCCGTTCTCCTCAATGTCTATGCGATCTCTTCTCTTCTGTCCCGACACTCTCGCCACCCTCCACGAGTCTATCTCCACTTCCTCTTCCCATGTCTATCTCTCTCGCTCTCTCGTTCTTTCTATACTTTTTTCTCTCCTCTCCGTACAACCACCCGGCACTTCCTCAACCCCCTCTCTCTATCGCCACCGCGGTACCGCGTCGACGACGAAGCTCCAGAGGCGATGGAGTTTAAGGGAAAAACGCTCGGCAAACGGATTACAGATAAGGCTGATCCAAATGGACTTAGACATTTTTATAGCTTCGGCTTCGAAGCGAAGACCGGATGATACGGCTATATCCGGATCAATGTAACTCCCCGCGGAACCTACTCCGCTGGGCATCCCGCGTTCGCCGATCTGTCCGACCGAGAGGCGAGTTCGATGCTTTCGCGTATTACGTCAACTGAAGGAACGGACGAATATATTGCGAATTGTGATAATTGCCATAAGCGAAGATCTCGGTAAGTATTTTAGACGAAGCTGGTACAATGAGAGCTTAATTGTTTTCCTAATGACGCGTATTATGCGCATAGTAATTATCAAATGATTGCAGAAGTTCGTGCCCGATTTAAAGGTAAATAACAGTTGAAAATTGGGCACGAACTTTTGCAATCATCTGATAATTTACAAAATATAGTCTCGAGAATGCGGATTTACGGAGAAAGAGATTCTAGGGCTCGAGCTACGGATAATAGCACACACCGACAAAAAGAACTGATATGAGAAAAATCCTTGGGTATTCCGCGGGTCGAAATGGGCAATGGGGACGAAGCATGGAGGAGAAAGAGGTGAAAAGGGTAGCAGGGAGAGAGCAGCTGCGGCTAATCGAATCAACGGTGGCGAGGAGTCGAACTCTAATCGTGAGGCGATCCTTGCCGATATAATCGGCGTCGTTCCACTTCCCTCTCCTCTTTCACGACCCATCGGACGAGGAGGCGTCGCGACGCACTGAAATTTCGCATCTATTTGGCGCGCTTATCTTCGTACCGTGATCTCTCCCCTTCGTTATCTTTGCCCTGAAATCTCGAAGCGAACGCGACCCCGTAGCGATCGAAGAGATTGGCGGCGGGGGATGTAATTTACGATGGTTACGCGATGCTGCGCTCGATTCGATCGACCCGCACCCTTATTTACCTACTTTTTATTTATTGCCGTTGACGAGCACGCTGGACAGGCTAGGCTGTTTCATATACGTCAAGCGGGACGCTCGTTAGACTCGTTCCACAGAACGCCGGAAATAAATTCTACCGGCAGTTACTCCTTCGTCTAACACAGGATTCGAGGGGATTACGATAACTGTGGCCCCTTAGTTTGACGACGCTTTTCGATAGTGCTTTTTACGCTGATCAAAAAAGTGTATATAGGGTGTAAAAGGTGTTATAGGGCTAACTGCTTTCGTTTACGAGATATCTAGCAGAAAATTTGGAAAACGTAATATTTTCATATACGTGCGTGGCGCACGTCTGGTTTGCTTTGTCTAGTGTACAATTGAAGATCGTGTGTACTAGATTTTGTTTGACGACAGTATTGATGATGATCATAGTTGTTCGTAATTAGAATATTATTTCAATTGTAATGTTTGTTTGACTTGTTTTATTAAAATAGAGAAATAAAAGAAGTTTCATTTATACGATAAAGTTTTAGTCGGTTAAATAGCATGTGAACTTTCTTGTACAGATTATTAGGAGCTTCAATTCTTGTCTAAAATTTATTTCTTTAAAATCAATATATTTGAAGATATAATGGAAAAACAGGCACTTTGTTTCTAACTTTTCTGCTGAATATCCCTATCCCTATTAGCCCTATAACACCTACACTTTTTTTATCAGCGTAAAAAACACCGTTGGAAACCGTCATCAAATTAAGGAGCCACAATTATCGTAATCGTCCTCAGGATTCAAACATTGTTCGGTGTTTTTATCCTACATTCACAGCTGGGCAAAAATTGCACATTTTAGTCTGACCCCCTGAAGTTATTCAAAGTTCTTGGCTTTAACACTTTGACTGCCGTGATGGTCATATGTGACCGGCCACGGTTTCTCCGGTGGCGCCGTGGTGATCACCGGTGATCTCCAGAAAAATCATTAAAAAATGATTGTACTAATCGCAATCTACAGCACTTTAAAAGATCATATGTTAACATAAAAAAAAAGTAGAAAGAAATGAAAAATATGGCGCCACGGGCCATCCATGGAAAATCAGCGTGGCAATCAGTGTTAGAGGATAACTATGTTGCGACAATCTCACACGATCATGCCGCCTGGCGATCATGAAAGGATCGCGCGTACTGAATACAGCCGCGAATTAAGGGAAATGGGTTCAACTCGTGGGTTGGATTGATACAACGACGATTGCTTCGTGCAATTTAGTCCATGGTAATTTGTCGAAAATGTGAACAATTGCTCGTCAAATTAAGAGCACGTTTACCTTCCGTCCATGATAATTAAAAACTTCGCGGAGAAATAATCTCCATCGGATATTATTATTTATTTCATTGCTAGTAGCGTAATTAATGAATTGAATTTTTACGCACCCTTCCATTGGTGTTGCAAAACTTAACACCGGTAATCCTAGTGTCAACTTTCTCGACGATACAAAAGCACGTTTTGTCGACGCGAAAGAACAGACGAGAGAAAGAGAGAAAGGCGTGTAAAGTAATAGGATGGCAATAAATCTCCTTTCAGGTAAATCTAAAGAGGAAAGATCGGATCGAAGAATGTATAAAAATTTAAGGTACCGCACAGGAAAAAGAAATTAGCCACAAGAATGTTTTATACCCATCAACGCACAAAACCGAGGAAGATCGGGTGCCGCGACAATCGAAACAATCTCTCCGATTTACGCATCCACTTGGCTGCGTGACGATCGTTTCACTCGCAACTTCACTCCGATCGAATGCACTCGTACTGGCGCGACGAACGTCAATGCCCCGTCAAATTAAGCCCGGTATAAAAAGACGATTCCGTGAATTGGTGAGGACGGATAAAAGGGAAGGAGGAGGATAACAGGCGGCGTGCGGGGCGAGGGTGTAATCGACCGCGAGGCAAACGCGCGTAATAGTAAAGCGACAAAGAGAAGGATTGGGTGGTAGAGTACGTGCGCGCGGGTAACGCGCGAATTGCGACGAACGAGGGAGAGAGGACAGATGGGTGGATATTACCGCGTAAAATCGGGACAAATTCCATTTCAATTTTGTCGTTGGTTTCGCTTCGTCTCGTCGCTCTCGTAAACCCGGGATGAAAAGGATCACAATCTCGTAAACCGAACCGCAGGGGGGGGGCCGCCCACGAGGAAGGTGGGAGGACCGCGGAGGATCGCGCAGGAGGAGGAGGAGAAGGCTGCCACCGCTTCCTCATCCTCATCCAGCTTTACTCGCCCCTCTCCGCAGAACAGAGCATGCATGGTCCGGTTCGTCGACAACATTGTTCTCGTAGCTCAAAGAGATGCCAAACGATAAACGGCCTTTTCGCATCGGACAATCGCGATTTACCTGCTTCCACTCTGTCCTTCTCTCTCTCTCTCTCTCTTTCTCTCTCTCTCTCTCTTTCTTTATTTCTCTCTTTCTCTCTCTCTCTCTTGCCAACGATATGCGGTGTTCCCCCCTCCTCTCTATCCTGCGGAGTGTCGACGAAGCGCGCGTACCGAATGGCAGCAGGGCAGGGGATGGGGGCGGAGGGAGAGTCGAGGAAAGCGCAACGCGCGCAAGCATTTCCGCCGCAATAAAAATTACCATTTCGCTTGTCCGGCGCACTGGCCGAGATAACGGTGGTTGGCGGGGAAGAATCGTAAAGCGGTAGAGGAGTTGGTCGGAGATGCGATGGAAAGGGTGCACGCGCTCTCAATGTATCGACTTTCGATAGGCGCGGGGGTTCGCGGGCACGCGAAATGCGAAGAACTGTTCGAGAATGGAACGGGCAAAAAGGACCAGGTGGCGATTCCGGGATGCCGAAATTCTAGTCTGATGTTTTTCCACGGAAGCACGAAATTGCGTCGGTTACGAAAATTGCTATGCGATAACCGCTGCATGGAGAATGGATCGCGAGAACCAATTTTGCTACTGAATCGAATGTCTATCGTGTACGATCGGCGCGAGTTACACGAAAGCCAGGCGTATCGTGGAAACTGACGTGCGTACTTTTTTGAACGTGGATATGCGTGAGAGGTATTTGTGCTTTCTAATTAAGCTCATCGCAAAGGTACTACACCTATTTATTTATAGGGAGATGAGCCTTCTCTGAGATCTGGCAAAAACTTTTATCGTTGCGTTATAAGCTTACGCGTTACCGTTAACTCTCTTTCAAATTATAAATATTTGCTTTCGAGATCGGACATGAGCGCAGGTGGAGTACAGGCGTTAGTAGGTACTCTTGAACCAATTGAGTTACACATTTTATGAACCTGTTTGCGATCGAAAACGCGAGTTGAAAGCGATCGACGAAGGTATCGAAATAAGTTGCTCGTCGAAACGATTCGGTCCTCGAAGCTTGGTCGGAATTTCGATATATCGAGTCTCGATACGACTCCGTCGCTTTTTTACGGACTGCCGAGTGGCGCGCTCCGCTTGGAGACCACTGAGATATTACCTTGGAGATTTTCTAAATGCGAGAAAAGATATATCGGATTATCGGCCCGATCGTATATCAACTGGGATGCATGACAGAGTTCGTTCTGGAACGAATAATCGCGATAGACGGCAAAGATGAAACGAATGGCTTTTACCTACGAATCACTCTGCCGCGAGGTGTTTACCTCTGAAAGTGTAGGCAGAGAAAAAGACAAGTATCTCGCTAAAATGTACAAGCTCAATTTATACTTCAAGGCTGCGTAACGAATCGCAATAAGAGAGTGGACGGCAACGGATTAAAGAATCTATGTAATCCGAGTACACGCGTAGCAAGGTAAAGGATTCGTGCGAAATATCCATTTAATCCTAACTAGAAAATATTTCAAACATGGCTATTACATCGCCTCGAGGAGGCACCTAAGTTATCACGTGGCAGCAGAGAATCGTGTTTATCAAAAAACGCGCACGTTTCCAACTCGTATCCAGTAGTAATCGCCGTGTCACCTTTTGTCTCGTCAACGACGTTGAAGGTAGTAAAGCGGGAATAAGCTTCGTCCGACCTCCTGCGAATTTTTTCGTCGCACGCGCACGTTCGTCCCATCCTCGCGAAACTAGTGGAAATGCGGGAGAAGAGAAAAAGAAATGTTTCTCTCTCGCTCCCTCAGGTCCTCCTTCTCGTGCCCGCTGCACGCGGTATTACATCCTTGAAAATCTCGGCATCATTCGACGAACAAATTTTCTCCTTCGTCGGCAAAAGGATCGGGGAAGTCGGGCGGCAAAATTGCGAGTGTTTCGCGTGTATAAATAAATCTCCTAGGTCAAATACACGCTCTCGAGGGGGATGAGAGGAAAGAACAAGAGACTCCGCGGCGCGCGTTCCTTTATCGTCGTAGCGCAGCGAACACGAGAAGAATGCGTCTCGGCACTCGTGACTCGGTAACGTGGTAAATCTCGGAGAAACGAATTTGCTCGCGTGAGTCCTTGATTAAAAAGAGAATGAAAAAGAGGGTAAGAGTGGTAAAGGGAAAAAAAGAGAAGGACGCAATTAGAAATGCGGCGATAACGATGGCGCTTCGAAGATTTCTCACGTGACCCGTCTTTCTTCGGTTTTGCACGAGGCTAGGAGAAACGGAAGTCCAGGGCGGGAATTACACGGGCCGTGTAAACTTGTAGGTCAAAGAGTGTTCCGTGCCGTAGCGGCACATAATTTTGCGACGTCACGTGTGTCACGGAACTTGGACGAGATGTAGAGGCTGTGAGGGAGGAGTGTGGGCAAGGAGATGCGTGCGTGCGTCCATAGCTGCCTACGTGTGTCACGCACATCCCCCTTCACCCCCGGCCCCTCCGTATTGGCATTCAACCGGAGGTACATCACCACGCTCTGCCCTATTGCGACACACGCAACACGTGCACTCGCGTGCAATTTCTATCCCCGTCGCTCTCTTCCTGCCTCTCATCGTCCCTCTCTCACTCTAGGCTCTACCTGTTCGTTTATGCTTACGTGCAGCGAGCCCGACCGACAAAGGGACACTATTGACGCAAGGATGGCCGATGGAATGTCGGCTGCGCGCATCTCTCGCGTAATTCGGTTCTGCTTATTGAGAAGCAATAATGTTTAGCAGAATAAACAAATTTCTCAGATAGAAATGTGTCGCCGGGCCCGCCAAAATTCAACTCGACGAATCAATTTCTATTCTCTCGCCCCGTGGATTCGGAAAAAATCAGCTTCATCCTCTTCGAGATACCAATGACGATCGCCATGCCGCACCCCTCTCTAGAAAGTTTACGCATTCGACTGTCGGGGGCAGTTAATCGAGATTGTCCGTGAGGCGTGGAGCGCTCGGCGAACGACCTTCGCGAAGATTCAAATTCGAAAAAAATGAAATGCGGAAAGGAAATGACGTCTAGTCAATTTCTGTAATCCGATAACCGTCTACCCTACCACTTCCTCGATCTCTGTTTCGCGTCCCGTCAGGGTTCCGGAAAATCTCGAAATGCCGGGTGTAGGTGCGCTCGCACACGCACAGGGGCTCCACATCGGAACAGCCGCACACGCGCGCGCGCCTTCGAGGTAGGAGGCACAATGGGCGCGCGATATGCAAATGGAATCAATTTGTGAGACCGTGGGTGGCCCCCGTATATCAGTCTCCCTCCAGCCTCCCTTTCCTCTCTTCCTCTTGTCCTCGACGTTTCCGTCCTGCGTGCGCGCGCACGCGCGCCCTCGCAGCCGGAGAACATTTGCGCCCGGAGACCCTTGCGGCGGGAATATTTCGCGTAGCATCCTTCCCTCCCGTTTTATCTCTTCTCCACTCCTTACGGTTACGCTCGCTCGCACGACGCGACCGCCAAACGAAGTTTACATGGCAGAAAGGCGAGCACGGGGTTAATTTAACATCGTAAAAAGGAACACGCGAGTAGCTTGGGTCGGTAGCAGCGTGCCGGGCATCCCTCAAAATTTCACTTTGGCGCTCCTTCGCGCGGGAGAGGAACGAGAAAGGAGGGAAGTGAGAAAATGGCGAATTTGAGTATACGCGACAGATTCCCTCGAGAGCTGAAGTTTCCTTCGCGGGTAGACTCGGTGACGAGATACCCGCGGTGCAATTTGCGCAAGGCAAGACATGCGAGTGAACGTGTGAGCTCGTATACGTGCGCGGACTGAGATTCCGAGAGAGACCGGTGGGAGAGGGAGGCGGAAGGTACGGGAGAAAATTCGAAGAATTCACATTGAATTTGACGGGCTGAAAGCTACGCGATACCAACGAATACGTCGACGATAATTCTATTCGATTAACCGATAACTCGAAAACTGATATCGGAATAATACTTCAACCTACTCCCATATGAAAATACGACCTAGTCTAACCTACTATGAGAGAGCTTCCGAAGTAATTTGCAATAATCGAGTGTCGATTCGAGTGATATACCAAAAAATGTATCATCGTTTTGCAAATTTTCCTTCGAAACACGCTCTCGAATGTATGCTCAATAGTTTGAACCTACCACGTAGAATACCTACGTAACCGAACGAAGTACGGGCGTAACGGAGCCCCTTCGAAAGTGTTTCTTTTCAAAAACGTTCCCCACCGGTCAGAAGTCCCGCGCGAATCGTCCAACCGGCACGTCCGTCTCTCTCCCACGAATCAAGGTAAAACCGGAAACCGGCCAAGCTGCCGGAAGTCCTTCGTCCATCTCCACCCGCGTACGCGCGCTCGCCCAGCTCCCCTCGAACCTTCATGAATAATTTTGAACGTGCGACCGGGTGCGCGCGAGTGCCCACGTACATACCGGCGAGGGCCAGAAGTATGCACAATGGGCGTATCGTATGCAAATAGAATCAATTTGTGAGTAGCGTTTCACCCCTCCCTCTCTCCTCGTTCCTCTTCCACCACCGGTCCTGGCCGTCCGCACGACACCCGCTCGCACACGAAAGAGGAATACGCGAGCGAGCGAACGCGCACAGCCCCATGTTACCCTTCAACCGTATCCCCACCACACCCTCGAAAAATTCGCCCTCTTACTGTTACCGTTTTGCCACTCTCATCCTACGAACGTACCGGCGAGATTTGCCGCGATGGAGAAGGCCTGGTACTGGTAGGAGATAGTATGATGTAGAACACCGTGGTAGTACAAGAGGACAGTCGAGAGGAGAGGTGTGATTTAATATCGTAAAACAGGCTGTAACACCCCGCAGAATCTCACTTTGGTTTCCGAAAGTGAGTGGGGTGAGGGTTCGAGCGACACGACGCGCACCCCTGCTGTTGTTCCCATACCGCGTTTGGCTCCTGCTGCTGTTACCGTCCCTGGTCGCTCTTGCTTCACGGGAGGGTCCATGTTCCTGCGTTCGAAATATACAACGCGTTTCGATCCCTATGAGAGGGGTTAGCTCGGCCCGCCAACCACCGCTCATTTCTACTCGCCACTCGTGTGTACGTAAGTTTCTTCGTACGAGCGCAACCCACTGGCGCAAGCTTTATCCGTGTGCCCGCGATGGTGTGCGCGGAGAGGTTATTATGTGTAGGTATCGCCACCGCCACATATTGCGCCTGACGTCCACACGCTCGAATGCATAGGGCTAGCAAAATATGCTTGCGCGAGCATGGGCGTCGAATCTCGAAATTCGCGATAGTAGATGCCTTCGAAGAGGGGAACGTATCGGCCTCAAGCCCGACAGTGGGTTAGGGTTTCCATCTGCGTATGGAAAAGCACAGAGAATATTCAGAATCGGTTATTATGTCGATCGACACCGGTAGGGAACGTTTTCTAGTTTCGATCACCCTTTTTTTAGAAGAATTCTTACATTTGCGCCATGCCTCGACTCTTCGTGCGTAAATAGAGTTTTTAACATTTTCTCGAAACAGGCGAATACGTTGGGAATATTAGTTTTAGAATAATATTCCTTTGAAGCATAATAATCCTCGAACCGCGCCCCGGGTGAAAGATCTCCGACTGGTGAGCGAATACTTGGGGCACTAAAATCCACGATTTCTACGCTCATGTTACTACGTGCATCTCCGACGTACGAAGCGGTCGAGGGACGGCGCGGCGGGGCTAGACCGAACGGTCAATATTGTAACATAAATTTCATTTCGATCGACATGGGGTCCATGTACGTCCTACTCCCCTATTCACCCTCGTTTCGACCCTCCCCGGCTGGCACCGTTACGTTCATCCCCGGGCTACATCCGGGTGAAAAGAGGGATGAGAGAGGAGGAGAAGGGATCCCCTTAGGCTGCGTGAACACGAGCGCGGCACGCGCCGTCCCAACGTCAATTCTCGCGTGAGATTCGCGAGCAGGCTTGCAGAGCTTTCATCCCACACGATAGATCCACCCGGATTGCCTGTTTTTGACTTGGCACGGACATGAGCACTTTTATACGAAACATTTAAAATCGTTTGAACTACAAGAGTTTCTTTGTTCGCGCGTTATGTATGTGTTACGGGCACTGCACGAAATGCCCAGTTTTTGGGCAAAGTATTTAATTATACCTCTCGCTACGCTATCAAGTTTATTTTATATTTATTCCCTGCGCTCTCAATGGTAGATTATTTTTATTCCTCATTGCCTGTGGCACAGTTATTTTATAAAATGCCCACGTTAAACGCATTGTCCGTAACATACACATTTCTTCCCTGCTTTTCGCAATACGACTGTCGGCCACCGCGCTGGCTCTGACTAAATATTGCGAGATCAGAACATGGCGATCGCGAAACAGGTAAAAAAGTAAACGAGGAGATGAGAAACGAGTGGAGGAGGAAAAAGATCTGGATTAGAAAGTAAACGCGTCTAACGAAAGATTTTCGTCTCTCTATATGATCCGTCAACTGCCCCAATCCGATGGGTATTTGGAGACGGAGAAGAATTCAAAGGAAGAGGAGCTGAGAGTTCTCCGATCGAACAAATATTTTTCTGCGAGCAGCTCTCTCCCCTCACTTCTTTCTTCCTCTCCTTGTTCCACTTGTACGAGCGGAAAAGCAAAAGGATCTCAACGGTTTTAACGTCCCAATTCGAGCAGTTAATGCGCCGATGATCACACGACCGTTGCCAAATGAGAAACTGATGAAAATTAATGTAGGAAGATGATGAATAAATCACTAATTGGAGGAAGAGCGATGAGTAGGAGAAAGAAGCAAAGAGAGAGGCGAAGAGATGAAAATGAGAATCGGAATGAGAATGAGAAGGAGGAAAAGAAAAGAATGGGAGAAACTCGGAGATTCACTGGGGCAGAAACAACGTCTATTTGCCCTCATCGGTCGAAGGTGATGAAAAACAATTTCAATCTGACAAAGTAGAAAGTTTCAGTGCGGATGCCCACACCCTTTCTCCTACCCTGCTTCTTTTCCTCCGCCATTTCCCTATTACTCGTTTATTTTTCCCTCGTTTCGCCATGTCGGCCTTGCAAACTACACCGCTCCCATTCCTTTCCATCTCCTCTCATTTTCTCCATTTTACCCTCCTCCTCTTCTGTTTCCTCCCGTACTCGACTCATCGTTCTCGTCTCTGCGTATCCTACGCCCCTCCGATTCTCCTTACCCACCCCTCCCCTTTCTGACCACGTCGCAAGGAGGAGGAGATATGCAGTAGTTGTTTTCAACTGTCTCCTGTTCTTCTCACCCGTGCAGCACGACCTTCTGCAAAAACAATTCAAACCTCTCCTGTCTCCTCCTATCACGGCTACGAACAATTTGCAGAAGGTATCGAGGAAATTGAAACCGGGACTAAGGATGAATAGTAAGGACTAAGGACTAAGGTAGTAATAGTAGCCTTCCCTCGAGAGTTTCGAGATTGACAAAGGTGCATAACATGGAGGGAGGAAGGTACGACGATAAGGTTGGAGTGAGATTAGGGCGAAGGGGAAGGAACCTCGAAAAGAGCGAGAGAGGATGAGGGAGGAAGGTGGACGCGATCGCAGGGTTGCCAGAGCGTAGGTACTAGTAACAGCGTGATTAACCATCGTGCGATAGTGTTTACGCTGGGAGCAACTTGTCACGGAAGCGTCTTGACGAGGTAGCTTTGGTATCTTCTGCTCTAGTGGCGTGCGAATTGTCGTATCGGGAGTGGCGCGGATGGCGAGGAATGGAAATCGGCGAGTACTACGGCGTCGGGGCGGAGCTCGAAGCGTAGATTTACAGGCAAACATCTCGATGAAGCTATATCGTCCAGCCTTGTTCTATTGTCCTATTAGCTCCACCGCAAAGCGGTTCCCAGAGGTCGTAGACGCTCGAAGGAAAATTAAACGATACAGGTTGACAAGAGTTACCGGTCAATTTACTTTTTATTACCGGTACTGGTTTGATTAAATTTTAGATAACAGCGTGTGCAATTGTTTTGTAACAGCGTGGTATAATCTCGTGCGAGTTTGTGAAAATATTCAAGACGGGACGAATACCCGTGGCAACTCGTCAAAGACGATTATTTTGCGCTAGTACAGGGGTTGCGCCAAACGTTCGTCCTTGATAATCGATAAAAATAGATACAACCAAATTGTAATGAAGTATTAATTAAGATAAATCGACTTGACATTTCTTATTGAATCGAGTCAAACGACTTCTACATTAAAATTCTATTTGCTTCTTTTTGATTCTATTCGCTTCCTTTTGATTCGCGGCGGGAAAGATTCCATTCACGCTGATTCACGCACCTGGCATATCATTTCAGATATTTTGCACGTTTCCCCCGCTTTTTCTGCGTTTTTTATTTCCCCTACCTATCTTCTCCTTCTTTCACCCCTTCATTGTACATTTACCTTTTGGCAGGGCGATCGCACAACGGGCACACTAACGGAAGGACGAAGAAGGGGGGGATGCGACAACGAATGCGCCACGCGAAAATAAGCTCTCGCGTCAAAAAGAGCGAAATGAAGAGCAGGGGTGGTAGGACGAGTGGAGGGGAACTGTGTCATAATCCCATTTTGTGATCGTATATTTGTCGTCGAGAGAGAGAGAGAGAGAGAGAGAGAGCCATCGCGACCCAAGGTAGGGCGAAAAATGAAGAATCGTGCATACGGGTTGGTTCCCTTTCTCGATTTCGCCTTGGTTGCCGCGGCGTGTAATAAGCCCTTTGTGGCGCGGAGCTTGTGTCAATGTTGATTTTACGACCGATTGCACGGCGGAGACGAATGGCCGGGCACAGACAAGAGGGAGGAGAACAAGGAGAACGAGGAGGACGTATGTGCGTTCGTGTCTTGGAGGGAGAATGGGGAGCAAATGGTGGTCGAGAATTCTGCAGGAGACTTTGGAAATCCGAGCTCAGCTATGATCTATTCGTTTACTAGGTTATAAGGGTGGTAGGTCGTGCTCGTCGTTGCACGGAACGTTGGATGTTAGAACGGTCGAAGAATATTGCGACGAGGGAGCACGGAGGGATTGCCGAAGGGCGTGGAGAAAGGGACGAAAATGTTTTGAAGAGATTCGATTAAGTGGTGGATCATGAATTTAAAATTTATTCGCGCCAATTGGATGGATCCATCTATTGGAGGGACCACTCTGTGAGGACGAAGAGCCACCACGTCCTCTCGCGAGGTTATTCATGCCCTTTAACAGTAACTTTGGCATGCATTAGCATTCATATTTACAGATAAAAAGCACTTCATGGACAAAGTAGGGTGTATTTTATTGAAGAACTAACGGTGATATGACGAGCAAAGGCAGAAACACGGAGTAATAAAAGAGTAATTCAGTCAAAATAAACAATAGCAAGTCAGAAAAATAAAAATTGCAAAATATTACCTTCTCTAAAAACCAATCGGGATTGGTTTCCTTGTTCCTTGTGGCACTGAAGAACTTTTCATTATTCGACAATGTACTTTTTTTCAATATACGTCACGAGACAGAAGAAAAGAGCAAAACACCAGTGCCAATATTTTCATTTTTGCTTTCTCGTTCCATATCTCCACAACGATCGATATTAAGAGAAAAAAGCCATACGACCTGAACTATAGAACGTAAAAAGATCTTGGAAGAGCGCAATCGCAGACCCATTTTATAAAATCATCGATAAGAAATGAAAGTGGAATTTTAATATGGCGTGCGCTCAAGACTACGTCGAAATCCCAAACACCCTTGATTTTCTTACATTAATAAAGATAGTAGAGATCGTGGGAGGACGACAAAATCGCGTATTAAAATTTTACCAAATGCAAGAATTTCAGCAGTTGTCACCAAAGTATTGCACCTTTCGAAAAAGAAGTATTTTGAAATCAAATTTACCGAGTATAAATGTTCGCTAGTTCGCTTGCTAGTCAACTCACGGCAAGAGACTACCGATGACGATTCTCAAATACTTCACGACCTCCCTCTATCGCTATAACTGAGACACCGACAATCGATTTCGGCGAGCGAGTCATCCGAAGTTACGCGTCTGACTCGCGAAGGAAGAACAGCACGGTTGCAAATTTTGACGAAGCAGCTAATAACTCGTTAACCTTTGTTTTCTTCCTTATTGTCGAAATACAGGACGATAGTCATTTAAGGTCCTTCCTCTAGTATAAATCGACTCAACAATAAACATTCACCTATCCTTCCACTCCCCTGCCAACGAATGGGCCAACGACTTCGAAGTTCCAATACCTTTCGTCAAAAGCGAACCCGTCGCCGTCGTTTCGTCTAGCCTTCGATCCGAGGAACAGAACGAGCGTACGTAACGAATCTACGAGGATACGCACAAGGACATAGAGGGATTGACTGCAGTCGCACGTAACTGCGTTGCCGAACTCCGCCACGGGCTCATAAATCATTTCCATACACATATAATGCATACGTCTCGCGTCGCGTGGCAGTTCTGCGCGAGCCGTCGGCGTCGTATCGGTGGTGTGCGTGCCATGTAGGATGCACGCGTGTCACACACGCACATGCAATGCATGTCCTGAAGGACCATCCCCCGCTAATGCAGATAGAGTCACCGCCGTGGAATATAATCGCTAGGCGGGATTGAGCCGTCAACCTCGCCCGCTCTTCGATCCCACCCCTTACCCCATCCCTTCTGATAGCCCTCTTGGTTCAGAATGCCCTTCCGCCACTTCCACCGCCTCCTCTCCTCTTCCATCACCTGCTGGTACTTTTCCCCGTCCCACTCTCCTCCGATGGCTACACCCACCGGGAATATACATATGTGCACGCGTATACCGATCGCGCCATTCAGCTGCGAGCCCCCGACGTCCTCGTTACGTCAATTATTATCGAGGGCACGAATTACCGGAAGCTCCGCAACCAGCCACCGCTTTCCAGGGTAATTTCCCGTTGGAATACACCTGACGCATGCGCGACGTTCTTGGCGGTCCACCGGAACGATTTGCGTAAAAGGGGTGCGTAGACCGGAGAAGCCGATTGGGACAGATCGATGTCCATGAAGAATGCGAGACAATGAATCCCGTTCCTCGATCGCGTCTTTCGCATCGAAGGGGTCCTTGACATTGAGAGAACACTTTCAGTTCTGCCGATGGAAAGGGAAAGGATACTCTCTCGGTTGAAAGAACCCTCGTGTTCCTTTCATCCCCTATCAGCCACGGGGACCTATTTCAATCGATTACACCGCCCTCGTGGAGAGCCTTTATCGGTGAATGTCTGGAGCCTAACGCGATAACAGCTCCTATAATTCCATCGGCCACTTTCACCTTCCGCTCGCTTTTCCCATTTATAACGCAGGGGCCACCTTTTTATCCTGGAGAGTCGACCCTCCTCAAGTTCGTCGCGCAAGAATGTCTCTGCTTCTTACTCAGTTGCTCTCTTTACCTGACAGTCTATACGAGTATCAGTAGGTCAGTCTCGATACGAAGCGCACGGTATCTTCGAGTTAATGCGCGTATTGTGTCGTAATCGAGAATAAGCTGGTGATGCTTTTGTGACGTGGTTCTGTCTTCCATGGACCCAGGTTGAGCATAACGCATTGAAGCAGTGAGAAGGAGCGGTTGTGGCGGCGGTAGAGGCAGGGAAGGCGGAAACGAGCAGTATACGCGCGCCCTAGCACCAATACGAGCGTGAACCTACGCCACCGCGGCGTTAGAGAGGTTGGAATTGCGCGTGAATACCGATCGTGCCATTGATCGGGCCCTTGGCGCCCTCGTTATGTCAATTATAATCCGGCTTACGAATTACCGGAAGCGCAATAACGAGGATCGCTTAGCCGCCTAATTTCCCCCTACCGTCGTGTTACCCCGCGCGCTCATGCTGCCAGCTCTTGTCAAGCTACCCTGCTCCCAGCTATCCTATCGTCGCCTTCGATTTCGAGGACGACGCGCGACCACCTAATATCGTAATGCTCCATTGTACCGTATTATTTAGACCTGTGTAAACCTGACACCCGACTGTAAGATATCGAATTCTTTTTTTTGCAATCGAAAGAGCATCGTTTGTACCTCTTTTCTTTTCGTTTGTACCTCAACGGGTTCGGAGATAGAGATACTTCAAAAATTCACAAGAGGTTCAGTCTGCTTAAGGAGATTCATCTATGTAGAAAGAGAGCCTCACAAGAGAGCGCAATCAAGTTTCGACTATTGGTTGATTTGCCTTATTTGTTTTATTTGCTTTATAAACCAACTGAACCAATAGTTGAAATTGGCAGACGTAGTGAGGCCTTTCTAGATAGATCAGTCTCCATAAAAAGACCAAGCCTCTTGTAAATTTTTGAAGTATCTCTATCTCCGAACCCATTTGAGGTACAAACCAAAAGAAAAGAGGTACAAAAAGGTACAAACGATGCTCTTTCGATTGCAAAAAAAAAATTCGATATCTTAAAGTCGGGTGCCAGGTTCACACAGGTATTATTTAGTTCGTGCATTGATTCTCCCAAATTTTTCTCTACGATTATCCGCGAATTCCCTTTCGCTTACGCAACTACGGCCTTTTAAGAAAATTGAGATAAACTTCGTTACACGATCTATACGCAACATTGCTCCACGCGTTGCGGATAAATCTCGACTAATTCATTTTTGGAAAGGTTGTAACGTAGCGTTCACTAACTTTCCGTGCTCGAAAGATATCGTAAGGTAGAAGAATATAACGGGGAAAAGGGATGATTATGTGTGGAAGCAGGGCAACGATGTTACAGTTTTGCACTCTCTTCGCTCTACGTCCACGGTGAGCGAAGTATGAGGCACGAAATAATGTTGTAACGAGTTTGCTTGCGAAGATAGCATCCCCGACCACTACGAGACGCAGCGTTGGACTCGCGTGCAGCCCGAAGTGTAGGAAGTTTCGCCCCATGGCCGCGTACATGAATTTGGTCCCGTGCAATTTTAGTCGGCGAACCCTCAGACTTCGTTTTGAAATTCATAGCAGGACTCCGGGCGGCTGTCTCGGAAGCATCGTTTGTTTATGTTCACAGTGGAGAAAGAGTATTACGAGCTGCGGGTGGACCGGCAAATGTTGTCTCGCTAAGTGAATGTCTCCGGGACTGACGGCGGAACTAAACATTCGGAGAATTGTCGAAAGACCCTAATTCTAATTCGGTTCGTTATTGGCGGACGTGTACGATACTTCGAGTATACTTTTCACTTTACAAATAAACATGACCTACAAACGTCAGTTTAAGGGAATGTTTCGTGGGCTTTAACGTCCAGGAATATTCTTTGAATAATTACGGATAAATATATTCAGGATGTACAGCGAGCAACTTGTACCATCTATTGGAGAATGAAATAACGTTGAATCTTTAATAGAATTACTCTCGTCTTGCCAATTGTATCTTTCTGGAACTTAACAAAAACCAGTTTATCTATGATAATATCTGTCATTCTCGGAGTGAATCAGCGTCTCCATCAGTCTCGAACTTCGAGATCCACGAATTCTTTAGTGGCCGTACAACCGACAAGAAGTATGATTCTTCGAAGTGACTGCAAGCCGAAACACGTCGAAACACGCCGCGGGATTCTCGTCTTCCGCTTGCTTTTCAAACTTCCGCGAGATTTTCTTTTTCTGTCTCCGACCCTCCTCTTCCCTTCTTTAAGACCTCCCCTAAGAATCTTTGTCCCGGCCTCTACGTGGAAATAAAGAAAAGATACGTATAGCGAATCGATGTGCTCGAGACACGTGGGGGAGACCGGAGTTTATCGCGTTTCTCCGGGTTTGAGGACAGAGCTGGTTTCGAGCTTCGAAGAAATCGAATCACTTCGACCTTTAACCCACTCGACAGTCTTCGCGAGAACGTAAAGAGACCATTGTGATTTAATCCACGAGGAAGGCAAATGTTGTTCCATAGGATTTGACGGCTGAAAGTGAAAACAGGGTCTGAATTCCAATGAGGATGATAGGTGGACGGCTTCTAGTCCAAGCTTAATCCGCGACTAATCCGCGGCTAAGTCTGACCTAATATCCACATACTCCACAAACCGATGGGCTTGCCGCAGGTGTAGAAGATAAATCTTGTCCTGTTCAAAGTCAGTTCGTACTTTTTGCTCGCCAGGCTCTTTCACGGACAAACGAACTGCTTAACTTGTCCTGAGATTTACGCTCGAAACCTAAATGTCGGAAGATATTTAGAATTGATGACGCGAAGAGGGGAAATCAATTGAGACTCAAGAATGAGGACAGTAAGTGAAAAAGTTTGAAGCAAGGTTTGTGGCTTTCCAAACCCAAACCCGAAGTTTGATTAACCCAGATAAAGGCAGGGGAGGTAACTCGGTAGAACTGGAAATTCGTCCTGCACGTACAGATTCAAATCACGATTCGTCACTCTAAAGTACCAACTCTGCTACCAAATCAGCGCATTCATTATGAACAATCCTAACAAATTGTAATGCAACAAAGATTCTAGCTTACCCAAGTCTCTGGTACAATAGAGTATGTCACACACGTAATTTCTACCTTTCAAGATGCAAATTCTGTATCGTCTGTAAAATTACGTACACAAGTGATCACATCTCACCCGAGATCCTAAATTACAAGTTCGGTGTAACTTTTACTTTGATCTTGCAAAGCTCAAATTTAGCGCTCCACAGCGTTAACATTTTATGTATTATGTTGGATCGAGGACAAGTCGAACACAATTCTTGATATCAACAACTCTCCGACCGTGTCCGCAAGATTCCCTTTCTAAAGTTTTCCAACAGCTTTTTCTCGGTCCCTCTCCTCTTTCCTCTTTCTTCGCCTCTTCTTTTCTCACACTACCTGGAACGACAGCTGGACCTAGTCGATTCCTTGTCAAACTAAAGGGAAGAAGTAACGCCGCGACGCTGCTCGACACACATGGGACCACCGTAGTTTATCGCCCGACCCGAGCAACCAGCGGACCACGTACGAGCGGGCACTGCGTCCGAGCGGTCCGTTCGCTTCCGTGGGTCAAAGGACAGTGGGCAAAAAAGTCGGACACTTCGAAGCATTCGTCCCGACCAGCCGTTTACTTCCATCATGACCTCTTCTCCTTATCTGACCTAGCAACCCCTCCTAACAAAATCGGTATTTTATTGTCGGATGTCATAGAAGTGTTTTCAGTCTTTTTGGAATTCCTTAGTCGACGAGCATTGCCACGCGTCGATAATTTATCAATATTATCTCCCTTAATTGGACGGTCCATATCGTTATAATTCTCCAAAGAGGAATTAGTTATTGATCACTTTACTTCTTACAATAGACCCGAAGGGACGATTACAAAATTGAAATTGCAAGATTCACGTAAATGCACCGTACTAAATCTCTGTGAGGGATTGTAAAATAAGAAATTGACATATGTCTATGAAGGTAAGAGGTTTATTAACACATTTGCTAGGCGCGAAGATAAAGACCGTCATAGCCTAACTACGTTTTGGCGCGCAATTTTTTCAGTAGCAAATGTCATAGTAGAAAAATCATTTTTTGGAAAACGAACGTATGCGATACAAAGTAACGGGGATTAATTTAACACTGCGTTGAAACCGATTTGGGTTTACTTAAATATTTACATGTGCACCGCAATTAACTATTCAACGCATTAAAAGATTCAGCGCGTTTTTACACCATTTGCATCGAATATATATTAACCTCTTGCCGTACTTTAACGAGTCTGACTCGTCGTGATCACGTTTGGCCCGCATTTTTTTCCACCAGTTTGACTCATTATGTTTAATCCAAAATTTTTATCACGAGACAAACTCGTCAAAGTATGGTAAGGAGTTAGATATAGATAATCTACTGTAATCTACTTATTGTTAATCAGGAACGCGGTTATTGCCATGCTAATACATATCGCCTCGTGTACGGTGTATATTGCGTTTGAAGAGTTACTGTGACATTAGTTCACGCTCGCTGCAAGTTTAAGAAAAAAATACGTGATCGATATACGAAATTATATATTAAACAATATATACATATGTGTCTAGAATGCATCCACGGAAGAAATAAAACATTTTTATTAAACATATCAAGCGGACTGAATAATACACCTGCGCATTTTACTGTCCTTTGCTTTTCCATCCCACCCTACTGTCTCTGCATTCTCTATGTACAACACTTAACCATTAAAAAACGATCGATCGTTGAAAATATTCTCCTCCTGTCCCGTTCGTGCTTTTCGCAAAGGAACTCTTATCGTGCCCGTTAGGCATTACAGAATTCACAAATCGTCGAACATTTCTATGCTGTTCGTAGACCGTCCTTAATTGACGAACCCGCGCAAATAACCTCCGACCCTAATTATCTTTATCGGTACCGCTGTTGCTCCAGTGCTCTCACCCCTAATGATTAAATGATTAATCATTATACGACGATCGTCGACTCACATTCTCGTTGGCTCAGGATCGAGTCGCACTTTCTAATATTCCTCTGTGACACCTCACGACGGTCTCTCCCATTTTCCATCCACTTCGATCCTTCCTTCTCCTCTCGTCCCTTTTCCATCGTCTCTCTCTATCCCCCGATACTCGTAATATCCAGGATCGTAAACGCGCCGATCCAAGCACTTCGCTTCATCTCACTTATTCCAATTCGCATTTAATTTCGCCAGAAAGCACCCATCCCTCTGCTGCCTGATGCGAGCCACCCGTGGTCGCCTTAGTCGGGAACTTCTACGAAGAAGGGATACCCCGATCGAACGCAATCGTCGTCGATCGACGCTTGGGGCCATAAGCAGAACAATTTCTCAAATGTAAACATTTCTCGATAACCGACGGTTCGGGAGGCCGAGAAAGCGACAACGTCGGGGACGAAGATATCCGAGAGAATTTCAGGAAAAAGCTCTCGTTTCACCTGCGTGGCTACGGGAAAACGTATATATTTTATTCGCCCGTATCGCGTAGTCGTAACTCTAAACTCGCGAATCGTGATCAACGAAAAGAGAGGTGGTTAAGGAGAACATCGATATCGTCGCGACGATGATGCGAGAATCCGCGAGGACGACGCGAAGCGTGCGCAGATGTCGGCTATAAAATTAAAAGGAAGCCAACCGCACGATGCCGATACTACACGTACAAATCCTCCACGTGTTGAGTTTCACACGTTAGATTCACCCAAAATGGAGAACAATATCATTCCCCGTACCGTCCGGGCAAATGCATTCGATACTGCATCATCTCGTATTCGAAAAATAATCCAACGCTAATGGAAATTCAAATGCATTACGGCTATTAATGTTTATTGCTGCACGTCAAATTCCATGCGGATGTTAAACATGTACGATTCATTCGTTATTGGCAATTAATCCTATCAAAGTTTACCTCTGTAAAGCGCGTTAATAAATCATCGAGCTCCTGCTTAAGCCCCGTCGAAAAAATGAAAAGAAAAACCAAAGTAATATCTCTAGGCAAGAAAAAGAGATAAGCAACGATAATTGGATATGATCACGCTAACCTTTATTCGTGGCATCCCGAGATCGTGGAATACGTGAAACGTGGATACCTTGGATTACGCCACGTGGATATACGTACGTACGTGGCACTCGTTGTACCGAACGCGGGAGAGGGAAGAAGAAATCGGCACGAAAGGGCGCAGAGGTCGTGGCTCGCGATGTTCAGACAGAAAAGGAAGGGAGGAAGGACGCGAAGGAACCGTGGAGTGGATCGAAGCGGAAAGAGAAGAGGAGGCCGTAGAAAAAGTGAGGCGCGGGGTTATATGTCCGTCGATTTATATCGTGCAGAGCCTTCACGGCATACCTCGAAATTACGATAAGCCCCGAGGGTTCGATCGGACGAAGGAAGACGACCTGTCTGCTTCGAGCGTGCGGCCCCATTCCTCGCGGGAGTGCACGCGTGATCCCGTGCGTTCGAGCTCGTGTCGGTCTGATCTGTACACGAGGGAGAAGAGTATCGCGACTAGTCTCGTGGCGCTAAACTGTGCCGAAGGAGGAAACACGCGATATCGAAACTCCTTGCACGAGCTTCGACTTATGCCCCTCCTCTACCTTCTCAGTCTCCGCACCCCGTGAGCGAACCTCCCACTCCGTTTCCAGTCGCTTGGCAAGCATACGGAGGAGTTTCAATTTGCTCGGCGAGCGTCGGACCTATCGGCTTTAGCTCACCGACGCGCTCAACATCGTGCACAGACGACGGACGGGGCATAAAATATCCATGATCATCGATCCTTCCAGAGAGATCTTGCCGGCTCAAATTTTTCATCCTCGGGTTGCATGACGTTTCGCTCGACGGCGGCAAGCTAGAAGGCCTAGTTCGCCGTTCCTCGTTCCTTGGAACGGTGGTGAATTTGGTAGAAAGAAATTCGTCACGTCGCTCGGTCGCTGGCTGTAACGACGAGCGAATATTTTTCGAAAATTTCACCATCCATTGAAACCTTCGCGAGAATTACCGATTATTTGGACATTCATCTTTGCACATCAGGAGTGGCTTCGAAAGGTTGTACCGCGATCTTCGAGCGATTGCACAAACGTGAGGCACGGTCCACGTTGGGTCTACAAGAGGATTAATTCTCACCGGACGTTGCTTACCTCGCTTACAGTATAGCTACATCGGAACAAAGGCAACATATTGCTGGAAGGATGATTGGTTGTCGTCGATTGGTTTGCGATCCAATGTAATGTACTCATCCTCCTTTCCAGCGCGCGTGCACGCGATTAGCTCTGCCTACCGTAATACTTGCGCGGATTGTAAGCCATGTTCGCGGATGAAAGCATGTGGTGCGAATGTAACGGGGGATTGAACGCGTCCAGATGGAAATAGTTAAAGGACCGATATGGCTATTCGCTACGGGGAAGATGCAACAAAGCGCGTCGAGTCCCCAGAGTGGAGACCCATGAATGAAGGAATTGTAAGCGATGGAATTGCGCGGTTGGCATTTCACCGTGCGCTCACCGACAGGGCAGATTAACCCTTTAACTACGGCTGTCGTAAATGGACGATGCAACGAACTTTCGTGAAGTACGGCTGTCGTCAATAAACGATCAGATAAATTAAACCGGGAACGGGTGTCGCTCATTCGTGATTCTATTTCTCATTATAACATACGCACGCAAGCGCATACACGCGTAATTTACGATTGATTAGATAACGTTTATAATATTATAATCTTATATATTTACTATATAGTTAGTGGAATGGTAGAACCCATTGCAATTTGTTTAGTAATCGTATTACTTCAGAAAGTACATAGAAAATATCTAGAAATATCTAATAGAGTCTCGAATTTTCAAATGTCTTCTTGCAATAAACAACGAATATTTCACATCTAGTTTTCATACTACTTTTTCAATTTTTATTTTCGTGTTTCGACGAACGATCTTGGTGGATATATATCCGTAGCTAAAGGGTTAATTGGCCTTATTCGACCGTTAAAGGAATAGTGTCGATCCCCGATCACGGAGTAACGATAAGCGCCCGTAACTGTTCCGACCAACGCGGAATGGGTCAATACATACTCTGCGACGTTTCGCGCGCAAACGAGTCGATAACGAGAGAATTGTGAGGAAGGGAAAAGTGGACGCTCAGGTTTCATTGTGAATAACCGTCGCCGGTGGAGCATTGAAACGGAATAATTTGGAATTGGTTGGAGGGCATTAAAAATCGCTTTTGTCATTGCGGCGGATGAGGACGACGCGCGCGGAACGTAAAAATTAACGAAAAGAGAGACGCGAATGGAGGAAGGAGCGTCAACAATGCGAATGCTGGATAAAACGACGGCGCATTGCAGGTAATGAATAATGTTCGACGCATTCCGATTGATAAAACCTGTAAACCGAAAGATTTGATTATTGCAAATGTATATAGGTCCAATTAATTCCGACCGATGGTTATCAAAAGCGTCCTGTTACTCCTCTCCGGTCGTGTTTAACTCTGAAGTAAACCCGAGGCGATACACCAACCAACGTTTCACCGAAGAACGTTCGAATGGGTGCGTTTTATGTTTGAGTTCGCGTGCGCCCCCGAGAACCATATTCGATGCTGTTCAAAGATGTACGATAGAGTTAAATTTTTATTCGCCAGGATTATCCCTAGCCTGGATTACATTTAAGAGCTTGTGACTGCAATTACTCATTTAACTTTATTTTATCCTTCGATATAAGAGTGTCCGCGCATAGAATAAACTTTAAGCTTTCGATACATACCCTTGTGGTTAGGAAATAATGTAAAATGAAGACGCAAAGTCTCGAGAAAATGATCTGTCTTTTCCGCGATTTCTATTGGCTGCCAGGATAGTCACGAGGAGAAGGCCTAATGGCATTGAATTTACTTAATAATTTAATGTAAATTCGGTTCGTTGAAAGGAATTAAGAGAAACACGGCAGAGGAGATATAAAGCAAATGAAGAGAACATCAGAGGATGAAATAAGGGGGGAAAGGGGAGAGGAAAAAACCGAGAATGTTGCATGCATGTTCGAAAATGTATTTTCGGCAAATGAGAAATTATACGCATTACACGTCTCGTCCGAACGACGCAACGAGATACAAATACGAGTAACGATGAAATATTTCGCAATGCGTCGTCCGCATTGCCTTCGGCCGTGAAGAACCGCATGAACGACAACTCGTCGCCGAATAATTTCAAAAGAGAAAAATCGTTGAATTTGCGATTCCATGCGAGAAGAATCCGTGCTCTCTCGATATTTGGCATGAATTGTAACATACATTATACTGACTAGCTCATACCATATCGATCAGCTGTCGAATAATCTGGTCACCCTAATCGAATCGTAAAGCGAATAAGATCGCGGTTCGATTTCGAATAATCCGTGCTAACCGATCGAGTATGCCTGGAGTTTGTCAATTTTCCGTAGGTTATCGTTTACTTTTACACGCTCGTGGCGTCGAGGAGTGTTGATTGAGGCGCTTGAATAACGCGCGAGGGAATCTGATCACCAGCCGTTAGTATGCGATCATCGTAAGTAAATATAGTTTAACGCGATAGTATGCGCACATAGACGTTGCGTTCATTCATTATGCAATGACTGTCTGCCAGCTGTTACCGATATTTAATTGCCCAAGAGTCAATACTCCGACTTCGATCAAAGGATTTCAGATCAATGCTATCGCCCTAGTTCAGCCGAAAGCAGTAAAACTTTGCTTTTTATCTTACATCTTCATACGTGTAATGTCTATATGGAAAGTCAAATACAGTAATCTAGTAATCTATATTAACTTAAATTAAATTAAAGTGAATCATTTCGTGGGCATTAAACTGTGTTCCTCTCGACCGTAATTTTCATCTCGAATGCTTCGCACTATTGGACAAACTTCGCCGACACAGGAACGGTCGCAATTCCATATTCTTGGCTTCTATTTCCATTATCCTGAAATACAGTGCATATTGCGACGAAACGGCCAGTTTAAATTATCCCCCTATTAGTTTATTGGCGTATCTGCCTATAATAGTGGAATCGACGGAGACGTCGAGATGTCAATTTTATTGAACCGCGGCTAATTTCAGTTTATCTTGAATCGGTTTCAGAATAGGAATTTAGTTGCGACGAAAATGTCTCTCCCGCTGAGTATAAGTAGCCAAATGAATCACTCGTCTCCTATTAAGTCTAATTGGTCCGGTTTATTAAAACACTGACAGCTCGCCGAAAACGGTTTCTGTGGATAATTCCTATGGACGGATTGACATTGAGTAACTCTTCTAAATTGTTCCCACGATAACAATGCGTTTATTAAATATAGTTGTGCTCGTGATTACTATGTAAAAATACACTAGATTACTCTTGTCGAGATAGTTTACAGCGAGTAAGATGAAAGTGTGATACATACAAATCTATTTTAAGAAGCGCTTTGATCAAGAACAATCTTACCGGCTACTACTTTGCTCTCGACTATTAGACAAATGATCATGACTAATAGGCCAACTTTCGAATGGCGTAGATAAAAGATGATGCATTACGTTAAACGTAATTACGAAGAATACCCCAAACGATCGAGAGAGCACGCACGACCGCCTGCGTGCGCGCTAGTCTATCTCATCGAATCGCATGAATTTTCCAGCTCTCGAGCGCCCGGAGTATCAGATTATTAAATGTAACATCTGTGTATCGCGGGGCGCAATGCGAAGCTATCTGTTCTCGATCATCCCAGTGGTACGCGCGACGGCGCACGCGAACGGAAGGAAGGAAAAATAAAAACGAAAAGGAGACGCGAACAGAAAACACCAGGAAAGGAAAGCCCACCGGAAAGGTAATCTCCTTTACCGGATAAGAGTGCCTTTCCTGACTAATAGCTTCTTATTTCCTCGCATTGGACATCCTAATTTCACCGACTCGACAGAAAGACTACGTCGGCGTCGCAGAACTTGCCCGACGAACTTTCGCCGACGGGGAAACTAAACGCGTAGCGACGATGCATCACGAGGGTGGAAAGGGACAGAAACGGAACGAGCAAAAAGGGAAACAAATAAATGCTCTCGGAATGCGCGAGGAGGCTCGGCGCTATATTACGAGATAATTCTGGGACAAATACCGCGCGGGTTTGCTATCGCATCGAATCGCATGAATTTTCCAGAGGGACGCACCATTTACGGTTCGTGGTACTACGAGCGAGAAAGCGAGAGAGAGAGAGAGAGAGAGAGAGAGAGAGAGATGGAGAGAGAAAGCAAGAGAGAGAAAGAAGGGACGCTCTCGGCGTATTAAATGTAACGTTGAAATATTTTACAAAGCCGCATCGCTCGTATTCACGCGATGTGTCAGGGGGCACGGCCGGCACGCGATATGCGGAGAAACCGCCCCCACGACCTTCCAAGACCTTCCCAGACCTTCTGCGTCCTATCGAAAGCAAAAACGAAATCCTTCTACGACCGATTCGCCTCACTTCGATTCACAAAGCATCGGATATCTCGCGCGCGACCACTGTTGTGATATTTTCCTTCAAACATGAACAGCCCCTTTCTTTTCCACGTGTCTGTCCAACTACCCCCCTCCCTTGCGAAAATTAAAAAAAAATATAAAATTGCGGGCTATTTATGCACTTTTCTACCACCATGGCCACCGTCATGACGCCATTCTCACGTCACGAGCTACCTTTCTCACCTTCCTCGGTGCGATCATCACACGGTTTTATTTTACTTTCTTCGGACACCATTTTTTCTGCCTTACTTCGGTTCACCGGTCGTTACAAAGCGGGAGGCATCGCCAGGCGGGTGCTCACCGCACAATAAATTCTCGCCGGTTTCCTCCTCTCGTTGCCTCGCGCCGTGCCGCGACAATCGCATTAAGGGTGCACGTAGACTTATCGCTGTGCATACTGTCCGAGGGTCGAAGCTCAAGACTGGTGAACATTTTGAGAGGTGGAAACGATCACTCGGCACTCGTAGAGAAAACACGCGCCCTCGATACTTCCCGGTTGATTCACGATCACAATCTCACATTTTTCTTTCTGTTTCCAATTCATTTTCCGTTTCGTGGATTACGCTTGCGACTCGAATTATCCGCTCGTTAGCACGCTCGAGACGCGCCGGCGAATTGGGTCACGACAATATGAGAGCGGTGCTCGGTGTGCGCCGATGTGTCTCTCTTCTTTCGATTACACGCACGCGAGGAATCGCCAAAGTATTTGTCGCGCCACATTCCCGAAAGAAAATTTCCAAAAGTGTTGCTGTTTACGGAAGTAGAAAATCGAGGGGGAAACTTTCGTGACATCTTAGGAAGTGGGCGAATTGCTGAACGTCTTCGGTCTTAATTGGCGAAACTCCGATAGCACGACAGACTACGTAAACTATACAGTCAGAGTTGAATTTCACGATAATTGGATCGTTGCAGTTACGGTTTGTACCTTACATCTGTCTGGTAACTTAATTAAAAATAAGGTCATACGTGGTGTGTAAATTAAGTAACGAGACTGATTTTCTAGTGTTCGATTCGGCAACACTGGGGATTCGACACGTAGAGGGGCATACAAATAAACATCTGATACGCGTCTACTAAAAGTTTGAACACGCTAGAGTTGTTGCGCTGTACGTAGTGAATTTTTTTGTGAAAAAGGTTTTTTTAGTATGTTCTAAAAATGAGTGACATCAATTTCAAACAACGTTGTGCTATCAGGCTCTGCTTCAGACTTGGACACAGTGCAACGGAAACATTTGGAAAAGTGTGTCAGACCTACGGAGACAGTGTTTTGCCGAGAGCCCAGATTTTTAGGTGGTTTAAGGCATTTTCAGAAGGAAGAGATTCAATCGAAGACGAGCCTCGCAGCGGAAGGCCTTCATCTTCACGAAACAATGAAAATCAACTCTTCACCGATCATTCGGACTGCCAAACGACGATCTGAACGCACGAGAGATCGCGGATTCTGCCAACATTTACATTGTTTCTTGAAGATGAAGGCCTTCCAATGCGAAGCTCGTCTTCAATTGAATCACGTACAAAACACCGACTTGTACGAATACAAAGTAACGAGTATGATCTATCGCGAAAAATATCGTCAACAGCAGACCGCCTCCAACGTGGCAATAGAACGGTAGAGGCTTTTAACGCGAAAGAAATCAAGCGCCGCCACTCGCAATAAATCGCGCTACGCGAAATGTCTTCGTGCGAATTATCGTCGTGGAATAAAAATGCTTTTGCGTACACATTCATTTTTCTGATACGGCGCATCGCTGGTCGGTACGCGTTCGCCTGCTTCATCGACCCTCCACCCCGTCCTGCGAGCCTTAAAACCTCCGCCCGATGAATGTATCGAGAACTAATGAAAAGCTCGCGCGAAGGAAAAGAAAACGCAAAATTCATTTCTCTTAGCGGTATTCACCCATCTCGCAGATAAAAATAATGTATCGATCTCGTTTGTTTTTTTCTCTATCCTCGACAGTGTTGCCAGTATTTTTTAACCTGAAGTCGCCGTATTTACTGTCAGAAGACGCCCAAAATCTCCAATTTAAAAAAAAGGAATAAGCTGTTAGGTGGCGTCATCTTGTGGTTAGGATTAATATGAACTTTTGTAGTCACATTTCATTAGGTCGGTTTTATGTACTCTCAAATGGGCTCGACACACTTTGCAATAAGCTTGCGTCAAAATGTTCGAATTTTTTTCTTTTACCAACCATCCTAAAGAGACTATGAAAACGATAATTTGAAATTAAACGAAACTTAACTAAAATAAAAATTGACAGCGTCATCTAGTAATTATTACAGCAAGCTATAAACTTAAAAACATTTTAAAGTCGCCCAATTCATCGCCAGTCGGCAATTTTGAAAATAGTGTCGCCAACAACCTCCTTCATGTCGCCCAATTGGCGATAAGTCGCCACACCTGGCAACACTGATCCTCGATTCCTCGTCGATCTTACAGTGATTTTTTGCCAATGTTTCGCGTCTTCAAATCGAGCGTAATATTTTTCTCTCCTCGCCGAAGGTGCCAGTCGTGTTACTAGTCGGCAATTGCACGCGGTGCAGGAGAACGAGGAAAAAGAAGATGGGTGAAGAATGCGAAAGAGGGAAGGGAAGTGAGTCTATTATAAAGTTCCTTTCGCGTTCGTGCCCTAACGATAGACTTGAGGATGTTTTTCGTATCGAGCGTATCCCTCGGCCATAATTTTCACGATGGTAAATGCGGAGGCCGATGACGATGCTGGACATCGATGTGCAAAAGCTACGCAATTGAGCGAGTTCGAGGGAGCAGGCTTGATGGGATAGTGGGGAGGGCAGAGGGGCGTTGATTATCGGCCAAAATTAGAACTAATTTTCGAGTTAACTGCGATCGCCCCGATAAATAGCCTATGAATATTCATGGGAGAAGTCAAACGTAGGGGAAGCTCGCGAGAGGTTACTGCCTGGACGACCCACGCGTGCCCGTTACGCCTGATTTGCGTAGCTTCCATAGGAAAGGTTACGTAGAAGGAGATTCGAGGAGGAAGAAGAGGTGTGAGAATCGGTGACAGCTATGATCGAACGAATAGTAAAGGCGACGAAACAGCCTGCTTCTGCTCCGTGGTGAGAAAAATGTCGTGGAAAAAGGAGAAAGAAGCTGAGCCAGCAAGACAAATGGGAAAACGGAGAGGGGAGATACGAGGAAAAAGACAAACAACAAACAAAAGAGGTACCACGCAGCAAGAGAAAAGAAAAGATACGACAAAGTGGAAGGGAAAGCAAAACTGAGAGAAAGTGGGATGCGTAGCAAGGGACGGAGAACTGGGTGAGGAAAAAGTGAAACAGGAAGAAATTAGTGAACACGATGGAAAGAGAAGAGGCGAAAGAGGAAAAAGAAATGGTGAAACGAGAAAAAGAAGCGAGAAGTAGTCGCAAAGAGATATTAACGAAATGTGGAAACGTAAACGTGCGGTTCTACGGAGAAAGAAATGAGTTGAACGGAAAGGGACAACGAGAGAAGAAACGGAAAAGGGACGCTTCGACGTTACGAGCCAATCCGGCCTCGAGCGGAGCAAAGTAAGTTCGAACGGTCAAACTTTCTAGAGATACGAGGAGGACAGGCTAGAAAGTAGTAGGGTACATTGCGTGTGGAACGGACATTTAATGCTGACTCTCGAGCGCGAACCTCTTCTTCCATCGATGCGGGAATCTTTTCGCCTTCTTAACCGGCTAATTCGTTGATTAACGCGAGCAATTGGCAAGACGACGGAATGAATTATGCTCCACGGCGCTTCAAGCACGAAGATCGAGAAAGAGATACAAGAACGAACGGGTTGGCTCGACAAAATCATTACCGGGCTCTCCTGTCGGCTATTATCATGGACAATATCCTCTCCAATTAAATTCGATCAATCCCTTCTCCTCACCCCGTCAGATAGCGAGCCCTGCACTGTCAACCCAGCAGTGTTCTCTTTCGATGGCCAGCCACTGACAAATAACGCGTCAACTCAAATGCATTCTCGCGCATTTAACGTTAAATATTGGTACGTGCTCTCCGTTAAATAGCTCGCGGGGGAAATGGAAATAGCGGGGACGACGAAATTGGCTAAGGCCATTGTAGAGAAGTGCGGCGCAGATACAGTGAGTCGCAGCTAAAATCACACAGTTCCACATATGAAAATGTTTTATTAAAAAAAAAAAAAAAAAAAAAAAAGCTCAAGGATGATGTTGAAGAAAAATCTTAGCGATATATCGTAAGTCTACTCGAGTAACGAGAACGGCACGTAGAAAAAGACAATATACAGTAGTCTTCGAATATACTGCGACCACAAGGGACACTTGCTGGCTATGTGTACGGAGAGGTGAATTTCCGAGAATTAGCACACGTAGTCTACGTGTCTTGGAATTGCTTTACTGTGAGTTCATCCAAAGCAAGAATGAAAAGTGGGAGTAAGGCGAGCGAAATAGAAGCTTTTCGCGTAACACGGACGCCTCTGCTGGACCAACGAAGGGATCACAGAAAAATCACACAGAGCTGCCTCGAGCTAACAGGTCGAAAAATTGGTCGAGATGACTCGTGAGACATCACAGTACATACATTACTGTACTTTCATCATTACCGCGATTATTGAAACATTCCGTAACAATTGTCTATCTAATACGAACCAAGTTGGATTTTCAGATTACGATATAGCCCACAAAAATGATTACAACAGCAAGATTGAAATTGGCTGAGAGATACCTACTAATTTACACTTCACCTCCTTGCGTCGACCGCATCCTTAGTGCGGTCAGCCGTCGAACATGCCTGCGAGCGATGATCGCGATCGTCGTTGCAAACGAACCATAACCGGAGGATACTTTGTTATTGACGGTTGCTCGTTTGTACGGAAACGAGGAGGCAGGCTCTGGAATGACGACGACGCCCCGTGCGCCGCCTCTGTAAATTCGACGCTCGAAAGGGTGACGGATGCGCGTGGATTTTGCGCTCGCCACTGTTTGGCGACGCACGCAGCCATGCATTCGCCAACGCGTTCGTGTGTGCGACGCACGCCATTAGTCCCAGGTGGCCACGTGGTTCTCATTTGCTCGGCTGTTCGAGACTCAAAGCCGCATTCGACTTTTGCCCCGAAGCGACTCTGACGGAACAGCGACGGATAAAGAAGGTCAGTCTACCGCGGAGTGTTACAATCTAGAATGCGCATCAGAGATGCAATCGCGAGACACGGGAATAGAAGACGCCTCAGAAGCTTGGTTTATCGTCGATTCATCAGCGACGCGATTAATGCGAATCGGCGACGAAGGAAAGAAGGTCGAATCATCCTGACACGATGGTTTTTTAAATCTTTACCGTGAACTATCGTCTAAAGATCTAATTCCAATGCGACGACCGAAAAGAGTGTAGCCGCGCAGTAAGCTTTCAATTGCTCCGTTGAAAAGGTGTGACATATGATTGCATAATACTAAGCAGGTTTAATTGTTTCCACGTTTGTAGTTGCGCGTCTTCGGCCGCGCACTCACCGTCGTTTCGGTCGTCGCGTTGGAATTAGACTTTAAAAAGAAATTTTACACGCGATGAACATTTTGATTTTTGCTTCGCCGACCTTTTTCTTCGAACGTTTCAATTCCATTGGATTCAATGGTTTCAACGCTATACTATCGTATTTGAGACGTTGAAAAGTCTCGTTACTGCCGCAATGTATATTTTCAAGCTACAAGTACGTATACAGAATGTCACAGAATATCCTAATAAGCTCCCGTGAGGGACGTTGGGCGGCTTAAAACAAACAAGAAACACCTGTGACGTTATTGGAAATTCGCAATAATTATCGAGAAATTAATTGTGGAAGATCAAAGGAAATGGCGTCCGTGAAAATAGCAGCGGGTAGAGCGCTGGAGCCACTGCGAGCTGTAGGACGGCCCAGTTTACCAACAAATGCGGGGCGCGGTAAAGGGAAGAATAACGCAAAAGAAGCTGGCCATGCAGCGGCGTCTTATCCTTTCCTTTACCGCACCCCGCATTTGTTTGTAGGTAAACTGGGCCGTCCTACAACTCGCAGTGGCTCCAGCGCTCTTTCCACTGCTATTTTGACGGACGCCCTTTCCTTTGATCTTTAACAATTAATTTCTCGATAAAGATTGCGAATATTGAATAATCGTCCAGGACTTTTTTGTTTGTTTTAAGTCGCCCTACGGGAGTTTATTAGGGTATTCTGGGACACCCTGTATAAACAGAAAAGAGTCGCCAAGAGTTAAAATCCTCGAACTCCTGATTTGCATTTATGTAACGTAGAAACACAACGTGCAGAGTGAAAGATGTTCGAGATTGCTTAACACAGACGACTCGTGTATTAATAGTAAGGATAGTAAGATTTCCCGTAGACTTAGTTTTTGCATCGAGGCTCCCGGCGTACCCAGCTTTCGGCAAATCCGTACCTTCCGGGCCAATTAGAATTACAGGGGAATTTTCGACCATACGGTATCTAACTATTCTGTCGTCCTCCGACCACGGAATTCCGTGAGAGCGATGCGAGACGCGGAGATTCGCGTTACAACCGGCAGGAAGCAGAGCAGACAATACGATTTGCGGCGAAACCGATAACCTCGACCCAAACTGTCCACCGCATTCTCCCGATCGAATCGACGATTTGGCAAATCAGTGGAGCAATTTTAAGGCGCCATTTAAACGCACCGTAAATACATCGACGAGATAATGGCGTCTTATGAAAGTAACTAATCTTTAATCTATAACATCCGCGGTCTTGGTGGTAGAAGTTTGCTTGCGTCACGTTGCAACGAAGAAACGTAATTTGCGAGGAAGTCGAGGGCTGAGCACCAACTAGTCACCCTTCGTGCATATTCTACCAATTCGGTCACGGGGCAAAGAGAAAAAATGTTTCGTCGGATCGATCGCGCAGCGGTGCGACTACAGTTTTATTTAAAGTCAACTTTAAAAAAGATCTTAATCAGCGAAGGATCTCCTTTTTAGTTCGGGACTGGAGGAATCCTTAACGAAGAGAGCAGAGGAGAGGAGGTTACAGAGCCGAATTATAACGCGTTACCGAGAGATGAGGTAGTTTCTGGTCGAAGGGAGGGCCGATGCTGCTCTAGAACCGAACCGATCGATTTCTCCCTTCGGTACGCGCGTGGTTTTCTTTTACCAAAATAAAAGCAAGAGAAAGTCGCACGATCTCGTGAGGCAGTCTCGTTCTACCGATTGCATTTTTTATAAAACACCGATGCTCGTGTCCTGTCCCTCCGAGCACGCCGATAAGGGTGTTAACGGAGGTTAACGAAATTAATGGCTACCTTCCTTCTCCCGACAAGATACGAAGGTCGAAAAGAGTTATTTGCTGGGAATTACCCTCGAATTTACATATTATCGCGCACGAGGAGCTTTCCCGGTGAAATTACTGCCGCGGGAAAGAATGATGGCAAAAGAGATGAGAAAGGTTGAAGTGTAAGAAAGCACAAGAAGAAAGAGATAATTGCGCAGTTGCGTTTAAGAAAGAATGCGAGATGTGCCTGATTCTTAGCAAGAGGTCATAAGAATTCGTGAGGAAAAGGGAGAGAAAGAATGGTGGAGTCGCGAAAATGAGATGGGAAGAAGGGAAGCCGTTCGAAAGCCCTACCAAAAGAAGGAGAGAGAAAGCTCTCCTGTGAGTTTCCAAGCAAACCGACTGGGAAACCACCGACGGAGCCAGCGAATTATCAGGTGGTATTTTTCAACGGTACGAATATCCGAGGGCACTCGACGTCAGTCCACCGTCCATCCCTACCACCCCCTGTTCCACCTCCGCCCCTTGTCGGTCATAAAATCGACGACGTTACAACACGTCGATGCCCGCGAAGAGAAGCGATTCGCAGCACGTTGACGGCGTCGTTTGTCGATGCTAGCGGCGGTTCGCGATGATGGTGGTGATGGCCGAATTGATGCCCGCCGCGGTTGACGTGTTCAGGACTGGGGATGCGAATTCTCGATCGGCCCCTTCTCATTCCTCTACCGCGCAGTGCTTCTCTCCAGGGCGGATGGACGTCGACGTCGATCGTTGGGACGCTACAGAAAGCGTCACGCACACGCTTGACGAACGCACAACCGATCCAGCGTTGCGCCCGCAATAGAGAATTTCGGTGAGGTCCTTTGCCCCTTCGGAGCTACGTGGAAGGATTAAGGAAGAAGGAGGGGAGAGAATGGTGAGATAAGTCGTTGACGATGAGCTAATTAATGGACGTTCTTCCATCTTCGATTCATATTTTAACAAGAGAAATGAGAACGAAGGGAGGAAAAAAGGAAGAGGGCTGAATTTAATGCGATTCGAGCCGCACGGTCTTCAAAGCGTCCTCCGGAAAATTTAATTATCAACGAAACTAAATGCGCGAGATTGCGTTACGTTGCGCGATGTAATAGAATGGAATTGTCGGAGGACATAAAAATGTAAGGATTAGTTGTGGAAATTGCAGAAATTGATCCACAAAGCATTTCGCCATTCATTCGCTCGTTCCTTTCATCCTCATTCGCCTCCCCGCTCTCATTTTCGTTCGATCGATTCTCCCGCCGTGCGTCGGTCGTTACGCCCCACGATGATGGGGCAAGTAGAGTTGCAAGAGGTGGAGGAGTATAGGCTTCATCGATGCGCTCATCCATCAATGCTCCCTTTACACCCCTTTCCGCCCCAACTCTCTCACCCTTCTATGCGTAACGCATGCTTCCTCTCTCTCTCTCTCTCTCCTTCTCTTTTCCCTCTTACGCTGCCTTGGCGTTCCACCTCCACCACTTCCACTTCTCTCGTCTGCTGCTTTTACCCCTTGCTTCTAATATTTTCATCGATACTCCTCGCCGGTCTCTCCTAGTTCTCGATGCGTTACGCGCACTCAACTTCTTCGTCCCGCTCCACACAATCCTCCCTCTCTCACGTCCTCTCCGCTCTCTCCTCTCTTAGTTAGTACTCGTGGACGGCTCTTCGTTCTCCCCTTGACTTCGACACACGGATGTACGCGTGTCCACGCGTGTATTGGTGCACCAGGATAAACGTCACAGTGTGCGCCAGCAGGGGTGACTCATAGACCGAGAATCCACTTTGTTCTATTGGCATTCTCTTTCCTTCTCTCCCCGCTCTCTTTATTTCTGTCCCTCTCTTTCTCTACCTCTCCTTCTTTGTTTCCTTTTTCCTCTGCCTACCACTTTTCCACCCATGGGCCTTGCGGCGACGGTCGAGTACGAGCGGACTATCACGCAAGTGTGCGAGATGAAAAGCCCGTTCACACACCAGTGTTGCCAAACGTACGAATCTTGATCGTGCGAGTACGAAAGTTTGGGCGTTGAACGATGTACGGTCAAACAGCTCGGTATCGTTCGCAAAAAGTACGATACTTGTCCAAGTGTTCCTACGAGTCATAATTTTAGATCGAAATCTAATTCAAAATTAGAAAGTCAGTTTTAAATAACTGAAATTTGCAAAATAGGATCAAGAATTTGATAAGGTATATAAGAATTGTACTTTTTAACCAATAACGTTGAACTTAAAAAGAGAGTCGTACTTAAAGGTAGCAATTCGGCCTTAAGTACGACTCAAATTTTAAGTTCGACTCGTGCAACTCGGGCTTTAGTGACATAACATGCCCATTAAAATAATATTTATAACGTATTTCTAAAGAAACAGTTACATACACTGTCTAAAACTCATTTTTGAACAGTTTATAGAATTTAAATATCGTAAAGGTTGGCCCCACTGGCTCGCATCGAATTCTCATTGACCATCGTTTCTTTTATTCCACAGCGCATGCGCCGACGTCCGGTTCAACATCTGGATAGTCCCCCGTCCCCCGCTGCAAGCTCATCTAACGTAAAAAAGTTACCACGGAAGAGGGGTGAAAAGAATCGATGTAATTAAAAGATCGTGGAGTTACTCGTGGCGACGAACTGGCAGGTCTCCATCGGCGCGATTAATTCTCACAAGAGGAATCTGCATTTATATGCGCACCGTCATATTTTAATCATGATAGTTCGGTGTTGTGTTCGTATTGTAAGCCAGTGTTCGCTACATTGTTCGTACATTTTAAAAACACGTGTTATCCAATTGATACCAACATCTCGCAACTGCAACGTTGTAACGAAATCACTGCGTTCGTTATCTGGTTCGATTTACGATAAATTTCCATTACAGACTCTGAGTTTGTACTATGCTTGTGCACGGACTGAATATAATCTTACGCTTTCTTCCGCTGGCTCGATGGTGTAGGGACAAGAATTTGCGGAAATCGTATCATTTTCTACATCGATGAAAACGTAAGGCGCCCGAAGTCTTCGGTTACGTGGAAGCTTGGCAACATTGAATGGAAGGCGCGCAGAAACCGCGAAAAGTCACGCACAGTGAGAATCGCTCGAATTGCATTTTCACGACGCCCACACCCCGATATCACTAGCACCGGAGTCGCATGACGCGGCGAATGCGAAATATCGTTCCACGGGGCGTGCTAAATTTCCGTCGATATCAATAGCTGAAAGAGTGCTGTATAATGCGGCTGCAGTTTCGCGCATGAATGCGATAGAAATAGAGCGACCAAAGAGTGTTGTGCCTCGATCGAACGGTTGAGAGAAGAGATGGAAGGGTCGAAGGGCTACCACGAATTTCCGGATGTTTCGGGGGACGGCGGACATCTTCGCGTCAAAATTTAGGGGTAGATTCCCTGAATAGGGACCCCCTCATGAGGGTGAAATCGACGAGAGAGCACTTCAATGCAGTTATTCACGCACCACGGATTTTGTAGGAGGTAGGGAAGCTTGGACAACAGCGAGGGTTGCAGGGTCGATATCGAACGCATTTTCTTATTAGACCAGAACTTTCCCGTCAATAATCGTTCGTAACACCAACGCCCATGGATTCGAACCCTAACCCGAACCGATTTTGGTACTGCGTATCGTAACTAACCCATCTAACCGAGTTAATAGAAGGCATCTGTAATTATTGTAGTATTTAACTGTTAATTAGATATTGTAGTAATTATTACAATGATTAATACAGGTATATTGATACGATGCAAACCTAATCGCAGACAGCCGGAAAGCAAAGCGGTTCGAATCCCTGCCAACGAGGGTGTTTTCTTTCGTACGACGAATCGCAGTAAGTTCGTATTCCACCAAGGAGACACATATACATAAAAAATCTTATTTTCTCCTACATTTGGTAGTTTTCTTCACGAGTTCATCGGCCATCACCTATCACTCGTTTAATCTTTAAAGTCACTTAAACAGATGCGGTTAAAAATGAGCGCATATCGAATTGTTGCTTTTGCATTTGCAAAAAAATGTAATTTTTCTGTACCGTGGAATTGTCCTACCTCCATTAAGCTAGAACCATTGCCAAAGAATATCCACAGTATTAGAATTAGATGATACTTTATTGCTTCATTGGTGATTTTAGTCCTCAAAATCGTTTAGCAGGAAGAACTTTTCTGCGGGGGTGCTAACTTAAGGGGGATAATTGTGCAGAGTAATTTAGTGCGAATTATTTAATCGTAATTTTTTTCATTCGCTCGTTCTCGCCATACGAGTGATCCTGCGACTCAAAAAGCGTGCCACGCGTTCGTGACACGCCAGTGTGCTCAAGTCGCGGAAAATCCACGTCGGTAGGTCGTTAAGAATGCGGCAGAAGTTGAGGAGATCGAGAAACGAAAAACTGCATAGTTCTCCTAGCCACGATCAGCGCCCGTGTGGAATTTTCATCGCGGTCACGGAAAACACTAGACATGCGCTTCTCTCCCGTTCGTTCCTCATTACTTCTCCTCCTCCTTTGCCCCAGTTGATCTTTCGTCGCACAACCTCCTATTAGAAACGTATACTCACGAGCAACCTATTTTTCCTTTCTAATATCTCCTCGCCCCATTTCTTCTTCGAAGATTCTCGCGATCTCTTTTTTCGCCTTTACCGGTACGTCTACATTTCTAACACAATTGAAGAAGAACAAAAATAGAAATTTTATATTCCCTCTCGGGAAATATATCTACATTAATGTACAATATAAGCTCGCCGTTCGCTCCACTCTTCTTGCAGTTTCCGAATTCAGAGCCACGAGAATTTAACGATCGCCATCAGGCGAAGAGTCTGCCACTCTTTGCCGTTGCTCTCCTTTCCCTCTCGAACCGTATCAATCATTATTAATATCTCAATTCTTCTTTTTCAATCTTTCGAATTTCTCTTTTGAAAAGGGAAAAGAAGGGTTAGTCGAGTAAAGTGCCAAATTTCCATCGCGCAAATTCGTCCCTTATTCCTTTTCTCAACCGTCCGATGAATATTACATAATTCCCACGACCCTATCCGCGTGGGTAGTTCTCGGCGCACTCGAATTTCGCCGGAACTCGAAAATGTAAAACATTGATAAATTCACTAGCTCGTAACGGCGCGTCTCTCATCGTCACCGCCTTCCATTCCGGAATTTCCAGCAAATCGGAATGCATGAAGATTTGAATCTTCCCCGAAGTGGCCGGCGCCCTTCTTCAACATTTTAAATTGACCGACCGGTGACGAGCAGAGAGGACCTACGGGTCCCAGAGTAGGTTCCTCCAAGCTCGTCGATATTACGCGGATAATAAAACTTTCGCGATGCGAAAATGAAATGAGGAACTTAGATTGAATCGAGGAAGTGCCGAGGTCCCTGCCTTCTTTGCCTCTCTCACTCTCCGCCCTCTCCGCCCTCTCCGCCTTCCTCTGTCACCGTGAAACCAACGAATTATCGTGGAAGAAATAAAATGTTCCACGGAAGGAAGAGGAAGAGGTGGTACAGAAGCAGGAGGAAGCGTGGGACGAGAGAAACATTTTGCGGACAACGTCGACCACCTCTCGTACCTCCACGCCTCCCTCTCCTCGTTACAAGAGGAGCAATGGCGAGCTGCTATTTGCATAAAACTGCACGGCAAACATTAAAGAAAATTATGTATAAAGTTTCGTTCTGGTAACGTTTACCGCAAACGGACCCCCCGCGCATAAATTTCACCGCGCAAGAGGTGACTTGATTATGCGGAACTCGGGAGATGTAAGTCCAAAGAAAGAAACGTTCTCTCTCTCCTTCCATTCCTCTTTTCACTCTCTGGCGCACGCGTAATTACGATGATCCGTATGGACCGAGGGAGATGGCGAACGGAAGAAAGAAAAGCACCGCCAGGTGTAGGAAACAGGGGAGAGAAAAAGAGAAATGGTGGACGGGTGGAAGGAGAAGAAAAAAGGTAAGGCAGCTATAGCTTTATTCGCCTCGTTTCATCCTCCATTCCGCCTTGTCTCTCTTCTCAAAAAGAGAACTATTGTTCTGCAGAACCGATGCTCACTAAGACCCAATGAGGAAGCCTCGCTCGTGCGAATCGAATTTGTCGAGAAGTTGGCCGCTTCTTAGTCCTCAGGTTCGCAGATGAGGAAAGAAAAGCTGAACCGAGAGGGTGGAGTGGGTGGAGGGGTGAGAGGCAATCGACGTGATGTAAACCACCCATAATTAGCAGGGGGTGGTAGTGGGAATAAAGTTGGGAATCTAATTGTTATGCGCAATCGCATTTAAGCCAACCTGTTTCGAGCCGCCTGCCAGTGACCGCCACCAATGTAAATATTTGCGCTGGAATTGCCGCGAGTGCAAACGAGCCGCCACTATCTATGAACGACTCGTCGCGGTTGTCCCACCGGATATTAATGACGCGGACGTATTGTTTGACTATGATCGGGCACGCGGTACCGGTTTGTCCCGCGATACACCGCCGACAAACCATCCTGGGTTTTCTTTGACGTAGTCCATTTATTATAGGAAGAATGAATTTATGGATGCAGTGTTATTTACAGGAAACGTTTCCACTAGGGTGCTCTGCATTTAAGGAAGTCGACTGTGTACTGAAATCGATTTGAAGGAGCTGATAATATTCTCTACCTGCCTGCTGCATTCGGTAGTTGGTCTTGTTTATCTGTTCGAAAGATACTTGAGAAACAATTGTGATTTAAGAATAAAAAAAAAAAGAAGTGCATTTGGCAAGATGTTCAAGCGGTTCTTTAATCGGCAGTTGGAGGAAGACCGCAAGACACGAACGCGACGAATTTTTTTGGGAAAGTGTTCACGGCAGGCGTCCACCCAACGTCTGTGAACTTCCATGGAAGGGGGACAAGCAAGAAAGAAAGGAGTATAGATTCAAGAAATAATATCTTAACGAGAGAGCGCAAGCACAGCAACGATGACAGTATGGAGAACAGCATAGTTCCGAAAACCCATTATCAGCTCGGCTGGTTTTAAAGGAATACCAAGTAAAAGTTCTCAAATAGCCGCTATTTTCGATTTGGCCAATCAAAAAATTTGACAATTAATACGCACTTTTCCAAAGTATATGTTTGTCTATATCTCAAATTTTGTCCAGGTCCGATAAGGGATGCCGAAGATATGAATTTTTCGAAGTTTGAAACGCCTATTATGTTACAGCGGTTTAAGAGGTTGGTCTGCAAAGTTCTCTTTTATGAAATACGGGTATAATTTATTTTTGTGCAAAATTTCTCCTCATTCCGTTCAGCCATTTGTTCGCATGTAAGATGCATATGGGCGTGTGTCCACACACACACAAACACTCACACGCGCGCGCGCGCGCGCAGTACTCGCAATGATGGTTGCATTTCCCTTTGCAGTCATGCCTCAGAAGGAGAGGAAAAAAGCGTGCCAAAGAGAAGAGGGAGAAGAATGTTTTTGAACAACTGTGTCGAGAGATTATACACGACTAATTAGCAAGCAGATATCTATGCCCTGTTACGTTTTCCTTCGTCATTAGTATAATTTCCTTTGTTATTCTGAGCATCCACCATTCCAATCTTATAATCTACTGTACTGACGATATCTTATGCATCTCGGTTTGCGAATTCATGTCCATGTATGTACATATTTAATTGCGATTCATACAAATTTAGCTTCTTTCTTTATGCATTTTTGAGATTTACAATACGTAAATTGTATTATTGTTATTATGTAAAACTACACGTAATGAAACTACCGTAATGATAAAAATTGAAAAATAACCTAATAATACATATATTACGTATAACAAGTCTTAATTAAAAATGTTCATCTGTCATGCCTGATGGGGGATTATTATATTAGGTATGTATTGTTTATTTAAAATGTCAATTTACCCAATCAATTCTATACATATATTCATCGTTTGATCAATGACCCCCGGCGTTAGATATGCTCGAAAAGCTCATTAATATTTAATAATGCAGATGCGTCATATGTTAACTAGAGAATCGCCTACTTCCGATCGAATCGGGATGTGGCGTTCCTGTCGCAAGTTTCTCTGTGTGTTGTGAGAGCAACTTTTTTCTTTTCGGATGCTTTCGAGATTTTAAACTACGCGGAGCGAAGCGAGCGACGGAAAAAGTTTACGGAGGTTTACTTGAGTGGCAATCGAATTACCGGCTGCTCCGGTTGAATTGTACTTTGTAGTTGTATTTATTATGCAATCGTAGAGACGGAAAAGGAGAAGAGGGAAGAGAGCGAGTCGAAAGAGAAAAAGGGAAGCGAAACTTTAAACATTTCCATAAAATTGATTTGTAAACTCGAAGTTCGTTCGTTCGCGTAAAGAGCAAAGGAAGGAGGAAATATTATGAGAAAATGTCAAAGGTGCAGCGCATGCACACCGGTGACAGTTACACGGTGCAGGCACACCAATCGTCGGGCGAGGTCACTTGCATGTTCCTGAAAAACATATAATCTACCTATGTTCCACCAATGTTGGATAGTTTATCCATCGAATTCCACGAAACCTTCGACAGAAGACATTTTATTGTGATTGTCTTAATTCATGACCGGCAAGGTGAGATAAACAAATAATCGAACGTAGGTCGATGATGCTAAAAATACTAGATGTAATAGCGCACCAATCGCAAGAAACATCACTGATTACTTTTACAGTGATTATATTTCAGTAAGCTTGTTATGGGGCGAATACAAAATGGATTAGTAATTATTATGTGATCGGTTTGGAACGTGCATCGAATCAATGCCTAAATTATCGCACATGGACGATCAAAATCGTATCTTTGGTAAAATCGATAGCAAATATCCAGCTCACCGACCGGCAACCTACGCTGCGTTGTGTTACGACTGTGATACAAAATCGTACATTCATCGTAAAAACACTACTGTACTCAGGCTTGACCAGCTTTTCATTGCCAATCTTGTACATCCAAGAGCAAAATCGGGGTCGCCTGCTGACAGCCTACGATTCCTTTTTTCACAATAAAATACATCGAAATAATAATTTCTGATAACGAGATTGCAAGATCTCTGACGCCAAGGTACTCCTTAGTTGGAATGGTAGAAAGCCGGTTCAAGCACCCCAGGGGGACACCGAGTTTGCACTTGGGAGTACCATTTCCAATTATGCTCGCGTATATACTAATTTTAATGAACTTTACTGCAACTACTTCTACCAGATGGAGTACGTCGAAATTTCATTACAACAAAGGAAAGATGCGCAAGAGTTTTACCTTTTTTCTAACAAATAAGTCGCACGACACCGAGAAGTTACTTTAAATAGCCTTTTTACGGGGTGACCGCGAGACGTACTAACGACCAGGACATAATAATGACGCGTTTGCACTAACAATAACAGTTTACAGTGCAAGCGTCGGAAAAAAGTTTCCCGACGACGCGACGACGATGACGTTCCACCACACTTGCAGGCGCGCATAACTCCGTGCGCGGAGTGCGTGCCGCGCGACGCGCCAAGGGCGTACGACCTTCGGGTCGACTACTCTCCGAGAGTGAGCGACCGAGTGCCGAGAATTATTTTTAGAGTAGTCGTTAGAGGGGCCCGAGGCCACTGGCAAGCGTTCGTGCGCTCATAGCGTGCCTTAACGCACGCAACGAGAAAACCGTGTCGAGTTACCTGCGTGAGCGCGCGTGTTAAGTGCGTGTGAAAAACACGCGCGAGAGTCTTTAGTCCTCAAGTGCAAATACACGCGCACGCGTTCTCCCATCCGTGCGATAGGTCTTTACACGCGAGGAATACCACGCGCACGCGCGAATCCGCCTGGTGCCCGAGCTTACCGATTTACATGGTTAAGTGTACATACACGTTCGCACGAAACGGTGCATCCGCATGCGTGACTCGTATGCGTGCACCGTGGATACACGCGAGCGCAAACGCTATCCCGCGCATATAAAAAATAACTGCAACTCGCGCGCATAATTGCGTGCTCGGAGTCAGTCGCTAGAACGATGGCACGAAGAAGATAATCATTGGATACGGCTTATCGTCTTAACGGTGGCACGGGGAATGGTATGGTAAACAGTAAAGAGTGGATTAAATACAGTAAAAGTTATACTATTGTGGCACGAGTTAGTTGAATACGGAAGATAACCTTTCGAAAGTTTTCCATGAAAATTTATGCACGGATAATACTGTAGGAAAATAGGCACGGCGTGATCCTTCGTTAGGGAAAAGTATATCAATTTATTCGACTTTCTTGAATGCTGTCTTGAACACTGCCGAACGAGTTCTTAGCAACTAAGGCCTAGCGCACATGCATCGATTTCGATCGTACGGAAAAATATCGTACGATCAAATGCTCTTCTTTCCAATGAAAGAATTTGATCGTACGATATTTTTCCGTACGATCGAAATCGATGCTTGTGCGCTTAGCCTAAGAGCCTTCGCCGATTGGCTCCACGAGAAATGGTAAGCGATCGGTTGCGCATCTCGCGTGCACTGCGAGATGTCACTCGCATGATGATTGCCCATCGTGGATATCATTTCGCAGTCTGCAATACTCTGTGCTGAGTGTGTCGCGCCGCTACGCATGGACGCAATCTTCAATAACAATAATAATATAAACGATAACGAGCTTCAATCGCCTCCGTAACCCCCAAGCGACGACTGCTACGTTGAATAACCTTTTGATGCTTCCGATGCCCCTTTTGCGAAAGGTACACGTGCCCTCCATTTGTGTCGATGCATTTATTACGTAATGCAATAAGGAACGATAGAGCTCGACCCCGCTACGCACGCACACGGAGATCGGCGTGCCTGGAAGCACACACGTGCACGCAATTACGAGTGGCGCACCGGATGACAGACGGTTAAAGATCGAGTGCGCTCACCGCGGGCTCGACCTTTCGTGTCAGCTGCACTTACATCGCTTTTTGGGGATCACCGGCCTGTCACAGTATGTTACGTAGGAAAAGAAGGAGGCCTCGCTCGATTATCGTGACCCGCCCATCGACGCTTATTGTCAGGGTCGTGTAAATCGAGGGTCCTTGGATCGCGTTCAAATCGACCGCGCAACGAGAATTTCACGGCTGGGTCACCCGATCGGGGCGCATATTTTCCACCTCCATTTTTCCCCTTTTCCATCGTCATCCCTGTGGAAAAGAAGAATAACACGAAGGAAGCACGAGAGAATATTTCGTTGGACTCGTGACGTTATCCCGTGGGCGATTTTATCCGTGCGAATTGTTAAAAATGATTACGGAAAAAGCGCGAGAATGTGTTTGAAAAATACTTGTAAGCAGAAATAATTGTGTCGCGTTTACGGGACGTGACGTTAAAGTGAGAAATTACGCACCTTTCCGTGTCGTTATTGGCAATTTGAAACTGACTTGAGTGGCACGTAGCGCTGCGCGCATTCGTACGCCGACGTCCTACATCGTCCACCAGCAGGCAAAAACGAAACGAAGCCGATTGCGCAATTTACATGCAATTCCACGTACCAAACGCGCGCCACGTTGTAATTCCTGCTTTCCTACTCTCGAATGTCCATTAGCGGGGTCAGATGGTTTTTATGGCATAAAGAGACCAGCGAATAACCACCCTCGAATAACGTATGAAGATATTACCGGGTGAAAAGCGTTTTGATAAAAGAGTTCGCGTGAAAGGAAAAACTGCAAGGTCGCCTACAAATCCACACCATCGTGCAAGATTTATATCGCGCTATTATTGTACGTCAATGAGCTGTTTCACTCGCACCAACAATGCATTGTCGAACAATGAAATCGGGGTGCTGGCCATTTTCGTCCCGTCATCTCAGCGCGGAGAACAATACCAATCGAATACACGAATATCCGAAGATTTTCATCGCGGCGGATATTTGGCGATAGGAATCTGTTTTCTGGGTCAGAAAAAATTTGCTCCAGCCGAACGTTAAAGTAATTCCAGTTCGGTTTGGGTGTACATGGCGGTGGAGGGTTGGGGGCGGTGAACGAACGATTCGATGGATGAGAAACTAGAGCGAAAGGATAACGGGAGGAGGAAAATAAAACCGAGAAAAATGAAAACGATAGAAAAAGCTAGAGTAAGGCTCACTGCGCTTACCCCAGGTGAAATGTTACATGTTCACGATTGATATTTGTCTTCTCTTGGCCTCGCGCGAAAAAGACAAGAGCCTAGCAAACTGGAAAATGGACGTTCGCCGTTGGAACGTTTCATCGTCCATAATCGAAGTCTAAAGAAACGGAGATGGTATAGGCGTTGGTAGTAATTTCTGATAGTAGTAGTGGTACAAGTACTTCAGGAGCAAGCGTGTGTTGAACTATTAGCAAAATGCGATGGCAGAGGAACGTCCAGCACCCCGAAGCGCAATTGTGCATATCGTAGTCGCATTCGCCACCACTCCCACCGCCATGACGATAAACAACCAAATTATTCATCGAATTATCGATCGCGATTAAAGTGTTAATAAATCCCCCGAGGCCTGGTAGCGGTCTCTAGCTATGATATCGACACATCGCATTTTACTAATTTCACGTCGATAGCAGAGCACTCCCCCTGCATGCCCCCCCGCGTTCCACCTTTATAATCGGCCAAACGCTCATTACGACGCAAACCTACTGCGAAAGACTGCACCGAAATCATTGGAAAAGTAAGCCCGAGCAGCTTAGCGATGCGTTCGCTAATTCGCGGGATAATGCGATGAAACAATAACGCTCGTTTCGCAATTCGCATATTTTCTCTCGTACTTCCTGGAATATGCGAAATGTTTCCTTCGAATAGTAACGATTAAACGCAGGTACGGCAATCGGTAGACATAATTTTGCGCATATGGTAGTATCCGGGGCTTCGAAAACATTACAATTTCGGGTATGCGTTAAAGGATGAAACCATGTGATACTATACATTTCAGACATTATTACGCGATATCATTATCTTACGCTCGTTACCACTCGTTACTTGGGAAATATTTATCCTCGCGACAATTCGCGTGAATCTCTTCTTCAGGGTCGCGCAAAACGATACAATTTTCTCGTTACCTAATTTCTCGGATGAAAAATATGCTTTAAGAATGGTAGGCCGATGAAAAAAATCCTATCGCGTTAGCGCGGTTTGTGCTAAACCAGGCTTGCTCGTTAACGAAACTCACGGTTCATTAACGTTTCCATTACCCCCTGTTATTTACTTTGGAAATCGAGAGCTAATCAAAATTTCCATCCGCCTTCCTTCACCAAGTGTTCATATATAAATCCTCTAGGTACTATCTCCTTTCTCCCTGCAAACGCAGTCCATACCTCGTCTCGATTTTAATCACACAACGGTCAGCCACGATCTTATTTACCTCCAAACTATCAATTTCGAGTCTCACCTTCCTTCTGGAAACACGGCAAATCTTCTTACCGACAAAGACAAGCCTTCACCGTGCGACCCAAGTCTCGTCTTGCGTTTGTCCCACGATAAACCAAGTGCATAATTTACAAGCATCACGATGCACGTGTTACGGTCGTCGAAACGTATCGTGGACCACTGACACGCCGAGATGAGGGGGTGGAGCAGCGAAGGAAGGGGATGAAAAAGCTCGCGCGTCGAGGTACCGCGGGTGGCACGCTTTGGACCTACGATCGTGAGCCCGTAATGGCATGGAGGTGGTGGACGGCAATTTCGTAGGCCTCCCAGCGAGCATATTTATTCGGTCGGCATCGCCACCGCCGTGACCACGATCGTCGACCACGGACAACAGCAGTCCACCGCCATCGCCACCCCCGCGGAGCACAGAGGAGACGACGTTATTTGCTCGAGCCATTGTCGTACGTCGGAGGCCCCGTTCAAAGGCCCATTTGGCACGCATGCATGCCCACCAGTGGCCTACGAGGGTGGTATCGGGAACGCGGCTCCTATAGCATCGAGTGCCTTCGTCGTTCCGCGCCCCGTTATTCTCGTCCACCTTCTCTTCTGCCACCTCCGCTACACCTTCGTCCCCGCGACCTCCGTCACCACCTCTTCCTCTCCTCCTCGTCGAACTCGCGCACGTTTGTACTAGGCCTTCTCCACCTCTATCACCTCTTCGTCCTCCCACATAAAGGAAGTAGGAGCAGGAGTAAGAGGAGGAGGAGGAGAAGAAGCAGAACTGGAGACAGGGCAAGGGGCGAGGTCCGAGGACCTCGATGTCACTCGCACGACCACTAGATTACTGCACTTCCATCCTCATCCTCCTCCTTCGCACCTCCCTTCACGATGATCTCCTCGCGCCACGAACGGGCGTAAATCCACGTGAAATTTCTGGAATGGACAGTCCACCACCCTCTCCTTCCTTAACCTTCAACGTGCGCGCGTAGTAGCGCCAACGAGAGAACGGAAGGAGGTGGGTGGAGGAGTGGGGAGCGGTGAAGCACAGGAACGATGAGTTTACCTCGTGGTGGGGTCTCGAGGTGGGTCGATCGATGAGTTGGACTATCTGGGCCATTTCATCGGACACGTTCCGAGAGGATGCCAGGAGGTACGAGTCTTTCTTCGATATTGACGGAAGTAGCGGGAATAGAGGAAGCGGCCGAGCGCTCCCGTGAGAACGCGAGACCTCCTTCTTTCGCGAGGTTCCTCTTTCGGCACCGAGAGTAGGCCGATGCGGTGGCACACGATTGGAAATGTCGGGGTAATGTGAATTGTAATGTCGTTAAAGACCTTCTACAGATTCTCATTGAAAATTCGAATTCACGGAATTTCGATCGACCGCGCTTTCGATTCTCCTCGAATCTTTTGAAATTTCTAAGTAATCTCGGCGCGGAAAGAGGAGGTCGACGTAAACTCCATACTGCACGGATGAAATAACGAGGATAGATAGTTTGCGAACTGGGGGCCTGCTCGGGTTACGATGAATAGAATTGGATTACTAGGAGAGCGGCGCTTATAGGGATGCCCTCGACCGGCGGATGTACGTACATCTTCGCTCTTTAATCCCGATGACGTGGCACGTTGCGCGTACCGACCAACGTGCGATCGAAAATGTATGTTAATGCAGTTTTCAAGCTAACGGAGAGGCTCGAGATTTGCATCGCGACATCCGTTTACTCGAGCCAGAAGTGGAATATTCGATGTAATGTCATATTTTTCCAGTGATCTTACCGTACCGTTTTATATTCTACGAAACGCTCGTAAATTTCCACTGACGTTTAAGCGTCTTGTTAATTCAGTTAAAAAGAGCCAAGTAGAAGAAGCGTGTTCTCCCAGGACGCAGATTTAAATTAAACGTACGCGATGCTGGCGCCTGCGCCGACCGTGATATTCTCTTCTCCCATTCTCTCATTATCACCTGGTACGTTACTCGTTACGATCATTCTGGTAATTCGATTACCGTGGAGCGAGTGGAGGTGGAGGACCGCATCGTTCGCAGGAACGTAGATTAATCAATTTCAAGGGACGGGAGGCATTGGCTACCCCCTTCCCCAAACATCGATCCTACCGTGCATTCGTCGCCGCTTACCATCACCGCAGTCCACGCGTTCGCTAATACCGCTAATATTTCTATTACTACTGATACCACACAGCTACGAGTAACGCGTTATCGGCGCTATTCGTATCACCAAACGCCAGTATCGTCGCTATTATGAGAACGTCAATTTCGAATATTTCACGGCGTGAAATATATTCATAGAGCGCCTTATAACGGACCCTCGATACGCGCGCGCCAGCCGATTGCGCAGCAATCTGTGGACCCTCCCGGTCGTCTGCCTGTCGAACTCCACGGTGGACCCCTTCGTTGTATTCCCAGTCGCTGATTCACGGAGATTAAATCAATCGCGAAAATTGAATTAGCTAGTTGAAAGGAAGACGGGGAGAGTCCGCAGAGGGGAGAGAGAGGAGTGGAGAAAAAAAGGGAGAGGTGAATTACAGTGGATGAACAGATAGATAGAGAGTGAGGAAGAGAGAGATGGGAGAGGAGATGGAAAAGGGGGTGAGTTGGTGGAAGGGTAGAATAAGCGCGCAGTGAAATTCCACGAATCGCGATGCGACGCGATGCAATGAAATATAAGAAACGTATTAGTCTCTCTTTTTCTTCCTCCCTCATTGTAGAAATTGTACACGGAGCCTTTCTCATTCGCGAAAGCGCCAGAAGGGACGAGGGACGCGATTCTTTGTACATTCATTTCCACTTTATGAATGCATCCTCCTCCCGCGACACTATTCTCACTCACGTAGTCCTTTCCATCTCTCGATTCTCGATTCCCTCGCGGATCATTTTCCTTCCTCCTACACTTTTCGCTCCCTGTGAGCGCGCGCCGCGCCGTATTGAATCGCGCGGTGCCAGGCGACGAGAAAAAGTATTAATAATAAAGTAATGCCGTGCGTCAACGCGTTCTAAATTATAGCGGCATGCAAAAACCAATAGACCCACGGCTCACCGTACCGTGATTTATGCGGAAGCAGGAAATTAATGCCGGGATTTTTTGCTCTCCTCGAGGACGAGCACGCTTATCGACGTTTCCCTCGATATATAGCTACCGTTGCGACCTCTCCTCGTGTTTAAACCTCTCACTCTCACCCTCATACTCACGCCCGCTCCGTAGGTACCAAGCACAGACGCGATAATGAATTCGTAAGGTGGCATGGCTGAAACTGATTCCAAGTGGAAGAGGAAGAGAGAAAGTCGCGGAAAGAGAAGTGGAACGATTTAGGGAGAGATGTCGAGGATGCGTGGTTAATAAGAAAGGAAAAGAAATTATCGATAAGCAAGACTATAAATTTCCTCGCGTATAGGTAGGTACGAAACCTGGTAAATGATCGGTATTGAAAAATAAATGCACCGTTCGAAGGGGCAACGGTGGCAAATTGCTTACCGTCTTCGAGGGAAAATTGTTCAGTTTCCCGGACTCGTTGTCGTTTGTCTACGATCGAGAAAAGGAGATGCAGAGACGAAGGACATGACGCGAACGACCTACCGTTAGAGACCTCGATCATCCGTGCCCCACCCTTGCTTCTCGAAAGTAAGAAGTTCGCAATTACGTATCCCTCCAATTACGCGACGGAATCTCTTGAACTCGTTACGCGTTTGGCCCAACTGAAAGTAGGCGACAGCTGTGTATACAACCATTTTGTGCCTTGGTACGTGTGCACATTTATATATCGCGATGTCATGCTGCATGTTACTCCGAGCTCGCTTCGCTGGGCGCGGAAAACGCAAACCCATAATTACTGTGGAGATATAATTACAGTTTCAAGTAACGTCGATAGCCCGAACGTCCTTTAATAGGGTCGCGATGAGTCCGCAGGTGGAGAACCTTAGCGCATCTTCTACTCTTCCCTCGATCTGTTCCCCGCTCATTTAAAGTTAATGCCCTCAAATTCCATCTTTCGGGAAAAAAGGAAACTGCATGTGTAAAGAAGGCGAGAGACGTGTTTTTCATTGCTGCTTTGTATTTCTGTCAACGTATACTCCTTACAAGTGACAAATCTTTGCGTCGAATGTTTGCTCGTATTATCGGATCCGCGAGTACTCGTCCAACTGCAAATTATGCAACTGTTATAAAATACCACCTCGAGCATCGAATCTGTTATAATGTTGACACAACGTAATTCGGATAACGAGACCACTGACATCGACGAGTCCGATGCGAACATTCTCGGATGTTTGAAGTTTTCCTCGAGCTTTGTCATCGATGCTTCTTCACTCCGTTCGAAGCATAGTATCCGATATCACGAACTAATCATCTTGAGTAATTTTAGGTATATCACTCAGTTTGAGTGCTCTTGTAATCGCACGTAGAGAGAAGTATTATGAGGTGAGAAGCACCGATCTGTCAATAGGTCGTGAAAAATGGACTTTCCTCGGAAATCGACCGTCAGGTGGTCAGAGCGCGATAAACTAATATTCGTCCTAGCGCAAATGTGCTTCTTATTCGAGAACGTTGAATGGTGTCTGGAACGTAACATCGAGAATAGAGGAAGTCGAAGACAGTCCTACGATATGAGCTCTCTTCTGTTACCTTCTTACTTTCGTCATTCCTGCAGATAATCTTTTAGAAATGTCACTTCTTTTCACTGCGTTACTGCTGTTTTGTGGGATACGAAATTTCTCATTCCGTATTTCCAAGAGACACGGTAATGAGGCGTGTACTTCGCGCTAAGAGTTTTGTGTACTAGTGGGGACAGGTGATAGATGGACGGACGGATGGATGAATAAACGAACAAATCGATAGACTTAAAAGTTATTTAAATGGTGTACGGACGATGTGTCGAATGCACGATAATTATGCAATTTCCTTAAAGGAGCAGAATGAATATTTGAAGGGGGTTAAATGAGGAACGTCATGATAATTCGGAATCAAATTCTCGTTACAAGAACGAAGTTTAATTACTTTCCTCGAAACTCAATCGAGTATTGAGGACGCGAAAATGATACATTATCGGAAATGATCGATCCTTCTTTGTTACAGATGTACGATATGATTTCGGCATTCTCTAATTACCACCGTGTCGCATGGTAAATGGAAATTCGATAAACGAACGGAAAATTAATCTGCCGCAGGGTGTGTCCTCAATTTTTCGGTTTCAAAGAATTAGCAGTTCGTTGTGTGTTTTTACTTTTTGACTCTACACTCGCGCCACAATTGATTTTTCGCTTCAGTACCCTCGTGAAAACTGCGCATTGCGCATCACGATGAAGTAAATATTGAATTTCACCTGCAACTCGACGATTGAAAACGAAAGTTAATAACTAATCTTCAAATTTCTGTAATTCCAAACTTGACTGAGTAAACGAAACAAAATGGCAGGTGGAAGACTTACCGCATAAATAATATTCTGCACGAGCGTAAAACATCCGGGTGTGTTACGATTGGAGGAAAGCTGAAAGTGGGACGGTTCACGCGGTAGTTTAAACAAAGCTGCCACCGCCACTGACAAGTCGAACGAACTTTCTGAAAGCGTGTTGGCCTATAATACTTATAACGTAGTTACGGCGGAGGCCCCCCGTCGGTGTAATAAATTTATGGCGGGTGTAACGTACCTTGCTGCGGCAAAATATCCACATGAATTTCGACGCTTCGCGCTACCGTCGATCGTGGGGGGTATATGTCGAGGAGCGTAAAGAACGTAATTGTTCGGTAAACGGGCCCAGTCTTTGTCCGACATTTTAATCACCGCGTAGGAGAGACTGATTGCGAAATTACAAACATTCGCGAATAACAGATTGAACCCACTGTAGGTACTAAATAATAATAGCCAAGTAAACATTAGCGTATGAACGCGTGATCGCTGTTACAGTATCGAGGTAAAATGTCACCTTCAATTTCGCGTTTCCCTCAACGATACATTTTCTTCGAAAAGCGCGTGTACACGTTGCCGTACTAATTAATTCCGTCATATTTGAATAATTTCACGATAGGAGAAAACAATCAGGCATCAACCGAAAACACCGGACAAAACGTCAATCAATACCGTCCACTGGATGCTGTAACTTGGCGGATTATCGGAAAATGGAATTTTCATTAATTTTCCCGCTTCGAACTTCTCAACACCGACCTCGTGAGCATCGCGACTTTATCAGTTTACTTCGCGTTAGCGGGACACATATACATTTTTCTGGTACAATATTTTTTCGGTACACTTTCTTCTTTCTTTCTCGGTAAACAATTTTGTTCTTAATCTGTCTGGTATCCAGTGTCCTATACATAGCCTACAAATTCGCGGGATCATTCGTCTGTCATTATTTCAACGTGCCCTTCCACGTTTGGCTTTTTCTACGGAAGAGTACCGGCGAGTGAGAGAATCTAAAGCGTGCGACAGATGCACGGACGAACGGATTGACAGATGGATGGAAAAAGAAACGAGCCGACGAGCGGATGTGCACGAACGAGTGGACGAGCATTAGGAGGATCGATCGATTGTAACAAACGTGGGTACGTCACGCGTAGAATATAGCATCTTCGATGTTTACTTCTCTGTCCACTTTTCGAAAATTCGTACACAGTAGCAAACCAATGGACGACCGTCCGATGTACCTTTACCGGACGGAGTAAGTATACGAAGGAAAAAACATAACTTCTATGAAAGTACAAGGCGATCCGGACGACCGTAATTTCGAGACTGAGCATTTAACCCGTTAATGAGAAAGAAACGAGTAGTAGGGTAGGGTCGCGGGCTTTCAATAGACACACGCATCTGCACGCACGCACTTTGGTGTCGCTTAATGAGGAATTTGCGACATCTGCGAATCCGGTTTCCATTGAAAATGTGTAGAAGGCTCTCCGTGTAAATTTTCGGCACCCCCTCTCCTCTCTCATTCTCATTCTCATTCCACTCTATTCCTACCGCCCTTCTCTCTCTCTCTCTCTCTCTCTCTCTCTCTCTCTCTGCCCTTGTCCTTCTTTTTCTTTCCGTCCATTCGTCTCGGTGTTTTGAGAGAGGTAAAAGGATTTACAGGCAATTTGGGTCGACGCTTATTGACGCCCCTCACCCCTTCCCCATCCCCCAAGACGAACCCATCGCTCTTTCGGTGTATCCATCCTGCCGTCGCATCTCACGCGAGAGATAGAAGCTTTTACATATACTACATTCTCATTTTTCTTCTTCCGCGCTACCACGAACGTAAGCAGTGCTTCCTTTCGACATTTCGAAACTTCGCGAGAGATATCTTCTTTTCCGTGGCGAGTGGACAGGATGCGATATGTGGAAAAAGCGGTGCTGAGGTTTGAAAAATTGATCACGTACAAGATAAGAAAGAAAGAAAAGAGAGGTTAAAATTGTTTCGCGAATTTCCAAGTCTTCGTCGGGAAAATAGTCAATTCTCTGCTTCGCTCGAATTACGATGGCAATGGTGATGTTTCTACTGGCAAAGAGAATAGCTTTAAAATTTACCGTATATACGAGCCCAGTGTGGACCAGGTGAGAAGTGAAGCGCGACACGTCTGCGTAATGAAGCGATTCGAAATCCAAGTGGGGCGAGAAACGAAACTCAAACAAAATGACGAACCTCTCCCCGTGTCATTCGTCGTGGCGAATTGGACGATGTGTACAGCTCGGGGGACCTGGCGCTTTCGACTTTCATTAGGCGCGAAGAAACGAGATTATGGACTACGAGGGGCTAGGGCCAAGATCTCTCGCTTGTGCGGAAATTTATATAAAAATTAATGTCCCGATTAATTTTCCAACATTAGCGTAATGAGGTGGATCGGTCTCGAGGACGAACTTAAAAAGTAAAACTAGTGGACCTCTTGTTTTAAATTAAATACAGTTTCATTGGTGTCGGAATTATCCACGATCGGTCGAATTCACCGAACGTCGGTAGCACAAATCTGGGGCAGTTACCATCTCTGTGTAATAATATTTAACGATAGATCCATAATTTGCCATCACTCCTGTAAAAGACAATTAGTCGCACTCGTGCATAAGTTTCAACAAAATTTGCCACTTTTGTCTTCATAAATGAAGATGACAAACGATCTGACGTATCTTAAAGGATAAACGTGTGAAACGCTCGCAAAACGAATCTCTCGCGACATCGAACAAAGGCGCGCGCTGGTGGCAGCTACCATTTACCAAGAGCTTTCAGCAACGACTCGACAGGAACGCGGCGAAGCGCATGTCGCGTTCGCCGAACGGGCAAAGGGCAATAGCGGGACGCGCGCGCATTCGTCTCGAGAATCCCATGAAAATTGGCATGTTAATTAAGCGCCGTGGCAACGGCATCTGCCGGCAGTGACGTCAGTATGCTGTGGCTGTTCTTGCCATTCGTGCTCCTGCCGCTTTCCGTTACCGTGAGGATGATAATAATTACAATCGAGTAATCTGTGCCACTCCAAGTATAGGTAATGGTAGGACGCGAGGAGAGATATCGTAGGAGAGAACGAGACACAGGAGAGAATGGAAGCACGCTCGTGGTGGTAATTGCTGTAACGAGAACCAGCAATAGCGAGCAGTCCGGCAGCCGATGAGGTCGCCTGAGAGTCAACGAGGGGAATAATTTCGATCGAGGATCATTGTCTGTTGCCGGAAGCTGTCGGGGTTCTAGGATCTAATGGCGCGTAGAAGGCGTGACGGTAACCGCAGAGAATTCGTAAGCTCGAATTTGGTGATGTCGGTTGGTCTACTTTTGGACGGTGAAGAAGGAATCGCCGGTGGTGCCGAAACAGCATTTAAGAAACCACTGAGAATGAATGGAAATTCGCGAATATACTCTTACCGCATCGCACGCTTCTGCCGTCGTCCTTCGGTATTCTTTCACCAAAACTTTCCTCTCATTCCAATAACCCGAAGAACATCTTTTTCGCCTTACCTCCTGAAACAAAAGAGAAAGCACACATTTATTTTCTCGTTTCTAACGCGAAGCATCGCGAGAGTACGCGAAAACTTTTTCGCCTCCTGTCGGTAGGCCATTCGAACGTCGGGGTTAGGGACGGTGAGACGGGGAAAAAACAAACATCCGAGAAGAACGATCGTTCGCGATAATTGGGTATATGGAGAGACCGGAGAAAGGAGAAAGAGGAGCGGGCGCGTAGCAATGTCGTATTGATCAGGGTCGTGGGAGAGAACGTGACCTTAGGGCGGGAGAAGTGTCAAGAGAGGTCGTTAAGGGTAAATATTTAAATAAGCACGCCCCCGTGTCACGCCTTACCATCCTTCCGACAGTCACTTTGTAGGCCACTGATATGCCCTTTGTTACTTCCACCGTACCATCTCGGCTTTCCACCTGAAATACCTCGTACAAAGACACAGGGGACGGTTGCACGAGGAGTCGAAGAGAAGGAGGCAGCTTCGAGAATGATGGAGGCGCGCATGGATGCATGCGAAAGATGTCGAAGGAGAGTGAGGTGATGTAAGGGTAAGAGAGGGGGTGAGACAGGGAACAAACCGTAACTAGGTCACCAATAGGAGACTGGTTTAATCTTTGCAATTCGAAATTGCGATGCACCGTTTCGCCTGTGCAGTTTCGGGTCGCGAAACCATTCCATTGGAGAACGTCGAGGAATCGAGTGATATCTTATGATTCGACGCTTCTCCTCGTAACACGAGACTCGAGCTCAACGTCACGTATAAAGTTTCGTTGCACACCCTAAAGTGTGGGAAGATCGGGCCGCGTGACAAGAGACAATCATCTGGACGCCCGATGAAGTATGAGGCTCGATAAATTGTAAATTGTTTTTAGCATTTATCGTTTGTTCGACGAGTATAGAAACACGATTGACCTCCTTTCATTAATTCGCGGTAGGTTGCTCCATCTCTATTGCGAACCGAGCTTATCCCGAAGCACCTCCTGTCTGTTACTTTCGGAAGAGGAGCGCAAATTATTACTTTGTTCAAACTCTTAACGGCTTCGAACTTTTTCGTACCCGAGCCTCATCCATCACTCGTTCGTCCATTATCTAAAACTTGGGTAAAAGAAAAATCATCGAGCGTCCAAACGTCTACAAAAATAATGTAGACACAAGAATAGAGAAATCTTTAACCACGAAAATCTGATTTATTTGGTATTCACGGTAACGAAAATCTTTCTGTACAAAAAATAGATAAATAAGTACATACGCAATGTCCTACATCAGGACAGATCTAGATCGACGGTTGTGGATCTGATAGTCTACCACAAAGATCAAAGTGTTTGTAGACCCGAACTCACTCGCGCGTCGCCACGATGCGACGTTGTAGTTCGGAAAAAGCAGAGATGTGATGAAATAAGAGAAAAGCGGAAAAGGGATGGAACGAGAAAGGAGGAGAACGGCAAATGAGAGGGATGACGCGCAAAATGCGAGAGAAAATGTGGGGGAAGGGCGAAGGGTTGAAAGTGGGCGCGAGCTCGAAATCGGATTGAACGAAATTCAATTAAGACCGCGAGAGGAAAATTCCCCGGCGCGTTAATGCGCGATAAATCCCGCGGCGTCGACGTCGACGTCGGGGTTGGCGGCTCGCCTCGCGCCCGGCGTCCCGACGCCAGCACCTACGCCGGAAGCGCCGTGAGTTCGAACAAAGTTCACAGTGATGCCGAGCGCCATGACGGAAAAAAAAATTGCGACAAATTGAAATCTTTAATCCATTATTCCGGCGAGACGCTTGCGCGGATTCAAACACAATTTGGCATATAGTTTAAAAAAATATATCCATTTGGTGCCACAAAACTTTATGCATGGTCATCTTCAACCGTTTCGAAATTACGGGATTTTCAAACTATAATTATAAAATAGTGAATTAAAGATTTGAAACTGGCACCATTTCGAAATGGTTGAAGATGCCCATACACAATGTTTCGTGGCACCAAATGGGTATATACTTGATGCACATGCCAAATTTTGTCCGAATCCGTTCAGCCGTTTCAAGATGACCATGCATATTGCCGCCATTTTGTAACGGTTCGAGATGGCGATACACAAAGTTTCGTGGCACCAAATAGGTATATACTCGATGTACATGCCAAATTTTGTCCGAATCCGTTCAGTCATTTCGCCGGAATAATGGACTAAAGATTTGAATTAGTCGCCATTTTTGATTCGGCCAACCAAAAAATTTGAAAATTTCCAGTAATTGTCATTGCGTACGTGTACATGAACGTGTAAAATTTTATCAGGATCCAATGAATAGTACCAAAGATATGAATTTTTCGATATTTGAACTTCCCGCCATTTTGTACCGGTTCAAGATGGCGGATCACAAATCTTATTGTCAACTCACAGTAGTGTACTTGATTTTTGTGCCAAATTTCGTCCCGATCGGTTCAGCCGTTTTCCCAAAATCGAGGATATACACGGACACACACACACACACACACACACACACACACACACACACACACACACACACACACACACACACACACATACACACACACATACATACACACATACATACGAACGGTTTTCAGGATGGCGATTGCATAAGTCACTCCCTTTACGGTCGTGCCTAAAAAGAAGAAAGATGTCAGTCTTTCCGACAGTATTCCCGACACCGACCATGCAAATAGAAGCTTCAACTCTAGTCGACAAATTTCCCGACGCTCTTAACGGACTTTGATACAAGTTGACATGGATCGCCGTTGAACGGTATCGCTGACACAGGCGAATGTATAAATAGTCGCTACGAGATATCGCACATTCTGATCGTTAAATTTTCAACGCTAAATAATTCCTGCAGGCTAGATCCAAAATTACGCGCCTGTGACAGGTCTTGTCACGATTCTAGATACGCTCTTGCAAACGGATGGATATTAATTAATCAAAGAGCATTTTGAAAATGAGGTACGATGTTTAAGAAAAGGACGCGTCGTACACATTTTGCGATGTCTCAATTGATTGCATACGAGCGATCCCAGCGAAGATTCTCCTTTCGAAGCTTCGAAATCTTTCAATTGCTCCCTAAAAAGATTAATAATCAATTCGAGAGGAGAGATTTTTCGTAGTACGTGACACCGGCATGTTCCTACGGTGATAAATCCTCGCAGTTCTTTGGCACTTTTTGCCTCGCGGTGTCATGCAACACGCACTCCAGCACACGGTAGCAGCCTCTGGTTTCAGCACATCCTCGATCCTATCCTTCACCCGTCAGTTTCACCCCTTCTCCACTCTCTGTCCCGTCTCACCCTCGCCTCCTTCTCCTCTTCGCGTTTCACGTGCCTCCACAAACACCCCGACAGCCGTGCAACAATGGCATTCACCCTCACACTCCCTTCTTTTTCTCCTACCCATCCTCTTCCCGCTGTCCATCCTTACCGGTGTATTTTCCAAACGATTTCTCCTCCAATATCTTTTTACCGAGTCTCTACCAGCAAAGGCACACGTATCTACCCTTAACTAACATTTCACCCTACCCGAAGGGAAAAATCCCTAGCACAATCGCCACCTTCCAACCTTCTCCCGTCACCTCTCCTTCGCCATTCGTTCTTCGCCAAATCGGTACGATTCTTCGGAGACTAATCAGGTTATGCGGCAATCTACAATGGCTACCTAGATGCAGCTGTTGCTCTGACGGTGGCGTTACTCCAGCAGAGCATCGTCTTGCACGAGCAACGCGAGACAGGTAAGCAGACAGCAGGCGAGCAGGCATCCATCCGACGAGCGACTCCTCGTCCCACCCATGGTGCCCGAAACGTACACCTACGGAGTAATCCCGTGAGGAGACACGAGAGAAGAATGAGGAGAACGCCGAGGTCGACGAGAAGAGGAGCAGGACGAGGCGAACGTCGCGTAGACCAACGCCGGAAAAGCTGCTGCTCCAGCTACTTACATTAATGAGTTAGTAGTTAAGTTAGCTGGCGCCCGCCATCTCCTACTACAAGGCGAAGGGGGTTGTTGCTCAGGGGTTGGGCTGGTAGGCTACCAGTGCTATATAGTGGCCTCCACGGCCTGACACGTCTTATATCCCACCAGCCAGCGCACCACCACCAGCAACGTCGCGTCGTCTAAGCGCCCGAACCTTCCACCCAGACTCACCCTTTGCTACGACGCAAACAACGCGAAGGCACAAACCACCACCTCCTTTTCCCTTCTGGTTGTATGCGGGCGGGCAAGAAGGCAACGACGCGCGTCTGTGTTGCCGAGCCAGCAAGAAGACGACGACTACCGAGCGAATATTCGGTCGCGAGAGAGCGCCGCACACTACAACTACGATGATTACGACGATCTCGCGGTACACCAATCTCCATTACTTTAGCTCATTACCGCTCCTGGTGGCGTGCTGCACGGTGGTGGGCGGTGTACCGGTAGAGCTGGTGTCGGCGTTGGGTGGGTGGCCGTGAGAGGTTCGCGAAGAGACCTTAGCTCCGTCGGGGTGATACTAGACTAGGGAGAGGGAATCTTGGGAAGGTCGTGGGTCTGGAGGAGTAGAAGGAAGAGTAGGAGGAAGAGAAAGGGTGACGCTCTCTTCTCTCTAGAAAGGGTGCGACTCGCGGTAAGGCGGGCCACCTCGTGCCACGAGACGACGCGGCTTCTCCCCTTTCAGAGCAGCGTCTACTTTCAGGACTTCCACTTTTCCCGACCCTTCTCAGAGAAATTATACCCAGCCCATTCCCTCTTCTTCTCTCTTCTCTCCTCCTCCTCCTGCGGGCTTCCGCGCGCGTTTTACCTCCTTAGACGTTAGCGACGTCCCGAGCGCGACTGGATTGGCTTTACGAGTTCAGGAAGTCTTTGCGGAAGTCTTCAGGAAAGACCTGCTTACTCGTCGAAAAGATTTATTCCCGAGAAACGCCAGTGTCCCAACGGTGATCAGTCTCTTCTGGGGCCACGGCCTCGGCCTCCTGAGTACCGTGTATCCCTCTTTTTGTCCCTCTCTATTTCTACCTCTCCGTGCCTCTCTCTCCTCCTTTCTTCACGGGTTGCCTCCGACGCAGATATTAACCACGCACGTACATACGAAGGTCTCTCGCGCGGAGAGAGCCGAATTGTTTCCTCGAATATGTGTATGCTACTTGTTGGGGAAACTCAGTACGGCAATGCGACAACGCGTGCACCACTTTCGAATGTCAGTTAATTATACGTTAATTGTACGTGTTGCGTCTCGCGCGTGCCGTTTTATCACTCGCGATCTATTTTCACCGTGTATCTCTAGCGGAGCGTGTTCCTCTGATTCCTTCTCGCATTTAGCACCACGTTCTAGCGCAATGCACGCCATTTCCTCCCAACTAAACTGTCGAGAAATCGTTCAAACACAACTCAAACCTGATACGCGGCTAAGTCCTGCGTTTAGTGTGTGCGCTCGACATATGTATCTAGCCCACTTACGCTCACCCGATGAAAACATTTACTCGCTCGAAACGCGGTCTCGAGCATATCTCTACTCGCCGGTTTCCTCCCTCCGCGCGTATGCATCTTTCAGGATACTATCCAAGGACGAATGTAACGTGCTTGTGTAGGGTGGAAAATGTCTTCTCCGACGACCAGTAACGTCTTTGCACTCGAGGCAGATCTAACGCAGAAGCAACACCCAAGTACCGTGCGTTGCTGGAAAGAATACCCTCGGGACGGACGGCACAGGAGCAAGAGGGCTCTTAGGCTGTCGCTCTCAATACAGCTCTGCCTTCATAGCATTAAACGACCAGATTGGTACGTACGACTTTTTTTGGCAAATAGCGCTGCAGAGTCGATGGTACGTGTGAGATGAGGCGGCCCTCTTCCACTTTGACGAATCAGACCCGGATTCCTTACACGGGACTTCTTTCTAGCAATGTACATATTGTACATACACAGTAGATGACTGCGTTCGACTCGCCATCCGTCTACTCACCGAACAGATTTATTCTTCGAAACTGTATCCGCTGCCGATTAGTCGCCTTTAGGGTGACATATTCTACGAGCTTCTCGATCCTTCCTCCTACCTCTCATGCCGTTTCCTTTTCTGTTCGTATGTACGTACGTTTTATTCGTTGAAATAGCCAACGGCTTCGCCCCTTCCGTTAAAAACACTTCGGGCACGCGAAACGAGACCATTTCCAATGGACAATCGAACCCCTCGTTCCAATTACCGCGTCGTTAGCGCCCTTATTAGCATAGCAACGGCCCACGGGAAGGATCGATTGGCTTCCTGGAATGGATGCACTTCGTTGTCCGATTGGACCTCTGATATTTGAAGTGTTTCCTTGGCTACCGACTCAATAATAACCAGTCGACAATTTTGTTCTCCGAGAATAACACACGCGTACAAGTGAACCTGCTTGTGTCTGCAAATATATCGCGCGAGAGTACTTATATCGTAGGTATTTTTTTAGTTTTAGTATACTTCACGGTTCGGTAAACCCTTCGTCGTTACAATTTCATCAACGCCATAAAGACGAAGAAATCCCACTGTAGCAGGCGAAAGAGAATCGCGCTATCGTCAGGTAACATGCTCGCGAAGCTTCTCTCGATATTGAAAGGTAAACACCCGCGACCACGACGATTTTACATGGCAGCAGTTCACGTGATCGAATTAAGCTCCAACTTCGTACGTGGCTGTGTGTACAGTGATGCGCGCTAAGGATACACTGAAAATTCAGCCCGCGATGTACGCAAAGTGCAGTGGATATTTCTGGAATATCAGGGACGCCGTCGTCCCGCGTGTCATTTCAGCGCGGCGAGGTCGAAACCGGACCAAGAGAACGAAAAGAAAGAGGAAAAAAGTAAAACTGAAATACCACTCCACTTCGATAATTGGATCGAAATAGTCCAAGATGAGGAATGGAAAAGGGTTCCAATTGCATGGAATTGGGAGAAAAAAAACGGTGAGACGAGTTAAGTCTGGAAAGATAAGGGACGGATTTAAGTCGCACAGGTGTGACCCACTTAATATTTTCGTGTCACTCTTTTAATTCCCTACGGTGGTAGAAATTGCGTCGCAAGACTAGTTTTTACCATACCAACTGGATGGAATTTTTGAAAAAACAGTACGCATCTGGTCAACCTCGAGTAACATTACATCGTGGCGTGCATACGGCCATACTGTATCCTTCGTCGCTGTTCTTTGCGGAGTACAATGTGAATCGACGGAGGATTCCCATAACCCTGAATCCCCGACCCTTCATAATTCGCCTCTCATCACAGGGTTCCCCTTTAAACGCGCCAGACCGGCACGACGAACCGTCCCACCTAAGCCGTGTTCACTGCGGGAATCCCCACGTTATATTTGAAGTGTTTCGTTGTAAAGATCACCTCGTTACAACCTGAGAAGAGCTGCCACATTTAAATGGCCCGGGGCAAGACAATATTCGTCACGACGTTGTCTAGCATGGATATTTGCGTATTTATTATCCGCGTTCGTGCGATCAATTTACCGCGAAGTTTATCGCGAAAACGTCTCTCTCCGGAACGGTACGAAAACTGTCGTAACACTCCAAGTCCCTGTAAAGCCGAAAAACCGATAAAAATAGAAGATGAATTTCAATAACGCCGAACGATATCGGCGGAACTCCCAAAGGCTCTCGTTAAATAAGCTTCCAGCTTGCCTCGGATGGAACAAAAATCCTATGCCACTTTCGTAAGATTAAAAGCCTCCTGCTTTCACCCTCGATTAACGCATCGCTTGCACCCCCAAGTGAGTGCCCGTTAAGTGCGAAACTTTCCGACGACCTATGGCCTGGGTAAGGCGAAGATTCCTCGTTACAAAAGGCCGGGCAAGCACCTACAACGACGCGTTACGAGGCTTTAAGACGGCCCACGCGGATGGCAGAAGGGCATCTACCTTCTTATCCTACCTCTGCAAGATCAGTTTTACGTTTTAGAACCTCCAACGTTGCGCGAGGCCGATCCCTCTTCTGCCCTCGTCTTTCAATCCCCTCTAACGAGGTCACTGACGCCTCAGAGACGCCCGGCCTCGTCCTCGTTGTCGTCGTCGTCGTCGTCTCCGAGTGCATCCCCGGACGACGGTCTTTTAAAAATGCAACTACCCTCTTCTGCTCCTCGTCGTCCATCGTTCACCTTTTCTAATCCATTCAAAGGCGACGCCCAGCACCCAGCGCCCTGAACCTTCTCACCCTCCTCCTCCTCGTGTCCTCTGGGACGTAAAACTTTCGGAAAATCCGAGAATCGTCCTAGAGAGGCGAGGGATTATTAGCCGTTAAAGCGAGTCACGTGAAAACGCGCGGGATCGATCGATCGCGGGTCCTTTTAAGGTCCTTTTAAGGTCCCTTAGGAGGTAGGGTCGTCACCGGACTACGACGGTTTTTCGATTCAACGACGCAAGGCGAAATTTCGTTAAGGAACCCAAGAACGGTAGTAGCACATGCCACTGTTGGGCAAAGTAACGATCCGAAAATTCAAACCTTATGTAAATGAAGAGTTCAAATTATGCCAGAGATTAGATGGATATTAGATATGCGCTGAATAACTGCTATTCGTTCGACAAATCTCTTCCGGTAAGACGTTTTCGCAAAAGTGCGACGTAATAAGTACAGACTGTTTCAAATTTTACTTCGAATCAACCTGCTACGCGTCGAGGATGCGTTCTCCGTGACGACGCCAACGTGGGCTATTCTCAGGGACACGATACCTCCTTTGTGTTGGCCGTTCTCACGTTACGTGGAGGGAGCGTGCAATTAAGTGCGGGCCCCCTTCTCTCTGCGGTCTCCAAAGGGACCGTAAATCTCCCTACTCCGAGGACAATCGTTCTTTCTTTCTTCTTCTCGCCTTTCTTTTTTCGTTTTAGGTGCCCTCGTCGACGTCGAACGGTGGCGATCGCGCATGCGTGACGACGCAAGAGAAACGATCCCATGACTACTCTCTTCCATCTCTTCTTACCGACCTTTTGCTCGGTTAATACGACGAGAGCCAACGAAAGAGGGCGACTGCCCTGGAAAGAGCGGGAACGCGAACGACTGCCAGCAGGTGCGTGTACACCGGTGAATCCTAGTCAAGTTTCAACGCTTCTTTCCTCGACTACGAAACGGTTAGAATTTTTACTAGCAGGATCCAGCGGAATATGTCACGACAGACATTGCGAAAACCACAGAAATTCAAGAAATTACAAATTCTGCATCGCGTATTATTATCTGCTTCTTAAGAAAATCTTCGGAAAATAATTTTCATTCCGGATGCCGGAACGCCTTCAAACTGCGCGCACGCGCACAATCCTGGTAACGCTAGTAACGGAGTCTCGTGCAAACACGATTAATGGATAGTAGGATCGCGGGGTGTTTCCCGTAATTGAGAGAATGACGGGTGACCTTGAACGCGCAGATGCGTACCTCACGGGCGTATCGATGGAGTCGAAGTGTCGATGCTTATCCACGAATATACCTCAATAACAAGAGCTATTGTCTCGAGGGACGATTGGATGTCAGCCTGGCGCTGCTAATCGAGAACCCTTAATAGGAGGAAACCAATTGGGCACGATTAATTAATCCGAAGCGTTGCGTCGTGGGTGGTAGAAGGACGATCATTGGATCGCGATTTAGACGATAGATTTTTAACGATAAACGTCTTCGAGCAAGATATCTGGTACACTTATAATTAACCATCGGATAATAGAGAGAGCATCCCCCGGCAGCAGGTTACTTTTGGAGCAAGATAGTAAATTTTACAATGCCTCACTGGCACGAGTAAGCCACATACCTGCAAACGAAATATTTAAACTCAATTAGTTCCCTCGACTGGTCGACGACCCATAAATTTGTATTGACGCGACATCCCCAATTCGACCAATGTCTTTCAGCTCTTACCGACTACCAAGCGAGGGCGACCGTATCTGTTTCGGCTGTTCTAAACACCCATCGGGAAATCAAGTCCCCGAAGCTAGACACGCGTAAAACTCCAATTTCCTTCTCCTCGGTCTCTCGTTGTTCTCCCCGTCCTCCGATTCGAGATCGGAACCTCCCCCAGGTAAACTTCCGTATGTCGTCGTTAATTGTCCGTAATTGTCAGAGAAACAACAAGCGGGAGGGGGCGAGCAACCAGCGCGCTAGTCGCACTTAAGTGAAATTCGCTTCTACCTCCTCTCTCAGTTCCCTCGCTTTTCGCTCCCTCGGAAAGCCGCAAGGCGAGGGCGGGACTGCGTCACGTTGCCTCGACATTTCGGCGAACGCTCCTCCCTTTCCGTTCCCCTCCCCGGTCTCCTCCACTCCTCTCGAGGGATCGATTTTCGAGAGATCGACATCAAGACGGAACTTCACGACTCGCCGCCGCGAGGGTTGGAGGATGGGCCGACGGTATCAGTGATCGACTGGTCCTCGCCTCAAGATTTGGTTACGGTGGGCAAGTTTGGCGTAACGAAGTTCCTCGATGGGAAGCCCCCTTCTGTTACGCGATCGGAAGAAGGGGCGTGGATATCCGCGGACCCTATGCATATACAACGGACAACTATGTAAATAGGCTTCTTCTCGGTATGCGGGTGACGTAGCTCTGGGACCTCGTGTCGTTGGACGTTTACGAATTTGTATGCGCGACGCGAATCTACGAGCGGGGGTGGGCCGGCAGGACGCGCGCTCGATTAATTTCCGAGATATCCCAACGAATTATCGCCCGTGGATGGGAAATTTCCGTGTAAATCTCCTCGCGCACACAATTGCGTCCCAGAGCGAAGAGAAACTTCACTGTAGCTCTCGATTACCTATTATTCCGCGCTATGCACGCCTCCATCCACGAAACTTCCTCGATCTGCCTGGTGTATTAAAAAACGAAGTGTAAAAGGTGAATGTTCCTTCGACCGCACGAAAAAACGAGATATCTCCGGACTGGCCCCGTCCGAGTATCCTCGAAGAAACGCGGAGAAGCAGAAGCGCGCACGCAACCCACCAGCGCAAATCCTCAGCCCGCAAATTTCTGCTCCTTTTCCTCCTCCTTGTCTTTCTGTATCCTCTCCTTCGCTCTCGTAGAGCTCGGAAACACGCGAGAACCAGAAGCCGGCTTTTCCTCCCTTGTCCCTCTCGTCGGCCTTCACCCCTCGTTCACCTCATCCTCCATTATGCAGCCACGTTGTGCTCGCTACTCGTCATCCTTCGTCCTCGAAAGCGTCACGCGATTCCATCCGCTCGCGTTACCGCGCGGCACGACAACGTCGCCCGTAATATTCGATTCTCGCGTAACTACGGCGTGGATGAACCCACGAGTGAGAGTATGGTTTCACGAGAGGAGAGGTCAGTGGACAGAGATCAAGCTCGTAAATAATACCCGACGCGTATTAGGTATATACAGTAGCGCGCGGGACCCGCAGAGTAATCCCCTGTGGATTCCACGTGCCCGCGGCATCAGGCCGCACGAGCATGCGCAACGCGGTGCGGTGAAGGCGCACGCGCTCGAGAAATAATTTGCCAGCCGGGCCACTCGCTCTGCTCCGGACCCTCCTCCGCCCTCGTTCCTCCAGCTCCTCCATCCACCAATTCGACGAATTAGCGGGAATGGATTTTCTAATTGAGACGACTCGTTTGTCCGAGTCGTTTTCCAGCAGACCGCGGAAGCAAGCGTGAATTGGGTCCGCAAGAAGATTGGGTGGGATCTGCCGGAACGTGCAGAAATGGGGGGAGGCTTTTTCCTCGTGGGTATAATCACAGAGTCTCGCTTCTCGCGTTCGCGCATTAATGGACGTTAACGAGTACTTTTTAATCCAAGAATTAGAGCTCGGACGGATCGGTGCGGAACGAGATTGATTCTAGATTTGTCTCCCTTTGGTCGCGGTTGATACCACCGATAGACCGAGCGGTGGACCGCGATGCCAGCCACCGATTATGACTATATCGATCTTTGCTGCAAACCGCCCGTAGGCGAGAGCGATGCGATGCTCCACGCTGGAGATAAAAAATAAAGAACGACAAGAGGGATAGGGGAGGGGAAAAAGCAGAAAAAGCAAACGATCGAAAAAAAGACGAAAAGCTCCACTGTACAATCGTAACGTTCGAATGTACGAGGCAAACCTGGTGGGCCATACGATACCACTCCCCCGCGCTAACGACACAGGGTACAGTCGAACTCTCGTACCTGCACCGCGGAAGGTCGTGTGCCGAACCCGAATGAAATTTTGCGGAAAAATGGTAAAACTTGCGAAACGGATCGTCGACCCCGCGGGGACTCGCAACGGGGAGCATGCAGATCCAACATTCAGATACCTTATATTTTATCCGCGGTATCCCCGGACTATTGTTGGATTTCAACGTACACCGCTAAAAAAGGAAGAGGTAAAAATAAAACAATAAAAAAGAAGTGGTACGAGAAAGGTATGTGGTCCGCCTGTCGATGGAGATTTAGCGACGAAGGGGGTGCAACGAATAATCCAAACTGTACGGTGATACTATCTTGACATCGGTGTATGAAATATATTATGAGCTCGAGGGTAGCGCTATATCGGGTCGTGAATGGAAAGAAATCGACGACCTTTTCAGGTACGTCACGAGTAGCCGCGGAAATGGGATGCGAGAGTGCCCATGAGATCGAGGAAGCGAATGAAGTACAGTAGGAGGTCCTGGAGTAGGTCATATGACCAACAATCTGTCCCACTTATTTATTCACGAGTCATCCTCGCCAATTTCAACAACAGTTGCGTCAACTGGCTTCGACTGTGTCGCCAAAGACGATTGCATTACAGGAGCACGATGCGAAGAAATTCTACATTCATCCTGATTTCTCGTTTTAACATCGAACGAGGACGCTCGGTTGAGCATGCCGGTCAACTGCAATAGGCCAATACTCGGATATTTACCCTACCGCGTATGTGGCCAGTCGCAGTCTCGCGCAGTGACCGCGTATTTGCACGTCACTGTGCGTGGTAAATTTCTTAATTGATAGTTTAGAGATCGTGGTGTATCAGTGGAAGTAGATTAAATATTGGGTTGTCGGAAAAGTCATGACGTTTTTTTGTGTAATTTTGAAAACTCATTTATTAATAATATAAGAAAGTTCAATCAATAATGTATTGGCCACTTTGATCGATGACCTTTTGCCATCTTTCTGGCAGTTGCATGATTCCGCGCTCGTAGAAGGACTGCTGTTTTCCAGCGAAGAACTGAGTGAGATGCTCTTTTATGGACTCATCAGAATCGAAAGATTTACCATTGAGGTCATTTTGCAGAGAACGGAATAAATGGTAATCTGACGGGGCAAGGTCCGGTGAGTAAGGAGGATGGGCCAAAACTTCCCATCCAAGCTGCAATAATTTCTGGCGAGTCACTAAACTTGTGTGCGGCCTGGCGTTGTCATGATGAAACACTATGCCTTTGCGATTGACGAGTTCTGGTCGTTTCTCCACGAGAGATGTATTCAAATCATCCAGTTGACGACAATACACAACAGAATCAATTGTTTGATTCCGTAGAATCTCAAAAAACACCACACCCTTGTAGTCCCACCATATTGAAAGCATAACTTTTTTTTGGTGAAGATCCGCTTTGGATATTGTTTGGGCTCGCTCTTTTCCTCTGCACCACGATCGTTTACGTCGGATATTGTTGTAAACAATCCATTTTTCATCGCCAGTAACGATGCGCTTCAAAAACGGATCGACTTTGTTGCGATTGAGATGAGTATCGGCGATATTGATACGGTTGGTGAGGTGGACTTCTTTCAGTTCATGCGGAACCCAAATATCAAACTTGCTGATGAATCCCAGCTTCTTGAGATGGTCGTGGACGGTTGAATGGTGAAGGTTGAGTGTCTCTGCCATGTCACGAGTAGTCAAATGTGGATTGGCTTCAATTAGTGCCTTTACTTTATCCTCATCAGCTTCGACGGGCCTTCCGCTGCGAAGAGCATCGTACACGTTCAAATCACCAGCACGAAATTTAGCGAACCATCTCTGACATTGCCGTTCTTGCAGAGCATTGTCCCCGTAAACTTTACACACTTTTTCGCAAGCCTGCTTTGCGTTTTTCCCTTTGTGGAAATAAAAAAGCAAAATATGTCGGAAATGCACAGGCTGGTCTTCCATTTTCTAATTAATGTAACAACTGAAGTACGTGATGTAATCAAATAATTTTATTTTTAAAATGAAGCTTAACCTCTTATCAACCAAAGCGTATAACATTTGTGCCGATTGCGATGCCGCTTCTAACCTAAAAATACGTGTAACGCCACCTGTTGCAAAAAACCGTCATGACTTTACCGACAACCCAATATAAGGAGTTAAATTAACGCTGCGTGACCACAAACCAATACGAGCACAATAGTGGCCGCCAACCCCAGCGCTAATGCGCACAACTGTACAGACCGACGCAAACACGTATTCGTGCGAATTCTATGCATTTGATTATTCGCGGCCGCGTTCGCAATCTCGCGGGCATTGGTCCACGCAAGCCTGAACTGTTATAACGGACGATGAAACTACTTAACTAGCGAATATTTCTTTCTCCTTTCGTAATCGCGCCTCAATTAAAATTTTCCGTGTAAGGATATCGAAGAAGCGAAGCAATCTCTCACAGTTTCTCATTGTCTCGGGACGACACATCGACACGCTGAAAGCGACCCATGTCCCTCGTTCACCAAATTCACCGAACGTTCAGTTAGGTGGTAGTCTCGTTTCGCCGGCAAATCAGCCACGATAAGAGACAGTGAATCTAGAAGCGATAAAGATTTTTTCTTATCACCACGGTTCCGTCGATGGGCCACGATAAGACGCGTTACGCATAGGAAGTCGTATATCGATACTCTCGGATTACAGCGCGACAGAGAAGACGATAACAGGCACGATCGTAGGCCGCATTTCGAACGACGCGACGCAACGCGATGTCCTCTGTGATGAGAAGGATACCAAACTCCTACACCTACCCGGTGCACGATCGATTCTGTTTACCGACTCTCTGTAAACTAACGCGACGCTCTCGCCTATCCTTTTATCCTCCTTACCGTCTTATCTATGCGCGGATTTCCGCCAGATGTTCCCCCATCTCTTTTTCTCTCTTTTCTTCGAGCGAAACTGTTTCTTTCTCATTCGCACGATTACTCGTAAAATTTCCTCGGGGAATATCTTTAGTATTCATACTCCGTACTCGCAATAGAATAATGTAAAGTTCTTCTTGAAACAACTAGTAAAAGCGTTAGTAGTAATTAAAAACAGCCGATTATACGAAAGGCAAGACAATTTTTCCACTCGCGTTGATTTAGTGTAAAGCAAAATGTCCGGCATACCAAGGAACTGGGCGATTTATTTGTATCGTGCTGACTAATGATATACGTGTGTGCGTCCCATTTCACTTATCTGCCGAGACGATCGTCCGCAAGGCGTGGCGCGCATGCGGTGACGCTATCTTCATTGAGGAAACTCAATTAAAAATGAATTATTTCTTGGCGGTTGCAGTTATTTTTTTTTTTTTTTTGATACTCGATGAAACGCAGGCGACGTCTTCTTCCCTTACCCCTCCCCATCCCCCTAAACAGTTTTTAAGGGTTCAATTCGTTTTCAGATTCACCGTCGCGACACGATTTTCTCCTCGTAGCTTCCTGTCCATACTCCTTTTGGTGACTCTCGATCGTTGAGATTCTCTGAACGAATTCTGCCATCATTTTTTACAGAATTTCTTGAATCTATCTATTTGCCAAAGATCGATCTGTCTCCGTTTCGTCGCGGTTCGACTACGATATATTTTTTGCAAAACGTTTAACGCGTATCGATCTTTACTCGACACACCTGAAAGGTGACGTGACCCTTCCTCGAAAGCGAAGACAAGAAAACCTGAAGAGGGGCCGATGAGAGAATAAAGAGAAGGCGGGTGCGGGTGTTCCGCGGATTCTTCTCGCCAGACTCTAAGAAGACGCGTACGCTCGACCGAATGCAAGGAATGCGATTTGCGTAAAGCGTTTGAATCGCACGGGGTCGGCTCGCCGGAGCGCGACGGCGTAATAAGGGAAATTTAAAGCTGCCGCGAGAAATCACGAGGATCGATCTCGGACGCTTGAATATCCGGTAAGAAAGAATCGAGATTCGAGCTGTGAGAATGAAGATGGCGCGGTACTGTCGGACCTCGAAGTGATATTTATCCGGATCCGATTGCGGTCTCTTCCTTTCACACGTTCGCTTCCTTCGTGCCTTTCTTACAATGCGCTTCTCTCGCTGCGACCTACGTGCCTAGAAATTACATATTCCGTTGGACAACGACAGAAATTTCTCCCTCGATTGTATACAAATCCTCGTGGAAAAAGAAAAACGATCGGTGTTGTTGCGCTTTAGCCTGGCCGCGCAACATTCTCTTCTATTTCATGCACTGAGAGAAAAAAATGGTTGGATTTACTATAATCTCACTATATTTTATAGTTAAATTTGGCGTCAAACATATTTTTATAGTTCACTTAACCATACAAAATATAGTAGAATAAACCATTTACACAAATGGTTATATTATTAGCTATTACCTTTGTTCTTGTTATCATATGTATAGTAAAATGTGCTATGTGAATATAGTTCACTATTTATGAAATATTCTTACCATTATATATTTTCAACCATACTAATATTTTTAGTTGAAATAACCATAATTTTAGGTACAAATATACTATTAGACATTATGGTAATATTTACCATAAATATGATATTTCCAACTATAATTTTGTTACTATGCCATTACAGTTTGATATATCATACACTTTTCTCTCAATATGGGAGAATTCGTGTTAACCTATTCCCTGCCAGGCAAATATAGAACGTCTTCATTTTATTGCAATCAATCGAAACTTGTAGCAGAAACGACGAGGCATCTCATAGTTCGCAGCGAATGGCTTAACCCTTTGCACTCCTTAAACAAATTTAAACATTTTAAACGAAAATATTTTACAAATTCCGTAGCATAATGTCGATCTCAGCACGACATTGGAGTTGGCGTAAGAAATGTGACGTCGAGCCACACTCGACATGAGAGTGCAAAGGGTTAAGCGATGAGCTTAGCCGCGAATTCGTCAGAAGTGGTGAACGAACGATTAAGACGAAAAAGGGCGATCGACGTAGACATACGAGAGAAAGAAGGATCTGGAACGAGAGAGAGAAAGAGAACGAGAGTGGAGGAACTCGTACAAGAGCGTCGGTAACGATCGTAACGGGCGACGGGACGGGAGGAGGCAAGAATGCGAGGTGACGTCATCGAAGCTCCGGCACCGTATCCTCTCTCGCACCACCTTCGACTCGTTCGTCCTCCACCCACCTCCTCTCACCCCAATCTTCTTCCCCTTTCTCCGCCTAAACTCGCGTCAGAGCTCGACTCACTCACCACTCATCTTTTCCTCCCCTTCCACCTCTCACGGGTTATTTCAACCTCGTCCTCGCACTACCTCGCCCCTCGTCCTTCTCACCTTCCTTTACCTGAGAACGAATGAGTCAACCTACGAAACTTCCACGAAGCAGCTGCGTTGCGTCACGCGCGCCTTATCAATCACCTACAATTTACGCGAGCTCCCATTATCGTGTGCGTTGCGCGTCGGTGGTGCGAGCGCTCGTCCAACACTAGCGCCACTCTCGAGCGTAAGTGCACGAGTGGATACGCGCAATCGGCGAACGTAATGGTAGAGACCTAGCACGGAGAACTCGAACAACCGGTGAACGAAGCAGTCGGAGGGAGGCATAGTCTCGAGTGCGTGAGTTTTCTTATCGCACGGAATGACAACTGCAATGGGGACTGAGCGCGGGGCCTCCGCCCTACACCAGTGCGCATTGCACACGCTCACGGGGCCGCGGGTGAAACCCGTCGTGGCTAATAATAATAATGGCGCATTGCGCGATAGCGGTAGTAGTCCAGGCAGGAATTGAATCCGGTTATCCGGAGAACGGTCGATGAGTAAGAGGCTCGAGGAGAGCCTCGGTCTTCCAATGGATAGAAACTCTCCTCGTTCGCAAAGTTTTAGTCCTCCTTCGAAAGGCGAGTCATTCGTCTTCCGTACCTTAAGGCTTGCGAACTTTCAACGAGTGCAATCGGACGGATTTCAATTTTCTAATGTGACGGAAGATTAATAAAGAACGGACCGTCGTAGGGCGCGAAGTTGGTACGCACTTTCGGCGGACGTGCGACGAATGGAACAACGACGATGGATCAGAGTTGCTTGCACATCTGCTTCTTACCCACATCCACTCCCGCGTTCCTCTCACTTCGCTCCTTTTCCTCATTCGCGCGACACACAATCTCGTTAACCCCGGCGCCGAGTCGGTCTGCTTCTTCTTCCACGCGAGATATCTCTCGCGTTGAATTGAATACTAGCGAGACGGTGATGCGGGCCGCGCGAAACGGAATTCTTTCTCGGTGACGTCAGGGAGGAGACGCCAGAAGAGCAAAAGGGAAATAGGGCATTCCGGCCTTGTTAAAAAGCCGTCCGAACGAAAAAAAGAACCAAATTGGTTCTGCCTGTTTCCTCCTACCCTTCTCATCCTCCAACCCCTTCTCTACCTCCCGTTCCTATTCTCCACTCGCGCTTCCAGGCCCTGTCCTCTTCGACTCTTCAGCCTCGAGCTTTTGACTCCTCTCGAGGCGTCAAAGGAAATTCAATGAGCGCACACGTGTCCCCACACCCCGCGATCTCGCTCTCCTGTCCTCTGTCCTCCCTCTTTATGCGAGGATGCACGCAGAGAGTGTAAAGGCAAGCGTACGTTCAACGGCGCACGGGAGCGCCCAAAGAGACAAACATGGAGAGGTGGCACGAGGCTCGCGGTTGCCACGCGCAAAGCAATTGTAGGTCTGGAGGGAGGAAGGAACGAGAAATGGAGGGAAAGGACAGCGAGAAGAGAGAGAGAGAGAGAGAACGAAAATGAGACAGAAAGAGAGATAGGTATCCTCGAATACGGTTCGCGTCAGGATACATCCGGGGAATGCACCCCATCTTGCGAGAAGATGCTTTCCAAAGTGCTCCGCAGTTGGGACGAACGGTTGGTTGCTCGTGAGGAAGGCACCCTTTGTCTTTCGACGCTTCCAGACCCTTTTTCCCTTGCCTCCGGCAAGCAAGCTCGGCCAATCCCATGAAAAAGTCACGATCTTCTCCTGCCGAGTTCCAACCACATCCCCGACGTTCTCGTAATCCGTCGTAATTTCCCTTATTCGAGCATTTGCCAATCTACCCCCGTTTACTAATAAATGCGGCGTACCGAGCATAAGGGGAAATCTCGTGGAAACAAATTTTACAACGCTTTAACGCTTTCTCCTATCATTTTATCTGCATTGCGATGCATATCATTGAAATAATTTTTTTCACCCATAACTCTTACCCCACCTCTCGCTATTAATCATCCCCCGTTCCCCGTTGGGTGCCTTACGCTAGGTCACCGGACGAACGAGCTCGAGGAAGAAAATTTATCGCGCGCATGTGCGACGTACCGGGAAAGGTAAAGGAAGATAAAAAAAAAAGAAGAAAAAAAAAAACAAGAAGGAAAAAGGACGGAAAGAGAACGAAGGAAAAAAAAGAGGAAACCTTTTCGCGCGTGGTGTTCGAGCACGCGTGCTACATGTCACGCGTCGCTTTCCCGCGTCGTTCCTCTTTTTGCTCTTCTTCTCGGAGGGTGCCGCCGATCGTTCGGATGCCTGATGAAATTCATTTCTGACGACGCGCGTCGCCGCGGGCAAGAAGCAGATCGAGGGTCGTGGGGACAGAGGATGGGGAGAAGAAGCCTCCGATTGAAATCAAGCGCGGTGCGTGACGAGAATCGCGAGGGAACTTATTTTACGAGGGATGAGGACGGGGGATGACGTACAATGTGAGCACGAGAGTGGTTCCGCTTCTGTTACCGTAGACCGTGCCCGGATTATAGATATTTTCTCGCCCGCCATTGAGATTGTTACTTCGACGAACAATCGTCGTTTTTCTCGACGGCTGTGCGTATCGCGAAAATAAATGGGACATTGAGACTTGTGTCGGCAAACTTTCACGCTGTATTAGACCGACGTAGAAAAATTTCGTCTCGATTAGCTAAATTCGACAAATCGCCGAGCTCCCCAAAATTTCGATTGCCACCGTGCGTCGATTGGATAATGCGGTGAATTCCTGTCGTGGATAAGTAATCGAAAGGCGTTACGTATGCCTCAAATTCGTGTATGTACGTGTACTCTAATAATATTTCTCTGAACTCCTAAGAAGATCTCAATTCCAAATGTTTCGGAATTCATTCGCGGTCTAGGTACGCACGCGATCCGATCATCTCGCGTATTCTCCCGCCATTAAATCAACCGCACATATCGTGAAATAAAATTATTATCCATCCGTCGTGACGCGAGCACGTCGCGCGCGATTACCATCGTTCAATCATCGTTCCTTCACCCTCTCTCTATCTCTCACTCCGGTAGTCGTCAGGTCGAATCTTTCTCTCACTGTTTCCCGATAATCGCATTCATCGTCCGCGGGCGAAAAACTTTCATTTAAGCGCGTCATCGGATCCTCGTCCAGCCCGATAAAAGTTCCCTTGGTGGCGACAACTTCCCTCCATTCTCCTAATTACTTTCCTGTCGCATTGCCACGTTCCTCGCCACGCGTCCGCCTCGGACGATCGGCGCGAACTATCGCGAAATTCTCGCAATTTTCCTCCTAGCGATTTACGAGGGCAGTTATCATTTTCTTCGCAAGCTCTCCCGAGAGCACTTTCAATCGCGATACTCGTTCGACGATAAGTATTACACTTTCCTCTTATTTATTCATTTTCTCACTGATTTATTCATTCGTTAAACGGGACAAGCCCTTGTAGTGGTACAAGCGACAGCAATAACGGTTCGAGAACAAACAATTAATAAAAAAAACCAAAAAAAGGAGAATACAAGGAAATACAAGGTATAGGGTACCTTTTCGCGAAACACACCATCGGGTCGATAACGTGCCCAATAAATAATGTCCTCTCACGTTTCTGTACCCGTACTTCGAACATGGCAAACGACTACGTTGCTCGCACTCTATAACCGGAAACGTTAATTGACTACGTTGACAAGAACAGTTTCACGATGTTAATCTGTCAGGAGAGATCGTTTTATTCATGAACGTTAAGAGCGTCGATGTCAAAAGGTAAGAAAAGGACGGAAGTGGCAGCCGAAGAAAGAAGCAGAGGAGAGGCGGCACGATCGACGGATATTCCTCGTCGTCCTCCTCCTTCTGTCACTTTTCGAGCTTCCTCACCCTTGGTCCATATTATTTTCGATCCTCGTTCGGACCACTGCTCGCGAACAATGCGAGACCTCTCACCCAATCCGAACAACCAATTCTCTCCTTTCTCCGTACTTTGCTTCACCTCGCCTTCAGCGCTCAGCGCATCGGCATGCAACGTTAGTTCGTCCGCTTCCTGCTCTTTCTACCCCCCTCTCCCTCTCTATCTCTCTCTCTCAACGCACGCACCCTCCCATCACGCTCCCCTCTTCACTGTTCTCGTCGTCATCCGTGGTGCATCTCCTCCCTGTTCGTTCCCCTCGAGGATCCTTCCCCTTCTTTCTTTCTCGTCCGAGAGCGGTACCGGCTACTTTCGAACTCTTGCGTGTATTTCCGGCGGTGACCCCAATCACGTGACCCGCGAACCCGCACACAGATGCAAAGCTTCTCTCGAACGTATCCGCGAAACAACGGATCCTCGGAGACGAGGCACACACACGAGCACACGGAGTTTCAATGGAGTATATCTCTGGGAATCGCGAGGCCATTATTGGCATCGAGATTCTGGATGGAAAACTGGCGGGCTCTTGGAGCGTGGTCGTTGCTCAGTTGAACGAGAAAGAGTGCAAGGGTAGAGGGCTGGTGGAGTCGAAATCGACGATAATTAAGGACGGTGCGACAATGCGCTCCCGGGTGACCACCTCTTGGTCGTTTAACCCTCTCGTTGGATAGCGGCCGAGGGAGCGAAGTCTTTTACAGGGGCTTCTCTTTTTTCTCCTACCCTTCCGCCCTCCACCCCGTCTTCTACTTGTACCTTGCGACGAGAGTACTCGACTTCTTCGGTGGATCATGTCCGTCGCGTCCGCCATCTCCTTCTTTCACACTTTCGTCATCTCTCTCTCTCTCTCTCTCTATCCCTCCTCTCTCGCTCTCGAGAGCGTCGGTATCGATTTACGATTAGCATGCCACCCGAAGAGTCTATTTTTCGTGGAAGACGTGGGCGCGCGAGAATGTGCGGTTTTCACTGTCTTCGTGCTACTTCGATCGCTCTCGTCCAACTGCTCGACTCCTCTTCCCACTCTCCTTTTTGCACGGAGTAAGCCCCTCCTCGCTCCAACGGTAATTGAAGAAGTTAGCATTCGGGATCGAATATAGAATTTCAAGGAGGTCGCCCTTTCCGCGTGAAGCGCGGGATATTTGCGGACGACATTCCGCTCGGTACATGATTAGGTACCGCCGAGTATGGATTTTCGCCGCGAAATCATTAATAGAGACGGCAGCTGGGAATAAGTTTCACTGACGATTGGCTTTTCACATTGAGAAACCGTGGGATACGTAAGCTCGTTTGAGAGGATCTCGTTAATATAAAAAATTGACGAAGAGCAGGAGAGGACTTTCGGAAAGTGATTCGAGCGATCATTGACAACTCGCGGAAATGCTTCTTGGATGTTACTCCGATCGGACGGATTCAAACGGTATAAAGAGGCTAGGTAATTTTGTCCACCGCTCAAAGTTCCGGCAAAAGGCCAACCGAGAAGGACGGCCTACGAGTCGCGAAAGACGAGGACAAGTAGCTTGCCCCGGTCGTCGCTCGCGAATATTTTAACAGATTTTTCATTATGCAGCGTCTCCTAGATTCTGCGAGAGTCAGCCGAGGAGTAAGTACCTACCCGAGAAGAAACCCGCGACTATGTCCGTAAACGACTCGCGAATTATTCTCTCAAGGAATAAGCGTATCGTCCGGAAAGCGATAAGAATCTTTAAATGCACGTGCCTGTGCGCCACTCTTATCTCCACCTGCCTCTAATGGGGTAGCATTAACGTTTAACAGATTCTTCGAGGAGGCTTCGAAGCCGATATAATCTTTCGCAACAGATTCTCCATCGATACTCCAACGAGACTAACACCGAGACTCCACGTGGAATGAGAAAGGTTAACAATCTAGATACAGAAAAATACGAATTTTAAGAATACGAATTTTTGCAGGTATCGCTTTCACCCGAGCTTTCCAAAACAGAGATATACGCGTAAAGAGATGACATTTCCAATAATCGGAGATCGAGATTTTCTCGTAGTTTTGGAGATTCTTCGAATCGAGATACTCAAAGACTAACGATATATGCGACGATATTTCGTTTGACAAAAGTGTAAGAAATAGGCGTAGAAAAAGTGTTGTATACGTAATCGCGCACGGCTGGAGCCCTCACTCGGTACCGCTTCTTTCATTTGGAACGCTCGCGCTACGTAAGAAACAAATCCTAAGACCTTATGCTCGAATCCAGGAGCGGTAAATAGAATTTCTATCTATCCCTGCTACGCTCGAGCATCCCATCTGCCTTCCGATCCAACCGCATTTCCATCCCTCACTTTCCGCTCCCTCCACCAGGCGACCTTTCTCCCTCCCTCTTTACCCTTCTCTCACCTTCTCCTACTCGCTCTTTCTCTCGCTCGTTATTCTCTCGAGTAACTATTCCAGGCTCGCGTACTAAAAATAATCAGACGCGCCGTGCGTGTGCGGTGGCTTCTTCTTTTTTTTAAAGCCAAGACGAGAAGGCAGCTCCGGAGCAGGCAGCTATCCGGGGCCAAGCAGACGCGCGGCTGTGGCTAAAGCTTCCGGTGATTGGACTTTCCTCTCGTCTCGGTGCTCCTCGTATAGTGAGGCGGTCGATTAAAGGATTCCTCTTTTTCGCAACCCCATTACTCTCCTCGTTATTATTTCTGCCACGCCGACGCCGACGCGACACTGCGGTTCCTTCCTCAGCACGAGAGACCGGTACGACACACTCACACCGAAACACATACTTTCCACTTGCCACTCCGTGACGTCTTTGTGTACGGGAGGAGAATGAATCGAGACCGAATCATAGTTATACGTAGTCCCGACCCTACAAAGTTAGGTCGCTCGTTAAATTATACAGTCTCGCGAAACGAAATGCAGGCTACCAGATATAAATAGCCGGGCGGGCGGAAGACGTCCTCCTAGGATAATTCGAGAGGTGATCTTTCGAGGCCCACCAGATCGTTACGAAAGAAAGATAATAAAATTGGCGTGGCTCGGCGTGAGAAGTGAAACGCGACGTCACACATCGACCCGTGTAATCTTCCGCTTTCACCCTCCCGTTTTTTCTACGCGCAAAAATGATAGACCCGCTTATCGCGAGAATCTCAATTAAAATCGGCATTAAAATATCGATGGAGATTCATTCGATCGGATATTAATCTCTCCGCGGTAATCGAATGTCAAGTTGATATTCCTCGCCTTCTTCGTCCCACGTTCGAACTTTGCCTACCCCACCGCCGTAAGCGTTACGCGCGGAAATGAAAAGAAGGAGAGACTAGACGAAGGAAAACGAGAAGAAGAATTGGAGTCTATCGTGGATTCTCTTTAGAATCCTCTTCGTCGTGGTACGGAAAATTGCAGCAGTTAACAGCGGGTCCTTACGGATTAATCCAGGGGCGTCCCCTTCCAGTGCACACGAGGTCGACACGAGAGAATCCGAAATAATCGCCCTCCTTTTCATCCTCCCTTCCTTCCCTTCCATCCTCTCAGCGGTAATTGAGCCATCGTCCTGTCCGCTTTTTACTCGTACGACGACGAGAACTCGGGTGCAAGCCGTTCGAACGTTGATCCGAATTAAGCCGCTGAGAGGGTAGGACGTTCGGACTCCCGGCGGCGTCAGCGAGTACTGGACGAAAGTAACTCCTTTCGAGGCCGAGATCGTCCAGTGGTAAACTCCGCTAAGCCCCCGCTCGAATTTCCAGAGCGATACGTCCCCTACGCTTTGCCCGTCCTCACTCTCCTCAAGGTCGAAGACCTCCCGAGGCGCCGCTCGATGGACAGGGAGTAAAGAGAAATGCTTAGCTTAGGCGTCGCGTTGCGGGAGACAGGATTCACTAAGGGATAAAGTATCCGGCGCGCATCGAGAACATCAGAGAAGCGCTATTAAAATTTGATTACACCGCGTGTTACGCGCACCTTAGGTTTGAAAGTTCGATAATGAAACCAGACGAGTCTGGCAGGAAACATAGGATAAACATTGTGCGAGCTTGTCACCTATAATGGAGTAAATCAAGTTGGGCCCACTCGGCAGCTACGATAATCCGAATGTAACGAAGGAGGAGATTACAACGATCGTTTCATATCTCGCACCTCCCTCGTTGCAACTGGAATATAGTCCGCTCTTGCGCGATGAAACCGCGTGAAACGCCTCGAAACTTGCAATCGTGAAAAACGTTACGCAAGCTGCCCACGAGATTGCCAATCGCGTCCGGCTCTGTACTCGTGGAGCGTTTAAAGTTGGAATATCGCGAGAGGCTTACGACCAACCCGAGGGGTTAATGTCACCTATTAATAGAGCGAACATGGAGAGAGGACTTGTCGAGGAAAATGGCCGCCGGAAATCAGCTAGCGATGCCTCGAACACGTCGAACGGTTACAGGTTAACGAGCCCGCGAGTTTAAATTCGTTAAACCTTCCCAGCCCCCTTTCTGCCATTCACCTCCGTTGACTTAACTTATTCCATTAACTCGGCGCACTGCCACCGCCTAGGCGAGTTCCTCCGACGGAATGGAATCGAGGGGAGTGAGCGCGAAGCGGGATGAATTACCGAATTACTTTGTGCCAAGTATATCTAGTTAGGGGATGAAGGTAACAGGAGAGAGACAGAGAGGAAGGCGTTAGCTTCGTTCAGTCTCCCACTCGATTCCCTTTTGCCGACCATTTCCCTACCCACGGGCTTTCTTCGTTTCTTTACTCTCGCCTTTAACGAGAACTTAATCCGTAACAAGCTCACCGAGAAACCGGGCCACCGGTATTTTGCGCGAAACGTGCACGGCACGTGTCGTCGTCGAGAAGAAAGAAACGCTCTCTCTCTCTTTCCCCTTGCTCTTATTAGATCGTTCTCTTTTCCTCGGTCCCACATTTTCATAGCGATATTTCGGTCGGGTAGGCGAGCAGCGAAAAATTAACGGAAATTGGAAATGCGAGGTAGTAAATTGGTAACGAGTTTTCAAATAATTACATGTCAAGGGACACTACACTCGTGATGTTATTTCGGGCGACGAAACCGCAAACGCCCGGGCAATCGAAATGCGACGCGAAAGTGGCGACCCGCACCCACGCGCAATCTCTGCCCCGCGCTCAGTTCTGCTCTTAATTGTTTATAACAAATCACCCGTGAAATTAATAATTTCGCAGCTCGAGTGGTCGTAGCTTGCGCCGTACCAACGGGTAAAGTTACCCCTCCACGGACGAGTAATGTTGGGCGAGAAGCAGGCGGCCAATTATACGTATAATTATTGCGAATAAAATCTCCGTTGCTATAAACGGAAACGCGCGAAAGTCTTGAACGAAGATGGGCGTCAAGTCTCGCGCGATTCAACGACGCACTCTCGCGTGCTATTACTTTTGGTGGAGGACAACGGTTTCTCGTTAACATCCACTTTGACGAAGAAAGAAGTACGATTAAATTAACATTAAGTTAATCACGAACTGACATATACCTATTCCTACCAAAGAGGTAAACTGACATTTTCGGTACTTGATCCAAGAGAAATGTAACTTGGATTATTACGAAGGTAGAATAGCACAAAACGAATTTCAAATAATGTAGAATTTTATTTTTGATATTTTAAAGCATAGCATTCTTTACATACTGTATATTTTTTCTGTGTACACACTTCCGCGTATGTTGGAACAAGATTTTTCGATTTCCTTTAACATTGAGTCATAGCTTACACTAGCAAAATAAAAGTGTGTTGCTAGATGCAATAAATTCAACTCGAATATGAAAACAATCTCTTTGGTAAATGTAGATACACTACATACGTATCATCGAAACTGGAAGACAAGTATAAGTAGAAAGGAAAATGAAAATGTTTAATATATTGTCCTTAACATTGTCTTTTATATATTCTGTTTAATAAAGTGAACTCAGAGGGGTCGATATGACCCATTGGCAAATCTAGCGTTAAAACTCTGCAATATCCCGTTAATCGAACGAGTTCTGTACATCAAGCTATACATTTTTCAAACAGATGACATACAACTGATTAAGCGAGATATGCGTTCGACGAATGACAGAGCATTCAGGTAAAATTCCAGAAATATGGATTTAATGCCAGTGCGCAAATTACGTACAATTTGATAATGTCGATAATTTGATTTGATCCTTAAATGAAATTATGAGAGATACCCCGACAGAATGAAACTCGACTTTGGTATATTACTGGGAAATGTAATTAAACGCGATTCGTTCGTCGGATCGAAATTACGTGGATGTGAAAGGGGAAAAGTGTCCCTCAAAAATAAAATCAAAATAACTCGTTTCGGAAACGTCACGCGGAAAGTAACTGGAGATTTGAGGCGGGAAAGAATTCCGAGGCTGGATGCGGAAACACGTCCGCCGAGCGCGAGGCGAGAGACCAGCAGACGCGTCCCTCTCTCATCTCGTAATGCCATGTAACTGGACGTCGTATTAAAAAGTACAACGTCTACGCTCTGTTTTGTGACTCCCTCCCTTCCATTACCACCCCCCACAAGGGGCGCACGTCTCACGCGAGGCGAGACTCGTCGGAAATATTTAATTCTCTTGGAATCGTTACGAGTGCGAGACACGTTCACGTTCTAAACACGAGCTACGTGCCGTCACGTAGAGTCTAGAAACATTTGGAGTTACAGGGAGGTGGAGAGACACATTGGTGGGGGATTCGTTGCGCTTTGGTGGCCGCACGACCAGCCAGCCGGTCAGGGCCGCGCGTATGTGGTGAGGACCGACGAAAGCTACGTAGCTGCAGGAAGATTGAAGGTAAGTAGAAGCGCGCGTACGAGAGAGCGAGGAAAAGAGAGAGAGAGAGAGAGAGAGGGAGAGAGAGCACAAGATGGCGCAAAAAGCTCGGATTAACGGCGAAAAGCTCGTTTCCTAGGACGATAAATGACAGGTGGAAATTAGAAGTGAGGTGAAAGCTCCTCTAAGAGGGTGCATCCACCTAGCCGCCCGGACCGTCTTAAGAACTCTAATCCCGACTTCTTCTGGGTCAAAGACGTTCGTTTCTTCATCAACGTCGCGGTCGCGCGCGCTAATTTCTCTGCGAATCGGTGAGTCGCTCTCCTTCTATCTTTCCCTTCTTCCGACACGAACAGCCGAGTAGAGCTTTCAGAACGTACAGACTGTAAAGCTTCGACAGTCTATCTGAAGTATCGCGTATCGTAAAGGATAAAAGTAACCTCGACGAAAGCTTTCCACCGTAGATCTCGTCTCAAAGGTGTCCGGGTATTTTAGAGATCGCCAAACGAAGCAGTAACATAAAACGAGAATTGTATCTAGGCAAAGGTTCGAAGTAAGGTGTAAATTGGCACGAGGATGTAACAAAGGAATAGGTAGTAACGACGGGGTGTCTCTTACCATTCAATAAGCGACTGGAAAAAAAGATCGGCAGATAGATTGCTACGAAGACGAAGCTACCTCTGCCAATGCCGTCTCGTTTGGCAGCCGTGAGACGAGCCGATGCCAGTGGCCCGTATCACGAATATAAATTTAGACCGATGAGAGCTCGTTCGTTATTCACGATTATCGATTAGAGACGCTAGGTAAAGGGGCCTCTCGTTCTTACGTCACCCCCTTCCGGCGCCACTCCCTCTCGTCCTGACGCCTCACGCTCATCCCTTAACTCGACCAAGGAGTTCGAAGGATTCCGCGGCTCTTCCGCGCTTCACGAGGTTCCGATGGATGTGCCGAGGCGAAATTAACACTTCACTTTAACGACCGCGTAGCACTTTCGCGAGCGTTACCAATATCGGGTGGATGGTAAGAGATTACCGGGAAATTTGAATCTCAGTTATTGAAATTTCATGGGGCATTTGAGAAGTGGATATGGCGGTAGGTCGTCGATTATCTCTAACAAGTCCTGCAATATGCTATCGCGTAATTACTGTAATTAGCTTCTCGGGTAATTCATCGAAAACATGTCTGAAACGTTCGTCAAAGCAAGCTGACGATTGATAATATTTCGCTAATTAAATACCGCGATGACCTGATTAAATCAATTACCAAAAAAATCGAAATAATGTTCGCTTATTACCGGCTCTCACGAAAACGCGCTTGCATCAATATCTCCCTAATTCGTTAAATTATTCGCCGGATGACGAGTAGAAACATCAATGTATTAATAACCGTTGGGGCAAGATTATTCGTCATCCGTGACGCCATGGCCTTTCGTGTCTACCAGCTCGTTGTAATCGATTTATCACTGATGGAATTTTCACATTTGGAAATATTTTCAGTATTCAATATACTGCTTTTTAGGACAACTCGTCCGTTCATTTACCGCCGCCTTCTCTCCGTGTAAAAGAACGATGACCCGTTTAAATGTGTGGAAAATAATGTCGGGCAAGGGAACAATTAAATAAGTCGTCTTATCGCAAGTCATACTAGAAAGCCAGTCCCCCGTGGAATTGTAGTAAAAAGTATTTTTACACCCCCGTTCGACTCGAGCCATCATTCTCCTCATTACTTGCCTAAATTATATTTCTTCCCGCGGACAGTTTGACGCCTCCCTCGCCAATTTTCTATTCAGTCAATTTTGTTTTCTTCAACCTGCATTCTTCACCTTCAGAAAAACAATAAAAAGCTTCCATTTCACGCGTCTTCTCGTTGACGCAACTCCCCCAACCCCTTGCTCCGATCCACCGTCTGCGAGCTCGGTAATAGACGAGCGAGTAACAAACGCAGCAACAGCAGGGCGAGCATCAGTCGTGTCTCGTTGCTGACAGGGAAAGGTTCCTTTCACCTTCTTCTCTCTCTCTCTCTCTCTCTCTCTCTCTCTCTCTCTCTCTCTCTCTCTCTCTCTCTCTCTCTCTCTCACTTCCTCCCTTCATCGTGAAAGCGTTCACGCGACGGGAGTCGAGGTTGTCAACGTCGTGCAGTTTTAGCAAGGGGGTGGTGGCAGCGGAAAGGGAAATTTCGCGCGCACGCGCGCATATACAAGTTTTCCTCTCGTCTGCTGCACGCTGATGCATCGCGCCTTGAAAGATGAGACGGAGAGACAAAAGAAGAAGCACGAGAAACGAGAAGGTTAGAGGAGTACGGAAAGGGTGTAGCGGGTGGATGTATAGCTATAATAAGTACTTATCACAGACGCAATAGGGAAGCACCGTTTTACGGAGACGTCGCGGCACTCGTGCAAATAGGTTTCAGCCGTGATATCTCGTCTTCGACAGGTGCCATTGAAAATCGAAGGACGGAGAATGTTCAAGGAAACGAAGATGGAAGAACGTGGGGAACGATGGAGAAGAGTAAATTGGGGCTGAGAATTTCTTGCGAATGTTGCGCTCAACTACCGTTAACCCCAGTGTCGACGCATCGTTCTGCTGTACACGATTTAAGGATGCCCATTTTAATGATGCTCCTCTTTATCAGTTCGTATCCTTTCGACTTGTCTCTGGAAATCAACGGTTAGACATAGGCGCTGGAGAATTCTGTGTTTGGGCCACGAGTTCAAATTCCGCTTATTCAGACCACTCTCGTGTTCCGAAATACGAACTATTGACCTGGTGGCAAGTCAAAGGACGATAGAGCACGCCAAAGAATGTGAAATTACGCCGAGCTAATTAATTATCGTTGGTACAATACGCGCCTGTGACGAACAAATGGCTAATCCAACTGGAAACGCGCACGTGCGTTGGTTCCATACCTTCCTCGTGGACCAAATAGTTCCACGCGTAAACGACACCTATTGGATTTAGGATTAGACGCGCTCCAAGCATTTCTGACCATGCCCGCATTACAAAAGATCACTCTTTCCGTGAAATCGTAATATAAGGCAATGAGGGTGTTAACCGATGAGAAGCGTAAATTCGTACATCCGCGCGTGCTCAGTTTTCACTTTAGATCCCTTTCTCCGAGCATGGATTCCATAAGCAAGCCGAAGCAATTAACAATACTTACAAGGCACTTCGGTAGTTGCGTCGCGGCGAAGACTCGGAAGATGCAATGTTTTTATTATTTTCTTTTTAAGATGGAATGACGAAACTTGAATAACGAAACTGAAACACGTACAAGTATTCGTGTGCAGTAATCCCGATTTGTAAGTACATGTTGAATCGACGTGTTCCACTGTATCCGCTCTCGATACGAGAGAATGCAGTTTCGCGAGGCGAAGAAATTGAGGCGCCGAGAGTGCCCAAAGGCGCCGCGACGTCAAAGAAGTAGGTAATTTTGCAGCGGTAAAGGAAAAGAGAGAGAAAGAGAAAAAGAGAAAGAGAAACAAGAGGGGAGTGAGGTGCAGAAGAGAACAACTCACGGAGAAGACGAATGAGCGCGAGAACAGCGTCGTCGGACAACGCGGAGGAGGGAGTCTCTTTCCACCCCCTTAGCTTCTACCGTCGTTGCTCTCTTCGCGGTTTAAAGAGGGTCGTCAACATTCGCGGTACCCACTCCTGCCCAACCCCCGGCACCCTTCTTCGTTTTCTTGTCAACGAAGTAGGAATGATACAAAGCGCGGAGCCACAACAAAACAGCGACAAGGGAAGAGTCGGACAAACGGGATGAAAAGGAGTCAATGGGAAATGTGGACAGTTAGAGATGAAAGGCACTGAATCCTCGGAGGAGGCAGGGATTTAAGAACGAAAGGAGGCGAACGGGAGCAAGTCGAGAAACCAAAAATCTCAGACAGTGACACTTTTATGAGCTGGACAAATCTGTGCGGATAAATCGCCCACTCATGGTCTCACTAACAAACGTGTGTAGCGAAAATAAGCGCGAAAGATACAATCGCGGAAGAAAGAAGAAAATCAGCATGACGCGCAGAAAAATGTACGTGTGACGAAAGAGAAAGTTCGTCAGTGCCGCGTTTTGGCGAAACCGTGATTAAAGTTGGAGAAAAAATCAGGCGAGCGGGCATATGGTACGAGGCCGAAGAGTGGACACATTTAAAGGCCGAGAAACTGATGAGAAAAGCGGAACAAACATTGCAAACACGCAAGCGTGTTGGTGTGTATGTGTGTATTTCTATGATCACGAGTAAGAAGAGGCCAAAAAGAAGAAGCTATGACGCACTCGACGCTGGACAACGGAAACGGCTGGACCAGAGAAGCAAAAAGCACCGACTAAGCAACCACTGGCGAGAAGCTCGGCGTGAAAATCACAACAAGAGACCGGGATCTGGAAGCGACGAGTCGAAGGAGCGACGACACTAGCGGCAGCGCGGCAACAGAAGCAACGAGGTTCTCGAACTCCCTCGAGTACTACCAGCAGTTGAGGATTACAGTAGTGGCGAGCTGTGAACCGTTTCTGAGGGTCCATCGCTATGGCGAGAAATGCCTTGAATTTTCTTTGGCCGAGGCGCCAAGTCGAAGAGGGCCACAGCCTCCGGGCAAGATCCGTCCTTCGCTTCTTTTCTTCTCCTTCCTCGCCACCATCAGCCAACAACCTCACCGAGGAGTCTGAGGTTGACGACGAGGACCAGAGGGAACGACGTGGGTGGGGGAAGGGATCCGAAACGACAGCCGTCCGGATGGCAAAACATTTTCGCAAAAGTGGCCCGTAACGGCACGTAAACACCTCGGGGCCAAGGCACGACGAAAACAGAGGGCGAGGAGGGAGGGAGAGGAGAGAGAGAGAGAGAGAGAGAGAGAGAGAGAGAATGTACCTGCGCGCGCACGAATGTGTGGGTGCCCAAGGAAGAGGAAAACAGGAAAGCGGTAGCCCGAAGAAAAGACACTTTGGGCGCAGACGAAGCACCCCGTCCGGGGAAAGGACTCCTAAGCTTAGAAACTCGTCGAAGATGCCTCGATGCTCACGGTCGAAACCTCCATGTCACCCATTTATAAAACAAACCTATGATTTTAAATGCAATTACGCATGTGAAGGTGCTTGCGTCTGTCCATTCTTGATATGTGCAATTACGTTTAAAAACATAGATTTGTTTCACAGGGAGGCATCGCGATATCGACCGTGTTTGCAAGAGACAACCTCTGTGCACAACTTAACGAAGCACGGATATTTCAAATTTAACTAACTATTAACACAAAATCAGAATATACTGAAATGTGGACTGACCATGTGTCTCTAATATGCAGTCTAGCTGCCGCGATGCTGACTCGATGAAGTCTCGATGGAGATGCTTGCCGAACAAAGACCAAACAACAATATTCTCGAAAACAAAATCGCATCGCCTAGCAACCAGCGACCCTTTGAGAACATTCTCGAACTTCTTGCCATGTGTGGCGATACACACACGCGCGTCTATAGCGACACAGACCGCGATGTAAACTTCGATCGCGAGCATCGGGGCATCTTTGGCATGTCATTGGCCCAAGGTAGGTATCTTGGAAAAGAATAAGTCGAAAAAGGAGAATAGGAGGGGTAAGTGCGAGTATGCGATGAAGAGATGTGGAAAGAAGAAGCGGAGAGGAAGAGAGAAGGTTTGGGCAAGACTGAGAGGGAATAACTGAAACAAGGGAATCTCATAAAGATCGAAATGATTCCTATCGAGCGTATACGTGACATCCATTGGAATAAATGGATAGGAAAGGAACGTTTGAGGATACCGGCGAGGACTTGCTTCTCTCTTGATTTTTCCTCGCCGATCCTCCTTCCCGATTCCCACCAAGGAAAGCGCTAGTGGGACGTAACGTTCCTTCGTGCCACCGGGACGCCGGTGAAATATTTATCAATACAGAGCCACGCTCCCTTCGCTCTTTTCGTTTCCTTCCTCGTGCCCCTATCTCTTAGCTCTCCTCTCATCCCATCACCTTCTCGTCTTTTATGAAATTGTAATCCCTCTCGTAAAGCGGCCGACTTTGATTACAAATTTCAACGAGGAAATTACTCGTCGTTACAGCGACCCAATTACATAGGATCTCGAGAGGGCGCACGCGAAGGAAGGACGCTTGAAAACGAGAACGACAAAGGGTATTGGTGAGGATTCGAATACGAAAGATACCTCGTCGATCGTGCGGCAGAGATAGATACAGCCTCTGTTTCGCACGTGGGCGTCGAAGTGTTTGTAGAATCTAAAGTAAAAGAAATAAAGAGCAAAGTGAAAGCTATAATTAAGAAATCGTCGAATCGAGTTCGTAGAGCGTTCTATCGGGATATCTATCGGGATCCATAGCGGATTATAAGTAGCAAAATAGCGGTGAAAACCACTAGGACGGATTCGTGGAGTGCACTAGCACGTCGAGGCGTCTATCCTCCCTTCAGCCGCGATCGCCTGTTCCATAATCCACTCTGAGTTTGGAGGATCGAAATGCACGAATTTCTCGCAACAACAGCTCCCACCTCATTTGCCATCGTCGACCTGCCTCCCACGCCACTTGGAATATCGAGACATTGGAAATTCTCGCGAACGCGCGGTCCCGCGTCCCTGCAACGAAGCACTATTTATCGCTACCTTCTCTTGCTTCCTTTCAACCCCTCAATTTCTCGGTAGTAGCACGCAAGCGGATTCCACGAGATTCAGCCAGGTTTCTATGGTAATAAGCGCTCTATCTCGAACGCGATGCACCTTACAATTGATCTAAACCGCTAATAACCTTGCGTTTGGTGCGCAACTCATCTCTTTAGATACACGTCTAATGGGACGCGCAAGTCCATGGCAATCCGTACGCGTATTCAACCACCCAAGGAGTCTTATCATCGTCAACCGATTGACAGGTTTACCCTTCTCTGGTTGCGAGTTTACAAAAGACACCCCCGCGATACTGCGAAAGGGGTGTTTTTGCTATTCATCCCTTCCACTGATCCTGGCCTGATCCGCGATTCACAAACGACGCGAGTATGTACGAAGATTAATGCCTTATATTCATCGCCAGTGGCTTTTCCTTTTAAGAGGGAGCGTGTAGGATAGAGAATTTAGAGCAGATTCTCCTTGCGATGGATTGGCCCACGCGACGCGCAGATGAATCCGATCACGGTACAGGGAGAGAGGGAGGAAGAGAGCACGTCTCTCGTTTTGCTTTCAGAAACTGTGCATGGTTAGGATTAGGGTGGTTTTGAAGGTTTTTATATGATAGAATTTACGAGATGCACGCACGGGATGAAGCTAACAAGAGAAAACAAACAATTTCGGAACGAAGAGGTCGTTCTCCGATACAGAACTGTTGACGCAGTTTTGAAATCTTCTTACAGTTAGGGAAGACGAAGCTGTGATATTTACGGACCGGAAAAAGTGCGGTCCAAATAATAAATTGGCAATATCGTTGAAAAAAAGGAATTCGCCGAGGATAAAATGCGAGGACAAAAAACCAACGACAAATTGGGAGTCACGCATCGTGACAAATCGAACATTTTTATCTGATACCTGCGCGTCACGACGACGTTACCAGCGCGATAAGCGTGTCTCGTAAATCTCGGGAGAGAGCGAGAACTCCGCGCTCGGATTATTGGATGAAAGTGCGGGGAGAAGCGGGACCGGCAGCGCGGGGGAAACTGGAAGCGATAATGTAGAAAAATAGCAGTTTCTCGAGAGGAACAATAGAAGAGATTACTACCCCTGTTTCGGATTAGTCATCCGGCAATCGAGAATCTCTTCGTCCCTCAAGGGGCAGAGAAAGGAATTTATTCATCGTTGAGAAGAAACGAGGTAAAAAGGAAGAGGAGAAAGAGATGGAGATAGAGATGGAAAGAGAAATGAAACGATAACAGGAAAAAGAAGCACGGAGAGGACAAGGGAGAGCCGCGAAATAGAGAGACGGGGAGACTGAGAAAGGCCGATTCGAGGAGGACGGAGGGCGGAATACGACTGCGAGGGAAGCGACTGAACGAAGGGATGAAAGTAGAAGGTATTTTCTCTCTGTCTCTCTTTTTCTATCTTTCTCTGTAATTTGACTCCCTTAATCGTCGGCACAATCTTCCTTCTCGTCCCACTCTCGGAGCTTTTGAGTAAATGAACGAGGAGGTTACGCGACGTGTCACAAAGCGAGTGGAGGGTGGAAGCTCAAGAAGCGGGGGAAACAAGAGGGGTGGAGGAGAGGATGGATAGAGGATTGGCGAGCGGCCGCCAGCAGCGAGGTGAGGACTCTGAATAAAGCGGCGAGGGTGACGAGAAAGGGTGGAACGACGAGGTACAAAAGGGTACAGTTCGCGTGGCGCGAGGTTCCTTCCTTTGCGTTTATAGACGCGATCCTGCCGTATACCTAGGAGCGAAAGGAGACGATGAATGGTGCCAATGCGTAAATAAGATTGCAACGCGATCGGATCGCGTGCTAACGCGGCGCGGTACCGGCTTAATAAAGCCCACTACGCGCAAAAGGATAACACGCGCGGGTGGCTTAACAAACTCGGTGCACAAAGGATAGCGCAAAGTCTGCGGCGCGAGCTAATCCGCGATGCCAGAACCATTTGCGACGAACGGACGAACTTCACTCGGATTCAGGGATGAACGGCGGAAAAGCTTTAAGATACGTTTATTTATCCAATCGTAGTGCCCGACCCAGAATTTTCACGTGAGTTCCCACGTTCGCGGTGTATTCGCCCACTTATTAGCGATTGCTTTGCGGAGGACATTCGAGAACTGTGATATTACGCTAAAAGTGGCGTAAAAAAACAAAGAAAAAGAAAACCAAAGAAACGTCGAAAGAATCCACGTCGAATGAAGTTACGCCACGAGCAAAACGGTGCGCAGGGGTGCAATATGTGGGAAAAGTAACGGGGAATAAAAATGATGGCGGGAAACGCGAGAAAGAATGAGTAAGGTAAGTTACGAGAAAGATGGACGAACCAAGAGAGAAGCAAGCGACACAGTTGTCTAAGGAGCACGCATCGAGCGAAGGAACGAGTAGGATGATGCGCGTGGATAGGAGAGAAAGAGAACAAGGAGGAAAGACGGAGATAGCAAGAGCGTGAAGATTGCATCTACGAGTGAGGTGCATTCTGCGGCCGCTGCAACGGCCCGTCCAACCGGCTCTTCCTGCCCCTTGCCACCGCCACCCATCCACCAGCACTTCGCGCCACTCCGCCTCAACTCCTCGTCCTTCTACTTCCACCTCCGACTCTTTCGCTCTCCCTCTCTCTCTCTTGCTATACTTCTCCGACCAGTACCCACAGTGCGACGCGAACCTACAGAGAGGCAGAGAAAGAGAGAGAGCGCGCAAGAGAGAGAGAGAGAGAGAAAGAGAGAGTATCCAGGAGTTGCGCCAGCGACGACGCAAAGGTGTAAGTGGCCGTAAAGCGTGCTGAGAGCTACAGCGCGCGCGTGTGCTCTTACATCCTGAACTTACTCTCTCTACGTTCGCCGCGCGCGGGTGTACGTGCGGGGAGAAGAAGAAGAAGAAGGACGAGAAGGATAGAAGAGGACGAGAGCATGGCTGAGAGAAGAAGGGAAAGAGAAAGAAAGGACAGAGCGAAAGGCAGATGCGGGTTCCCCAGCGCACCGGCAACACCGCCGCTCTAGGAGTATCTGTCGGCTTATATTTCCTGTTGCACGCCGCTCTCCTCGCATCGCTCGAGGTGCCACTAGATAAACTCGACGTTAAGACGCTGACCTTCTATCTCTCCAGCCGGTTACTCTCGTCACCGATCCCCGACGACGAGTACAACGACGACTACGAGAATCTCGACGTCTACGAGTACGGGCGGCGACCCCCAGGGACTCGGAGGGAAAAGAGGACGGGCCGCACGAGAATCGTCGTTCATTGTCGTCGAACCCTCAGTCTCCACCTCTCCACTCGTTTCCCTCTTTGAACGTTGAACGGGGTCGAACGCGGAGCAAAAGCCAGTTGCGCGACCACGCTACGGAGAATAGTTCGGACCACCTCTTTCTCCTCCTCCCTCGTATTCTCCTTGTGGTAGAAGAAATCGCGGTTGAAAGAGAGAAGGTGGGGGACAGATGCGCCGTCCCTGGCACCGGCAACATCGCTCGCTGAAGAAGGTTCTGCAGCTAGCGGTGGAGAAGCGAATGTTCGCTCGCTCGTGCCTCGACAGAGCTTGTACGACGTTGCGCGCTCGCTCCTCCGGTGTCCGCCATTAGATATGAGCCACCGCTGGGAGGACCGCGGGTGTTCTTGGATCTTTTTTTTTTCCATTTGCTCGAGTGCGAGCAGAGAGAATAATTGTATCGCGCTTGGTTGTCCCTCCTAGACTCGTCTTCCTCTGGATACGTGGTTGGCGCCAGGGGATTAAAGCGAGGTTAAAAGTATGCCGGGCAATTGCACGCGGCGAAAGAAGAATGTCGCATAAGAATGGAAGCTGCTTCGTTCCTTACCTTGTTCGAGCATTTGTCTGCACGGAGAAATAGTCACGTGCGCGGTAATACGAGAGAAATGTAAAAATGATTATATTATATAAGCGCGAGGAGAAGAGTCGCTAGGAAACGTCACGTCGCGCGGTAGAAAGTCGACGACTTATTTTCAATTCTCAATTCAAATTTGCCCGAGCAACGTGTCAATAATGTTACCACGCTCGTCGCCTTTAAGAGGATTAACAGGGATTATCACGGTGCGTACGCGTGTACAGATTTGTAACGTTTCACCCGTTAAGCTTTCCGCGCGCGGTTATTGACGCGATGCAAGGAACAGCTTCGGTGCCCTCGTAATTGTTGTGTCCGTGATATCGGAGGTACGGAAATGCGACGGTTCAACGACCGTCATTGTTAACGATAATTGGCCGTACGACTACTCGCCAGTACTCGGCTGTTCGTGCGCTGAATTTATTTATGTGCGAAAATCCTGCTGGCGCGCGCTCACGAGCCCATTAGTATTATGCTATAAGGTTCAATAGACGTCGCGAGAGCACACGTGCGATAATTCGAATATATACGAAAACGCGGAAAGTCTCTTCGATCGAGGGGGCTCTTTGTTATCCGAGAGTATTTCGTCGGACGGCGATACGAGAGATTATGTCATTTCGGGGATAGTCGAAGTTGAAAAACCACTCGAAAACGGTACTTCGCCGAGTCGCGAGCATCTTTGAAAAATTACTACGTCCCTCGCAGGTGCGAATAACCTCGTAGCCTCGTTTCCGCCAACTGCATAATTCACGTTGACGCGTATTAAGCGACGAGCGCACGCTCGCCCCGACCAAGTATTTTAGAAGAACCTAATACGTCGCGATTCTAGCGAGAGAGACGTGATTCGCTTTCGAGATCGTTGCCGGGCGAGGGTCGCCGAATAATACGTTTTGACGTTGCTCCAAGAGACATTATTCGATTATGCTTTATTTAGTTATGACGCGTGCCTCCCTTTCTTCCTCTCTTTACCGTTCCTTCCTTTCCAGTCCCGCGTCAACCCTCGACGATGCAACAAAACTGCCTACCCGAATTACTTTCATTTCTGTCCGTTCCGCGAGAGCGGCCAAGACTGCCATTGCCTCGCTCCCTCTTCACCCCATCCCACCTTTTCTCGGGCACTAAGTATCTCCGAGCATAATTAATCAGATTTCCTCTTTCGCTTTTTCCCGTTACTCGAGTGCGACGACGCGCTCGCTCGCAAGCGGCGTCTTCTCCTCCTCCTCATTCTTCATTTTCTTCTTATATCCCTCTGCCTAACTGTCGTTTAGAAGGGCCCACCATCGTCGGTCGCCATCGGCGAAATTTCTCGCTGACTCCCTCGCGAGAGTGAAGAAGATCTGCCGAGGCAAGCAATATTCGTGCGTCGAGGTAAGAAGGCTCGAACCGCGGGCGGTAGGAAGGGGAAGGGAAAAGTGGAGATGAGAGAAAATGGAGACTAGCAAATGGGGAGAGACACGAGGGAGAGGCTGAGGTGAGAGGAAGCTAAAAACTTGGCAGGGGGAATGAAACGCGAAGAAAAAAAAGGTCCGTATGGAGAATAAGGAACTGGCAGCTGGTCGAAGAAGGAAAAGATGGTGAAGAAGATGGCGAACAAGGAGGAAAAGATGCGAGGAGTAAGAAAAAGAAGTGAAAAAGTAGAAAGAAGGAAGTGGACGCTTAGTAGCGTTGTGAAGGGAGACGCGTGGACGTGGTGGATGAGGTTGAGGCATCGACGCCAGGCCTCGCGAAACCTCTTCTCTCTCGACTCTTCCACGTAATCCTGTTACACCGCTTCGAGACCAGTTTTTCCCCATCTTCGATTATTACTACGTCCAGCCACGGTACGCGCAAATCTGGCGGCAAGCGGTCGTCGACACGAGTTTCATCCACTTCTCGCCTATCCCTTACAATACTAGGTAGGAAGGAACGAAAAGTGTTATAAATCGATTTACTCGAGGGATAGCGCTAATTATCGATTCTACGTATCGGATGTCAAATGAACCGCCACGAATAAACTTACCAGGAAATGCGTTCGCGCGTCCTCGTTCCTTGGTAAAAAGTTCCGTGGAAACTTCGCAAATTAAAGTTTGCTTAGAAAGTTTGTTAGAAAGACAATTTTTTCTCCGAGTTACGTTGAAAATCCGTTAAATCGTCGTAGAGAGAATCTTAAATGTCGCCTTATTTTTCAAAGTTTTATGAATTTATGCTGATTTCGAGAAAGGATGCTTTCTCGATGCTCCCGCGGTAGGTCGAAAGATTCGTTCTTAGATCCGTGGCAATCTGTGAAACAGTTTTGCGCGTTCGCCATCGTCGCAGTTCTATTTCTCTGTCGTACGCAAACCACTCACGAGGGTGCCGGCAAGTATTCACGATTTCCAGCTAAACCGCAAAATTCATTCGTACGCGTAATGATCTCGTGGGCGCGCCAGGTCGGAGCTCTAACGGCTAACCTCGCGGTCTTGCCCCCCTAAGCAGAACATTACGGGGTTAGAGATTCACGGGCTGACGGTCGTTAACCGGAAGTATAAACGATTATAGATACATTACTGCCCTGGTTTCGACCTTCTGCTTCGAGCATGAGCCTTGGAAGTGCATCGCTTCTTATTCCCCATTTCATTTTCACAGCAAACCAACCTAACGTAACCCAAACAACTTGCCACGATAACGTTAAGTCGATCTACTCCTGCTTACGGATTTTTCCTCCACTCGTTCTTCCTCCTCGCGCCTCCGCATTCATTCTCGTTACTAAATGACAATAGCGATCTCGGAATTCCTCCATGCGTTGGTCGCGTCGCTCGATGGCGAATCTCCGCTATCGTCGACCGCAAAATTTCCGCCCCCGGTTCTATAAACAAAAAGCCCACGAACCAACCCCTCCTATTCGATCTCCCTCCCTACTGTGCCCCAACCATGCGCCACTACCGCTTTCCGGTAGGCCGACAAAAAGAACCGGTATTTCTCCCATTTTCCGGAGAAGCAAATGAAGCCTCGCGAAGGGATTAACGACCTCCGGTCCGCGGTAGCACGCGCGATGAAACAACGAATTACAAATCCGTATACAACGAACATCGTTACCTCGAGTTATAAACGTCAAACTTGACAATGATCCGGTGGACGTATGCGCCGTAGCCGGTGCGTCGTTAACGCGGACGAGACAGTGCCCGGGCGGAGCGTAAAAAGCGGAAGTGCAGATGCGCCGATGACAAAAACGTTCGACCCTCGTTACATCGGAGATCCGCGGAGCCGAGTCCTGCACCTTCCGAACGCGCTCTCGCGCTCGGAAGAGTTCGTCAATGGGATTCGAGGGTGGAAAAAATTGAAAGGGTGAAGCACAACCCCTGTTCCGTGAGGCAGTAGTCGCGCGAGATGGTCCCTCGGCGCGAATTTCCATTAGTTAGCGCGACAACGGGGACGACGTAGACGAGACTTTTATGAGAATTGAAGAGGGTGTATCGTCGAAGCGAGAGGAACGGAGGAAGGACGAATGAACGTGTCGAGGGACCGCGCGAGTGGTGCTGGGGTACTAAATAAATTTTAAGGGGATGCAAAACAGAAGCGAGCCTCGAACGATCGAGGGATCGCACCGTTGCTGGAACGAAACCGGAAGTAAGCGAGGTAACGATGTAAATGCGTCGCGATTGCAGGATCGCGCGGTGGCTTTGGAGCTTCTTAAGCGAGAAAAGAAGAGGAGCTTTTCCGCGAGGAGCCCAACCGCGCCGCGGAGGCTCTCCGCGAAGGAGCAGAGTGGAGAGGTAGCAGCGGCGCCGATGCCGGGGGATTGGAGAGATTTAAAAGGTCGTTTTATTCAACACGCCGCGCAAAGAGGACGAAGCTTGGTCCGGGTGGAAGGAACGGAGACTTGGCAAAGGAAAGAGAAGAAGGTAGAGAGAAGGCCGAGAGATTTCTTCTTTTCGTCGCTTCCTCCGCCCTTTCTCTCTTTCTGCTTCGTCGGTTGGTCTCTTCTTGCTCTCTCTTTGCCTTTTCTTCGTTTCGAGCAGCCTCATTCCCCCGGTTCTTCTCGACTTTCGTTTAAAAACAGCCGCGAGAGTAAGAAAAGAAGCAATGCCGAAGCAAAATCCACTCCCTCCTTTTCCGTTCCGACTCGCTCCTTTCTCACTCGAACTTTTAACCTTCTTGTTACAAGGAGCGCCCCGCGCTTTACTTCCTCTTACTAGTTTCCGCACTTCTCTCATTTCCACGCATCCTCCTATCCTCTATTCGTCCGTTCTCGTTTCACCGCGCGCGTTTACAGGAGTTTTGCGAACATTACGAATGCTGGGGCGTACACATGGTCCGGTTGTTAAAAGAAATTAAGGTGTTAAAGAGATTTCAGCTGGATACGGTGCTTGCGAAGTACAAGAGCAACGGAATCAGATTTGTTTCGCTACGTGATGACGCGTGATATCCATGGAAAATTAATAAATTTTCGAGAAACTCGATCTAATTGGATATCGAGAAAAATTGAGATTTGTCTAGAGTGACTTTCGACAAATCGTTCTTACCGACCTTCGGCGCAGGCCGTGGAAGAAAAAGCATGCGCATACCTGGCGAAGTAATTTGGCAGCCAAGGAAGTTTCACTCTTTCGCGAACGAATCAACACTAATGAATTCCAAGTTTTAAGGATCCCAGTAATTACTGGATCTTACGGACTTTGGTGCCTATAAAGTCCTCCGCGGAGGCTGAGAACCCCTCTTCTCTGTTCGCCAGCTTCCACGCTTTGCCCGTCTCCCTTCTTTCTCGTCTCGGGGGAGGGCATTCTATTAGGAACGTCGACGCGATAAAAAGAAGTCTCCGCGATTAATCGCCTTGGAGTAATGCCGGTGGACATGTCCGGGCCACATCTTCGCCTCAGTTTATCGCAAAATAATGGCGCACACGCGGCCGCGATACCTTCGTCGTGGAATTGAAAGTCTTCGCGGAGGAGCCCTGCCCGGGTCGGCCAGGAAAGAAGCGAGAGGCAGAGGAACGGAGAGGGTTGACGGTGACGACGTGGAAAGCGGGGCGGAGATGACTACCCCGATCCGCGCCGTAACGTTCGTTTTCCTTCGTAATAGAACCAGCCATTGCCATTGTTAAACGTCCGACTTGCGTTTTGAGAACTCCTTCGTGCGGAGAAAGGAAAAGTAGAAGGGAGCGCGGTGAGAACGAAAGACGAAAGGAAAATAGAGGGAAGAGGAAGGGAAGAAAGAACGGAGAGAGTGAAAGTGGCGAGTTTTAGCCTCTGCCTTTGTCCTCACACCGCACAGTGGTCCCAAACACGTTTCTAACTGGGCAAAATTCGAAAAATCAACTCTCATTAAAATGTCTGCTTAAGTATTGTAACTCGTAGGATGGAAACGGCAGAATCGGAATATAAAATTGTTTTTTTTCGATAGATGAAAACGAAGTAGTTAATAATTATGTTAAAAAAAGATGGCACGAGGTGGCAGCTAATTGTTGCTGTGCACGTAATGCAAGAGTCTCTTTATCGATTAAAAAAAGAATGGTCGTGGTGTTCAGAGACGATTTTTTTTGTAACCCTATCGAAGCACATTTTCTTACAATGAACCACAAGAGATATTACAAAAATTCTTGAACCACTGTACAGGTATAGATCTCGCCTGCATGTGACATAAATTCTAAGTTCGCAGCTCGCACAGTCTAAATACTACTACATATGGAACTTGCGGTACAAATCACAATTAGTAAAGTTGCTGGAACGCTCGAAATATCGCGCACTTCCAGCATAATTACTAACTACTTCGGTCTCTCCTGTCGAAAAAACGATTCTGTCGTTTTTATCCTACAAATTACAATACTTAAGCAGACATTTTCATGAAGGTTGATTTTTTGTATTTTGTCCAGCTACAATAGCGTTTGGGACCACTGTGCGCCAGTCTCTGTCTCTGAAACTTTTATAGGTGTTTCCTGCTACGAGTTACTCTCCTTCCATCCAACCTTCCTCCACTGTCCTCTGGCTCCTCGCAGTTTCGCGACTGCGACGACCTCGTAAATGTAAGAACGAGGAGCCCCGTGTGTTTTCCCTCGTGTTGCTGAAAGATTACTGCGAGGAGCTTTACCGTCTACTTTCCTTCCTCCCTTCCTCGACCATCCACGCGCCCCATCCTCTCCTACTACCTTGTCCTCGCCACGCTTTCCCCTTTTCCACGTCGATTCAAAGATTCTCTGGAGAATTAATCGAGCCACGTCGCCCCTCGTCTGGTAGAGGCCCACTAGGATAGAAGGGACGGGGACACGTCTCCACCACGTGACGCGAACTCATCGTTGCTTCTCCCGTCGCAGGCATGACATCAAGGGCATGCGCGTTCGTCTCTGGCAAATTGACCAAATCCTCCCTTGTAATCCCTCGAGGGTTCGTGATCCCGAGGCCTAACTGCGCAGTCGTAACACGCACTGGATCAACACAAAGGAACAATCGCGGAATTGCAGCGATCGTAGGACACGGGGTCCGTGTCGCAACTTGTAACCCGTAACCTCGGACGTGACTACTATCCAGCGCCATTCCGTCCGATTGTTCTCAATCGATCGATCCTTCATCCACCCCACCGGTGTTCCGCACCGATCTCTCGAGAATGAATGTTTGCGAGCCAGGTGGGATGAGCAGGCAGGCGCGCGTCTTCGATACGAAGAGATCTAGGACTCGAGACGGGTCTATCTCAGATATTGAACCTTGAGATACAACACTGGAGTCTATTGCAGTTCTCGATCGGCCTCGAATACGAATGCCAGATCCGTATATATTGACGCGCCTTCTTCATTCCCCACCGAATAAATGCGATTGACGTAAAATGGACCTCTCCGCAAATATCTCGTCTAAGGTAAACGTCAATTCGCCAAGTGAAGTTTATATTCCGAGAGTATATCGAGCGAGTAAAGTATTCCGCTATTGCTCTAAAGATCACCGCGAGGAGGAGGAGTATCAGGTTTTTTGGGGAAGCCCGTGACAGGTTGCCATCGGAGCTTTTTTACGAGGTTCTTAAACTCGCTTCGTGACTCATACGACTGGTGTTTATTCAAGTGGCTCCTTCACCGGTATTAATCAACCTGCATGCTAGATTGGCAGGATGGGGCGCGGTGCTGTGCGATAACTCGAGCGAAATTTAGGTCGATGATCTGTCGGTGCGCCCGCGCCGCCGACAACGCGTGGTCGTAAAATACAAAAATTAATCGGTGAACGGTAAACGAACGTGGGTCGGATGATATTCGCGTAGTTGCGCGTGAGGAGCGAAGAAAACCGTAAAGAGAAACGGAGAGAAAGGAGAGTGCACTCGTATGAGGTCCGGCGGCCTTGGAGGGAAGTAATCAGGCCGCATACGACGCCGTTGTCATGGTAATCCAATAAGTTTTAATAGTGCATCCTGTAATACAAGTACACGCAAGTGCTAATCTAATAATCTAGCCGCAACTTTCGGAGGGATGGTATAATGTTCCACCACCCTCGTGCACCACGTCATCGCGCTCATCGATCGCCGACTCCGTGAATTAACCCTTTTTCTTGCAAACGGTAACTCGAGGCGACAAAGTAGGGATGATGGGTGCACGGAAGGGCGAGGAAGGACCCACAAACGCACCAGAGTATAGTCGAGCAAAGGAAAATGCGGCCTAAAGAAGAAGGCAGGGACAAGAAAGCAAAATAAAACGATAAACGGCGAAGCAAATCTACACGAATAAGGTGAGTGGGATAAGTACGCCGTCGAGACGAAATTTTCTAAACTATGGTTTTCTCTATTATTTAATTTTTTTTTTTTTAAATGACCTTATGCATCTATAAAGTACAGTTGAAGGTCATGTTGCCAAAGTTTATATTTTGCATACAAATCTTGAAACTTGTGGAAGGAGAGTTAACACAAATTTCGAATTTTCGTGTATGCACTTGCCCCGGCTCACCTTACTCTATAATCATTTGAAAAAAAATAAAAAATAGATAATAGAAAAAACCATACTTTAGAAAATTTCGGCTCGACGGCGCACTTACCCCGAGGCTGCACTTACCCCAACTCACCTTACATGAAAAAAAATTCGACAAACTTAAAATCACCGTCTAAAGACACAGATGTACGCGCTCGCTCACGTTCTATTCCCGTGAAGCTGATCACGCGGTCTACGAATCCATAACTTTCCACCCCACGGACTTCCCGATCCCCACGTCCACTTCTCGATGCGATCTCTCGGATGCTCGTCCAAGGTTCGGAGAAAAATTCCATCGACGTTAAGCGTCAAGGGAAGTCGGTGACGCGAGGCAACTCGGCCATCTATCTACTTCGTCTCCAGGTTCGTCTCCCATCTCTTCGATCCTTCCTCCATCGCTCGCTACAGACTCGATGATCCACCCCTTTCGTTCCACCACCCCAACGTATTCTCCTCCTTCTTCACCTCCTCGTCTTTCTGGTCTCCCACCCCTACGCCTCTTTCCGACAACCGTACAACTGCGGGCGCAAGTGTCAAACAGATCTGGTCCAATTTACCGCAGCTGGATGCGACGCGTTTCCCCTCCCAAGTTTCCGAATTTCCCACCACGCGAAGTTACCGACCTCTGGGAATAATTATTAAACGCCACGTGATCGCTTTTCCGCCAAGAGGATGAGGCGCTCGAAGAAGAAAGTTTTTCCCTCCGTCGTTAGCGTCCTGGGAACTTGGATGAAGGCGAAACCCGATCGGTAACTTCTTCCTATCCGTTAATCGCAAGGGGAATAATTTTCTGTTGACGAAAGCGTACGAGTAAACTCAGATCGAAACATAAGCCGGTACACTCGTGTATTTAATTCTGGTTACGATTGCTCGACATCCTCGATTAAAAAAAATAGCAAAACGCAAATATCAATGCACACCTGACACGATAATATTGCATTGGCTTGGCAACGCGATAGATTCATTCGACACCCTCTCGAGGATGCGGGTGGTTGTTTAATCGTCCCGATGCGTCGACCAAGTCGATTTAATGGTTAAAGCGTAAATGGATTGGATCGATTAAGCCGCGATATTTCGAAATAATGTCGACGACGTCCAATCGCGGAATAAGAAAAAGAATTACAACATTGAAACAGTATCGACAATAAAGTCAAGCGGGTTGTCGATTTTAACCTGTCCGTGCTTCGACGATATTCTAGAAAAAGTAAATAAATCGATTAACTTCCTTTGAGACAGGAGCGCTCGCGAAATATGCATAGCGCGGTACTTCGGTGCTGGAAGAAATTTCGTCCCTCAAGAAGACATCTGGGATACAGTGACAGTTCCGAACGACCTACCACCCCCAAGATTTATGAAAGAGGACATATCGACAGACGCGAAATGGAAGCTGGGAGAACCGGCCGCTTGACGTACGCCAACGCTTTGCGAATTTACGATTTCCTGGCGTCATGCATGCAAAACGAGACAAAAATGCATTTCCCCGAAGTAACGTGAGTAAGAGTGGAAAATACTGTTTATCGAACATTTTTACATTTTAATAGCAACAATTTGCATCTCACCAACCCGAGACCTCCGTACTCACGTTTAAATGTTATATCCGAGCACGAACAGTCGTCATTCGCGAAGGAACAATTTATTTATGCACATTCCCTTTTTCGAGCACCAATCGTCCTTAATTTTCGAACAATTTTTTCGCAGCCGGGGTCTCAACCTCGGTTCAAAAGTATCGATATTTGCAATTGGCTCGTAGAACGAAAATACCCGCAATTGACCAAAATTACCCCGCCAATTTGAAGAATAATTCTATTAATGCATTAAGGACTAACCAAAATATCGTCGATAATTTGACTCTCGAATATCTCGAGAATAATAATTACTACCTTCACTCGTTCAGAGAGTGTCGCAAAAGAAGCTTACACGAGGATTATAAACCCAAGAGAGCCACAGGTGGCACAACGTTCAACGCGTACCGTGGGAGACGTTACCGCCACGAAGGAGAACCAATTTCGATATCTACCAAATTTTTCACGATCCCCCGTACGCCATCGTGTATCGTGCGTCAGCCGTAAAACGACTACCCCCCACTACACGCGATTTTTAATCAACCGCACCGTATCCAGTTTATCGCGAACCACTCGTAAACCCGTGGCTCTTCGAATAATCGACATTCTTTCGCTATTGCGAGGCCAAGCCGGTAAGAGAGACTGAGACGGTGAGAGGAAGAACGGTGGGGAAAAAAAAAGAAAAAAAAAAATGGCGCACGCATCGTTTTACGAGCGCGGAAGTCGTAAAGCCTGCGGCGAAATGAGGCGAAAACGTGGACGAGGGATGAAGAGAGACGATCGCGACGCAACAGGGAGAGGGGAGAGGATGTCGATGGCGAAGGGGTGGTTGCTTAAGGCGTCCACGGGCGGGGACGGATGGATAATAATAAAACGCTCCGTTAAGTCTCGTTCCTGGAAACGTTCGACATTTGCGCGAGCAAAAGGATGGTACTCTGTCGTCGAAGGGTGAGGTAGATAGACAGAAAAGGAAAGAGAAACTGGCGCGAATCTTATGATCCACCATGAGCCCACGTCGTATTTCCTTATCGGGGTGCAACGAGCCGAGGGATCCGCTGCCGTGCGTAAATCGTCGTGTAATCCACAGAGGACCGAGTGCGAGGGGTTAAGAGAAGTAGGACAGAGTGAAAGAAAGTGGAGAAAAAGCTCGACGCGAAAATCCGATGAAAAAATAGATATTCACCCCGCAGCAGAGAAGGATTCCCTTTATCCATACTACTCGCCGAAGCGATTGTCGGCTTGCGGTGGGATAATCAACAAGGGCACAAAAGACACACGTTTGGTCTTCCAGTTCAGAGAATCTAACGCATTCTATGTAGCCGTGTACGCGGGGTCGATTCTTCGCGCGAAGGTAAAACCGGAAGTGACGAAGAGAGCGTAATGTGGCTCGATGCAATAAGGCTTTCGCGAACGCTTATTTCACGATAGCCGTCCTTATCGAGCACCGTCGCGGCGCTACGACCGGCTTTCATTTGAAATTAGTCGAACGGAAACGCGACGATACAACCGGCCAGATCCTACGGTGCAATCTGGTCGTACATCGATTGGGAGCGACGCAACGTTGTAGGGTACGGAAATGCCACGCGAAATTTCTCGTTAACGTCTAGTTATATTATGCCATCGCTTTCCTCGTAATTATTGAATTTTTATTAAATCGATCCTATATAATTAGGAGATAAAAAGAATCGGTCCCATTTAAAGGGAAGGTAAGTTTTATGGATGTTTATCTTCATAAAGAAAATGAATTTCCCTTCTACGTAGTAAATAATGGAAAAATTCATATACAGGGTGACCAAGACCACCCATATCAGCCAAATATTTCGAAAACTGAGCGCAGCAGACAAAAATGTTTCAGACGAAAGTTGTAGGGTTTCAAGTAACGCATTATGTAGCAATATAAGTATGACCTTGAAGAATGTTGTCAAAGTCATGGAAAAATCAACTTCAAATTTTTAAATAGAAACCGCCATTTTTCATTCCATATTCTTATAGCCTGTGTGGAGACGTTTTCAAAACACTACCTATTTTAGTGTTTTGAAAACGTGTACGTGTACGTGTGTGTGTGTGTGTAATCCGACCGAGCAACCTCCTCGCGGTGTACATCGGGTAATGCGAATGCCGGCGGTACGTTAAATTTGAAGCTTCATATCTTGGAAATGGCTTATGTAGAGGACAAAAATATTTGTCTGCTGCGCTCAGTTTTCGAAATATTTGGCTGATACGGGTGGTCTTGGTCACCCTGTATATACGAGTAAATACAACATTTCGTCAACCATGAAATGTAAAATGTTCGATTCATTTTAAAGTTAATTACGCGTGTATTTGAAACGCTCTATAGGCGCCTCGCGTCAAACATTCTGTAGAATTGTAGATCCCTAGCGATATACCAAGGAACTCCCATCCCCATTGCTCGTTTTTTGCACTTGGCCGCTCAGCCGCGCATACCCACCATCTTCCACCCAGTCTTTCCCACTTCGATCGCCCGCCGACGTGGAAAGGCGCAACGTCTCGAATCCAAAGCAACGATGCTGAAAGGCTTCCGGTATCTTCGAGGCGCACACACGAGGCGCCTTTGACTCCGGCTGAATTTTCCCACGGCCGCACGCCGGTGCTTGTGAAAAATTAAGATATTCTCCCCTGCTCGACCCATTTACGAGTGGAAATCCCGATATGAATTTCCCAGAAGATCCATGCTTGACTTCAATTCGTCGACGCTCGTACCGAGAGTTCAAGCGACGTTAATCGATCACTTCGACGACGATCTCTTTCGCGAAATCTCTACGAACGTAGAATAAAATTCCTTCGGTCCTCTGTGGCCGAAACAATTCTCTCCGGAACCAACGATATCCAACATTAAAACGTACACTTACTCTCGTCAACCTGCAATCCGCAATCTCGCATAATTATATTAATTTTCCGTCCGCTTTTTCCTCGTCCACCGCGACTGAGCGAAAAAACAGATTTGAAAATGTGCGCGCCAATCGCAAGCGCGAAAGAACGTCGGGGACCCGGTGTGCGCGACGAATCCGTGGAAATGGATTCGAAAGGAAGGACAAAGAAGAGGCAAGGAGAGGATGCGCGTGAGTTGTGATGGGAAAATTGCGCGTATCCCTCGACACGAGTCGTTCGGTGACACGTGCAAACAAAGGGTGAGAGTAAAAGGTGCGGCGCTCAAGTACGATAACAAATTACGCGGACGCATAAGTTGCTAATTCGCCAAGAGGGCGGATGGAAGATACACGAGGAGAGGGAGAGGATATGGACCGGTGCACGACGCGCACCGCGGCGCGGATGACTCGAAAAGGCAATTTCATTTCTCTCGTCCCCTTCAACCTCCAGCCGCCCCACCCATGCGCGTCTCGCGCTCGGTCGCCAGGTAATTAGAAACTGGCGAAACGCTGGAGTGAATATTGCACGGGCAGCGAGCGCTTTGTCGCGAGAAAAGTTACGTCGGTTTCCTCGCTCGTTCCGCGAGAACGCTCTTCCTTCCTCCCGTCGGCGCCGCGCCGGTCCTTTCATCGAAATGCCGTTTCCGTTCTGAGCGGGTTTAAGCGGCCCTCGAGACAGAAAGGAAGAAGGAGGGAGAACGGTAGAGATTGCAACTATGTGAGAACGTGCGGTGGGCGCAACGAGAAAAAAACCAATCCCCGAAAGTTGGCGCATGGACGTACGGGCGCGTGGCCCCTCGACACTTTCCACGGTACCTCGTCGTTTGGCAGTGGCCGGCGAAAGTTTGCGTTTCCGATATGAATTACGAGGACGCGAGCGTAGAGCTCCCGCGAGTACACGGCTGGAGGAAAGAGCGTCGAGAGCGCCTGCGGTTAACGAAGTTTCGAGGTGGCGCCGTCTCCGTGTCTTATCTATCCAGGTGAGATACGTGACATGTGTAGAAACGAACGTCGATTATGTCACTTGTAATCGGTATACTAATGACGACGTCGACTAAATAAGACGTACGGTCGAATGACTTCGGCAACCTACTTTGACTCGACCTGTTCCTCGAACGGCTCAATGGCTCTTTACCCAGAAGGCACGACACTCGACCGTTGCTAATGATCAGTTTCGCATTTTCTCAGAATTGAGTTAGGCACGGCTACGATGAAACAAAGATCTGGTCGACGAATCGTGGAGGGAAAAAATGTTAAACGCGGGTCTTACAGAATTGATATATCGGAGGATGAATAGGAGAGCCCTAAATCTTTACGTTGGTAAAACCGTCGGAATAATTGACTAGCGCATCGTGGAGTCACGAATCCAACATCAGAAAAATTCAGAAGCGCGTGTGGCGTCGTTCGAGTAAACGCTCCATCTCGGCGATGCGATTTTATCGAGAGCTTCCTCGACCACCGTTGTCCCTTATTGGGCGGCTAGTGGTAACGAGTAAAGCTCGAAATTCGCAGGAGGTCTCGGCCGGCAGTTACCGGCGCCGTTTTACAACGAGTTTTACCGTCCTATCGCGGTCGACGATCGGCTCACGTAACGCTCGTAAAAGTATCTCCTACTCTACCTCCCTTCACCTAACCCTTACCATTCGCCCAACTCCTCCGGCTCATCGCTGTTTTCCCTGCGACTATCCGAATGTATAAATAAAGGCCGATGGAGTGGAGGGCGAGGAGAACGGCCGATAAAAAAGTGGCGGAAAAGGAGGAAGCAAAAAAGAAAAGAGAAGAAATGCTTGTACGCGGCGGAACATGATCATCGCGAGAACACGCTCTAACTATTCACCTTGATAACGGTGAGCTCCGCCCAAGAGAGGGTAGGAATAAGTAAGATTAAGGCTTCTCAATGAGAGCGAGGGTCTACGGCTACACGTTGCCCAAATAACAAAGCGAATATCAACGAACGGTCTTTAGTTTCAAGAATTGGGTAACCACGGGCGTCGATACGACTCCGATAACGTGAAAAACGAAAAGTCGCGATGTGGATTTGGCTAATTACGAACGAGCACGCAGAGGAGAAGAGGGGCGCTCGCATCCGAGTAACAATAGCAAGGAGCGTTTAGTTAACGATACACGGACGATCTCGGCCAATAGTGAGAGGGGAGTCGAAAGGGGACGAGAGTCTAGCACGAAGCGGCCGTCTGTCGTCTCGTACCGACCATTTCTGTTTATTAAAACTGCGCACCCCGGGCAAATCGGAGCTACGCTGTACCGAGGGGAGGATTTTCGATGCACCGTGCAATTTTCAGTGGTCCATTCGCGCATGAGTGCTTCTACCCACTCCTTATTTACCTATTTACGAAGTGGATGGAACAAACGCGGTGGGTGAAAGTTCGACGTTTCGCGTCCACGGTCGATTTCAATTCTTCCGCTTATCTGGTCCACTCGTGTATTTCTCCTCCTTCCGCTCGTTCTTCACTGTTATAAGCGTAGAACGGACGCGCAGAATTGCACGAGAACGATTACGGAAATAGAATTTGTAGATAGGTCTAGATGGAGAATTGATGTGTGGATGGATTACATTGGCTCTTCCCGTTCGATGGATATCGACGTTTTCAGGGAGATAGAAGCGTCATTTTTCGACCGTGTATTCAAGTTAGAGCAATACCGCGAACTCTTCGGAATTGCGTTTATAACGGTGGTTTTTACGAATCGACACGTGTACCGTGAAAGATCTCGCGAATCGATTCGCGTTACGCGCGTATTGGTGAGAGAGAATGTTTTTAATGAAAATTTCGAAAACTCGGTCGAACAATGAAAACGGCGAATAAAACGGTATAACGGAAAATCTAGAAAAGAGACTTTCGCATTAAACGTACGCCCGGCAACATCACCGCGGTTCACGCAGTCGGTCCGGTATAAAAGTTTTCTGGGACGCCAAATTTCGTAATCGCGTTCGAAAAGTTTCAAAATTCGACAGAGTCCCGTGGGATTTTCAAATTATACTCAGATTTTCCGCCTCGTGCGCTTCGTAGCCGCAGCGGAAACACATCAAATGCGCTTCTAAATATGTATACCCACATTTAACGAAAGCTTTCCGCACGATCCTTAAACGCGATCACTCTGCTCTCCTATCCACCTACCGTTTCGTTTTTAATGAATTTATTCGAAAAGCAATCCACGGTACAGTTCGAAAAGCTAGAACAATCTTAAAACTAAAAGCAAGCGAAGCGCAAAAATGAAAATCTACACGCCACACGGATTTACCACTAAAGTCTCTCAGAAGCATTATTCAATGCATACGAATCGAGAGGAGCGGAAAGGGTCCTAAAACTACTAGGTAAAATCGATGCATCGAAAAAATAACTTCCAGAATTCCCGGAAGTTCCAAATAAAAGAAGAAAAAAGCATGCAACCATCACGAACACGGGGATCGTCGAGTTCGGATCCTTTTATTCAAAAATATCGAAAATCCGCATGCGAATCGCGGTAAAAGGAAGAGAGGAACGTATGCCGGCGCGCTTTTCGTCATTACGCTTGCTGACAGCGTCGCGTCTCGTCGCCGTCGACGGGCCACGATTTTCAAATGCAAATGCATCTCGGGATTGGTGAAACGGCGTCGGATGAAACGTCAGCGTCGCTTTCGTTTGGTCATTAATGACGAACGGCGGCGCGCGGAGTGTTCTAAACTCGGCGAGCCACTACAGGGGGAGTAGGTATAGAATGCGACGCTATGCGAGACCGATTAGAATGGATTCGGTGATAATGCGAGAGACGTGAGTTATCGCCATTTCGGAATTGCCATTACTACCCCCGGCGTCGCCGACACGCGACTAATTCGGCGCGCGGCACCGAGCAGCGCCCTCTCGTCACGAGAATTTCGATAGCCCTGCGCGAGCGCGTACTTTTTACGACAGGAGTAATTGTGAGAATCCTTCGCGTAATTAGGTACAATATTTTGGCCGTGATTTCGGCATTAAACATTAATAATCGGTAAAGAGTAGGTGCTAATGAGCAGACGTAAACAGGATGCAATAATAATGCATAATACTGAATAGTGCAGGCGTCCGTCATTTCTATTATGGACACCGCCCTGCTGCCCCTCCGGTGCTACCGTGCATAGACTTTAGAATTTCCATAGGAATTTTTATGCGTTAAATGAAACAATGGCTATCTATTATAGCTGTACACAAATGAACCGCATGTGTGCACGTGTTTCGGGTCTCGTTCGGTCTTCTTGGTGGCATTACGAAATGGGCCACGAGTTCGGAAAGTAGCTCAACGAGTGTTATAGCAGCCGCAAAAAATTCGTAGAAAATGCGGATGCGACTGATGATAAGCAATCGATCTTTTCAATTATACTCCAGGTTAAAGAAACGAATGACGCGTCGGCGGCTTCGCGTAAATATTGCCTCAAGTCGATAAAACTAGTGACGCGAGTTATCGCAGCATTCGCACGTGACCGTGTCGGATCAGACGCGATAGTACTCTAGATTGAAGCTTTACGACGAGAATTGTGAATGGAGGGATGCCATACCTGCTCGTTGGTTATAACTCGACTCGCTCAAGTCGTCTGGCGAACGGTATTTGAATTTTCCTAATTATCGTCCGACCCTCGAGTGCGTCACAATGTCGATCTTCGCTCAGAATTCTCTCACGATTCGTCGACGTGTATACGAAAAAAATAAATTAGACCGTCAATATCGGAATAATTGGATTATTTGAAGAACGCAGGTACTGCTGGATAATCGATTATTCTTGATATCGCGATAAAACGAGATCTCTGGCTTGAGAAAAGCGACCAAAGTACAGGTTACATGATAGATGGAGGAAAAATACGAGAAGTTTAACTCGCGCGTGTACAATAAAGCTAAGAGGAATTACCCCCATTGCCGGATCGAGTCGAATTGGCCTCACCAACGAGGAACGAGACTCTCCTCCTCCGCGCTTCGCAAATACTCGTCCCTTACGATGACCCGATTATCGTCGTCACGTAATTTAGCTACGCGGTAAGCAAGAGTGCTTCTTGCCCGTGCCATTTAGGCATGTTTTTTCGACCCCTAGGGCTCTTTCCTCCCTCCTCATCCTGTTCTCCTCGAGTGAGTCGGCAATTACGAGGGTACCCGAGAGAAGGACCAATCTCTCCGAGACCTCTCGTCGCGGAGAATTAAAATCACGGTTCTGGGACGTGAGTAATCGAGGATAAATAAATTTCGCTGGGCGTGGTTATACGAGAGACGCGAAATCGACGAGAGGAAAATATTCCTTCCCTCCGTCGACGGTAAAGAATCTTCTTGCATAAACCTGTGCGCGTCGTTGTCGAAAGCACCGTGGACGAGGGAAATTGAAGGAAGGACGAACAAAAATATGCCTCTTGAGCTAGTGCGACGCATGCACGAGATCCTACAACAATTATGTATCGTTCAATTTTCAAGATAGAGAGCTTTCCGCGAGGAAGTCGAACCGCAAGACGTAAAGAAGATGTAGGTACCTTATCCGTTACGCGAGAAAGCGCCTTACGAGCGCAACACGACAGAGCGTAATAATATTCAGACGCAGTGCTGCTACTCCTCGCCCCGGTTGGTCACACTAACGAGAAAAGTTTAGGGACTACACCGGCGCGGTGAGGTCTTTCAGTCACGGGCTACGGCCCTGCTTCAGCTCCCCGTCGACATATGACGTCACGTTACACGTCGCGGAATGAATCACCGCGAAGGGATCCCGTACTCTTCGTCCTTTCCGCTCCGTCTTCCCCTTCTTTCGTCTTTGCCCTCTGCCCTTCGCCACCAAACGTTACGGATTTTACGAGAGAAGCCCCGAAGAAAAGAAACTGGCCACGGTGGGAGAGATTGGGACGACGAGAGAAAGCAAATGGAGAATGTTGCAGGCGGACAGGAAACGATTAGCCGCTTCCTTCCCCTTTCCATCTCAAACATTTTTCTCTTACCTTCTCTTTCTCTCTCTCTCTCTCTCTCTCTCTCTCTCTCTCTCTCTCTCTCTCTCTCCGCTCCGAAAAGAGAAGGCTTTTAAACACTTCAATGATCTGCAAAAACTTTAATTCGTTTTATGTACCTATGCGTTTTTTCTTTTTTTTTTATTATTTCTTTTATATTTCTATTGTTTTTCTGTTGCTTTGATGTGTAACGTTACTTACCTGTTTGGGAGTAGACCGCTACTACTCTCTTAAATTGATATATATTTTTACATTTTTTCTTGTGCTGTTCATGTAAGTCGGGTGCTTTAAGAGACTTTGGCTCAGAGTGCAATAAATTGTCATTGTCATTGTCTCTCTCTCTCTGTCTCTCGCTCTTTCCGCATAGTTCGGTTTTTCTCACCTTAAAGTGCCGTTCACCAGCCGACGTTCGAATATGTTACACTGCTTAGCATTCGCCGAAAGATCGATGCTCGCCGCATTGGGGAAAATATCGGGCTGAGTGGGAAATAAATTCGTCCTTCGAATTTGGGATCGTTGCCCGCCCGGCCCCGTATTTATCTTACCGGGGTAGTCACATAGGATTGCACGGCATAAGCGTCATATGATAATGCTGCGGAATTTGTAGAAATAATTTCCGTGGAAAGCGATACGAGGCTGCGCGTACGAGCGGGCTCTCTCTAAAGCTTTATCGATTTTTCTTTATCGGACCACGTACGAGCAGTCGAGAGGATATGAGCAAATACGAAAATAGAAATAAAACTAAAGAACAAAGTATTTCTTTCGCCTTACGTGCTACGATCAGCTATAGGATACCTTGTTACCTTCGGCAATTTCTATTTCTTAGAGAATGTATCGTAGAATCGTGCCGAGGGCACTTACGAAATACAATGACCCGTGTTACATTTTCCTTTCGCATATTCCCGCAGTAACCTTCGGACCAAGTTCTCGAAACCCACGGTTGAAAAATTGATCATTTTAAGGGTAGAAAGACAGAGAGAGAGAGAGAGAGAGCACTCTATCGATGCTCGATTTAAATAAAAACATCTGTATTCGCTGCCTCTTAATATTTACCTCCTCTTCGCGGAACGTCATTGAAAGAAACAAAGCATACGAGCGTACGCAAACCATTAGCCCACAATAAATAGTAACCCATCGGAACGCTACGGTAAGCCAGAAAATATACAAACAACAGTAAGGATGAACGCGCCTGCCTCGTAATAACAAAGCTTCAAATTCGTCAAAATAATAGCCTGCAAGAATTGCTGGCGCGCTTATTCGTCGTCTAACCTAACCTAACCTCGTCACCCATCCACGTTGTATCCGCCACGTGGGGGTGCGCAGTTCTAAAATACGAGCGAGACGAGGGAGAAGTCGGTCGTGGGAAGAGAGGAAGGAGAGAAGGCAGAAAAGGAAAGAAAAATAGAGGAATCACCGCGATCGAAGCCTACGGTGATGCACGTATCGACGAAAGAAGAGCCCTCGAGTGCTCGAAGGTAGATACGGTATCGATAGCGGGCTTATCGTCCGCGAGATTACACGGAATCGAGCGTGAGCCCTGCTCCCTCCTACCCCGGATGGTTGGAGAGTTCGTTTTCCAATGCGACCGCAGGGTTCGTGAGTGCTCGCGCGGCGAGCAAATCGACAGGCGGGGCACGGATGATCCTGACGTTCTTCTGGCTGCTCCTTGGGGCTCCAATGCGAACGGTTCGGGTCCCAGGGGCAACTTGAGACGGCCCTGCGGTCGAGAAGTCTATGGTCGTCGCCGACGGAGCTCTACGTGTTCTACACACGCTGCACCTACAACAAACGGCCGGCGACCCCGGCCGCTCTTTGTCCTCGTGGCTCTCCTTCTCCGCCTCTCCACTCTTCGCCGGTACCCACGATCCTCTCCCTCCTCATCCTCACCGTACCGCACACCTTTCTCTCGCTCACGCTCTCTCCGTTCTCGCTTCTCCCTCCGACCAACACCGACACGACGACGCCACGCTGCGACCCTCATCGTTCTTCTCTCTCCCACTAAAGAATTCTTTCTTATACCGTGCACAGCACCACGTTACTCTCCTTCCGTTCCTTCTTCTTCTCTTCGATTCTGATCCACTCGCCTCCTCCTCCTCAACTCTACCACCAACCCGGCATTCTCCTCTTCGCGCTCCTCTCCAAAACCCATATGCTGCTCTCTCTAACCATCTGCGATCGTTCCATCCGTACAATGTCCGCACACGCACGCGTCATCTTCGAGACGCGACACTCGTCTCTTCTCTCGTCCTCCATACAAGTTCATTCTTCCGTCCCCAGCTTGCACAAGTAGTTCTTCTTCTCTCTCTTTTTGATATCTCTGTCACCTTTCCGCCAGTTATCTTCGTCCTTCGGCAAGCACTACCCGAGTAGAAATGAATCTAGTACGTCCGATGTGAAACCTCGTAGGTAGATAGTATTGACTAGATTACATTTTCTTGCTAGCAGCTAGGTCAGTACTAGATAAGAATTTATAGACAGTTTTACTGACGTAGCGGTTGTGTAGTAATACATAGAAAATATGATACTAGATGGTGCTGTCTTTCCCAGAAAATATAATCCAATTACTAGTCGCCACTAGCACTTTTAAATTAGTCAGCGAATCTCTCACGAGCTTGACGACACCGGTGTGAACCTAACATCTCAACTGTCAGCATCTCATGAAAAAATTTCAAATTTACTTGCATCCAGCAAAGTTCAAGGAATTCTTACAAGTTTTAACAATAGTTCAAATGATTTACACCAAAAATCTCGTTTTAAAAAACGAGATGCGAACTTCGCGTATGGCTTGATTGCATCTCACCGAATTTCGATCTTTCAACGTACAGGAGTGATATTTCGAAGAGTTCAACGTCCTGGGCATGAAATGTTAAGAGTTCAGGCGAAAAAACTATAACAAAAATAGTTTATCATCGCAAAGTAAGATGCTGCGCAAAATTAGGGAGTTCATGTCGAAATAAAATGTTTTCTGGATAGCTGTAGACATACTACAACATATTCCAAAGAGTTCGAGGCACTAGCAATGTCGAATTGTTTTTAAATAAATAAATACTCTTCGAGTGCCGTACATTTATAAAGAAACTCCGTAGTTTTGTGCATCATCTCACTCTTTTCTCTCTCACACAACAATCCGAGTTGTGGTCTATGTGTAAGGGAACAGGCTCCGTGAGCTAGAGGTCTCAGGTTCGAATCTCCTCACCCAAGAAGGTATATAAAAGTGGATTTTTCAATTCAATAAAAATACAAGTAATCGTTAAGCAAATTGAACACCTACTTACCGGCGTTTCAGGAACAACGATACGTTGGCAAAAAATAAGAATTATCCAGAAGTTTATTTTATTTTGCTATTTCCTGTCCAGCCCGGGCTAGGTTACTACTACATTTACATATCTTAAATTTTCTATCTAAATAGTAGCCAGTTTTTTTGATGCAGCCACTGGTAGAAGTGACCGTTACATTTCAAGCCCACTACTACACACAAAAAATAGACAATTCCGATGTATATCTCGTTTTTTCTATATCTGAACTAGACAGCAACGATGTTCAAATTCTACTCGGGTAGTTTGCTCTCACAGTCCGTCCGACCGATATACATTGATTCGACGATTTATTTGGCCGATTGACCCCATCCGAGGATTTTCAAATGAAAACTCAGCAGTGGATGCTCGCCACTCGGTTCCTTTTCGCTTCTTTCTTTCGTCTACTCGCTCTTGCGAATGCTCGTAATGCGATCGCCACTTTCGATTACGAATCTCTCGATAGACTCGAAATCCACCGGTGGACCACACGGTAAGGACGAGAACGTGGCGAACGACGACTACGAAAGCCCACGACGAATCTCGGAGTTTAAAGCTAATGTTCTAGAATAAATTCAGAGGGGATACTTGGCCAGGTACTCGGGATGCTGCTCCTTTCTTCCTACCTATACGTACTTCTTTCTCTTTTGAGCGCGAGTTTGGGAATGGTTTGTTTAGGTAAACGGATGTAAGATGAAAACTGAAGGATGTGAGAAGGACGCTTTGAGAAGGAGACCTCTTGTATAAGAACACCTGAATTATACACAAATGCTATCTCTTGAACGTTTGGAGCAAGCTTATTTTAATGCGCTAGGTCGAAGATCGTTTGAGCGTATTAAAGTTTTATTCAGTCAGTTTTGTAAAGTGTTCCGATTAATATGAAAACGGGAGCGTTGATTGGTTCTCGCGCATGAAAGGGTCTCACTATGACGAGTAATAAAATGCGATCTCCGTAGTCACTTGTACAGTAGTAAACGTAAAGTGTAAATTCTCGCAATGGAACCTGGGAATGGTGGTGCCGGGGGAAACAAACGTATACGAAAATCTCAGGTATTCCCTGGCTCGAAATCCAACGTGCAAGCTAAGGAATTCCTTAAAATCCACTCTTCTACTCCTTCTCGCGAGACTGAATTTTGGCTCGAGTTAGAGAAAATCCGAGTAAAGAAAAGGAGAAAAATTCTACGCGCGTTACTCCGCGCTGAAACCCCCTCGAGTAACTAGTGTTCCATCCTGTGCATTGAGTTACCGTAATTACGAAAAACCCTGCGTTGGATTTCGTGGAATTAATTGGATCGGACGTGTGCTTTTAGCTCGAACATTCGTCCAACGAGGGCGAATGAGCTTTTCGGGGAGTAAAGTTTTCGTCCACTCTCGTGCCTAATGTTAATAAGATAAAACTCGTCGACAAAGTACACGAACAAATTATCCCGCGTCACGCCACAGTCCGAGTGAGTTCAAATGCATGTACACGTAGAGCGCATCGTGTTTTATCTCATTCCAGTTTCGTCTACTCTCTCCTATCACAATTCGCCCATAAATATTAGTGAAATGCAAAAACAACGAACGTGTAACTCGGACCTTGCACCTTGAAATTTCTTATTTTGCGAAAGTCGACAAAATTTTAGTCAGCTGTTAGGCGCGACAAGAGTATCCTACAAGGTTCTAGATAAAAACCTCGACGCCGTTTTTGTCTTAACACTGTGCCGTCCGGCGACACCGCAGTGGGGTCGCGCACAAAGTATCGCTCAACGGTCGGCGACACCACAGTGGTGTTGCGCGCGAAATACCATAAAAATAGGGGGTCAGGATTGAAAACTCATGAGAACTAACGATGAGATTAGGAAAATTTGACAATTTATAAGAACGGCCGGTGACACGCGAGTGATCTAAATTAGTGCTGCCGGCGCCAAGCGAAGAAATTTTTACGAGACATGCGGACGGCAAAGTGTTAAAACGCTTTCAGAGGTTCGTGCTCTTCGAATATTCAAAATCTGATTCTGGTGCATGTCGATAGTTAACGAAGGTAAATTTCTTTAGTTTCACGTAAATCCGTCTACTAGAAGCTGCTCGATTCCACGCATTTCATTTCAGTCTTTTCTTACGACGTAACATTTCATAGTAGCGAAACACTTGCACCTCGGCTGGCGTAGTTCATCAAATTAATCAAATCTCGTGCGTACCACGCCATTTGACCATTCGTCACTCCCCGAACAATGTATCCGCGGATATCGCGGGTCCACGTACCGTTAAGCGTTTAATTGAATCTTCCGGTAGCTCGGAAAGGAGGGGACGACGTCGGGTGATTTCAGCTATTCGAAACTAAAATACCAGACTTGGAACAAGGCCACCACCACCCGTGCGGGCCGTTACGAGACGACAGTGACGGTCGCTAACGTGAAATGAAATCCACCCCCCACTCCGCCTGAGTTTGTGACATACAATGAGTCAACGGACTCGAACTTGACTTACTCAATGACCGCGAGTGGACGCGGGTGTTCGAAGTGAATGGATGAGAAATCGTCAAACGGCCGATGAGATCCGATCCCTTTTTTATTATCCACATTATCCACCGATGTTCCGCGACAACGGTGGATCGCGCGTATTTTCCAATCACATTGACCAGCTCCAAACTGCGCACAAACGTGATTGTTCCTTTACACATTTTTGTCCACCTCACAACATAAAGAACGTTAATGCGCGTGGGTCCGTCCCAAAATCTCGTCGACGGATTTTTGTTGGAAAAGCACTCTCGCACAATTACTCCCGTCCATGGTAGCTTTCGGCGAGCCACCCCGCCCTACCTCGGCCGAAGTAGACAATTAAATCAGCATATCAGCGAATTAAACTCGGTTTAAACTCGCTCGTGAATCTTAAGCCGCTAATTCCCTCGACCGTAGGGAAGGGCGAACTTAGACTTAACGAACATTCTAATTTGGCGCATTAGGACGCGTCGGGCGCCCGACCCACCCACCTACTCGTACTCTCCAAAGTAAACTCTTACGAAGGAACGGTCACGTCTGGTGCATGAATCACGTGTAATCATTAAAGAATTGCGGGACCTCCAAGTCACCCCTCTCTCGTCCGATCAAAAGCTGCATGTCGGGCGAGCGATAACAATGAACGGCGCGAGAGAGAAACGCGAGAAAAATATTCATTTCAATATGCACGTCGGAATTTTCCAACAATTTCGATGTGCATGCGAATCGTGCATAAGATGGTAATAATAATTAATGTTTTGCCGTGTAGGCGTGATTAAAATATCTTTTACGGAAAGGATTTTACCAAAAGCTATTAAAAAAAACTGTACCGTAGCAGTAAAAGCAACCTGCCCCGCAAGTATTCTTGCGGTGACCGCCCGAGAAATTTTCAAGAAATTTTCTTGACACGCGATCTACTGCAGAGGGTACCTATTCCACCTATAAACTAGGAACTAAAATTAGGGGTACACCCGGAAATAAGATTGCAAGAGGGTGGACGATATTTTCCAATCTCACGTATCGTCGTTCGCTATCGCCCTCGTCCCTACCGTAAACTCTCACCGATATGAGTCACGATTAATCGATCAAAGAAAAGGCATTCGTCGAAGAATATGCACGGGTACGAACATTATCCTTACCTTGCTTTCAAGTGTGATGGGATAGTGGTGGCTCGAAGCACGCAAAACGCAACGACACGCGGGAGCACGATGCGATAACACGCGATGCGAATGGCGAACCCTGTGGATCCCACGGTACTTTGCCTCTATATCGCTTTTAAGGGCAATTTTATTATCAACGGCTAACACCATGCGCACGCATCGTGGGAGAATCTTTATTTCGATGCTCACGCGGCTGCGGGCTATAAAGTTGCCATTGAAGGATCCATCCAAAGGAACAGGTCTTCTATAAGTAATCGCATAGACTGCACAAGAGGAGTCAGCAATAGCTAAATACAATTCGACATGTATAATTGTAACTCCTCGGTTCAAGCCTCTTCTGACAATACTTCCATTCTTATACCCCCCTTCGTCGCGCAAACTGGTCTCGAAAAGTCGAGAGCGTCGTGTCAACGAGAAATCGGTTCGCCTTTATTTTCACTGCGCACTTTTGCCACGTAAACCCGATAGTAGTTGAACCTGCTGAGGCGGTCGCACAGAGGAATGGGTGCAAAAGGATTCGAATGACGAGGAGTTGGAAGGAAACGTTTTGCACCGGCAAGGGTAGTGAAAAATCCCCGCTTCGCATTTCGCATAGCGACACGTTTGCGTCGAGAATGGAATCGAGTGGTGTGGTGTGGTGGTGGCGATTGTGCTCGGGTAGTGATGAAGAGAAGGACGCGAACGATCGCTTTATCCCACAGAAGTGGTGAACCTATACGAGCACGCCTGGTAGTGTACACTGTACAGTGGCTGGCATTAATGGCATTCCACATTTCGATCTGTTTTTACTACTTAAAGTGAGGTAGCCTGTACCTCCGAAGTGGAAACGGACACATTTTCAGGAGCTCGTTAATGCCTGTCAGGGTACAACCGTGATGCGAAAAAAGAGCCCACGATGCGTGACGGACAAAGTAGGCGACTGCGGTGATGCCGGTAGAAAGGAGACGTCGCCAGTGTCGCATCGGTCGGAAGCGGAAAGGCCAGGGAAACGAAACAACGCTCAAGCCCACGGCTCAAAGACATTAAAATTTAACGCCCATGCCTCGTGATTTCGCGTGCTTCGGGATCCTACGAATCCAGATACTTTGTATTTAAAACTTGCCGGCGAGCCTGTTCACCGCACGTTGTTCCGAATTCCGTAAGCCTTCGAGGAAAGAATGAAACTTCTTTTTTGGAAATTCCGATGGTTTTTGACGATAGAGTTAAACGTACAAGGATATAATCATCGTGCCGACAATGAATGTCCTAGAAGTGCAAAGTTAAAACAACTATTGTTTTCTTTTGTCGCAGAAATTGCTACATTAAAGAAGCAGGTAAGTTCACAAGTTTATTTCCTTTTATGTCGACGATAAAGCTACTTCTGATAATCTGAAATGGATACTTTCAACGAGATGAAGCTTGCAACTGCTGGAAGTGGGAGCCGAAGGTTAAACGAGAGACTCGGCGAATTGGGTAGTACCTGTGTTGATCAGTTCCGCACGAAATTCCGACATCTGCTCGGTGAGTCCGTTCTCCTTCTCTCTCGTACGTACTCGAGGGCGGACGACCCTTCGACCTAAAAGTCAGGTACGAAACTACGAGGAGAAGGAACATCGTCTCTTTTCTGTTAGCGACCTCTCTTTCCTTAGTTCCATGCAACCGTTTTCCTCCTTTTCTTTTTCGATCCGGCGACGTCGGTGTCATCTGGGAAACTAACTATGCTAACGAAATCCTCGAATCGGTCGAGGCGTTTCCCGTAATTTGCATAATCCACGACGAGATTGTACGCTTGTTTACGCCGTTCGCGGACCAACGTTTTACAATCTCTTCCTCTCACGAGGAGAATAACGGAGAAAGAGGGGGAGGCCAAGCAGAGAATGAAATTACGTAGGAGAGAGCGAGAGAGAGAGAAGACAGAAAGAAAGAGTGAAGGGCAGAAGAGGCAAGCGCAAGATAGAAGAAAAAAAAAGGTGCAGACGAGGGAAGGAATATAGAAGAAGCCCTAATACCGCTCCGCAGCGTAGGATGCAGCTCCCCTTCAGCTGCTCTTGCACGTAAAGCCGGTACTGCATTCCTACGTGCGTCAGAGGAACGCGGTAAACGGAGGTTGAAAACTCTGACGAATTCACCAAAGGACACTGTTAAATTGTCACCGATGGGTTACGATTAGCCTTAAAGAATCTTCTTTCTAACATTGTCGTCTCTTTCGTTCTTTGCCTCTCCCTCGATCGCTCTTCTCCGTAGCTCGGACCGAATCCTTGCACGACAATGGCAAAATGGAACGCGACCATGATGGGCTGAATGAAGACGTCCGAGTGGATCTCATGTCAATTAATACCAATAAGAGTAATGCCGCGTCCGTACGGGCAACGAACGAGGGGGTAATGTACCGAGTGCTCGTCAACACTTTTTTGTCCTTGTGAAATCTGAGCCCCGTCCAACGGCCTCTTATACTGCGCGTATCTTTCTTCTTGAAACAAAGATGGAGTGTTCGTCGTTGCGAATTAATTAAATATGCATACTTGTATCGTTCCTACAACGAGGATCGTAATGTTATTAAAATTACAAAATGGATAAATTTGAGCCCGTGTTTGCATCGTGTACAGCGACTCTTCCGTAGACGAGATCACCTTTAAAGGCCGCGTTTAGAAAGTCCGCGATAGAATCACACGACGTGAAACCCGACGTAATTTTTTCTTGCGAAAAATCAGGATATCCGGAGACTCCGAGAGCATCACGCGCGCATGCGTATCGCGGCACAGGGAGATGCAATTAAAGCAACGTGAGATCGGAATTCTATACGGCGGTTTTCTTAAGGCCTACGCCCCGAGACTCTCCACGCGCGAGAAAAATTCAAAGGCAGAAGAGCAAAGGAGAGACGGCAGTAAGCAAAAAGCTCGAGATGAAAAGTACGGTAGAAAATTGGTCCCGCCACCTTCACGGGATACAAAATCACTTTACCGTCCAATTAGAAAACGAAGCTGAAAAGCCACTCGCTCGTTAGGCCGGATTTTGTCGGAATGCCGACACGTGAGAATGCAGCTTTTGTGCGCGGTGGCACCGCTTGCGTTCTCGCACGTCGCTGAAGGAGGATCCATCCACTCCTTACTCTGCCTACGAACGTGAGACCCGCGTGGGTCCCGCCGCTCGTCTCGTGTTGCAAATCGGTGGTACACACATGGAAACAAAGCCTACTCGAGTATCTTTCGCGGATTACCGGGGGTACACGGTCCTGGGTGCTTGCGCGCTCCAGGTTGGCAATAAAATCACGAATCGTGAAAGCAGAGTGGCCACAATCTCAGAACTGAAAGTCCCTGTCAAATATTCCCACTCGTTCCTACTCTAGGAACTTCCTAGCTTCGGATTACGATATTTTTCTATTCTTCTCAAACTATAACAATACCTGAACTAAAATTCCTAATAAAGAAATATACACAGAAAATAACATATACATGCACTCTTGGGAGATAAAATAGATACAAAATATTCACATATTCTTACATAAAATAGAAACAAAATGTGTATCTAATATTCTATTCTACAATCGTATCGATTAAATTTTGTCACTCGATGAAAATACATTTTCTTCGTATATATCGCATATTCTCCCCTTATTTGTATTTCAAAGTTTTTAGCAATTGAGTTCCTTGCTTTCAACTCGAATTTTATACGTAACAAAGAAGAAGAAGATAGATTCTAGAATTATTTTGAATAAACCCTCCCCATGACTATTTGATCACATTTTAGCTCTACTTTTAGGGACAAATCTCTACGCTTGGCCACCCTGCCGAGGTGCTGTGCCACGCATCACCTTTTCTTCTTCTCTCATGACCGTCCTTTTCTCACCACCTCCCTGTTCCATCACCCTCACCGCTCACGCCGTCCTCGCACATTTTCTCCCACCTTACTCGCGCAGCGAGTCCTCAACCGTTTTTACGGCGCGCACCAGAGGAGGGCAATTCCGAAAGAAAACCATTTAAGCGCGCTCACGAGTGTCCCGTCCAACGCTCTCTCTCTTTCTCTCTCAGCCAATCGTCGAACGTGGCAAAAAGTTATAATGGAAACAATATCGCAGTTACGGTCCACCAGAAGAAAGATCTCGCGAAATGCGCCCTCGCGCGAGCAAATTCATAACGCTTGAAACATTACCGCGAGCGAGCTCCTTGGTTGAGACATTTACGCGCTCGTCACCCACATACACAGTACATCGTTCATACTACGCGTTCGAGTCGTATAACTTCCTTAACCATCCTCGCGTTTCTTTCCTCGAAAATATCCTCCTTTTCCTCTTTATTCCGCATTCTTCCACCTCTCTCACCCTCTCTCTAGCTCTCGACGAGAAAGAATAATGCCTTTTGTGCGTCCCGCCGGAATCTCTTAGGACGTCCGAGAGAAGCATCGGAAGACGGCAACGCGTTCATGAATCAAGCGGTACTAGCGCACGGGGATCTTCCGGTAGGAGGAAAATCCGAAGCTGTCGTAAATAGCGCGGGAGACAATCGCGTTCGGTTTACATCGTACGAGCGTGTTTCCTCTCGCAGATGCCGCGAGACATAAAGCATTCGCAAAGCCGCGAGTATAATAACTGTAGCTCGCTCGACATCGTGGTACCGCTTCGCTCGCCGTCTCCGCTTCGCCTCCTCGCTACTCCTCGTTCGACGAACGGTAGCGCGCCATGCCATAACGGCGCCTATAAAACGTCGTCTCGCGTTCAGACGAGAGAGCCGCGCGAGATAAACTAATCTCTCGCATTCGGAGGGTTCCCACGGGCGAAGACCTCTCCCTCCGCTTCGTCGTTTCCTCGAAGCGAGACCGCAACGTACGAGCGGCGAGCGCACGATGAAATCCTTCGCTCGAACGTTCGCGATTATCGCTCGATCGACTACCCAACGGTGACTACGAGTCATCGTGGGACGTTGCGAGGATACGAGGAAGGCAGAACGACACTACGAGTCCCACCTATTCCACTCCGTTCGAAACGAATGACTCACGCCGTACTCTTGCGCGAAATTACGCACGATGAGCTAATTGTAAGGAACACGGAAAACTTTGAATCACGCCCTCGACTGAATCAACGTTGGTATACTCCTCTCGCGTGCGTGCCTCTCTCAAAGACGTCGAATCCGCCACGTCTATTCTCCGTGGAACGCGAGGTCGTCTCGCGATCCGGCACAACACTCCGCTCTCTCCAGTGCAGTACCGTGGACTCTCGCCTTTGTGCGTTCCTTCGAGTACCCGTCGTCGGTAGTTTCATAGTGAGGACAAGAATAGTTAAGAGCGGTGCAATCGGAAAAAGATCGGAGAACTTCTTGTCGATATCGCGTAGAGCATCTCCGATGCAGATTCTTTGATTTTCTTCGAGTAACGGTAACTGTGTAGAGAATGCATAAAGTACGAGGCTCTTTCGAACGATTTAACCCGCGCGCACGCGCGTATTAATTTCGATTCGTTTCGAGGCACGCTTTCTCCAAGGTAGGACCTATGCTCGATGTTTGATTACAGGTCGAGTCCATTGTAAATATCGGCCCTAAGCTGTACAACATCCACTTGTTTACGCGTCCAGTCGCGAATCGTTTCTTAACGAGAGAAAAATGGAGAACCTCTGGGCGCGTCAACATGGTGGGGCACAGCCGGCGCGACGTACAAACGCGTGCGCCACGGGACAGAAATCGTGGCGAGTCCTCTTTGCGAGCGGGGCCTAAGGCCCTCTCTTCCGTGGCCGACGCTATCCTCCAGTGGCACCCAACACTCGCGCATGCGCGTCGCGTTCTACCTCCCTCTATCTCTTTCTTTCACGCTCCCCTCCACGCTTTCTTTCCTCGATCCTCTCGTTCTATCCTTCCAAACATAGACAGCGAAGGAGTAAGCAAGATAGGAGATTCATGGCGCACAGAAATCCCGTACGGGGCCGGTTGCCCACGTTCAAGTCGCTCGCACACACGCACCTGATTTACAAGACTATAGAAAACGTACGCGAACGCGTCTGGCAAAGGCCAGCTCGAAAAAGGCACAGTCCACTCACCGAGAGTTCCGCAGACCAGAAGAAACAGCAGCAGGAGACGTTGGGACCTCGCCCAGGGCCGCACGTTCTTCTCACCTTTCTCCGCGCACGACATTATTAATTTCTCAGCACTTTGTCCCGCACTTCCTCGTCCCTTCTTCTTCACCTTCCACCTCCTTCTCCTCACGTCCCGTGGACCGAATCAGAAGTAGCCACGATCTCTCTCTCTCTCTCTCTCTCTCTCTCTCTTTCGCACCACCAATCCTTTGTGAATGCACGCGAGGTCTCTCCGCCGCGAAGAGCGCACGACACAGCGGCGGCGTGATTTAAAAACGTTCCACACTAAAGTACCGAAACACCTGCACGCACGAATCCTGTCGACTGCATCGTCGTCCACTTATCGACTCTCGATCCTGCTCCTGTCCTTCTGTCCTCCACCTCCGCACCACTTCCCTCTAATCCAAAAGTTACTCCAAAATTGCACTGTACCGCGCGCAGCAGACTCGATCTGTATACGTTTTCAAGCGTACGTGAGTGACGAACCCCGAAGATCGACGCCGTACAAACGCGCCTACCCGACTGAACCGACGAGAACGCGAGGCGTCCGCTTTGCCCTGCCTGCTTGCTTGCCTGCCTGCTTGCCTGGAATCCTCCCCCTCCACCCAACCATCGCTTCGCCCCTCCTCGTCGCTCACCCAGTTCCCCCATCGCCGGCATACAAACACTGCTATCCCCACCGTGTCAACTACTTGTTGATCTTCGGCCAGGGACGTCGAGCCCGCGCTACGGGCCACGGCCGCGCTCGAAGCGTCGGCATCGATTCGAATAATCACCAGAAGGGAAACTAATCGAATAAATCTGTAAGTGGTTTGACATTTTTCGAGAATGACGGCCATATTTATTAGTACCATTTTTCTTCGTCAGGTGAGGATTTTTCTAAGGAAGATTGCGGGATAAATGCTACACGATGGACTACTCTCGCTACTTTTTTCAGGTTAGTACTGATAAATTTTCAAAGGTCAATTAGAAAATTTTAAATAATCCTCACGTTTCAAATTATGTTACCGTTCGACGCGTCGTTTATAATTTTTAATAATATGATATTACGAAAGGTGCGTATATTACCGACTTATTTCAAATGTGATCTGTCTTCGATGTCGCGTCAAAAATAAGGTAATTATACAGTATACTGACGATTTCACCGATTTCAATGACCTTCGCATATGTTGTTTAGGACATCGTCCTGAGTGATATTCGAGTAATTTTAAAAGTCATTCGTTGTTTATTAAAAAGTTATCGACAAATAATTAATGTGAATGTAAGAGTGAATGGTCATAGAGGGATGAAAGTAGGGATACGTAGGATGAAAATTTAGACAAGTCGATGGGTGTGGTGGAGTGTAGCGGGTTCTGCAAAACACATTTGCAACTTCACTCCACACGTAAGAGGCGTATGAAATGTGCCAAATGGACGTGTGGAAACGTACTAAACATAATTTTGTGGGATCAGGGATTTTGGAAGGGCTCTGATGACTACTCACACACGAACTATGTAAAATACTTTATTGTATTCGCGACTACGAATCACACTATCATGGCAAGGTTCGCCTCCTTGCCAGCAACCGACTGCTGCTGCGTCTAAAGAGCGACTAACTGACAAAGGGCTCTCTTGGCCTTTGTCGAAAATCCACATGAAAATCGCACGCACACACACACACACACACAGAGAGACAAGATCACACAGACGCACACAAACACACAGTGGCACCGGGATTCGGCTGCCGCAGAGCTTATCTCACATCAGATAGCTCAATCTGAATTTCGACACTACAATTTCGAGTAACTTAAGCAAAGCAATGAAGAGAAAATAAGCCTAAAAATATATCGAATCATGATTACTACATCTAACTTTAATGTGAAGTTTAATGATCGACTTTTAAAATTATTTGCACGTCAGTCTGGACGCAGTCTTTGACAACATATGTAAAGCTCATTAAAATCGGCGAGGTCGTGAATACTCTATACATTTAACGAAAATAATGATATAATTAATTGAGCCAACAATCGAATATTGTATTTCGTCGTTCGTTACAAAGAGGGATATTACATCGAAATTCTTATTAAAAAATTTAGATTATACTGTCGGATAAATTCGTTGCAGAGAGCAGTATTACCTCGAAATTGTAATTTAACAAACTCAAATTATATTCCCGGATGAGTTTCATGGGTGCAAAGCTGGCAAGAAATTTAACCAATCGAATTTCGCTTTGTTCCTAAACCAATCACAATCCGAAAGAATGCGAGGTCGACCGTTCTCCGTAATCCAGGAGACAAATTTTGCCATTTAGCGGAGACGTCGTGCGATTAGTGCGACGTAACGGGCCGATATGCTACGGTGAAAAATGATCGGAACATTCCGTCTTCTCTTCCATGCCCGTAGCAGCTCCTCGCCGTTGCTGTTAGAACCCGAGTGGCAAAATATCATTTGTAGCGAGCTCTAAGCATAATAGGAACGGTAGGAGCTACCACTTGGGAAATGTGTCCGCGTTATTACTCCCTTATACCGAGGAGTACCGGCGCTATCTTGACTCACCGGCGTACCCGCCACCTTCGGACGCCGATAGAGAGAAGACAGGACGACGATGGCGCAATTATCCGAGCCGATTTAACGGCCAATTCGGTAGTTTGGCAGGAATGGAATTGCGGTGCTTCGATCGCCTTCCTTCCCGCAACCGCGAGTCCTTTCGTATACGTGGATATACGTCGAAGCTCCACGCTCCACCTTATATTCATACGCGCGCAATGCACAGTTTCGCGATGACGAACGAGGAAGTCGGTGGTAGTGTGGCAGCAGGAGAGGGGCGATAAAAGTCGCACGCGCGGCAAAATGCAAAAGTTTTACGGCGCGGCGTCCAAAGCCCGCGTCCTCCTACCCTTTCTTCCTCTCCGTTTTCGCCGCTCCTCCTACCGTTCCAGAGTTGCCCGTCATACATATCGCCGTAGGAGGACCGAGGCATATTGAAATACATTATTCAAGATATATCTGGGAGGACTTTCGAGGTCTCTCTCCTCGCGCGTCGCTCGGATTTCGAGTTTAGAGTCACTCCCTCGCTCCGCGTCCATTCGGTCCACCTTCTCTCCGCGTCGCACCTTCTCCTCTTGCCTTTACGGCGCGGCATCGAGAAACACATATTTCTTATCGGGAAGCGTATTATTCGCGGACGACCCGCATTCGTCACGGAGAACACTATAAACTAGGAATTCGGTTCGGGCGCCGTGATATCCGCTACAGGGCAGAATCCGTATCCGGTGAGTTTCGTGCGTTTTTGCTCTAATGGATCTCTCTGTCTCGTTCTCTCGCGGAACGGAGGAAAGTGCGAAGAATAAAGAGAAATAATTTGCGAGCGTACACCGTTCGGGGATCTGTTTAAAAAGTATGCTAAATGTAGTGGTCCTGGGGATCCCCGAGGTTGCTCGGAAGGACGCGGTAATAACACGACTGGAAAATTTTTCTCGGGCCACCGACGACGCCTCTGATTTCAATGCGAAAGGCGCGTATCGGGGATAGGCGTTCCGTGGAAAATGTCGGTCCACGTACCGCAGCGGACGGGAGCTGGAAAATTTCTCCGCATACGGGAAATCGTCATGCGAAGCACCGAAAATATGGAATGTTGCTTAAAAGCCCGATACGAGCGGCCGACGTAGCGAAACGCGCGCGTGGCGACGGGCACGATATCCGTGCGCGGGCCGAGTAGATGTGGGAAAATGTAAAAATCTTGCATGCATGAAATCATCGTGGGGGGTTTGGTCGGTTGGAGAGGCTATGAACGAGCGCCGTGCTTTTTGTCAGGCGCGTGGCCTGCTTCGTACAGTTAAATGTGACACACTCACGTGTTATCCGCGCATGACCCGACCCAGACCTAATTCGGAGAAGCACACGCGACCGTAAAATTTCTAGGCAAAATATCGTGAAAAATATGAGTGCAGTTTTCGCGCGAGTATTACCGGTCGGACGACGGCAATGCCGCGGCAAACCGCGAAAAGAAAATTCAGGAGGGCGTAAAAACCGCGAAATCATGGCACACGGCGCAATCGTAACCGTAGAACTTAGCTAACGGTCCTTGGGGTCTCCCACGCTAAAGCGGCGTGCCCTTCTACGATTCGCGAACAGTTACCGCGAACGTTACCGCGAATCGTCGAATTCCCGGGAACGGTATAAAAATTTCGCACCCTCGAAGTTTCAAAAGGTGTGCCCGAACGAGCGAATAATTCGGTCGTACGTGCTCAATAGGATGAATAAAGCTTTGATCGACCACTTTTTCGGGGTATGGACTTTAAAGAGCCGATATGCGAGAATGAAAGTCGTGATTTAGTTACTTACTGCGCCAGATTCTTGGAAGGAAGTTAGCGACATCAGCGCGAAAGCGAAGGATCTTTAATCGCGATGGAACATGGTCATTCGCAACAATTGAAACCATTTCAAGGACTTAATATTGCTAATTATTAAACGCCCAGACCGTTCTTATCGCGGTGAAACGTCGGTTGAGCCATCGAGAATCCCTTTTCCGCGAGCAGATGATGCGCGAGATGTCATCTCGCATGCGTCATCTATTAAATTGCAACTCGAGATGGAACGTCTTCGTTTATAACCGCGACCCCAAAACGTAGGTGTACGTTTTCTGCGAAGGTAACGCGTCGGCCGGAGCTAATGGCTCGGCCAACCACGGTCGTTTAGTGTTGCATCCAGTGCACGTTTATTCGCGTGAAATTACCGTAATTATCGTGGCTTCCTAGTGAATTAGGAGTCTGGCCTCTCTGCCTTCTTTTCTCTACCCTTCTGCCACTCCCTCTCACCTTCCTCCTCATTCCTTCTCGCGCACTTTTCCTTCCATGCTTCTTCGTTTCTCGCCTCCTCTCGTTCCCACCTTCTTTCTCTAGTTACTTCGCTCCAAGCTTCTCCTCATTCACTTCCTCTTTTTGGTTCATGTGTCCCCTTTTCCGGTCTCCTCTTTCCGCCTCGCACGATAGTAAGCCGCACAGCCACGGATAATGCAATTGACCCTGGGAATTCTCGGTAAATCTCGATACCGCACGTTACCGCGAATCACGGAGAAAATCCACTTGAAATTGCAATTTCACCTACCCACGCTTTCTCCTTAATTAATATAGTTTGCGTTGAAATTAATCGGCCAAATCGCGAAGAATTCACACCACAAAGATTTCCATTGGCAATCGCATTGGTAATTTTATGGATTACTTTTGAGTATATTTAGGTCTCCGTTACATCCATGATAACGATCGGGAATGCGAGTAACTACGCCAAGGGATCAACGGCTCTCTCGTTCCGTGTCAGATTACGCAATTGACCCTTGCATTTGGTTCGAATCCCCGAGCAGAGATCCTTTGACTGTCCCTCGTCTCTTCGCGCCTAATTCTAATTGAGTTCCATGGCGCCCCAAATCAGACCCATTAAGGCCAACCACGGTCACAACGCGAACGGGCCTCACTTCGGATACTGCACTTTTACAATTCAATGATACCTCGAGGTTTCATTTGCCGTCGAGGAACCGAGCTGCACATTTTCTTTCAGGCTGCAGTAATCGTTTTTACGTTAAAAGGTGCCCTCGGAAAATGCTCAAAGCGCATTGATATTGGATCCTCCGTTTCAGTTATAATGCTTGACTGCTTTTAACGTAAGCTCGACAGTCACTGCAAGCAGAAGTAATCGATTGGTTAATTAAATGGTCTATTAATTCTCCGATATCCTTATTGGTATTCTGAAAGCCATTAGTTTCGTTTGAAGAAATAATTCGTCAATCAATTATGTAGCTGAGTTTTCCTTCGCGTAATAGATATTGACCATACATCGTGTATTGGGAGTTATTAGTCTTTCACATCTTGACTCTTACAATTAGTTGATATCGTTAGCTCGAAACGTTGCATTCAGAGCGATAAAATTAGCGATGAGCGTTATTACGGAAAAGTAATTTTCTCTTTCGATTTACTTCCTCGTGCACGTGGATAGACCTGGGTATACATACATTAAACGCGGTCTGTTAACGAGGAAAGCTTTACTTTTGAAAAACGGACGCTACAATTTATTGGCACAATTCTCGTTGAAGCTTCAATTTTAAATCACAAAACTGTCTAAATTATTTGTACCGAGTGCTAATATCGAACGGGGTGTTTAATTTGTAACAAATTTGTAAACTTCTTGTAAATGTTACTACCTAGACGTTCACCGGTAAAATGCGCTTACGCGCGATAAAACGATTTTAAGGGTAAAGGAAAACTCGAAGGCTTCCGACGTAATATCTTCTCTCTTCTGGTTCGTGGGTTATCCTCCATGAACTAAGAGACATTCACGACTGTCTTGATCGTTCGTTCGAGCTACCACCGTAGTTGCTCGAACGTTTCGGAGCACCACGAAGGAAACCAGACTCTCCGTTTTTCTCCCGACAGATCTCATTTCCCTAAGACCCCCGCGGCCCGGTCAATTAAACGCTGCGGGCTCTCTTCCCGTGCCCGGAAGTTCGCATTTTTACGAGTATCAACCTGTTGCGAGGGCACTGCAACGGTTCGGGTCGAGGTACCGCCTTATATCGCGCAACTTGTGCGCGAAGGTACGAAGGAATGGCAAAGAGGGGGACACGGATTGTCGAGTGACAAAGAGCAACGAGAAGGAAAAGACGAAGGAAGAACGAGGAGTGCTTGACTAGACGTAGAGGGATAGAGAAGGAGAAAGAGAGAAAGGGTAGATGGCCAAAAATTCGATGACGAAGGAGAACAATTTATCGGGCTGTAAACGTCTGTCGATCCTCTCGACGTTTTATTTCACGCACGAAACTCCAGTCGAGTCAACGCGGGATGCATATTGTGAGCTGTTTCGGTTATTAAGCCCGAAATTGATTGTTCCTGACGCCCATGCTGGCGCCGGCGCCGGGACGTGCGGTCCCGCGTGCGTTTTCGCATTCAAAAGCTTTTAATAAAACAAAAGGAAAGCCAATGACGCGTTTTACCCTTCTCTCGTTCTCTCTCTCTGTGCCTCTGTTTTTTTCTTCCATTTCGCCAACACTTTCGCACCCTTCACCGCACCAAAAGACGCTTTTGGCACGTGGACCCAGTTAGCCGATGGCTGTGCTTTCGATATGAAACAGAGTGCGAAGTACCACAACTAGCGCGACGTTTTCACTCTTGTTGGTAATTCCCTTTGCTTCTCTTTAGACTTCTCTTTAGACTTGACAAATTCAAAGCAAACACGAAAATTGGCATAAAAGCTTGTCTTTCGAAATCGCGGTAACATTATCCTGTAGATTTCGCGAGTTACACGATCGACTGGAAAAGTAATTGACTAACCAATAGAAATAAGAGAGGTATTACAGTTTATTGAGCGAAGAGCATCGGTGGTTAATGATTAATAGCTAATAAAGATTGCCGATTAAGATGGTTCGATTGTGTGAGCGAAGGGAGTTCTCGTAATTTCTAGAAAGCGAAGACTATAATGGAATCGTGTGTACGACACGTGAACAAGAGCAAGATGGTTGAACGAAGCCGGTTCTCGCGTGTACATATAGTTTTCACGCTCGTTAATCGTCCACTCGTCCTTCCACGTGTTCTCCCTGCGTTTTCACCGCGCACGCGAAAAATCTAGTAAATTGTCCGACAGTTGGTCGAAAATCGTTGTTGCAGCGCGCCATACGTCGTTGGCAGCCCCTGCTGACAATCTCGGACGGAGCTGGCACGCACCTGTGTAATCAAAAAGAGGTTTGCGGTGCGTAAAGGTTGCGCGCAGGGGTAAAGGGACAAAGGGACAAAAGTTTCTCGGTGAGCAGTACGGATGCAATGAACGGGCGAGGAGGTTTCGTCCATCCTGCCATTCGCAGGTGCGGTGCAGCCGCTTTTTTGCCGGTTCTGTGGATTCTCCGCTGGCACGATGGCCTGCGATCCTCCCGTGCCGACACGAGGTGCATTAGGCGAGTCGACGTTAATGAAAATATTCGGGTGTCGCCCTGTAATTAAGAGTGATTGTGACAGCGGACGGATTGTGATCGCGTTGTCGATCCGACGCTACTTGATTGTGAAACGTGTGCCATCGTGGCGCGACGGCATGACACTTAATTACTGATTTTTAGTTTAAGATCGATTAAGAGGATTTATTCCGTTAACGTGATGCCGACGTAATGGCGAATACCGTTCCTTGGTGTGCATATGTCATTCTATAAAGTGGTCCAAACGAACACTCGGCGGTCTTCAAATTTTCCTTCGAATTTTTTTTTCACCCGTAATCTCCGGAACCGGTATCGCTGGAGAAAAGCTCTTTGCGGTGAGCGTAGCTTTTACTTGCGATATGCCTTGGTATATGAGCGAACTAATTCAATAAGCTAAGCATCTGGTATGAAAGGCTCGCGAGAAAATCGATTGCTAATCGCAACGAGCATAAGGATTAAATATTAAACGCCTTCTGCACATTATAGTGCAGTAGGTCGTGTGTGAGCATCTCTACGAAGTCGGGGGTGCAACAATATCAACGCGAAGTTAGAGTTTATATCTCAACTCCTCCACGTAAATACGTAGCAAGGCGATAGTTACCCGAATTTGGTTTGTTGCGTCGCTAATTCCGCATAATTCTTTAGGATCATCTCTAATGGACATGGACCGATAAGCTGCTACGTTGAATCGTCAGGGTGGACTATCGCGTGTCGGCCGGATGCCGAATCAAGCGAATCTGATTATGTCCCGTGTATGGCGGAATTACTAATACGGAATTAGTTTAGGTACATCCGTGAATCGAAAATCATATCGGAGATTTATTTCATGAAACTTTCTATTCAAAACAAGAGGTACCGATTACATAGGTATACCTATGGAAGAATTATTTAATGTCAATTATTGTTAAAAACAAATTCTGTCGATCTAACGTCGGTCAAACTCCAATAGATTCCTATGGAAAATTGCACTAGAGCATTACTGGTTCATCGACTTGGAAACTTGCCGATAAACTCGGCGGTTTTTCGAACTCCTGCCATATCAGGCCACGCGTGCCAGAGATTCTCCTATAACATTGAGGTCCGCTGGATGGTGTCTACCACCGGACAAAGATAAATTTTCCATCGCGGTGGTTAGGCGTCTATGGAAAGAACAATTTCACGGGGTAGTTGGAAACTATTTCTCCTATGTGGCTCTCATCGGTGGTCACCGGTTCGACGTATCGCGCGATGGGTCGAATAATCGTGAAACAACGAGAAGCAAGGATGGAGGTAGGAAGAGGAGAGGCTATAGGCGGGGAAACGAAAAAAGTGAAAGGAGAGCGTGAACGATGCATTCGACGAGGGGGCTATGAATGTGGAAACCGCTGAATCAAATATTCGGCTTGGGCTCACGTTGGGGTCGCATACGCCAAGAGGCATGTCTCATTCTTTCTGTCTTCACTATTAAAACCAAGATAAGCTAGTTCGTGTCCAAATGACAAGAGACCGATCTAGACACATGACGTCGATGGCAAAGGGACCTGTGGATGAAGATTAAAATGTAAACAGTGGTTAACTTAAAACCGAAGGAACATAAATAGGTAGAGGCAGCAATGACCTTACAATTGGAGTTCGATAACTGCAATCGTACAGAGGAACGCATGAATGAATACGCGAATGTCCTCGCGACCGATGTTCTTAAATACGTGGATGTCACCGATTTGTCGTCGGGGAACAGCCGGAGATTCAGACGAGGCAAAGAATGCGGACGTCGCGTCATCTTGAGGAGCGCGAGAGCACGCGGTGCAGTATGTGAATCATCAGGTCGCGCAATACGTTCGAATATCCTCCAAGATGGATCCACTTTCCTCTCAAACCAGTGTCGTGTCCGTTTGGCACCGAGCCCAGCCCTCGTTCCGTGATATTTCACTCTTCTTGTTCGTCAAGCAAACGGTAGTCCTACGAGTGTCCGATTACAATCGACGATGCTCCGTGCAATCGATATTTCCAGGCTAGGTGAACTCTTTTTCCTTGATTTTTCACGTGATTGGGATACAATGTTGTAGACTTATATAGGTATGTATGTAGTACATGTTCCGTTGCGCACTCGTGCTTCGAAACAACCGTCCCTTTTAGGTCTCTCTGTATTTAGGAGTTTTGTGCTGGAAGCTTTTAGGGGACTCGTATCCCAAAGTGTAGATAAACGTTATTTTTCCGTTCTCTTTTTCCTTTCTTCCTCTTTCTCTTTCCTTTCATGTCTCCCCGTCTCTCTGGCTTCAACGAGCGTCGCGATATATGTATGAGCATTTCATTACAATGGCTCTCCCGTGACACGAAATTCTCTGATAATCGTTAGTACCGAATAATTGGTTCGAATGTTAGCAATTTGATCGATATCGCATTCGAGCACGTTCACAGCTTGTCTATTTGTAGACACCGACGATTACGTTTCGCGTTTCTACCCCTTTTCGCCCTTCGATTCGTTCACTCGCGTTACCTCATTCACGAACACGCGATTGCGTTCTCTTTACACTATGGCAATTAATTCTCTTGCAAATCGATGATATTCATTGAAGAGCGCGATGCGTTACCGCAATTTTTCATTTCGCTTCATCCTCGCCTGCTCGAAATACGCGCGCACACATGCCGCACTGTTGCGGATACGCAGGCGTTCAGGGGAACCTGGCAAGCGGACGCGCGCACGGTCGGAAGTATCAAGTGAGAATGCCTCCTGTTGCATTCGAGGAAAGAAATTAGAGAGAACCGGATTGAATAGTCGTATTCAGCAAAATCGGATTGACCGAAAAGCGCGAACTGTGTTAACATTTTACTTTCAAAATTCACCTGCCGTGATTTTCATTCAGGGCGATTTAATTCAGGATCAATCAAAATGATATTCTGGGGTAAGTGGGAGATAGTTGCTCCCTTCCATTTTCACAACCTACGCAATGTTCTCGGCAATTCTATTTTTACGAGGTTTTACGTATTCGACAAGTTTTACGCGATTAATAATGTGCTAGAAGAGAGGAGATGAATTTATTGGAATACTCTGTACTCGTGATGAGTAACAGTAGTTTTCGATTTCTGTATATACTCGTCGATACGCAAACTTGGCATACTAGGCTGAGACGCGTCCTCGCTTGCGACAGAAAATGCATGCGCGGTTATGGTTAAAGAGGGACGTACAAGCGGATACGTGAAATCGAACGCGCATTACGACCGCAACATAACACTCGTTTCTCTTCGATAAAGGAATTCTAGAAGCGTAGATTAAAATCGTAAACTCGCGATAATCGAGCCATTAGGGAGGCATTACGAGGTCGTTCGACCTCCGTGAACGAGCGAAACACATTTTCCACGGTTTTTGAGCGCGTCGTTCCGGGAAAGCCTTCGTTCTCGTCCCATCGGCGATTCATTCGCCAAACGAAATAGTCCGCGTGAATTCAAGCGCTGTCCCTTGAGTAGCGACGATTTATTTCGTTTTTATGCGCCGCTCGCTTCGTATTGCGAGAGAAGGTGTGCGCGCTTTTTAAAGGAAACGCTGCTTTTCGTGTGCGCGAAGCGTAGCAGGTGTCCTATGCAAAAAAAGGAATCACACCGTTTCAATGATCTTTTTGCGCTACGTCGAACACGAAGGAGCTAAAGCAGGTTCAACTTGAACGATTAAACGGCAACTGCACTTAGGTTGGCCATCTTTGAAAAGACTGTACGTACTCTTGAAATAATACAATCGCCGGCCACAGTTACGTGTGGGAAAGTGCGCAATTTCGCGGACACGCACGCAAGGTCGAAAGGTAATTACGCGCACTCGGCGGAAGCGATGCACTCGTAAACGCGCGCGCGCATCCTCGAATGTATGTTACGAGTTCATTGTAGTAAGTCCCTCTTGCTCCACGACGATTCGCCCCGCAACGAGGCGGTGCGCGTTCTTAGCTCTCGCGAAACGGTCGAGTTCTCGTTCCACGTCAGGCGGTAAAATCAATATTGCCACAATCGAACTAACAAAGTCTCTGACGAGCGGCCGCGCGGCTGCACTTGCGATCCGTTGCTGCGATAAGGTGGGTGGGAAATAATTCACGGGGATATTAAGAGCACCCTCGCACTCGCACCAATAATGGGCCGCGCCTTTTTACGCGGCGAGCAGCGCCTCGGAAAAGTGGAGAGGGTGGAAGGCCGAAGGAAGGACGATAAAGCGCGTAACCAACCCTACCCCTTGCCTCTTTCCTCTCTTACAGAGTGCTGGTCTAACGCTCGGATGGAAATGAATTAAACAGCGTGTACGAGGAGCTCCTTCCTCGACGGGCGAGCATTCATAGGGTGTTCCGATGTTTCCGCAAGTTTGCGACAGTCGTGATCCTTTTGAAGCAAACATTTTGTTTTTCTGTAGAACGAGGTTTGTAGTATAACGGGGGTTGTAAGAGAGCTGGAGAATACGGCCCAGTTTGGCGGAGTGTAACTGAAAGATAAAATATACCCGTGCGACGGGTTCGAAAATATAAAATGTTCTGGGAGTAAAATGGTGGATACGTAGTAGGCCTGATTGTTGCCCTGGTATCGTTCGATCCTGATGGTCGATCGTTCGTGCCACGTTCTACCGTGCGGCAAAGAAAATAAAAGCCAATTCCTTCATGGATTTACTTTCCTTTCCCGCTTTCAACTTTCTGCTCGATAAAAGCTTGCAATCGAGACCTATAAATTCGCTATTGTCCAACCCTGCTGTATTGAACTCTTGATTTCTCTTCTCAGAAAAAATGAATACTTTCGTCCGGTCTTGACAGTTTCCACACTTGGCACACCCTGTACATATCCTCCATCGACAACAAGTGCAGGCGCACAAGTACCTCCGCACGCAGGCATGCCATTACATCGGTGCAATTACTTTCAGTCGATTCCACGTTATTCTACGAAAGCTGTCGATATTTGGAAATTCTGCACAATACTCTCGAAAAATAGGGTTAATCTCGTGTCTAAAAACGATGAAGGTGATTGATGAAATGTGATCATTCAACTTATTGATAGTAAATCGCATTCTTTTTTTTTAATAATTCGGAGTCTATCAAAAAATTCTGGACGATGACCGAACGCGCTTTGAAGGCGAGAAAGGACGATAACGCAGATAGGAGAGTGGAGAGCGGAACACTACAGATCTGGCCGCTTTCATATTCATTTACATTTGATATTCGCGCTAGCGCGGGTCTTATGTTTTTCGATCAATTTGCAAATTGACGATTGAATTTCGAATATTTTCCGATATCTTGCCGTATCTATTCGACTTTTCGGCAATTTCTCGAAGTATTTTCTACCTCCAGTGGCTGCGGACGCGACAGGTCCTCGACTAGTCTGTAACCAGCGTCGGGATAATACCATTAACTCGTAACATTGTCAATGCTAGAAACCAGAAGGTGAACACGGGCCACGAGTACCACTATCGTCACCGACTCCAATTATCATAATTCTCCATTGACCAGTCTGATAACCGTATTTACGTTCGCCCTCCTTTCCTCATTGACGAAATATTGCGACTACTTTTGCAAATCGATTTCCTGCGAAACAACAAGACCGTAGACGTGGCGAAAGTTACAAAGTGCTCCTCGCATTCTTTCCCTCTTCCTGTACGAGTGTCCGAAAAACAATGCACAGGGACGAATTGGTGTCGTAATGCACTTTCGGCGGTTTTGGTAACGCCACCGCGTCGAGCCACCCTCCGGCCCCCGTAAATTACGTTCGGGAGCGTTTCCGGACCTATTTTGATTTGCATATGCCCCCCGGACCACAATGTGCCATCGAACGGTGCGCGCCCGCTCGCGCTATTTGCCGGGGTGAGAGCGCTCACACCATTTTCCCGTTCGTTCTCCCTCGCGCGATACGATTTGTTTCGTAACCCCTCGATGGCAGGGGCGTATACATCTCGAATCCATTTGCACGGAAAATAAAGCACCCGAGATCCCAATACGTTCGTGTTCGCGAAGAGAATAATAAAAATAACGAAACCTGCACGTGATGCGTACGTTCGTTATTGTTTACACTCAAAGTCGATTAGTCGGAAGGTAATCCATGGAGCTCATTCGCGCTATTCACGTGAGAACGAATGATTAGCAAATCTGTCGTCTATAAGGAACGTTCGATTAAGCAGACAACGAAACTCTATGGAAAAAATCACCTTACGCTACGCGAGGTTGTCGTTGCGCTGAATTTTTCGAAAGGTGACAAAAGTAGGATGTACGTCACGACATAAATGACACGTTAGACATGCGTCAATAGTCGTCGGTGCCGCGTGTAAACGTAGAAACATCTGTGCTGAACGTTTGAGGAACGTTACAGTCCGTCGCCCGCCAATGATACAAATCTACCAGAGAAGACTCCCTGCGATCTTGGGCAGAGCCGGTCCATTTCCAAATTCGCGTAATTACGTGTCCGTGGTAAGTGGCAGGATGCGGTGCAATTTCCTCTTGGCCGAAAGGGGGCGTCGGAAGATACACACCTCCGCCGAATTATTAACATTTCCCGTGCGAGCGGCTTATTCGAGATATACACGAGGCGCGAGTAAAAGAGGGAGGGAGAAGAGAGAAGAAGCCCGTCCCCGTGGCGGCGGACGTTCGCGCGAGCTTGCGAGCTTGCGAGTCTGTGGAACGTCAAGTGTACTCCCACGGGACGCCGTACATTTTGCTCTCTATGTTTCTCTATCTCTTCGCAGTTGCTGCCTAACCGACGTACCTTACCTACCACGGCAGCTGTATTTCCATTTCTATCTCTACTTCTATCTCGACGGTCCTTACCATCTGCCCAGTTGGGAACTCGGTGCGCGAGCTCAGTTTCTCCGTCTAATCCGCATGGCGCGTCTGACCGGTAAGCGTCTTTGGGAGCGACCACTCTCCAAATGAGAGAGCGGACAGCGAATGTCACGTGACCACCCACGATGCTTCTGGACGCCAACATATACGTCGAAAGAATTCCACTAATGAGACGTAACGGCACCGCCAAACGTCCCAGATTGCGTTAGTCCGTTCCTCTAATTACGATTTGTAATTGGTTCGCTTAAGAGGATCCGACTCCTCTTTTCGAGTGAGTTCCGGTACTGGGTTACCCGACCTCCCGGAAGATATTCTGGGCTGGAAGCTCGTCGCTGGGGATGTCTCCGCGCGAGAGGAACTCCAGGAATTTGAAAGACCGAGAAGAGGAGCAGCAGGTCGGAGTGAATCGGAGGAGAGGTGACGGGAAGCATACGATGAGGAACGCGAAAAGTTTTCCTTTAGCCCACGTAGTGCCCACTGTGTCTTCGTATCGGAGTTCGGGGTCAATAAACTCATTTCGAGGGACGTATATATATCTGGCTGGTCAGATATTAGTATTTACGATTGTGGAATGTGTCGTGTCATATCTCTCTCTACGATGCAATGAAGATACCAAATCGATTGGAATATTAGCACGATTAGTGAATTTGTGTTGATGTGTAATTGAGGGAATCGTGGGCAGCCCCGTTGATCCTTTGCGTAAATCAGCGCATTACCTATGCGGTTCTCTCAGATGTACCTCTATCTCCGATTCATGCATGGGTCGAGATCGGCAGAACTGCTAAATAGATAGTAACAGTAACCCTTCGCAGACACACAATCTGAATAATAGAGACTGCACCGGGCTACAGGAAATTGTATGCGTCTCGTAGGAATAATTATTGGAAAAGATCGGATAATAGCGCGAACCTTAGCGATAGCTCAAGATAATTATAGCACACGCCACAGAACCTTTATGCGTATGGATTTAGATTAGCAGTTTACGACGTGAGCCACACCCGGGCAATCTGTTATTACTAAGTAATTATTGCCAAAGCTCGCATAACAATGCGCGACTCTTATCTTCAGCCGCGCTTTTGTTCCCTCTCGCGTGTATATTCAAATCAGCTCCTTGTATCTGCTGGTATCAAGCGACGAATAAATACTTATTAGGAAAATGTACGCTTAACGATACGAGCTCTTATCGGCAATTACAAAGTTTCCTTTAGTATGCACGTACTAATGTTTGCATGTTCATTATTGTTACCTGCCAATGACCGACACATATGATCGTTCTAGTAAACATCCTGTCGGTGGACAATCTCAATATTTGATAATAAGTTCACTTGGGATGGGCGAGTTACGGTGACGGCCAATCATCTTTTCCAAAAAATCTTCTATCCACTGAAAATCTTTTTTGGTTTTGCCTGACGCTCCGTAACATCGTTAATGCCCCTGAGAAAACTTGATACACTTTCAATACTAATTGTTAGAGAGAGGCATTCATTCGAATCGAGAAACGTTCTCCCTGGGTGGCGTGGACGTAGTTTATGCTTGTCGAGCGATCGATTGACACATTTCGCATCATCGATCGGTGGAACGGTTAGTAGCCCCCAGCGCGCATCTTTAGATATGTCATCGACGATGGAAAGCGTTCAAAAGGTCGTCGATGAATTGTTCTGGCAGTTCTACGGAGCAACGGGCTAAACCAGATAATGAGTCAATATTGCTTTTCCACTCATCTTTAAGCGTCCACCAATCAATTCCTTTTTAGTATTACTTCCAAATTTCTGGGGTAGATTACCGCGCAAGTTCCGAGAAGAAAATTTTGTCAACTACTTTTCATCCATTAAATCACTATTTAATCTTGGCCGTTCCAAAACCGGGCCATTTGTAACCGAAGAATATGTTTTTCTGTTGATATTTTGTCATATTTTTTTCCTGCGTGGTTTCCTCTTGTGAATTCTACTATTATTGACAAATAATTTTTCATGTGTTGCATGACAAATAAAAAATCTACAATAATGTTATTTGCAATTATTTAAGTTGGGCCATGGGCAACACAAATGAGCGACAAATGCAGACAAATATTATTTATACCTATATGTATACATGCAAATGTTTAGCAAGCTTCATATATACAGATGTCAAAATATTTACTTTATCACTTTTTAGGTAAAATTTAATTTTACTGAAAATTTACATATTATTTAACATTAATTACTAAGTGGGTCAGCGTTGACCCCGTTTTGGGATTTCACGGAAGTTTATTTTTTGGGATGGCGAAGGTTAGGGTTAAGTGAAGCTAACGAATAGATCCGTTGACAGAGCAAAATTAAAATTATCGCGGTAAAACTCATTAAGAATTCAATTGTGCACGTCAGTTAAAGAGTGACCTAGAAAAGGCCTTCTTTCGTTTATTTTTGATCTCTCGATGTGTCAAATAATTTTATATAGCAAATTTGGAGATATGCCAAATCAACGTAGTGAAAATTTCTTTATGATCATATGCTTCGGTCATAGAACTTTTACGTTGCCTGAATAATTTAAAAAGTTCCTCTCGGGGAGTTTTGCTGACGGCTACGAACGAATTTTATTTCAGATGTTCTTGACAGCTCAATTTGACAATATGTCGCGTTTGATACCTTACCGTAAGGTATAATTTGACATAAAATTCATGTTGAAAATCGAGCGACCAAAAATGAATGATTTTCTTGGTCATTCTTGACACGGTTACGCGTTCTTAGGCTCAAATCGGTCGACTCTACGACCTGTGTACCAACAGAGAAATCCTGCCAGTCAAAATTGAATCTACAAGGTACGCAAATAATGATGAATTTCCTAGGTGTAACAAGCGTATCGATTGCATCGACTGAGCCGTTTCACCCTGCCACTGTAAATTTGCATGGTATCGAGTTAAGCAGGTCCATCCTGTACCTAGACCCAAATTGACCTCGAGTCCGCGCGGCGTTTAAACCGAGGCGTTCGGTGTCTATAAATTTAATACTAGAACAATTGACTTGGTTTCTTTCCATTCACCCCAGTTCATCGAGTCTACTCAAATACGCTCGCAAACACCAGCAAAATGTCGCCCTTTTCGGATGCGCCCAAGTCATTCCCGGAAAACGATAATTAGCATCCTTGGCGAGGAATTCTGTCTCCAACTGTAAACGTAACACGTGAAAATAGTCCAAATCGTCGTCGACGAACTTTCCGATCCATTCTTCTAGATTCGATTACGAGTAGTCCCCTGTATCTAGCGTACAACGCCATTTCACTCCTCCACTTTTCTCTATTGAACGGAGTGTGCGAGCTCTTTAACGAGAAGTGGAGTAAAGAATGGACGGCGCACGGACGATAGAGTCGCGATGCAATGCTTCCATAGATCGCGAAGACACTTGCGCTTTCCCTTGGCCGAAGGAGAAATTGGGTCGAGTGTAACGAGCTTCTTTTTCATTCGTTGTTATGAGAGGGGGCGGGTTGGGGCGATGAACACGGTCGATCTTACATGTTCGAATCGCGGGCGTGGAGGTGGAAGGGAACGGAAGGGTGGAAGGAGCAACGGCGAAAAGACGTAATGAAAAAATGCGAGATGGTTATGACTACACCACGCTTCTCGCGCGGGCTGTGATTTACGAGAAAGACGGAGTAGAGCGGTACAGATGGCCAGAGGTCGCAAACGTGTCGAATAAATCCCTTCGTCGGAAGGTCGGTGTGATTCGTTATACGAGGTTACGCGAGTATTTTATTTTTCTGTTCTTTTTACCTTCGCCCTTTTTCCTCAACGGTCTCCGTTTATCATCGTTGTCGGGGCTTTGTATCTCCTTGCCGAATAACGTACGACGTCATCTTAATTTTATCCTAGGATGTCGTCGTAACTGTTTACATTCGATATATCGTCAACTACAGGTTACTCGTAGCAGTGTTACTCGAGATGTGTCTTTAGTTTCCGGTAAAAGGAAGTATTTAAAAACTGTTAACACGTATACTGTGACCGAATCGACGTGATGATATTGCGATATCTTTGTCGTATGCAAAAAAAACCCATAGTAAAATTCATGTTTAAATTTTTTTCATCGTTACGTCCCCATATGTCTGACTATCTCTAGTAGACTGCGCTCTTTTCTCGCTTCACTCTCTCCCACTTACGTCTATAGCTACAACATCTGATCACCCTCGACGTTGCAAGTCCAATGGGTGGCAAACGGGCATCGTAGGTAAGTAGCGGTGTGCAGTAATCCTCTCGGAAGAGGCCACGGTCATGTGCGGTATATAAGTATACGCGAACTCCAATGCAGCCAGTACTTATAATGTTGCGATACGTCACTTTAATGTCTGTCCTGAGGCACTACTGAATCGATGATATCTATCTATCGCATGTGCTGTCTATATTGCGAGCTTCGTGACGGTATAAACGATAAAATTAGGTCGACCATACGATTCATCTCATATGCTACACTAAAACTCATTGTTTAAATAAATTATCTCCGCGTTTACAAATGGCTTCGTTTTACCGGTAGTACGCTTTCAGCTTAAACTTTCAGTATCTATCCATTAGCAGTACTGCCACTACTTCAATAATCACCCCGCACTGGTTTCGATGGAACCAGTAACCTGTGAATATCCACGAAGCACGAGTTTATCTCCTTTTCATCGTAGTCGCATCATTACTCGTTCATTACTATCGTGTTGTGGTTGCCGGTAGCACTTTCTTCCACCACCTGACAGTCGACAACCTCATTTCGGTCCAACCTGCACTCCTCTCCACGGTATCGCTCTTTCCACGTTCTCCGGGACTAAATCATATTTCCTCATATTTTTCCGTTCGTTTATCGAGAAATTCTTTCGAAGCGGTTCATCCATTTTCCCGTCGACGATAAATTTACCCTCTCGCTTTCCACTCTCCTCTTCCGCCACCGCCACCTTCGGAGCTAACCACGGCCCGCTAAAAGGATGTAGAATGTCGAGAGCGTACCACCGAAAATCAAGTTTTTGCCCGAGACGTCGGAGCCCCGGTCTTGCACGCCCACTACTCGGGCAAGATAAATCGAAGAGTAATCGACTTCGCTCTCGCCCGAGCTGCCGTTCGCGGTCAGACGGTGCGGCGCACGTGCTTTCCAAAAGTAGATTATTCCGTCTAACGTTCGCAGGACGGTGGTCGGTGAGTTCGTTCCACCGCTACTCTCACATGAAAAATAATCTTCCAATGGAATCCGCACGTTGAAGCGATAAAACTCCGCGTTCGATGATATCGTTTTCGGATGGGGTTCGAGACACGTTCCATAACTATAAGGAGGGTGCAAAGAGGCAGTGGAAGAGAACTTGTGAGAAAACCATTCTTCCTCGGGCATCGTTGAATTCGTGATATCTTTAATCGGCCGTTGTCTTAATGTAACATGAGATTGTAGACGTTTAACACGAATGTGTAAGTTTGTAATATTTTATTACGTATAGATATTGTGCGTTGATAACTTTCACGTTGCACCCACAACGCACAAGTGTATACGCGAATCCTTGATACGTATGAATCTCCAGAGCATGAAATGTCATTTCGTTGTTTCGCGACACTCCTCGCAACGGGTGGTGGGGCCGCGAAAGGGGTCGGGAGAGGGAAAAAATAATCGGTCTGTGGACTCTCTTTGAAGAAGCGAAATGAAAAATCCCCGCACGTTTTAAGTGGCACTGAGCGTCCCGTTTATTCAGAGCGCAGCTTCGTAAGGAGAAAATTCAATTCTTCGTCTCTTTTCTCCTCCATATCTGTTCGTCCACTTACTTATCCGCCTTTCTCTCTCTCTCTCTCTCTCTCACACACACACCCTCACTTTGTCCCTTTTTCTGTTGCTCTTTCTCTTTCGTTATCCGGCCCCTCTTTCCTCTGCCGCCATCCTATGCTCCTCCTCCACCTGCCTCCTTCCTAGCCTTCAGCATCGCGCGGAAAGGAGACGTCCGATATGGACACTATCTCGTAGGAAAATAAATTGCGTTCGATGCTGCGGGCTCGAGGAGTTCCGTGCTACTTCGAAGCCTCAAAGATATCGTCGGCTGCACACAGGCCAGCCACAAGCAAAGAGCATTTGGGCGTTCGTCACTGGGACTGCAAAACTTTAAAGAAACGTCTCCAGGATAATCCGTTGACGTCGTCACTGCTCGGCTAGTAGTTGTATCAGATGTTGCGCAAGGATGAGATAAACTCGGCGTTTTTACAATAAAAATGGAACACAGACGTCATTCGATTAATAAGAAAATTTAAAGGAATTCAAACATTAAAAAATGCTGAAACTTTGTGGAAACAATTCGTTCTGAATTGCGATGCTATTTTCTGTTTTTGCAAAAGAATGATACGAAGGGATGGCACGATCAATTTAAAGGAAGGTTGATTGTTTCTTTCGCACCATTTATCTTAGAAACGATAAGATATATCGGAGTAAAGTCAAGTGATATTTCAAACGGTTCTACGAGCATTTTGAGATATTTACAAAATTATTTACAAATTTGAATTGTTTATTGGAACATCTTCTGTTTCCCCTCGAAAAAATATATTACATGTTTGTGAGAAATAACTCATTTCGTAAATATATGTATACTTACACATACAATTTTTGTGATTGTTAACAATAATATTTGTCGTCTTCGGGAATGTTAGAAAATGATACCTACTTCATTATGTGATCAGAAGCGCCATATAAATGGCGCAATAAAATCCTGTGAAATTTTATAAATTATTTCTGTAAAATTAGAATCGTGTAAAAAATTGTTAGTTAAAATTCTGAAGCTTTTCTTATTGAATTGAAGTCTTTAATTCTAGATTCACGGAATATTTTTTATAAAAATGATGTCCCATTTAAATGAGTCAAATTGACTTGTTTCCGCGAATCTGGCGTTAGTAATATACGTGAGTTATCTGCAATAAAGACACCAAGTAATAATGCATTTTGATTAAGAAATACTTAATTTGATGGTAGAGCAAAAGTGAACCTGCATCCAGTGGATGAAGGAGACTTGGCTTTTAGGTTGAACGTAAAGACAAAGGAAATAAACATTAGCGAAACAGGAAGGACTCGAGGCGGCAATACTTTCAGCGAGAGTGCCAAACCATTCTCCCAAGGCGTTGCCTACCTCCATTTTCACCCCATGCTCGATATCCTCTATTTCTCTAATATTGCATTTGTATTTCGGAGAAGTCCATGCGAACGCTCGACCGTTCCCAAGTATCCGCCCGAGTTCTAATTGTGGCAGCCCCTTATAGACTTTTGATGGTGGACCGTGCAAATGTGTGAGTGCAAGTCTCATTTTGACGAACTTCGGATATTTGACACGAGTTCGCATGGAAACGTTTCCATAACAAGCAGATGTGAATTCATGTCCTGCTAATGGATACCGCTAATATTTTGGAAAACATCACACTTGCATTAAGTTATCATTGGAGATTGGAAAAGTTTAGACACTCGGTGAAAGCGGACGAGCTGGAACTTTAATACCAATTTATGAACTTTAGTTCCCCGAGTGCTTGTTGGTGCCATTTCGTATTCATATTCTACTTCAGTAACTTTCGATGTGCAGTGTCGGAAACGTATTTCAGTGATACAGCTTTTTCTTTTTATAAGTCATTCTATATCGCAAATCGGATTTTCTTAGTATCACGAAAATATCGGAATAACGACCGCAAATGCGGGTTTTCAAGGCATTCGCGTTTTAAGTACTCGATTAAAAGCACCCATAAACAATGCTTCGTCGTAATGCAACATTTATACGGAAGTGCGTCGAACGGCGCTCTTTATTACGGCCTTAAAACGAACGTGCGGTCGCACCTGTCGCCCTCGATGCCCTTTTCTACATTTATCTGCTTTTCGCCGCGGTATAAACGGATCGTGAACGAAATATTAAGAAAACGGCGGGTTTAAATTATTTATAACGAGCGGTGATGCGGGTTTGAGCAATGACTTACCGAAGAAAACCAGCAATCATTTGCACCTGTCGGCTGGTGCTTTTATTCGCTTGCGATAATTATTAGCATTATCGAATTTTCAATTACGATCTATATATAAATAAAGTTGCTAAAAATACTACCTGGAATGTTTCCACCTCTGCTGCTTCTTTATTTCATTAACTTGTTTCGTATCGACATATGTTTCCACCAATAAACCATTCTTTCCGTCAAGAAGCATCAACGGCAGGTCACTTGCTGACAAGCTACCACTCGATACGTTTGTCAGTCTGCGAAATGTCGAATACTCAAATACTTTAATAATGTCGATTACTAGTCATTCGAAGTCGCTAATTTCACATGGAATTGATATTCCAGTAACCGCACCACCATCCAAAAAGAAACTTTGCCAAACGAATATCGAGAAACTGCTACACACGACGATCATAAAGATTTTATCGCATCCGTTATATATCCCAAGGGATAGAGCGTATTTTACTTTACACCCGTAGCGACCTTCAAAACGTTATCGTCCACCGATTCATCGTCGCATAAACGTTATTCAAGCCCTACCTGGGAGTCATTGCCATCGCGAGAGATCGTCTACCCTATCCACGTCGTTCGCCAGGCGGCCGTTCCTCGTTTGCATTGATTTTGCGGTCTCTCGCGCGCACCGAAATAACTTAAGCCCGTCAGAGAATCGAGGAAATTTGAATTCGATAATCCATAATTCTCAGCAGGACAACACAATGCCAACGCTGCGCGGTCCATCCCGTGAAGTTTACAGCGCCTGCTATCGCGCACCCTTTCTCCTCACGCCTCTCCCTTCACAGTTCAGCTCTGCGCATAAAACAATCAGATGCCGTTCGTGAAAACGCTCGACGCATTATTTGGACGTATTCGAACGAATTACGTCGCGTCACTTCGATTACAACTCAAGTACGCGCGCAATGCACGAACGAATTCGAGTGATAGTAGGTGATAATTCTAGGCGTGCACGTGCGCGTGGCTGAGTTCGCGCGTGCGCGAGACGGACGATTGTGCGGATATCGCAGAGATCATACTTCTCTCTCTCTCTCTCTCTCTCTCTCTCTCATACACACACACACACACACACACAACGTCCTTGTCCTCGCTTCCAGACATTTCCCGTCGCTCGAGGGCATTCTGGGGATTGGCGTGGCCAGGCCGACTCTCTCTCGCGCGTGCCTCTCCCCTGGGAATAGCAGAGCCATATTATGCAATCCATTAAAATTATACGCTTGTAACGTGCGACAATGAGCGCGCCCTTCCACCCCCACTTTCGTCTCCCCTCTCATAATCTTTCACTGCATTCCGTTTCCCTTCTTCTTCTTCTTCTTTCGCTTTCGCTCGACCGTATCCACCTCAAGCTCCATTCTCTCCCTCTCGTCGGTCTCGCACCCGGTCCTTCACCGAGGCAAACGTTCGCAAACCAAAGGGCAACCGCTAAAGAGTTCCTCATTGCTTTTCAGCATAAGGGAAATCACCCTCCACTTTCCATTCCTTCGTTTCTTGCGTCCTAAGGACGGCGACGCGAGCGCAAAAAGGACACACTCGGGCGGAAAAGCTTTACCGTCGTTACACGGGGATTATAATGTCAGGGTGACTTCGTGGAGTCTCCTTTTTTCATTCTCGCGAGGATGGCAGGGGTGCTTGCTGACGATGGATCGAGTGATTTACGACTCGCGATAAATTTTGTCCCGCGAGATGACGGATTTATAATGTCTTCCAGCCGTGCAATGCCCTCTTGGGGAACGGGGAGGGCGCGAAGGAGAAGGGCAAGGAAAAGAAGGAATAGAAATCGAGGACGAGGAGGAAGAGTAGTAGCGTGTGACTGGAAAGGGATGGAGAGAAGGTTCGAGGATTTGGGAAAGGAACATCACGTACGAGAGTACGGAATGATCGCTCCTGACGAAAAGGTATTCCACGAGCGCGAGTTCTCTCCAATCTCGAGTTTCTCTCCCAGAAAAGTTTCCTTTCGTTTCGCAGGAAAATCCGGCGGGAAGTTTTTCTACTCTTTTTTTCCAGTTTATCGCTACGTCTATCCCGTTTCCCTTCTTCCTGCATTCATCGGTCGCCGCTATCTCTTCATTTTCTGTTATTCGAATTTACCAGTATTTAATTTACGAACTCTTGGACGTAATAGCTTCTATTGTTATCTTTGCTCTTCTTATTTTCCATCTCCGTCTCTTCTCGCCTTCTTCTCGATGGGGCCCCTGCCTTTGGAGATTCGATAATGCCCACGTCGGTGGAATGTCGTCGGCCAGGCGAAGGTGTAGAGAAGAAAAAGCAGCGGCACGTAGAAGCGGAACTGTATGCTCGTTGACATAATTCGATCGCGGAGAGAATCGACGCGTGGCATTTCGCGCATTTTCTCGCTATCAAATTTGCCGATGAAATTCGTCGGGAGACAATTCGGCAAAGAATTTCGTCTTCGTGCCTCTTCCTCTCCGTGCTTTCCTTCCGCTTCTCGATGACGAGTGAATAGCGAGGAGCGAGTGCACGCGTGTGCGGAATACGAGCTCGCATCCACACGCTCGCGTCACTAGCGGATCTTCTCGAAACTAGGCTAGCCGTGGAGAAGGATATGAGGAAAACAAAGAAATTCAATCTCGATCATCTCTCCACCGTGAGAAAATAAAAGCTCTTTTCGTGCGAAATTCTTCTCCGAGCCGCCTATGACGGCTTCCACATCGGCAGTCTTTCCCTCGAGTCCTCTTTCTTCTTCTCCTTCGTGCTCCTCCTTTTTCACGCACCTCTCCTGTCAAAGTCATCGAATATACATCGTGCATGTCCTCGTGTCGATTGCCTTTTCGCGAATTTAGCTAAAAACACGTTTTGTCGAGTTCTCGTTAGCGGAAATCTTCACCTGGTCATACTTTCGGTTCGTCGAATAATCGCCTAATAATAATAATAATGACCTTACGAAAATCATTTTATTTTAATTTAATTTTATCTACTTAACCCTTTGCCAATCGTGCCGTGCTTTAGCGGCAACGACCGCGTGAGTGAGCGATCGATTCGCTTTAATCAAACGAAGACACCCAAATTAGTTGATTTTATTTATTTGATTAAGTTCGATTATAAAAATACACCCTGTTTTCAATAACTGATGATCTGGCACTGCCTGTTTAAAGTTTCTGTTAGGCCTGAGAGACCGACTCCGAATGAACGCCTATAGGTGTTGCTCGCTCGGAGGGAGCGATTCTGGCTGAGTGCCTATAGACGCTGTTCGCAGTCAAAGGGTTAAGAGTCACAGTAAGGTCCTTGAAAGCAATACAAAGTAATTGGACATATACATATACCAAGAACAAACGTGTAAATATAATAACCACCTTCTCACCGATGATACGTAAAGTGCAAACGAATGCAAACGAACAGGTGAGTATCTAGTTACCAGGACGCGGTGGAAGAAAAAAATATTTTTCGATGTAGGTATTACCATCTGACAGAACAGATGCTGTACTGGCACTGACAATCGAAATGCGGCACTGACTCGGACACGTGTAAATACGTCCGTCAAAATACGGGATATTCATATTATTCGACATTTCGCGGTACGTCCAAGCAGGATTTAAATAAACATCTACATTTCCAATAGACACGCGTAAACAAGGTCGCGGGATAGATTACGGAAATAAAACGTTGACCTATATACTTCGACACAGGTTATTTGAAGTAAATACGACAAATGCGCGAATTAATTTATGAAATATCTGCACGTAGTGCACATTTACGCCGACGATCCTCCGGTAGTTCATAATGCCAGCTAGTTGGATGAAATAAATCTTTTTCTCTTAACTCTTTGGGGCACGGTAGTATTAAAAGTGTCCCACGTTTTTAATGCACGACTATGCATGGTGGGACATTTTTGTCCCACCTCGAAATATTGCACTAGTTACGTGCGCATAGGTTTATATTTAGTTTTACTTATGTAAAGCACTTAATAATACCATCAATAAATGTTATAAATGTGTTCACTTATGTTGGCAAATTTCAACATACCAGTACAGGTTCATCAAGTGGAACTTTTTATTGCGACAATCTTTCTCTCCTGGTTTTATGTGAAAATTTCTGTGCCACATGGGTCTATTTTATGACCTGAATTCCTGTGCCGCAAAGAGTTAAGGCAACATGGATTTTTGGAGCGATTCGTCGAATATCCAAGAATAATTATTGAAGAATATTGCCCACTTGGGCAAGAAACTTCTATCTCCAGTAACAATGGCTACAAAAATGTCTTTAAATCATTTTTTAATAATCAATATTTATCGGTCGCATGGGGTGTTTTCTACTTTCACGTGTTCCCATTGTTCTCACAGAGCGACGATGAAGTAACGAGAATGGTCTTCTTCCAATGCTTTCCAGCTTTTTTCTCTCCGAGCGTAGATTAAACACGCGTGACGCATGGCTGCATCTGTAGAATGTGTCGTAGGATAATACATATTCATCTTACACAAAGTTCTGCAGACTATAGCATGTCTAACTCCTTGAGCGAGTCAGGAGGACAATGAGGTCCCCGACTCTCTTCCCCGGGTAATCCTACTAGCATACTCTATTTTATTGTCCATTATGCAAATTGAACGTTCCGTTCGACGTTCGTTCACTATTCGTCACTTGTAACCGCACCTGTACGCAATGTTCGGTGTGCGCGGTAGGCACGGGTGTTGCGCATATTCAGCCTTCCTACTCGACGGGGTCGTGCGTTCCGTGAAACACGCGTGCGCACGCCTCATCGAGGACGCGCTCAACGCGATGCTGCGTGGTTCGCGAAAATGACGCGTGAGAAGTCTCCCGCGCGCCCACAACCCTGTCACAATTTCAAGACCGATTAAACGCGCCGCAAACTGTGTCGGAATTCATAACATCGTTAAAGGATAAAGGCGAATCAGTATTTTCAACGTTAACTTATGTTTCATTTCACCGTTATTATATTCAAAATAAGTCACTCCCTTTACGATCGTGCCTAATTAAAATAGCTACATATTAAAACATCGCATACTTAAAACAACACGATGCGACAGTAAGGATTACAATTTTGTTACCGGAGGAAAAGAAAGAATTACGTCGAGGCCAGAATAAGAATGCGTACATTGGAAACGGCAAGCAAGAATTCTCGTTTCGCGTAATTTCGTGGTTCCCCGCGTTCGCTAAATGAAGCCGTCCGAATGTAACGCGAGAGAACGAAACAATCGAGAGGTCGACGGATACCGAGTGGAAGAAGGGTGGAGAGGGGTACGAAGGGATCGGAAAAACTCAGCGGCGAGGTGGGACCGCGCTATTTCCTTTCGCATCGAAACGCGCATTTGCTTCTATTTCTGCGCATATTGTTTATCGATAGTCCGTTGTCTCACTCTCCCTCACGGTTAAGCTTCCTCCCGATATTGCGAGCGAGAGAAAACTCATTTACCGTTTTGATATTCGCACATGACTGTCGGTTAATCGAGGCGATAGTAAAGTATTGATAATTTCATTTGACTTCGTCCCCATTTCCCCTTTTGGTGGTCGAGTAGCAGTTTCGGGTTGAATGCGCTTTCCTACTAATATGTTACTCGGTGATTTTTTCGTTTATAGCGCCAGCCGCGAATTTGTCTAACTAGGGTCCAACGCTGTAGCACAGAAGTAGGAGACATTGCTGGCCCTATTCGTATATTACTTTAAATCGTTACCAACCGGTGTCCTTTTTACGAATTGTTTAGAAATGTTCAACCCAGCAGGGAGATTTGCGAACGAAGGGAATTTACGTCACTAATAAGTGAGACGGTGTCTGCTACTCGGTCCATTGATCACATAAGAATTCTATTTTATCCACATACTTATTAGTAAACAATGTAGTGTTATCGGATTTAAATTCATCACAAGTGCATTTGAGTAAAACTATTAATAGTAGTACCAATGTTTTCATTATTCCTTTATCATTATAGAGCTCTTTAGCGATTTTGCAATATTAGCTCATACGCCATTAGTTTCTCCTGTTAAATCCCGACAGCACGCGGTATTAACAGGGAACGAGCGAATGACGAAGAAGAGAATTCTATGATTTTGGAATATCCATCCTTCCATTGTATATTGAATAACAAATCCGGATTGGAAATTCATGGTTAAAGTGTACCGAGTAACATAAATTGCTCTTGGGTAATTTATGTTTGTCTTTACCAACTTGATTGTGAAATTCAACATCAGAATTTTATAAAATGGCTCGAATGACCTTATACATCATATAATATATCTTCAAATAACAGGAGAGGTTACAGTATAACAAGAAATATAATATAGGTCGACTAAAGTATTTTCTAAAATGATTTTTACCGTCATATCACTGTACTCGCAAAAACAGAATGTATTTTTTCTACCGTTTAATTACGCTAAGAAATTAAGAAAATGCTCAACCTTTCGCCAATATTGTTAAAGCCCCTGAGAGTCAAGAGATGCTGAGGATCCCCGTGGTGCGATATTACCTTGCAACGTAATTCCTTCCCGACGCGCTGCCAGAAGGCGAACGAGAAAGCATCTTTTTACCGTCTGCCTTCTCGGTGCTTCTCGTTCATTCTTTACTTCGCACCCGACCGGCCGAAAGCTAAGAAGGCGCGGCTTTATACGCGAATATATCCGTGTGAGTGCCGTGATTGACGTCGACAAACTTTTTTATTTTGTTAGAGCCACTACCGCCGCTCTTCTTCTCTTGCTCCCTCTCTCCGCCACTCTTCTTCGTTAATACTACCTCTCTCTTCCTCACTCGACGCTTCACTCGGGGAATCAATGCGAGAATGAAATATCGGCTTTTCGTCTCGTCAGTACTGCCACCAACACCGCCACCACCACCATCGACACGTCCAACCCCCTGGTCCCGACGGAGTTTTATTAATCGTTTCAGACATCTCCGCGGTGTAAATCGTCAACACCCTCGCACGACCCTTCCCTTTCCCTGCTCCCACCCTCAACCTGCTCCTTTCTTCTCTTGCGATCGCCAAACACTCGTCCTGCAACGGTCTACATGAGAAGTTTAGAATGTATCGAACAGGCGTAGGTATGTGTGATCTTTGGTTCTTTTTTTTTTTAACCCTTTGACTGCTAAAGGCGTATATGTACGCCGTCACAAATCCATCAATATACACGAAAGGCGTAAATATACGCCCTGTGTATTTTTAATTTATTTGCCATTATTATTTTTTAAACCCTAAGAATGGTATCAAATTTCCGGGTACTATTTTGGTCACTAATCAGTGGACAACCAGTCGCAGCGACTGACATGCGAAAAACGCGCCGTCCTTATTGATGGATTCTGAGAGCGCGCCGCAGTCAAAGGGTCAAGGAATCAATTGGACGATCGAGAGACATAAGAACAAACTCGTTGAATTGTATATAGCAAAGAAATTTTGTTTCCTACATTTTACGAGAAATTCGTCGTCTGACTTTTACTGCAAAAATCACGATGTTATCCGTATAGCATATCCTTATTCCGCGACGTCGAATAATTTCAATCCAGGAATATTGCAAGATTCTTTTCGTGGTCTTGCCGCAGTACACGACGAATCGATTAATATCACCTCGATCGTTAGAAATGACAATTAAAATGCGGTTAACAGATTCCACTTGTATCGCAGAATTTTAACGGCCCATTGTCCAAATAATTCTCCCCTTTTTTCGAACGAGTCGAAGATTAGTGAGAAGCCGCCGCGCCGAGGTGTATCATTTATCCAACGGCAAATTAACAGGACGAGATGAAAAGAAAACAGAATTTTCCATGCGGATTATAGAGGGTTGCTCGCATGATCCACGCTATCCCTCACTTTGATTCAAATTCATGCAAATTTTCCGTATTAATGCATACACTTAACGACGTCGTTTATAGCGACCGTGGATGAGGAATCGATAAATATGATAGAGCCGCTTTCGATACGAGATCAGACTTATTAGAGCGTAAGTCGGGGTTTCTGTAAATGCAAACCAAAATTCGTTTGTTTCGTCCTTTTCTCGGATCTACCTGCTAACATTTTCGTTGTTTTATGCATGAAACTCGGTGCCAAAGTGAACGCGCGATCTTTTAAAATTGGAAGAGAACAAAGTGATGTGCGATCTCATAATGCACGTGGCCCAAAATAATTGAAAAGTATTGACCATTTGTCTTTTTTGCAATTCATCGGTATATTCTCATCGTGGCAAGTCGCGTACGCAAATAATTTGTCGCTGGTGTGCTATTATTACATTCTGAAATTAGCTTACTTGCACTATGGCCAATATCGTAGTGACATGGGACGAACCATCTGCAAGTTTGAATTCGAACGGTCGATATATGCTCGTCATTGCATGTATTACTTTAATAATCTATACATACTTTTACCGTTGGATGATACACATACGAAGTATATCCTGGACACAGCGGTGTGAGACGCCATCTTGCGTCCATCATCTTCAACCATGTAATCGCACCACTGTGGAGAGATGGTTAAAAAGGTTTCTCCTACCTATGTCTGGGGCCATGAGAAATTTTTGAAAAATTTTGGGTGGTTTTTTTTATTTTTGTTGCGACTATAACTTTTGCATAACTACATAGCAAATTAACATAGTTTACGTTTCAACTCTGTAAGTATCGTTGGTTAAATAGAGCACTGCAATTATCCTCGGGATCTGGAAAAATTCATGAGCGCTAACCATGTTTAATAATTTCTTATCGGTACTACATGAAATCGGCAACTAACTGTTATCAGTAACTATGGATATTATAAACCTCCCAATCCTTATGAGATTTATTACTTCCCCTATTTCGCACGGGAATACGCGCCGTCTACAACGTCTGATTCCTCTAGACGGAACTAAAAGAGTAATAAGGTAGACAGTCGATGATTTGGCGAAACATGTTTTTACCATCGAGGGCGGTGCTGTCAATTTTAGACGAGTGAAAGATGCGGTGTTACCGTGATCAGCCGCGATCCTCTGAATACGAATAGCTTCGAAAACACGGCTAACTTTTGTATCATCTTAATTAATACCGCATAAATAACTTGTAGGATTTTCACTGATATTTAGATTACGTAGAGATTGGTTTTCAATAATCTATATCCGTGATTGTGTCATAAAATATACAATCATATTTATGGATCAATCGTAATTATGGAATTGTAATGTAAACTATGTTGCTTTGCATGCCAAAGTGGTCCGTTTAGCTCATAAGCGCTGACCCTCTGTAACAATCTTCTCGGTACTCGTAGTAAGTATAAAGATTGTATGGTTTCTTTTTCCGCGGGGATTGTTAATACCACAATTTGGATATTTACATTTCTGATAATATGCTTTATGCTTCTGATATTCCATCATTGAGAACATAAAGCGCATACTCTACGTAAAGCGCAAAAAGCCGTGCAAATTAATAATCGTTTGATGGCAGAACCAACAGTGAAAACATAGATATTTATAATTGTCGAAAAATGCAATATGATTATACAAATGGGGTCACTTAACTTCTAATGAATGAAATAAATGTTTACACAAATACAAAAACGGCACTGTAATAAATCTGTTCTAATGTATGGAACGTCCTAGGAAAAATGTAGCATTACTATCTTCCCACGTTACAGATTGATTTCTTTACGTCGTCCACAATCGTCTGTTAAATGATCTTCATAATAGTTCTCCAGCTACTCCAAAAAGTAGATAGCTAGATTCAAGAGATTTGCGCGATGCTATACACAAACGCTTTCCAACGTAACTGAGCGCTATCGACCGTTCGATGTCAGGAAACTGAAGTACTTTTTTCGAGTGGAGAGTACTTTCACGAATAACCAAATCGTTTAAGCGTGAACTACTAGATCCCACATGCGAACCTGATAACGGTCTGATTTGGTTTTATTAGTGCTAATCAGGCCTACTCCGTATTCTGACGTGTCAAGGTAAAATGCACGATAAATATAAAGGCAATTCGTCCAGCTTACGTCACCATAATGTGTGGATTGTCCAACGTGTCCGGTAGACGAGCTGACTTTCTATCTAACGTGCATGTTACCTTAACGCGTGGGGGTGCAGAATTGTCCAGAACATAGAGAGTGCATGGTTTCATTATTGAAGAAAAGTGTGATAACATAAAAAGACACATTAATAGCATTAATAGTATAGTGAATAATAGTGATTACTAATAGTATATATTGCGTAAGTGAAGTTGACTTCGAGTTTATTCTTCTTCTTTAATCAACCTATGTGATAATTGGTTTCTTCGTCAACATTTTCGCCGGTAAACCCGGCTACACGTACTACGATTCCTGTAGTATCGTACATTGGTACACTTAAATTTTGATTCTACCAAGCACTTAAAAGTTTATTTTATGTATACAGTTTTTAGACTTTACACCGAGGATCATTCACTTATACCTATTTTAATACAATGCGTCACTTTCTTGCGTAATATTTTCTTTTTCCAATTGGGAAGACGAATCTTTTATTTCTATTGTAGTGTCGAAATTCGGGTTGAGCTATCTACTGGGAGATAAGCTCTGCGACGGTCGAATCTCGGGGCCACTGTGTGTTTGGTGCGTCTGTGTGATCTTGTCTGTGTGTGTGTCTGTGCGTGCGATTTTCACGACGATTTTCCACAAAGGCTAACAGCGCCCTTTGTCGATCAGTCGTCGTCGTACTTTAGACGCAGCAACAGTCGGTTGCTAGCAAGGACGTGAACCCTGCCGCGAATACAATAAAACATTTATTTTACGCAGTTCGTGGTCGAGTAATCACCAGCATTTCCAAAATCCCTGATCCCACACTATTACTTCTCGATTATTCCTATCGTGCTAATAGATAAAGCAAACTTGCAAACGACGGTGAAGACCGGCTTTCGACATGTGTCATTGGATATCGTCATGCCTTTTCTACGGATCGACTACTATTTTATTATTTCTGGGTATTTTCTACTTGTATGCAAAGTACAAGTTGTCGTACTGGGCGAGACGAGGAGTGAAAACACCACCCACACACCTAATATACGGAAACTTTAAGGACACCGTGACATTTAAAAAACCACCAGGTCAAGTTTCGCAAGAGATTTACGAAGCCGCTGAACCCGACGATCGTTATATTGGCTTTTACATCTTTCACAAACCAGCTTTGATCCTGCGAGATATAGAGCTGATTAAGCAAATTTTTGTTAAACAATTCGATACATTTTCCCATCGAGGATTCGGTTCCAACAATGAGAAAGATTCTCTAGGATTAATTAACCTGCTCTCTATAAAGCAGCCCGGATGGAGGTATTTGAGGAGTAAACTCACGCCGAGTTTAACCGGCCAAAAATTGAAGAGAATGATTCCGCTTATGGTCGAGTGTGGGGATCCTATGCTTGCTTACATTGAAAATACTCCCGAGAACTCCGAAGGCTGGAAGAAATTCGAATTAAAGGATATAGCATCTCGTTACGCTACCGACGTTATATCATCTTTGGCCTTCGGCATTACAACGAATTCGTTTGACAAAAATGATACTGCTTTTTGGGAAGCAGGTATTTTTTCTCACGATTCTTTCATGCATGATATCAACCTTACACGGCTTCGAAATTATACGTGAATGCAAAATATCAATTTTGCCGTGGTTTGACAACTTGAAAGCATATTGCAGTAACGTAAATTATTACAGATTTTGGTTATTTCAGGGCAAAAAGTTCTTTCGGGTGCGAAAAGAGGCATCATACTTTTACTTCTGTTTTTCGTGCCCGAAGTGGCACGCATAATCGAGCCATTCATCGTTGGACCTGCCAAATTCTTCCGCTACATCTTTTGGGACTCGATGAATACGAGGGAAAAAGTGGGAAATGTGCGAGGAGATTTGATAGATTCCTTCATCGCGTTAAAGAATGGAGAACAAGTTCCCGAATATAGTACGTACGATTTATTAATATTAGCAATAATTCACATCTGCATGATTGATGTAAAAAGAAAAATGTAAATATGGAAATTCTCACGAATTCTCAGAGTTCGAAGGCGACAATTTATTGGCACAAGCTGTTTCATTCTACGTAGCTGGCTTCGAAGCAAGTTCAACCGCTATCACATTTGTATTGTACGAATTAGCTAGGCATCCAGATTACGAATCCCGCCTATACGAAGAGATTCGAAATGTTGTAGATAAGCATGGATTGACTTTGGAATCGATCAATGAAATGACATTTCTCGATAGTGTCGTAGAGGAAACGCTAAGATTGTATCCACCTTTACCACTTATAGATAGGATTGCCCAATGTGATTACAAGGTACCGAAAGGAGAATAATATCGTCTGTTCGAGGATGCGCGACGCACTGTTTTTTATAAAAAAGCTGTACAATTTTCAGGTACCCAATTCTGATCTAGTTTTGGAGAAAGGAACGAGAGTATGTATATCTATAAATGGTACGAATCGGGATCCCAGATACTTTAGTGATTCACTAGTATTTAATCCCTTGAGAGAGAAAAGTAAAACGGCAGACCTTCCAGGAATATTGGCTTTCGGAATTGGACCCAGATCCTGTGTGGGTGGGTAGTCAATTTTATTTTGTGAATATACAATAAACGTAATTCGTTCTGCATTTCGTTTAAAAATTTTCAGGTCAGAGAATCGGGTTATTAATAACTAAGGTAGCGGTGATAACAATTCTTTTGAAATATGGATTTTCTTATAATGCTGACAAGGAAAATGTTTTGAATCCTATCACTATATTTACCAACACAATCGATGGTGTATATTTACAACTAAAGAAACGTGAAATAAAGTAATACAATTTGGAAATTTTGCACGATTTAATTATATGATTCGTGGTAAATTTTACTTTGTGCCGTCTACTTGTGATATGAAATTTATAAGTAAATGCTGCAATAGGTCGATTGCTTATAAAATCACACTCAAGGTTAAGAATAAGTTCACCATATTCCAACTAGTAATGTACAGTCTACGCTGTAGAATATCGAGTAAGTTGAGATTGTAGAACAAAATCTACATGTAATGCGAACCATCTTCTCGTCCAATATGTACTTGCTTGTGTTTTCAATCATAAATAGCCACATAATATTGATGACGCAGTTGCTGATACTTGTCATATAATAAATTTGGCGTAGGTCCAGACGGAAATAATGCTGGTTTTCTAAATAGCGGTGTAAGAGCAGCACGGCATAGCCTACATACTTTCATGTTATCTTAATAAGACCTGTGGTACTTTGATGAATCGGCTAGCGGGGAATAAGATAGATACAGAGGATTAACGAATGAGTGAATTCTACGATTTTGGAATATCCACCCTTTTGTTAAATGTAAAATAACAAACTCGAATTGGTTTACCAATTTTGAACATAAATTGCTCCCAAGTAATTTCTGTTGGCTGTTACAGTTTCATTTTCGAAACTCGGGATAAAAATCCCATGAAAGGCCCATCTGTTGCATAAATGAATTTTGTATATCCAATTAACAGGACAAGGTTATATGTATATTGACGAGAAATACACAGTCGGGTGACGAAAATGTTTTATAAAACGACTTTGAATATGTAACAAAAATAGAATTTTTAATCTCTGCCCTTCAATCATGGTAAAAATTAAGAAAATGCTCAACCTTTCGCGAATGTTGTTAAGGTCCATGAGCGTAAAGTAATGCCAAGGATCCCCGTGGTGCGATATTACCCTACAACGTAATTCCTTTCCGACGCGCTGCCAGAAGCCGAACGAGCAAGTGTCTTTTCAGCGTCTGCCTTTCCGTGCTTCTCGTTCATTCTTTACTTCGTAGCTGATCAGCCGAGAATTAAGGAGGCGCGGGATTATCTGCGAATATATCCGTGGAAGGGCTGTGATCGACGTAGACAAACTTTTTTATTTTAATAGAGCCACCACTTCCGCTCTTCTTCGCTTGCTTCCTTCCTTCGTCTCTCTTCCTCGTTAACACACTCTCTCTCTCTCTCTCTCTCTCTCTCTCTCTCTCTCTCTCTTCCTCACTCGGCGCATCACTCGAGGAATCAATGCCAGAGTGAAATATCGACTTCTCGTTTCGTTAGTGCTGCCATCACTACCCTCACTATCGACACGTTCATCCCCCTTGTCCCGACGGAGTTTTATTAATCGTTTCAGACATCTCCGCCCTGTAAATTGTCGACAGCCTCGAACGATCCTTCTCTCTTTCTGCCCCCACCCTTAAATTGCACCTTCCTTCTTTTGCAGTCACCAAATCCTCGTTCTACAACGGACTAGATGAGACGTTTGGAATGTGTCAGATAGGCGTACAATGGGCCAAAACGCCAATCTAGCTTGACAAAAATTTAATTTCGAACCCTAATACAACTCTGATTTATAATTAAGCTTAGAGATGCTTGGAGTCTTAAGTATTGATAATACAACGCCTTTATAAGTAGGTCTACTTCATGATTAATACAGGATAACTTATATCCGTTCGTCTATACGCAATGCTTCTTCAAAACAGTTCTGTGTATGGATAAGTTAACTGCAGATGTTAAGACTCTCCTACTAGGTATTTTATCCGTGAAAACTTAAAATATTATGAATTACAGCTTAAATGCAGTTCCGTGAGGTACTTTATTTTGACGAGAGTTATACAATTTTGCACCACTTTGCACCCCAAGGAATTTTACGTTGATAGTGAGAGAAAATATCAATCTTTCATGTGTATCTTGATTCATGTTCGATAAAGTCCGATCTCAGAAGTTATTACAATTTCCACGAATCGTGTCGCGATACTTCGTATGGAGTTATGTGAATTTCTACATAAACACCGCCAATTTCAATCAGCTTAGACCAGATTACAGATTTGTCTTTAAAGGTTAATATTTCAAATGTACAGTTTATTGTTTAATATCGATATGGTATAGTATTAAAACAGTAACTGTAGATATTATAAGTCTTCCCATACTCGTATATTTGGTCTACCCCCCCCCCCCCCGTTTGGGGTTGGCTCACCCCATTATCACCCAACCCAGCACAGTGCGCTGTTTTACCCATTTGCTGTCACTGGATTACCTTCAGCGACTCATAGAGCGTACTCCGTCTAATTGTAAGTAGCCACTGTATTATCGATACATGTACTGACAGCCCTGACGTCTATTAATTTATAGCCCATATGAGTGTGTATGTATACAATGTCTAGGCACGCACACAACACTTCACATTTGGCTAGAACAGCGATACAAGTGGGATACTTGGTTATGTTGTATACATATATTTATCAATACATATAATATATAATATATTCGTTGGATCCACATTGTTCGTGAAGCATAGTAAGAGACAGAGGCTCGGTGCTGGACGCAATGGATTCAACGAATATATCATATACACTCAGGGAGAAAAAAGCGATACGCTTAAAATTTGGAAAAAAATCACTGAATTTCAAATGACGGTAACGTCCTAAATAATGAAGGTAAACATGTGCTTAAAAAAGAAATATGCTGAGAAAGCTTGAAACTTCAACTTAAAGATCGGTTTATTTCAATGTAGCGAGATAAATTTACTTATAATGGCAAATGACAAAAGGAGACTATGCAAAATTGAAAAATATATTGATATATTATCGCTACATTGAAATAAACCAATTCTTTAAGTTGAGGTTTCAAACTTTCTCACCATTTTTTAAGCACATGTTTAGCTTCATTATTTACAAATTTATCCTTATTTGAAATTCAGTGATTTTTTTCCAAATTATGAGTGTATCGCTTTTTTCTCCCCTGAGTGTAGCAATAGATTCAACGCAATATTTGTTAAATCTATTATGCCCATCTCCGTGCTTCTATCTCTTACGCATTACGAGTAATCGAATCCAGCGATTATGAAAGTTTCCGGCCCTCTGTCTCGCATTCGTTAAAAGCAATCAAATCCAGCGATTGCGAAAGCCCCTGGCTTTCTATCTCACACGCGTTAAGAGCAAGCGATCATTATTACATATACTTTGTGAAGACAACAGACGAGCGAATACTCGGTTGTCTATGACGCTCGCAGGTCAATAAGGAATTTACCACGGACACTTTTCACAAAGTGCAAAAAGTGTTATAAAAGTCTTAAGTGTGTTTGGTGTGGAAGAGGAACCTATCGAATCTCTTCTTTGAGGATAAAGAACAAGCAACCGCCACTTATTCAACCATAGGATAAAAGTATCACGCATGAATGTCCAAAGTGACCGTGCAGTGAAGCCTGTTCAGTAACCCGGCCAGGACATCACCTGTTTGATATTACGTATTTTTCGAATCGTCAGGATCGGTCGAATGATCCAGCAACAGTGATCTACTTTCATCGAAGACTGTAAGTAATAAGTTTTTAGGCACGACCGTAAAGGGAGTGACTTATGCAATCGCCATCGCGAAAACCGTTCGTATGTATGTGTGTATGTATGTGTGTGTGTGTGTGTATGTATGTATGTGTGTGTGTGTGTGTGTCCGTGTAGATCCTCGATTTCGCAAAAACGGCTGAACCGATCGGGACGAAATTTGGCACAAAAATCAAGTACACTACTGTGAGTTGACAATAAGGTTTGTGAGCCGCCATCTTGAACCGGTACAAGATGGCGGGAGATTCAAAATTTGAAAAAAATGTAATTTAAATTTAATATTGCTGCCATTTCTAAACGGCTGAAGATAGCGATACATAAAGTTTGCTGGCACCAAATGGATATATACTCAAAGTACATGCCAAATTTCGTTGCGATCCGTTCAGCCGTTTGGCCGGAATACTGGACTAATGGAAATAGTGAAAAATTCATTAATCCATTAGTCCAGTTTTCCGGCCAAACGGCTGAACGGATCCGAACAAAATTTGGCATGTACATCGAGTATATATCCATTTGGTGCCATGAAACTTTATGTATAGCCATCTTCAACCGTTTCGAAATAGCGACAAATTCAAATTTTTAATCCACTATTCCAGCAAAACGATTGATTAGTCCACTATTCCGACGAAACGGCTGAACGGATTCGGACAAAATTTGGCATGCACATCAAGTATATACCCATTTGGTGCCAGGAAACTTTATGTATAGCCATCTTCAACCGTTTCGAAATAGCGACAAATTCAAATTTTTAATCCACTATTCCAGCAAAACGATTGATTAGTCCACTATTCCGACGAAACGGCTGAACGGATTCGGACAAAATTTGGCATGCATATCAAGTATATACCCATTTGGTGCCACGAAACATTGTGTATGGGCATCTTCAACCATTTCGAAATGGTGCCAGTTTCAAATCTTTAATTCACTATTTTATTATAATTATAGTTTGAAAATCCCGTAATTTCGAAACGGTTGAAGATGACCATAAAGTTTCGTGGCACCAAATGGGTATATTTTTAAACTACATTGCAAATTTTTTTTGAATCCGCGCAAGCGTTTCGCCGGAATACTGCATTAAATATTTCAATTTGTCGCAATGTCTGAATGGTTGAAGATAACCATGCATAAAGTTTCACCTCAAACTTTGATTCGGATGCATTTAATTGCCCGGTTTTGATCACTTGGGCCTATTGCAGAAATGCTGCATTTCGTGGGCGAGCGCGAAGCGCGAGCACCCGACGACCTGGGGGGGGGGGGGGGGGGTATGACGCTTGAGCGAAGCGAAAGCGCAGAGAACTATGTAGCATAGTTTAATATCTCAATACTTGAATTTTCTACAATTTCGAAACCTTTGAAATTCGTGGGCGAGCGCGAAGCGCGAGTGCCGCGGTCGTGCCTATTGCAGAAAAGCGAAGCTTTTCTGCAGCCGTTAAGGCGAGCGCGAAGCGCGAGCAAAGGCGATCTTGAGGGGGTTGGCGCTTGAGCGAAGCGAAAGCGCAGGGGGCTCTGCCCCCTAGTTTCGTTATTCTATTGCAATCATTATTCCTTTAGTAGAAACAAATTGTTTTTCCATACTGAAAGTTTTCGTTGTAATAATTGATAAGAATAATCTTCGAAATCTCATTCCGTGTTCTTTTTAAATAACGCATAAAAGTGTTAAGCATGTTATTTAAGTTAATACTACTTAAATCGAATGTCATAGTTCTTAATCGATTTGTTAAATTTACACGAATAATGACTAAATCATTTATTTATTGTGTATAAGTTGGCCCTAGTGTAGGAAAAAAACAATCCTATTACACAAATTAACCTCTTTAATTGTAAGAATTAATTCAAAGAATTGTCCTTTTGGGAGCTTATGCATTTTATGATACAATTACAAATATAGATTATTGAACATCAATGTCTATTTTATTAAAATATCAGTTAAAATCCTACAAGTTATGTATGCATTACTTATTGAGGTAATACGTAAGCTGAGTATCGCGCAGGATATTCGCATTCTGCGACGTCGCGGAATTTCAATCCAGGAAGATTTTTTATCCAGCAAGATTATTTCCACATTCTTATTGCAGTAAATGATGAATTGATTGATGTCACCTCGATCGTTTGAAACGTCAATTAAAAAACGGTTCATAGATTCCGTTGGTGTTGCAGAATTGTTAATGATCGGTCGTTCAAATGATTTTCCCCTTTTTTCGAACGAGTCGAAGAATGGCGACAAGTCGCCGCGCCGGTCTGTATCATTTATCCAACGGCAAATTAACAGCGCGAGATGAAAGGAAAAGAGAATTTCCCATGCGGATGATAGAGAGTTGCTCGCATAATTCATGCGCTCCCTCACTTTGATTAAAATTCACGCCAACTTTCGGTATTAATGCATGCTCTCAACGATGTTGTTTATAGCGGTCGTGGACGAGGAATCGATCAATACGATAGAGCCGCTCGCGGTTCAAGATCAGGCTTATTAGAGCACAAGTTAGGGTTTCTGACAATGCAAACAAAAATTCACTCGTTTCCTCCTCTTCTCGTATCTACCTATTGCCATATTCGTGGTTCTATGCATGAAACCCCGTGTTTAAAATTGGAAAAGGAGGAAGTAGGAAGTGTCGTGAACTCGCAATGCATGTGATTCGAGGTAAAGGAAAGTCTATACACGAATTGTTGCCACATAAGTTTATCTGTGCATGAAATATCAATGACCCTATAGATATTCCTGAGAGACTTCTTTATTCGACCCGATTTCAAGCGCAGCCTTAAGACTCGAGTATGAATCTGCCCTATGATCAATATCGCGGCGACATGAGATAAAACTTCTACGAGTTTGAATCCAGACGGTTGCTGTACGCTTTTCGACGTATTACTTGAATGATCTATACAATTTCTTTGCCATATGATGGTACAGATACGATGTATACCCTGGCATCCGAGTCTGGACCGCCATCTGACGCTCGTCTGCTTTAACCAAGTAATCACATCACCGAGGAGAGATTGTTAAAGAGGTTCGGAGGCACATTGCAATAATATATAACAAATCAACATAATTTACATTGAAGCTCCATAAGTACTGTTGATCGAACACCGCATTGCAATTATCCCAGGACCTGGTAAAACGGGCTCTACGAATACATGGACTCTGATCTTCTATAACAATTTCTCCTAGGTGCCTCTAGCCAGCCTGATGTGATCTACAATTGAACCGCTCACTTGACAAATCGATTAACTCCACTTTTTGCAATTTTCATAAATTTAAGCATCAAAGCACTTAATTAAGTCCCTACTTCTTGTATTTTTAACATCATTTTTAACTTAATTTATGGGGTAATCAATGTGTCCTGTGACCAGCTCAATTTAGAAAACCCATTGCCAGTTGTCCATCGAAGATAACTTTAGTTTCCAAATCTAACCGCTTGTAGGTTGCCGCTTTAGGGAATAGGCGGTCCGCCTTTCAACAACCGAGGCTGACCGATAATCTACTGTACTTCTAATATACACATTTCAAATTGAATGCAAGCAAAATGAAACTACGTCTATCATTCCAATGTAACTTCGGCCCATTTTTCGAAACAAAGCGCAATGTGCGAATGACACTCACCTAGTGATCACGGAGCTTACGCAGAAGGAAAAAAATATTTTAGTCGCGATTTAATGTGTGCAGCTTACGTGGAAAGAATAACATTTGTTAATCTCCACTACTCGTACGGAATCTACCTGGAAATAATTAAATGTTTTTTAATCGCAATTTAATATAATCATGCAATGCATCGTTGTTAAGCAACAAAACACTTATTGGTCGTCGCATCTTATTCTAGGCGTTTTACAATAAAATGGGTGGCGGTTTCGGTCCCGACAGTTTTCGTAAAGAATCGTACGTGAATGTTCATTTTAAAGCACGCCATCCTGGGGTGAAGTGAAGAAATCTCCGGGACATTTCTGTTGATGCGCCTAAAAATAAATGGGAAAATAGGGTCAACAGATTGCCTGGAAGAAAGAGATAGTACACGATCGATGCACCAAATGGTCATATAGATTATTCGAGAATAGGTGTGCACTATGAATTGTAATGCACCAAAAATGTCATAAATGTATGAATATGCAACAACTTTGACACTAACCCTACCGAGTTTTTGTCTATATTGACCGGTTGTTTTCATTGGTCTTGGTGGTTTTACTGATTTTATAAATATTGAAAATTAAATGGGAATAGTAAGAGTACAGGGTGCACAGATAATTTTGAACTGAAAACCTGTAACAAGTAAATTTAACAATTAATAAATGAACGAAAATAAGAAAGGCATAAGGATTACATCGCGTTCCGCAAGATGCTTGAAACATAAATCTACAAATTAAGTAATTCATAATTGCGATACGTTGAGTTACACTTTTTTAAGAACGCCTCCACCGTAGGTCATCTGAGTATTAACATATTATGCGCGAATTAACTCGGTTTTTTACTAACTACTTATTTATCGAATTTTACGCTTTTCAAATTGTATTTAAAAAATTGTCTTTTAAAGTAAGTGTCGCTGTAGATAGATTCACCATCGCAAAAATTCCGTGCAATTTTGAACAACAAAGCAGAACTTCTTTTGTGTGCAATTTTGAAAGCACGTAATATTATGTTGGCCAGTAGCTAAAACATAGCAGATACTACTGACCACAATTTTTTTTTTAAACGTATTATAGTTTTTCGCAATGCAGTGTACAGTTTTTTACAACAAAATCGCACTTCTTTCGCGCGCAATTTTAAAGAAATACAAGATGACTATAAAAATAAGCTTACCTAACTTCGAATAAACAAAATAGATGTTTACACAAATATGAAAACCTAGTTGACGGCACTGTAGTAAATTTCTTCTAACGTACATACAGAACGTCCTAGGAAAAATGAAGCAATACTATATTTCCACGTTACAGATTTATTTCTTTATGTCGTTCTCAATCATCTGTTAGATGACCTTCATAATAGTTCCGTAATTACACTAAAAAAAAAAGTAGATAGCTTTAATCGAGATGTATACAGATACTACGTACAATCGCTTTATACAAGATCTTTTAATCCGTTTCCAATGGGGGATACTGCGTGCCATCATGCGGTTGACGTCAGGAATGCGAAGTGCATCATTCAAACGGACAGTGTCTTCACGAGTAACCGAAGCGTTTATACGTGAACGACTGGCTCGCACGAGTGGACCCGATAACGGCCTGACTCAGTTTAATCAGTGGTAATACAGTGCATTGTGTTATTATTGAGAAAAAGTGTGATAACAGGTGACATTAATAACATTAATGTTACGTCAGTGACATCGAATTCAAGTTTTTTCTTCGTCATTAACCGGCCCACGTATCAATTGGTTTATTCGTTAGCAGCCTCGTCCGAAAACTCGGCTGCACTTGCTACCATCGGCAATCGGAGAAAGTATTACATAAATATTGCGTAAGCATTTATTGTTACGTTTAACGCTCCTTTAATCAGCAAAAGGTCGCAATGCGCATGCTTCTCCGGCATTTATTTCCTATTACCGGATAATGAAATGTAAGATCGGTTAACGCGGTTGTTCCGTAGTGAATTGAAATGCGCAGGTCATATCGTTTCTATGAATGATCGCGTGTAATAGGAGTATAGCATTACAATTGTACTCCGCCACATTACATTGTGCCATGTCCTCGCGCATCTACATTTGATGAGCGGATGTTTTTACACTTACTCCTTTGCTTGATCAATGGGGGCAAGAGATATGAAGGATTTGATCAATGATAATAGCTTTCTTTTTAAATTTTCTCATGTAATTGGGGCAACGTAAACGTGAACGTACAAGAAGGAATAACCGCTCTAGTTTATAGATCATAAGCATCATATAGATACCAGACGTCATTTCCAGGGATTCCTGCGGTATCGTACATTGGCACGCTTAAATTATTATTCCATCAAGCACTTCGAAGTGTATTCTATAGAGTTCTCAGAATTTGCACTGAGGAGCATTCATTTATCTCTACCTATTTCAATACATTCCGTCACTTTGTCGGGTAATTTATTTTCTTTCTAATTGCGAAGTCGAATCTTCTATTTTTATTGACTCTCGTAATTATTCCTGCTGTGTTAATAGATAAGACACAAACTTGCAAACGACGGTGAAGACCGGCTTTCAACATGTCTAATTGGATATCGTCATACCTTTTCTACGGATCGACTACTATCTTATTATTCCTGGGTATTTTCTACTTGTATGCAAAGTACAAGTTGTCGTACTGGGCGAGACGAGGAGTGAAGACACCGCCCACGCACCTAATATGTGGAAACTTTAAGGACACCGTGACATTTAAAAAACCACCGGGCCAAGTTTTGCAAGAGATTTATAATGCCGCCGAGCCCGACGATCGTTATATTGGCTTTTACATCTTTCACAGACCGGCTTTGTTGCTGCGAGATCTTGAGCTGATTAAGCACATTTTGGTCAAAGAATTCAATACATTTCCCAATCGATTGTTCGGTTCCAGCAATGAGAAAGATTCTGTGGGTTTGATTAACTTGCTCACTATAAAGCAGCCCAAGTGGAAATATCTGAGGAGTAAACTCACGCCGAGTTTAACCGGCCAAAAATTAAAGAGAATGATTCCGCTTATGCTCGAGTGTGGGAATCCTATGCTTGCTTACATTGAAAATACTCCTGAGAACTCCGGTGGCTGGAAGAAATTCGAATTAAAGGATATAGCATCTCGTTACGCTACCGACGTTATATCATCTTTGGCCTTCGGCATTACAACGAATTCGTTTAACAAAAATGATACCGCCTTTTGGGAAGCAGGTACTTTTTTCTCACGATTCTTTCATGCATGATATCAACCTTACACGGCTTCGAAATTATACGTGAATGCAAAATATCAATTTTGCCGTGATTTGACAACTTGAAAGCATATTGCAGTAACGTAAATTATTACAGATTTTGGTTATTTCAGGGCAGAAAGTTCTTTCGGGTCCGAAAAGAGGCATCGTACTTTTACTTCTGTTCCTTGTGCCTGAAGTGGCACGCATAATCGAGCCATTCATCGTTGGACCTGCCAAATTCTTTCGCTACGTCTTTTGGGACTCGATGAACACGAGGGAAAAAGTGGGAAATGTGCGAGGAGATTTGATAGATTCCTTCATCGCGTTAAAGAATGGAGAACAAGTTCCCGAATATAGTACGTACGATTTATTAATATTAGCAATAATTCACATCTGCATGAATGATTTAAAAAGAAAGATATAAATATGAAAATTCTCACGAATTCTTAGAGTTCGAAGGCGACAATTTATTGGCACAAGCAGTTGCATTCTACGTAGCTGGCTTCGAAGCGAGTTCAACGGCAATCACATTTGTACTGTATGAGTTAGCTAGGCATCGTGATTACGAATCTCGCTTATACGAAGAGATCCGAAATGTTGTAGATAAGCATGGATTGAGTTTAGAATCGATTAATGAAATGACATTTCTGGATCGTGTCGTAGACGAAACGCTGAGATTGTATCCACCTTTACCGTTTATAGATAGAATTGCTGAACGTGATTATAAGGTATCAAAAGGAAAATGCTATCGTCCGTCCGAGGATGCGCGACGCACTGTTTTTTTATAAAAACGCTGTACAATTTTCAGGTACCCAATTCTGATCTAGTTTTGGAGAAGGGAATGAGAATATATGTATCTACAAATGGTACGAATCAGGATCCCAGATACTTTACTAATTCACAAGTATTTAATCCCTTGAGAGAGAAAAATGAAACGCCAGACATTCCGGGTACATTGGCTTTCGGAATTGGACCTAGATCCTGTGTGGGTGGGTGGTACATTTTATTCTATAAATATACAATAAACGTAATTCGTTCTGCATTTACTCGTTTAACAATTTTCAGGTCAGAGAATCGGTTTATTAATAACTAAGGTTGCGGTGATAACAGTTCTGCTGAAATATACATTTTCTTATAATGCTGACAAGGAAAATGTCTTGAATCCCATCAGTATATTTACCAACGCGGTCGATGGTGTATATTTACAACTAAAGAAACGTGAAATAAAATAATACAATTAGGAAGTTTTGCACGATTTAGTTATATGATTTGTGGTAAATTTTACTTTCAGCCGCCTACTTATGATATGAAATTTATAAATAAATGCTGCAATAGGTCGATTGCTTATAAGAATCACATTCAAGGTGAGGAATAATTCACCATATTCCAACTAGTAACATACATTCTACGCTGTAGAATATCCAGTTAGTTGAGATTTATTCATAAAATTATAGACTTTTAATAAGCTTTCGATAAATTTCGATTTTCCACTCAATAGCTTAGCTAACACAACACCCAAGCAAACGATTTAGTTTCAAGCATTCGTTTATCGACCGTTTTGCAGTTTATGGTCAGCACAGCGTTTTGTGATCGAACGACATATATATTTATAAATATACTATAACAGAACATTACAAAACAACAAGCGCCTTCGCAGCAGTAGTCACTATTGACTCAATTGTGGTACATTAATAACAATATATATATAACATAAGTTAACGTCATTTAAATATAATTACTAACGATTATCTTACATTGCTGTATCATCTCATTTGTGAGTATAGTAATAGTAAAAAATTGGCTAGTTTGGTAGATATGAAGGTACAAATACTCATTGTACATTATTTAATGATTGACTTTCTTGTGCGTTTTCGGTTTCAACTTCCATGAAATGAGGTAGTTCTGCCTTTGTAGCCAGCTGCAACGCATGCATCCATCTAAAGTAAATATATATAGCTTTATAAAAGATGAAAATTACTCGAGAAATGAAGCAATCGTATGAAACTGAAATGTGAAACTTACTTCTCCTTATCATCCTGAGAAGAAGCTTGAAGATAATAACTTTTTCGAGAATGATGCATTTTAAATGCCCTTATCCGATCCTTTGTATTGAGAGGATCTTCGTCGGATAACTTTGTACCTTCAGTAACTGTAAAACCTGGCATTGGAGTAGCTGTCATGGCCATGCTCTCAGATTCTGTTTTAAAGGAATATAGAACAAAATCTACATGTAATGCAAACCATCTTCTGGTCCAAGGTTTACTTGCTTGCGTTTTTAATAAAAGATAGCCAGATAATACTGATGGTGCATTCGCTGATACTTGTAATAAACTTGGCACAGGTCCAGACGGAGACGATGGTGATTTACTAAGTGGTTGTGTGAGAGCAGCGTGGCATAGCCTACATACTCTCATATTTTTATTGTCTTCAAATAATAATTTTTGATTTGAGCATTTGCTACATACAACCTGCAAAGAGTGTGGAAATGCTAACTTTTGTAAATATATGATTCGATCATGCATATCCCATTGAAATATCGTTACTTACGATTCCACAAGCACGGCAATTATGTTTCCTTTTCATCACAGAAAATATTACTTCACAAACCATACATCTATTAACATCGTCAGTCTTAACTAAAGACGTTTTGACAGTGCCAGTTTTCAAGCTAGCCTTACGCCGCATGATTTCCTCCATTGTTTGCAGTAGGGCATCCAGCCATGCTGCTTTTTCTGCAGCTGCATGTGTATATAACTCAACACTCTTATTCTCGTCTCTTATGTAAAAACTGTTTGCTGTCTCTAGATTGTCACCTTCCACAACTTGCAAGGTTTCTATCATAAATTTAGCTCTTAATCGATACAAAGGTCCAGGAATCATTCTCACTGAGCACAGCAATAGTAAATCACTAAACTAAAAATATAATATTTCTATGAATATCGTAGAATGAAGATGTGTAGGCTATAAAACAATATGGATCAAAGACTGAAAAAGATTTTTACCAGAAATAAGTGTCTCTCTTGATGATCACCACTTCTCGCAGAAATCTTAAGAATACGTCCTTCTTTCACTAGTTCACGTGTTGCACTGACTAGATCTGTCACATCATATATATTTTCCTGGATTTCCAAAAGCTTCTTGAACTTATCAATTTTCTTCATTGCTTCATTTGTATGATTAGCAGCAGTAGACACTAATTCTAACGCTTCTAAAACAGATAAATTTTATTTTTATTATTCGTATTTTGCTACATTAAAATATTGTTATAAATAAAAGAAATTTAATCTCACTTTTCGTGTCTTCGTAATCCGGGTTATTTTCTGCAAGATTCCTTAAATAATCTTTCAGAAGCAGTTCATATCTTGGTAATCTTTGTATTGGACTTAACATGTGATGCGATAATGATAATTTTGCACATTCATCAAGTTTTTGTATATCATTAATGATCGCAGCAAATCTAGGAACCTTATTTTGTAACGTATTAATTAAATTCATGGCATAGTCAAAATTCTTTACATATTCGGTGTACATTTTAAGAAAAGGTGCAAAATTCTTCATAATATCCCCTATTTTGGGATTAGATTCCCAAGCTTGCATTCGCTCTTCGAGTTGTGGTAAAAGAAAATCATTATGAAACTTGTAAATAGATTTTATATTCGAAAACATATGTTGAACTGTCTCTGGGGGAAACATTGGATGTGCCCTGTTTTCCTGATCAACTCTGAATTGAAACACTTGGTCAATTAAATGTAAAACATGTACATAATTTTTTTCGGTAGCTAATAGTTCCTCAGCTACACGTTGAGCTTTTTTTCTTTGTACATCAGGGGATCTCCGTTTTGAATGTTTTTTGCGTATGTACACTGACTCGTCTGCATGGTCAGTAGCCGTAACGTAATCTGTCTCAGATGACCTCGTTTCCTCAGATTCTTCTTCACTTTCTGATTCACTAACTGTATAAGTATCTAATGTATATTGATGAGAATTCCTTTCCGAACCCACATACCTGTAGTACCAAGAACAATTATAAAATATTTAATCTACAGAAAATTCATGTTTACAAACGTAGAGATTTAGAACGAAATTATACGATAACAGATTATATTACGTACCTGCTACTCCTATATTCTAAAACACTATGTGACATTTTAATATACGACGTATCTGTTGTGGAATCTTCTTGTCTCGCATCAATACACTCCGCTGGAGTGGACGTCGACATGACAAAAGGTTGAAATCTAGGGAAACCACCGAAACTTGCAATTCTGTGAAAGGAATGTCTTGTATACTGATGCTCGTCCGCACCAGCTGTATCAGAATCCTGAGAATTTCCATCTTCGCTAGTCCCACTATTTTGGTCCAGTAAACGTGAACTTGTGGAATGCTGAGTTTCATGATATTCCTGTATAGTTGTACCTTTCTCTTCTGTTACCTCTAAGTCTGTATAGAATGTACTAGTTGGTGAATTGTTTTTTGAGGTGAACATCTTGAAGGTATCCATCCGAGTGTTATTGTCTCCAGACTCTGGAAACAAGCGGGTCATCCAGGACGAAATGTCCCTCAACTGACCTCGCTGCATCCTGTTATCAAAATAGTCACCTTATAATAATGCAGTTTGATTATATAGTTTATAGTTATGGCCTATATAAATTTTACACGAATGCGAAGAAAATGAGTTACGCGTTAAATTTAACTACCACTGGTTACCTATTACATTCTTGCCGTTGCTATATTTATTATATCGAAAATATACTTATGCTGCTCCAAATTAAGCTACAGTCTGATTTCAATTATTTAATATGACATCGATCTACAAACGAAGCCATAGAAAATAATATTTTATAAAATTGCTATATAATACCAGTTTCTACGCAATGCTTTGAGAGTAGACAATTTAAATGTGTTCTTGTTCGCTGTCGCTGTGTTAAAACTATCCATTGTTAAATGTAAACTCATATCTCCAATTTAATTGCATTTACGAATATGCCAATAGACAGTTTCTGACAAAGATATAGCTTCACTTAATCCAAGTGTCTTCATTATATAGAATTACTTCTTCGGGGGAATATAAAATCGTTTGTTGTGGCGGTGGGAACGAGACATTTGGAGAAACAGCCGCTTCTATCGCATAAACAGATCACGCATGTAAACACTGTACTGTCAAGATGATCGCGGAACGTGAAAGTCTCGTCCCGAGCAGACATCGGTAATAACCAATTATTGGCTAGGAGATAATATCACGCGCGTTTCATTTAAGTGTTCGATTATAGAGCTTATACGTGCACAGTGATAAGCACACTAAGAGAGTTCACTAAAGTGTAAAGGAGCGGTTACCTTTTGGTCCAATATCGGTTGCGTAGTAGGACAACAGCAGGCGTACGCGTATTATCACTGGCATAATGATTGGCTTGGTTAGAGCGGAGCGGTCGTGCACGCTCGTGCACTAATTTAAGCAGAAACAGACACCCATATCGCCGACGCCACGCAGAAGCGGCGAATGGAACCTTATTAAACGGAATGGACGGTTAACGGGCTTCTCGCATTATATGGAGTTCTAGTTGGAGACGGGCACCGATGACGAGACCGAAATTGGTCCGTCAACGGCGAGCTTTAGACCGCAAGCACTCCACAGCACGACTATACTTCATTGAGAGAGACCGTAAACACTTTACGATTGTTTATGACGCGCGATTCTGTTGTGAGCAGGTCGACGGAAGGAGTAAATTCGTCCTTGTGGCAACGATGTCCATGTGATGTAGCGCGCGATTGAGGAAGAAAACAATTCAACGAGGGTAGCCCGTGGGGTCTTCGGGTAGACATTAGCAAGGACATTCGGTCTCGGTCTCAGTTTAGTTTCCGTGGGTGCGGTGGCCGCCGCTGTCACCGCCTCCGTACGATCATTCGAGGGTGCAAAGTGCGCGACCAATTACGCAGTCCTATGGAATTTCGGCTTATCGCGGTTGGTACGGTAGACCTCTCTCGTCTATCTCTACTTCCTACCCACTTTATCGACCAAGCTAACGCGTCCACGAGTTTCTACGAGTTTCCGCGTAATCCGCGGTCAATCGTCAATGCAGTTTTCCAGCTTTTAAAGAGAGTTAACCTGACAATGAGAATCGGCTGTGATCGTGCGATTTAAAGCTGCAACGAAGTGCAAGGTGCGTTTATAGGTTAATTCTTTCCTTTACCTCTGTTAATAACATCTTGAATATTAGGAACGATACGTTGGAAACATAGGTACATGCGTATCATTGCGAAGTAATCTGCCTAATCGAGCGTGTAACGAATGTCTGCAACATCGAATGCCTTGGATCGAGAATATAGTTTTCGAAGTTGTGAGGTGTACGGTTTTCGTGGTAAGTCAACGGGTATGAAGAGTGTATTATGACGACGTTGACGAGCAGCTTTATACTAACCAAGAAAACGATTTCTTCTTTTTAGACATCTCGACGCCTTCCGCGATACGAAAACACCGGTACACTGTAAGTAAACGTGTATTCGACAATTTTACAACGTCCAAGAGGTATCCGCCTTGACACTTTAAAATACAGAATGTTACGCGCAGGCGCGATTCCATCTAAAAATAATATTCGCTTAAAGAGATCTCTTAAAGTAGCAACATTTTCATAAAAATATACACACTCATCCGCGCATCATCCTTCCTACCTTAGAACTGCTACAAGGTGATGACGTCACTACGCGATGCAACGCGCACAGGTCAGTAACTGAATTTTCTAATTACTGCAACGACGAATACTGCTCGACAGAATTGTCGTATGCGAGTTGCATAACGCGTTGCACTTGCATTCTCTCGAAGAAGATGGTGATTTTACGATTTCACGAAGATAATTGTTACGTACGTTTTTACGGAGACCATATTTTTAACGTTATTCTTGCGTGCTGGCCGTTGAAGCGTAATGCGTTGTCATTGTCGCGCGCGAGTGAGCGATTGCTCGTTTCCTCTTGGCTGGTAATAACTTTTCGGTAGTCACGAAGAGCGCGGAACGACGCGCTCTTCGACCGAAAAACAGAAGTCGAGATGTCCGTGTCTCGATAAGCATCTCATAGCCGTTCCTTCACGGACTAAGCGTGCAATTATGTGAAAGGACATAATGCACACATCACGAAACGGTCCTTGAGTCGCTTCAAGGATCAACGTCTCGTATGTTTACTATTACAGAGATAAGCAACGCGATTGAGCTCCGCGAATGAGGTCTCGCGTCTTTCTACATTATTGCAAAATTGCACATTCCCCAGGCGCTGACTTCGGTGTCGCGAATGCGCGATATTTTATATTAATTTACCATGCGCGACGACGTTTGCGCTCCCCCTTCTTCCTTAATTATAAATAATAACAATGTTTCGCGACGTTCGAGGTTAATTCTCGTTGGACTATACTTGAAATGAAATACCCTGTTTGTAGTTCTGTACAGTATCTTTAATTATCATCGCCGCGGCTCAACGTTGACTAGGCTTTCGTTAACAATCGTTATCGAGATTTTAATTGGCGAAAGGCACTAACCTCCGATAATTCGTACTTACGATAAAATTAAAATTCTATTCTTTTCCTAATCTAACGTCTAATCGTTCGGTAATACAAATTCAACGTACGTGCGTGTCGCGGCGCGTGAATCCGCGCTACGCTTCAATTATCTATTCCCTAGAAGGCTTAACTTAGTACGGCCAAGCTTTCGAACGCACAGCTATCACGGTGGCCCTCCCAGGGGTGTTAATTATGTACATATATTTGTCGGAATAATGACTCCGAAAAAGCTGGTCGGGTAGACTCTCGCGACTGATATTGAATCTCGAGCGGAACTAACAGTAAGCGGGATTAATGGATACGTTTGAGTATTGTTTGTCATACATTTTCTGCAGCTCGCAAGCCACGACGAGTTTCAACGAATGCGCGAGCTCCGCATTTGATCGCATTGAAATTTCAAGATTCGGAGCCGAGGCGTTTCTCTTCGCTGGTTAAATTCAAAACTTTTCACGCAAGAAACGATTTTATATCCCTCCAAAGGAACGCCGTGACGATTAAACCTGAGAATATTTCGATTCTCGCAAATCTCTATGCGCTCTCGCTTTCCAATTCTCGCGTACGGTCTCGTCCATTTCGTTCATCGCTCGAACGAGGCCGCGAACGTGCATCGGGAAGATTTCGACTTGGTTCACCCGCGCGAACGAAATTGCGCATGCAAATTCGACGGTACGACGGAGCTGGCGATTCAGTTGCTACCGTATTCATGATGTATCTGGTACAGAAACCAGAAAGCCAGCGCGAGGAACATGGAACCGGTGAGATCGCCCAGTGAGGTCAAATATGGAATTGCTGAATTGTCCGGGTCGATCTTGTGCCGCCACATGGCGTGGATAATTATGTGGGCGACATACAGGAGTAGCATCACCTGCGGGAATAACGTGAAATTTACATTTGCATCGGATCATTGGCATCGAGAGATTAGAGAGGACACCATTTCCTCACGATTGATTCGATCGTTGAACGGTGGACGATTTACTTACTTGCAACACGGACACGAGGACGTAAGTAACGACGAAGTATACGTTGAGCGTGCACACGCCCCACTTTATAAAGTCGGCCGCAAAAATGAAGACCAATTGGCCAGGAATCGCCATGGCGACTAGGATCCTAGCAGTTTTGGCGTAGGGCGCTGAAAAAGACGGTAGAAAACGTTTCGTTTCATTCGGTACGGAAAATATAGATCGCAGACACTTCTATTTATAATGTAGGTAAGATAGTTCGCTTACATCCTTTGAAGAGCGCCGTCCAGGGGGCGACCCACATTTTCGAATGGGGTGGTAGGATTCCCATAATAGAAGTCTGGTGTAACATCGTTGAGATTCGAGACGCTTGAACCGACACCAGATTACCACCGATGCCGTTTATGATTGGCTGGAATATCACGAATCCATCGTACACCCCCACAACGCCGTCTAAAATGAGACCACCGAATCTGGAATGGAAAAGCGAGTTGTACGATAGAATTATTCGGTCTTACTCGAGCACGACTAATTCGATCTATCAATTGATTCGTTAATACAACTCGTATACTGACCCACTAATGAAGAGAGCGGACAAAACCGGCACCCAGCCAGTCGTCAAAACGTTCCTCGTGTACTTGTTTCTCAGCACCACGTATATCCAAACTGGCAAGAGTAAAATGTAGCACACCAGTACGACGTAGAGTATCCAAATTTGATTGTGCAATCTGACGAAGAACGCGGACGCAACGGTCGACAGTACGCTGATCGAAACTACGTCGCCCACCGATGCTGCCAATGGCGTAGCGAGGTTGTCCGGATTCATCTTGCATCGATACGATACCATGATCACCGCTATCATTACGAAATCTGACAAGACCAAAAGCACAATTTAACGTAATTGTCACGGATGAGGAGACTTGTATTAAAGGCGCTTTCGATTTACCGGCAATTCATCGATCGCCCGCGTACCGTAGGTACGAGCGTGTAAAGAATCCATTACCGGCTATTTCTTTTTTCATCTCGCGTACAGCAATCACAATTATTTATGGTAATATAGCCGTTTATTGCAGTACGGTGACTCATTGACGCCACGAAACGCAGACGGGTAAATGCTGGATCGGTAGATCGTGGAATTTTTACCAAGAATGAAGCAGGAACTCGTGGCCGTGCAGACGCTGGCTGCTGCCATGAGTAGTCCGTGATCCCAGGCGAATCCGTTGTCCTTTATCGCGCTCACCGTCATCGCGAAGATCGCCACCAGCGTCGCCGCCACGATAGCTTGGATCTGCACCAGGGCGATGTTTCCTACGATCATCTTCATGATCTCTCGACAGCTGTGCATGTTACCGAGATTGGCCTGCGTGCAGAGGCGCGATGCCAGACACATGTCCAGATTTCCCTTCAAGCCCAACAGCGACGGGACTAGGATGAAGAGTTCGGAGATGGCAATGAAAACCGGCCAATCCTGAAAGCACGCGGAATCCTCGTATAGCAATTCTGCTCGCTTTAACCGCCAGTTATTGTTGGGATAATTTAATGGATTGGTCGTCGAGCGCAATGGAAACTGGTGATTCATAAAAGTAACGGTAGCACGCCAATAAGAATCTCTTATCGCAATCGCATTGCCCATTAACAAAGCGTAATAAAATCGACAGACGCAATTCATAAATGTACAGGTGAGCCTCATATATAACGGCGGAGCGACGTACTCAAGATATTTATATGATTGCGCCTCGTGGAATTATTGCTCCGATGTGTGAAGTTACACCGCTCTTTACTTTGCGCGATCGAACGTTGTGAGAAAGAAACAAGGTGATCGAAGCGAAACAAGAGGAGGAGTAGGAGGGTCGGAGATAAAGCCGAAGAGGAAAAAGTAAGAGCGTAGAAAGAGGAAAAGCAGATGTGCGCATTTCGCGACGCATCGGAATGTATTTTTCTTTATCCTCAAACAACGACGAGAAACGGCTCGTTGATAAGGGGTGCACGGTAACGTCCTTCGCGAAAATGCGGTCGGCGAACTATTTGAAGGAGAGACCTTGACTTGTACGTCTCTTGGAGAAACGCTGTTTATAAGGAGCAATTCTTATTTCACTCGTTACTCTTGCTTTCGTTACCTTCACTTCGGCGAGCACGAGACCGGCACCGATAGTACCGATCCCCGCTATAAAGAACGGCACGGAGACTTGGAGAACGGTGTGCTGCCATCTCTCCGTTCTGTTGTGCGGTCCTCTGTCCGCGCCGCCCTTATCGTTCCGAAAATCTGGATCGGGATCCGAGTTGGTCACGGAGGAAATTGTCACTATCGAGCTTCCGCTCGACAGCGATCCACCGCCGTTCGGCGCCTTTCCATTTGATGCCTTTAGTCCCGCTGTCGAGAAATCATCGCTTAAATTGAGCTTATCTTTCGTAGTTTTAAGCTCAATCTTTTCTCTTCCACGGCTTCGACCGTGGTAATGCACCACCCGCGCAATGTTACGTTAATCCTAACACCCGGCACTTCACTTTTCCGTTCTTATCTCGTACTTCTATTCGCACGGGCATTCGTCAATTTAAATTAAGATTCTCGCTGCGGTGTAAACAACGAGCTCTCAAGCTCCTGAGCCCTATCTGCACACACGACGAACAGACACGGTACTGCTACTTTCAATAGTGGCCCGTACTTCCGCAACCTCACCACAACGCGGCGAATAAACTTATCGGAAGTTTGCGGAGGGAATAGGTTTGCAGATAGTATAATCGGGGGAAAATGATGTGTGTGCCTACATAGACGACGAATACTCGTAGTAATAGCGCGCCGAATCAGCAATGAACGCGTTCGCCAATTAGTAGATACGTTTCGCTAATTCGTCATAAGGTATGCTCGTATCAACGCGAGGGGAAAAAACGGCCCACTTCGGAGACATTCTGTTTTCTATTCTTTTTTTTTTTTCTCTCCTTTTATCGTGTCGTCATTATTGTTCTTCGTCCACGGTCACGGTCAGAGGAAATGCATTCACGCAATCGCGACAAGTCGCGTAAATTTCAACGTGTTATCCCAGGCGTGCGAAACATTTCAAGACGGAAAATTACTGTCACGTCATGCTACGCCGTGAGATTGCTTGCAACGCGATCTTTGTTTACGAGACAAGGAAAAATCAGAAAAAAATCACGAAGGACGACTGTGCCCTTGCGAAGCGGATCGTCGATAGACGATTCGAGGATATATCGAGACACAATTGACTCGAAAGATTCGAAAATTTCAATAACTTTTTTTCGCGATTGCGGTGGAGCAGCAGGTGGCACGGAGCAAGGTGAGAAAAGAAGTTCGAATCGATGCTGTATCCGGGGTATCACGTGGGCTCTGCCTGTTAACTCTTTCTTACGCGACGTGCCTGGGAGAGTATTTTTAGAAAAAAGTCGTCTTACCTGCCACCTTTTTTACGACAACCGGCTCCGCCTTGATATTATCAGTCGGTACGCCGTTCTTCTTAACGTCATCCTTCTCCTTAACACCGTCGAAATCCAGGGCATAATTGTCCTTACCGGAGTTGAGCTCGATTCGCGGTATGGAGAACACTTGGTCCTTTGCATTCGCCACCATGTTGGTGCCGTTCGAGGGTTTCTCGTTGAAATTCGTCGCGTCCACCTCTCTCGGATCGGAGACGTTCAGGTGGGCAGGTTCAATCCCTGAGCCCGGAAAAACGACCATGCCTGTAATTCGTATGGCCACGCTGTTAGAATCATGACAACAGCGACGTCGAACGTCCGACGTCCGACGACATCTCGACGGTGGGTGTGTTTCCCTTGAGACACTCTCGAAGAAAGAAATTCCTTGGCGCGTTCTCATTTGCAAATCAGTTGAAATAAAAACACCGTGCTTGGCGGGGGAAGCGCGGATCTAGCGGAGAAGGTACCGCGCGAACTTCTCGCGCGACAAGCCACCACGCGATAAGTGTGCCGATCGTCCCGGACCGCCGCAAAAATTTCTTGACCTTCCGCGGTTTATCGAACGCTCGTGTCCTTGGAATCATTAACGTACGCTGTGGATTAACGAATGCACATACCTAATTCGATGCTGACGCACTAATTCGCAGTGTCCAATTACAAGGTGGCACGCCCTGGGATCGACCTGCGAGAGTTTCGCGTCCGCTCTGCCAATTTCCGTCAGCTTCAATCTGCGGCCACTGTAAGTCGATCTGCGATAAGGAGACTTTCTTACGCCCAATCGAACTTCGTTGCTCCTGCATCGTGAATCTTTCATAATGGGATTAAGCAGAAGGGAGACACGTGACAACGCGATTTGCTCACGCCGCGAGTCTGCAGGCCTCCTCACGTAATTCGACGTTTTTATTATCGCTTTCGAACAATTCCAGAAGGAGTGTCATTGAGCTTATCGGTCGACACGAAATTTCTTTTACCGCACGTCAGTCGATATCCAAATGTCAAAGGTCGTTCTCTCCCGTAAAATCCTTGTGCCCTTCGCGGTAGATCGCGTAATCGTCGTCCCTAATCGCCTAGGAACGTTAGAAAAATCATTTTTTAATCCGCAGGATGGCCAACTGTTAATTATGATAAATTATTGCTGGAAGCTTCGCCGATAAGCGCACGAGAAAACTTCTGCTGGCAATTAATTGCTCTGACATAATTTCGAGTTAAAACTCCGTGGAGATGTCGGGAGTAACGAGGCTTTACGCCGTAGCATGGGCTTATCGGCTTTACGCGGTGCCGCTGTCTCCATTATTAAAAGGAACGGAAGAGTTCGGCGTGTTAGGTAATTGATAGCGATAAACGAGTGGAGGATATTTCGTGATTCCAATGTCGTTGCTCCTTCTGCTGACCGCGCGCGTGCTGACACACCACCGGAACATTATACGGAGGATCAGCGAAAACTCCTCGGCTCGCGACACGAGGAACTAACTTCTTATATTACTGTTAATCTAGGCGCACGTGTCGCAGGATTTGAATTACCGGACGGAGACGAAAGACGATCGTTGTGGATTTTCTCGAAAGTTCATTTTTAAAGGAGATGGTTGGTAGAAGTTTTCTCAGCGATGATGATGCGATTGTAGGGGATCGAATTTGTCATTGATCGGTTTATTCGTGGCGCGATTGAATAATTGTCGAGTACGTTGGAAACTCTTTGCCAGCCGAGGACTTAGCTTCTAGCATTACCCATAATTTACGCGCATCTGTCGTTGGAATTGTATTTACGGGGTGGCGAAAAGGAATCGGTTAGACTCGAAACTTTGAAGGAAATTTCTTCGAATGGCGTTGTCGTTGGCTGGCCGATCGAAATTATTATTGATCTTTTTTTTTTTATCTACGATAGAAGGTGCCGTCGAAGGACGTGATACATTATATTCACGAGTGTCGAAGACATCTGTAATTAATCAGTAACCGGGGCTGAGAGGTAAGCAGATAACAAGACGATCCGTCGCCACTCCGAAGAAGTCGCAAATTCTTCGACAAATAGATGCGTCACTTATGTCGTGGTTACAGGTGAGATGGGAAAGGCGAGTTTTCCGTGAAAGGAAAAGCAATTTCCTTGCGCACTTGTCTCTTGTGGTAAATGACGATCGATTATCGTACATTCGCGCGATTGCGATATCGAGAATAAAATCTTTGTCTTCGTCCAACAGTGGCGCCGATAGAGGAAGAATGTACTCGTATCAACGTTTACAATATCCTCGAAACCTTTTACGTTTATCTCGCATTCCCGCAAAATTTCCCTGCCTCGACGTCCACGCGATTACGCGTAGTTATTACGAATCTACGAGAATGATCAGTAGCGCGTCTCGCTTTCCAACGTCGATAAATCTTATCTCGAACCTGCTACTTACGTGTGAACTACATGTCGATTAATTTGCCCCAGGTCGTCGTGATTCTCCAGTGAAACAATTTTCGTGCCACAACGATGTAATTCGGGGCTTTTCAAGCGCGGCGCTGGCGCCCTTACACGGCAACTTCCACGCTCGCTTTCGCGCACTCTTTCCGCCAAGGTCGCCGCGCGATTCCCAGCATGCACTGCAGCTACCCGAATCAAGAGAATCGGCAGAGATATATCGAGACGCGCGAAGTTCTAGCTCCGGAAGGTGTTTTGAAAAATCGTGTTACTCGCCGCACTGGATGTAAGCCCTCCCGCGAAACTTCTCCCAAGGACTACGTGCCCTCGGTTAGGCTCAACAATGGGCCGGTGTGGTCGCAGTCGTGGACCGTTTGCCGCACGCGGTCGTGTCTGACTGATAAAAGAAGTCTTAGGCACGTTTGTCAGTATGGGCACGTCGGGACGCCGGGTGGTAGCGTATGTAGGTATGGGCGCGCATATACGCTCGCGTATGATGCCCGTGCGTGCGACGGCGGGTATGCACGTGCGCTATCTCTTAGCCGGTGGTTGCGCGCGCGAAATCGGTGGTGGGAGGATAGTCGCGCGGATCGAGCATGGATTCACGATCGATCTAGGCGACAGCAAGCGTCCCCGCACCGGTGAGCTTACCTAGTGACGTGAATGGCCGAATCGACGTCAGAAATTAATCTCCAGGAGAGCACTTCAACTGCTAACCCTCGGTCCTCCCTGACTCCTCTCACCCATCGACTCACAACAATTTCCTCCTTCCTCGTACTTCGTCCGGGTGCTTCACCGGGTGCACCTTCGCGCGCCCTTCTCCTCGTCGCCGGAAGCGTATGATAAAATACGCTACGCCACCACCTACTCTCATCCTCCACCTTCCAATACGAGGGACTTCTTTCCTTATTCTTTGTCCCTTTCCAGCCGTCGGCCGTAAGAAATCGTCTTCGACTCAATCTCCGTCTCTCCCCCCTTACATGTTTTACCTTCGCGGGTGATAAGGCTGTAAAATGTATAGTACCTTCGAGAAGCTCCAGCGGTATTTGTCGAGAGCGGGTACCTCCCGAACCGTGCGATCCTATCGAGCCCCGATTCTTATCTGTTTTGCCCCTTGTCCACATCTCTCGCACGCCCCCACCGAACGTTATCGCGTCCTTTTGGTACGTGGCGGATAATCGTGCTCGATCAATGAACGTGATCGAAGGCAGATCGGTCCGCGGGGCGGTATCGCGTCGCGGATTTCGATCCTGGTAAGTGGTTTTTAAGTAGCGCGTATTAATTCCGAAAATTCACTCCCCTCTCGAGTGTGTCTGCCGTGTCGCGCGATAACGCGGTTATTCGTCGAAGTCTGTAGTCGCTCGATCACGACGCCTGTCACGTTCTCCTCCGAAAGACGTCATCGATGATCACGCTAGACGGTCCTAGAAAAATCTTCATCTTTGCATTTTCAATGAGCTTCCTTCTATCCTATTCTATTCCTTCGCGGCTTGCTTATTGTTAGCGCCACGAACATTTCCGTAATTGCGCGGTGCGACGTAAAGGAGAAGTCCGACCATTTCTGTCGGTTTATCGCGCGCGATTGTCACGAGAATTCGTGGACTTGCCGTTGCTATTCGTTCGTTGCGAAGTCTCATGCACGTGGCGCGTGAGCGGGTCGCGTGGAACACGTCAGTCGTGGTGGGTACTCAAAGTTGTTTGCGGCACGGGGATGCACCCGTTGGTAGAAGATCCGCAGAAAACTAATTTTTTCGTCTGCTGTCGATTAAATGACAGGAATATCCCTCGATTACTCTCTCTCGTTCTCTCTCTCCGTCCGTCAGGATCAGTTGGCATCTCTGAAAATCTCGCGCTGAGACACCGTGTGGCATACGATGCGCAATCCGTGCGGAGCTCGCGAAGCGTCTAATTTTGAAATTCGTGCAAGTAACGAGCGCCGGTAACTTCCTCCTCGAGGTTACATAAATGTACCTATGTCTTGAATATTGCATCGGTCCCTCCGATGAATTGGCATGCGTACCGCGAACGACCACTGAAGACATCGGGATTTACCTCTGGATACGTGACATCACCGGGTGTGGACACTTAGTCGTAGTACTTAAAATCTTGGGATTACCATCGATTTTCGACTTGCTGGCATATCGAGCAAAGGATAACTTGTAGCTCTAGATAATGATGTGCTCCGCGCGTGTACGTACATACGCCACGTACATTTTACGCGATACTCCGTGCGGTCTACCGCAAAGCCCGTTTCGTTTTCATCGTTGGCGCGAAAGAATGCACGGACTCGCCAAATTGCCCCTTATTATCCGTCATTAAAATTTTCCTGCGGGGGATTAAAAACTATGACGATGAATTGTTGCTCCACGGCAGTCACTCTCGCGCGATTACGATCGGCGCGCGGAACGTCGGGCGTCGTGCCCCGCGCGAATTCCCCTTTTCGTTCGAACGAACGTAAGAGGACGTGTTTGGGCGCGAAACTATTTTCATGTCAAACGATCGCATGCTTTGTTAGTGCTTGCTCGTAATTACTTCCGTTTTTCCGTGGCAAATTTTCAAAGACAAACACACCGTGCGCCGCGTACAGTTGATGAGACTGGCAACCGAATCGAACCGACTACGACCGATCGAAACTGATTCGCGTGATAACGCTCTTCCCTTTCACGGTTGTGACGGTTACTGCGCTATTGAGTAACGCGCGTACTTAATGTAATGTCACAGATGGGCATAATCGATCGGTCGACGTAGCCGGTAAGAATGGAAGTCGTTCTGGATTTATACCCACGTAGGCTTTAGTCACCGTACCACTTTGTGGCCACTTTAAGCGCCGTCCTTTTCCGCGGAAAGTAATTACGACTTTAACTCCCTCGCATTGCCAATCTTACACGATAATTAAGACGCAGGGTGGATATTTTATGAGAAGTGCATCAAAAAGGGGCCCGAATTACCTACTCATCTCAATGGTGCCTATAGGTCAAGCGCAGGTCACGATGTTTATCTTTGGCGCGCGTAATGATCTATGCGCAGTTGTCCAAGCGGACGCGTGCCTTGTTGTAAGGAGATAAGATATCGATATTATTGCCTTGGAGGAAAGTCGACGATTTTCCTGAATTGGAATCCATTAATTAATTTAGCGAAATTGTGCGAGGATCGTAAAGGTCGTGGGCAGTAACAGGTGGCGAGGATGTATTTTCTCGTGAATATTTTGTTGTAGATTATCCTTCCTTTCGGGCGTACGTGGGGTACGTACCTATATTTTTTTTTTAGAGACTCGCATAAATCGCTATATGTACCGTTCTACCCTATCTACCAGCTACAATCATACGATGCCACGCGTTACATCTTTATTCTTCAAATGAATACCCTAGGGAATGGAAAGAAAGAGCGCGTTAAATTGCAGTAAATTTTACGCCGATATTGTTGCCGTTCGGTACGCTTGCACTCACAATTTTAAGTAATACAATTTCACGCTCACGATTTCGTCGTATTGTCGTTGTGCAAGATGTTATCGCAAACTCCGCCATTACGATTCTAGCGATAAGATTCGTGATCTTTTAATTCGAAATAAACCAACAATTGGCTTCAATTAGGGAGTTCCCTCTTTCGTTGACAGAATGGGGTCCACTTTTCGCGCCGGACATTTACGTTTCACGTGCACGATTATACGTGTAATGTAATGAGACGCGTACGGGGACGGATGGTGTCAAGCGTAGTTCCTTGTTCCGCCCATTACAGTGTAAACAAATTTTACGACTACTTTATTGCGGCTTATGTCTGGATGACGGAAGATAGATCTCAGCCGTTTATTCCTTTCGGTGAGCTCTATTGTAAAACCTATCTCGCAACCCCGCACCCGCCTACATAGTTTGCAAAAGATGTAATAAAATAATGTCAACAAACTTCGACTTCGCGTCAATGTTTCGACGACTTCCAAAAAAGATATCTTTTCACGACGACTGCAAGTATTTATGGAGGCTCTATTTTTAAGAGTAAACAACGGAAATAACATTCTGTTGACTGTTTTGAGACTAGTCAGCTTACGGCGAGCGAGCGAGAGGAAGAGAATCATGAGCCAATAATTGAGTTGGGTCTACTCATGTCAGAGATTTCTTTCCAGATTAATTTCGCACCATGTGCGCTATATCGTATGCTTGGTGATTGCCACTCGAGATCGATATGCTATTTATCTATCGTTAAATATTTTAGATTAAGCGTTCTAGACGTTTGGTACAACAATAAGAATGTCGAAGCGAATGATAAATCTGTGAAATTAACGCGGGTCGTGAATATTTTTATTGCTACCGAAGAAAGTTCTCCTTGGCTTGGTAAGAGGAAAATCGAAAGCGTCGGTTCAAGGTATCTGCGTGCGTCTGTAAAATGTTTTATCTGGGAGGTAAGAGGCACAAGGTACAAATGCAACATATTTACGTGGAATATCTCTTACCTCAAACAGGTTTCAGCTGCACACCTGGCGTCTCACGGTTGTTTCTCCGATGTTGTTAGGCATTCTATAAGTATCCTCGTCAGTCATCTCTGATCATAGTTTGCTTCCTCCGACATAAGTATATCTAGTTGTGCGATTCACTTCCTGCTCACTTCTTGACCTCCTTGAGTGCTCGCGTTATCGATGTGGCGCGAACACCCGACGGACGTGTTGTCGCGATATTTTGAAGTGGCGCGATGTTCCGTGGTCTTTTAAAATATAGGACATTGTTATTTACTTCCGTTGAAAGTAACATATCGACGCAATTTACGGGGAAACTTCGTTGCCGGTTGAATTACGAGTGTATATGAGCTGCTACGCGCACCGTCGTGCGGATAATGCGCTCCAACTTAAAACACTGCTTTCTGAAAGTAAAATTTACCGATAAGATAATCTCGCATTGTATAAATGACGTTGGCCGAGACCTTTCAGCGATGGAAGTTATTCATTGTAATTTAACGCGCCCGTGAAGTCTTCTTGTTATCCTAATAGTCTTATCGCCAACTCGAATACGTTGAAACTACCTTTTGTTAGGCGTGAAATATTGCTCTCGTGTTCCGGAAATTTGCATAAATATGTCTGTAACTTTGATCGAACCCGTGTTCCTGGTCACGCTACCAGTCGGCGAGCTTCGTTAAGCGGAGTAACGCGCATCAACTTGGCAGATGTTTTTGAAAGAAAGAGTCGATATGTATCAACCGCATAGATATACAAATAAAATCGGTGACTAAGCTGAGACCGTCGATTTAAGTTATTGTTCTGTGAGTACAGCTACCGATCGATTTTCTTTCACGTCTGTGCGTAACTTGCCGCGAACGGGGAGGTATTTAGGATACAAAACAATTTGAATGAGCTGTCGCTTATCCATGAACAAGGGTTATCGTGTTTGCTTTATTACACCTGTCGTTTATCGCACCTATTATCAATACACTCCCTCCATCTGAACTCCATTTCTTCGATAGCTAATAACGACGGGCGGCACGGGCGTTATCATTTGGGTTAAGCAAAGCGTTATACAAAAATTGGTAACAATGTGACCATTTTTATCCCCATACGGGGGAGGCGTGTCGATTTACGAAGAGTACGGGAAAATACGCAGGACAGAGGATTCAAGGAGGGAGAATAACAATGATCATTAATGGTTATTAGACTATATTTTTGGACGAGTCCAACTATTCTTGGCTAACAAATAATATTTATCGACGAACAATGACTCCCTATCCACTTAAAATGTAATTTTGATTTTGAATATTTTGATTCTCGATTCCTTTTCCCTTCACACTTTTGTACCTCCAATCTCGCTAGAACTATGCTGACGATGGTTCTACCCAAAAAACTGCGAAATACGGTGAGATAATGATCCTTAATGACAAAAGAGATTATCTCTACGTCGTGTTACAATCGCTTCAGATTTAAAAAATATCTCTTGGTAGAAGACAAAAATACTTATTTGACACGAAATTACTGCGTCATCCCCCCTCCCCCCCTTTGACGTTTGAATCACATCTAGTTTGTGTAAAAAGATTTCAGTTCCGAGAAGTGAGTCCGTTGGCGGATTTCTACGGGCGATTATGAGTTGGGCATAGTACGGATAAGTATGAGTTACTTTGATGTTTACCCGCTTCTCTCGATGCATTGCACAGTGCAGGTGTAAAATTTCAATGAGTTTTCGCAACTGATGCACTCCTTTACACAAACCAGGTACAGAATATGCGTACGCGTGCAACGATACGTACCGAGTATTTTTGACCATACACACATGTTAATTACATAATGTCAGTTCTTTATATATTTCTCAAGACATACGATAATACCTAATCTCATTTAAATCGTATTAAAATTCTTTCTATCGTCGTTTGCACTTCTTAAAAATATCGAAAACGGAAATGCCATATGATAGGATAAAATATCGTAATCTCTATCGCATAAATACTTATAAATATAGATATTTAGATGAAAGCATTATATTAGGAACATTTGGTTTACTGCGTGCTAATATTAAATTACACTTATTCTTAAGGCTAGAATTATCATCGACGACCCATTCGCCTTTCCTCTTTTCTTTCGTGGAGCGCTTAGTTTGGAAATTCGACAAATGAAATATGAACTCTCTTGTATACACGTTGGCGTTCAAATTGCAAATAAAAAATGTCATTGCATTCGTACATTTAATGCATTTCATAAATTGGTAATTGCACGTTTAAGCGAGGCTAATGAATATCGCATCGCAAATGCTATTCGCAGTCATAGTAGCATGTGCAATATTTTCAACAATAATGGATGCGGGACGCAATAGAATAGGATGCACGTTAATGCCGGGGTATTACACTGATCTTCCGCGCTGCAGGTTTCTCGTGTACATACCTTAATGCACGATTAAATTGTTTCAAACATTCGTATTTAATAATTCATCGGCATATCAATGTCCGACACTTGTACTTCTTCATTATTGATTATTACATACATATAATTATCCTAGCCTCGTTATCGACTAGGACGAAAAATAACTAGGGGACCCTGAATCGTGATACTTATATCAATCGTAATTTTAAATACTTAACGCGTTGGCTAAACCTTGTCCAGTCGCCATCGATTTACAGACTAATTTTGATTTTCCTCGAAACTTATCGTCGTAGACATGCATACACTCCTGCGTTACGTATTACGACTTTTAACATTTATCCCATAGCTTAAAGTTATCCTTAAGCATAATCTTATTCTGTGCGCATTTCATACGATTCACACACGCATACAGAAATACACGACGTATACGAATACGATTACAGATGTACGTATGCGTGCTCAAATAGGATAATACGTTTGGTCCAGTCCTAATTGTAGCTTCATTCTTCGTTCAATGCAACTCCTCTAAGAGACCGGACAACGCATGTCATATTGGTCGGTAAAGCTTAACTTAGGAACCCTTTTATAATGTAATAGGAACGTAATTAATATGCGATGCGTTAACAGTGTCAACTCATTGTTTTCGTCGCCTCTGTCGTCTGTTTACATTAAAAAATGAATTACACGTGTGCGTGGTTTCACTTGTCGGGGCTTCTCACGAAATGCCCGTGGTGATGCATCCTAGAGCATAAATTGCAAAAGTATCGTTCGAGATAATTTGTTACTATCCACGTGAATGCGTTATCTACGCAATGGCCTTGAAAAATGTGCGTTTTCCGTGATGTTTTCATAGAGGTCAGTTAATCGTTAAAGTTTATTGTCGCGCGGTTCTTCCTGGCTTATGCGGCATAAAATAGAAGTTAACTTCCAACAGTTCCTTACGCGGAACTCGCAATTGCAAGAGAGTATTCACCGGGCTGTCCGAAGAAAACGAGGATGTAAATTATGTGATAACTCGCTAGCACTTCGTTCGAGAATAATTAGTTATCCGTTCAATTAGGTGCCGCTCTATAAACCCGTCCATCGTTAGAAGTTTGCGGTGCGAGAGATGAAATGCCCATATACGCTTCATAATTAGCGATACGGCGTACGAAAATTTAAAACCCAGGCTGTAGCTCGAAGAGATGAGTAAATCTTGAAGGATGCCATCGGTGTATTCCATGGCATTTTCCTTTGGTTCGGTATGACATGGAAATCCGACTTGCGTCATCGACTCAACGGCATGTACTCCTGGCGATTTTTTATTTTCTCACGATGTTCATCTTCAAATTTGTTTTCCACAAAACACGGCCTCCCTCCTTATATTCATACGGGCGCGGAACGAAACTACGTGGGTACGAAAATGTGTGAAATTGTTGTTTACGCTTTGTAAACAGCATGTCTGTGTTATCGCGCGCAGAAAGTCACGACGATACGTATTATGTTTGCAATCGCTTAAATCATCCTACATTCCGAAGAAAACTTTTCTAAATGAAATATGTCTCTCCTTTTTGCGTCCAGCGCGTCTCCTTATTCGTCATCATTTTTCGGCTCGATCCGTATTATTTTCAAAGTTTCCGACATCTCCGGCGAATCTACCGTCGTAAATTGGCAACGACACGAAGGATCCTGCATCGAGTTTTCCTACCATATAGAAATTCTCGGCAAAAACCGCCCGTAATTTTACATCTACTCTTACACTCGTACTCGAGTAATTCCTTAAGGGGGTCGACGGTATGGGGGAACCTTACCTTTCGTCCGTACCTTTCGTATGTGACAAAAAAAAGTGGCTACGTGTAATCTGCGCACCCTTCCGCTCGGGCTGCCCCCCTCACAATGCCCATGGTAATTCCTCTCGTTTTTTTTTCCACGTCAACCCTAATTTCACGATTTCGCCGCGTTTTACAAACTTTTTTTTCTTCTCCGGATCGGTAATCTTCCTCAACGCGGTACGCGCGCACCCATCTGTCGTGGTCGTCGGCCCGCGTCGTGCACGATTCGACGGGGTAGACGTAACGCGAGTAACAGGGAGGGATAGGGAGGTGACGGCCGAAGGGAGACGAGGAACGATCCACAATAGCCTCACGTGCACGCGCGCACGCGCACGCGCGAGCCGGCACGGCACTGGGGTGGAAATCTTATAAAGGATTTCCAAAATATTGTGTAAACCGGCCGGGGTGTGCCAGCTGAAAATTTGGGGTGAAATACGGAGAAACGCGCGCGAGTTTAACGCCGGGTGCAACCTGGCGCACGACCGAAAGCGCGCGTGTGCGCACACTGCGGACAAACGGTGCTGAATAAATAAAGGGTTGTACCTTTCCGTGCAGCCCTTCGAAAGGACGAGACCGAGGTACACAATGCTCGGGCTATATTCACTCTCACCCCTTCATCGGAGATTCCTGAAATGCGGATTTTTTCGCCGTTCTTGCCTCGCTTACCCCTCTTCCACTATCCCTTTCACGCTCCCTTCCGAAGTCGTTGGACTATAAAAATTTGGGAGAATCGCGTGCTCCGCTGTTGCCGTTGGGCCATTCGCGCGTTTCGTCGCGGCAAGTAGAAAAAAATAGCGCAGAATGAATTCGATGAAAGGGTTTCACTCTCGCCCTTCGTCTCCTCCCACCCCGCTTCGCTATTTTCACGGTGTGCTCTTTCTTCTTATCCCTCGTGTTCTTCCTCCCTCTTTTTTTTTTTTCACCCTTTCGCATTTTTTTTTTTTCGTCGTCGTCGTCGCCGTTGTTGGAACTCGGGATGTTTTCTTGTCGCACCGATATCGCGACCATTGTGCGTTGTCGGAGGTGTCGATAGTTCAATGCGATTCGAATTTCAATAGGCAGCACGAGCGTTGACATACTGCGAGTGTTTCTCATCGCTGCATATCGCAAATACTCTTCAAAACGCGCCCATGGCTAGCCGTTTATGATTTATGCGATTGCGCTGCATCGACGGACGTGCGAGACGCACGCGAGGGTGAAACGATTTTAGCTGTCACTTTCGATTGGATCCCATCGAGCTGCACGGGTCCGTTCGGTTTTCGCGCACGTTTATATCGCGCCAATTAAAATAAAATGGTTCCTGTAAATATTACGCGACATTTTTCGGAGTAAATGACAGCATTTTTTTTTATTTTTGATAACCGTCTGTCGATTATTCTTTTTTCTTTACACTCGCATTATTGGGAAGATCGAGTGACCGCGATCAATAGAACGGTAATTTACGGAGGTCGTACTATGGGAGGATTGTGCGCGAAATGAAATATGATCGGTCACTCGTCAAAACGATGAAATATTTGGAGGACTCTTCTTCCGACACGTGGATTCGTTGGATCGTTCAAGACAGCGGAGACCTTTGCGATAGTGGTGGTGAAGTTTTAGGGTGAACGAAGGAAAACGCCATGTAGCGGATAGGTTGGGCAGTGGTGGTAGTGGCGTTGGTAGTGGTGGTGATGGCAAAGAAGCGGGATAGGTTGTCAGGGTGGTGGTAGCGGTGGTGGGAGTAGTGGCGGGGTAGGTGGTGGCGGTGGCGGTGAAATTATTACGGGAGGATGAAATTTCCAAGTCGGCGTAAGACGATGGGGGAAAGAAAGTGAAGGTGGATGGGAGGGATGGAAGAGAGAGAGAGGGCTGGTGGACAAGAGGGGAGTAAGCGGGTGAAGTAGTCGCGAGTAGGGGGTGAGGACACGAGAGGGGAGAAGCTTTGATAATTGCAATCCACTTCCTCGTTGGGGTATAAGCAGTTCTGCGGCTGGGGTGGTTGATGAGTAGGGGAAGCAGGGTGGACCGGGAAAAAGGAGGGGTGCCTTCGGTTCGATACCTTTCTTAAATTTACCAGGGACTTGGAGCTGAGCTTCGCCATCTTCGTAAATAAGTGACGAGGAAACAAAACCGACGAACCCGATTATATTCTGTTGCGTGGGGGACTGGAAAAATAAGTCGATAAACGGATGGAAGCTTTGTCTCCGACATTCCGCTTTACGTCTCCTGCTGAATTATAATTTACATCCTTTCTATAATTTATAAAAGGCGGATGAAAGAGCTTGGCACGTTCTTGCATTGGAAAATATCATTATTCACTTATTTCTGATTGTGGCAACAATTAATTACAGTTACCTTGTAGATATGTTTTTTCATTCTCGTCCGTTTTGTGTATATTTTTGTCTGCCGAGTGCCCGTTTGAGCGTCACACATTTGAAAGTTTTAAATTTTTCGTTGCTTATCGACGGACGTACGTGCGAGCCGAGAGACCTGAAATATGGTCGCCTTTTGTCTATCGTGGATCGTCTCTCACCTTCGTACAGTCTCATTTTCGGGGCTCTTGGAAACCGAAAGATATTATTGATTTTTATACATATCCCATGGCGGGTGTGGGTGGACGCGCAGGTTCTTCGCTGTGTGCGTAAGCTTGTGTGTTTGCGTAGCGGGGTAGGGGCTGGCTGTGTCATTTACTCATTGGTCATTGGCTAGAGAAGGACGTGAATCGTTGCCTTCCGCCTTCCCTTTTCAAACCGACGACTCGGCCATCAAGCAAAAGGAAAACTTCGATATAGCGCAAGCGCTTTACGGTCCCCGTGGTCGAGCCGTCACCCTCCTTTTCCATTTCTTCCTCTGTTTCCTCCACGTCCACTTTATTCCTTCCATCTTAAATTCTTCCAGTCGATTCGTTCCTCCCAAATATATTATCTATTAATTTATATAAATTTCTTTGCCGTCGCGTAACAAATGCTTTTTCTCAATACTTATTAAATTACTTCCGGCCCCGATGCGACGGAGTAAGAATATTATAGACTATATACAACTGCGCGAAATGTACTTTCCAATGCTGGCAAAATTTCGCGGATCGGCCGAGTAGTTTTTGAATTTACCTTTTACGTATAAAGAAACAAACTCAGGTTCCCTCTTTACAATAATAGTATACACGAAAAAACTAATGGGCGTTTTATTTCGTAACATCTATATTACTTTTTCAGCGCAACATTCTCGTCGGATATTTCTCGCGCAAGTCACACGTGTCCCGACGTAAGAACAATTTTAATCGACATTGAAAGTCTCGTGTTTCTCCGATAAGCCAGTCGGCATAACACGCAGGAGACGAATGTCAGTGTTTGGATATTTGCTCAATCTGTCACATTAGTTCACCTGAAATATTGTTGTCGATGTGCATCATAAAAAAGTCACCCTAAGAGCGGCACCTTTAAAAAAGCAAACCGGTGAAATTGATAGGTTCGCCGGTGGTGTACGGAGCAAAATTGAGTCGGGTAACTCGATATTCTTAAGCGATAGGCAACAAGAACGAACTTACTAACGTAGGTAAAGAAAGCTATGGGGATGAAACGAAAAGGTAACAAAACGAACGTAAAACTAGAAATAAAAAAAACTTAATTTTATTCTATTAAACTGTATCTATATAAATTATAAAAAATTAAATGAACACGGTAAGAACATACAGACGGAGAAAGAAATGTGAGGAAAAGGAAAGACGTTCATTGGTTGGCTCGCAAAAATCGTATAAAAATATGCGACTGCTCGAGTATTAACGATCATTCATTGGAATGTGGTGGAATGATTTGATCGCGTCAATTTGACTATATCATGTGACTAGATCGGATATAGGAATTGTAAATCGCTTCCAAAATGACTAGATCGCCTAATTAATTTACCTAATCGCGGGTTATATATTACATCAAGTTTCACGCTTATTAAACATTTACGCTCGTATAATAATATAATACAGATTATATCTATAATATATATATATGTGTGTATATATATAACTTCTCATTTATCATTTATACGAAATATACTTAGCCTACGGCGCTCTTAATTCATTAATATACTATATGTATATAGAAATGTATATATATATATATATATATTTATATCAATGATCAATATAATATCTGTCTCTCTCTTTGATTTACGGGTAAAATTTGATTTTGCGCTCAATTATGTTAATGAAGGCAATTCTAGTTTCGGGCATGCTGTCGCCGTTTGGATTCTTCCGTGGAAACGTCAGGATTCCCGTCGTGCACTTATCGTTGCTACTTTTATCACACGTCTCGGATCCAAATAAAATTTACCGCGACGGCTCCGCACCGTAAAGGGCACCGCGGGCATAACTTTTCCAATAGAAACGAAACATTCCTCGTATCTCACGAGTAAGCGGGCGACACTCCGCGCGTTAAGAAGCATGACGTTCCCGCCGTTGCCCGATTTATCATCGACTGCGAGTCGTTACAGTAATTAAAATCGACGACCCTCGGTAGTCGGGCACGGGCCATTAAGTGCACAATACGCATTTTTCCATGAGATGCAATTAAGAGGGTGCCCATTTACATGGACGCGCGCATTTTGCATGTCACCGACCGTACGTGGGGTGAGAAAAATGGACAAAAGGGAGGGGGACGCGCCGAAAGAGGAAACGAGGTTGAAGGGGATGGCGGCTCGTCCACTACCCTCCGCTTGCCGTCCCCTCCGGCCACGCTTCTTCTGGACTTTTTCCGAAAAATCCCCGTCAAGGTCGCGACCTTTCTCTCTCTCTTTCTCTCTCTTCATCTCTCTTCTTCTCTACCTCACTCTGCGACCCTTTCTCCTTCTCTCTTCCGTCCTTGACCTTCCTACCGGAGGGCCAGATGTGGAGCCCGTTTGTCAAGGCCCATCTCGTCTACCCGACAATGCCTCTAAAAATTTCATTTTCCCTAAACCAAATTTCTCTCCCCCAACCTTCGTCTGCCCCTCCCTCCCTCTTTCAACATTTTTCCTTCCTCCGTCGGAACCCTGGACAACCACCCTCCTCTCCCTATCCTGGTCTCTCTTCATCTCGTTCTCTCATTCTCTCTCTCTCTCTCTCTCTCTCACACTCTTTCTCTCTCTTACTTTTCAATGCAGTCGTAATGGTCGATGCCTCCCTTCCCCTAAAATATGTTAATGCACGCGTGCGCGCATACTAATTCAGACGAATTCTCCGCAAAACCCGGCCGTGCCCCGTTAAATGACGCGGAGCTCGAGTTTCAGCTGCTAAGGGAAATTTTTATGGCCTCTGAGACAAAAGGGCCTCGTGCGCGTTCCTCCTTTTTCCGCATGCGTCGTGCCACATAAATCACATATCCACGAACAATAACGGTATGCTGTGTCGCGCGCGCGCGAGTACTTCTCATTCGCGTCGGATGCTATTCCACGAGACACCGTTCGCGTCGGATGCTCTTCACCAATCGTATTCAATCGTATCGAATCGAATCAGCTGAATTTAATTACCGAGCACGTCCGTCCCCGCAATAAGATGGTGAGAGGGGAACGAAGAAGCGATATTATTTCATCGATCCCACGTCCAGCGGCGAGCGGCTATTAAAATGAGGCACCGTTCCTATTATTTCATAGTGACTCAAGGACGGCGCTCGCGTGGGCGGGTGTAGAGGACGGAAGTGCATCGTGGATATTTGTTCGTACGAAGGGAAGGTCGTACCGGTGCGAGAAACGTATTTTGGGAAGCGAGGTCGCGTTAGGACGGCCCCACACGCCCGTCCATCGGGTGGTCACTTCAAGAACAGCTGTCTCTCGAACAGTTCGATCGAACGCGGCCTGACCGTTGAGCGAAGAGCAATTGGGACCAGGTAGTACTGCACAAGGCGATAATAATGATCATTAGGTACCTACACGAGGACGAACCCAGCACCGGAAATCGTATAAAACACGTTCTTTTATGATTTGTATTTTACGTTTAGCAGCGGTTTCAATGTTATCCGTGAAATGTTTAAAAGTGCCATAACTCCCGGCTTGTTTTTTCATTTTGATTAGTAAGGCATACGCTCGATCGATCAAACTGTCGTTAGAAGCAGAGGATGCGACGTTACGCGGTCGTCAAAGTAAAATATTGTTTGCAATAGTACTGCAATTGTAGATAAATGGCGGTTCTTTCGCGGAGCATATGGTCCAAGCAAATATCTCTCTCGAAGGGTTTGGCGACAGCAGGGAAGAAAAGAATTTTCGATTCTCAAGCTGCAAGGCACGATTTACAAAACAGCTTACTTTATCCTTTTCTGTCATCGGAGGAACGTTTTGCGGACGTCTCGCCAGATTTCGTTTATGAAAATTATTCTAGTACTAGGGTAGTAACGCTATTTAATAAATGATCAGAGAGCTAGGCTAGTTACGTGGAACCGTCGACTTAAAGTAAAAGATAAAATCAATTTTTGATCGTTCGTAGAACTTTCGAGCGGGTCATGTTTTGGTCGTTGGAGCCATCCTACGAGTGGCATGGGCTCGACAGAATATTACCGATAAGATGTTACACGCGGAAATTACTACATCATTATATTTAAATTAGCTTTAATTCTATGTAATGCGTTGGCTGTGTATACGATTGTACTTTTAGTTGCGGATTATACTGTGTCCACCCCTGAGTTGGTTGGTTTTTCTTCCTCTGGTCGTTGATATCTAAATATTGTATTCGTAGATTCAAAAATCATGCTCGCCTCTCATACCTTTCGACGACGGTTAATTATTTCCGTTCGTGTAATTCTTTCTTCTCGCAATCTCACTCTCCTCTCTCTCTCTCTCTCTCTCTCTCTCTCTCTTTCTCTCTCGACTTATGCGTCTCTTTCGTTGTCGTCCCTTCTTCACCTTTCTCGATCGTTGCGATATATTCCACTCATCTATCTAACACGTTCTATTTGTATATTATAAATATTACCTCTTCTAAATACTATCTACCCTCTGAGTTTAGCCGATAGACGTACTTTACATTATATGAGTGTAAAATATTGACTAGTAACGTCGCAAAAAAAGAAGTTAACAGCGGCGTAATGAAACATCGACGCGCGGCGATAGAGGAATTGTGCATGTTTTACGTCGCGCCGAGTTCGTAAGTACTTGAGCAAAATTAATTGAAATCAGACCAAGTCCATGCGAAAGGAGGAAAGGATGCTTCTCATTCGGAAAGACTGAATAAAGTTGCAGTGCTCGTCGGAGGTCAGTCGCGTTTTAAAATAGGAACTTTGTCGATCACCCATACGTATTAATTACTTTACGATTAATTATTTACAATATAACGGTCGCTCGATATCGAGTGACATAACAATGCTGAGTTTAGCACTAAAACGCGATACCTGTGAGTTATTACGCTTTTGAAAGAGACAGAACGACTAGACATCTATCAGCCATTCGTACATTCCTCGTTTTAAATCTGTTTAGAAAAGATTGTTACGCCTTGCGAAAAACTGTCCGCCGAGACTCCGAAGTCAGGACGGTTATTTGCGTTCGGAAACTTTGAAACGTAAGTCCTCGTCGTCTCGTATCTTCTCCTTGCGAAAGCAACTTAAAATGTTGGCCGAGGAATACTTTGGAGTATCGCGTCCTAGCCGCCTCGCTTACATCTTACGTTTAAATAGGAACCGATACCACGTGCTCAGATCGCAGACGCAGAGTACTGAACCGCCCGACCATCGACCACTTTCAACTCCCAGTGAATTTACGTAGAAATCAGTCGTCGAAGTTAAGCAGGACTGAGGGTAAAGGAGGCCGTGAGGGCACTACCGATTCTTGATTTTACCGGAAGGTACACCAAGGCCGGCACGAATCGTTTCTCGGAACCCGACTCTTCTCCGGGTTGCATAAGATCTTGCTCTTCGATGAGAAACGGCTGCATCAGAGTCTTTTCCGGATTGTCGTCCTGGGGCATCGCGTAGCAAGCCGGCACTTTGTGCTTGTTCGCGACGTCTCTCAGAGTCTTACTGAACTCGGCGAGAACCCCGTCGCTCAGATCGGCCACCGTCTTGTGATCCTTTCTAACGTGCTTCTTGATTCTGTTGAGATTCGTCGTGGCGTATCCGCACTGGGCGCATTTATAGGCACCGTGTGACGTCACTTGTACCGCAGTCTCCTCTTGACGCGGGTTCTTCGCCGTTTCTATCGTGTTTTGACTGGTTCCGATCTGTGGACCACTTTCGACGCAATCGTCTTTCATTTCCTGATCGGATCTTTCCTTGTTCTCGCTCGCTTTCTCCACGTCAAGCTTTACGCTGCCGATTGGAGAGGATTGAAACTGCGAGAGTAACGTGGGAAATTGATGTTTGGCGAGGAGGTGCTGATGGAGCAATTCCGGCTGATGAAATACTTGCGTGCAGATCGCGCATTGAAACGGTCGGTCGACCTCCTGCGTGTCGCGAGGTGGGCTTAGGTGGGATCTCTCGTGAAGGAAAAGAAACGGTAAGACGGTCGTTGAAAAATTGCAGTGGGAACAACGATAAGTCTTCAACTGCGAGTCGTCTGCCGGTGCTCCGAAGAGGTTGGAGAACACCTGATTTCCCATATTAGCGAAATCCATTGATTTCGCGAGCTGACTCACCTCGAAGCCATTGGGTATCTTCAAATTGGACGTTGGTTGAGTATTTTTCGTGGAACTACCCGATCGACTGCCCGTTCTCGCCGTGCTCTGATAATGTTGGTCCATGTCGCGCCACTTGTCGATACCGGCCTTACCGTGATCGCTAAGTAAATGAGCCTTCAGCCACTTTACACTGCGAAACCTTCTGCTGCAAATTGGACATACCTCGGTGAAGTGTGTGAAGTATCTATGGCTGAGGTCACCGAGTTGTTCAGGTTTAAGGGCAGAGTCCTCGGAGCTGGATACGTCGTAGGATTCCTGCTTCGTGGAAGCAGGTGTATTCTCGTCGACGATACCGTGTGTATTGTGCTTGTGAACGCGCAGGAAGTACTTGCTGCAGAGTTCCTTGTTGCAAATATTGCAAATGACCCCCCCTATCTGCGCGCCATTCTCGATTTCAATCCCGTGCATCCTCTGCATGTGAGTCTTCATGAAGTATTTGTTGCACAGCTCTTTGTTGCATATCTCGCAGTAACTCGACGTGGGCGTCATGGACGTTATTTTCTTTTCGGATTGCACCTGAGTAGGGGGCGTGGAAGTGACGGACGTAGTCGAAGCAACGGGTGCAGATGATACCGACATAACGTTGGCAGCCGCTAGTTGATGCTCCTCCGTGATATGTTTCCTCAAAGCATCCTGACTGGCGTAGTCCTTGTCGCAAAGTGTGCAGAGGGCCGAAGTTACCGTCCTGTTGGGTGATTTCTCTCGTGGCGAGGTGGAAGGATCCTCGGAGGTCAAGCCTCCGTGTTCGGTGGTCATATGAAGGCGCAAGGCTGTCCTCGACTCACAATCCTTCCCGCAAGCGGTACAAACCGACGTCTTTGCCGTCTCCAAGCCGTTCAATTGTAAAATCATCGTTTGCAGCTTCTGCAGATCCTCGGATATGGAATCCGTTCGTTGTTCCTGTACCTCGGAGTCGTACTCCTGCTTGGGAGAATTTTGTTCCCCACTCTCGTGCATCTTGCGACAATGTGCCTCGTAAAGACCAGCCGTTTGAAAGTGGAGACCGCACGCCTTGCACTCGTAATCGTCAGCGGTACGATCGTTTGACTCGCTGCTGTTACCGACGCTCTCGGTGACGATCAAGTTTAGCGGACTAGTTTGCACTTGGTGCCAGCTGGCCGCCACGGCTGGATTTACCGGCGATCTCTCGTTGTCCTGTATCACGATGCCGTGCCGCTTCATCTTGTGCGTGCGCAGGAAGTATTTGTTGCAGTACTCCTTGCAACAGATCTCGCAGAATGCCTCGGGATTGATGACGCCCAGACGACGAAGACGCTCCGCGTTGAACCCCGAGTCCCGTGCCTGTTGAATAGATTGCGGGGACAAATGTCGCGGAGCTGGTAAGCAGGACGTGTCTTCTTGCTCCATCGCGTACTCCTGTTTGAAAAGCATCTCGATACCACCCGGACTACTCCTCGGCGTCTCCCTATCCTCCTCACTCTGCATCAGAGAGCTCTGAGGATCCGTCTGGCTTGTCTCGTTTGACTCGTTGTGCATCTTTTGCTTGTGCTTCTTCATGGACTCTTCGTTTCGAAAACGCTTTTGACAGACGTCGCAGGGCACGCTGGGAGCGGGTGGAGTCGCCGGTGGTTCCAACTTTACGGCAGTGGTGGCGCTCGGAAAGCTTGTCGCGTAATTCGTAATTACCATGTTACCCTCCACGCCGCTTGGGCCCGGCGAGTCCACGTAGATGCCGTGCTTGTTGGCCTTGTGCGTTTTTAGAAAATACTTGTTGCAGAACTCCTTGTTGCATAGATCGCAGTAGGCGTCGGGATTGAAAATTCTAACCGGTGTCGGGCCCAATGCAGGCGGTCTGGGTATGCTACCAGCGTCGGGGAGAGGAAAACCGGGTATAGGAAGATATTGGGCGAGAGCACCGGGGAAGCTGGAAAGGGCCTGCAGGTGGTTAGACATCGTGGCGATCTGATTGATCGGGTTGGACCACGGCTCCTCGGTTTGCGGTTGTACCTGCGTCTGGGATTGCATGTGCGGTCCGGCCACCAGCCACGTATTCGCGAAATTCTTTACACTTAGGATGTTCATTGGACTCTCGGGCTGATCGAGTCGCGTCTGCGACGGTTCCAGCTTTATCGTGATAGACGGTGATCTACTCCCGTGACGCTCGGACGACTGACTAACCCCTACATGCTCGCTATCGAGGTGGAGATTGAGGGTCTCCTTGGTGTCGAAGGACCGACTACAGTACTGGCAACGGAACTCGCTATTGAGATTCTCGTCCTTCGTCGCAGGGTGACTTGGCAACGACGAACGCGTCGACAGCTTACCTTCGCTGTCCTCGTCGTCCTCGTCCTCGTCTTCGTTCGACTCCTCGCGCGTACCGCTCATCAGGGACGACGAGAATCTTACCGGTGTGCTTTGTTTTCGTCTCTTCTTCGGTCCCGCTGAGTCACCGTCTCCGCGAAAGCGTTTTCTAGGCTCCCTTTCGCCGCAGCTCGAGTCGTCGCTGTCTGGCTCGGTGACGTCGGGTATCATTGTCTCCTGCGTCCTCGTCGACGACATCTTGGTTCTATGTGACGAGCCCGATTCCAGTCTGCCTCAAATCTCGCCACTCTGAAATCGAGAACCTAAGATTACATTCGTTGTCGTTACCTAACCGCAATAGTGATTCGCAGCACTTGAATACTCGTCTTGTCTTGAGAGTGGGTCGAGGCCCGGGATATTTTATAGAATGCAAAAGATTTACCTACTCGTCGCGGACAAATGTTCGGGCTCGTTACTTTGGACGGGGGAACAGATGGCATATTTAAAAGCGACTACAATTGAATACCTTTCTAATTCGTCTTCATCTCTTATCCATGCAAATTATTTTCCTTAGTTCTATCGCACACGTTGTTGACCCTACGTCCGAGTTTACGTGCACCGAGTATCTGTGTATTTTCTTCTTTTTTTTTGAAGATCGTTACACATTTTAGCTGACCGATTACCACTGTTTACCGCTAACATTCTTCTCAAACGTGAGTATTTCGCCAAAGATAAACGCGGGATCCCAATGATTCTACCAGGATAGCCGCGCACGTGCGTTCTCGTTGATAAATACTTTCAAGCTATCGCCGATTTTAATCCCCGTGATCGTTTCAGACGATACGTCTGCATTCCTACTGCTTGGGTGTGCGCCACGTAAAAATATAACGGCAACAAGTTTTGCATTTCACTTTCGTTAATACGCGCCACCGCGTTGAACAAAGTAAACGCGTTTAATCGCCCGTCAAATTCAAAATCCCGCGTGCGACGGTTTTACGCGAGATATTCCGCCGAGACAATCGAATTTGCGACCACGGGGACGGCACATTTCCGTGAATCGATGCGCTCCGACGATAATATTAATTCGGAGCGTCACGATGATTTTAGGCTGGCGAAATTTGGGGTGGAGGAGTAGTGGGGGCTGGATAACGAGCAGTTCGTGCAACGGAAAGGGAAATAAGTCCGAAAGTCGTTGAACTAGACGCGATCAGGCACCCCATACTACGGCGCTGGACATGCGGTCGAAAAAGGGAGACGTTTGGGGAGTGGGTTCACATGACTCATATATACGCCCACCCCATATTTTTGGGGACGAATCCGAAGGATAGTGAGAATATGCATTCGTGAAGCTACTGTAATTACTACTTCAGACTTCGGGATTCGCGTGATCGTATATTTATGCAAAATTGTCTGCTCTCCTCGTTACCAGTCTATTTGACGAACACCGAGCGTCTAGCGACAGATTAATAAGATTACCAAGTGACATCAGTCCAAGAAAGGGCGAGATACTGATTCAACCACATCGAAAACGAATTTCGAAGCTTCGACGACGGTCAAGCGAGCGCGTACATTATTTCACCCCATTTGGCAACTTCGTCCTACGTTCAGTTTTTAAAAAAATACATTCAGCAGCACAAGATTAAAAGTACGCTAGCTCGGACGGAAGCAAGGGTAAAAAACAAAAGTGAGGGAAATTTCAAACAAATGGACACTACCGAATACGAGCACGACACTTCGCGCAGACTTATTTCCGCTTCTGACGATTATCGTTACGCGTAAACTTACCCTGGCCTAGCGAGTATCCAAAACAAGCGACACGTCGATTTCTCATGACCGATTCAGTGGCTGATCCACGCACGATCGTAACACTTCGAAGTCGGTTCGATGTCGCCAGGAGTCACGTGAATATCCAGCAAGCATCTCCTTCGAATTCAGCTTTCTAAAACGCGCACACGGACGAGCACTCGGTAAACTGGAAACTCCGCGCACCAATGTGTCGTTGTGGTAAGGACAATCGGCCTGAAGGTCCTTTCGGCCGAGACTGGAGCGCCTGAGAGGCGTTATTGGCACGTGGCGTCAAGAAGGGTAGGTGGACTTCCAGGATCGCGTTCAGATGTCACTGGTCAAGCGAGCCCTCATTGGCGGAGGCGAGTGATTCGGTGTAAAATTTACGAGACGAGTGGAAGGTCGACGAGCGGCTCGGAAGGGAGGTGTGGGTGAGCGAGAGGCAGTGAGTGGAGAATAGGAGCTGAGCAAGCCACCCCTCGCTTCGGTGCGAGATTGATAAAACCAGTCGTGACGATTGGTAGAGAGAGGAGGCGTCGAGGATGGAGTGTCGAGCCACGTAGCAGAAGACTGAGATGAGCGAAGGAAGGATGCCTTTCTCAGGTACGATGGAAAGGTGCGGTACGAGTGGTTGGGAAAGATTTCGTGAAATGGACAACTCGTGAGGAGGAAAAGAAACTAATGTTGCAAGAGGGACAGCAATCGGGTACTCGCGTGCCTAATCTGCGAGCCCCCGCTCGCTTAGGCCTCTATGAATCCTGCCAGGTTACTACTGTTAGGTGTAGTGACGGTGCCTCGTGAAGGGCCTGTCACACCGTTTTTGTCCCTACCACTTTCGTAGGGCCATAGGAAAGTTCCCCCTCCATCGTGCTAGCTCGACTGTTTCGCTGCATTCGCCCAATAGATGATTCTACGAGACATCGGACATATTATCTGGTCAGATGATTCCTGGGGGGCGCTAGTGTAGACTGGAGTGTTTCGAATTCGTCGATCTTGCGCTAGTGAATTTTCGTACCTACGCATATGTATAACATTTCTTTATTGATAATTGCTTAAGGGTTCGCGGCAACGGTAATTTGATATACAAATTTACGCTATCACGTCGTAATGGTTTCAACGCGATAAAGAATTTGTCATTGAAATCGCAAAATTTTAGGTTTCTCGAGGTCGGCCATTGGAAGGACGTACGAAATAAGATATCAAGTGCGCTTGAGTATGAATTGATTTGTTTACGTCGCTGTAACGGTCCAGTGAACGTTGATTTCTCGTGAATGTCGGTTGCCTTCGAGTATCTCTATACAGCAATGATTTCACAGATTAGCGCTAGTAACTTGTAATCTATACACGTTTTCTAATATAGAAAATAAATAACATAACTTCCAGGTTATCGGTTCTACGTATCAGGTACTATATCGTCAATCGTGATTGTTACACGTACTATACTCTATCTTATCGTCTAATATTCATTACGTAACATCATTGCGTAGGCTCTCTCGTCGAAGCGTACTTAGAGAAGCAGCGTGATTTATTCGTGCTTTAGGCACTCCACGATGAGAGGAAAAATTCGATTACGCTGAGGATTGTAAAAGCGGAGTGGCGTAATAGGGAGAATCCAACGAGACCACTGGAGGGTCGAAATTGCAGGAAAACCCGCATTTCTGCGCAACCTCTGACAGATTTTCCAAAAATACGCGTAAATACACCCGTATGCTCCCTTCGCAGGCATACGCATTCTGAAAATCCCGTGCACTCGCCGTAGTGTAAATTGGATGAGCGACGGACCTAGTGGAGGGTGAGGAGGGGTGGTCTCGAAAGGGTGTCGAGAAAAACATGTTGTTTGAAAGCACGAAATGGAACAGGGAGAAAAGGCGAGGGAAGAGGATAGGAACGCGGGAGAAGCGGTGAAAAGATTAATGTCGAATCCGTAACCCCATGCGTTACAAAGGAGCGAAGGGAATATCGTTATGAATCTCGGGATCGTGACATGTCCCACGTTCGTTTTTCGAGAACATCTCCGTCGTAGGAGGATGCCGCGTGGGTGATCCGACGAGCACGTAAACAACGAGTTACGTTACGATAGACGTTTGATTATTGCGTTCTGAAGCGTATACGCGGTACAATTTGCCCGATGAAACATGTGGACATTCTACAATATTAATCGAGTGCGTTTGAATAACGTCTCAAGGGCAATCGGTCCAGTGGTCCGAGGCAGAGTAACGTCCTCGTTGATCTCACGTCAAGGGGGCAATCAGTGTCCGAATTTTCTCCGTCGTAAGATTTTCGAAAATCTTTTCTTCCTTTATCCCGGATCATCGCGTTAAATTTTCAATTCGGTTCTTCAATTATCGCTCGCCGTTACTACCTAGGAGGAAATACTATCGAGAGTGTACGCCACCGCGTCCGCGAGCGACAACTGAAATCAATAGCGATAAGGAAAGTGAATTATGAGGGGCTCGTGTGCCCGCGATCGGTTCGATTCTCAAAGTTGAAAGAAAAGCTCGCAAAGTTTTCTCCCGGATTGGATTCTCCCTCACGAACACACGAGCCCTTCTATCACGTGTGTGCATGTGCGTGTGCGCGCACGGACACTCGCCTACATACGGCACGTGGACGTGTGAGTGCGTTTATGTGTGATTTCAGTAGAGGCCTATTGATCGAGCAGCGAACTTCAGTGGGTCCGCACACGCGCATAAGTCTTCCCGTAAACAAGACAAATATCATCGCGCCAGTCCTGAAAATCCATCTACCCTCCTCCGGACCCCTCACCTTCCACCGCTCTCCCCTCGATCCTCCTTTTCTCTTCAAACGTCTAACACGATTTGATCCACGCCTTTCGATCTTATGCGAGCCTACGAGACGGCCGGGGCACAAAATTACGAGTCGCCACGGAAACGCCGTCGGAAGGGAGAGAAAGCTCGAAATATTTTTCGAGAAAGCCGGTGTAATCTTATCCCAGGATAAGGTGCTTCTTGCTCTATGCACGATTTAACGGGATACTCCCTCGTGCACGAGTCTCATTTGAAATCTTTTAATCCGACTTGAAGGTTACTTTCTCGAATGAAGAATCTTCACTTTTCAAAGCAATTTCTAGAAGGCTCTCGCGAAAAAGAGAAGAAGATGTACGTTTACGACGGACTCTGAAAAATCGAAGATCGTATCGATTCGATCGTGCGGCGAAACGATACGAGGTACGACGAATTATTTGGTTATCTGTCGTCGTTTAATTAATATCCTTTTGGAGAATCGTGAAATTTAATTAGCCACGATCGATCGGTCGACGAGCTTGAGGTGCCCCGAATAGGGCGGTATGTTAAAGGTGAGATTCGCATAAGGTGGGGATCGCGAAAAGTCGGATCTGCGCAATGCGTGTCTCCCGGATGAGCCACGTGGAGTATTCGCATGCAAAAGACGTCGGCGGTTAGCGGTCGGTCTTTTAGTCCGCTCCGAATGCCGAGCGGTGTAACGTCGTTTTTCGCACGCACCTACGCGCCTTTCTCCTATCGCCCCGAGAGGCAATTCCATCGCGCGGAAGAAACGTGCGTAAACGTTACTAAAACACGACCGCGCATCGAGATCGAGACCACTGGAAAAAAAAGGAAACATTTCTCGTTATCGATTGACCTTCGCGATAAGCGAGCCGAACACGATCTGACGATCTTTCCAGAAGTGTGCAGAGGAGAGATCTGCGGTTGGGCGAGTGGTACGATTCGTGGCACTCGAAACTTCGTCGCAGTCGTCAACGCGAATTACGTAACATATATGTTTCTCGTACTATCGAGATCGTAGAGAACGTTATCAAGCGGGGCGCAGGGTAGGTACGCAATTAATAATAAGACAATTGAAAAAGTACGGTCTCGTGACCGATCTCCCGTGCGATTATTTCGCACCGAGGGAGAGTAGGATCGGGCGACCACGATAGGCCCCCGTGGTAAGTGTCACGACGTAAAGTCGCGCGGGGACATTGCGAGCACGTTTGCAGCGCGCGACGGCAACGACGACTCACCGTGACCAGCAGCAGGGGCAGCTTCGGCACCTCGTCCACGTGAAGCGACCGTAGGAAGCGATCCTGTCCAGAAGTCGGCACCACGTTCTTATCCATTTGTTACCTCCGCACACCGAAGACGTTTCTAACGGAAGAGACGCGAGTACGCGACTGATAACGGCGACGATAACGACGATGACAACATCACTTTGTTCACTGCGCACCGTGAGGACCCGAGGGAGACGGCGATGCGGTGGCGCGAGGGAAAGCCGGACCGGTCGAGGAGGAGAGAAGATGACGGTTAAGGGGGGAGACAAGGAGGAGAAAGGGTTGTTGGATGAAGAGAAGGAGGAGGTGAGGGAGGTGAAGGAGGAGGAGGTGGGAGAGGGGTAGGAGACAATTGGGAAACGATGGAAACGTTGCGAGTCCCGCGACAACGCCGACGCGGACCCTCGCGTACTCTCGAGGTGAAATCCTGGCGAAGGAAAGGAGAGCGTGGGGAGACGAGAACGGCGACCACGACGACGCGCGCTCGCCTTCGCGTAGAAGGGAGGAGGGGAAATTCACGGGTAGAAACCAACGGCTCGTGGATCGGTGTACTTACTATTGTTTTGGCCATCGTGCCACGATGGCGGCCATACTTGATATGAGAAAGTATCCCCCACATTGTCCACGGCCATCCACTAATTCCCCTCTACAGCCCCGCGCGCCGATTCAACCCCTCCGCTCCCTTCGGCACCGCTCTCTTACTCCCGCCGCCTTCCTCCGTATCCTCTTCGACCCTCGTCGTCGTCACCCACCACCTCTCCACTCCCTTTCTTCGCTCTCCTTACCGCCTCTCGTCCCGTTCTCCCTATTCGGAGTCACCCCTTGCGGCGCGCCACCCCCACAGGCTCTTTGAAAGTCAGGGGCGACGCGTTTTATAGGGTCCGCGGGGCTCCTTCTCGACTCTCACGATTTCCGCCAGCGCCGATTCTCATTATTTCAGGTTCGTCGTTATCATCGCGATGGGGACGCCTCGCGTCCCCCGTCGACAATCGAGATCGCTCCGATTCGGATTCGCGCTCACGGACAATGGCTCGGGGAAGAAGCAATTCGAAAGATAATGCTCTCGCGTACGTCAAACCGCATCTACGCGATGCTGTAAGAGTTTTGAGTATAATCTTCGAGAAATTTCCAGATCCTCCGAAGTTCCACGTAATCGAATTAAATTCTTCCAGAAGTCGTTCTTCGCCTCACACCTTATCCGACCATTATGGGCGGTAGAACGCCATAAATTTCCTCGTCTACGCGCGCCACGGGACAAGGGATCTTCGTGAACGGGGACTTTGAAGAAATTCGAACACCACTGTAAAAGTTCTTCCTTCGAGGCATTTCCTCCTCTCCCACTTTCCCTCTTTCTCCTCCGTTCCCTCTCCCGTTCTCCCTCTCCTACTTCGAGCACCACGCACCTGCACGCGCGTGTTGAAAAAAGCACGCACTCACCCACACCTCGTGGCGCGCACGCACACGCACACGCGCCTCTCAACTATCACCGTCCTCCTCGCGAGCTAGCACGAGCAGTCTTTTACCCTAGTTCACAGTATCCCTCCTCCCCACGGAGACCAAGGTGGCCCTCGAGGGTGGGGAGTAAAGACTGGAAAGGAGAGTGAAAGGAAGGGAAAGTGAGAGAGCGAGAGGGAGAGACCTTGAGCGAGAGGGAGAACGCGAGGGAGGAAAGGTTGTCGGCAGGACGAGCGAGGGCGAGCGAGGGAGCGAAAGGGAGAGGGGAGAGAACGGAGCGAGAGAGCTACGAGAGTGAAGGAGGACTGGAGTGAGACGGATGGGACAGAAAGCGGAGGGTTGCGCAGGGTGGTACTTTTACTGGTCACTTGGAATTCGGTTCCCTTCTCCTTGCTTCTCCGATCCGCAACCTGTCTCTCTCTCTCTCTCTCTCTCTCGCTCTCTTTCTTTCTCTCTCTCTCTCTCGCACCATCACTACCACCACCACCGCAATAGCATCGGGTAGCTTCAATCCCTCCACCCTTCGTCTTCCTTTCTGTGCCGTCCCGTACGCCCCCTGTTCCTGGTCTCGTGTCACCCCTCTTCAGGATCCAGCCCACCGGCCACCCTCACACAGCAAATTAGTTTAGCCTCACGGATAAGTCCGAGCCGAGGTGAGCCTCCTCGCTCGCTCCCACCCCTTCTCCATTCTACTTCTCTCTTTCCATTCGACGCCTTTCCACGGGAAATGACGGCCAGAATCTCGCGGGGAAATACGGTCGCACCTACGAGAGAGGGTCTTTTGACAATGTCTCAAGGGTACGTCCGAGGGGTGGGCGTTCCGCGGACCTTACCTCTCTCCACGAATCTCTTCTTCGAACGTGGAAAGTAACCATTTACCATTACTATTCCTTTCTCCTTTATTGCTCTTACGCGTGGATAAATAGCTCGAAAGGAGAGTGAAAAATGTGAGCGGTCCGGCCGTTGGGCCCTGGAATTTGAACTTTTCGTTGCGTTGCGCAGGGTGCTGTTCTAGGTGGCCGTTTTGCCGAGCGGAAAAATTAAAAAATTTGCTCTACCACCGGCGAGGCACGCACACGTGGGGTCTCGTTGCTAACGATTCTTCAGCGCGCCCTTCGAGCAACGGATGTCACGAAATAACCCCCGTGAGTGCACTCGCTCGCTCGCTTTGCTCGTGCGAGCGTACGATGTCGCATTACGGGACAACTGCTTCGCGAAACGCGGAAACCGCTACAGTCCCGATCAAAAATCGGCACACGCTGTCGGTAGATCGTGCATAATTTAAAGGAAGGAATTAGACCGTCCCGTGGGCAGAAAAGGCCCGTTCCTACCCCCACGGGGCGTTCCGCTTTGCGGTCGCGCACTTGTCACGCGATATTGTGTTGCAGTATTGGTAATGATAACGAAGGCGGCCGGGCTCCGCATCGGTTTCTCCCAAATTAATGGCATTACGGAACTAACGCCAAGGGCCCTGGAGCCGATAATAAACAGGCTCGGCCAATGCATACGAAATCTATAGGATTCGAACCGGGTAACTCCGGCCGGTTGCTCGTTTTCCCATGTAGACAATCGAGGACCCATTGTCATTTGCGTTCGACTCATCGTTGTCTGATTTTTTTTCGGTGAATGTAAAAAATATTAGGATTTTCCCTGAATTCTGAGATCGGTGATTGCAGAAGGATCGCACGCCTGGAGGGATGAAAATTTATTCGAGCGTGCGTGCCTTGGTATAAATACTCGTAAAATCAAGAGCGTATTGATCCACAACGTTGACGATGGATAATCTGTAACAAAGATCAACCGAATTTATATTTAATTCCAAGTTTACTTCAATCGACGTATCTTTCTTTCGCATGCGGATATGGCTCGATCTGGTAACGATTATGATTGATGATGATCAATCGTTTCGTAGCTTGTTTGTGGTTATTCATTTTTTCGAAGTGTATCGTTCTTTTGTGAACAACAGAGTTGTGGGTGTACACATTGCTACATATTTGAGATTGTACTGGTGATAATTAAAATTCGAACATAAACAATCTCTAGTAGGAGTAAAGACTTGAAACTTGAGGTACGCGACTTGTTCGAAGATTAATGTCCTCGCTGTGGGATGAAAATTCAGGGCAATTATTTATTTTTATAGATAGAGCGCATGGTCCATTTTCCACGCGTTTCTGTAAGGAGAAAAAAGTTTTGGGAAATGTTACTTGGTAACCCCTAGGCCCTTGCATTTGGCTAATGCAGCCTGCGAGCGATCCTAGTGCGATGGGCATCCCTCTTGGTGCACTTTTTTCAACTGTCGTCCCTTCCGTAAACGAATCTATTATACAAGAAAATAGGCCGAGTGGCCATGTCACACGGCCACGTGCCACATGGGCGATCAGGAAGTAGCGGTTACCTCGATAGTGACCATAATTTTTTTTCCTTAGTGCATGCGTGTGTATAGTGAACGAAAAATTCACGAATGCGAGCCGGAACTTCTGCGCGACAAGGGGATGGACGGCTGTATTCGTGCCTGTTGTATTATACTGAATTGAAAATTGATATAAGGAGCATTCTCTGAAATTTACTTATCTTATTTATACGTTCATTGTTTATCATTACAATCTACGTTATTCTCCAATGAAAATAAAATCGAGTTTTGCCATATGGACCTTTGACGCTTCCGATTACGAGAATCTGACTTTCTAAGATAAAACGCAGTATCGGACCAGATTATAAATTTATAATACTTTCGACTTTCATTTCGGTGTGTTGACATTCGCCGTTAATAACACGATTGCATTACTGTGTCTCGCTCCTGAACGTAATCTCGTTAATTATATCCAGTGTGATGTGATTTAAACTGATCTCGATCGCGAAGAGTATACACGTGTATAAATCGTAAGATTGGATAAAAGTAATGATAAATATTTTACAGCATTACGGAAAGCTTAAAGGGAAGCCTAATTTACATAATGTGAAAGTTTTCGATTTGGACGCTTCATGAATGTGACATGTGCATTACTCGTTTAGTCGTGATCAAAATGACGACCCATTGCTGATCAGCAACTCGGATTATATTTAACAATATTTAGGACTTTCAGCATATTTTATTTTTTAATTCCGCAAGTGTGTCGCCAGATGAACAGAATTTTCCTGATATCGTTCCTGGCGGCGGACAGATGCTAGAAATACATATGCAAGCTGGCCAGACGGTCGGTAAAAAAATGAGATAAAAAAATTTTTTTTCTGCTCAGAGTTTTGTAGTAAAAGGCAAACGTCCAGAAATGTAATCATCGGACACCGGATCAATTCAGTATTATTAGTCCGAGCCAAAGGACGGACGGCCATTACTGAACACCTGGACAATGGTCGAATTTAGCTCCAGCTTTTGCCATTGCCATGCATTTTTTTGCTAAGCGTAGAACGGAGGGGCGATATCTGCTACAGCTTATTCATTATAAATTTTATGTACATTTTGACATAAGCAATTAAAGAATTATTCGAAGACAAGTCTATACAATTAATATGAACATTGGACGGTATAAATAATATTGGCAAATATCGATTATTCTGTTCTGAAAAACTGTAATTAGTTGCTTAACCGCCTAAGACAGTTGACGATAAACGTTTTGAAATGTTAAATAATTATGACAATTTCTTTATAAAAGAAAATTTTATGTTTTAAGGTTTAATGAAATCACTTTTTTTCAATTTCCTCATTAGGGAATTCTACAATTTCTACAGCCGATAGACGAAACGACAAAATTGTTATGTTTGTAATATTTTGTCTGCACTTTGTCTAGCTTCAAAGTAAATTGTTCTTTTTCCTTTTTTCATTACATGTTGCATTAGGTTCGATTAATAAAACTATTATTTTAGAAGGTACATATGTTTATGAAATATCAAGTCACTATGTATAGCTCTAGTAATCTATATGCTGAGAACTATTTATCCACCGAATCCTTTTTTATCGACTGGCACATGAACATATCTTACAAACTAAGAAAGCTTTACATTTTGTTTATTAAAATCTGATCACCGATGGATCCTTTAACAAGTTTTTTATGTAAATTTAAAGCTTGGAATTATATTTTGCAGTGTAAATTTGAACAAAAATTGCTACTCAAAATGAAGATTCTATAGGGACTACTTAATTCATGGGTTGTCCATGGTGTACGAACGCCTTCGGCGCATTCTTTTGCTTCCAAAAAATATATCAGAGGTGGGCATAGTAGAAAACTGCTGTTCTAAGCGTTTACCGTACTACCTTTGGTAAATTCTACGAGAGCTTCGAATAGCGCCATCTGCCTTCAAATAGAAATCAAATAGAAAAAAGATTCTTTCAGAATTGATTCGATGGACTTATAATTAAACACGAAAGCACATTTCCACTTTATGGAATACAAAGGAATCGTGCACATGATAGTAGCTCCAAATGATATTCACCGACAAACCGATTATTCACTGCATTCTGAAACAATATACGTGTATGCACATATGTTTGTTTGCAAATGAACACATACTTTACACATTTTGTGACATTTCTATCGTTTGCAGCAGTTTTATGTTATTGGCCCAAAAAATGTCCAATGGTGCGCTCACAATGGAAGCTATGCGAGAAAAGTTCTAGTCAATGGTACAATTTCGACTATTCAATTGTCGATACTCGTATCGGTTGCTCGGCGTTGCTTTCGCTCAACTGGCTCGAAGACAAAGGATATTCTCGTTACCTCGGAGGGGTGGATGAAGAATAGTGTTACTTGATCCAGTTACTCGCGGTATTACTTGAATGGCCAAGGGGTTAGGATCGTCACGTACGTATGCCAGCAAGGGGAAACGGTGTGGAACGGCAATGTCCTTTGTGATAAGAGTGCGAAGGACAAAAAACGCCTCGGCGTGCTTTCACGGGCGACACTAAAATATTCATTGTCTGAAAATGGGCGTTTGTTAGGTAGTGTGTATAGACGGGTAGCGGTGGCCGCGCCTCAAGTGCCGAAGGAGAGGAGGACTGAAATACAGGGTGCCGAAGGGTGAAGAAGGGCACGTTGGAGTTGCCGGTGAGGCGGTAGAAAGGGAAGCGGGGAAGGAAGGGAGAGGAGGAGGGTGGTCGTAGAGGTGTTCTATTATATCCCAAGGCACGAATCTGCTCGAGACTGCCGAGAAGGAGGGTGAAGAGAGGAGGGTAAGAGGAGTGAGAAAAAGGGAGAGAAAGAGATTCGTTGGAACGAGAAAACTGAGAAAATCAAGAGAGAGGTGGACGAGGGTGGAAGGGAGGAACAACGACAGAGGAAGAGAGAATTTTCCGCAGAAATTCAATATCTTGTTACGTGTAAACGTAATGGGCGTTCTTTCGTTCGGTCGACGCCATGTGCGAAGTCGATAACGATAATTCTCAGCCTTAAGCCGTCCCGAGATCACTTTTCGATACCCTTCTCGTGCGCTTGCACGTACAACACGCCTCACCGTTACCTCCTTTCTACCGCCACTACGACGAGTTGCGACGAAACTTTCTCAATAATAAAGTCGTTAGACTAGTTGCCATTATTAAAAGCGCGTAATCGACGGAGGGAAGGAACGGGCTGGAGAATCGCCTCGAATGGCCGATCACGAGAACGCATTAAGAAAATTTCTTTAATCGTCGAGACCTCGGGCCGAAGGTACTCTTCCCGAGACGAAATAAGATGCAATATTAGTTTCTCGTTCGACTAACGACCTCGGACGTTTCGCTCCAGCTCGTTCTGCATTTTATAGTTTATTTATCTCTCCCTGGTCGAACAAACTTTTACCGATACAAAATGAAGATGTCCTCCGTACACATTTGGATTCGCGTACTAATGCTCGTGCACATTTCAGTATGTTGAGTCGAGGACGAGTATTAGTGCTCATCGGTGCTCCTACCTTGCTTCTGGCTACAGCGTTAAAGAGGGATGATGCAGTCACTTTCCTGCTACCTGGCTTGGAATTTAATAAGAGCAAGGTTAAGTAACCTAATAAATTACGACGTGAGGGACGGCGGCGAGGGGAAGTGGAAGCGATCGTTACGGAACGTACTACGCGCGCTTGCATTTTCGAATGGCAGTGCTGAAAATTCTTATATACTTCCACCCTACCGCCCACGGAGAAGACGCTCGCTGCGGGCGGTCGGGAATATCAGATTTTTTTTTTACGCTCCGATATAACTCCGGTTGTCGGCATCTACGGCCAACTCTCGCGACCGCCTAAAGCCCTTTGTACGAGGAGCCGATAGAAGGGCTAGGGATCGACCGACTGGGGTCGCTGCGCTGGCGCTAGAGGGAACAAGAAGAGAATTGCTTGCTCGTGAGGTTGCGAACGAGCGCGTTGCTTGCTTCGAAGAATATGGATTTTATGCATGAATAAAGAGATCAGGTAGCCTCCAGGTCGCTCGTGGTACTCGTCGTCCTCTCTGCGTTTCTAGGGACGCACTAATTCCGACTGGAGGGGTTTCGCTTCCGAAGATGACGGAGATGACAAAGACGAGGCGCACCTGCGCCTGTAAAATCTGCACGCGCAAGCACGAGGCTATCGACGTGTTTACAAACGCGGAGCATACGCGATGCGGTCGCGCTGCTTTTGCAAAATTTTTTATTCGGCACTCGTGCGAAGAATTTCCAAGGAAGGTCGCCCTACAGCACTCAGCCCTTCTCTTCCACGGATACTTGCGTATTCGTAGCAGGGCTGCCAAGATGGCTATGAATTTTCAAAAATATTTCAGATATTTTTGACGATGCACGGATTACGTTATTTATCGGAGGGATACCTTGAAGTCTCGGCTCTCGAGAAACGCAAAATTATGAAAACTTCACGCCCATCCTGGATGCATTTAATCGGATCGAAGAAGTCAGAAATTTCCTCCGTCTATCGTACTCGGGAAATGTTTTGCATATTTGGTTGATCTTTACCGTATATTGGGAGCATTGCAATTCGTGCTATTCGCGAATACCGTAGACATGCTCGATCTCACCATCTAGAATCGAGCTATATAATCCGATTGAAAATTCTACCATTTTATAGAGGAAGACATTTACACGCGTCGACGTGGATGATACGCTTAACAAACGTATGACGTGTTACCCGGCCACTCTCGAACTTCCTAGGTTTTCTCGCAAGCCGCTTCGGCGCGTTGCCTGCAACAGGTTTAATCTGACATTCGCAATTTCTGCGGGACCGAGGTAGAGGTGTAGGCATTGATTTGGTAGTCTAAGCAATGACAACTATTGTGAACTATTCTATCATTTCGGAGTTTGAGATTCGCGCTTCCGGGTCAGCGGGTCGCTTTTGGACATAGACGAAGCACATTCGGTTTTAACGAGGTTTCCCTCGAGTCGCAAACTTCGTCGCAGCGCGCGGTTCGTCCCCCTTTCTCTGCACCTTTCTCCCTGCTACGCGACGCGTTTTCACGCTCCGCGGGTATGCGCCGCCAGGAACAACAACGACGCGTCCTTTCGTTTTTTTTTACTGGCTGGAATTTTTACGAAACTATCGGTCACGGCGTACGGTCAAGCGAGGTAGCAACTGTGGCCACGTCCGCGCACGGTGCAAAAATTGAAAACTGGATTCTGCCAGATAGGCGCACGAATCAAATTGATTTCCGATTCGGACGAGACTTCTTTTCTGCGATAGAGCGTTGAGCGCGGTGCCAAGGTGTGTGCGTACTCGTGCGCGGGCTTGCGAGAGAACTCGTGGAAGAGTGAGAGAACGAGGAAGCGGGCAGTGGGTGGAATAGTCGAATAGCGGGAGGATGAGAGAGCGAAGGCGGAGGGGCGAATGAGGAGGGAGAGACAAGAGGTGGAATAGGGAGAGGAGTCTACCCAGTACAGCGTGCACCTCTATTCAGAATCATGCAGCATGGCTCGTAAATGGAATGATCAGTGACACGGGGGAACACGGAATACGCTGTTGTCCCGGTTCATCCCCTTTCTCCTAGCTCTACCTTCCTCTTGTCGCGTCCCTCTTTCGGTCCTCATGTTTTCCTCTTCGTTCTACCCTCGCTCACCCTCCCGCGTTCGCCATTGCCCTATGGAAAGCAACCCCTTGGCCGTTGAGGTGATGAATAATCACCGACATCGCGGCGACGTTCGCGTCGGTTGGAGACGCTAAGTTGTAAGGTTAACAAGTGAAAACGACAGTAGAGAATCACATGTGTGGGACGAAAGGGTAGAGAGACGTAAACCGTGTGTGTGTGTGTGTGTGTAAGTGTCTAGCTGGTATGGCAGAGAGGGGTGACGAAGAAAGAAAATTCCACGAGAGAAGGAGGGTGAGGATGGGTGGTGCGAAATGGCGCGGGTTGGAAGAATACTCGAGATTCCGTCGCTCTGGGAGTTTTAAGAGACCCTGCGTATAGCGGGAAATCGAGCGAAAAAATGTAATTGAGCTCGCTGAAATTACTTGGATGGGAATAATATTTTGAGAATTCACGGCACCGATGCTTTACCAGTGGGCTGGCAAATGGCAAAAGGGCATCGAATCGATGGTATTGGTATTAATGCAATATCGCCTTGCATTGCGACGAAACGTTTAATTTGCCCATGCATAAGGGAACAAAGCTCTCGCTCGACATTCGACGCGGATTCGATCCGGGCGTTAATGCTTGTTAAGGGTTTTACGTGGTTCACTCACGAGGTAGCCGAGGTAATTTCGCGTTCCGAGCACGCATCCACCGTGCGAATTATACGTTGGAAATTAATCTAGCGACGCGTATGGCGTCGAGAAGATCCTGTCGGGGGCACGGTGATCTACGAGAGTCCTCGATCAAGAATTTGAACCCTCGACAGGAAGGTGCGAGCGATTTCAGGGAAATGGAAATGCGGAATTTCTCACGACTTATCGACAGCAGATATAGCATCGCGGGAGGGACCAATACTGGGTAGAACGGTGACGAGGCGTAGGCACTAGGGAGAAAGTGGATGAGGAAGAAAGAACGAGAGAGGACCAGCGAGGAGGGGGTAGAGGAAGAGAGTGAAGCTTGAACGGAATGGAGGGTAGGGAGAAGTGGTGGAAGGACGGTGAAAGAAGGAGCCAGACCCTCCAGGAGGGGTCGGACCGATGGGTACTTTCAGACGTAAATTGCAAATGTTCCGGAGAACCGGGTAATCGGATAATCAGCCAGACTGCTCTGTCTCTACTTCCCATTTCTCCAATATTTCGCTTTTCCCCGCTACCTACACGAAACGATGGATTCTCGAAGAATCACCACGAGGGTAAAATACTCCAGATTCTCCTTCCGCGTCTACCTCGTTTACAGTGTTTTCCCGCATAGAACGTTTCCTTTATCCATAAATAGCGCCGGAACATTACGATTATCTAAAGGCGGACGGAAGATACGCGAAGGCACGCGCGCGAGTAGTATCGCGGGAAAATTATGTCGGAGACCCTTAATACCCGCTATTTCGTTGTATATTCAAAGGCGGGTGTACTGGGTCAAACGTTTGCGAGTAGGTACTCAATTCCAGGAATAATTCCCACGTACCGCAACTAACGGACTCCTTTAACATAATCAAACTAGAACCGCATCCGCGCCGCGTGTGACTTCATTAACGACTCCGGTACACGCCTATTTTATTAACAAAGTTGGAGCGCGCTGCCTGCCGGTCGCACACTCGCGGCAGCAGGTATCGCTCCATTATTGAATCGTCGTGTCCTCCAGTTCACAATATTCAATAACGTAAGCCGCAAACCGCATGCCGCAGACCGACGAGGACCGGAAGTCTGCACCGGGTGCAGTTGCAGCGGGAGCAACGGTGCTGATTGGCTGCTTGAATCCCTACTTAAATTCAGTCAGACCCCTGCGAATGCGCTTCATTTCCATTCGATAGGAAGCGACCGGTGGAGTTGGCGGACCCCTCTTTTGCCTCCTTCCTCGAGCGCTCGAGGCCACCCGCTCCTTCAACGATCCCTCTCGTCATCTTTTCCGCCATATCCTCGGATAACGCTCGAGTTTGATTTCATGCGTAATTACTTTACGAGTTTACCGGCAAATATTGACCTGTTGGCTTTTTAAGCCCTTACCTCGAGACTCCCCACGCCCAACTGCCTCCTTCTCACCGTTAAACCCTATGGTGCTACGGACTTTTATCCCGTTTGAAGGATCGTCAGAGCTGACTTGCAAACACGGTAAATCGTCCGTCGCCCAAGTCCCCTTCGCTTTTCTCTTTTACGACTGTCCGATGTATCGGACGCGACGCCGTACGTCCGCGAGATATTCCTCCCGACGTTGCAGATCGGATGAATTTTCCGCCCGTGTTTTCTCTTATTTAACCATCTCTCTTCTCGCTCTCGGCACTGTAGGCGTCGCTATCGATTTTGGCTCTTCTCATTGACGCTTGCGACGCGCGTTTCGGGATGGAACTGCGAGAAAGCGTCTAACGGGGGTGAGAGGGGGTTTGATGAAAAGTGAAGGGGTGGGATGTGAAACGGGACGAGAGGGTGAGAGGTAAAATCGAACGCTACTGATAACTGGCGGCCATTAGCGATAACAACTTCGGGGGGACCGCTCCCGCGCGAATCATTCTGCGTCGCGAAACTGTCTACAACTGTCAACCGCACAGTTCCAGATAAACTGGCGCTCGCCCCGTAAACTTCTTCTTCAGCCAGGGTCGAGGCGAGAGCGGTACCGTCAAACGGGTCGTGGCCACCCCTTCTTTGTCTGTCGCTTTGCGTCAAAGGAGGACAAAAAAGAGTGACACCAGGGAGGCGCCCGAGAGAGCGCCTCGCCTTGTCCCGCATCGCGTGGACTCGCGAACCGGCGCATGCCGTCATCCTCGCTTCGTTGTGGCCGTAGTTGTCGAGCTCCGTACGGCTTTTCCATTTTTAAGGGTTCCGCTCCCTTAATGAAATTGTCTTTGCCACGCGCGCGCGCGGGGTCGACTCCGAGATTGTCGATCGGGAGATATTAAATATTGATGCGAATTCCGTGACGGACGAGGGCAGAGGAATGACGGACAATCGTATAAATCGAATAAATCGAATATTCAGATTGAGAGGGTAGCTCCTGGGGTGCGCGAGCGTTACGTAACTACAGGTGCGTCAACCGTTTCCCGAGGATTCGCTCTGAAGCCGTTTGCTCGGATAAAACTACTTCGCTCGAACGAAGCGCCGAAAATATAGCGCCGGCTGTTTATTTCCTTTGCGCGATAAGGATAATCGGGACCTTAGTCGCCGAGATATTACCGCGAATGTCACCACTACTCTCCGAAGGGAAAATATCGCGCGACGCGCGGTACCCACGGCGTAGCCGCTATTTTGACTGCTGCACTTCCCACGGAACGTCCGCGCAGCGTCGTTCCGAGCACGTATCTCGGGATGTGCTCACTTCGGGCTTTCACGCATTCATTTCGGAGTTACGCGGCGTGATATGCAAATAATTACTGTCTCTCACATTTGTTCCAGTTGCCATAAATCCGGCCAACACGCTGAGAATCCTGTCTCCAGAGTGTGACGAGGGTTTGACTATCCCGCCGGTCTCAAAGGACAGACCCTGACGTCATGAAACTCGAAGGTTTCCCTAGGTACAGTATCAGCGGCAAGTATGTCCTCGTCGCTGAGAGACGTCCAGGATCACGATGGTAAGCAAACAGCGAAACAATAAAACCAAAGCAATTAATTGATCCCATTCTGCGTGGAATTCGCGACGTCGGGTTTCAAAGGGATCTTCCTTATACATAGTGATGAAGGGTGGAAAGCCGGGAAGGGCGACGGAATAAAGAGAGGGAGGAGTTCGGGGTGGGGGTGGATGAACGAACGATACTCGAAAAATGCACTCTGCATAGCGTTCCGATGCAACCAGTCGCATCAAAAGAAATCGTGACTTTGCCGCGCGACCGAACCTCCCAGGGTACTGAATTAACGTCGAATAGATACAATCGCTTGTACACCGAGGGGAGAGAAAGGTGGAGGTGGTTTCGGAAAGCGAGAGAAATCAGCATTCAGATCGTTGGAACAAGTTACACAGTTTTATCATTGTAAAAGTAAAAGGGATGTTTTTCTAGTTTCGACGACTTTGCATAAATTGGCGAGAACACTGGGCCTATTCGGCGAAGTAATCGCTAGTAAATTATTATTTTTATGTACCCATGGAATTTCACTTGTCCGTTTATTTGGTATCCGTTGTGTTCCCTTTATTTTGAGAAATTATACATACGTATGTCGTATTTAAAGCTTTCAACGTTGATCGTGATAATGCCGTTTTAAACCGGGCATCCAATTGAATATCTACTTTTTAGGACGTCACGCGTCGTGTCATTTTGTCGCACGCGAAACATGTCAGAGTTATGACAAGTGTCAGGTATACTATTTCGAAGATCGACTTTGCACAAGCGCGCCGATTTGAAATCCTACGGTTCTCAGGCCGCTATATCGGTCCGTATTACCGTTGAAAGATATACGCTACTTTCATTTGCAATTTTGTCAGTTCGCGTGATATATCCTTCGACTGGCGCCCGCTTTTGGCCTCACGGGTCTGGAGATCGTAAATGTAACCGAGATCGACAGGGGAATTGTCTAAAATGGCTCGAGGGAGTAACAACCGTTATTTCGTCGTACCAGCGTGAACAATCGCGTTACGCGGCACGGGCGAACAGTTGCGGCGCTCGGTACGCGTACAATTCGGACGGCGAGCTGCAATTATAATTAATTGCAACCCGTGCCCTCCTATTAGCGAATAGGCCTGGATGCCTTCGCAAGAGCGAAGCACCGGTACTACTGAACTACTCAAAGCGGCGAGCAGACATCACTGCCTATTTCGCACGTGCACGTAGGTACCGTGGGGTACTCGATATTGATTAGTTTGGAAGCGCAACGGCGCGGCAGGCGGGTGGGGTAGAGGCTAACGAAGAATTGCGCGAAATTGAAAAAAATGCAATTATACGGGTGGACGCGTGAGAAGGTCGCGCTTTATGGAGGGAGAGAGGAAGGACAATAACAGGTGGTGCGGCAGAAAAAGGAATACTGTACGCGTAATGTCGAGAAAATTCTCTCTGCCTCTCAAAGCTGAACTAGAATATATTACTGTAGGGGTTAGGTCCGTGTCGCGTACAGGTGCACTTTACACGGATTAAATCGGGAAAAACTTTACCTCGGGTGGGCGCCACTCGCGCGGTGTGAAATGGCGAATATCGGATTCTACGCGTACGAATCGTGCTGAAAATATACGTTTCGCAGCGATCGCACCGTTCATTTACGGAGATTCGATCTTCCGATATGCTTGTAAGTAATTATTCCATGATTACTCAAAGGAAGGAACGGTCTCTGGTAAAGGTTTATTACACGTCCTTTGCTTCTTCACTGTCTGCACGTCGTTGCTCCCTCTTCTTAACCTTTCTTTCGTCTCTTCCTTCCTCCAGGAGCCCATTACTCTCTTTCTTTCCAAGTTACTTTTGCTCCTTCCTGCTTCTTTAGCTCATTACTCCAAGTAGAGAAGTACGCGTCTTTTACAGCGAGTAGTCGTGTAACGTTCGATGATGCTCCTGAGGAATATGTGCGTGCCATCGGCCACGGCCACGATTTCCAAGTCGGCGATCTGATTGCTCATCGTTACTCCATCTATTCTGACCGACTTACTATAATTTCAGCGATACTGTACGGTAGCGTATAGAGGCGAACGGTATTCCGCGATGACGTTGACAGTGCCAGCGGCATCTGCGGTAGCAGGCAGTTTGATAATGAATTGCCGCGCAACAGAAGCGATTGCATTTGCGTTGCTATTTACCCGAAAGCACCATTAGTGCCGGTAGACGCTTGAGAATTCTCGTTTGTGAACCGGATGGCCGCGTGGCTGAGGTGGTAGTGGTAGCACTGGAGGTGCTGTAACGTTTTGTTATTATAATGGAATGCGCGTGCGAGTGGTCCTGTCAGTCGATGAAAGGACATTTCCAAGTCCTTGCGCTTCCATTCTGGGAGCTTTTCCTGCCTCCCTTCGACTTGCCCATATCTTTGTCTCCTACTCCATCCTCGTCCTTCTTCAGCATCCTACGCGTCTCGCCACGCTCTCTTTACCCTCGTCTCAAGCTTCAATCCCTCCTCTTCCGCACTCGTTATTTCCGTTTCTCTTTCCATTCCCTTTCCGTCTCTAGCCCCTTTCTACTTTCTTTTTTTTTACTTATTCTTCTCCACTCTTTTCTCTCTTACTACGTTCACCTCGTCGTTCTCCTTCTCCTTACGCGACCTCCGTTCTTCTCTTCGATAGGTCTTCTCAGTCTTCGCAGCCACTACTGCCACCACCACCACTACCACCATCTTTAGACACGTCATCACGACAACGATCCTTTTACATTTCTTCCCTCATCGCTTGTCCGCCTCAACCGGCGCGACTCCATCGTTCTCGTTCTTTTTCTACCCCTTTCATTCGGCCCCTCTTTAGACAATCGAAAGCTCCTCTTTTCCGAAGGAAAGAGGATACGATCCGAAATACCGCAATAATTGTTGAGAAGTAACTTCGCCTTTAGGGGGAGTCGCGCGGTGTCGCGTAAGAATTTCGTAGAGAATACATTTTAATATCACGTCCTCCGCTACGTTTACCACCGTTTTGGTTTAAAAGGGGCGTCCCTTTAACTACGCCTCTCGTTTTTGCGTTCTCCGCGGGAATGAGCTTTATCGCACTCCGATCTCATGCCATCCGAACGTAATCCGTTACCTTTCATGAAAATCGTGCTCCACGGTTAGTGTCCATTTCATTGAAGTGGCGCCAGAGCCGAGCTTGAGCGCACGGCCGTTAAAGTAATTAGTCCAAATATTCCGTAATTTGATTTATACGAATTGTACAAATGACTGTTTACGAAATTTCCATTCCACGTAGCTGCGTTCATAATTCTCCTCCCTGCTCGCAAACGCAATAACGAAATTTTGAATAAATGAATCAACTGCATATTCTCGGGCGTCGTGTGTCGCTTTGCGGATTCTTTTCAAATGGAAAATCGTGCGAATAGCCCGCACACTTTCGACGAAGCACAGCGGCGTACACGATCGAGTAGAAGTGTTGAAACATTTTAAAATTTATTTCATCGTTCTGCTTAATTTTACATCTCGCCCGTCCCTTCTTTTAACTTCCGGCTGCGCCTTGACTTTAACGAGCAACGATGATCAATGTTCAATAGTAATTTGAAAGAGGCCTCGCAAATAATCGATAAGGGATTTACGGGACAGCTTTATGGTGAAAGTTGGACGTGTTCCTCCTAGGAACTTTAAAGGGTCATTACCTATGTTTACCGAGTGGAGGTGTTTCCGTGAAGTGCGAAATTGGTGCATCACCGATGACCCTATAATCGTCCACGCTCCTCGCATAACCAGCACGAGCCGCCAGCAATTACGCGAAACGTATCGCACCGAATACCGAAAAGAGCTGGACCACGGCGTTCTTATAAAAATAAATCCCTCGGGTGGGACGTGATCGTTATGCGTGTCGCGCGTGCGCTGCATTGTTTACCCATTGTTTTGCGCGCCTTTTATTAATTCTCGGCACACTGCACTCGTGTGTGCACGAGAGAGATACAAATGGAGATAGAGATAAAGAAAGAGAGAGAGAGAAAGAGTAGGAGGACCACCAACTGAAACGATTGGTTACGAAACGTTTAAATATTCGATGCTGGTCAGAGAGGCGGCGCGCACAATGCGGCACGTATTGCCCGGTAATGATTGGGGGAATTTTTACTCCTCGGCACCCTCCGACCCCCTTCTCACCGCGATCTCACTCCCCACCATCGGTTCTTTTTCTCGCTGCCATTACCGAGGTGCGAGCTACTCGCCAGGACGAAATAAGGCCATAAAGGGGCCGCCGCTATCGAAGGTAGAGACGGAGGGGTGAAATTTCGCGCCCTCTCGCTCGCCTTTCATATAATACCTTCTCGCTTGCCAGATGCCGACGGTCCCTTGAAATTAACTTTTGCAATATAAATGATACCACGAAAGTTCACGCGCCCTCACCATTTCTCTCTCCCTTCCTTCTCGCGATATTCCCACGATTCGCTCGAAGTTATAATGATTTGCTCGTGTATGCTACATCCCTCTGTCCCCTTCCTCTCCTTCTCCATTACATACTCCCGATATAATGGATTTTATTTCTCGATCCTTTTATTTCCGATCGTGCGACAGCGCGCCCGTTCCACTTACCGCCCGCACAATTAATAGTTACGTTACAACCCTCTCCATCGTTCCGTCGATCCTCCTTCCTCCTCTCTCTCTCTCTCTCTCTCTTCTACCCTTCGACGCGCACCATCGACCAGGAACGCCGCCGCTGCTGATCGTCTCTCATAAAACGTAAGGCCATTAAATTCTCTCGTAACTCGGGCGAGTGCACGTGACCGATAAAAAGACCCAAAGTGACAAAGGCGCGCAAGAGCGCGAGGGACGGAAGGAAGGGTGGATCGGATGAGGTGGAGCGAGAGGAACGAGGAGCCTGGGATCGGTAGAATGTCTCTGTCGCTTCCGCGGCACTCGAAAATAATCGCGGGGGTTTGTCCGATAATTATCGGCCTGGTCGCCGCGCCGCGGTCCGCTCGCTGTCACCCCTTGACACCCTTTTCCGGCTGGCGCGAGGTCGGCGTGAGGACGAAATAGCCACGTCGCGAAGTGGCGAGTGGAAAAGTGCGATGAAAGAAGGGTGGATGGGGGATGGTTGAGGTTCGACGCGAAAAGTGGGAAAGGGGGATGGACGCGAAGAAGGACAATGAGGAGGAACGATAGTGGAGAGGTGGGCGATGGAAAGTCGAGACGCGGAGGAGGGGTGTAAAGAGGGAAAGGAAGGGTGGAGGGTGACGGAGGAGGCAGGAGGAGATACGAGAGGAGAAGGAGAAGGAGAAGGAGAAGGAGGAAGTGGTGGGTAAAAGGGAGTAGGAGAGAACGAGGAGGGAGGTCGAGAGTGGCGGTGGTGGTAGGTGGGTGGATGGGATGCAGCCCACAGGGGTGGAATTTCGCGCGTGCTATGCTTCAAGCCCCTCGTCGGCCGCCGCAACCGCCGCCGCCACCGCCGCCGCCGTCGCTTCCACCCCCGCCAGCGTCGCCACTACCACCACCACCCCCACATCGACGGTGCCGCCGCCGTCGACGCCGACGCCGATGCTGCTGCTGCTGCTGGATGCTGAGGGCAGCTGGACCAAGCGCGTGAGGTGTCAGTTCTGCGCGCGACCTCCTACCCGAAGGTGTCAATCTAGTCGCGACCTACTCCAAGGTATTCCGCCGAGGTAGAGACGAGGAGATCCTCGTGACACGGGAATCGCCTCTATACGCGGGGACTCGACCGTTAAGGAAATTCCTCTCTCGCGCGCGGGCCGGAAGTCGCGAGAGAGATTGTTCGGACTGTAAAAGGATCTCCCGAGAGAAAGTGTAAAGCGCCGAGAGGGAGAAGGGCGGGAGAATTGCCTCCTTTCCTTTCGCTCGACAAGAGGAGGGAGACGAAGGAGGAAAATATAGAGTGGGAGAAGGGGCGAGAGGACCGCACGCGGATCCGGGCACGTGACTTCGGACGTTCCTGCTGCCACCCTTCTGCGATCAGCGTGACTCTTCGGGATGTCGGGATACAATAATGTACGTGGACTTAACGATATTGCACGCACGATAGTTTATTAAGGCTTCGCCATCGGGATCTAACGGTGGTATTCGCGTAGCTCTTTTTTTTTGTTTCTCTCTCCCCCCTGTTTTCTACCTTCGCTCGTTCTCTCCCGAGGAATTTTCGCCGTTCTCGTTGAGACGGTAGGAGCGCGACGGCATGCCTGGCTTTTTCGTTTTAGGAGGAATGTTTTACCGGAATGTCCGGAGGAATGAGGCTGATGCCCGAGTACGACGCTTTTAATGGAACCTTACCGTGAGTTTAGCGAGGATCGGGTGGCCTGGCTACGTTCTTGAGCATTTTCCCGCGGGTGAATATCACGTCTCGTCCTTTTAGCCCACGGTCCTTTTTATCCCAATGTTTACGGGTCGAATTCTGTTTCAGCGAGGGAAGCAAAAATTGCGGACGAACGTACCGCTTTAAACAACAGCATTTCCGTTAGGATAGTCTCGCATTCGTGGGTGACTCGTCGTTTAGCGTCGTGTCGCGTTTTACCGCGAGATTCGCCGCTCGCGCGAAATTTCAATGACGCCACGATCGCACGGGTAATGGTAATCGTGAATTTCCAGAGAGCATGAGATTAAGCTTCCTCTCTCTCCCGGTGCGCGAGAAACTTTTTTCCCGCTCACGGCGGAACGTGTTAAAATATGCGACGTAGCGTAATGAACGACAAATTAAACGTGCCGTCGTTAAGCAAGTTTTCCACATATTAATTTAATAACCGCGCGAATTCTCGGAAAATGGGCCGCGCGAGGGAGCGTTACGCTCGTTCTCGTTTCTCTCCTATCCGCGACGTGGTACGGAATTCGGCCGCGCGCCGAAAGGACTTCCGCGAGGGAATGCGATACACGTAGTGGTACGTCCTTGTAGGTGCGAGGGAAGGGGAAGCCGGCAGCGGCTCCTCAGGTGGCGATAATTCATCAGACTCGAGTAACTCCGCGGCTGCGGGATGATTAATTATTGTCAGAGCCAGCCCCAAGCGTCCCTCGCTAAAACGCTCCTCTTTCTTTTCCCTCCATCTCCGATTTTTCTTTCGCCATTTTTTTCCTTCTCTCCTCGACGGGCAGAGAGAGCGAAGATAGTCCACCTTCGTTCCTCCTGTCCCCCTCCACTTATCCTACATCTTCCGTTCTCCACCTCTTTCTTCTCCTCCCTTCGGCCTCTCGTCCCGGGCCACAAGGAACTACCGTGCTCACGAGATTCTTATTATTCCCCGGCCGTACTTTTTGCCCGGAACACGATTTACCATGCCGACTTTATTTATGGCCCGCCCAACCCCGAGTGTCCACCGAGTGCTTTCGCCGTCGCGCTCGTCGCCTCCGATATTCCTCTCGTCGCGTTCATCGCCCGTTCACGCGTAAGAGAATCGTTTGAGACGTTTCCCGGTACGCGGAGGTTTGCATTGGCGCGGACGCGTCTCGGGAGAAAAGAGGAGATGAGATGTAGGAGCGAGCGAGCGAGGAAGGATGCAGAAACGGAGATATATTCGGAGCTCCGTCGTTGAATCAAATCGAGTCGAATCGGGTCACTGGAAACTATGTAATTTCCGGTTCCGACGAGCTCAAGAGCGCGGGATGCTCAGACGGTCAAACGTCCAATCTGACTACAAAGTATTTTTAATTTCGCGTGTACGCCGTGCCTGAATACCGTGTTCCACGCGAGTCCAGAGAATGTAGGCCGATAGGGATCAAGTTGGAGAGAGACGGATGGAGAGAGCGAGCTGTTAGAGAGACAGAGTGACAATAACATTTTGCGGATGGCGCTACTTTGAAAGAAAAATTGAGTTTGGCCGATGGAACGGCCGATACAAAAGGACCCCGGGGGATGGGCGGCCGAACGTGAAAGAAGGATCGTGAATTTAATTTTTGGCCTGGATGCTTTCCAGTCCTTTCATTCTCTCTCGATCCCTCATTCCCGTTGAAGATTGTGTCCCGAACCACGTAAAATATGCCGTTCATTCTCAACGCTACGTTTCGCATTTAAAAGTCACGATGAAGCGAGACCTCTGACAATCGCTTTTAGTCGATCCCTCGCGTTTTCATCCGCGGGATTTACTCGTCTCCGGACCGCGAGCTGTTTCCACGTTATTTTGATAAATGCAATTTCTCTCTCCTCCGCTGGGAGCTCGGAGATCGCAATCTCAAGCTTTTAGACATTCTCCGGTATTCTATTGTTCGGAGAAGTGACTTTCACGATTCTCCGCAAATGAGTTATTGCTCTCGCCATTTTATCGTCGAAGCCTTTGCGCGCGAGCTATCGAGACGTTTGACGCCTCCGCCCGTTTCTCCAACCGCCTACCCATCCCCTGTCGGAATCAGCGAACGATCGAAATGACCGCGCGCGCCGGCCTCCGCGAAAAGTCTCATTGCACTTAAGTCGAATCAACTCGGCTCAACGGGCCACCTGAAATGTTTGCACGTTTCACGCGTAACACCTCCGTTTCAAAAGGATCGCCATGGGTTTCGCGGCAGCTCCCGTTCTCCCTCTCCCACAATTCCTCTCTTTGTTTTTTATTTTTGTATCACTCGCCATTGATGACAGCCGGTTACCTGTGAAATTAAAGTGCAGTCCCGACGAGATTGTGTCCCGAATCGATTCATACAAATTCTCTCTCCTTGTTAATTTTGACGTACCGAGTCGAGGCAGACTCGTTTCAAGCGCCCACCACGACTGTGCGCGGAATGTAACGAACGTTGAAACGGTTGTCACCCCTCCCTTCGCTTGCGAAATGTTTAATTACTTTTCAACGTTTAACCGACACCCGAGCGACATAGAATAAAAGCTCGGCTGATTATACTTGCGTCGCATAATTTTCGTTCGTTCGACGCGTGAAACGGTCCGGCCGAGACGGAGCGGCTCTCATTTTTCAATTAAATTAAATTCCCGCCAACATTCGCGCGAACTTGGAAGATTTGCGCGCTACGCGACGTAAGGAATGTCGAGGCGCCACGAGAGTGTGAGCTTATTCCTCCAGGCCACCCCCGTAACCGCCCTCTCTTTATTCTTCGTGTTCTTTCTCTCTTCTCCGCCACGACTCGCCTCGAACAGTCCTGTTTCTCTCTCCGTTCCTACCTAAGTGGTCATAATTGAAAACGTGCAAATCCCTGAACGCTCCAAAGAACTGCTAATCCTCGAGCGGCTCATCCCCGAAACAAGTGTAGATAATTTTCACCTATCCTCACGGTGTTGCACTTGCCCACGCGCTGGCTGCTCCCCTTGCTAAATGCGTTTAAAAGGTAGAGAAACGAGAGCCGCGGAAAGAAGAGAAAAAAAGGCGAGGACGAGGAGGAGATGGGGTGAGCGAGAGGGTGGAAAAGGAGACGAGCGGCGATTTAAGGAGAAGGCGAAATGAGAGCGCCGAGTGAGAGAGAAGAGAAACGAGAATGAGACGGAGTCACGCAAAATTGATTAACCTTTCAGCATTCCTCGGATTCCGCGAACTCATAAAACTTCTTAACCACCACTCCAAGAAAGAATTTCTACCTTCCTTTTTACCGCTCGACTTATAAGAAGCAACGAAACTGCTCTTCTGCCCGCCTCCTCCGCCGCCAGTCCGACTTCCTTTCTGTTTCGCTAGCCCGCACCTATTCTCCGCGCAAACTCTTATATCCGTTCACTTTCAATTCCTCTGCTCAAGAGAACTCGAACGATAAAGTGCGGGGCATCGCAGTGGGCTTATGCAGGTGTGAGCAACGGTTTTTTCGCTCTCTTATCGCTCCATTCCGAATAAATTTTTCTCCATTAAGTCTGCGCTTCGTATGGCAGAGTGGGGCGCGCGGGCTTGAAAGTATACAACCGTGTGGGTTACCATCACCACATTCCCACCCCATTCTCGCCACTATTCAAATTCTGCGCTGGCCAAAATATCCGAGGGCTTCGTTTCGCACGCGTTAATGTTTTATGATACCCAACATTACTCCGGTTCCTTCATTAACTGTCCACTTAAAAATTTCATGCTCCCGTCGCCATCGCGTGGAGATATAATTACCGGCCAAGAGCCCGTTGGTGGTTCGATTAACGCTCTAACGGTAAATTTGAACGGGGAAGCGACATTCTGCTGCTTCGCGAAAGAAATATTTTATCGCGTTGGACGGTCATTATCTGCATCGTTTTTGTTTTTCCTCTTATCGCAATGGTATTAAAGGACGGAATTCATAGATGTGTCTCGAGTTTCGAGACGATCTTCAGTTCATCTTCAAATGCTGTACGAATCGTTTTATTTGCTACGCAACATCTGCAGATAAATTCAAGACCGCCTTAAAACTCAAGACATGTCTATGAATTCCGTTCAAAATGAAGCCAGAATGGCATCGGGCGTATAGAAATGACGAGCTGGCGCGAGAACGAAACTGAGAAGAGGACGAAAGAGACTGATCAAGAGAGAAACAGCAAGAGAGCGACGGAGAAGAAGAGAAAAATAAAGAGAGAGAGAGAGAGAAAGAGAGAGGGTGAGAGCGGTAGTCGGGACAACGATCAATGTTACGTCAGAGGGACAAAACTCCTTTAAAACGTCATGCGTCAGGCGAATCGCCACTAAAATGTAGGTCGGGCAAAATTACACGTCACTTTTTGTTAGTCGTCCGCGCGGGAGAACGAGGCGCTAGCACGAATGTGTGTATAACTGACGGTCTCCAATGGGCGCCTCGCAAGGGGACCTGAAATTTTCGTCGGATTTTCTGCCATCGCGACTCAGCGTCTTTAAGACCTTTAGGGGAACTTATGAGTTTTATTGCTGATACCGAAAATGCCAAAGGCAAACAGCTTTTCCTCACCCTAGAATTATGGGAACCGCATGTATAGTTATTTCTATTGGAGAATTCGGAATAATAGGTTCTCGAAGAAGTTGAATTGATATATATATCAATTAAAACAAAATCTACGATATGTTCATTGGAACAAAATTTTACCGAAATACTTCTTTCGCTATACCCATGAACTTTTTCGAGAACCTATTATTCCGAAGATGAATAATTTTGATGATGATTTTGTTATGATTCATAGTAACGGGTAATGTGCAAATAGTTAAATGGGAGACGGGATTAGTTTTCGAGTTATTAACAAAAGAAATTTTAAATCAGGTGCGCGGTTGTTGAAACCCACATGTAAGTTGCAGTTGGTATAATAAAATAAAGTTTTACCTAAATATGTAGTCGCACACGCGTTTTGGTCACTCTGGTAGGGCTAGGGTTTAATCTACAACTTGATGGAAGCGATTGGCAACCTCAGCTTCTTTGGTTTGGAACAATTTTTTTATCTCACTCTAACGTTTTACTTACAAGATTATCAATAATAGTTCGATTCTTATTACAGGCATGTTTTTAGTAGGCCACTCATGTCACGTTCTCCTCCGCTCACCTCGGTTGTAAAAAATTCCAATGCTCGCGACGAACTCCACTCCAAATAGGGACTAATATAACCCTACGATGCTTTAAGCACTCAGCCAGGCTCGTCTCAACTCCTCTTAATAACGAGCCTTGACGCTTTACCGCCCAATATTGCCTATTTTCCTACTAAGGATGACTCCATCGCCGGTACCTGGTCGCTCGCTGCCACGATGGTTAAGCACGCGCGAACTTCACTACCGGCTCGTAATATATACACACAATGTGTAAGAGAGAGTCAGAGGGATGCCTGACCACAGTAAATCGGCGGGTGTTCGAAGCTCACGGAGTCGTTTTGTTAACTCGCTGAAAGTATACGGTAGAGGTGTGCGAGTACTCGATTTATTCGGGTACTCGAATTTAGCTCGAATGTATTCGGGTAGTTCGAATATTCGACTTGTTCGAAGTTTTCGAGTAGTTCGAATTTTTTTCAAACAGTTCGACGATTCGAGTAACTTGAAAAATTCGAACCCTCGACTCGGCTCGAAGAAGCGAACCGGTCTGGGCTCGACTCGTAAATTACGAGTACTCGCACACCCCTAGTATTCGGGGCCGGCTGTGCTGTGCATTCTATTGTCAACTAGGAAAAGTACGAATTGGACCGCGGAAAAGAAGAAGCACCTCGCAGAACGTAAGTTCGGCAAAACTTTTCGGCACGCGGACCAAACGTCCACCCTCGGTGCCTGCTTAGTTCTGTAAATTTGCATTCCACGGGCACACATTACCGAGTTCGCTCTCCGTCATGTGAGCCGAAACACACGCAACCGCACACACGCACACACACACACAAACACATATGTATGCCTTCTTCACGCTGGGGTGGCACGTATTTTCCGACCCAGGAGAATAGCAGGTGGATTCACTCTGGGCCAACTTATGCCATTTGCCATTGCTCTCTCGCCGTTCGGCGCATACTCGTTCTTTAGTCTGGAAAGTTCGGGCCGCGCGCACGCCCTCGGCTCCCCATCTTCCAAGCGGCTGGTGGTTTTGGAGCGAGGAAAACACCCCGAACGGTAGTCAACGACGCGCTCAGTCGGCACGCGTATGCGCGCGAACACTCGGAAGGAGGTTCACGGGGTCGCGTTAATTCCGCTTTGGGATGCAGCTTTGACGCGGATAATGGGAAATAATTATTCGATGAGCTACCGGGACCAATGCGGGACCAATTATGGCGTTTATTCGTAAGAATAAGAGTAACGCTGCGGCGAGAGGATGGGGTTTTAGTGAAATGCGAAAGCCGCTCGGCAAATTTCTACCAGGAGAATCTACGCCTCTCTTCCGGTGTTTCTGTCGGTGTATTAGGTCCTTCGCATGCAAGTTCCACCACATTAGACGCTCTTCTTCTGTGTAGATACGTTCCTACTTTTGGGCGAAATCGAGTGTTCGGTGTTGTTCAGTAGCGTGTAAGGTACCACGTCTAATGCGCTCACGGTTGCTCCTCTCTTTCTCTATCTTCCTCTAAGTACAGAATTACGTGCGTGGAGGTGAAGTGTGTAGCAGGTTCACACGTGCTTTATCGCAGGATCTTGTGACTCCAGCCTGTCGTACGGCAATGGTTCAAAAGTCGTTCTTTCCTTCGTCACGTAGGCTTTGGAACGACTTACCAGGCCCTATTCGCGATGCTTCGTCTTCGCTTTTAAAAATAAGTTGCATTTGTATCTACTTTCTTCAGAGGATGTTACCGTTAGTGCTTCGTAAAGTTTAGGTTTGAGTTTAGTTTAGATTGGGAATTCAAATTTAGAATTCAAATTATAATTAAAATTACATTTTTTCTTTCCCCTTTCTAGAAATTGAGTCGCTTTAAATGTTTATTTACACAAGCGTGAATGAATTTATTGAAAAGCGGGAACTCTTGATCCGACACACTTTACTTCTTAGTTAATAGTTAGGATTCGAGTTAAAAGTAATGTTTTTTTCTCTGTATCTATTTACTATGAGGTTTATATGGGACATTGTCCGTAAATGTCAAACAAATCTATCTATCTATCTCACACACACTCTCTCTCTCTCTCTCTCTCTCTCTCTCTCTCTTTCTCTCTCGCTCTTTCTCCGCCCCCGTCCCTCCCTCTGGCTGTCTGCCTCTCTTGGGAATGAAGGAGAAAAGGAAAAAGAGGTAGAGATAGTCGAGCGTGCGCGTGTAGAACGAGCGCGAAATTATGCATAACTTTGGTGTATCTCTCGTGGAGAGCATGGCAGGAGGGTGCGAGGGAGGGAAACGCGAGAGGTGGACGGGAGGAAAATAATCGTCGGACGCGGCTAAGCCCCGACTATGCCGACGGGGTGGAAGCGCTTTACTCTGGCTGACGTTGCCCCCGCCATGTCGGTGCGCAAAGAATTATTGAACGAGTTGTCTATGGTCCGAAATTTTCGCGCATTATCGGAGGGAGAAAATAACTTTGCGCGTTATGCTCTACACGTTCACGCGAGGAACAGGCATGAGACCGGGTCATGACCTCCTGCAATTTCGCTTGTTTATTCGCACGAGAATCCGCGCAGTCACAGTAACGGACTGTCGGTTAACTCGTTCCTTCGACGTTGACTGTGGGAAACTTTGTGAAAGCCTTCCATGTCCGTTTCACCGTTAGTGCATCCTTCCGACCCTAAACAAGCTCGTTATTTACAGAATGCCAAGCGTTACCGTGTTTGTTACTTTTCGCTAGTAAGCAATTTAAATTCATAAACGCAAGTACCCGAGTGACGTTGGATATTATTTTCGACAATGTCGAATGAGGCGCCGGACTGGTAAATATCGGTCTAGGGTAGTGTCCGTTCGATGAAGCTTTATGATCATCCTGGTGGAGTGCTGACTGGGTTTTAGGCGGCATTATGAATTTATCCAACGGGGTAAGCTAGCGCCGAGGACTCGGCGGTATCGAATGGAAAGCTGAGAGAGTGATCAACTAGAGGGAGATAGATAGAGAGAGAGAGAGAGAGAGGCCTCTCAAGAGTCTTCAACCGTTTCGCATCTCGCATATCGTGTTTTCCGTGCGACGGGAGGATCGATTAACGGCTCATTGTCACCAAGGCGAGCGTGCAAAGCGGCCACCGATTTTCTCGCGTTAGTCCCCGAGATTATGGCTGGGGCCGTTAATTTACCTTCGGAAGCGATGACGTAATAGGAAGTAATTATTGGTTAAATCAAAGGGGAAGGCGGCAGCGGCTGGATTAATTTACATAGATTAGAGAATCCGTTCGACGAGGAGCGAGGTGCCTGATAAAGGGTCGGCCTGTGAGTGGAACAACCGCAAACCTCACCCTTCCTCGTTGAATCTTCCAATATCGACAAGCTTCCACGAAAACACGCATATCCGATGTGGCACGAAATGTGGAACGCTTTCTCCCCTTCTGTGACGGAAAACACTCGTTCTTCTCGATAGTCCAATTCGATGACTCGTCGCATTCCTTTCGGTTTCGAAGGGAAACGAGACATTGCCCACGGGATTGTTCGCGGTGTATATAGCAGCGCGCGGATTGTTCTCGGGAACGCGCGGTCTCCTGCATCGTCAGAAATACTTCTGGGGATCGCGATGAAATTTCGCCTTATCTTGGACGGCGCTGCGGAGCGCGGAGAGGAAGTAGAATGACGAGGAAGAGGAAGGGAAGAATGAAGAGACGAGGAGGGGCGTAGAGAAGGAAGAAAAGAAGGTTGTGGGGAAAAGCGGTGCTTGAGACATGACTTCGCATTCCACGATATTCCCAGCGTAACACCACCCTCCGCGCCACGTGGAATTAACAAAGTTATTCAAGAAGATACGGCCGAACTTTCCACCTACCACCTGCGGGTGGGCTAGGGTTGTGGGGTGGACGGAGTTTTGTAATTTGTGTTATTGTCGAAATGCCCCTAGTGCCGCGAGGAGAAGGAGAAGCTGAGAGGGGCGAGCATAGATACTGGTTTACTGCTGAAAAGTTAAAGCGTCTTCTCCCACTCCATCCCCTACCTCCACCAGCCAGAACGACGACGATGGGGCGCAAGCCTCTGGTAATCTTCACAGAGTCGCGGCCGATCGTTCGTATCCTTCGCGACGTTGGCCTCCGCTTTCCAACGGAGGTTAAGGTCGTTTGCTGGCGAAGAGCCCCGACCTCCGCGTCCCGTCTTCGCGAAGCGAAATTTAAGGTCATTCGCACGCGGTGAAAGTACGATATCCACCGGCGCCGGCGCGAAAAGTAAAAGGAACCTTCCGATAATAGGGTTTCGGTCGCTATTCGGATAAATTGCAAATCATACTCTACGCGTTTGAAAAATTTTAATTCCGCCTCTGAGCGATTTTCTTCTAACCTTCTTTTTTCCTTTCTCGAATCCTCCTCTCGCTGCGCGACAAGCGCCGTTTCCCGGGAATAACCAACCAAGAGGACACGCGCAATAACCCGACGGTCCGTCCGGTAATATGTTCCGTACAAAAGGGAGATTGCAAGTATTTCGAGGAATACAATTAAAGCGGTAAAGTTGGTTATGACGCGTGACCGTAAGGACTAAAGGTACTGAGTCGTACATTTTAACGTATCTCGGTGAGCGACGGCTCGAAACTGCATGTTACAGGGGGTTTACATTCGACGATGCCTTTTACAGGGAACGTAGAAACTGTAATAAAAGTGCAGTTTGACGTTTCAGCGATCCGACGTATTCCACGTCACGTTACGTAGTCAAGGGGAGCATTCGCCATAAAGCATTATTAAACAATTGTAACGAAGTAACGGAATCGTTCCATTCCGTTTATCGCAACTGCCAGGATTTGTGAATTTCTTTCACTTCCTTTTTCGACTTTCTTTCATTTCCATTGGCTCGTTCACTCACAAAGGAATTGCCGTGCATGGAGTTTTTCGCTATTCTACTTTTCAAGCGGCCTTTGAACTTTGCAGAGATTATTCATATTATCTTATTATTCTTATTATAAATTACATTAAAACCCCAATATCGTCCTTTTGTCGAATATTCGATTTCAATACGGGCGAATTTCACAAGAGTCCGCCTCAACTCGGGCAAAAATACCTACCATCCTCTACATCGTGCTTTTACTCTTTAGCTGGTTTCAATAGTTTCTCCGCAACATTTCTACAATGTCAAATCTCTTCTTCACAAGTGCCTCTTCCCATTTTTTAAGCAACTGCAAATTTGTCGTCGGCACCCATCTACTAAACGATACCGCTTTACACAAATATAAATACGTATATTAATACAGAAAGATAAATATGAATTTTCTGTAAAACTTCGAACCTCAAACGGGTACTTCGTACCAACATTGGACTTAAACCTTACCTCCAAGACACCCCCTCGTGTCAACAGAATCGCACTTTCGCGCTAAACACCGTGACGAATCCCAGGACGATGCCGACGTCACGGAGGCCAGGAGAGCGTCGTCCTTAAGGAGCGTTCCACTCGCGCGTATCGCCGTCGACGTCGCGACGTCCAACTCCGTGACATGCCAACGTCGCGGCGCATCGGGGAGGCGCATAGAGCCGGGAGTGACTCGGAGCGCATAGTTAAGCGGAACGGTGGCTGCCGACGCTCTCATAGGAAGAGAGGAGGGTGGAGAAGGGTGCAAGCGTGGAGAAGGTAGCGTCGCGACGGCATAGCCGACCGTCCTTAACGGGGTCGGTGCTCGTGCATAGCACGACGTAATATAGCATACCGCAAGCGTAATGCGGCATAATAAAGCGAGGGTGAGAGTGTGGGTGGCGAAGGAAGGAGGTGGAAGTTTGGAAAAGGAGAGAGGGACGAAAGCACATGGGGGTGACGACAGAGAGATCGGAGAAGGGGACTCACGTTGGCACGTAGTCGTTGCTCGATTGTGATAGTGGTGGTGACGATGGTGACGGTGGTGGTGGAGAATCATCGATTGGAGAGAGCACGTAAGAGCGCGGGAGTGGGCGCTCGCTCGCTCGTGAGAGTACGTGGGTCCTGATGCTGCTCTAAAGTACGTACGGCGCGTGGGTTTATATCGGTATATAGCACCCCCGCTTGCCCACTGGCTGTGGTACGCCTGTATAACGTGGCGTGGCACAGCCTAACCCGACGACGAGGTATACCGTATTCTAGCCGTTAAGCTGCACGCTTTCCTCGCGCAGACCCTCATTATCCCAACATAATGAACGTTCCCCGTCCGGTATTGGCATTTGCGCGAATTCCAATAGAATTTAATTGGAGAAGATTGAACCGGTATATGCGCCCGGGGTGTGCCGGGGTGAGAGTGTGTATACCGGAGCTGCCCTGCACCTACTGTAGAGTGTGTTTGTGCGTGGGCCAGTGTGTTAGTACGTGCACACCTCTGCGCCGTGCGCCATCCTCATGTGACCTGGACGAAAAATGGGTTGAATAGTCCGAGGGATTGGTCGGTTTGTCGAGCGACGGTGGTGCCCGATGGTGCCGCAGTCGATGGCCAGAGTCCTTTTGTTCGATCGTTGTTGTTCCTGTCGTTCTTGTTGAGGCGATTCTCGTTGCCTATCTTTAGGTTGCTCATTTAGTGCATGTGTTCTTAGTGTGCAATCGACTCGATGGAGATCCACTTGACGGCCGATCGAACGGATTTGGTCTATTAATGGTACGGTCACGAGAGGGCTGTTTTACGCTCGAACGAGGACAGAACGGATTGCAAACGCTATATCCGATCTCTGGCCATTTTCGCGGAAATTTCATTCCCATTGTTACCTCATTCTCATTTTCGTGTTATCATTTCTCCGTATTCCTTAGTTTATGGATAAATAGGTACGAATTCGTTCGAATTTGCTCATGATATTACCAAAATTGAAATCGACGGATATTATTGAGTTTAAATTGCCGATGAGAACAGAATTGCCTCTGTACTGTCTAGATTCGATATAATTTATTTTACAATATTTTGCGTTGCAGATGCAGTTAAACAAAAATCAAAGACAATCCGATCAAATTTCTTTTAAGACTATACGCGCGTGAATCCGTGAAGAATGCCAGTGGATATTCGCGTGGATAGGTATTCGATTAGCTAGCTTTCCACCGCTTTAGTTAACCGACACTGGGTCAACGTTCGTGTAATTCCTCTGGAATAAATATACGAAGTGGATTCATCGATCTATCATTGATTTATGCTCCACGATTAATTCAACCGATGAATTTCGCGTGGAGAGAGAAGAATGTCAATGAACGAGGGATAGTCGCTATCCAATATCCAATCGTACCTTCGATGCTCTTATCGGGGCACAAGCCCGCATAACGATTTCTCCCGATAGCAATAATAAATTATGTTAATCCCATTCCGTATCTAATTCGACACAATAAACTTTACCGTTCGTATTTGCCCGCCGCCTCGGCGTATTCGCGTGTACGCAAATTACAGATTCGTTTTACATTAATTACCGTGAAGGCACTGCTACATTTCGGGGAATTTAATTTGTTTTCAATTTACGCGACCAACGCAAAACAAATAAAGGCCTGATGGAACCGGCCGAGCGGCGTGAACGTTACGTCCGGCTTTCATTTAATTCGGACAAAGTGTATCCGTGAACATGGCAACCGCGGAGGATGTGTAAGCACTTGGAACGTACCCGATTCACACTCCGGTTTCCGTCTACATGCATGCATAGTTAATATTAATATACGTGTGCATGAGCGAATGCAGCCGGGGGCAGATCGCCAGGAAATTATTTGCCGTCGCCACTCGTCCAAAAGGCAGAGCGAGAGAAGGATGCAGGTGGATTTGCAGGAATTAGAACAAATGCAACTGATGATTAAGTTTGCTCCGAGGAACGCGTATTAATCGTACGATCTCTATGCGACCATTTACACATGCCCCGCTCGTCGTACTCGCTGTCGTAATAGGCGGACGCGTCGAAACGGGCACGCGCGCTCTCACAAATAACTCCCATTGTGGCGTAATCCTTTAATTCACGTTGGATATAAATTAGAATTAGCTCAAAGTCCGCCACTCCTCTTCCACGAATCATCCTGTATGCTGGAAATATCGATGGAAATCGAGCGCACCGGTCTACCCGCGGAAGCGCGTTTCTGTCGAGTAAGCCTTCGCTCATTTATCGTCTTTGACGTCGAGTAAATAATACTTATGTATATCGAGCATATAAGCGAAGAATGTGGACGTCGACGGACCCCAATACTTTTTTTTTAGCTGTCAATGGCGACGAAAATGAGTCCGTGATGGTGCAGGCTGATTATCGATTAAAACGCTTTACTGCCGTCATTACAAGCGGCGGTACGCGAGAGGAAATGCCGGTTGAGCGCACCTAAAAGTGCGGCCCTTTCTCCTCCCTTTACGCGACCTCCTCCTCCACCCCCTCGTCATCCTCTTTCTCCGTGCATAAACCGCCTTAATGCACCTACCACGAGAGTGCATCATCGTTCTCTGCAAATGACATCTCGGTCCATTCATCCTGTTTTATCCGTGTTTTATCCATTCTGCCGCTTGCGGACCCGCCCGACAAAAGGCGGAAAGGAAAGGATTCGGTAACGATTTAATAGAAAAGAGGATTTCATCTTTCAGCCTTCTCGACCGCACGAACTATCCCGATTTCGATAATCCTTGCTGCCTTCGCCATGAATTCTCCGAATTCGAAAGTCGAGATAATTTCTGTTACGCGTGATTCTATTCTAGGTTGAACTACGTGTTTCAATATTTCTCAAATCTGATTCCATTTATATTACTTTTCCGACCGCATCGGTGTCTCTTCGCGCGATTGCACGAATCTCTGCAGTGGTTCCTAGCTTCTGTTGAATCTTACAGTAAGTAGAGTATTTTTATCGCCGACTTCTTGCGCATTGGTGGCATTATCGGGTTCGTAGTTCGATTATACGTCGAACCGCGCATCTCACCGTCCATGGTATCCGGCAATGATTAGCGATTCACACGGTAGCTGACGTGCTTCCGTAACGATTTCTCCGTCGGCGGATATATACGTCACCGTGGCTATTGTGCTCGGAGCGAATAGCGTACCGACTCGTCCACTGGGGATAGAAATTTCCATACGTTAATTAGAAGTTTAACATCGCGCCCGTCGTCGGCGTTGCCCCGATTCTTTTCTATCGGCCCGCCTGCCGTTAATTAATATCTAACCATTCACCGACGATATCACTGGTAACCGCATAGCAACCATTCCTCCGTTGTTGCTTTGAAACGCGATAGCGTTACGGAGGCCCAGTCGCGCTCGTCCTCGTTCGAAACAGGGAAATTGTATTACTGGTGCGCTAGGATTCCCGGTCTGCTAATTGACCCTGCTGTAAGGGATTCCACGGTGAGAGCTGCGAGACCGTGCATCGGAATTTTCGCCGAAATACTTAACGCGCCCTTCCGATGGGACGTCTTTGTTCGAATTTAGAAAAGATTTTCTGTTTATGGTCAAGCGACGGTAATGGAGCTTGCTCAGCGTGGATTTTAAATGGTACAATTCTTATTTGCAAACAGGCATATCCTTCCAATGAACTTTCTTTATGACTATCCTTTACTCGTACCTTCGAAGTACGAGCTGAACTGGAACGCTCGAATGTTATTTAGCGAGAAACTATTTTCAGAAGTAATTTTTGAGAAGTGGAGAAGTTCGGAAAAATGACGAGATAATTGTACGAGGGGTCGTTGTGAGTAAACGAGCGAGAATGGACGAGATAGAGAAAGCGAGAAAGTGAAAGAGTGCATGAACGAACAGCGCGGTTTCCAATGGTTGGAAACTTATTGCTTGTAGCTCTGATCCAATAAATGCGAGACAAGAGAAGAATGGCAGTCGCGCGTAGAGATTGGGGGGCCCAAACCTCTGTTGTAAGGACGATGACAGACTATTTTTCGGCCTTCTGCGCGAAAGTGGGGCGCCAGTGTTGCACCACACGTGTAAATTCTTTGTCCAAGTGTAACAGAATAATACGTAACAATATGAGTAAATACGCTTATATAATTTTAATTTTACATTTAATGAAGAGAAATTATTCTCGAGAAATAAATTTTAGCCAACAGAATAATTTATTATATGCCAAATTGGTTACTGCTACATATTTCGATTAAACAGTTATTAAACAATGAACTAATAATACATATAATTTGAAATATGGAAAAAATTATATTTAAAACTTCCCTTAATATGTACATTTTATAATCAGTACCTGTGCTCGATATATTGCTGCATTTCTAAAAAAAAAAAAAACTGTTCATACGAGTAGAAAATATTGTTCAGACACAAACTATGCATATCCGCAGAGAAGATTATCGCTCCCGTCACGTAATTTAATAATGGAAATTATGAAATTAGTAATTAACGTGTCATTTAGAAGACCGAAAAATTCGGGCAACGTCGCAGTGATAGAGGTTTAATATTACAAATTGAAAATCAAGTTTCGAATGTTCCTTATAACGGAGCGCCGAGGGCATATAAATTGAAATTATACATACATACATTGAAGATCAAAGAGAAGGACGGACGATCCCACGTAATTTCTTCCTAATTCGAGATACCTAGATCGTCTCGTGCGTCAGTCTCAAATTGCTTCCCAGAGTAACAAAAGGTAGAAAACGTTGCGCGTCGTCTTCGTTCGCGAATATCAAGTTCCAGAGTACATATATGGTACCTCCTTCCACGCGGATCGCGAGAGCATCGGGAACAGAGTAGAGGAAAAAGGGTGGGTGGGGGTTGAAGGATGAGGGCGCGACGATTCTCGGAGAATCGGTGAATTTCATTGGGTTTACAAATTATCCGTTACCTTTAACGAGCCATCCAGGGCGGTTATCGGTGCGGAGGCGGCCGCCTTCCGTAGGATCCCTTTGGGAGAGGGAAGAGGGCCAGGAGTGAGGTGGAGTTTGAATGAGAACGGCTTTTGAGTCGGGTTAAAAGACCTCATACCTCTTCGCGTACATAAACCGCCTTAATGCACCCTCGGCAGCAGGCCATTACACCACGCACCCATCCCCTCCCTCCTCTTCTCTGCTCTTCTCACCCCACGACCACCCCTTTCATCCGACACGGACGCACGCGGCATACGTACACGCGCACTCATCGTCCCTCTCGTTCTGTCGCCTTCTCTCTCGCAAGCTCTCACCGACATTACCGTACGCGCATGCGCCTACATAATCATTCGCGCGAGCACCCCGTACGGATACTCGCGAATGCTCGCACGCCGATACCAACCGTATTCAGCTCACCATTCTATACTAGCAGTTCCCACCCACTTACCCTACCTGCCCCTTAACGCATATTTACGCTGTATCGACCAGGTGTAGTAGTTGAAATTTACACTGCCACCGTCGTCGCCGCACACCCTCTCGTTGGCGATACATTATTTCCACGAGCATTAGCGGAACTGACGTTGTTGCGTCCCTACATCCGCCCCGGGGGAATTGTGCGACTTTACGCGACTACAATGGATCGTCAGAAGCGCGAGTTTGCGCGTGCGCGCTCGCCCGTTCGCCGAGAATGGACCGCGTAACGAAAAATATTTATGACGCGGAATTGCGCGCGGGTTCCATACTCGCTTCCTTACGCGCACGTGTGGATATCCGTCATTCTCTTGCCAAGGTTTAACGAGAGCATGGTGGAGAGATAGGGTGGAAGAGGGTTGAAAGTGGAAGAAGGTGGGGTGACCGAGAGCTGCTAGGGAGTGACCCGCTCGTTTTCATTTTCGATTTGAATTTTCATACCGTACCGCGCCGCAAGGCGCGCGTGCGCCGAAATCACCGAATGCATATTCACGAAACGGAAACGAAGCTTTTTTCCCGCCCCTTCATTACCGGACCATGCGGTCCGGCAAACGAGACTTCGCTCTTCGTTTTATTAGCTCAGCTCGAAAAATTTCCATGACGCGCAGATGTACAATAAGGGTGTCGCTGAAAAATGTTAACGTCTTCAGGCGCGGATTTACGTATTTTGCCGCTTGAGACTGAAAAGTAGCTGCCGCCCCTTGCACATTTCAGGATAGTGAAAATAAGAATTTTTATAAGAAATGCACAACGCGATCTGAACACGATAATTCCTAAGTGTAACAACTTTTAACTTAACGAGCCTAATGCCTGTGTAAAATAAGTTCCAAATGTAACAGAGATTTTAACCTAATGTAACTTGTCAACTTGTATAATATTGCAAAAAACCTACGTGTATTAGCTGGTATCATAATTGATTGTTTATTATATTAAATGAATTATTAAATACCACTCAGAGCGTGCCAGGAGAAGGCTACACGATAAGACTTTACACTCCAGTTTTGGATATTCACACTCCAATGGGACAAATGGCCACACCATTTTGCCGCCCTGGGCTATAGCCCATTAAACCCGTATAGTAAATCTATCCCTGAACGTCTTCTTCGAATGAAAACAAAGAAGGATGAAGCAGTACTGTGGAATTCGTTAATTCCCTTCCTCGTTTCTTTCCATATTTTTCCTTTGTTCGATGTTTCCTGAAATTTATCGCAGGCGGGCGAAACACAAATTCCGAGCGGTTAATTAAAATAGAGGAATAGCCAGCAGTACGCTCTTCCACTGAGCAATAGGTAACAGATAAATGCGATCGATTGATAACTTTAATGAAATAATAACGACTCATTGTGCAGTATATCGGACATTGTTCGCGTAGCACGGACGAGAATAGGTACGTCGCGACGATAAATGAGCGCGCATTTCGAGGGGATTTTATCGATATTACTCGATTTTGTTGACCTCAACTTCGCTGTCCCGTTATTATCGCGAGGGTAAATTCAGCGCGCGCCCTATTATCCAATAGACCCTATCCCGTTACACGAAGGCATATTAAATTTCATTATGCTGCCGCTAAAGTGAATGGCTCTTCGCGTGCGGCCACCGCCTGATTACGGTTCGCGCAGGCATCGATCAACGCTCGGACTTGCCCGGGCACACGGCACCGCTCTACCTCCTACTCATCCCTCACCTCTTGCCTCTTTCCATCTCCACCCATCCAATGCTACGTTCTCTCATTCGTTTTAGCCCACCACCGTCGATTCTCGACACACAAATCTTTCCATCGCGGCAGTGACGGACAGTCGTATGAATTTTCGTTTCGGCAATCAAGCCGGCGCGAGCGAGAATACGCGCGAGCGCGCGTCGATCCCTTTTATTGGAGTTCGCCCTCCGTGTCCGTCTCGGTGCACGTTCGTATTTTCCCTCTCGGACAATGTGCGTATCTCTTTCCTCTTCTACGTCTCTTTCTCCTGTGGCGGATTCAACGCCGGTGCGCGGGAGCCACGAGCCATCCCCCTCAGAAGCGCGCGATGCTTTTGAGAAGAGCAAGTGGCCAATTCTCATGCATATATTCGTTGTCATGCATGTCCCGCAATGCGACCACTTGCAGCCGTCGCGCCAAGATGTTCCTTCGTTCGTCTTTCACGCCGGCATAAGACGCGAGACGTTCGTCGTCGGCGCGAGCCTAAAGAGGGAACTTAAAATTGTGAGAGGAGAATCGGAAGCCGTTATTTCGTGGGGTCGTTCGATACACCATTTGTCGGTACCAGCAACGCGTGGGTAATATTTTTTTAAGATCTACTGCTTAGTCAGAGCAATTACGATGACTGTCAGAAATGTGACTTGTTAACGCTGACGTTTATTTATATTTTCCTGGAATTATGCCGAAGTGCAATGTGCATAATAACAGATCGTGGCGGTTTCGCATGCGACTATAGGTACAGTAATCAATCTAAATCGATTTGTTTCTTGCACGTTGCCGATTGTATAAAACAATCGTTTCTACTACACGTTAATAATGGCGGAAGGAGAAGATTCAAATTTCTCGGATGTTCCTTTGGAGATGTAGTTTTACAGGACCAATCGAAAAATGTGATCTGTCGTTGTGAGAGGGAGTTTAAAATTACCGTGGAGGAATCGGGAGGCCGGTGTACGAGAGAATCGTCCCGTAAGATCGACTCGACGTCTTAGGAATGGTCGTACTTCTGGTCTTAGGATACGAGAAAGATTCGTTACGGCGTTTAGTTCAGGCGCGTAACTCCGGAGGATTATTAACGCGACGGACTCGCGTTGCTCGGGCCGAAGTTGGACGTGGAAGCGCTAAGTTAATTACTGCGAACCTTAAAATTTCATCCTGGAGTCGGGTGACTTTGTCGCGAAAACTAAATTTTGACAAATAGCTGTGTGGCGTCTTGCACGCTCGTTCTCGTCCTCACCCTCGTTCTCGTCCTTCTCCTTCCTCTTCTCCCGTTCCCGCCACTTCTCGCGAGGAGTTCCAAACAATTCCGTGGATCCTCCCTTTCTCCTCTCTTCCACCCATCGTCCTTCTGTTTCCCCTGCGGAGTACTCGACGCGTAAAGATGCTTTATGTTGCCTGCGCTCCACGTAGTCGTGCGAGCGTTACATCGCCACTGGTGAAGTCGATGTCTCCTACGGTTAGCTCGTGTCTGCTCGTTACGTATTACTTGCTTACACGTCGGAGGAATTAGCCAGGGTTGGTCTACTTCCCTTCACTCCTACCGCGGTTCACGAAGATGGATGTCTAGACGTCGAGACGCGAAGAAGCGAAGTGTCGCGCCGGGGCGAGCGCGTCGCGCGATAAAATTCATTGCCATTGCGTAATTACCATTTGAAGCATCCGACCGTAATAATTGCGAGTCTATTGTTTCGCGAAACCGATCGGTAAGAAAGTAAGTAAACCTACGCCGAGTTAAAATTGAAGATAGGGCGGATGGCGTTCTCTGTATTAACTAATTTCTTTTTTTTTCGGTTTTAATACGTTTAATGCCACGGTGGTCGTATGTGGTCGTAACTTGTTTTTCCCGTGGCGCCACGATGGTCCCAGAAAAATAATTAGAAAAATAATTATACTAACCGCAATTTACAGCACTTTAAAAGATTGTATGTTAAAAAAAAAAAACCCCAAAAAATGCAAAGTATTGTGATCCATGGAAATCAGTGTGGCAATTAACGTGTTAACTATGTCGTGCAGATTCTCCATTACGAGCAGCTTACCCTCTAGCTGTGAAATAAGTCGAGCGCTCGGTGATGGGTAAGAAGTAATATCGAGGATCGTGAAATTCTTTCATTTCTCAAAATTTTGTTCTTCGTATACTCACGAATAGCATCGGTTTTTACACTCGTCTCTCACACCAGCTTACCCCAAATCGATGAAGTACAGCAGGCCACTACTCTCGCTCACATTAATGGGGATCCTGCTTTTGTGCGCGAGCTCACGTTTGAAAATTTATCTCCAGAGTTTCGACGACGCCACGCCAGTCGTTCGTCCCGGCTTGTACCCTATTCGTGAAATAAGGCGAGGAATTTGTCGGCGATCGATAGCTCGACCGTTGTCCCGACCACGGCGGATCGTCCAACGAGGCACGTGGACCGAAGGCGAATATTTTTAGGCCTTTCGCGTTTTTATCTTCGACGAGAATGTCGACGGTGCACCGTGAAGCTAAGAAGGAATCTTCGACTACTCGCCACCGTCCCCGATGGTGGAGATACGATTTTCCGTGAAAATTCTCCTCGTGCCTTTTGTCTCCTTCCTTTGGCGCATCCGCGAATCGAATTCTTCGAACGTCCCGTCAAAGGCCTTGTTATCGGTCGGACAGGAGCGATTCGCGAAATGGCGAGAGTGGCGCATTAAATTTAATGGACCCTTCGTAACACTTCCGCCTTGGCCCACCCTCTCTCGTAACGTCCCTGATCTTTCCTCCATCGGTCGCGTGCCTGGGGACCAATGGAACTTTCGAAACTTTCGCTATGTCGACGTTCGAAATGCAATTTTTGCCGGAATCGCACCGAACGCTCCTTCCTCATCCTTCTCGGCAATCCTCCTCTTCCCATCCCTTGGACACGTCTCCCACGGCCCACTCGCTCGCCCCATTTTTCTATCAACTTTGAGTTTATATTTTCGACGTGAGTTCGGCTACAGACTGCGAACGAAATCCCCCGGAGGGCGTTCAAGGCGACGTTTTCCGTATTTTCAGGATAGTCTGACAACGGGACGATAAAGTGAAACGGTGCGGATTCTCGGTGAATGGCCGAAGGAGTGGGACAGAACGCCCGGGGTGTGAGAAAGGTGTGGGGAGTTACTACCAACGTCATTCGGGCAGTGATCTCGCTCGTTGTAAAAAATATATTTTGCCGCGTTGTAAAGTAAGAATTTCTCTTGGTCGAGGTGAGAAACTGCAGGAGAGAAAGAGGAAGCGAAGGTGCGCCTATTCTTACTCTCGCGCAAACGTTTGCGCGTCTTTCTGTCTCTATGAGATAGGGGGATATGGACGGGTATACGTCTTTTCGCACATCCTGTGGTGCTAGAGTGGTATGTGAGCGCGGTATGAGCCGAAGAAAGGGACGATATAAAAGAGACGAGAGAGCCTCGTACAGTCGGTCCACGTTCCACGAACGATCCTTCACGTGCGATGCTGCCGCGTTCCAATATCTAAGTCATAATTTTAATGAAATTCCAGGAGGCATCGCGGTCTCCGAATTTCGATCCTCGATAAATAACGGGTCAGCTGGCACGCCGTAGAAAATACTTGCAGCCTTCTCTCTCTGTACCTCCCTCTTCTCTCTCTCTCTCTCTGCCTCGTTTCGCCACTTCCTCCTCCTCCTGACCCTTTCGCGCGTCCACAATTTCCTCCTCCCTACCACGGCTCTCTCACTGACTGTCGCGCCCCACGCGAGGTCACCGTAACGACGATACGTTATTTCGCTCGACCGGATACACGCTCAAAGGAGGGATTCAACGTGGTAAAAAAAAAAAAATCTAACGTTCGCCAAAATAGAAATAACGCCGGCAGTATCGGGCCGGAATGAAAATTCTTTCGGGGAGGCCGATGAGAATGTTTGTCGGTGGAAGGCGCTTTGACGTTGTCCCGACGGCTTCGTCTCGTGCCTCATGAAAGAATAGACTTTGTAGCTTGGCCACGGGAATACCGGAGTCGACCGAGGGCTGTCGATAGTGAGGAAGACTCTGCGTCGACGAATCTCTGAAATTTCTGGGAAGCTCGTCCAATGAAAGACACGTTGACGCTGAATTATCGTTCTGTGATCGCCGCATAATACATTTACTGTTATCGACGGGCCTAACGTTAGCCACGAAGAACCTGTCTTCGGGCAAAACAAAACAATCGTAAATTAAACATCAGCGGGACCATGATTGTAAGAAGACAAGGTGAAATATTGCGCATAATGGCGGCCAGCCAATAGAATTTTGTCCCCAAAAGTTGCGCGACATTCAAATATAGTATAAAAGTTGAGCCATAAATACCCCTCTAAAATGCGGTGTAATTAATTACACAAAATTAAGTAATACAAGATAAGTATAAAAATAAGGTGAATATAAATGTGTAAAAATTTAAGTATAAAATAAAGATATGAAGAATGAACACATTGTATATAATATGGTATTTTATTGAGATATATTTTCTTTATTAGAAATTCTGTATCATTTTTTCGAGTTTTTCCTTAACATATTATAGGCAATATCCTTATTTATTTTTCTTAAACGTATGTACGTTCTGGTACGCACCAAGCATGTAATTACCTCTCTAGGCAAGCAATAACTACATTTTGCAAGAAACAATATCTGTTAATTTGTCAAAAATCTTCTCTTCTTTACTGAATGAATCGCCATGAAATGTAATTAATATATACATATACACTTTGTATAATCTATGCAATATTAAATTAAATAGATTTATACTACAAACACTTACCTCTTCAGTAATTAACAACGTTTATTTATATCACTGTAAGGCTAACCCGATATTACCGAACTCGTAACCTAGGATTTGGGGGGCAATCGTTCATTGGTCAACCCTGCGCATCCTCGGGAATATTTCACCTTGTATTCTTACATCATGGTCCACCCCAACAACTCTACCTATCCTCTCCCATTATTATCTTTATTCCTTTCCAGTCGTAATTGCATTCTTCGGAGACGAGCGTCCCGTTTATTCGCTATTAATTTTTAGCTCCTGACGATGATATAATAAACGGGGTCAGCGCGACCAATTTACAGGAACAATAACGATCGTCCTCCTTCTCTTCTCCTTGATTGCCATCTCGTTCCCTCACCTACTCCCTCATTCTCTTCCTCTCTCTATTTCATGCGGGATGCAATTGTCGTCGGAGTGCGTTTGGTATGCGGGACGCAATTTTCCTCGCCCGAGGGAGGTGGCAGGGCGCGCGCGCACGTCCGCGCGCGCGTACCTACGTAGCGCTCGTTCGCTCGTTAATTGGCGTCATTCCATTTCCGTTACAAAGTCGTTTGCTTAATAGGAATTTTCATGACGCGAAATCATCGCCTAAGAACGTTAACGCCCCGAGAGAACGAACATTACGTTAGGAAAGTGTAGGTCGGAAGTGAACCTCGTGGGATGCGAAGGGGATGAGCGGGGTAGAGGCGCGAGCGGAAAGCTCGTGGTGCGCGAACCCCGTGGCGGAAGTTCGTAGTTGATTCGAGTGGTGTCCTGGGAGTTTCTGTAATTTTGAGTACATGCAGGAGAGCTTACCTTACCACGAGAGGAAGCGAGGGAGCGTCGAGGGTAGATAAAGGAAGTAAGACAAAGGGAGAGAACGAACGAGGATGGGGCATAGGAGAAGGTTGATGGGAGTAGATAGCGGAAAATATAGACGCTACGCCGAGCGCCCAGTCGTGCTCGGTAAGGGGGACATCGGGCGAGACATTGCGCATCTTCGAGAAATTCAGAAATCTTCCAAGCGACGACGCTGCGCGCAGTGACGACCGGAGAAATAAAAGCGCGCGAGCTCGTCCCTTTTCCCTTCTTTTTTTTTTTTTATGGCGTACCTATGGCTGCGTGATGAAGAGGCCTTGTACGGGAACAAGCGACCCTTGCGAGAAAATTATTCCGCGAGAGGCGAGGCGGACGTGCGCGAAGGCGAGAAGAAAGACGTGGGGACGACTCGTGGAGAGACGAGAAAAGCGAGAAGGAAGAGCTATGAGAGGTGGTGGCGCTTGCGAGGGACGTAGTCGGGAGAGAAACGCGGAGTTGATTTAAGCGATGCCAGAAGACTGACATTAATTTCGAGCGCGCGGAAACGTTGGGTGGACGGAAGAGACGCGATAGTTGCGCGACGGAAACTAACCCGCAATCGTTAATTAAAGGTGAAGCGTGCGTTGCGCTTTCGAAAAGGTGCGCCATTGTATTTCGGTGGGATCGCGGCAGGATCATCGCGATCGGAGAAACGAAAGCGGATTTCCAGCAGGCTGCTACGTTTCTGAGCTTCTCGCCGCGGAAATCTCTAGCTCCTATCGGAAGCACTTAAGATTTAGCAGATTCCGGAAACGTCGTGCTCAATGGCAAAAATTAACCGTGAAACTTCCAATGACTATTGCAATCGTCCTTCGATTACGCTTATCGTTCGCCCCGATTTGGAGATCGCGATGGAAATTGTACGGATCGAAGAGGTTTCGACGATAGACACCGCGATGGAAAGCCGTCCACTACTTCGAGGAACGAAGGGACGCATTCGTAGGGATCACGAGGGATGACGAACGCATTCGCGGGGGACGTAGCGGCGCGGTGGGACGATAAAATATAAGGAAACGGCTCTATATTCCTGCTTCGGGTGGAAGGGGTTCGGAGGGTGCTAACGGAGGCAGATGGGATGGCTCGCGCAAAAAGCATCCGTCGAGGTATGAGAAAGGACGAGGGGAATGAATGGAGCGTCGACAAGAAAGGAAAGAGATAAAGAGGATACCGTGGGGCAAGAAGACGTCGAGGGTTGGTCGAAGAAGTGGAAGAGATGGAGGAAGACGAAGGGTGGAAGGACAAGGAGGATTGGACCGTTCGCGGACGGAGGGAATCGTTGAGGAAACGTTCGACCATTAGGCCGTCCCTCTCCCTTCACTTTTCCACACTCCTCCCTTTCTCTCGTTCGTTCTTTCTCTCTCTCGTTCGTTCTTTCTCTCTCGTAGCCACGAAGCTCGCCGCCTCCGGCGCGAGATTTATTCCAGAAAGTACAGGTGTCGGGAGCGGGCGCGCACGGTGGGCGCGTTGGGGTGGCCGGCAGGTACACTCGAAAGTTTCGAGTCGATTCGAGTGGCGCTACCGCCGCGGCGCCGCGTGGGTCTCTCCGCCGCTAATTTTCCGTGCGCCGGGCCGGCCGGCGCCACCGCTCGGGAGTTTACGGCGTGGTTTACACGCGGCGAGTTAAGGCGCGTCTCGCCTAATTTTAAGAGGGAACCGCGAGCAGCGAGTGCTCACCGTCGCACCTCCTCGCGCCGTTACGTGCCGTGCGAGCCTGTACTACGAGCCACGGGACGCGAAGGGGTATGAAAATTCGGGGGATGGCTGCGGAACGGCGTAATGCACGGTCACTGTTGTACTTCTAGGGGTAGTTTCGAGCAGAGTCCATTACGGTGTCCGACGGTGGCTGTAGCGACGCTTCTTCGTCGAAGGCGGTGGGTGGGACGGAAATGCGAGGGGTAGGAACGTTCCGGAGGAGATCGTTGGTGTTGGTTCGGAGGAAGCGTGAAGCGGGTGAAGAAGAGGAGGAGGATGAAAGGAGGGGGTTGAAAGAGGCAGAGGAGAGTGGTGAGAGGGTGAGCCAGGGACGCGGATGAATGGAACTGCTAAAAGAAGGAAGAGGGGTGGTGAGAGAGGGAGGAGGGATGGTCCTCGAAGGGGGTGCAGAAGAATAAGGAGGCGGGGGGTTGGTGACGACGGTGGCGACGACGTCGACGACGTACCTTCGCACCCAGACTCAGCCACCACAGCATCCGTCGGAAGAATGCTCTTGACTTGACGGCGATGGAATGAAACCGTCTCCCCGATGTGTCCGCACCCTCTCCTCTCCCTTCCGACGACGTCGGTCGGGGTGTATTAATACGAGAAGGAAAGTGGATACGCACGAGAAGTGCGATCAAATACCGAAGTAATGGGCGGAGGACATTTCGGGATGAGTTTGAATAATGAGAGGACGATGGATTAAGATCTTTCGTCGCTCCGTCCCGTTCGATGCTCCTTTCCGTTCTTCTCGTGGAAAGCTAGAGCGTCGAATTTCGGTACTTTCGCGAACGTCTTCTGGAGATTAATATTTAAATGGCGGTGACGAAGCGTTCCTCGATTCGGCGAGACGGTCCTCGACGGAATATTACGCCGTTTAACACTTTTACTGCCGGACGCCGACATATCGGCGCGCACCCAATAGCGCTTTACTATTCGCATTGCAGGAGAACTCTATCTCAAAATAAATTTATAATAGGTTCTAATAAATTTATAATGGTCTAATTTCATTACAAGATGATTAATACGCTGCTTTTTCAATTATGTAAATATCATTTTTGCTTTGGTTTTTATGAGTCTTTTCTCAAACCCTTGTAAATTCGTGAAATTCGTCCGGTTATCTTCGCATAGGCACCTCTGTTTCGCTCAGCGCTAAAAGGGTTAAAATATCGATTACTGTAGCTTTGGAGCGAGTTAAGAGCGCGTAATTTTGTTTTGTAAAATCGGAGGTGGCAAAGTCTATCGACGATACGGGGGAGTGTTTTTCACAGGCACGGCGCTACGGTTATTCTATCTTCGAAAGCTCCGCGAGCTCCTCTCACCCTCGCTAGCGCACGTATCGCGCCCACGCACCCTTATGGATTTTAGATTCGCGCGCTTCACCCTCGTAGAAATGATTTAGAAGCGCGAGTTTATGGAGCCGTTTTGCGCTCCCCTCCTTGGCGCTGGTGTGCGTGAATTATACACCCGGAGGAGGGTCCGGCCCCGTGAAAATATGTATCCACCTGCCTGGCGAGCTCGCGAGCTCTCTTCCCTTCCTTTCGTATACGGAGGTTTCCGAGGGCTCCACTATGTATTCTCACCTCGCAGTTAAACGCGCGCGCTATTACATTTCATTACATACTTTTTCTATTTAGTTCGCGGCTACCTGCATTTGAATTCAGCCGCTTACCACGGTAACCTAACGAGTGCTGCCACGAAATTTTTCCCGTTAATTCGAGGGTACGTTACCTCTTTCTTTTCTCAGTTTCGCGCTCACTAAAACGGCCTCCAATTTGGCGCGAAGCATCTCCTACGTCGTCGAGGATATTTATTCGTCGCTCTATAATTTACATAAACATGGTTAACGACGAGCGCTCGATATAACGAGGTGTGTTTTTGGATTAAAAAATCTGTCCAGAGGGCACCATGTGTCCGCTTTTCTGCACTTCATCCGCAACGAGTGAATCTTTATAACGTATTAAGGTCTTCGTTCGTCACGAGACATCCTTAATCGTTTTAGCGCCACGCAGCGCGATCGCGGTGTTCGCGTACTGTGGTGAACTGTGTCGCGATGTTTGGTCACGATCGTCAATCCGCAATGCGGTCGATTTCGAATGTGGCTCGTCGCGAGTCGTATCCGAGTTTTCTCTCGTAATTACTATTTCCTTTTCAAATAATCGTAAACTTTTGAGTATTTAGTATAACGTTTCTGATACGATTAATGAAATGAAGCGCGATCGCGTCGATCGGCATTTCTCACAGACAAATGAACGAAGCGCTGTCGCGCTGCATCGCACAATCCGACACGGATTCTTAAAAACCCCTGACACTAAAACGGTTAAAGCGTCATTTCGTATGGAGTCGTAATTCGTTCGTCACGCACGAGCCGGTGATTCTCTAGGATTGCGTTTGGCGAACGGACCGATGTCTCGGATGATCGTCGATTACGAGGGCGCGCGAATGTGCCTCCTCCCTCTCATCTCTCCCACGTTAACGATGGTCAAGCGATTGGAGGCATCCCGTTATCCCTTACCGTCCCGCGGCGAAGTGCCGCTGGCACGCAATTACTTATTTTAATAAAGACCGGCTAAATTGCAAAGCACTTCGCTAAAACGATTACCTTCCCCGGGGAAATTGGTTTTAGCGCCACAATTACGTCCTTCCTCGTGGGGCCGGTCGCGCTTGTGCTCGAAACGCTCGCTCTTGTCGCGACCACCAACCAACACGCTTTCTTGCAGCGGTACGCAGGTGCCTTCGACCTTTTATGGCCCAGGCTCGCCTATCGCTTAGTATGCCCGCGTAAACGCTTTATGCGTTACAATAATTTTTCTGCGTGCATCGTTTTACTTCGCTCTGTTCGTAAGAGAGACGAAAAGAGAAAGAGGAAGAGAAGCGCGCGCGTGCAGCATAAAGGATCGTCCGCACGATCGATTCTGCGGTCTCTCAATTATCGACGCCCTGCATGGACGGCGATCGCAATTGGCTATCGTAACACAGTTTGTGGATGCTGCATTTTTGAAAAGAATTTTTCCTGTATCAAATTACGCGCGGGTATTCGCAATTACGATTGAATACGGGGTAGATCGTGCAGCTTGCCTAATTCCCACGATTGTGGAAACATACCCGTCGGTTGAAATTTGAATCGTATTCCTTCCTATATTTTTGCCCTGTTTTCGTTATTCACCCGCAACATGCGCGCCACGGTATTATGTATTCGCGTGTAATATTCGTATAATTACTCTCTGTATCGTAACGAGTACCTTCGATGTTTGACCTTATTGGCGGACGTGACCACGTCTGAACTCCAGTCGGACGAAAGTCTCGTAATTTCTGTCGAACTCAGTAGGATCGGTGCTGTCAAATCTCCACGTAGATTTCAAATATTATGAAGTTGCCATCGAGACCGCTCAATTTTCGTTTACTCCGAACTTCACCGATCCCAAGAAAACTCAATAAATTCCCTTGGACGTCTCATCTCTCGATTCTACCATTTTCGATCTTATTTCGAAAAATCGTCCGTGTTCGGATACTCATTCTATCGGCATCCCAGCCTTTGATCGTTATTAAACAATCGACGATCGAATGGTCCCATCTCGTCGTCGAGACGCTCGAGGACGCTCCCTTGCCTTCCACCGTGTCGACACTTCGGCAATTCGCTTCTCACCTCGTAAACCGCAGTTTCTTCAATGGCGAGGGTGGAGTCGTTCCGGAGCTCGTCTCGGTAAACTTAATTGTGAGAAGCGGAATTGCGTTTTGGCCTTGCTCTATCGACAGTTGGAACGAGGCTGGTGGACCAACGACCGGCACTCGCCCAGCCAAAGGACTCCGCTAAGATAGGTCGATCGTGTGACCGTCTGCGTGCGTGTTTACACGATCCTGAGCGAACGTAACGAGAAACGAAGGATGAGAAGGATGCCAAAGTGAGAAGGAAAGAAGGCGAGAGGAGGACGAGCGAGGTTCGATCAGCGGTGACCATCGGAGCTTTCGAAATCCACGGACAACAAACTCGTTTCACGTTTCACGGACTACGGAAAACGAGAGGCGGAAGTCCTCCCGGGCGGATAGATAAGGGTAATTTAGCGCATTGAATAGCATGCGGCTAGCTGCGATCGGCCGCGACGTGCCGCACACCGTCCCACCGAAATTCTTTTCACGTTCATCGGGCATCCTCGATATCTCGATTGGCAAATGTTTTCCGATATCGCGTGGCTCGAGTCGGACGGCATCTCTAGGACGTAAGGCTACCTGGGTACTTGAACGGTAAAGGGAAGTATCCCGCGTACGTTACGAAGTCGTGCCGGGTCGTGCTGCATAGAGTGTCAGAGGAATAATCAGGATGAACTGAACGCTAATTGCGATGGCACTTCCTTTGAGACTTGTGCGTTCGACCTATGAACTCCAAAGGACTATGAGGACCGGGTAATAAGGAGGAGCGGGTCTTCGACGTTCTAGTAAAGAAGAAGTAGAGAGAGAATGAAGACCGGATAATGAGGTGTAATGAAAAAGAGGGAAAATGTTGCGACGAAAGCTAAAAGGGAGAGAAACGATGATGAGGAGAGGAGTCAAAGTGGAGAGGACGAAGAGAAGGAAGGGCGAGGAGAGGAGTGGATCCGCCGATCGAAACGGGGCGTCGATGCGTGGGCGGATGGTTTACGAGGGCGCGATGCATCTCCCTTGTATCGGCCGACAAGCAGGCAGGCAGGCAAGCAGGCAGTCGAGGGTGGAGAGCTAGGAGTTTCGACGTTCCACGATATTCTGGGTCAAGTCTCGACCGGATTACGCCGCGGTAATTTCTCCCCGGCAGCCGCAAAGATATGCCGGGTTACTACGTGGTAGGAGAAGCACGAGATGGAGGAGGAAGGAGTGGAATTCGAGCGGGCCATTGTACCGTTCAAGGTGAACTACAGATAAGACGATCGAAGTACATATATTCACGGGGTCAAGTCGGGATTATCTTTGGAGGTGGATCGCTGTAATATCGGTTTCTATCCAGATTGGCCGAATAGAACCACTCGATTCCATGGCCGGTCTCTTCCTCGTCCTCCTACTCGTCCTCTTTCTCTGCTTTCCACGTTTTTCTCATCGCGCGCAAAACGCTCGCGAGTAGAGGTGAAGAGACGCTGGTCAAATCGTGCGAGAAGGACGCGGTCGATTCTATTTTCCTACACCCCGTGGAATGTCGTTTTCTCAGATAAAAGTAGCCGAAGGAACCGCCCTGTTAATTATGAACGACGCAACCCAACTTCGGGCCAATATACGAGGGAAGCGACGTAGGCGGATACGAGCGAAGGATCCTCGTGAATAATTTCACCAAGACGGAGTTAAGTATTCCCGCAGGGAATATTGACGCGATGATGCGAATCGGCGGGGTTTCGAAATAACGTCCGCACGTTTTCCACGCGCGGTCCGATAAGTTTCTATTAGATATGCGGACTTAATGGTCCATGGATGAATGGAGGCGGATCGTTCGAATCACTTCGGTTCGATTTAATGGCACATTGCTGGAGGAGGTCGATTGTTCGGATCGCTTGGTCCAATCGGTCCGGACTATCTCGCAGTTCCAGGAACGAAACTTAACTATTCACTCGGCACCGAAGACGTCGTATTTACTTGAACTTGTCGCGTACAATATACCCTCAGCGACGTTGAACATTCAACTTACTCGCTGCACGATATATTGTCTCGGTGTAGATAGACACCTATAGGGTATACACAAGAACGCTCTACACAGACGATCCACCGAGAGTATCGAATATTCTCGCTCATCTTCCAGCATTTCACGTATTTTCTCTCTCGCGACTCAACTTCGTGAAATTCGCAGGATCGATGGAAGCGTTTAATTCTTATGTCGGACAAACCGCCGTGTGACCTCGTTTTTGCAAATTGAAAATACGTCACTCTTTTTTCAGTGCACGGGGACTGGTCGCTGATCGCGTGCTAAGGATTAACGAAAACTAAGTTCAATACTTCCGCGAAACACGCTGGCAAGAGCAACAAATCATGCGCGCAAACTATCCAGCCTCCGCTCTTCTCTCACTTCGCCCTCTCCCGTTCGACGAACACCAAACTTTTCTCATCGTCGGAATTCCCCGGCAGCTTCTCCTCCTCCCACCTTCTCGGATTAATAAAACCGACGCGTCCAAGACGCCTTCCGGGAGTTCACCCTGGAGCGCTTTGAGTCTTTAAACGCGAAGAATCGATGGCGCGAGCGCGCCACCTTTTCTAGTCGTAGCTGAGCGACCGATCCCGGATCGGATCCCGTCGCATTCTTGTAATTCGTTTTCCATCTCGTCCGTTTCTCGCGGAGGTCCGATCGATCGCGAGGGTTAGGATGGTCTCGCATACCACTCGACGATCCAAGGAAATACGATGCCGGACGTCGTTCGGTTTCTCGTCTGTAAACGTAATTATGAGCAACGGAATTGCGTCCTGAATCCGTTCCTCCTCTGCTCGTTTGTCGCGTCGCCCTACTCGTCTACTCGTCGCTGCTCGTCACGATGGAAGAGTACGGCCAGAGGGTGCGAGCGAGCGTGTAGCGCGGCCAAGCTCAAGGATGGAACGAGCAAAGACGGGGATGAGGCCGGGGACGAGGGTGGCTGCCGTTGCCCTCCGCGCTGCATGAAGGGATGTGTGTCTCGTTCTCGGTGCCATCGGGATGAGTACGAGAGGGACATGGAGAGAGAAAGAGAGAGAGAGAGAGAGAGAGAGAGAGAGAGAGAGAGAGAAACTAGAATGAGCGGTAGACGTGACTGCGGGGCCGTGAAGCGAATCAAACGATTTCACGCTCCAGATTCCGTCTCTTCGAATCAACCCGACAGTCGAGGACCTCGCGTAAGAAACGGCGAAAAGTGCGGCTATTCGCTTCCCCTCGTTTTGCACGCGAGATGTGAAAGCGCGACCGGCACTTCCCTGTCTCCCGTCGTATGTATCGAATGTGCGACCTCGATCCAACCACCTCGTTCGCACTTTTTCTCTCATCCCCTCTCAGCATTTGTAATTTTCATATCCCGTCTTCTTTGTTTCTTTCTTCAATGTTTCACGTAGCTTACGGAGGATGAATGTAGGATGTAGGGTATCGAATTATGTGGTTCAGTTTTGCATTGGTTGTATTTCTCCTCGTATTGGTCAAGTGCAATGGATTGTTTACGTTGACCGATCGATGTGCATTAATTGGCAATTTGCGATCAGGTTACGTTCAGTCTACTTCCATTGATATGCGATCGTGCGCGGAGAGTAATTATTTTGTCTTCTAGGATAACTACCCTGGGGGACCTATATCGGGTGCCCCGTTAATTTTGCATGCCTATCAATTTTCCAACGTCCCTTAGGCACCCTAAACACATGCTGGTCGCGAGCGATCGTCAAATTTGTCCCTGTATTCTCCTGCGTCAACCTGAGATATAAATTTCAGAGAATACGTTAAAGTGGGGAACATTCTAGGATGCTTGGGTAATAATTCAATACTATGCTTTCAGAAAAGGATAATCGTGACGATGATGATTTCGTTGTACAATAATAGAATCGGTCGCGCGAATGTACTCCACAGGATAGTGTTTCATTCGACTATTACAATGTAATCTGCCTAGTTGTTTCTAGTTATGTCCATCCGGAAATTGCTTTCTGCGAAGACGTCAGAAATGGCTTCCTTGTTATAGACGTTTGTCTTCTGCCTAAGAAGTTCGCTAAGTTTATCGAACTTACTCGAAATACGTTCCCTTGGCAGAGTTTGGGGTTTGCGATAACACGTCGAATTAGACGTATTTGACGCGTTGGTCCATAAAAATCCGTTGCGCTCTCTGTAATCATAGCGGAACTTTCATTTTGTTTACCGATATTCCAAACTCTGATAAAATTCTCGATCATCACTGTAACACATTTCTCGACTAATTACAACAATCTTAAAACAATCCGCTCCAACTTTTCTCACTTTTGTAAATTTTTCCGCTGGGTAATTCACAGTTTACACTCTCTTACGCCGACATTTTTATGGCCGGTCACCACCCGCCAATCAGCTGACCCCTAATATCTTCCTCTACCAGGGGAAGTTAAAGTTTGCGTCTGCGAAATATAAACATCGTTCGAACGATCCTACCGAGATTGGGTCTGGTTTGGCAGTTTATTTTACCGCTCGTATAAAGGGCGTGCATCGTGTCTGGGTAACGACAGAGAGGAGGAGGAAGGAGGGGAGGAAAAGAGGGTGGGGCGATCGTTTCGTCGTTAACGGTGAAAGATACTATTTGCAATAATAAAACAGTCGGTGGGCAAACGGTACCCATTGCGTTCGTCCCGTTTAACGATGCCTGACCAGGGTTCGAGTTTACGCATGCTCACTTTACGCCATATTAATTAGCGAATATATGTATCCCGCTCGTTTGCCCAGGACCTCGGAGGACGTCGCATTTTCAGTAGACAAATTGTCGTATGGGGCGAGTATTTTCTCGATTTGCTAGATCGATATATCTGATTTTTATCTACCGGCGTATGTTTATCGTTCCTTTCTGCCGTCCTTTTCTCACTATTGGCTCATTCACGATTTCATGCGTTTCGTGCACAGTTTTTCTAAGGTCCGTCGGGATAGTGGTTGAGAGTAAACTGATGCCTGAGTGCCCTCCGTCAAAGGGCGAATTTCTATTATGCAAAACATAGAGACTACGGCTCGCATGCGCCGTTACAAAGGAATAATATCGAAATTCGTAAATTGTTGGTAATAGCAGCGGTTACGCGCCATGCTGGCGAGTGAGAGGAGAGAGCGGAAAAAGAGAAGGACGTGGGTGACGGTGCATCGAGGCCGAAACAACGTTTCGTGCAAAATTTGCAGAACGCGCTTCCACGTCGATTAGCTTAACGGTTGCACTCGCTGTTCCGCCTCTTCCTTCCTCTCGCTCTTCTCGCTTCGTTTCTCCACACGCAGTAACCGATGGTAAATAAATGTTTCGCGCTCCATCGACGAAAGGACGAAGCAAGGATGCGAACGCGGGATCCGAGAAAAACGAATCGTTCGCGTTTTGCAAGCTACGTGAATAATGCAACGTGAGGAGCATAATACGCTCATATTCTCGACTGTATCGTAAAAAGAGGGGAAAAGAGATAGTCACGTGCGCGCGTGCACTCGTCGTTTTTCTTCTGGGCGTCGAGCGAGCGCGCAGCTCACTTTACGGCCGCATAACTCGTCGAGCATATGCATTTCGAACGAGCTTTCGTCATTTCGACAAATCCCAGGATGGAATTTCGAAGGCAGGGGGAATGATGCGTGCTGACCCCTTCTCTCTTCTCTCTCAACGCTCTCCCATGCCTCAAGTGATACCATCCACCGTACGGCGATCTCGTTCATAAATAATATAATCACGAAAATACTCGACCTCGTTTCTGGGTTTTCCCTCTCTCTCTCTCTCTCTCTCTCTCTCTTTTAGCTATCGCGGCAAATCGGTGGAACTTGCTTCCGGATGGTGTGCGTGGTGCTCGGTCGCCTGGGGAGTTCGCTGCTAAATTATATGTTTTTCTTTTGGGAGCTGAGTTTGATTGTTTCTAGTGTATTTTGTGTATTTTAGTTTTAGTTTAGGTTAGATTACCTTGGTGTGTGCGTTTGTGCACAATTTTTGTATGTTGCGTTGCTTATGTTTGTATTTTGGTGTGTGATGCCTTATGGGACCCACGGTCTCAAGGCATTAACAAATATATTTCTTTCTTTCTTTCTTTCTCTCTCTGTCTCTACTCTCCTCTCTCCTCTCTTTTACGAAGCGCGACGTCACCAACGGCCATTGGCACGATCGTGACATCGGCACGTCCGATACTTGCCGCGTACTCGCATATTCCCCGAGCGCGTACATTCTCCTTCGCCCTTCCTCCTTGCCTACGTCGCAAAAATCAGACCGCGCGAGGATGGCCGTCGCGCGTCGGTCTAGTGGTACCGGCAGGGCGCAAAGGATCGTTCGGCCGCGTACCACCGGGAAAACTATTCATATCGATCGATCCACGCGGTGGTGACTGCGGCCCGCGGGGTCATCGAACGGTTTTACGATTATATGCGTCGCGCGACATATAGCTTCTGGGAGGACTTTCATTGAGCGGACAAACCCCTGGGCACGGATTGGAGAGGGGAAAAAATTGTCAATACGGAACGATGGGTTGGGGGTATGGTTCCACCGACGACGAGGCTCCGTGAGAACCGGCGAGAAGATGTGAGGGTGGAAGGGATGGAACGAGCCGGGAGAGTGCAGGACGGGCAGTCTGCCAGAAAGAACGAGGCGAAAGGTGGGATGAGGTTCGGCCATGACTGCGGAGAGATGCAAGGGTGGGACGAGGGGTGGATGAGGCTGATAACGAGGGAAAGGTGAGGATAGAAGCTGAGGAAAGAGAAAGGATCCGCGGACGAGGGGATTGAGGAGGAGGAGGAGAAGAGGAGAATAGGGGAAAAGGATGAAATGGAGAATGAGGATGGAGAGGGACGTGAGTTGTGGATGGTAAATGACGGGGGTGAGCGCGAGGACAGGAGAGCGAGACGAACGGGCGGAGAAAGGAAGAGTTGGCTGGGGGTACGGGAATAGCGAATTGGGATGGATGGGTTGATTGATTGGGCACGCTTGTATTGTTTCAGGAGGAAGCTGAATCCACGTAACGGTCCACGCCAGGATGGCCAGTTGGCCGCTGAGAACGGTGCTCTGGTTCAGCGTCCTCATCCTTGTCCGCGGTAAGTAAGAGCACAAAGCGCGAATCTGTTCGCGGCCAAATTATTCCTTCCAAGCGATCGAACCGAAATGACGACCGGTGGTCGACTACTCTCGAATTATGCAATCGTGGAAGGTGATTACGTTTTTCGTGTCGTTTCGAAAATCCAAGAGCACGAATTTCACGCGTCGACGGTGAAGAAACTTTTTTCGAGTTCGGAACACCGGACGTCAGAAACACGCGTCGAGTCCAACGGTCCAGTTTACTCGAATTAATTAACGAATGTGAAAGGAAGGGATGCTCGCGAGAGTACCTTGTACGTGTTATCTCGTATCTGTCCGACAGTCGTGTCGAACGAAACTTCGCGAGCACCCGACGATGCTTCGCGTTCACCGCGGCATATTTGAATATTCGCTCGGATCAGACAGACCGCACGATTCGACCACGACGAGGCGATGCTCGCCAGACGGGTGATGCACCCAGCGGTGCATTTGAACGATACCGTGCGATCGGCGGATGCCATTGTCCTTGCCCATCGAGAAAATTTGCAGGGGACGTCGCGCCACGGAATTCCTTCCGCGCGCCAATGTCCGTCCTCTTCTCTTCCCCGCCATCGAAAAAGCTGTTTTCAGCCTCCAAAGTGATTGATTTTCTGCCACTGCACGGCGCGCTCGCCGTTGTTCAATAGCGTGACGAAAAGTACGGCGCCGAGGCGGTATCCTTTTGAATTATGGCCAGCACTGTCATTAATTCGGCGGAATCCATTATCCACGCGCGCGCGCGCTGATCGATCTTATCGGCGTAATTTGTAAGTCGATCCAACCGCGGCGCTCGCGATTCGAGGACGAAAGCAGGAGAAAAGTGAAAGAAGGATCGTGAGTGGAAGAGTCCCCGAGTGGACACTGGTGGACATCGAGTCAGGGAGAAAGAAGGGGTTGGAACGAGGGTGGATATCATTTTCCACGACGCTTTGTAGTCCTCGACTGGAGGAGCCCGTCGTACGTAAGTACGTGTCCGTAACTTTGGCAATTAATAAACTTTCTCTTTCGCTCGATGAATAGTTCTCGATCGTTAAAGCGGCAAGCGCTCGAGCGGCCCGGTGTTTTTGAGCGCCGCAGTCAAGGAATACGGCGGACTGGCATATACGACGCTGGAAAATAACGAGATTTAGCGTGACGACCCTGAACGGCGGCGGCCGTTGTGCGCCGCGTTACTCTCCGCTCGAAATTACTTTTAACGACCGAAACGGAAGTCGGCTCTGGCCGCTTTTTGACTGACGTTTAAATCAAACTGCATCGAGCGCGCCGGTCTCTGCGCTGGCGTTTTTCGCCGTTGAATTTTCTAGAGTGATTTCGGTGTGCGTCAGCGCGAGACCACCCCTTTCTCCTCCAACCTCTCTAGTCACCGTCCCTTGCGTCCCCCAGGCGGCCACGTCGACAAGGCTGCCACCCCCACGGCGCTTTTCTACCACCGAGTTTCTCTCTCTCCTTCACCTTCCACCCATTCGCTCTCCTGCACGCCGGCTCTCCGATGCACGTACATGTCATTCGTAACAACGATCGACTTTATTTATTGCTCTCCTATAAACGTCCCGTAGGGCATTAAACCGCCGATAAATTCAACGTGTTTCATCGGGCGGGACACGCGAACGGAAGACGGACGGGCGCGCCCAGATGCGTCGCCCGGTTACGTTATTGCGCGGACCGAGTCTTTCGCATCTTAACGTTCCGCGATTTCTGTTCCTTCTCTATCTCTTCGCCTCGCTTTTTGTCTCCATCTTTCTTTCTCTCTTTCTATCTGTCTCTCTCGCTCGCAGGGACCTCGCCATCTTCCGAGTGCACTTGAGTTTTACGAGGACGGCAAGGTGGAGAGGCTTAGACGTAAATTGTCCCAATAGGAATAATCAATTCCAAGCGTTTCGCGGCGATGCCGCGCGACACGTTTTTCCAATGGATTTAGAAGAGTCAATTTTTCGAAGCTAATTTATACGAATCCGATAAACGTGCTTGCCAATTCGCGACGCTTTCGGTAATCTTTGCGCGTTACTCCTTTGCTGGGAAATTAGTTAAAAGAAATCGTATTTTAACGGAAGGACAGAAGGCACCATTTATATCCCTCGAATCATTGCAGTATCGTTGGTAAAAATAACACTATCCATTTCTATTGTTGACTGAAATTTGATGAAACGTGGGTCGAAAGAAACGCGAAGATGGAGAATTCTCGATTCTCTCGATTCAATTGGCAATATCCTTCTCCTATTAAGGGGATTAGAGAGGTTTGCAATTTCAAAAATTAACTCGCGTTTAATTGTTTGTAACGAGACCTCGCATAAATATAAAGCTTTGTTATTTTACAGGATGTTACTTACAACATTATAAAATATGAAAATCCATTCCAAGCCATTCCCTGGTCAATAATATCGGCGTTGCAATATAATCGGGCAAAGGGTTAAATGTACGGTTTTGCCACGATTTCAGTCGAACGGATGAACATTTTGGGAAGCCCAAAGATGATTTCTTATCGTTAGGCTTCCCTATATTTATTATACCTGAAATCAAATTAAAATAAAATATTGTTACAATTTTATAGTAACAAATAAAGTCGAAAGATACCAAATTTTTCGTTTTCTTAACGCCATTTTGATAATTTTATTGTTATTATTAATTTTTCAGGTATAATAAATAGAGGGAAGCTTAACGATAAGAAATCGTCTTTGGGCTTCCCGAAATGTTCATCCGTTCGACTGAAATCGTGGCAAAACCGTACATTTAACCCTTTGCCCGATTATATTGCAACGCCGATATTATTGACCAGGGAATGTCTTGGAATAGATTTTCTTATTTTATAATGTTGTAAGTAACACCGTGTAAAATAACAAAGCTTTATATTTATGCGACGTCTCGTTACAAACAATTAAACGCGAGTTAATTTTTGAAATTGCAAACCTCTCTAATCCCCTTAAAGGAAATGGAAAATGGGACCTTTCGTCCCACGTGAACTCTATCCAGTCATTCATCTCTCGTCCGAGCCAAACTAAATTTCATTCTGCGCTTCTCCTCTCTCGAGTACGTGAGATACCAAATTCCATCACCCCATAAAGATTTCCTTCGCCTCTGGCATACGCTAAAAATCGGTAGGGCGAGCGGGTAAACTCGTCTTACCCACGTTCAGGTCTTAGGACCGCTTTTCATCGTGGCATCCTCTACCTGTATTTTCTTCGCCACTTTCCCCTACCACATATCTACCACCCACGATTCTCTCGCGCACCCAGAGACGCGCATTTCCGCGTATTACCGTAGTCTCGTATCCGGGCTCACTTTTCCTCCCATTCGAAGAATGTGTCGAAAGGAGACGATGGAGGAAGGGAGAAAGAATTCGTTGACAATGGGATACTTACGTCGGTATAAACCTAGAAGGGACAACGTAAAGAGGTGTGAACAATTCTGCACGGGTAGACCGTATGAGCGAATAGAAGGGTGGAGAAACCGGCGAGACACACGGGCGAAAGGAAGAAAACGAAAGATCGTGCGAGGGTTGCGCCTGGCGTGTGTAAGAAAAGAAAAGTGAGGAAGACGCAGCTGGCTCGGAAAAGGAGAAACGGTGACGAAGGATAAAGGGAGTGGTGATGGGCCGCGTGAGAGTAACGGACGGCAAGGAAGAGCGGCCAGTGGACTCGCAGTTGGCAGTCGCACCACTGGCATAAGCCATCGCGGAGAGAGGAAAATAGTTGAGAGAGCGCGGAGTGATTTGGAAGGTAGTTGCGGGCTGCTCAGTTGGCCAGAGAAGGAAGGAGAGTCGCGAGGTGGAAGAGAGAGGAGGTGAAAAAGAGAAGCGAGATGCGGGGTGGGAGAGAGTGGAGCGATGTCGGTTGCTGAAAGTTGTGGGGGTAGTAGAGTGGAGGCTCGTGTCGGGGGTGGATAGGTTGAAGGGTAGTAGTGGTTGTCGGGCGATGGCGATGTCGGTGGCGAAGCTGGCGGAGGATTGGTGGTGGTAGTGGTGGTGGCGGCGACGGCGTCTTGCCGCGACGAGAAGACGGTGGGAAGAGGGTGGCGAAAGAGTAGGGTGGGGATTCGCTTTCTTAAAGATGTGAGCCGGGGCGCACTTGTTGCGCGGAAAAGGAGTATGGGCGATGGTAAGGAAGGAAGGAAGGAAGGAACAGGCGTGTGCAAGGTTTGAGGTGTGCGAAAGCGGGAAGCAGACGCCGCCGAGGTGGTCGGAGGTGGTAGGAGCTGATGGAAAAGAGAGGAATGGTCGAAAGGAGAGAGGAAGAGATTCGACGGGGCGTCGAGGATTGTGGGAGGGGGCGGAAGCGTAGTCGAGGAAAAGATACGGCCACGCTACGACTGCGGGGGTCCGAGAATCGGTGAACGAAGTGGGAGAGAGGGACTAGATCGAAAGGGAGAGAGAGTGCGAGGAAGGACGAAGAAGGGGTGAAAAAGAGGAAAAAGGAGAAGGAGAGAAAGAGCGCGCGGCTTGGGAATTGAATTGATCCTCTTTTACGGGCTCGCGTTACTTTCCTTTACTGCCGTGCCATCCGACTCTTGACCGGAGTTCCTCACTCCCGCGTTATTTATTTATCAGCTCTCGCACGTAGCCATCCCCATTCCCCTGTAAAGGTCCTCACGAGGCCTTCCTTCCTCCCCGCCATCTGCTCCCCACCCTTTCCTTACCTTTCCCTTCCTAGCCTCGATCTTTTTCTCTCCTCGACAACCTCCGCCCACATTCCACCCCCTTTCTCATTCTCGCAGTCCACTTCCTCGTACTTCTTTTCCACGTTCGCGCCCTTTTCCCTGGGGTGGCGCGGCGGTCTCTCGTTCCTCCATTTCCGCAACATCGTCTACGTCCACCTCTTGCGCTGCTTTCAAATCGACATCGAGGAATCGCATTGGATCGCGCATAGTCCGCCGCGAGCTCATCGGTATTCCTCGCGAGACACGAGCAAATCTACCGCGCCTCCCACCTGCAATCGATCTTCGAACGAGCGATAACGATTCCTCTTCGGTGAATGAATAATATAGCCGTTCCATTCTCGCGCATTCACGATCCTCTCCCTAAGGTAACCCTCTTATCCGTATATCCAAGTAACGTCGCCGCGAAAGACGTGTTAAGCGTCAAAGCACCGATGACAAATTTCTCAGGCAACGTATTCGCCCGACCTCACTCTTTCGCACGAGTGCCGACGTCGCTCTCAAAATGCAAGAGAATTCTAAAGGTGGGTGGTGGGGGCATACATTGGCGCCATCCACCTTCGTTAAGCACCGCAAAGCTTTACGCCGCGATCGCGTTACCTCGACAACGAAGTCACGCTCGTCGTTTGAAAATTATTAATCGCGCGAAGGACCTAAAAGGATATAGGTGAGAAGCACGAGGCGGGTGGCGCACAGGCCATTGCGCTTCCACCCAAGGGAGAGAATTCAACGCGTTACTTATTTATCAGCGTCTGCACGTACGCGGGCCATTCCTCTTTACGTGAAAAGGACCACCTCCTACCACCCATTCTTGCACCATGAACTACCGCCACTACTCTCCTCCACTACCACGAGCGTATCAACGGAAGAGCAACAGCGGCGTTACCAGCACCATCCCAGGCGAGTATCTCTCGTCGTGGCGTTGGCCGCTAGCACCGTCGCATGGGAAAGGGGCACTTTCCACGCGAATAGATAGAATCAGGGATTCGCGATTGGATTGGGTGGCTCGAGGAAAAACTTATTGGGATTCCTTGCAGATATAAGCTGCCGCTCGCATTCTATGGAGTCCCACCTTGCCCAGCCATCCGCTCAAACTTCAATGCCCGATTGATCGATAAGGCAGGGATCTGCGATATTAAGCCACGTTCACGGGAATTACTCCCTTCGACACCTCGACGCGGAGCGTCGAGCTTTATGCGCACGTTCGACATTGTGCCCGCGACGTCATTGGTATCTTCGTATCTATTGGGACTTTGGCGACTTTGGAAGCTCTATTGCACCGCAACGACGAGCGTCCAACCGCGAACCGAATCACGTGCATTCGAATGCCGAGGTTTTGGGTCTCCAATTATTCACTTGGTAATTTCGTAACTCGCATGCTCGCGCTCGACCTGTTGGCTGCAAACGGAGAGGAGCTCCGGAGATGAGCGTGTTGGTCGATGTTTCGTCTAATGTGACGGAGGCGCCCTAAATTAGGATGCCCGGACTTGCGCAATGGCAGCGTTACCGGAGAATTCAGCTGTGGTGACATTTTATTGATTTCGAGATTATCGCGACTCTCTCCACCTCTCTCTCTCTCTCTCTCTCTCTCTCTCTCTCTCTCTCACGCGCGCACTTTCTTCACCACCTGACTTCGACGCTATCGGCTCGGACGCCCAGTTCGATGCTAATAGACGTCGATGACGATGCGGCCGACAACAACGGTGACGAAGCTCTCGATATAGCGAAAGTTGATTGGAAGAATGATTATATCGCTTGCAACGACAAGTACAGCCAGTGCACGTTACACAACTAGACGAAGGGGTTGGTGACAACGGTGACGTCGTCCACGAAGGTGACGATGGCAAGGATGACACCCCGTAATATCGACGAAGAGCCTGACGATGGCAATGACGATGACGACGGTGACAAAGAGGCTAACGATGACAATAAGGGCCTGTACACCAGCGTGGACGACGACGTCGACGCCGGAGGATATTGTATTCGACGAGTTTCTAATTGCTACCAGCCGGATGTTCTCTTTCACGTGGCGCGCTCGGTCGATACGACCAATCGGAGCCGACGTACGCTCGGGAAGCTCTCGAGATCTTCGGTAAAGCCGACCTTTTTGATGGCAGAGCTCGCTGGCGGCCTGGGGTGCGCTCGTGTGCTCCCGTGGCGGATATACGCCGTCGTTTCATGCACGCCGAGAAGGATGAGCGTAAAGTCGCTTTCACTTTGCCCGGTAGTCACGCCTAGATTCGCTCGGATTGAATGGAAAGGCACGGAAGGCGGTCTTCCCCGGTTGGCGATTTCGTCATTTAATTTTCCTCCGCGCGGGTGAACAAAGAGCGCTTTAGCTTATCGCATAAGTAGGTTTCGCCTGATTATCCGTAGCGGCGAGCTGATGAGTGACGCTCATCCGGCGAATAAATCGTATTCCAGAAGATTTTCCGATTGAAAATTGTATTATTTCACTCTGTGAGATAGATTTGTCAAATTCCATTGTTCCTCAGGTTTTCAGCTAGGTGGATTCTCAAAAGGATTCATAGGTTGGCGATTGTAACACTGGATATTGCACTGGATGCGATTCAGATAGTCGTATGTTCATAAATTCGCGGGATTAATTGTAGTTCCCTTTAGATGGAAGTTTGGACCCTGTATTTTTTGTGAACATCAAATATGGCTTGTTAAGCATTCCATCTGCTCTGGTTTCGTCGCATAAACGTGGGTTGCGAAAAAACCAGGTCCAATTTGAAAATACCATATCGATATCTGTTAATTGTATCGTGTCGTGATCCGAAATATATTTTTACTGGACGCGGTTGTAACCTTAGAGTCAGTTTCACTTCCCCAATATGTATTTTGCTGAAAACAAAAGCAGGTATCCATTAATTTCACCTATTCTACGAAGCTGCCGAGTTTCATCGAAATTGCGTACGTGGGAATTCCCAAATGGAAAAGCACGGAATAATCTACGAACGAAATATTCGATGAAATCAATCGTTCGGTGATCTGTACGTGTAGTATACCGTGTCTTCGTGACTGCATTCAATTTTATTTTAATAATGAAAATTTTTGCATCCAATTACTTCTCTTCACTTTTTTTCTGTGCGCGTCAATTCTTGCTAACAGAATGAAATCGACGAAGAAAACGCACGTCGTGATCCTCGCGTTATCATAAGACTTCTGGCCATAAAACACAAAGGAGTCTATGCATATACATGTAAATGATGCATACATTTAACTTATAAACGTTTCAGAAAACTTTCCAATGGCAAAGGTCGAAACGAATCTAAAAAACCATAACCTTCCTCTTGCTTCTCCCTCGAAGAACTCCCTCTCGTTCCGCTCTTGATCTCCTCGCACACCTTATCTCTTGTTTACACGCCCACGCACCTGACGCGTCCCGCGCAAATCTTTATCGGAAACCTTTACACGGTCGAGAGGACCGACACCCTCAATTGATCGACAGACCAGCTACTGGCGTTGTTCGTCAAAGGAGTCGCATAAAAGAATTCAAATTAGTCAATCGCTGGAATTTAACTATCCCGCTGGTGGGCGCCCGATAAAATTTCCCCCGCGAGTATTGAACCCCAATCGATCCTTCGCGTCGGATTGCTTTTCGCCTCTTTCTCTCACCTCTTCCACCTCCACCTTCTTCGCTGGAGCGATGTGTGCCTTATTTTTATACTATCGATTTCCCTCACCTCTTTGACGTCGAATCCTGCATTATTCAACGTTTCCTCCGCCTGCGCCATTCGCACTCTTCTTCGTATACAGGACGTTACACGTTGGCGGTCCGCTGTTAATCCATTCTTCTCGTAGTCGGCTTCTACGAAATTCAGCAGCACTCAGGGGAATCGCCTTTCCGCAAGTCTCCAGACATCACCCGCTTCGATGTTCCGCCACTCGGCTTTAACCATTTTCCTCCTTTTTTTAATACGAACTTGAAGTAATCGGGCTTGGGCCGCCTCGCAAGACAGCTTGGTCAGGATCGACTATCCGAGTGTTGTCTCGTTTAAAGAGGAGACACCTTTTGCACGGCATCGTACACGTTAGCATCGGATCGCAAGCGACTTAACGTCGTTAAACGTAATGAAGGGATATGCGTCGAGGGAATATTTAATGTCGTCTACGCGAGTCGCTCGCATCTGAATATCTTATTACGCTCGTGTCGCGAAACGAAATTACGGGGTCTCACCGAGAATGGGATAATCCACCGTGCGAGAAATTTCTTAGATAAATCCGTAGACGAAGGGCTGCGGCGGGAAATTCGATTCTGGGATGGCGGAGCATGGATAGGCTTCGACGGTGGTGAAATGTGCAGAGAGAGGTGCGATTTTCCGACTTAGTACCGAGAAAGTGGCCGTAAGGTCAATGTCCCTATTTCTACTCATTTAAGACAAATGATACTAAAACCGGTAGTTTAAATTATTGTTTTAAGTGACAATTAACCAACAAATTGGTCGCTTATCACGTCAAGAGTCGTACTACATGTAAAATTTAAAAAATATCATTTTAATGACTTTTATTCTGAATAATTGTTAATTAAATGCAATGCAATAAATGAACGCGTTTCTACTCGGCAAAAATCACGGTGTCCGTATATCTACTCACAACGTGTCCCCATTTCTGCGCATGGAAGTGTAACAGATTTAGTTTCGGTTTATCGATGTCAATAAGGTCGATGTCCTTATTTCAACTCATTTAAGACTACAACAACTGCTCGGATTATGAAATTTATTTTTATGTAACTTATCCCCAAGTATCTGAATAATTAATAATTAGTCTTACTGTAAGTTATTTTATCAACCGAATATTAATGTTAAGAAGAATAGTTCGCAGTGAGTAGAAATCAGGATTTGAGTAGAAACTGGGACATTGACCTTAGTCTCCCGAGAAAAGATGTGACTAGTCCTCACATAGTCCGCCAGTCACCCTAGGACGGCCCGCGAGCGCATTTCCACCCCAGCGATGGGAGGCCGGTCCTCTTTCGCTTAAAGTGTTAAATAAACAAATTTCGCCGGCGCTTTCCTGTGTCTCTTACGACGGGTAGCAGTGCCGGCGGAAGACTACGACAGGAGGGTCGAAGGGCGAGGTGGTAGAAAGAAAGAGGGAAAGTGAGCGCAGGATCGAGATAGAGATGGAACGTGTCGTGAGGTGGTTCACGAAGGTGGCACGGAGGAGAAAGTAGTGAGACGGTTGAGTAGGCACAGGACGAAAGGGAGAAAATGAGAAAGGGGAAGAAGGTGAGAGGTGGGACGGGTGGACGAAGGTAAGTGCGCGGCGCAGACAAGACGCAAACGAGACGATAGAGGAGAGAGGGTCGGGATGAACTAGAGGAGAAAGGCAAACTGAAGGGAGTGCGAAGTGGAGAAACTGAGAGAACGTGCCAGTATCAACACGGAAAAGGAGTTTTAGACCCAGGCATGCAGCGGGTCGCAGATGGGGTCGTGCGATCTTCGCATTCAAGTGTCGCAGACGTTTAACTAAAGCTTTGCTGTGAAAAGGGACCGACGATAAACGACGTATGGCGAATGTGGGAGGTGCAAGTTACGCAGTCTCCTCGATGCGCGTGAAAAACGCACGCCCGCTCCACTTCGCGAAGAGAGTGCGTAACCAACGGCAACGAGACTGCTATGTACGAACGGACGAGGTCCACGCGAGTTCAATTTCCTCTCCTTCCCTTCCACGACCCTCGCTTCTCCTTTTTCCGCGCGCACATTCGTTTTCACGCCCGCCACTTTAGGCGCCATGACAAAAGCACCTTCTCTCCGTCGAATTCCACGCCAAGCGGAGTCAAAGACGCGCGCACGCTTTTCCGTTCGAGCGAATTCGCGCTGCGTATATCTCATTTCAATCGTTTACCTCGAGCGTATGGAGCCGCGAGGGCGAAAGCACTGTGCTTGCTACTGGTAGGGGAGAAGAAGTAAACCGTTATAATTTCGAGCCTTTTGATCTCTCGTTGTAGCGAAAATGCGATCGGTAGCCGGGGTTACTTTTTTACGGGAGTCGAGATTAAACTTGATGCGAGATTAAGGGTGAACTGTGAAAAATGTGCAACGTGAAAAGCAGCGTTGCCTCAGGTAGGATTCTCCTCCTTCAAGGTTTTCTTTACTTTGACAGGATTCATCTTCTCCTGGATAAAAGTTTTTCTTCGATGTCATACGATTCGAATGTGATATCGAATCGAGAATATTTAAGTCGCATTTAACTTGCAGTTTCGGCAACGCTACCATCGAGATTGTCTGACTGTATTGTCTGAGTATCGATTGTTTCTGGTTTTCCCTCTCTTCGCCCTCATTTTTAGGCACGACCGTTAAGGGAGTGACTTATGCAATCGCCATCCCGAAAACCGTTCGTATGTGTGTGTGTCCATGTATATCCTCGATTTCAGAAAAACGGCTGAACCGATCGGGACGAAATTTGGCACAAAAATCAAGTACATTACTGTGAGTTCACAATAAGGTTTGTGAGCCGCCATCTTGAACTGGTACAAAATGGCGGCAAATTCAAATATCGAAAAATTCATATCTTTGGTACTATTCATTGGATCCCGATAAAATTTTGCACATACGTGTACACGTATACAATGACAATTTCTGGAAATTTTCAAATTTTTTGATTGGCCGAATCAAAAATGACGGCTAATTCAAATCTTTAGTCCAATATTCCGGCAAAACGACTGAACGGATCCGAACAAAATTTGGCATGTACATCGAGTATATACCTATTTGGTGCCACGAAATTTTATGTACCGCCATCTTCAACCGTTTCAAAATTATGGGAAATTCAAGTATGGAAACGTGAGTTACGCGATCGTGCCTATGGCAAGAACCGAAGCTTTTTTGCACCCAGTAAGGCGAGCGCGAAGCGCGAGCACCCGGCGATCGTGCCGACCACTAACCATCGCTAGTTGTTCGACCATGAGGCACGGGACAGTCGGAGGCAGAGTGTGCCGTTAACGTGTACCCTCGTCTGCGTCGTTAATTGCCGACACGCGTGTTAATTGTAGGTCCCGAACAATTAAGCGGACTTTTTCCAAACGATCGCAGTTGACTTGTGAACACGGATGCTACTGGAAACGTAATTGCGCCATTTCACTGACGTTTGTTATTCGGATATGAACCGTCAGTGTTCATGCCGAATGCATTTTGATTCGAGTTAGCATACGTTTCGAGAATATCCAATGAGGATTGCCAGAACGCGCATTCGTATTGATTTTACGCAGGGACATCCAACGAAACACGGGGATTGAATCGACAGGAAGTTTGAGCGTTCCATTTCCAACTGATACTCGCCGATTTATGGCGTGTCAGTGCTAATCCTTCAGTTCCTAAAAACTTATGGATACGACTGGATGGGAGCAAGTCGAGTCCCATTCGTCATTCTCGAAACTCTCACATTCAAGGTGTTTCCGGAATCCGTTGAGTACGCTAAAGGAATGCGACGGACCGCGAGTGAACATTGCACCCGGACGATAAATCAGCGGAAAAGTTTAAGAATGTTTCGGCCGCTGATTGGCAATCGATTCCAATTTAATTGACCCAATTTCGATAAACGCGGATTCATCGCACTCGACCATAATAATTATATCCGATAGACAATGGCCATTCAATCACGCCCTTAGGAAATTATTTTACAATAAACCCACAATTGTTACTGCCAATCCGAATTAATTCACGGCCCGAACGACGACTGCAGTCCACCAGCGTTAATTTATACTCGGGCTGCCCTCGTTAATTCGAAACTAGGGGACAAATCATCAACCGCTAATATTTACGGCCTGTGAAATTCACTAGTGGTCCAAGATATAATCGTAGAGCACGTTCTACGATTAATCAAGCGCCCGCGGGTACCACTCGCAACGCGGCACATCGATTTTCACGAACGGGGAAGAAATTAGTCTTCCTCTTGCTCGCGCAGGAAGCTGCACGTGCTTTTAGTGTCCTGGTTAGGCGCGAATCAATGCCGATGAGCGTAGGAAGTAATCGAGTTTCACGTGTGTGCGCGTGCTTTCCGAAGAGACACGAGGTGCGCGTCATCATCTTGTCGAGGCCCCTCATTTCCTCGGCCTCGCTGTGCGGTGAAATTATTGGAAATGCAGCGAAATAATACGCGTGGAATATCCGGCCCGATGTATCATTAGGCACGGTGCGGGGAACAATAAAGGTGATTAAATCGTGTCACGCTGTTATGACGTTTCCTACAATGAGCAGGAATATTCAATGGCGCGTGCGTGAGCGGGGTTGCGCCGACTAGGACGTATTGACACTGCTAATCAGACACGTTTACCTACCCGAGGCGTACTATTGCATCGCGAAGCGCAACTCTATTTTCGCTCAACGGGCAAACGTTATTCCCATCGTGAGGTCGTATCGTTGGCGCCTCTACCGTGCGTTCTCCCTTCCTACCTTCGTACTGCGGCAATTCCATTCTGCTTCGTTTTCGTTGACCATCGCGGTGCATTATCAGGGGCATTTCAGCAGATTCGCTTTCACGGAGCACAGGAGCTTATTGTAACGACCCTTTATAGAAAGATTCGCTACGGTCGCGAATGTGGCTCTCGGCGAAAGCCCGAGGATAAAGAACGAACGAAGAATTATATCGTAGTAGGTACACTACCGCGCGCATGATCGTGCCACGTGGACGGTGCAAGCTGGGGTGGACGAAGGATGTTCATTAGTAAATGAGGAGGGCCTTCGGTGGTTCATTTTGCAGGAATCCCTTGAAGAAAAATCTGCGCTGCAACACACGTCCTTTTTTCCCCTTTGTTTTGTTTACTAATTTACGTACCGATACGACGGCGTATCGATCGAGCTCTCGCTAATGGCCAGCAAATACAATGTACACGTGGAAGAGATATAATTTAATGGCCGGACGTTATTGGAGCTGAAAATTACATTAATGAGTAACGAAGCGCTCGGTAAAATGTGTAGAGGGATTTTTCGGAAAATGATGGCTACGCACTTTCGACGAAATGATGAAAAAGGGTTACGCATCACGGAGAATACCAAAGCGTCGCGCCACCCCCGTGCGGGCGTCGGGAATCAACGAGTCAAACATCCTCGGCGTGCGCTAAAAGAAACTCGCGTTGGGAGAACTCGGTGAAAATCCAGTTAGGAAAGTCGTGTGGCTCGGAAAGGGATGGCGAGGAGGAGGAGGAGAAGGAGGGCGAACGACGAAGGGGTGAGGCGTCGCGGCGTCACACGCCGACTCGCTCGTCCCCTCGCGCGCAACGAAAACTTTCGTTTCGGCCCGCGAGGTCTCCGACCGTTGAAGTTTCGACTTTTGACACGCTCTGTATGTAAGCGTACGTGTCTTAACTCAGCTAGGAGGAGGAGGAGCTGGAAGGGAGGAGATTGTTCGTTGGCTCGTGCTCGTTAACTAGTTAAAGCCATTGTGTTCGTACGGAGCGGGGGTGTGCGGTAGCCTACGCTTGCCTGCTCAGTTGCTCGGAGTCGCTCCATCGCGGCCCAAGCGCGCAGCTATTGCCACCCCCTCGCGGCGTGCCTGCCTGCCTGCCAGAGCCCCAGAGACGTACATATCTGGAGTTGTCTGAAGAACGGTGTACCGATGGTAGGACGCGTCGCGACGCTGCTCGCGCGCCCACGGAGCGTCGACCTAGCGGGCCAGAAGATGAGATGAAACGCGTCGGAAACAAGGGGGCACCGAAGGGTGGAAAAAAGAAGGGTGATTAAGTTGGGGACCCGAGAACGTCACCCCTTCTGCTGCACCCCCGAAGCGAAGTCGATAATTAACAAGCCCGGCTAGTGAAGTTACTTAGCCGCGTGCCTTCGTCCTCGTCGTTCTCTCATCAACTCGCTTTTTCCTTTCTTCGTTCGCTTCCTCCTTTCGCGTCGTTCGTACTCTCTCTTCCTCACTCTCACCCAGTCACTCCTACTTGGCCTCTTGCTTTTGCCAGCCCCTCCTCCTTCACCACCCCTTCACGGAGCTCTCCCTCAGCTAGAGCGCGTCGTGGCAACGAAGCGACGACGACGGCACCGGGTTAATTGTTAACGAGAAAAGTTTGCATTTTCGAGTGCGATCCCGTTCCTCCGTTCCTCGTACCCCTCGTCATCCGACGACGTCATTCCAGTTCGTACACCTCCACCACACCCCTTTAGCACTTTGGCAACGAACGTCACGAACCGCGCGAGCCACCACCGAAAACCCCTTCACCCGCACCTCCTCGTCGGTCTTTCATCCTCCAACTCGTAGATCTCCATCGTTCCGTTAAGCTTTCAACCCCTTAGATTCACCTTCCAGATTCGTTCGAAGCGGGTTGACCAATCGGTCGCGCAAACGCGTCAATTGCCCAGCACATTTCTCTTTCTTCCAATTCCTTCCCAGCTTCGTCGACTCACTTCCAACGGGGTGCCGCACTATGGAATTGTTACTAATTGGAGCACCGACGGGATTTCCTCATTTACGTGCCACCATTCTTGCAATCCCTTCTCGCCGCCATACCGTTCCTCGCGCGTCGTGTTTCACGATAACGGGCTCACTCGCTCTCTTTCTCTCGGTCTGCTTTCTTTCTTATTTTACTCTCTTTTCTCGATCCTCCTACCGAAGTCGACTTGCATTCTTAACCCACGATGGGTCGCGATCGTTCGTAGCGACATCCGTTTTCGGGACATCGAAACCTCGTTATAACTTGAAAGGACGCGGAGTGGTGCACGTCGAAGACGAGAGAAGCTTGGTACCGTTTATTTATCGATCGTTGGTTCGAAAACGAGGTAGACGACGCACCACGATCCTCGCGACCGAACGATCCACGTCGCTTGACGCATCCAGCACTCACTGCTCTCCACCATCCCGTCCGCAAACTCTCAGAAGCGTGTCAGTGTTTCGCCAATTATAATTTCCGTTAATTATTTCATACGAACTGGAGGACCAAGCTCGGTCGGTTGGTTCGCTCGTCGTGACTTTTCGAGTGCAAACTTCTTCCTCGCCTTACGCCTCCTTTTTGCGTCAACGGGCGCGTTTGAATTACGTCGTACCGAATGTAATTTCAGTAATTTATTGGGAGACAGAAAGGGAGATGGAAGAGTGCGGAGAACAGCTCGCACAGTTCGGTACACGACAGTGCGCGCTGTTGCTATTGAACGAGGAAATATAATTGCGTTCTCCTGATTCTGTCTTAAAAGCGTGACTCGCTCACTCCCGTCCGCCTCTTCAACCAACGTATCGTACCCTCCATTAGAAAATAGCGCATTTCCTCCAAAATATTTTCTCTGGTTATCGCAGTGTGCAATGACGAGGGCATGGAAACGTAAAGAGTAGACATAAAAGAATGAGATGGTCAAAGTGCGGTGGGTCGGATTCAAATGAGATTTTCATCAGTATGTTGGTAGTCGTGGATACATTCATTTCCCAGAATATAGATCTCGTAGCTCAATTGCTTTGCGAGTTATCGCATTTAAGAAAAAGAATGTTTAATTTTTTCTCTCGAAAACCATTCTACCGATCGTTACGCTAAAAGTATATTTTAGGTAACATTATAATCTTTATTTAAAAAAATAGAATTTCGAAAAGAACCAATAACAGTTTTCGACGTTTGTTTTCTGTAAGTTCCAGTTCGGCACCACGACGAAGCTTTTACAACATCTCTTATAAAATCGTCGCATTCGGTGCGATAAGTACATTAAGAATATACGAGAGAATCGCAGAGTCTGGGTACTTGGCTTTTCGTCTGTGGCAAATATTTAACAAGTTCTTCGTGGCATTTTAATGTATCCATTACTTTTCCACCTGCCAGGACACTAATAAAATAATCACTGTCCCAAAGAAGACATGTCGCGAAACCAGGTTGCGATGCTTCATTAAGAATCGCATTTACGTAATACGACGTAATCGTCGTGGTAAAGGGCATTTGATTATACGAATCGCTCACGAGTGCACAGACTTCACAAACTTCACAGACTGGTCATTACGATCTGTCAGCGGGAAAAGAACCTTTAGGCAAAAAGGTGACGGCTGATTTTTCCCTCCCCTTTTTCCTTTCCTGTGAAACAAGGCGCGTTCCACTGCATAGAAATAATTTCAGCTTTCCGTACGTTCTACGCTCGGCGCGCACATGATGTCTCCGTCGTACGCGCACGTATGAATGCACGCCGGTGCGCGATGGAGGCGGCGCGTATCGATCGCGCGCGATTCACGGGAACAATAGCGAGCGGCATTCGCAGCAACGAAGCGAGCGTGTAAGCGTCGCGCATCGGGGAAGCACAATTAGACGCGCGCACGGCGCGCCCGAGGAGGAGGCGGAGAAGGTGAATGTGAAGGAGACCGAAGAGAAGAGTAGGAGGCATCGAGGGTGTGCGCGGCCACGAGCGTGCGCACGCGCTACGTCGCTTGCCCCTGGCGTCATTAACGAACGCGACTCGATTTTGCCGTTTCGCTCTCCCTAACTGCATTTGTCTAACTTTATCCGGCCTTCTGCGCGATCCGTTCGCGCCGCATCCCTCTCTCCGCTCTCTCTCTTTCTCGCTCGTTTCGAACACCTGTCCAATATGTCCCCGGAAGGCTTAACGCGACGCACGGCCCGCGGCTCGCTGTGTTATTAGATTTACACTCTCACGTGGCACCGTGGATACGATGTTTTCCTACGCTTAAGTAGAATATTATAGTGCGCAGCGCCGTGCAGCCACGCGACACGCTCGCCGAAGTCATTAGAGAGAACTCGGCGCGATTGCGCGAAGGGAATGCGTGAACGGCGAGCGCTGCATTCTTGCGAAGTGCGCTAACTGCCGCGATTTAACGGACCGCGTTTTCTTGGGGGAGAGCCGCGAGAAGGTAGCGACGAAGAGGTAGGAGGGAGAGAGAAAAGTAATTTACTTTTTCTAGCGCGCTCTTTGTCGCGGGAGCAAATCACGACGCAATGAAAGCCACGAAAAATTGCGAGGAGATTTTACTCGGGGCTGTACGGACTTCGGTGGTGAGGAGGGTGGGGTGGAAGGACTCAGAGGCGGGTGGAGGGGTAGACGAAATGAAAGGGAAAACGAAAAACAGTAAGAGAGAAAGAAGGAATGAGAGAGAGAGAGAGAGAGAGAGAGAGAGAGAGAAGTGCGGAGAAGGAGAGTTGGCGCGTACGTCGAAAGGAGCGAGAGATCGAGGGTGGCGGAACGTTGAAGATGAGGAGGAAATGGCGGAGGAGGAGGGAGAGAAAAAAACGAGGCGACGGAGGGAAAAGGAGCTGGAGGAGAAGGGGAGCCAGAGAGAGATGGGCGAATAGGTAGAACCCTCCTGTGTTGCGTGAAGAGTGTAAGTGCAGCGCAACGGGGGTGGCTGCTGCTACCACCCCTGCCTGTTCTGGCACAGAGAGGGTTGAGTTTCCTATGGTTTAATTGGGCGCGAAATCATTTCCGATGCAATGCGCGCGGATGCAACCGCGACGACGAGTAATTACCGTAAAAGCTCGACTTCTCTCCCCTCCGTCCTCTTCCTCTTCCTCCTCTCCTTTGCCCCCTCCTTCCTTCGTTCCTCTTCCTACGAGCTTTTCTCTCTCCTCAGGGTGTGCGCCGCTTCCTCTTCCTTCCTCCCTCATTCTCTCCATCCTCCTTATTACTCCTCGTGTGCTTCTTGCATCTCTCTTCTTCTCTCTCTCGTTCTTTCTCTCTTCCGAGACACACAGTCGAAGACGAAAGACGAACGCTCAATCGATGAACGTCACGCATAGATGTGCCACCGTCCACTCCCACCATGCGCCATTTCCTCGCTCGCGTTAATTTACTTGATGCGATTTGTCTGGCTGTTCGATCGTAAATACAGGAGGATGTCGCGCGAGACGCGCTCGAATAGTTTCCTTAGGAAACTCGACGCTTGATCTATACTTTCGACGGAGTGGAGTAACGCGTAAACACGGTGTCGGTACTACGAGCGAGCGAGCGTGGGTTATTCGCTCAGTTTGGAATAATAATTAGTACTGATATTAATCGCTCGCACGTAAATGCGCGATGCCTATTGCTGGAGGGCGACTCGAGATGCGCGCTCTGGTACCTTCCAAGTGCTAATACTTGTGTCGCAGCCTGCAGCAACGCACGGAAATTCAAGCTGCACAAAGGATGAGGAGAGGTTTTGAGCGCGCACTGCGGAGCATTGTGTCGATTGTTCTGTATTTGAGACTTTATCGTACGGTACGTTACATCGTACTTTTAAACATTGTGCGATTTCTTTCCATACTCGCAACCTCGTACCTTGCATTTCGCAAAAGAATTTACGACGTTTCACTAAATCGTGGTTCTCAATTTCACTTTAGCCAGGCTTTACGTGTAAGCGTCTACTTCGTCGGCCTTCGAATTAAATCTCCACGTGGCGAACGTTCTCTGAAATTGCGAGGTTCAAGTTTTTTCTCGTTTCCGAGCACAATTACTCATTCGGTTACTCGACTCCGGCGTCCTCCAGTCTGGCAAGATACCGTAAAAGGAAGAGTAGCTATTGCATCAGCGTCTGCCCATATTACACGGCTCGCTCATTGATTACACAGGATCCCAGCCGGTGGTCAGCATCCCCGGGTTAACCGCGACTCGGAAACATGCCAATCGGTCGGCCATCGTCGTCAGGCGCGGGCTTCCGTTATTCGATAATTTCCGAATCCTCGTAATTTCCTCGTGGCGGCGAGATGGTCTCCAGCCCTCCAACCCCCATGGTTTTCACTTCCTGCTACGTCTCGTCGTCGTCGGATAGAATGGAAGAATACTACGACATTGTAATGAGAAATAAATGTATTTTAGTTTAAAATAATATCAAAGTATCTTACCCGTTGTAACATTGATTTTGTCCGACTTTGCCGAAGCAAGTCAATGGAATTTGACTGGATTGAGAGAGATCCAATTTGCAGAGGAACATTAATGTTTTATTTCAGGGAACAGTTTCTTTACTTAAATAATACATCTGTCACTGAGAGAAATCTGGCTATGCTGGATTTATTAAACGCGACATTTATGCTTTGCTTGTAATACAGCAGTTTATGCGACTCACCACGCAAAGAGATTCTAATCGATTTTTTTTTTTAGTACGAATGTCGAGTAGTATTGAAATCGTATATCTCCCGCATGGTGTGCATTTCACGATAACTTCAACGTGCACCAACCGCAAATCCTCCACTGTGTACCGAAAAACTAGATCGTGTGCGGTTCCAAGCGGGAAAATCCACCACTTATTCTTCCGAAATTGATAGTGGCAGCTTGTCTTTTACTTGAAAGATACGGACGAAAGCGTTCTCTCGTCGTAAGCCAAGAAGACGGTTTATAAGTATTGCGTTAAAAGAGGAACATCTCTAAATGTTTACTTCTTTCGACTGTTTGAAAGCATCTTATTTACCATTCTCGAAGCGATCGAAGAAATGTGTAAAAAGTCTTTCAAATTGTCCCTTGCTTTTTCATGAAAACGCGTGGTGTTTCATCCAGCGAACCGTCCAACGGAGCGCGTCTATCCTCCTTGTCCAAAAGGCAAAACTGTAAAGACATAAGCCTCGCGAAGGGACAGAAAATGCAGTGGGAGCAGGCAGTTATAAACATCGTGATCCGTAAAATAAGTTCGTGTAACCATTTTACTATCAGCTGGGGTCTATAAACTGCAAAGGGTGGAACCTCGCGGTCCGTAAAGTATCGTACAATGCAATTTTCTTGACGATGTCGAGAAACAGAGAGGGCGCACGGAACATTTCAAAGCGGTAACGCGCGTATTCGCAGGAGGGATTACAATGTCGGACACATCCACATTCGGCTTTACCCTCGTCGCGTCGCTTTGCTCTCGCACGACGGCTCTTAGTCCCTGTACCCTCTCCACACCTCTTCCCCCTCCTCCCTCCTGTTTTCTGCCCCCGCTCCTTCCATCCTCTGTTTGTGACAACGGCGCACAGTGCCCGCGCTAAGCTGTCAGGCATATTAACAGCGTTAACGGCTCTGTGTGCCCGTCGTAAAAGGGTTCGGTCTTGCTCTCCCAACAGACATTGCGACCGATAGTTAATGAAGATAGCGCGAACAGGCCGGTGTAGGGTGGCTTTCGCGAAGCTTTGTCAGGAGAACCTCTTCGCGCAGAAGTCTACAGAGAGTTCGACTTTATCATTCGTCTATGCCCGAGCCAGTCGCCTGGAGCAAGAGACGTTCGAATAAACACAAATGTCACGCTCGTGGGATACGTCGAAGGAGTGGAATTTGTTGTTTCCTGAGCATTTACACGCTCGCTGGGCGTGTGGAAAGTAAACAGGATAATTTCTTAAATGCGTTCTAGAGAAAAGGATGGAATTATGCAGGTGTTTTAATCAGTCTTCGGTGGTTCTTGCGTCTGGAAAGAAAGGAAAAATTGCGGTTTGGAAGTGCACTCCCGTGGTTGCGAACTGTGGGAAGCCGGTGAGCCGTTTACAAGATCCATCTTCATTACAAGATGCAAAAATTAATTCACCCGAGAACGGTTCTCCTCTCGAGGAAAGGGCTTGATTGCGAGTGCGGCAGGAACGGAAACTTCGAAGAGAATCCCTATCGTTAACATCAGCCAACGAACTCCCGGCGAGAAACCGATCCTCGGCGAACAGAGAAATCTCGATTCTCCCAATTCCACCGCGCCAGATCCCAACTCGGGTCCCGACAAGGAACTTCTCGCGGTCACAAATACCGGGTGGCTCGACAAAAGCGTTCCCTCGTGGACCTCAGATCGTTCGACTCACTCGCGCGCCTTGTCCACGTAGGCGAGACCCCGTCGAGTGGCGATTCGATTCGTGCCATCGGCGGCCCCGGTATCTCTCAGTTGGAACTTTATCCGAAGCCGAGCGAACGAATGCACCGTCGTTAGAAATGAGTACGAACAACTGTTAGTTCGTTAACAGTTATTGACGTAATTCACGGACTCGTTCACTTTCCTTGGCGTTTCTCGATACGAGAACGAAGCCTGCACGCTCCGCCGACTCTCGTCGCTCCCGGCAATTCAGCAATCAGGAACGACGACGGGTGTCGTTAGAATTGATTACACAAATTTGCTCCCGTCCTGGGTTCGCTCGCTTGTTCCATCATGCCCGCTCGGATTCGCGAGCTCGCGAGCAACTCACTCGGGCGAAGAGATCGCGCGCGCCAAGGATCAACGCGGAAATCGTTCGAAGGAAAGAAGTAGTGGAAGCAGAAAAGCTTTAGATGTTGCGACTCGAATCGTGAAATCGTATCGAATGAACTGCCGAGTTCATTCGACTGTCGAACTGTTTAGAGTGCATTCGTAATTGGCAACGTAAATGCTAAAGTTGTATCGCGTGACGGTGTCGACAATTTCAACAGTCCTCGCACTGTGTTTACCTACATTTCCTTCTATGTATGTAATTAGATTTTTTTAATTATTCAAGACGTTTATGTAAAATTAGGTATTAGGTTTGAGACGTAAGGTTTGGTTTCAAACTAGTTTCTTTGACTAGGTCTTTACCATGGACTTCAAATTCATGTTAATCCCACACGGGATACAAAATTTCCGTATTCGTGATTCTTCCAATTTTGAAAACTTATTTTTCCGATAATATTTATAGTCGATAAATAGGGGATAATAATAGAAATAATAAAATATGTTATTCCGGTACTTTGAAAATAACGAGCAGACCTAGCGCAACATTTATTTTTCCACGCTATCCATGTCCCCTGTATGCTGCATTGAACGATTGAAAATATTGTAAATCGTGTCGGCCGGAGGCACTACCTGTACAGCTTTTGGGGAACAGAGAGGCATGCAGCCGATATCCGAAATCCCATAACATCGTAAGAAAACTTCATTTAAACAAATGAAGCTTCTTCTTAAACAATTCCCTATTCTATGAGCTGAACTATTTGGTTACCATGCAACAAACTCCTGCTCTTCGTAAGGCCAGTCTGCCAATTCTAAGACGTCTTTTTACAATTTTGACTACTTCCACCGCCGATGCACCCCGTCCCACCACTGATCCACACCGATCCACCTTTTTATCCATACTTTCCCTTCTATTCGTTCTCCAGCTTACAGGAAACCCTTCCTGCTGATCAATTTTTCAACAGAGTAGTCAGCAAGTTCGTTACAAGTAGAAAGAGTAGTAAGAATGTTGAAATCAGTGAGATTTGACAGTCAGAAGACAATGGTTTTGGGGAGTCTACAAGCTTTTATGAATAATCTTTCGGCGCAGACAAACAGTAAAATCCGAAAATCGTGTGAGATACGGAAAACATAAAATTTCTTTATGAATCTGGTATAGCAAAAGACAAAATGTTATTAGAAAGTTTGTTAACGGAAGTCACATGGTACATTACAGCGACGAAACTCGTTACTTCGCACAATTCGATTACCAGATATCTCCATCAAGCTCCTCCACAGCCGTCTACAAATATTCCTTCGATTATTCATTGTCTTTAGCGAATTAAAAATATCACGTGTGAACATAATTATACAGAGCCAACCTATACTCAATATAAAAGAGGAATCGAGAATGAAACTAAAGTTAAACATTGAATGTAGAATGCAATCGCTAATTGTTTTAATTAGAATTGTCCGCTTGCGGAGCTTCGCGTAAACCGGTACCTACCCGTTCTCGGTATATTTTTTCACTTAAATTAATTTTGCTCAGGAATTTATGCTAAGCGAATTAACGTTGATCTACCTGGAAAATACATATCTGTAACGTTGCTACGCAGAGGAGAAGTTAAAGAAGCTTCTCTTCATATTGTAGCCCGTTGACGATGTAACAACACTCGACCAACTTGCATTTAGAATTGGCTGTGACGAGACCTTTCCACTTTTCAGCAGAGCGAGCAATGGGTGCGTTAAAGGGATTTTCATGGTGGCATGCGATGCAAGAATGGGCAAGAAGTTACAGGGTATATACGAGTCGTTCGCCGACGTGGTGCAATAAAGTGAACTGTGTTATGCAAAAGCCAATTAACCTACATACTACGGGAACTCTGTTTAAACTCGAACATTCCTCCAATTACGCGCTTTAATTTCACGACTAGCTTCCACATAACGCCTAACGAGAAAAATTCTCCTGCTCGATCCACAGCGCGATAAAGCGAAATAATTCCTCGCTCCGAGCGACTCGGCCGAATCGATAATGGAATTCGGATTTTTTGGAGAACGACGGCAAATCCGTTTCCTCTTCATTCTCCTCTTCGTCATCCTTCGATCCTCGTTGAAGGAGGTCGTTCAAGCGGATCAACGACTTCCGTGCCGCGATATTCGCCACTTTACGTCGATATGCTTCATCCCCGCAACGCTTCTCTTCTACTTCCTTTTCTCCTGCTTTTCAAATCTTCTATTAGCCTATTAGCCCACAGCCACTCAGCAATTTAGGCGAGGACGAGGAGATCGCGGGAGAAGATACAATCCTACCTAATCTCGAAATGGGAACGAATTTAGATAGTGTCTCGTCCTGTAATATCGCTGCTGCAACGGTTAAGTTTATAGGAGGAGTTACATGCAGTTGTGCCCGTTGCATCAAGACCATCAAGACGACCGAAATAGTCGCGCCAAAAACGGGACGCGGGTGGAACCTCGAACTTTTGCACTCATTGGTGGACAAATGTAGGTTATAGAAGTAGATAAGAGTAAAATAGAAAATATGGTCAGAAGATACGTGCCGCCTAATCTCGGAGCACGTAATATGTAACGAAGATCGATAACGAACTCCTCCGTAGTTACACGTTTCGATATCAGACTACTTCGTTGGGCGAGAAAAAACTGTCGGTGACAGACAAGTTCCATTGGACAGATATCGATGCAGGGCGAAGTTGAAAAATTTTCTTTCGATTCCTTTCCGGTGTGCATCGAAAGACGTAGCGCGTGGTCCAGGACGCGAAACATTCCTCGTGACGAGATTTTTCCTTAAAATTTAATTAGTACGATTACGGTGACGAAGAATGGCGAGCAATGGCCGCTTTGGAACTTTTGAATCCATTCTGGATATTTTTGGATCGCGCCTCGGCTGCGACCAGGAGAACGAGATTAATGAATTCACAATAACACGATGATGGACTTCTGACAAATTTCACGTGGATGTTGCGCCAACCGGATGCAGGATACCACATATTGTTAGTCTCATACCATATTAGAACATGTTTGTACAATATTGGAGCGTGAAGCGGCTTTAACCTTTGCAAAAAGCAACGCGAGAAATGCAGGTAACCGTTTTAGAAATCACGTTCACGCTTATTGCGTGGGGTAGCGCGTGGATTTGGAGGAGGGGAAGAAGAAGAATTAAAAACCGTTTGCTCGAGTTGCGAGATTCCGCGCCAACTCCGCGGCAACCTCTGGTCATTCGAATCGTTGTTTAGCCTGACGCCGGATTGGAATAGTTTTTAGAGCGGAGCTCGGTGTGGCGAGATGAACGATGCGAGCTGGGCGGACTGGTGCGCCAACGCCCGATGCTTTCGAGAGTAGGTTGCCCATTCCGCATATACCTCGCTCGATCCATCTGCCGTAGAAATGACGCTGGAAATCGATTTACCAGCACCTGGTTTTTTACACGGGCTCTCGCCATCAGCGCCGGTATCAACTTCAACCACGGGCCACCATCCGCTCCCTGCTACTATGCGAAAATAATTGCGTCGAGCGTGGAACTACGACGATTGAGCACCACGCGTGCGGATTTGGCGAGTTCCGTTTCTCCTCGCGTAGAAAAAGCAGCGCCATCTTGTTTCCGCGTGGGCTCGGGGGATCGAGCCCCGACGCGTACGGTGCCAAGGGTGGCAAGAAGAGTGGGAGGGACGGCGAGGCGGTCGGTTCGCTCCGACGATTTTCGCCGATCCTGCAATATTTCGGCGGGATTTCACCTATCGCTTGAGAGCACCGGTGACTCTCGCCGGGGCTAATCCATTAAGTTAATTATTAATCGACGATCGAACCCCCGCGATAAAATCCTACGAGAATATTGCAATCGGAAGCGAAAACTTCGCGCAGGTGGTCCGCGAGTTGTGAATTTCAGAAGCGAGAGAAATTCGTTATAATTCTTGGACAACGGACAGCGAACTGTTGGTAATTCCGTGACGCAATCATCGTCGTTCCCCTGCGGCGCTGCCAGTCTTCACCGCGAATTTGAATGCGTACCAATTAGCGCCAGCATCGCGCGCTACCGGCGAAGGCGACAATGGCCCTCGTTCTCTCCTATTCGCTCTTTCTCTATCTATCGCTCTCTGTTTCTCTCTCGCTCTCTCTCACACACACACATGCACGCACACACATTTAGCCCTCTCTGCCACTCTCCTCCCTCTTTTACACCGTACTCGTCGAAACGTCCTCCCCATTTCACCAACCCGCTATCCATTCTTTTTTTCCCAAACGCGTCCAAAGCGCATTAGCGGAATTAATCTAACCGAAATGTTCTCGAATTGATAAAACTGAAGCTTACGCGACGAATGGCCACCAGTGCGACATTAACTTAGCAAACTGCACGACAATGTGATAGCGGTCCCATGCAATGTCTCGTTTCCCTCGATTCGAGATCTCGTTCGCTTCCTCTTTCTTGTCGCGGCAGTTTCCCTCCCCGCGAAAAATAATCGCGTCGCAGCACGGCGTTATAAAACCCAACCTTGTCATCCCTCTCGCTCGCGTGCGCGCGCACGGCAACGAGTTTCTCGAAATTGGAGTAATAACACAGTGACATACTTCGTACCGTAACGATCTCGCGGTCCCCAGGCGTGACCCGTGCCTCTGTCCCTCTCGTCCTCCTCGTCACCGCTCGCCTTCCTCCCGTTTTTGAAATTTTATTAGTCCTCGTGAATTGCCCCGCGCCGACAGTAGTGGCACATACCTGCCTCGTCAGACACGTCTAGTATCGTACCGATCGATATCCATATCGACGTGTCAGTGATTCGCATCCACACACGACCACACGCTCGAAAGCGGTGAATTCGTCGGTGTGAGGTGCGCGTATCCATGCGAGAATGCGCGGAGATCGAGGAGGTTGGCCTGCGCGCGTTCAATTGCCGCGTTGTAACCGGACAGTTTATTTCGCCGCGAGGTACGGGGCATTGTGCGTGAAACAAGTACGATTTTGCGCGGGATAATTGATGGTACGAATTTGCGGCGCGTATGCGCAACGACGATTAATCGACGAACGGCGATCGAAAGGAGTTTTTGTTTTTGAAGGATTTCAATCGTGATAGGAGCGAACACACCTTTTCTCGAAGAGAAAAAAGCGCGAGATTCTGTTTAATTCTTGCGAAACGGAGCGCAGTGGGATTACGTTGGCAGGTAGTTAATGGTTTATTGTGAGATGCACGCGTTTACCAGGAAGAAAGGAAGCTTCGCTTGCGTTGAATTACCGCGTTGTAACTGAATAATTTGTTTTACCGTGGGACGCGCAGGATTGTAACAAACGGATACGATTTCTCGCGAGATAATTGACCGTACTAATTCGCAGGGTGGAAAAGTCGACTAATCCTTTATAAATATTGTTTTTAGTACTGCTCGTGGTAGATTAAATATGGCATACGTACGATGAACGGCCACTGTGTAAGCAGCACGCGAACAGTTCAGTTTTCCCTCGAGGTACGGGAAATTGAGCATAAAACAAAGTACGAATTTACGTGAAATGAATATATGGCGCGAATTTCCACGCATATGCTCTGCCACGGCTCGTCGATGAATGACGATCGAAGGGATTTTGTGAAAGAATATCGCGTGCGTGCAGATATAAAGACTCGCCCTTTTTCCGCTTCCAGCCTCGTGTCAGGAAATAGGGAAAATCGATTAATCGTTTCTGAACAATGCCCGCTTGTAATCCACCGGCGGATAAATGACGCGAGATGGATTCCGTGTATCGCTTCGAAATATTTTCTCTCCACCAAATCGGCCGATTTCAAGACCATCCGATTTATTTTAATCACTGCCAATCGTACCGAAGGAAAGCATTTTCGGAAATTAATGCTTCTTTCTCTATTCGCCGATATAACGACGCTCTTTGCTTTTTATCGTTCTAACAAAATGGGGACACGGTGACGCGTTGTTCCGGTCACCGAATAACCGCTTGCTGCGTATCGCGACGAGGCCGGGTACATCGAGCAGGTTCCAATTGTCATCGATCCTCGTAGAAGCCGCACGTATAATCGTTCGTTGGGCATGTCCCAAACGTCAAGCCACGTTCGTTCATCCGCTCTCTCGCTCCCTCTCTCACCTTTCATTAAGGACGTTTCGGTGTAGACGCCACTCGCGGCCGAATGTCCACGCATCGATTCCCTCTTGTCGTGATTGCTGCGTTACGCAGTCAGTTTATTTCACTGGTGCGTCGAGCATTGTGCGAGCTACGCGCGGAAAATTACAATGATAATTGATGACCCGTAACGCCCGCCCAGCGCCAGTACCAATCCAACCTCGCGTCGATCCACTAACTCAGCTCGATGGATTGGCTTGTATAAACGGATTATTATTTCGGGGGAAGATCGAATCGCGAATAATATTCAACCACCTGGAAAACATTACTGCTCACTATTTTTACAATCAATCATTATCGGGTCTTGTACAAGTGTCGCGGTGAGATATCGAGGTTCTTCGGTGGATCGAGGGCACATGAAAAATTCGAAAGTGTCTACCTCGCGGTATAATAACGATTCACATTTTATGCGATCCATCGACTCTGCGCGATAGAACATTATTGTCTAGCATGCGATAGAATTATTTAAAAAGGGCTTTAATAGTGACAGAAAAAATGAAATTAAAAAAATGAATGGGGAGAAGTATGTTTGAAATTTAGCACAAATATCGACTATATGTCAGTTTAGTGTCACGAAACTTTGGATATAGGTATCTCGAATCGTTTCAAAGTGGCGATCAACTAGAATTTTTATCATTTTGTATTTTCAATAATTCAAATCTGATCGAAACGAGAAAATAATTTAGAAGTAGGTACGTGTAAATGTACATTATTAAATATAACGTCCTGGCGTCGACCCTTTAACCATTTAACCCTTTGCCCGATTATATTGCAACGCCGATATTATTGACCAGGGAATGGCATGGAATGGATTTTCTTATTTTATAATGTTGTAAGTAACACCCTGTAAAATAACAAAGCTTTATATTTATGCGAGGTGTCGTTACAAACAATTTAACGCGAGTTAATTTTTGAAATTGCAAACCTCTCTAATCCCCTTAAGCACTTAAAGCAATAAACGACGCGGACGTTGTTCGAGTTTGCTGTATGCCTCGTTTCGGGGAATACGTCGGTGTTGGAGAGAATTTACGAGCGTCCAGTCGCCTTTCTTTTTCTACTTCTGGACTCTTTTCCTCGAAATATTCGCTGCATCGACGGTTTAATTCGCGGAGGTCTCGGCCCATTCTGGCCTGGTGATCGAAGCGCGACATTACGCCGGTAATTAATGGCTCGTGGTGCGCTCGGATGGAAAGCACCGTAAAAACGACATACCAGGCGCATACATATTTCTTGATACTCACGAGGAATAGAAGCCTGCAGTGTATTAATACGACCTACCTTCTAAGTCGGATCCACGAGTGTCCATTTCTCGCGCGCAGATACCGCGAGGTGGAGAAGGAGAGAAAGATGAAGAGGGACTGTAAAGAGGACGGATCGAAAATTCGGTGTGAAATATCCCGTTTCGCGATGGTTCGAAAGTGTGTGCGCGCGCACGCTGGAATATCGTTTTGAAAAATATGGTGTCCCGTTACCGTGTCTCTCATAACGAAGATTTACGTGACGATATTCGGTGATCCCGCTCGTGGTTGCTTGAGCGCTCATCTCCCTCCACCTTCCTCCTCCACCGTGTTCCTCGAGTTTGGCCGACACCGAATAAATCGCATCCTCTCGCGCGCTCGCTCGTCAGGGCTTTCAGAAGTTTACGCTCGAAACGCCGAACAACGCACCGATCTCGCAAGCTCTCCTCATTAAGAGGAGACGTCGGTCTCGAGATGGCGTGGATCGATACGGTGCTTTTTAGAGAACGCTGGGCGTCGGGTACGCTTTCTTATTTAATCTTTTCATACCAGCCCCTCTTGGCCGCTTCGCCTCCTCGTACTCTCCTTTTTGGCGACCCCTGAATAATGAAGGCCGCACGACACCGAACTCCTTAGCGAGAAGTAGTCTCATTTTTTTTTCTCGATTTTCGTCCCCAATCGCCTGCGGTATACTTTATTCAATTAACAAGCCAAACAGCAAATTTCGAAGCGACGCACTATGGGCAGAAAGTCGTTTTTTAGTGCCAAAAGTCGTTCGACGGCTGAATTCTGAACCAATTGCGATGAAATTAGTCTGAAAATACGCGTAATTTATTGCACTATAGCAGAGACCTGCACTTTGTTTGATATTGCAAATTTAATAAAAAAATCAATAAAAAAGTCAGCTTATTTTAGAGAAAAAAAAATTCACCGTCGGAATTTTCAAAAAAAATCCAGAAAACACGCCAACAGCTAAACCATCATTTTTCCACTCTAAATTATATTCAAAAACGCTAGAAATGGCGGGAAATAACCTAAGTTGGCACAACTGATCGTGCACGTTTTAATGAAGCGGAATCGTGAAGAATTCAGTGTCCGAGATGTGAGCGGAAGAAAAAAGTTCACGGAGGAAGGAAGCTTCGACAGCTCTAGAAAATAGGTATTTGAGTAGATTGAAGTGGGCGTTTGTACGAGCTCAGTCCTCTCGAAATCTAAAGCGTGTTCTTCTCTAATTACATACGGATTCAGTCGCGTTTCCTGCGCCGTCCTCGTCATTCACAATTTTCCGGACGCCGGGCGTGAACGTGGCACGGGGTTGTTGGGCGTCGCGACGCCCATCCCGACGCGATTCCAGTCGCGTAATACCGGTCCAACGTGACGCTGAATTTTCATGATATGGACGCCGAGAGTATTCACGACGGCGAGAAAGGGATAATATAGGCGTGCCGTTTTTCCTCTTACCCTTCATCCTGCGAGCCACCCTTGCAGCTCTCCACTCCTCGTGCATCACGCGCCGCGCGCCCTTTCGCCCCTCGTCCCTTCCTTTATCATCTTTTTTTTTTCTCACAAAAAATAAGAATAAATTTTCGCGTTAACGCCCACTCGACCTAGATACGACGACGTGGCGGATACGACCAGGCCGGTGCAATATGCAACGTCCGTGTCTTCGCACGTCGGACCGTTCGCACGTGTCCGCTCAGCTTACTGATCCGGAAAAATATTCAATCAAACAGAAACACTCGCTCGCCGTGCTCGTGAAACCGAACGAATGTGAAAATATAAGTCCGCCGGTGCTTCGATCTCGCAACCGCTTGGAACCTCCACTTCCCATTCCCTTGGTACCAACCACCCCGCCACCCTCTTGGAACCCACTCGTGCATGCCTTCCGCCTCATTCCGCCAATTAAATCGGGATGCACGCGCGGAAATAGAAATTGGTCGTGAGAACACGGTCGAACGATTCGATTACGGGGGTGGATTCGCCCGGAAGTGGGTGGCAGCTGGGTCTGGATGGGTTAGTGAATAACGGGAACGGATACGCGTGGTGAAAATAAAGCTCGCGTCGAGCCGAAACCCTCGCGCGTGACGTTCGCCTAGGTCACGGCTCCTGTTCAGGATTAATTAATAGGGTGGAAGAATAGGTGGCAAACGAGGCGTGGATGCGCGAGAGCGTTCTCGTTCGTCGGAAGTGCGAGAAACTTCGAACTCCCTCGAGTGGGATAAATTAACGAGGCGAACGGCGCGGCGCGTCGAGCGTAGATGGATAGCTGAAAAATTAAAATCTCCATTGTTCGAACTCACCGTCTCAGTCGCTCTTTTGCACGCTCCGTGGAAACTGAAGTCGCATTTTAAACTAGATAATCCCCCACTCGAATGGGATATCACTGGCGGAGGCCTAACGCGCACTTCTCCTTTCACAAGAAGAGAGAAAGGGAGGCAGTACGTGGAGATGGAGAGCAGTCTCTATTCAATCATCCCTGATGCGCCAACATTTGAAAATGTACTTCAATCGTGATTGGAAAGATCATAGGGATCGCGGAAGGGCCGCCATTCGGTGAACGCGAAAAAAGGGAGGGTTAGGATTTTCGTCTATAGGGCTATCGTTTCATTTCCCAATTCCCTTTCCGGCCCATGGCCACCCTCCACGGCACGCAACGCAAAAGGTCACGTTCGAAAATTCCGCGCTCGCGCGAACAAACGCCACCCCGTTTCACATTTTTTCGAAAGTTGCCCGCGCCGTCCGCCCACCCGTCAAGGTAAAACGTGGAAAAAAATGCTTTTTGCACCGTTCGTAACGTACTTGTTGAATGCTGGTCGGTGATAGTGGTGGCACACGCGAAAAGGGAGCGCACGAAATAGTCGAAATAAGCAAGCGAGACCCCCTTCCGTGCCGACCCTTCTTTCATTTCCTACACACGGGCGCGTTCGGCGCGTTTACCTTCTATCGTTTCGTCGCGGAGCTCGCGCTCGCTCATAGGGTAGGGCGTGGACGAGCTGAAAAAGTCAAACAAACGAGCAAACTGGGGAGTGGCGATGCCCAGGATGCCGAGGGATACGCAGATGCAGAGGGAAACGAGAAATCCGCGAATGATGAGGAAGCGAGAGGGTGACGGCGGAGGAAAACGAGGAGGGAGAGAACGATGCCGATGACGATGGAAGAAGAGGGAGAATATTGCGTTGGCACGCGCGCGTACGCTTCTCGCGATTGTGTGCGTGAACGTGGCGAGAATTGTGCGAGTCGCGATGGAGGCAGGATGCTCATCCGTGTGCGTAGGTATGCGGGGCTAGCGGTCGAGTGAGTGAGAGAATCGTTAAAGAGAGAAAGAGAGAGAGAGAGATAGAGAGGAGAGGGACGTGGCAGAGGGCAGAGGATGCATCTCCAGCTGGACGAGGCGAGAGAATCAAGCGAGAGCGGATTGAACGAGGATGGGAGCGAGAGGGAAGAGGAGAGATAGGCGGCAGTCCCTAGGGACTGCGTTAATTCCAGGGGACCTGATTAATCGGACACAGGACTATCGTGCAAATAGGCGCGAGATAACCCTCCCACCACCACCATCACCACCCACGCAACCACCACCACCAACCGCCGCGTCCACCTATCTACGGCCATGTCCTCCACTCCAGCCTCCATAATGCATCCCGATGGTGGCGTTCGATCGACCCCATTCCTAGATTTAGAGTTAAGTCCATGGGGCATGGCAAGGCTATGCGTCGGATCGCATCGATTTAATTACGATCGATCTGCCGTTGGTGCACGAAGGGTGGTGAGCGCTGGAAAGTGCCTCGCTTCCCGGGGTACCGTGCGTAGCGACCTACGGGCAGGTACATCGCGACCGGCGTCCCAAATTTCGAAAATGTCCTCTACCGCGTCGTCGGTGGCTCTCGTCGGCCCGTCCCGACGTGCATCGTCGTCCTCGTACTCTATCGCACGCTGCCGACCTACGCCGTGTTACTCGTCGCGCTCTCTCACTCACACACACGCCTCTCTCGCTTCGGCTCATCCGCTGGCTCGTCCACCGATTATCGCGAGGAAGCTCCAGCGACTACGCAGGTGCTTGGGAAACCTGGGTCGGCCTACGACCGAGCCACGATTCCAAGAGACAAATGGCTGTTTATGCATTCGAACGTGACAATTTAATTCCCTGCGACCTCACGCCTCGCTTCCGATGGCCCACCGTGGCCTCGCCTCGGACTGTTGGCAACGCTCGACGCGAACGCCGGTACCAATGGACTAGGGGCTGAACGGACGGATATTGGCTGGGCGCATCGGCGTTCGCATCCTCGAGCCTGTTTGGGTGTCGCAGATTCGTAAAATTGCAACGCGGACGCAACGAAGCAGTTTCCGCTATTATCCGATCGCGTTCCCTCGTAGAGTCTAACGATCCAGGATTGCTCGGGGATGCGCGAATTTGGAACGGATCGCACGAGAAGCGGGAGAGGTCTGGAAGAAAGAAAAGGAAGACGGGGACGTACGCGGCCGGTAAATCTATGGGACGACGCACCGATTACATTGCTATCTGCTTGGCTGGACGCACCACGAATTCAGGAAACGGATCGCGCGTTCCGATTGCCTTCGCGACGACGTGCTACGTGCCTACGGTAATTCCATGCGGCTGTCGATGCGCTCGATCTACTGTTTCGCGCTTTTTTGTCCACTCGCACGCGCGAAGAAGACGAGTCGTGGACGACGAACGTAGAAAGGAGCGTGTCGTGGAGAAGAAATAGTATGACGACTATTGTCTCCGAATAAGCCGGCGTGTTAGTCGTTTGGACGTCCGGGCGAGGACTGCGCATTCTTCGGTATTGTTGAAGCAGACACGTTTTCCACTCAGAGGGTTCGCGAGTTTGCGACCAAGTTAATTTTGAATATTTTACGTGCCTTCACTCTTGCCCAATGCAACGACCTTCTTTCGCAAAAGTTTTCCTTTCTTCCGATCGACCCAGCCACTCTCTTTTACCCTGTTATTTTTTTGCCAATTTTCAACTGAACCCAGAAGCCTCCATCGATCGGGGACACGGAGCACTTTCGTAAGAATCTTTTCTTTTTCTCACCTTTCGATCTCTGCGTAGGACTTCTGTTAAAGAATTTATTTCCCGCCGCTCCTGATAAATCCCGCTAGGTTTCTGCAGTTTTGACAATACTTTGCAAAAAGGAGGAGCAAAGTCTCGGCTGGAAAAGCCAAACTAACGAAACTTCCGTCACTCTCGCGAGTACCCGCAGAATTCGCGAATTCACCGAAGAACTTAAAAAGGGACTTCGTACTCGGTAGAATGCGACGAGTCGACGACGCGTTAACCAGATAGTGAAATATAATTCCGATGCGGCGGAAGGACGCGAGCTAGACGCTTCGTGAGCGCGCAGTTGGAATTCCTGCGTCTTCAGTGGAAACTCAAAGCAAATATTTCAGAGGTCTCCTTAGTGCGACGGTTGCTTTAACGAAGTGTCTCTTGTCAGGACGGATGCGAAGAAAGCGAAGTCGGAGGTGAATGTGATAAAGGGCGATACAAATTGTTCGGATAATCGTTTATTCGTGAGAAAGGAAGGTGAGATGCACGGTAGGTTCTTGGAGTTGGAAACGAGAGACGGTGCTTCTTGCGTTTTCTGTCACCACCTGATCCTTCTCCTCCTTCTCTCCTTTTATTGTGCAAACCAACGCCGTCGCGCCATTAGGTGCGGCGCGTGCCCTTTGCCAGCTTCGATTGATCCGCCGACGCGACGTTGGCGCGACGACAAGCATTGGGCAAGAGGTGCGAGTCTTCCAGTTCCTTACGGCTTCACACGCTCTCATCCTGCTCCGTCCTTCTCTCCAAACCCTTCTCCGCCATCCCATGGTCCTCCACCTTTCGCCTCGTTTATCCGCGCCCGTTACGAGGCGATAACTCACGCTTCCCTTATCGCGATACGAGAACCTTTTAACTCTTGCCAATTCGTCGATAAAGTCGGGTCTCGTTTCGACGTTCTCGAAACATCGCCTTTCGATTGGCGCCTTCCGATCGCTCTGGTCCGTTTGCCTTTATTGTATTTTTGCAAACGATGTGTCAGTAATACGGATTAGCAAGATAAAATTGAAATGGCCCAATAAAGAAAGCAGGAGTGTTCGAAATTTGTCAGATATCTTCGGTCACGTGTAACTGAATTAACGCGATAATGCTCTTACCTCGGGTCACGAATGTTACATTTTGTCTCGCACGAGAAATGTGTTTAATTATTCTATAGGAGCGAAATCGTATTCCGCCTTTGCTTTCACCTCCGGCCAAGTGATTTTACGCATTAGCTGGCAGTTTATGTTCAAACTTAAACGAGCGCTGTGAATTTATTTTCCGATGCGAAGTAAACTCGTGCGCTCGGCGTCACTCGCAGGTTATACATTTTGACTCGCGCGTCTCGACTTGTTTACTTGCACAGTATGTATTTGCGCTCAGGATTTTCTCTTTAAAGCCTCGAGTTGCGTATTATATTTACACGTGGTTGGGCGCGTGATTTGCGTAAAGCACCATGGAAGAGGATGTGAAATAAAACCGACCAGCAATTATGAAATATCGCAAAGGACCGCGGTGCGAGATCGGAGCATTTCCAGGGCATCAACGGAAATTCGAAACTGCCTCGGCGTTTTAGTACGGCGAAGTTCGTGTTTCCCATATTTTCCTATCGTATACGTTACACGATAAAGATGCGGAGGTTGTCGCCCGGAGTTGCACGAGGTCGTTACACAGTCCGTGAAGATTAAGTTGCTCGAGACGCGCCGGATAAACCACGCTTATCATGTAAATTGCTAACCGGTAAACAAGTCCGCGTACTATCGAGCGTGCGACGGACATTGAAATGAGCAAGTCAGTCAGGGATGCCTACTTAGCTCGCGTATAAGCGTATCAAAAATAAGAAGTAAAAAAAAGAGAACGAAAAGGGGTAGAAGGAGCGAGAGATGCGCTCTGACCTATACAAGTAGGACTGGAGGGAAGCAGAAAAGAATTCAACTCGATCACGATAATACCGGGAGCGAGCGCCTCCATCCGGCATTGCCTCAGTTCAGCTTCCTCCTTTTAATTATATTCGTAGTAATTAACGATGGATGGCGCGCAATGAACAATATCTGCGGCGAGGCCATATTTATGCTCTATCACGGTTACCACCCGGCGTTCTCGCTTTAAGCGCGCATCATATTTTACCCTCCAATTGAATATAATTTACAATTTAACGGGCGGCGGGCCCCGCTTGTAATTAGAATGCGAAATGAACCGCGTGGGGTCGACGCCGCGCTGGCTCTCCGCACTTGGAGGTGCAAAAAGGTGCCTAAATGCACGAAGCTCGTTGTACGCGCGAATGCAGCCTACGAAATATTCAACGTCCGCTCGCCGAAATTACGCGATCCGCCCACCGTTGGACGAGCGAACGTCGTGCTATTCACCGCCGCGCGTCTCTCGTAAAAATTGTTAAAAAATTTTCAACCTCGAAAATGGGACGAAGAACGACGCGCAGGCAGGGTGACTCCGAATGAGCTTCCGCTTTCGCACCGAGCGAGGACGCGCTACGGGAAGGTGAGCACGTTGGAATTCGACGATTCGTCGCCTCCCCATTGACATACGAATTATGCGGGAGTAGAAGAAGGATGAAATTCGAGATCGCGTCTTGTTGCTAGGAATAGATTCGGTCGATATGTATGAATTTTGAAAGGGAACGTGGAAATGGGTGGGCTTAAACGGGACCGAGAGGAAAAGCCAATATGTGCGTGGAGCTGGTTTCATAAATCGTGGATTTGATGGAAAGGCAAAAGCCTTTGGAAATTGATTTACTCTGCCGGAGTTAAAACGTTTCCCTGTGCAGAACGCGCGATAATATACGAAAGCTGCGACTCCAAAACATATTTTATTCGCAAGAGTACGTGCGACTAGCGGGTGAATTTAGTTAGCGAGACAAACGCATCAGCAGCGTACCGTGAACGAGATTGAAAAAGCAAGAAGGATTGGAAGTTCGCAAGAGTGGTTCGATAAGCCGTGAAATCGTGGCGGCATTTATAAATTGAATTACTCCGCCGGCACTTAAACGTTCTACGACGGTCCTTCCACCTTTCGGACGCATCTTCTCAAACCCTTATCACGCCTCCGAAAGTTTTTCCTCTTTCTGTCCTTCGCTACATTCACGTCGTCTTCCCTCCCTACCTCTTACCCTTTCGCCGATCGATATACATTCATTAGGTACCCCCCACGGCGATCGAGCCGCTTCATTAGAATTATCGATTCCGATAACGAAGGCATTCCATAATAACGCGGCGCGTACCCGACGGTTATATTCTCGATTCCACGAGAATTCGTAAAGTTGGCCAATCGCCGGTAATTGCGATCTCCCTGCGTCCAGACTATATCGATTAAAAATTATTAGGAGTCTCCGTGAGCGAAAATTACGCGCGTTTCACCCTCCGTCGTTCGAAGAACGTCCCTCTGTTACCAAGCCTGTTCGACCCTTCCTTCCTTTATTCTCACCCTCCGCTATCCTTCGCGCCGGCGCGCAATTTTCCTTCCCGAGAGTCGTATTCTTAATCCTTCTCATTAACTTCGTCGTGGCACTGTCGTAAAATCGGGTTCGTTATCCCTAGGGTTTTGTCATCGGTCCCTGATTTTCTTCTTGGCCGTGACCGACAATTATGTAGCCCCTGCTCTTCCTGACATTTTAGATTCCTGAGGCCTATTTCTCTTCTCTTCCTCTTTTATTGCTCCCTATTTCTCTTTCTTTCTCGTCCCGTCGTTCTCAGCGCGGTGAAATTTACGAAGGGCCTCGAGGAATTTCCTCAAATGCTTCCTTGGCGTTACTGTGGATATTAGTTTCGGTAGTAGATCTTGTTTATTTCAAAAAGCGTACCTGCGTAATTTAGAAATCTCTACTCTACATTAATCATATGTGTACAGAATCACTCGCTCGCTCCTTGACGATTATTATATCCTTGCTTCATCATATCCTTGATTCTATTCAACCGTTCGTTATTTACTTCAGAAATTTCCTTCTCGTGCTTATTTGTGACTTCTTCGCTGTACATATTCTCCTTTAATGATTTCCAGGCGCAATCCATAATTTTCTTTCTTTCTTTATGAACGGTATCTTCTTTAAAGCACCACTTTCAAGCTGTACCGAGACATCTATCTTAGTTCCTTGCTGGATCCCGTCTCTCGACCTCTCTTCCGTTTTCGCGTCATTCTTCGCGCGATCTACTCAACCCCGTACCTACTTCGCCGAGCCAGACCAACTCCTCTTATTCCCTCGCGACGATCGATATTCCATTGTATCGTGGCATTCGAGTATCCCGAAGAGATTCACTGCTTCGTAACGAGACCGGAGACATTATGCTAATTCAGCTTGTTGCCAGACGATAGTGGGGAGAATAAGGATCTCGGTGAGTGATAAGCTGTGAAACGACCGTACCGCGAGAGCGCAGATCAACGAGAGTGCCTGTTGAGGCTACAGGAAGGAGAGAAGTCAAGTAAAAAAAAAAAGAAAAAAAAAAAACAGCATTGAAAGCCGAATGCGATCGACAAATGAGATACATACGCGTCCAAGGGAGAGGATAAACGGGGTTGCACGAGTAATGTAAAAAGAAAAGTGGCTGAGGTGTGGGTAGTAATAGTGAGCTGGCAAAAGCAGTCGCGACGAAGGGTAAAAGAAGAAGTTGGAAGATGGAAGTTGAAAGTGGGAGGGAGGTTTTAAGAGGCATGTGCATAAACGACGGAGTCTATTTATGCATAAAGCTAGCAGCGCTCGGTAGGCATTGAAAGTTAATTCCGCAGAAGAGCAAGGCTTCGATATACGCCGTCGGAGTTCACGACGGCGCTGGCGCCGGCGTCGACGAAATTTAGTAGGTGAAGGAGAAGAACGAGATTCGTTAAACAGCACTTCTCTCCTTCGCCCCCCTTGTTTTTCCTCCGATCCTCCAATCCGATTTCTCCCAACGTTCCATTTTCTCTCGTTCAAAATTTTTCCTCCTATCTCCCAAACGAGTTGCTCGTGACTCGGCGTCCGGATCGCGAGAGCTCGTTGACCCTTTCGTTGGCCTTTTCGGAGTTCATTAAGGAGAATCGGCAAATCGTTAAGTCCAGATCGGTGCAAAGAATCTAAAAGGACGCGAACGAAAGAGTCACAGGGTTGGGAATAAATCGTCCTTTTCGATTTCCCTTGAGCGAGAATCGATCGACGAGTTGAACAAAGGAAGTTTCGAAGGCCCGTGGAGATCGTTGGCCGTACAGGTGTGAGCGAGGAGAGTAGCTGGCTAGCGGAGGTTGTGTAGGAGGCTTTCTCGGAGGGAGGTTAGTAAAGCATTAATCGAGAAGATTAACTCGGACTAAGAGGGGATTAAGAAAGTTACTCCGGTAGCGAAAGAACTTAGTGCCACTATCTGCTGCTAAGCAGTTTACGGAGAAGCGATCTCGCGATGTCGTCGAATACTTTTTCCTTACCTTCCTGCTTACCTCCTCTCCGTCTTTGCTCCTCTTCCTTCCCATTCCATCTCTTTCGTGCCTGAGCTCGAGAGCTTTCACACTCATGTTCGCTCTACGGAAAAAGCGGTCCTGAAGCGAAGGTCTTTCGGTTGCTATTTTTAATTTAGCTGCGCAAACTAGACGTGTACGGAAATTATAAACAATTCATCGACTTTCTTAACCCTTTGACTGCTAAAGGCGTATATATATATATTTTAAACCCTAAGAATGGTATCAAATTTCCGGGTGCTGTTTTGGTCACTAGTCAGTGGACAACCAGTCGCAGCGACTGACATGCAAAAAACGCGCCGTCCATATTGATGGATTCATCCGAGCCACGCGCAGTCAAAGGGTTAATTGTGCACGCGCAACGAGAACGTGCCGAAGCCCGGTCATCATTCCCTTTAACTCGCCTATGACTGACGCAAAAGAATAGCTCGGTGATGTTTTAAATATTACAGATATAGCCAATGTCTGGCCTTAAGTGCCGTTCGGAGTTAAGGCAAATCTCCCTACTCGATTTTCAGTAAAAACGGAACACACGTATGCTTAGCAGGACGAACCACGAATCCCATTCGCCCGTGTCCGCCGTGAATTATGGATTATCCGTCAATCGAAATAATTTATAACGTCACCTACTACCGGTCCAATAATCATTCCCTAGAAAGCGGAAAGGTACGAAGCCGCTCGAACTCATTCCGAACTAATCGAAAAACCATGTCGTGGTGTTCTCATTCCCTGGAATACCGCTTCGACCTAGGCGACCCTGTGATTCGGCGCACGATCCTAAATTCATCCCACTTTGGGTTTTATTCTCTCTCGCGGCGTTAGTGATCTCTTGCTAGGGATGCGTCAATAAATACAACAACTTGGCGGAAGGCAGGAGAATTCTAGTTTCCGTAGTACATCGTACTAAATAGCTGAATTCGAAACAGAAGTAGAACGAACGAGTTTCACCTCTCTAGACATCCTCGACGTGGATGGTCGCAACATGCGTCAGCCTTCGGACGCTCTACGTCGCCTCTCGCTCGCGTTTTTCATGCGGGAAGGACGTTGTTGGCGCGTTAGCCTTTTCAAGTGGCGAAACTTTCCGACGTCCTGCTTCTCGCAACTGTCCCCGCCACCCTCGCCGTCCACCATCACGAATCTGGACGCGCCCTTCGTGGCAATATCGGTGTTTGAACGAGGGGGTGGCAAGTGGACGAAGCGGAGCCGTGGAGATGGTTGCACACGCGAAGGAGGAACACAGAGCCGGCAAAGGTGAGTGACAGCCGGCAAGGCTGTGCTCTCAAGCCAAAGCTGCTTATAACTCGAGGTCGGCTCACTGGACCGTGATCTTTCTCTCCCATCACCCTCGCCGGGAGCAAAGAAGGAAGGTGGGCACTCCAGTGCCAGGCGAACACGTAGAAGCTCACACAGGATTGGGAATCGCGACTAATGTCGCACCTGCGCGACCATCCAGACATTCGTCCGACTTTTCATTATCTCACTCCTTCTCTCGTTCTCTATCGCGCGCGCCTAGGATTATTATTATTGATTCCATTGCGATCCGTTTACGCGATGCGATATTACAGGACGACGAATAGATTTGGGCACGATAATGCGCGGGAATACCCACGCTTTCGAATTTGTGCGGGCATGCACGCGCACATTCGTCGACCCTCGAGCACGCGCGCGCGTGGAAGGATGGAAGCAGGTCGAAGGCAGAAGGCACGGATCCATGGAATTGTCAGCCATTCCAGACTCCAGGGATTAACTTGCCCAGGAATGCATTCCCTCCTTTTTCCACCCTTCTCTTCACCACTCTCTCCTTCTCTGCTCCGATCGGTCTTCGTCGTTCACTCTCCCTTATCCTATTTCTCTCTCACTCGCTCTCTCAATCTCGCATTCTCCTCTACTTCCCTTCTCCTTCCACTCCCTTCCTCCCCGCCTATCGCTCGTCGCTTCTCCCCGGTCTATGGTCGGGGCAGGCACTCGAAGTCATTTTCTCCATTTTGCGATTCGATTTCCGCCGATATTGCTCCGTCTCGCTAGATTCTTCCATTTGGCCGGATGAAGACGCTGCCGAGGGAAATATATTCGCGGTGTGAAACCGAAGAATGGAGGGAGAGACTAGCGAGGAGTGAAGAGAGAAAGTGAGAGAGAGAAAGAGAGAGAGAGAGAGAGAGAGAGAGAGAGAGCGTGCGATGAGAAGAGACTAAACGAACAGTTGGAGTGAGATCGAAGCCAGAGATGAGTAGATAGGGGATAGCGAATGGAAAGTGTGGAGAAGGGTAAAGGAGAGGGTGAAAGAGGAAACAGGAGGAGAAGAAGGGAGGGGAGGACATGATGAGAGGAAGGCCGATAAGTCGGGGCGCAGACGACGTCGACTAATTTCATCATTGACTCTCACCCTCCTTTCTCTTTTTTTCAACCCCCGCATCGAGCAGCTAACCTCGACTAAACCGCTCTAACGTGCTCCATGGTGCGTGCATAATGTGTCTATCGTATACAGGGTGTCCCGCAATAGGTGTAATCCCCGCGAAAGGGTTGTAGCTGAAATAATTCTAAACAACATTTTCCTTTGCGAAAAAGTTGGACGAGGCTTAATTTTTGAATTATTAAGGAAAAACATAGGCGAATGAGCGCGTCCGTAAAGCCCGCGCTCAGGGCCGTCATTTTCGCCACTCACCGCGGTTATGGACGGGCGCATCGCAGTGGAACGGCACGAAGCGTTGGACAGAAATTATGTCGAATAACAAATTAAAATTCCAGAATAACTTTAGATGGCGAACCCCAGAAGGCGAGGGGATGCCTAATGCATTTCCCGATGCAAAAAAAATTAGGATTAGGATTAGGATTAGGTCAGGGTTAGGATTAGGGTTAGGATTAGGTTAGGATTAGGTAGGATTAGGATAGGATTAGGTTAGGATTAGGGTTCCTAATCTACCTAATCTAACCTAATCTAGCCTAATCTACCTAATCTAACCTAATCTAACCTAATCTACCTAATCTACCTAATCTACCTAATCTACCCAATCTAACCTAATCTAACCTAATCCTAATCCTAATCCTAATCCTAATCCTAATTTTTTTTGCATCGGGAAATGCATTAGGCATCCCGTCGCCTTCTGGGGTTCGCCATCTGAAGTTATTCTGGAATTTTAATTTGTTATTCGACATAATTTCTGTCCAACGCTTCGTGCCTTACCACTGCGATGCGCCCGTCTACAACCGCGGTGAGTGGCGAGCATGACGGCCCTGAGCGCGGGCTTTACGGGCGCGCTCATTCGCCTATGTTTTTCCTTAGTAATTCAAAAATTAAGCCTCGTCCAACTTTTTCGCAAAGGAAAATGTTGTTTAGAATTATTTCAGCTACAACCCTTTCGCGGGGATTACACCTATTGCGGGACACCCTGTATACTCGAACGAGGAGTGACTATCGACTCTCTCGTCCCGCTATCCACCTCATCCCCCTTCTCCTTCTCCTCGACCCCGACGTCATTGCAAAGTGATCCGGTAAGATGCCAAGGAACGTCGCGTCGAGACTGTGAGGCTCGCGAAAGAAGACGAGACTGATAATCGAGAACCCGGAAGCCGGAGTCTATCGGGGACCGCCTTAACTTTATAGACCGGTACTAAAGACGCCTCTTACACAAGCGCTTTAAAGATTCCTCATCCCTAGTGCTATGGGAGCTTCGCGGCGCTGAGTCGTCGCGTCTCGCCCGATTACGTAGTACCCCTTCGAGAATCATCGTGAAAAATCAAAGTATCGCGTGAGCGATTTTACGTTTACCCCCGCGATTCATCTCGCACGAGAGGGAGTATTAGAGGGTCATTAAAGATAATTCAGAAGAGTGCTTCTGCCCTTCTCAAACGTAGTGATAGGTACGGGGATCGTCGGTGTTCGATCAATCTTTTGAAATTAAATCTCGGGAAATTGGTGAAATTGTCACGTTTCCATTTTAATTACAGCTCAAGGAGACCGTCAAAATCGTATATGTGTATATGTTTGAAACACAGAATTATGTGTGGAGTCGGTGGACGCGCGTATTAAGTATACCGCAATCGATTGTGAAACTGTTTTTCGCCGATTTAACATCGAGCTCTCTCTATGCACATGTCGCTTACGTTTAACGAGTTTGTTCCGAGACTAAGGACATATACACATTGTAGAACAATAAAGGCTGTGGTACTGGCACGAGAGACAAGGAACGTATGACAAGGGGAGGTGGCAGGACGGACGAGAGAGAGAGAGAGAGAGAGAGAGAGAGAGAGAGAGAGAGAAAGAGACACGACAACGATTGGGTTGTGGCCAAGCGCCCAACTCATTCTCAGACATTCGTGTTGTCAACGTTCGAAGAGCGAAAAGTCAAATAACGACATAAGGAAAACTGGAAAATGAAAGTCTTCGTGTCGCTCAACAGCAAGTCCAAATGTAATAAATATAATAATATCCATCTGTACTTCTGTCTCTCTGTTTCTCTCCCTCTTTAGCCACCACGTGTATTTCCGTATCCTTACACCCTTTTCATCTTCCATTTAAGTGGAATTGAATGTAGAAGTTTATGCTATACTTGGATACGTTCAAATTCAGGTGAAACATTTTTGTGAAAAATAAGTAAAACAGCGTGTCAAGGTCGCGAGTGGGTTTTATCCGTTCACGATCCGCACAATTTTTTACGATTTCTAATAATCTGACATAAAGAATGTCGGTAAGGTATTTTTGTCACGCGTGATTTCCACGTGCCCACGAATAACAATAGAAGAACTCGTCAAAATGGTTTAATGGAAAGGCGGAAGGTAGCAGTGAAGTGTTTGTTGCCTGCTAAAATACGTCAATACGGAAGCTAACAGTTTTTTAATATATTTAATATATTGTCTAAAACCAGTTAAATTTATTAAAAATAGTTGTACGAAATTTACATGTAGAATTGAAACGGAAGGTATTTTGCGTTTTTAAACCAAATATTTCTTCCATTTTCTATTCCCATCTCCTAGTTAGTTCGCAAGGTCGTCCCGATATTTACAATTCGCATTACAGTAATGTTTAATGTGCGTTATTCACGTGTCTTGATTTCTTGAACCGAAGACATTTCAGATTTATTTTAACGCGCAACCGCACAGTAGCGCAGGTATAATCTTAATGACAAGGTGATACGTCGACATAAAATAAAATAACCTATTACTTGTGGATACGTAAGCAATTCTCGCCTTTAAAAGTAGGCTGTCGGTCGACATAGATCACAAAAACCGATTGCGCGCTAACATCAGTTTGTGTCTTACCACCCAGTCAAAGTAAAATCAGTGGACAATGTGGTCAGGATTCTTCTTGTTGCTTGTGGCAGCGATTCTAATCGTTAGTCCGTCCGCCCAGATGAACAATGTCAAAGGAGAACGCACTAATCAACAGAAGCGCGCTGAAGGAATGATGCCAATGGCGCAACGACACCCTGCAAATAAGAAAGCAGAGATAGAGAAGCAACTGGCAATTGTATCAGAAGAACTGTACAACTGGGAAAAGAAGCAGATTATATTGTCAACCAGATTGATGGCATTGAGTGATGCGTTACATGTGCCAAAAATTAACAACAATATTCAGCGTCAGTTGGAAATTGTAAGCGAAAGGAATGATGTGATAATCGACCAGGAAAATACTCGATCACAGATAATCAAGTTGAAGAGCGAACAGGCACAGTTGACCGAGGAGCTACGATTACTTAAACAGAAACCGGATGCTACAATGAAAAGATACTAATACTAACACCAGGTACGTCAGTCACAACAACGACATTGATAGACCGTCACCGACAAACGACAGAACATCTACCAGAAACAGAGTGCAAATTACCAGCAGCAAAGTGTACACCTACAGGCAAGCACCTCGCCTGGATACCAGCCTTAGCAAAAGCCTGCAGGAGAGCTACAGGAGACTCTCGAACGGAGTCGCCATTAAGACCAAAGGCCAGTAGTCTAACGTAGAGTTTGACATCGTGTCATCGGAGAGATGCGCACTTAAAACGATTTTCTTCGACGGATGTAACTGATGTCGCTGTGGCGGGCGTAAGATACCACTTCATGCTAACTTTTAAGGCCACCGTCCATTAGGTCAGTTTCGCAGCGTGCCGCGGAGTCGTGTCGTGTTTGAAAAAATACATATACATGAATATACGTATGCGGATGAAATATCGCGCCGCGTTCGTATGTTTCGGGTCTTCCTATGACGATTCCGCGCCGCACTGTAATGGACGCTCAGCTTAACACGGCTAAACCCAAAGGGAACCTACCACATAGTGTATCACTTGGGTTTCCTTATTTATTTTCTATTCTTTTGTTTTCCTGTTTTCCTCGCCAATGTTGATCATTACTGCAAACTTTTGTAATCGTAATCGTGCCATAATGCGCGGCATATCGCACATTTATAAACATATTTATCTATACATATATGTATCAATAAGTTTTGAATTAAAATTGAATAAAGAATTGTCTAGTTTTGCGTGTGTTGTGGATTTTTTGCGCAGTCATATTGCACCAGACGAGTCGATCGTCGCAGAATCTCAAGATCAGGTTAGACGAGCGCATCGACGTACAAACCCACCGTACCTCAAACATACTGTTACGCGAACGGTCATGAGGTTTGCGACTCGATTATAAACAATTCAAAAGACGGATTTGAGAATTGGAGTATGTTGTTGCGTTCAAAGTTCTATGTGTAATTTGTGTATTCCGATGTTGGGGTATATCTGTTTTTGTAGTCCTTAGAGGACCTCAGCTTAACCCTTGACTACAGCAGACTTTGAGACACGCCGCCCACACTGTATGTACGGTAGAAATTCAGTTACGATGTACCCTGAGAGCGGCAAAATTTTGGATAGGGATACATTCCTGTGAAAATGTTTAATTATTTGCCTTATTTCTGGAGGCAAAGACGAAAGTTTAGAAAAAAAAAAAAAACTGCCAGAATCGTTCGACACAAAACGTTTCATAAGATGGACCGGCGAAGTGATGTCAAATCATCCTCTATCCTCGTGACGCCACGATGACGCTTCGATCGCGCGACAGTGTCGTCTGTATCTAGCCGCTGCACGGAAGATCAGACTTCGTAAATAAGTCGTCGCGTTCACGCGTCTTTGCATATCGTCCCCCTCTCTCGTCCCATCCTGCTCGAGGATTTAGGAGGGTGAAATGTACGGGATCATAAATCTCAATTCCTCCCTATCTACGTTCCTTCTCCATCGGGGGGTTCGACGAATTGTACCGCGCTCTCAGAAACGGCTGGAATTAAATTCGCATTTATTCCCTCCTACCCCACCTTGGCGGCACCGTACGCGCCGTCGTCCCGCGCGAAATAACGACGCCATCGCCGAGAACGAGTGGGATATGACGAGATTGAAACGAAACCAGGCATTTTCGTGAACCGAACGTCCCTCCCTCCTCGTCGTCGAATCGATCCACTCTGACCCTCTCTCTTTCGCGACTTTCGTCGCATGTCGATTGTCAGCGCGTACGTGACTACTCGTCCAGGCGTCCTCGTGCCCATCCACAATCCATCTTTTTTCTCTGTTCCTGGGAATGCTCTCTATACGAGTGCATCAGCGCGCGTTCCCGTTTTGCTCGTGCTTACGAGCGTGCACCACAACCCCGTCGATCCGTTTGCCTCCAACCGACGATCTCCGGCGCGCGCGTGCACACCATGGGCGTGTGATGGTACGCGCGCGTATCGACGGACCAATAGTACCGACCGAACCTACCAGTCGGAGGTCACGCCATGATTGGTACGGCATTGTGCGCCATAACCTACGGTGAAATTAACTGTGATCTCGATCAAATCGCATCCAGGACACAGGTCGCGCGAGCGCGAGCGGAGGTCGTGTAAAGACGATTTCTCGTTGCCGGTACTCGATGAAATTCAAATTTCGATAGGACGCTACAGAGATATCTGGTTCGTCACCGACCAAATCTGAATTTCGATGGGTCACCGGAACGGTATCTCGTCACTCTTGATAGATGAAGTTTGAAGGTACCGTACGGACCGTTGTGCTTGCGCGACCCCAGAGGTACGAATTTACAGATACGTGTATTTTAGGATTAATTTAAGGACGAGGTACAGCCAGAAGGGACACTAAGGTAATTCCTTGGTAAATCGCGTTGGAAAACTGGGCATGTAATACCGCCTGAATTATCCACGGTCTGAATTTTCTCGTTACTGTTATTACAGATTCCGAGCGAGTAACGATAATAATAATTAGTCGCATGAGAAAAGAACATGAATTTTATTTTAACACTGGTCCTTGGCAGATGGTCTTGCCAAGCTGCCCGTTTGGACACGTTTCGTCTTTTATCAGTTGCCGGAGAGGCCAGGGTGTTGCCATACCAACGTAACTCGCGCCTGTTGGCTAATAGCGCGATATTTTTAAACTGCAAAAAGGATCCGATCCATACCGTCGCCCTTTCGTTCCACTTACCGCTCTTCGTCAATTCTACCACTTTCTATCGACCCACTTCTCTGTTCGCTCACTTCGAGTTTTTCAATTACTACATTATATACGTACAATCGATTACTCGGTCGTACGTTCGTACGTTGAACCGGTTATCGCATACTCCAATCCTACGGTATAAACCTATGTGCACGCTCGCGTACAGTTGGACTCTGGGAAACGAAGGAAGAGGGAGTGAGAGGTACTACGAAGGAGGGGAAGGTGTTACCCCTTGTGTCACGTGTATTTACGTCCGTATACATGCAGACACGTAGATGCGCTTGCGTACACACCGAGAGGCACACACGGAAGCACGCGCGAGGATGGACCCGCGAGGCTAGATACATGGGTTTACTGACGCGCGTGTATCCTATGTACGTACACGCATTCGGTTACCTCGTACACGTACAACGCCCGTGGCGCGTTCAAGTAAGTCCTGCCCGACGGATTAGTCGGTTTAACCGAGCCAGGAACAATTAGAGGCCCTCCCAGACCGCTGGCGGTCGTTGTAAACCCCCTTAGTCGTCAACGAAATTGTAATCGGTGTAATTCACCGTAACTGAACTTCCGAGGAAGATATAATAGTCGAGATCAGCTCGGACGTTTCTGCGGTCCTACTCTCGTCTCCCTGCCTACCCTCGAGGCATACTCGAACGGTCGAACGTCGCTCGAAGGCCCAAATTTCCTACGAAATTTCTCTTCCCCTCGTGTACCCAGTCACGCGCATTCTCTCCGGTAGAAGGTGTACCGTAGTCGATTTAAACGTCTCGTCGAGTAAGTCTGCTTCGGCGTACCGAGCTAGATTTACAGGCGCCATTGTTTTCTCTAACCCTCGAGTCGACTCTCCGCCGGCACGGTCGCCCCTCACCGACCAACCCCTCGTCGTTTCGTTGTCGAGACTTTACGTTCACGGGGTGCGCGCACGCCCCCGTTGCCATTTTTTCCTTCCCTTTTCAGCTTTTAAATTCAACCGATCGTCGTCGTACTTTAATTAACGACGCTGGGGTAGTTTAAGGGTGGAGAAAGCGACGGATGTAAAGCGAAAACGAGGAACGGCCGCGCTGAGAACAAGTGGGAGTGGGCGAGACTCTGCACCACCAACGGACCAAGCGACTTCGATTCTGACCTCGGTACGTCGAGAGTGCGACGACCGCGACGGCGCGGCGGGCACCTTGGCCGATTGCCTTAATTAAGATTTAACGTCCCTTAATTCCCGACAGCCGGCAAGGTAGGATTTACGACTCGCGATAGAGCGCATTCGGGATTCGAAATGTCCGAGCCTCGAGATCGATTTCCCTTTCTCACCTCACCCTTCACCCCCCTTACAATCCGAAGCTTGATTTCCCGGTTCGTCGAAAAGTCACGGAGGACGCGTGAGACTGAGTAGACTAGTGGGGACGAGTATTTCTCTTCGTTCTTGCGCGTTTCCCTTTTCGAATGGAGGGCACGCGAGCGAATAGCCTTCTACATTCCTTTTCTCTTTCCATGCCGCCGGGGGTTCTTTAAGAAGCAAATTTACGGTTATTACGGAACACGGGCTCTAGGTCACAATTTTATTTCGCTTTTGCATTCGCCACGTTCCGCGTCTTCGCTCACCTTACTCCAACCTTATCCGCTATTACTCAATTCACGTTATTTGCATTAGTCTTTTGGCGTTTTAATCGCCACCATTGGGGCGGGGGTGGCCACTCGTATTTCGCGAGCGTACTCTTTTACGGGCCTTATCCAACCGTGCGATAAATTGCAGCCCCCCTCTTTCTCCTTTCTCCATTGCACAGATCCGCGAGATGATTCGAGGAGAATGTACGGGGACTAGGGCGACTACCAGTCCCAGCGCATTCGTCTTCTTTCGCGGATCGAGGACGCGCGTGCGCTCATTCGCCCGTACAGCTCCCCGACGTCGTACGTGAGTGGGTGACGATAAGGAATTCGAACGTGCAGAGAGGAATTCGTGAAATGGGCGAAGCTTAAACGATCCTTTTCTCTTTCTCTTCCACCCATTTCCGCTTCTCTCACGAGCGTACAGGTTCTACCGACCGAGCAGGTTACGAATTTTCTCTCTCCATCTCTCTCTCACACACACAGTCTTCCTCTATCCTCTTCGTTTTTCACCCTCTTTCTCCTTTCAAGCACTTTCGAGCTTCGAGGGCGGTTAATTCGTCAGTCACGCAGCTGCCCGTGCACCGGATGATAATACGATGCACCCGTTGCTCCACCGTGACGGTTCTCTCTGTAATTAATCAGGAACTCCGGTGAGAACGGGAGAGCAGTTGCGACGTCGACTGACGCGCCACGAGGGCTAGAGGAAGCGTAGGGACGTGTGTGAGAATGTTACGGTCGCTGCCCCACAACACCAGCGGAGACAGGGATGATAGTTGCGGCGAGTTTCGCCACGGTTACGTACGTGCGCGTTCCAACGGGGGTGGTGCGCACGGAGGTGAGGAGGTGCAACTGGCGAGTGGAGGTGCACGTAGCGTGCGGAGGTGCCGGGGTTACCGTACGAACCATACCCCTCCACATGCCCCTCCAATGTAGCTTCCACATTGCGTGGTGGATGTGCACGTACCGAGTGCAGGTGCCATGGGAGGTGGGCACGTGTAGAGGAGGTGAGGTGGGATGTGCACGTAGCGAACGAAGGTGGCGCGGGTTACTGCGCTACATACCTCCCACCTTGACTGCACCGGGAGGTGCATATTGCGGGGTGAAGGTGGAGGTGTGGTGCACGGCTAGCGACATTGGCACAGGGGAAACGGCGATGGCGACGGCAAACGGCACTGCCTCGTACAGTCAATGCAGTCACGTGTAACGCGCGTACACGACGTTTAGCGAGAGAGCGAATGGGAGAGGTCAGAAGGGAATAGACGAGTAGGTGAGCAAGCCGAGGGTGGGATGAGGGTAGGAGGTACTGTCGTCGCAGGTGCGTCGGGACTAACGAAACCAAGATGTACTGGTTCGAGGAGCGCGGATGAAATTGAACGAGGCGGAGCGAGAGACTAGGAGAGGAGTGAGAGAGGGGGTGAGTGAATTGGAGTGAAGAAGAGAGAGGAGAGAGAGGCTGAACGTAGGTATAAATGGTGCATAAATGGCGTCACTGTATAATTATAACCTGGTGGTGCAGTTGTATTGCGAGCACGGAAGGAGTGGTGGAGGGCTATGGAGGGCGTCGGTGAAAGGGAGGAAGCGCGTCGCGCATAAACGTTGGCCCACGCGTCGACCGCCTCGTGTGCGCTTCGAGTTATGGCGGTGAGGCGACGCGTTCGCCGCGTGAAATTCGGTATCCCCGTTTTAATTAGATTCCCCGCGGGCTACCGCCCTTCCAGCCGAGACGAACAGCTTCGTCTTGGAAATATCACGAGACTCGAGTCGTCGGTGTATTCCACCGCGTCGAATCTTCATACCGCCACGATAGACGTCGAAAAGGTTCTAGGTAAGATGGACGCGTAGAGAAGATACGCGTGGTGGTTGGTTGGTATTGGAGAGAAGGGAGTAGAGAAATGTAAGGAATTGGGAAGGAATGAGGAGAGAACCTCGGAAATCAAAAAGGAGATGGAGAGAGAGAAAGTAAAATCGGGGAGAAGGGATTAAAGAGACGTAAGAGAAGTTTGCGAGGAATGGGGAGAGAAGCTGAGAAATCCAGAAGGAGAGAAAGAGCGTAGAATTCGGGAGAAGGGAGTAGAGAGACGTAAGAGAAGTTTGCGAGGAATGAGGAAAGAAACTTAGAAATCGAGACGGAGAGAAAGGGCGTAGAGAGACGTAAGAGAAGTTTGCGAGGATGAGGAGAGAAACTGAGAAATCGAGAAGGAGAGAAAGGGCGTAGAATCCGGGAGAAGGGAGTAGAGAGACGTAAGAGAAGTTTGCGAGGAATGAGGAAAGAAACTCAGAAATCCAAAAGGAGAGAAAGCGCGTAGAATCCGGGAGATGGAAGTAAAGAGACGTAAGAGAAGTTTGCGAGGATGAGGTGAGAAGTTGAGAAAAAGAAAGAGAAGGACGTCGGGTTGCCGTAAGCTGGCGACTTTGGCGAAAACTGGCGTAAAGCGGAATAGACGAATAGGATGGAGGTAGCGGCTCGGCGGTACTCGAAGGTGCGCTTAGACTAACCGTAAATTATCGCTGACGGCTGGAGGACGAGAAGAAGCGGAAGCGGGAGTAGGAGGACTTCGGTGCATTAGCGACCGCGATATTTTTCAGTTATTACGAAGTTATATACGCGCGATACGTGGCCGCACGTACGCCGATGACCTCTCTGCATTTTACCAACTGTTGGGGCCTGTGGGGCATCGGAGATATCGAGGGAACGTGGAAGGAAGGAGTCGTCGAGGCGTCCATGCGGTGGAATCGCCGATGCGAGGACGAAGGACTGAGGCGCGAGACAGCGTGACGTGGAAAATGAACGCGAACGAGCGTGAAAGCGTCGGGTATGAGTGCAGGCAGCGATAAGAAGCGAACGCGTAAGAACGTTGGCAAGAAGAATGAAAAATACGAGAACGCTTTTTATCTATGCGAAGTAATCGTTACCGAGCGAGTATTGCTTAAATCTGAATGTCCTCCCTTTGTAGTTACCATTTCAATTTTAATCTCGAACATTCGAATTCGAACAAAGAACAACACATTTCTTGCCACGCTCGTGGTATTTTCGCAATACATTTCCTACGTAAATAGCGTAGTCAACGGAATCAGAAGGAATGGGAGAAAGATGAAAGTTACGGGAACGAAGATGACGCGAATTGCGTACGTAGGTACGCGTAGAGGAGGAAAATTAAGGGGATGAAGAAGGTAGAGGAGTTAGGAAGGGCACTCTGTCGCCGACCCTCCGTTGTATAAATGCGAGGCGTATCGAGGCGCAGTTGCAAAGCGTGGGTGGGGGCAATGACTGAGGCCGGGGACGCAGGTGCATCCACGAGGCCGTTGAACGCAGGAAGCGTCGTGCATAAATGTCGTTCGGTCGTGGGTACATAACGGGAGAGGCGGATACGCTCACCCACGTTACTGGACCGGCGCTAGATGCACACTTACGGCTAGCTTCTACGCGCACCGCGACATCCGACGGTTATCAAACCGGCGTTCATGCATAATGCACCGATCTCCACAATCCTCCGTCTCTATTCTCCGCACCCTCCGCGTCTTCCGTCTGTCTTTCTGGCTTTGCCTCTCACCCCATCTCCGTTTATCTTCGCAATCCGTCGAACTTGCCCATTCCGCTCGGTAACATTCGTATACGACGCCAGCATGCGCACACCTTCGCGGCTCGCAAACCCCTCCAGCTTTCCTTTTTCACAGGAAAACAAAAGTCTCTTCGAGATCCTACGTAGCAAGGCTCCCGCAAGCGCCCGTGGCATCAGCTGCGACGTACTCTCGCCTATCAGATTGTCCCGATTGAGATTTGCAGAAGTGCGCGAGAGGGAGGGTGCTCGGACGAGTAGGAAGGTAGCGGAATGACGAGAAGGAGGGAGGATCGGAAAATGCTGTGCTCACACGAGTAGTCGTGAAACGGAAATTTCGCGCTCCTCCGATCGGCATACACGTGTATCTACGCGATATTGGTCGTGAGCAGGCAGTTGGCCTGAATTTGATCCTCGAATCGTTCGCCAACCTCACGATACGGTGCTGGGTCTCGATCGCATCCTCGTCGCGACGATCCACCGAACGCACTCCGCGCGCGACGTAGCAGTTCCCGAAACTGCTCTTTCATTGGCCGCTATATCGAGGATCGATACAAGCGGACAACCACGCAACTCCCGTTATCATTGTCCCTTTCACGAACCTGTCAATCCACTCTATAGTGAGACATTGGGGAACTTCCACGATCGATTAATTTACGCTTAGAATCGACGTGGACGAATCCAAGCGATGGCGAACGAATTTTTTTCTTCAAGCCGTCCGATAGTTTTCAGTTTTTCCATCAGGAATTTCCGAATTAAAAAATAGAGGTCTTATTGGGTCAAAAAATACCTACGGTATGGCGTTCATAAAGGTTTCGTATACTTGACATGATACTACCAAATCCGATATTGTCGATATTTGTATGTCTTCTCAGGAGTTCAGCGCCAAGAGTTAATAATCGTAGATGCAAACTGGAGAGAAAAGTGCTTCGAATTAAAGTGAAAGGAATTTTCGTCGAGGTAAAAATGATCGAAACGTAAGCAGGAGGTATGCGCATAGTATGGAGAACGGATAAAGACGACCAGAGAAACCGTTTGCCGTTTTAAGCGGATAAGACGGAGATCAAGATGGATCCGTGCCAGGAGCACGCGCGCGCGTGGTATCGCGGACGGTTAGTACCCTCTTTCATACGATAATAGCTTTCTACATATGAAGGATGACGGGCCCCACGATACGATATCGTACCGAAGGCAACAGCCGGATAATTTCATATTCCATCGGAGGCGTCCAATTGAATAAGAGCAGCGAGAAAGAAGGGCATGGAGTGATCGATCTTGTGTTGTCGTGGTAGCGTTGAAAATGTATAGAAGGAAGTAGAGGGGGAGAATGGAAAAGGGAAAGAGGAACGGATAGAAAGATGGAGTGAGCGAATAAGCGAATGAGACTAGGATAGAGAAGACAGAGCGAGAGAATTGAGAGGAAAAAAAGAATAGAAAGAAGAAAGATACAGTGGAAAGGAGAGAGATAAACAAAACGAGGCCGAGTGTTTCCTCGTCCTTGTTCGATCTCCACGTGTACCTTCGTCCCGCGAATGTCGATTTGAAAAGGGATGAAGGCATTCCGTCGTTCGATCCTCGGTATATTGCCAATTGATGTGTATTGTACCCGGTGTGCCGTGGAACGAGATCTTCCGTATATATATTTTACAGTATAAACTCCTTACTATCCGACGTACTTTTGTGCACGCGCGCGCGCGCGCGCGCGTTGTGTGCACTGCAGTCGTTGCGTGCTTGCGCGCGGCCAGTCCTCTATATATTCCTGAATATTGGAAAAATACCTGCCGTCGGTATCATGCATAAACATTCCAAGCCGAATCGTCTTTCTCCTCGATGTCGGCGGAATAGTCGGCGAAATTGTTCCTCCACCTCCTTCTCTCATCCCTCCTTTCCCTTTTTCCTCCTCTCTCTTCCCGATTTCTCTTTCTGCATCTTTCTCCTTCATCTTTTTCTCCGCTTCTCGACTTACTTCCTATAAGCATTAAAGGTTCTCTTCTCCATGATTCTATGTATTCGTAAGACAATTCCCAGCGTTGGCGTGTCTCGCTCTCGTGACCTCGCGTCGTAATGGCCCAGGGCACGAAGGACGAATCGCCCTTAACTACTTTAACGACTTTCTAAGCGAGACATTTATTATTAACGCGCTTAGAGCGAGAGAGAGAGAGAGGAGAGAGGAGAGAGCAAGGTGCTCAGGGAGCATCGGCACGCGATGCTCGTTCCAGGAGGTTTCGCGAACCGAAGGGAGCAGTTCCCCGAATTATAATCAATCTTGAACAAATTTGCGTTTAAATTGAAAACACGGTCAACGGCCCCTGGAATTTTATTTTAAACTCGAGAATACCCTCGTAATTCGACTCCTACGGAATCGTCACGGTATCGGGTTAACCGTGAAAGAGTCCAAGAAATGACACTTCCATCGAAACAATTAAAATTGCTTCACTCCGAGAGCACACTTACGTATCAGAGTACAAATGTCGCCCGCATATGTCCATCGGTCGTCGCGTAACGTATCCTTATCGAGTCACCCAGAGAATTAGCCCACCCTGAGAGAATAAATTATTCTCGATGTTTCAGGACGAGGAGTGGTGCTGGACAGTCAGGGACCGGTCCTGATCTCGGAGCCGCGCTCCACGGTTGAGTTCTCGAACGATACGGGCACGATGATCCACTGCGCTGCCCATGGTAGTCCAGCACCTAGGATCGACTGGTTCATGGGCGACGGCTCGTCCGTTCTCTCCATTCCGCACATCCGGGAGATGCTTGTGAACGGCTCCATGTACTTCCTGCCGTTTGGCGCCGAGAGCTATCGTCACGACGTGCACTCGGCCGTCTACAGATGTCAGGCCTCCAACAGCGTGGGCAGAGTGCTCGGCCGTGAAATCACGGTAAAGGCCGGTGAGTATATAACCACCTCCTTATACACCCTACGGAACTCCTCGAGGCTCCGGAAGGGCGTGGAGGCACCTTGATTTTATTTCTTGGCCCGCATTGGCCGCGAAAAGGGCGGAAGTGGAGGCGAGCGGGGTGGATGAAGGAAGGATGGCTCGATGGTTGGATGGTAGCTGGCAGAGAAGCGTTCTCTCTTTCCTTCCGGCCGATTGCCCTCCGCGACGTCCTTCGCAGCTTTCCGCTTCCAAGTTCTCCTTTCACCCTCGCATCTCTCGCCACTTCCTGGCCCACGTCCACCGCCGGACGTCGTGGTCCGACGACGGCGACGACGACGGCCCACGTGCCGCACGACAGATAAGTTAGATCGATGAAGGGTCCGAGAGAGTAAAGAAGCCGACGATCCGAAGGACTCTAATTAATTTCTTGACGTCAGACGATAAATTGGAGCCGCTCGAGGATCATTAGCGCCCGGATAGTGAGGAGTGCTTTTTCCTTGGTACCTCCTCGATCGGCGAGACGCTTAGGCACCGCTACGGTAGACGCTCTAGAGCATCGGACGTCGAAACTTTCTGATCCACGAGAAATGCCTGGGGGAGACGTGGAAACCGATCGATAAATCGAGAAGTCGCTTTTACAACGTGATGGATCATCGCGCGTACCTCGGACAGTTTGAAACGGGGTCGATTTAAAGGAACTCTTGCCTGCTAAATTGGCGCGCCACTTGGGCACACCTGCTACGCAGAATTTAACTTGCGCTTCAACCGATTAAATATTTCGTTAATCCGAGCTGATAAAATTGTTTCTACCTCGGCATGCTAAACTATCCAGCTTCTCCTTCGGCCTTGTCCAAGTATCGTATCCCAATTATTGCGAAACTTCCGTTGGCCTACATACCGTTTCCGGGTCGCGCGTCGCGAAGTATTTCCGCCTTTGGCGCCGCTGTTAAATCGTTATTGGCTCTTTATTTTTCCTCGCGAGCTCGCTACGATCCTACCTATCCAACTCGTGCCGTCAGATTTACCGGAAGTCCGGGACGTTTGACGCACGAGAAGATAATCAGAAATTCTGGGAAGGCAGCCGTAATGTGGAGAAGCTCGGAGAACAATACTGTGCTTCGCTCTTTGGTCGTCTTCCGCGGAGAGTCGTCTCCGTTATCGTCGTAAATCTAACCAGGCATTTGCGCACAATGATGTTCTAAACTGCAAACCGAGGAACGAAAGCCGCGAGGTGGAATGGTTGGCCCTACGGTGGATAGCCAACTACATTTATCGCCGTCCCAGTCATCCATTCTCCGTATTTTTCCCCTACCGTCGCGAACGCACAATCTCTCGTGCATCATGTTTGTTACTCTCCTTCCGTCCCAACCGTGGTTATTCTCCCATTCTACGAGCGCTTCGCATCGTAGACGGATGGCCCCCTAAACTCGTGCTCGCTTATGGCTAACAACCGGTGCTCACTGCCAAGATCAAGATTCGCAGCTACGCTCGCACGCTGTCAAGCACGTAGATATAACCGTCGTATCCCGCGAATGCATCCACGCGCACGCACGCGACACAAGCGCGAACAAAAAGGTGGGCGTTCGTTCGCGTACGCGCGAACATTCGGGAGTTGCCAAATAAGTAGGTATAACTGCCGTTTCTCACACGTACGTATCCACCCATCCGCGTACCTACAAGTACGAGCCAAGTACTTAAATACGAGCATTTTCCGCGACCCGTAGCCGCGCGAACACAGGTTCACAACCTCGTATACGTCCGCATTGGCAAGTCCGTGTGTGCAACTGTCGTTTTCCACGAACACATATTCGCGCGCACGAACACACTCGCACCCTAGTTCGCTTATCTTAGAGGGCGTACGGGCGCGACCGGACCCCACGGTTCGCTCCCGGCAGACAAACGACCCTACGAGATTCTTTTGCTTTCCGCTGCGGTTAACAATCGCTGCGTCCTGCCAAGAATCACTTATCGCATTTAGAGCCCCGTGAGCCGCCGAGAGGAAAGAGAGTGAGGTGAACTCTTAGCAATTTCAGCCTTCGAACGCCGCGTCGGTCGGGTAGAAAATCCTGGAGGATCCGCGAGTGGAAGTGGGATGACTGGAAATGGGAGGGTAGCGACGTTAATTACCGAGTGGTACAGTCGGTTGGTTCGTTGTGTGCGACGGATGACTGGTTCGAAGCGAGTCGATGGGAATGGAAGTTGCAGCGTCAGTTGGTATCGTCTCGTTCCGCGATTCGCGATAAAGTCGATAGTGGACGAGTGTAGTTAATTAAAGGGGAACGTTAGAATTTGTTTAATTCCCGCCACCAGACCGGCAGATCGTGCGAATCGTCGGGAGGCAGCCCGAAATTCCGGTTGAAATCTATGAATTACGAATATCAGGTTCGGCGAGCGGAGCGTCGGGATAATAATTAAGATATTAACCACGGAAGGTAATAATGCACGCGGGTGAACGAATTTAACGACTGAATCGAAGCACGGGATTAGGTATATTTGAGCAGCGTACGCCGATGAACGCGCAATGTTGAAATACAAGCGCTGAATCTCGGGTCAAATGTTCGGTTGAAGCTAGAGATCGCTTCATTTCGAGCATCGTTCTCCGCTCCCCTTCTGTTTCTCCTTCAGCCGGCATCTCTCAACTCACCCTGTGTTTCTTCTCTCTCTCTCTCTCTCTCTCTCTCTCTCTTTTGCACTCTATCCTTCATCCCCGATTATTCGCCCTATCCCCGACGTTCATGTGCCGCTTTCACCTGAGGGAACGTAACTTTTTTATCGCCCTCCGGGAGCTTTTGTCATCGAGACGTCTACGACGTCGAGCAACGTCTACTTTTCCTTCACGGCGTTTAAGCGAACGTAACTTTTCCTCTTCTTCTTCTTCCAGTGGTCCGCCAAAAATACGACGTTCACGTGCGCGACGCCCACGTTCTGGCGGGCAACACGGGCGTGCTCAGGTGCGAAATACCAGCGTTCGACAAGGAGTACGTAGCCGTCACATCCTGGGTCCAGGACTCCATGTTCAACATCTACCCGACCCCTGAGAGCGGTGAGTAATAGGATTACTCTCGTCCGAGGGGCTTAGAGTGCAGCGTGAACGCAAAAAGCGTGAAATCGCGCGCAGCACGAATTTGCATAATTTCCGAAGTCAATCGTCGAGCACCGTGTCGCCTCCTCCTCGTCACACCTGGCGCCGACGAATTTTTATCTCTATCTTTTTCAAAACGTTCCACTTACAGAACCTTCAACGTGCAAAATCCGACGATTTCGACGGGCTGATTCGGTCATAAAAAATAAAGGCGATAAACGTTTCTGTGAAAAACGATTTCTTCGAACTTTGAATAATGCATTTTCAGCATGTAAAAATCGTCTCTTCTCAGAGATCGATCGTAAGTGGTGTAGCCGTAAGAAGTGAGCTCGATAAGAAGAATTTCGTCGGTTTACATTGTTCGATCAAATCTCCCTATCTTACTGAAAATTACCGCCTATGGCCGCTCGTTGTTGCAGGCGAAACGAGTAATCGAAACCGATCAAACAGATCGCGGACGCATATCTCGTACAGCGTGCTAATCGATTCATTCTAATATTCCTGCATATTTCCATCTCGCTTTAAAGATGATCCTTTTCCTGTTCCAGCCTCTACCTCCCCCGGACCCTTGTCCGTGCATAAATGGGTCCTACGAACGGTAAAAACGCAGGGAGCCGATAAATTGAGGCGACTCTTTTGTTCGTTTTTTTTTCCGTTTGTATGGTGCTGCGCTAGTACGAGGCACTCAACCCGTGGAGGTGGAATGGGGATGGGATTTGGAGGACAAGGAGGGTGTGGACCAGGGTGGGAACGGTAGCATGGGATGAGACCGTGGCGGGCGGCGCACACCATCTCACGCCACCACCGTGATATGCTGGCTGGTCAATATCCGAGTTAATTAGAGTCTGAGGGGTAGAAGCAGTCGAGTATCCGCGCGCACCACGCATTACCCATGGACGATCCCCTCTTATGAGGCTCGCACGAGTCGCGAAGCTCGCATAGCCGCCGTTGTCGGCCGAAGAGCGACAAAAAGAGCCGGCGAGCATAGCGCTTTTGCGATAACAATAGGGAAAAATCGCCAATCTCGATGCGCGTAGCCTCAAGCGAGCGTTAGGCGAGGTGAAACGAGCACTCGGGGAGCAGAAGGCATGGTCGATTATTGCTCGCTTCAGTCTTCATTCTTCCCAGTCCCAGAAGTGCGCGCTCTACGTTACCATTAAAAATTCAGAGGGTTCAACGGCCGTGCGCTCGGTGATCGTTCGTTTCGGCGTTCGATGTTGAATCTTTCGTGCTCGCGACGCCTCGCAAGGGTCGACGACCGTGGCAAAGTGCACGAGGATGTGACGAAATTGATCGCGTAACGACCCTACCTCGTGAAAATAAACGAAATCCTGTGGCGCGCATATGTGGCCGAAGAATCCGAGGAGTGAAAGTTTTCGAACGCTTGCTCGCGCGTATCGTTTGCCGTTTCCTTCTTCCTTCCTGCGGCATGCCCACTCCACGACCGTCGCCGTCGAGATATCAAGCGTCGAACGGGCGCACATGGGCACGGACTACCACACATGCAAAATTCAACGACGCGTCCACCGTTGCGACCACCTCCGAAGTACTCCGCCGAGTCTTGAAGACGGGAACGTAAACTTCCCCTCGTGGAAGGCACGCGAGGAAACTTTCTCAAATCCTTGCCCGCTCCACCCTCCTGGAACCCCCTGGCCACCCCTTTTCTTCCTGCATGCCTCGGCATAATGGCGACATTGTGCCGTCCCTGAGCATCTTGCGTGCGTGCGAAAGGACCAGAACTCTCTCGTTCTCGTTCGCATCACATTCATCGCAGTCATCGCCTTCGAGTCGCGGCCTGGCAATTTCGTCCGCGGCCGTTGTCCTCGTCCGTCCTTCTCTTCCTCCTCACGTACGTATTTTCACGACTCGCCCGATTCATCCTCAAAAACTTCGCGCATTGTCGAATTCAACTGTCCTCGAAGCGCCCCGCAAAGATTCGGCGAGGGGATCTCGTTGAGTCTTGGCGAACAGGAACTTTGGCGAACGGTCGCAGCATCCGCAACAATACTACGGAGAGTTGTATAAATTGTCGAACGGTAAATTTTGCCAAAATTCACGGTCCGTAGATTCTTAAATCCATATTTATGCGCTTCGCAAAATTGAAATTACTGCTTTTTTAGTGCACGCATTTCGCTCTGGGCACCTAGAACTCTTTTGTCCAATTAGACGAGTTTTATTATTTAATAAATATCTGTTTTAAATAATACTAATTGGCCTCGTGTTTATTTATACAGTTATTTCGGTGGTCATCGCGATAGTCCGAGAGCGTGTCTCGTGTTCAGAACATATTTTTATCGTGATTCTGAGTTTCGTGGTTTCGCGACGGGTACACCACGATACTAGCGCGCAAAGGATACGCCTATAATCGGCTCCAGTTATCGTCCGCGGAGTCCGTCACGGACGTCGTTCCCATAATCGTTTGAAGTTCGCGCATCGTCGACTCTTCGCAACGCTCCGACGCCCGATCCGCCGACTCTCCAACGACCCACGTGCGCCGGAAGTCCTCCCCTCGCCATTTGCGCCACGACGCTCTCCTTCCTCCGGCATCTCCGTCTCCAGCGACCTCCCGATTACCGTATTTCTTCCTAAAAACTTGGTCCTCCTTTTTCCTACCACTTTTATCCCCCGTCCAACCCCACGCCCAATTGTCCGCCATCCCACCCGTCGTATTATACCTGAATAAACGACGAACTTTCTCGTGGCGCACAGCTGATCTGGCGCGGTACCGAAAGTTTTCCGAGTGATTCGTTTTCCATTTAGTCCTACCCGTTCCGTTCTCCTCTAACTCCTCCTCTTTGCTTTCTCTCCCTCACGCTCCGAGTTTCCGTCCACCTCTTCTCCACCGCTCCATCCTTTTTCTCTCCTTCTCGCAGCTTTTCGTTGCTCCCTCTTCCACGCCGTCCTCTCGTCCTTTCTCCCTGCGGAGCCCTCGACCGCGCCGCGTCTCTTCGTCACAATTGCAAGATTGGATTTTCCTCCGAGCGGCAAGCCGGGACTTTTGCCCCATAATGCCGTAGGGTAGCCATAGACGCCAAGCAGAGGGACATAGAAGAGAAGAGAAACAGAGAGAGAGAGAGAGAGAACAAAGACAGAGAGAAAGAGAAGCGGAGAGCGAGAAGAGTTGCGGCTGATTTAATCCAAGGTTTGTCGTCGTCCATCCGGTCGGACGTAAGAGACGCACCGCCGCTTATGAAGTTTAATCGTTTCCGAAAAACAGCCTCTGGCGAATCTTAAGTCCAAGAGATTTGACGAAATAGAAGAAAGACAGTGAGAAAGGAAGGTGAAAACACCAAAAGCAAAGATTCAAGGAGATAGACCCTCAGGTGGAAGCAGATGGAAAATTTTGCCTGACCCGCCAATTGTCACCTCTCTATTCAAAGACATAACATTATTGAAAATCTAAATTTGCGAAACATCTAAAGAAGACCTTCCGGTACCACTTGAGAAACCTCGAAGCTTCTACAGATCACCTGCGAAACAGTCTCCATGTAGATATGATTTCTTATTGAGAAATCTGGATAGGAAATTCCTGTCAAATGCAATGTAATGATTGGTTCTTCGTGACACCTCTTGCTCTCGTTACCATCGTCTTTTTCTTTCTCCAACTACGTTCTGGGGTATCGAGGATTCTCGACGAAGAGGGCAAAGTGGGGATACGGAGGCGGGTAGCGAGGCGCGTGTTCGCCAACTAGCTCGAGGAGCTCAAACACGAAACGTACAGGCCACAATGCAAATTCGGGCAGGGTGCCTCATTCCGCTCATCTGGCGAGAGCCCGAACTATCTCTAGGCAGGGGGTGTGCCGTATACGATCCTCTCCTCAAAGCCGTCCAACTATCCTCAGCTTTACGAGGGGCGCAGAGTGTTCGCGTGCTCCTCTCTCGCTCTCTTTCGCCGATTCGCCCAACACCTCTTCCTTCACAGCCTTTACCACCTCTCACTTTGCCACACCCCGTTTCGCTAACTCTATTTAAACGGTCTCTCCCACTTTCGTAGCCCCGCGCATTGCCTCTATCTACACCTCTATTTATTTATCCCACGTATTTATCTAAGCTTCCGTACGCATAGCCGCTTATTTGTCCACTACATATGCTCTCTCTCTCTCTCTCTCTCTCTCTCTCTCTCTCTCTCTCTCTCTCTCTCTCTCTCTCTCTCTCTCTCTCTCTCTCTCTCTCTCTCTCTCTCTCTCTCTCTCTTGCTCTGTCCGTTAGTCCAAGTATTTCTGTCTCCTTTCTCGGGTACACGTACATCCGTGCTACTCTATCCACTTATCCAGATGTTGACTTACGTAACTGCGTATCGCATTGCTTCTTCTCCACCACTCCTTCTTATCCTCTTCCCTTCAATCCGCGTCCATCGCACACATATCCACCCTCGCGTGTAACTTTCTGCGCATTTTCACCGTTTTCCTGCAATTTTTTGTTCGTTTCTGCTGGCAACACCTCAGCCCTCTGCGCGCGCCTTGCCTTTGCCAGATCTTTTCAAAGGAACACATCGTTACGCGTACTTCGTTATTAGCGCCTGCTAATAGGCGGGCTGGCACGCTCGCTGGTAACGATTACCCGGGAATTCCAAGACGACCAAGCGGACGAGTAAGTCGAAGAGGAAGCGGCACGTGATACAGCCGATACCCTATTCGAGGTTATAAGCCCGGAACGATAGTAGGACGATACTCGGCAGTGATAACAGGCCCTCGGCTGTTTTCATTCACAGCACTTTGACCAAGTTCGGCGACGGCGAGCTCACCGTTATGCAAACTGAAAGTTACCGTCCCGTAGGCCTTTCTACCGCGAACCGAGTGCAAATCCGAGTTTGACACTTTACTCTTCTCATCCCCCTTCGTTTCTTCGCGGTGGCTTTGAGGTACTTCGTGCCAGTTGCGAAGAAAGGCGTCGGCCAGCTTTATCGAAGAATCTCGACCAACTTGAAAATTCCTTTTTAATATTGACCTTTCGCGATGGCGACTAAAAACAGAGGGATTTGTAGTAAGCCGAGGAGATTGATACTTTTCACCTGTTAGTGGCTGTCACTTCGCGATCTGGATCTTCTATCTCTCCGTAATGTAGTGATCACTCGTGTAAATAAGGATGAATCCTTCCTCCTGTCAGCTTGGTTTATGATTTGCGGTGAGGGAGCAAGCTTTACGATGTGCGACCCGACCATTTTCCATCGCGTTGGGAAGAAGTAACGGGAGAAGAAATAATTTCGATCCGTATTTTATCTCTATCGCATAGACCCGTATGTAAAATAACACAGCTTCTTGCTTAGTAACAAGAGAAACGAAAGAATCTTTGGTATTGACTCGTCTCGCTCGACGCCCCACCACTCTTCCCCAAAGAGGCGTATCGACGCGCATTTGTGCTTTGCCGCTCTTGGTTTTCTAAGAGTCGCTTATCGTTAAGCCGCAATTGACGGTAGTTTACCAACACCAGTCAACTAATATCAGCCGAATAGGGCGTTACAAGCACAGAGTAAATAGCTACTGTCGGCATAGTAGTAACGCCAATAACTATTTTGTAAAGTGGGTGTAAACGGTTATTGGCGCTAGTATTCTAACCTTAACCCTAACTGTTTACACCATGCTTGTAATGCGCTTATTTGACTAGTACTATTTGGAGTGGCTTGGTAAACTGGTATAATATTAACCGTTTGAGTGCCGAGCGGCGATATTGCGCTTCTTCTGTTCTGTGTCGAAAAGTGCCAGCGTATTATGGGCATTGACATTACCATGTGATTTATTGGAATTAGAATCAATAATTAATCAACCCTACTCACGCTCAATAAGATATTAGAATACTACTGAATCGAAAGAAGTAAGATTTACCGCATGTAAGTTAACCTAAAACAGCGTGATCGAGTTTCTTGGCATTTTTTGACACGGAATGAGACAAGCGCTATCGCGCCGCTTGGCAATTTTGGATTGACAAACGACAAAGACCCGTGGCACTCAAACGGTTAAAGCACTTTTGGTGCTCCTACCCGACCTATTAATATACATGAACGAACCTATACATATCAAAATTGTATAGAGTCATATGAGCCGTTCAGTGCACAAATCGATTAACTCCATAAATTATTTGTTCAAAATTATGTTACAAATATAAAAAGTAGGGACTTCATCAAGTGCTTCGATGCTTAAATTAATGAAAAATGCAAAAAGTGGAGTTAATCGATTTGTGCACTGAACGGCTCATATATAAATGAAGAAGATGGATAAACGGAAAGCATCACGCGAAAAGGCTGTTCTATACACATTCCCGTCAAGAGGGTTTCTTTTTTCCTCTGCGACGTCGCCACAAGTCTCTGTTACGCAAACCGTAAGTTATCGGATGTAGGCCTCTCGTCAGGACACGAAGCGCGAAACCCACTTTGACACTTCGGAAGTCTTAACATGTTGGAGCTGCTCTTAGGCACGTTCCGAAGTAAGAAAACGTTCTCGAAGTAGACTCGTTCTTCATCCGGAACTTTGCCACGTTTTCTTACGACATTGTCCATCGGTTCCTTTTTTGTTGGATTAGTGCCACTAATCACTTCCCAAACAATATAAGAAATTTAGTTTCTTACGCGAAACGAAGGGCATTACTTTTAATGCGATGTAAAGTTTAATGCGCACATTTTAAAGTCGCAATGAAGATTTTTACTGGGGGGCTAGGCGCGTAATTGCAATATATTTAATCGCGCGTTTATAAATATAGTCTCATAAATAGAACGCACAACTACGATTAGCATTTTTCGTTGAAAACGGTGGTCTTCTATTTATGCGACTGTATAATCCCACGATTGTTAGCCTCAGTGTCTGAAAAATGCACTCCATGAACCGAAATACTCGTGAACGTTACCAAAGTAAAACTTGTATTTTCGTCCTCTGTGTCGCAGACTCCTGCCCTTTGACCTCGCGACGGTGAATATCCTTTCTCGATCTCATCACACGTTCTCGCACTCCCCACAATTATTCCAATTTTACACGAAAGCTGATACACGTACGCCATATGCCTTCAAATATTCTTCGCGACTCGTTCAATCCGCGCTTATCCTTTTCCGCACGAAACTACTCTTGCCCCTGAAAAGCGTACCGAAATAAAAAAAAGAAATATCACGTACACGACCCAGCGTCCAAGCGCGATAATATTACGCCTGTGCTCCAAACATTTGTGTTTCTGTACCGCGAAATAATTTACAACCGTGAAAATGAAGAGCAATTAATCTCACGGAGCATAATATTTTTAGCACTTGATTTCGAGGAAAAGAAAATATTCTCTGCATCCTTGTTATGCAGCTGGCAAGCGGAAAACAGACTCGTCTATAACGAAATCGAAGAGACGGGCGAGTGCGCGCGCGCGCACGACCATACGCTTCGCGAGAATCTCCGAGAATGATTTATTACGAGCGCGTTCCCCTGCGGCACGGCGCACCGGAGACCGAAACGAAGTTTCCTTAAAACCGAGAATCTGTGTTTCTCGCACGACACTCTAGAGGGCATCCCACCACTCCCGAGTGGAATAAATCGAGTTGGAAATATATTCCTATAATAGCGGACGTATACATAAATCGTTCCGATCTGGCGCGCATCGAGAGCCTCCCTGGAATCGGAATTTTACGAGAACTCGCTCGCGGAGGTGTCATCGTGTTGCGCGCGGTGATAAACTAGAGGAAGGAGTGAAATCTTTTTCCGTGTCACGCAGATTAATTTACTACTCGATATTGATCTTCCTGTTTCGAAGACGCGGCTTGATTTTCTAATGCGCGACTTCCATTTTATCGAATTTTCCGTGCGTGGATTCGAAATTGGGATAACCACGTATATCTGTGCGCAGTGCGTGTAACGTCGAGCCACAAAAAGAGGATGTCGATTCGTCCGTCGTCACGCGATCTCTAATCGTTTTCACAACTTATTGCATCATGATTTCACAAATCATCACCTCGCATACTTGCACGCGGGTGTTTATGCAGCAACGTTTCATTCGTGATTATTCTCGTGCGGCCAAACGCGCTCAGACTCCACGACGCGCGATTTTCATTACTTATCGCGAGGCGTGGTGAAAGTACTTTGAGAGAATCCTGCACAGATGCGAGAGCCTTCTGTGGCTCATGCTAACGCTTCATTTCCACCTATCTCTCTTCTTCTCATCCCTACTCTCTTTCTCTCTCTCTCTTTTCTCTCTCCCTTCTACCTCTCTCCACTGCCAATTTCAAAAACCTATAAGGATACGCGCGTCCGTTCACCGTCTCACATTGTTCATTCGAGATAAGTGCATGCCTCAACCCGCTCTCCTCTCCACGATCCCTTCACCTTTGGTGCTTGATGAACATCCCACTTTGTCTTCTCCTAGCGCATTTAATAAGTGCATGCGCGCGCAAATGAATTTCATGGGATCATCAGCGATCTATCCACGAAACTCTCCAGAAAAATTATCGATCCTACTCTTCAAGTACGGACTCGACACTAATTCGTACCACTGAACAGGCTCGTTAAACTTCTCGCGGCGTCGACCCATCATCGTGATAAATTAAGACGTTAAAAAGTCCTAACTTGTTCGGACGGCCGTAGTCAAGCATAATTGTCAGCATTGATCCGTGAACATGGATGTTGTTTTGCGTGGCCCCTTGTTTTCATCGATGGCGAGACCGGGGAGGAGAGCGAGGGACATTATTGAAGCGAGCGAGGTCTTCGTCGACAACTCCGATTAGGTTTCAACCCCCTTTCCACCTTTCGACGCCCGGGAACAGAATTAACGCACGGTCGTATGAGCGCGAAAACATCACTCGCAGACCCATATCGATTTACGGTTAATCATCGGTACAAGCGCGCTGATGCGTTTCAATATTTCATAAGCTGCGTTTTACAATCGCCACTTTTTCAGGAGAGATTTTCTCCGAATGGTATATGTCCGCTGTCACGAGCTCGAGTAGTCTTAATTACAGAAGATATACTCTTTTATAGGTGAAACTTTTCGCGTCGATGTCAATGCGATCGTTTACCGAACAGAATTTCACAATGAGCGAACCACAATAACGCTCGTTTCTTCGATGCTCTGTTAAATTTACGCTCACGCGCACGGTCCGAATACGAAGTTACGCGCAGCGTAAAGAGGATAAGCGGAGTTAAATTCAGAATCGGTAAAACTCGGATCGCTATCGTTCTCCATTGCCTCGGTATCGGTCAGACGCGTCGGCGATTACTTCGTTTTATCATTGAGCCGGTACCGTTAATATAACGCGAGCGGCTGTTTCAGCTGGCTAAGTGACGATTGACGTCACCGGAGTATAACGGGAGGGCGATGATATTCTCGCGGCATAATTAATATGCGGACGTGTAAACATAAAAACAGAGCTTGTCCATCGGTTCCGCGGGCATTTCCATCGCCATCGATCATCGGGGCGAAAATGTCGTTCTGGTCCACGTTGCACTCGTTATTCGATCCGCTCACCTCTCCATTTCTCTCTCTTATTCGTCATCCAACTGTCCATCCTTCTCTCTCGGCGAAAAATCCTCACATGGCAGATTTTTTTGTTCACAGTCGGCTTCCGATTAACTCGCGCACCATCACCGTTCCTTCTCGCACTTCCACGTTTCCTCGCTGTCTTTTACGTGCGTGCGTGCTTTCTCTCTTTCTCTTTCATCCATTCATCCCTCTCTTAAACACGCACACTCGCATACGGCAATAGGCGAGCAGACGCTATTTCCGCCACTTATAGGGGTAACGCAGAAGAATTATTTTCTCGGGGTATTTTCAGCGAGATTAAACTCCACCGATGGCTCCATCTGGTTACGGCACTGTTCCAATTTAACCCCTTTCTAACCACCCACCTACCCACCGGGTCGAACACCTCCCACTCCACATGGGTGCCTCGTTTCGAAACCTTTAGACCAACCCCTCACCCTCGCTTCACCCCCTGCTTTCCACCTTCGAACGGTGGGTGAGCGCATTCTATGCGCCCAGCTACTCGCAACAACTCGAGCCCCTCCAGCTCCAGTCGACGTCAATGCCGTCGGCTTATTCGCGCATATTATTGTACGCGCGCGCTCGCGCGCATGCAAAAATATTCTTCCGCGTACTCGGCCGAATGTTGTTCGGGCTAAATCCCTACGTCATCAGCCAAATAGACGTCTGTCATTCCCCTGATGCGTGAGTTGCGGCTCTTCTCTTCACTTTACCTCGCCCGCGGCAGCGCCATTGCCAGTTGCTCCCCGCCACTCCTACCTCGTAAGGGGTGGTGCGCTTTTTTTACAACCGCACAACGCGCAAAACACGCGCGCATCGTCATATTCGGCCGCGAGCCATTACTCTTATTAGCGTGAAATAGCCATAGAGCTATTACAGATAGAGGGAGGGAGTCGATATAGCTGTAGAAAGAGAACGTTGCAATAGAGAGCGGACTGTCATTGTCTAACAGCGCATGCGTATTAGGTAATATTACGTACCGCGTGCACTGTAGACGCTGTCACAGTATACGCATTTTTATTTACATTACAATTTTGTATCATAATTCAATTATGAGATTTTTTACGAAAATAAAGACACTTAACTTTATATTATGCATGCACATCTGCCTACAAGCTCACAAGTTTCGCGCGTGCGCGTAACTGTTAGACAATGACACTCCGTGCTCTATTGCAGCGCTCTCTTTCTATGTCACTATCGCATCCGCTTACACATCGTCCCATACATACTTCGCTCTGTCTGTAATAGCTCTATGGAAATAGCGTTCGTTGGAACGGTGGGTGGCGAGACGAGGGTAGAAATAAAGAGGGTGGAAACGAATTTCTATGGTGAACGAGAAGATTCTTTGGCATCTCGCGTCGATGATCGGATATTTTAACGTTGGAGCAAAGCTGATATTGTTTGGTGTTACGCGCGGGGATACTTTCTCGATGGGATTCTCCATACCTCACTGCGTTTGCCCGTGACGTACTCCCTAGCGACTCGTTCATCGCCGATTTGTCGACCCCTCAATTTATTCATGCACGCTAAATTACCTGCGATTTGACGCCGCGTGTACACGACTACCGTTTCGAATCATCGTCGGACGATCATTAATATATATCCTAATTTCCCATTTGGAATGTCCGCCGGCTGCTATTAATCCCCGACCAACTATTAGGCACTTCGTTAATTCGTTATTGTTCATTACAGCGTTCAGCGTGATGAGCGTAGCCGTTATGTTTATGTGCTCTCGTGTTACTCACATTCATATCCGTTTCGAATCTCTCTTCCACTCGTATTCTTTCGGATAATATCGTCAACTGGCTGGTCACGTCACATGTATTATGAATACTCGCCCCGTTCAGTGTGTATTTCAAAAATCGATTCATTTCCCGATTAATGAATTTCCATGTTCCCCGGATAGATTGAAATTCAATCTTCGTATCGGGGTTAGATTCCCGATTCGATTCGTAAGCGTATCCCTGTTTTTATATTATTCCACTATTGAAATTCGAAATGGTGAATGGTTATCTTCACATATTACATGCAGTATTATTTGCATGGCTGTTACAGAGGCGTATAGGTTAACAGTATTGTTAAATTATCCGTGGATTGCTCTTTTTACTTTGTCACTTAAAAACAACGAAGTGAGCAATGAACATACTGTATTCGACAATTTCAATCACTGCCCGATTTACGAATTTTTTCACCGTTTGTGTAAATTTCGAAAAATCTGGATGATGAAGATTTATTGAAAACGGATTACGCGAGTCGAATTAAAATCCCTTTCGCTTTGTTTGACGTTTGCGCGCACTACTCGCTCATACAATAAATCGACGTGTCATCTTTGTGTCATACTCTTAAATGTGAAATTGTTAGATGACTGAGTATTCCATTATAATGCATTACCGTGAAGCGATCGCGCGGATGCTGTATACTTTACTAATTAATTCGTATTCCAATTAATGGACTTTACTCTGATTCGACTAGATTTTAGGTTATCGCCATTGACGTCATATTTGAAATGAATTCTCGTCGAATTCAAATCTCTTATTATTTTTTAACGTAGCGATACGTTCCGCGCGCTCGTCGTTGCAAGTAGTCGTCACCACGGACATGTTTCAGCTTCCAATTTCGGGCGCCCATGAATGTTAAATTCGTTGACCTATCAGGTTTGCGATATTCCCCTGAAGTATCCACTCCCCGTACCATGGTACGTAACGCGTTGACCCCGTAGCCATCAACTTTATACGTAGTTTCCTAATACTCCATTATATCCGCACTCCCAAAGTCGATTCAGATCCTCTTCGGGATGCCGTTAGGGTGAACACGTGTACGAGTAATGAAAGGACGAATATACGAACATTGCACATCCAATGAGTTTGATCTTGCGCATTACAAACATTCACGAGGGCCGTAGTCTAAGTCCATAGCTACGACAAAATTCGAAGCGGTCAAAAGTTCTTCCTGGCCGATCTCATTTTTACTCGATAACTAACAATGCATACAATTTCTATGTACCGGGAAGAATTAAAAACGCGAACTGAGTGAATGAGAATCTAAACAAAATATTCCTTCTGCGAGTCTCACCATTAGCCCTGTTTATATTCTCTCTCATTTTGATTTAGATTAACGCATCACCTCTATGATAGTTTCCTTCTCACAGTGACGTTAAGGATTTTTGAGTGAAGAAAATTCTTCTGAAAATGTATCACCTTCCAAAACACACCTACCCCAGTCTGAGAACAATGACTTCTCGTGCTTGTCGAAACGGTCCGATCGTACGTCGTTAACGAGGTCGCACGTAATCGAAAACACCGTTGAATGGACGTTGCGCGCGTTTCTGTGTCCCACGCTAATTTAGAAATTTCCGTCACGTTACCCTTATCGCAATCGATTCCTCGGTCCTACTCCATCCGCTTGCACACCTTTCTCTCCTGCTCCTACTCTTTTCTGTCTGGTTCTCGTTCCTGTGGCGTGCCATCTCGCTCTCTTGCCTTTCCGCACCCGGAAGGGTTCGCAATATCGCCAGTAGTCACGGTATGTACCGCGTCAGCCTTAAGGTAACCAGACTTACGTGCATTCCTACTCGCTCTACTCCACGGTTATAGCCGGCTGCATTTCAGCGACTAGGAATTCCGTGCAATTTCAACCGTGAATAAAGTACATACGCGCAGAGGTGCGCGCCGAAATATTGACACCGGTACACGAGGAGGAATGGCGAAGAAGATGGACAGGGTGGGAGAGGGTGTAGAAGGACGTCATGTCTGCTGCATAGAGGCGAGAGAGCTAAATGTACTGGTTTATAATGACGATTCGCGGACGAAGGCCGCGACGAATACGAGAGAAAATATTTTCGTCCAATGCACTTTACTCGCGCGTGCGCGCGCAGCCTTCGCGGACTCGTGAGCGCGTTTGTCCGCGGTTGCGTTTTCTCCGGCTGGGTGTCCGAGCGAATCGTTGCAATATATTTTGCGCGAGCGGACGGAAAAAGGAATGGCACGATGGAAGTGGGCGTGTGAGGCGAGAGGGCTGCGTAGGGCGCAGGCTGACTGCGAGTAATTGCGGGGGGAAGGGTCTTTATGGAAAATGGAAAAAAAGAAACACGCGTTATGCTCTGCCGCTGCTGCTCCTGTTGGTCGCAGGCATGGCCGACGCCACCGCGTAACCACAGGGATGCGAAAGTAATTAATACCTATAGAAGAGCGTTTCACGTTAATCATCCTTCTGGCAATCACAGGAACTGGAAAATGGGACAAGCCGAAGAACGAGACGCGAAAAAGGAAAACAAGTGAAAATGAACCGTAGCTTTAGCATGGACTTTCACGTTGGTACGTGAAAAATGAGCGTTTGTAACGCGCAATGCATTATCGATCGTTTGATTATCCAATGTGTCCAAATGCGCGAATACAATGTCTCATGCGGTAAAATACAAATGACATCGGAATCACCCGTGTATCGTATTCGTAACACGTGGCAACATAATGTTTGCGAAATACATTGTTCCAAGTGCGCGGACAATTACATTCCGAAATTAATATGCAACTCGGGTGGACGGTATAGTTTTTCAGTCCGATGGAAGCCGTAACTTTGCATCCTTATTTTCGCCGAATCGCTGCAATCGCCGTAATCGTTCGCGCCTCTCGCCTCGTTGGGCAATGCGCCGCGAGAGGAAGAATGGGAGGAAGGAAGTGTAGAGGTAGCAGCGGAAGGGGTTTGCCACGATAGCAGCGGCACCGTTGCGAAAAGTAACAGGAAGTATAATCGAAGCTGGGAGCTTATCTCGGGCGAGCGTTCCGCCTCTTGTAGACGACATTATTTTCCACCATCCGGCGTCTAGTGTTGCGTTAAACTAAGAACGAACGTGCGCGGACTGCTGGCCTATGCGAGCGCACGCTCACGCGTGCATTTTTGCATCGCCGTACACCTGCTGGGTACCCACATCCTCCAAGTTTGTTCTTTTCGCCCGATATTAAACACCGTGCTTGCTCCCGTCGTCCAAATAAATAATGCAGCAGAAAGCTTAGCGGCGCGAGAAGCTTTTCCTTAAACCTAAAAGGAAAGTCTTCTCAATGGAAAAATCAAAAGCGTCCACGTGGACGTTCGACTACGGGCTACTTTTTTTCCAAACAACACGAGATCATTCCGTAGGAAAATACGATTGTCAAGACTTTTCGCATAAACTGCCAGAGCTGATATTGGAGCGAGCGGCATCGATAAGCCGTATGTGGGAGATCGATCGGATAATTCCGGTAGGCGCCTTTTTTTTTCCTTCGGTTATTGACGCTCGCGCAATGGTATTTTTTTCACTGCGTTGGACCAACAGAATCACAGCTAAGCCTCGAAGGACGCGTAGCGGCACGTACAGGCTGGAACCGAGCGCGAGCTGTTTCTCCGCGCATTCGTGAAGCGTGCACGCACACTGTAACCCCACGCATTTTCCTCACCCTCGTGAAGGGGCATATTTTCGGTCGCGTACGCGTATGCTCGCACGCTCTCTCGCATGAATTTCCACGAGGCATATCGATCCACGCGTTGATATGGAATTAACGCTTTTCCCGCTTGCACCCCGTAGCCGTTCGTCATTTTTCGCCTCCCAACCCTCTTCCACCCCTCGTCTCGTTCCTCTATTCACCCGCTCCACCGCGCCCTCCCGCCCTACTTTTATCGTCCTCTCTCCGCTCTCCTCCTCACCTTACCGTGGACCACCAAAACGTCACGAAAATGCCGCACGCGGGTTAATCGTTCATTTACATTCTACACGTACGTTTAATGACGCTCGCTATCCTCTGTTACCGGTGGATGCTACCGACGGAGAGGATGAAAAAGGATGTGAGAGAGGAAGCGGAAGCTACTTCCGTACGGAACGATTTTCTATACATTATTTCGTTCCTCTCTCTCGCTCGCTTTCCCTCCTCATTCTCGCCATTTCTACCCCCTCCACCTGTTCTCTGTCGTTTTATACCTCGCCCGTTAGCGACGGACAACAGGGAGGATTTTCCATTAAAAAAATTTGCATATTGATGGAAGAACGTCCGCCGTGTCTACGGCTCGGGTGAGGAAGGTGGCGAGAGAAGGATGGAGGTCGCGAGAGGTGCACGCCCGCGCGTCGCGGCTGGATAACGATTTCGATAACGAGGGATAAAAACAGGAGGGAACGGAGAGTATAAAAAGAAAGAAGAGATTCGAACAATAAGTGCAAAACGATACGGGCGTGACGCGCTACTGCGACACCGGCTCCGATCCTCTCAGTCTCCTTCGTCTTCTCCTTGTTCTCCTCTTTCTTGTTCCTTTCCTTTTTCGCGCATCTGACACGATTCTTTCCAATCCTGTCTCCTTTGCCAGAAAACTTCGCCGAATCCTTTCTAACCTGTGAATACACAGGAGTGGAACGTCAATAGATACGTGGGTTACAGTTGACGCACGACTTTTCACGATAGTGCTCAACATTGTTTGTTCTCGGTCTCGTGAACTGCACACATTGACATCCAGGAGATCCTATACCTTGCTTTTATTTACCTCACCGTGAACCACCGGTCGATCTTGGGTAGGCCCGAGTGACCAATGGGACGCACGACCTTCTGCTTCGAATGTTTCGCAAGAGATTCGTCGATGGTTCGATGAATTTCGGTAAACTGACTTGAGTGTTACTTGTGCTTCCAGGTGGAAAGTACCATATGCTGCCTACCGGTGAACTTTTGGTATTCTCGGTGACTTCCGCCGACGGCCACTCGACCTACCGATGTCGCACCGTGCATCATGTGACCGGCGACACCGTGGAAAGTTCGTCGAACGGTCGGCTAGTAGTGACCGGTAAGTTTCACTTTTGATGATAAAATGAAGCGGAGAGGAAGAGAGAGAGAAAGAGAGAGAAACAGACAGAGAGAGAGAGAGAGAGAGAGAGAGTTTGGAAGGAGACGGAAGTAGACGATCCACTAGACGCGGAGGTCTCGATTCGTTTGGTGGAGGGCCTCTAGTTTCGAGCACGTGAATATTTAGCGGCCGAAGGAATGCTATGTCAGCGAGATCCCCGCACTCGGCAAAGGGGGATGGCTGCGAGCGTCTGGGTGACGCTTTTCACCTTCGTGACGAAAGAAAGGGTTGAATGTCCTTACCGTGTTCCCCCTTGCCACGTTGCGGATCTTTCGTGAGATCGGAGGCCACGTTCTAGGGGTAGGCAGAAGGTGGAATTGAAGGAGACCGAAGGGGTGGGAGAATTGATGGCGGGGGTGCAAGCGAGGATGTCACGCTAGGCGGAAGACGGTGAAAGGATAATCGCCGCGGTGTGAAACATGTTTTGGAAATGCTCGCGCGCCGTGCTGCTTCTTTTGTTTTCGCGCGCTGCTGCCACGCCGTGGGGCGAGCGCGAATTATTCGACAGCTGGAGTTAGATTGTTCTGTACCTTCGCCAACGATGGTTGCAAAGTTGCGGGATTGGAAGAATGAACGGAGAAGATTCGTTTCGACGGCGCGTGCACGTGGCGCATTCAGGGCTTTTCCATCGTTAACCAGTTAACCGTGGAATATTTTTTATTGAGTTTTAATTTTTAGTCTTTATATCGAATGGTAAGTTGTTTTAATTGTTCATGATCAAAAATATAAAAAGGTTGGATCGACGTGTATACACGTCGAACGCACTTAACTGGTTAGACGAAATAACGAACGGTGCTAAGCGGCCACGTGGACGATCAGCTAGTAGGCAGACAGGACCAAATAAGCGTGAATCCTCGAAGAGAGTAGCTAGGACGCACGCCGAACGGAAAATCCGTTGATACGTACTCGTCATCGGACGGATTTTCGCGAGATCCTGAATCATCCCAGCTCACTTACCTATTCTCGTCGCTTCTACAAACTCTCCAGATATTCTGAGCAAGACTCGATTGCCAGATTCCGCAAGTGCGCTCGGAAACATTTCGAGAATTTTCGCAATTGGCTGTGTTTGACTTCCGTAAGACGGAAGTTCACGGATGGATAATGGTGATTAAAGCTGACCGGTCCCCGCGTCGCAGGTGGCCAAACCACATGGGATGGTACGTGTGAGCCCATTCGTTCGTAGAATTTCTCACGAATAATCGGGAAAGAGCGAACGTTTCATGCATCTACTTAAACGCGGACGTTTGTATAACGATCTCGCGCATACCTTTTGCATAGAGTATCTAAATCATAATGCATTGTTGCGCGTTTCCCGGTGCGCAACCGCTCTTGGCCTCTTCAACCAGCCTGCTCGTCTACCACCGCATCCTCCGTTCTACATCCTAGCCCATTCTCGCTCCTTCTCTCCCATACTTCCACGATCCATGCGCCATAGCGGGCCTCGCCCGTTCCCACCGTGCGCCAATGTTCCACGCTTCTTCATGAATAAATCATGAGTGTCCGAAATGCTAATGGCCGAAACGTCCGCGCGGTTGGTTGACGGTATTTCTGCGCCGAGAGGAATTACTCCAGCTCGTAAACAAAATGCACCGACGCCCGCGGAAATATGGCCGCATTCGGAGGAAAGACCGCGTAGGAACGCACGCTCCGAGTATAAGAAGGAAGAAGGATGGCGTGGAAAGAGCGTGGGATAGGTGTGCGTCGAGACAACGTCGACGCCGTACGTTAAAAAGGGAGTAAACTGTGGGAAGCTCCCGTTGCGAGGAGCCGAGAGGCGGAATGAAGATTGGCACTCTAGAATTTCGCCTCGCCAGTGGATCGAAAGTAATCACGTTGCAGGGTAACGTTGAATATTTAGAATTGAGAGAAAGCTGTCTCGAAACTGTATATTTCGCAAATCAACGTGATACATTTTTGTCGGGTAACTGTCCTCCAATCTTCGTTGCGCGCTGTTTTAACAGAATGTCACGTGGCGGACGTGTGCGCACGCACAAACACGCAATGTTTAATAAGTAGTACAGAAGAATAGTGACTACGTACATACCGTTGCGGTAACTTTTTTACACGCATCTTTTGAAGCTGGCAGTCTTCATCCTGCAGTTTGTCATTCTGTAAACGGCAAGTGCTCTACAGGAAATGTAACCTTAAAAGCAGTTTTCTGACGAATGAAACCGATCGTCGTTGTAAACCCTACTTGGACAGAATCCTAGAGTAGGAGATTTTTCCTCAGATTGTGCCAGTGCGTAAATGCATTTCACCTCCACCACCAAGAAAAAAGGAAAAAAAAGAGTAGGAGATTTTTCTTGGACGTGTGAACGATAAAATCCAACCCCGTGAAACACGTTTCCCACACATTGCCGTCATCCTCAAAAGAATCTCGCTTCTTAATTAAGTCGAATCCCCGCGCGCGCTCCCCGACGAATTCATCCTCCGACAGAGGACAAATCGCCCCAAGAGCCTTTTTCGAAGAAGGGCCTTTGACTTCTCGACTGCGCTCACGCCGGCTGTGAAATTAATTCCCGTTTGATGACGACGCGCCACCGATGAGGAGAGTCGCTCGCGGCAATCAGCTCTCGACTATAGGGATGAACTAGCGACACTCGTTACGCCGCGCCGACAACTTCGACCAAGCGGCTCTCGTTCTCTTTTCCACGAGTCAGACTCGCGCTTTCTCGTTTACATCCGTTCGACCACTACGACGACCCCGACGGTCCAGGATCCAGCCAGGCCCTTCACCTCCTACCCAATGAATTACACAATGGTTTACATCGGCCGCGTAACGATTCTAATTAATCCACGCTTGACGATCACATCGGTGCTCCTGGTCTTGGCGCGGTCTCGTCGTTGCGCTTCACCTGCAGCATCAGGTAGACGCTGATTGATAAGGCATGAAATGGGTCGAATGTGGATGAGTGCTCGCAGAACAATGGGCGGCTAATGATGAAAGTGCAAGCGGGAGATGCAACGTGATTGAGACCGACAAGACGTTGAACCCGAATGCGAAATGAACATATTGTTCGGAGAGGTTCCGCGGGGAGATGATCGAGTCTAGAACGGCCTTTCGAGATGTTTGCTTCATCTTCGCAGAATCGAGATGAACGTCCGCTCGTGTGTGTGCGTGTGTTTCGTACGAAGGACCGTCTTCGATGGAGAGAAATAGGAGAATACTTCAGTGAAGGAGCATACAGGGCACGTGGGATTTAATTATTGGAACGTCTACGGTGAAATTTATAGAAATTATCAAAGTTGACAATAGGATTCACTACAAATTTTATATCTGACCCAGTCATTTAGGTATTCGCGAAGGGATGTGTTCGAGCGAAAAAGTATAAGAGGAATTGTGATAATAATAGAAACGTCCTGTCACTCGATAATTTGTTCTCCTTTTTAACTCGTTTCTACCTGTCTTCGGTCCTATGATATATTCGTATACCCCAATTGATCGAACGATTGATGAATAACATCCTGTTTATCAAATTTCGTAACCGTTTTCGCGACTTCGCATGTAAATAGTATGCGTGCTTATTTCGTGAAGTTTCAACATAACAACATAATACTGCGTGCGTCGTATCTTCTTACGTGTCGTATTAATATTGTTATCGTAAATGGCACCGGAGAAGAATAAATAGTCCTCATGGTATGATTTTGTTTGGCGATAATTTTGTATCGGCCGATGAGTTACGGTATTATCGTAAACGGTGATACACGTCTGACCATCAAAAGACGTGTTCTTCGAGGTAGATCGCTTTTATTCCCAACGATTATACATATAAGAGCGTGGAAAGTAAATATTTCACGAAGGGCGCGAATATCGGCTATCTTCTGGTCGCACCAGGGTCTTGTTTTCGTTAGCTACGTCGCCTCCCCTTTTTGTCACCGTCTCAGCTATTATCCGCTCTCTGGATTTTTCGCATCCTCTACCATCCACCCCTTCGCTTTGTTGCACGAACGTCCACCCCCGTCCCGTCCTCACTTCCGTTCACCCCCTGCGTATCCACCACCCTCGTACTCAAGCTGGGCGACGTAGTTGTACCACTTTGTCACTGCGGCATTTTAGGAAAGCGTCGCCTTTTAGGCCGCGCGTCCATTAAAGAGACCGGGGAGGATGCGCGATCGACTGAATTCCTTCCTTAGTGAAAACGAAGGAAGAATCGATTATTTTAAAAACTGTATGTGGAAGCGTAGAGTAAAATGTGTTCCAATAATACGCGCGAAGCGAACGAAAGCAGCTGAATTTAAAACAAAACAATTTAATGGGAAAGATGAAAGGACAAATGGTTAGATCTCATCGCCGTCAATCATACACACAGTTGACTCGGAAAGTAATTTAACGTTTTTTCCAGTAATTAGAATGTAATCAAGCGTCCTTGTTGCTACGTCATGTGACATTGTTTGGCTTTGAAAAAATATTGTTTGAATAGACGAGTCAACGTTTGAAATCTTAAATGATAATAGACGATGTTATGTTTGGTGAAAAATGGCGGTTCGATCACGATCCGAGGATGCTTCGGTACTCGAGGACTAGGAAATTTACCGTGAAAAATGTCGGAGAGAAAAATACAGAATTTTTGTTTCGTGGTAACAAGTTCATTATAAATTTCGTCCTACCTTCTAGAATGCCTCGGCGCGACGACAGTGTTGGCACTTCTACTCTACGATAATTCATTTCGTATAACTAGCAGACTAGAGTTTTTCATAAATTTTTAGCTTCGCCCAACGCCAGGCGCGCCCGTGCCAAAACTCTCTCGCCTAGCTTTACCACCCTCTCCATTATTCTCGACGCTCCGCGCACGTGGTGTCTGCTAATCGACTGCCCGCTCGGACGTTTCCACGAGCGTCTCCACGAGCATTTTACGAACATGCGTGCGTGTCCAAGGGTCGACGAGAAGCGACGAAGAAAAAAAAACAACTTTCACGATCTCCACGTCGGAAGAGAGTGCGTTTGTCGTCTCATCTTTCCACCCCGAGTGTAACCAACGTGGAAACACGATCCACCCACCGACTACGCGCGCTCACTCTCTCGTTGTTCGCCGAGAGGCGAACAATCGACGAATTGCCTCGTACGAATTTTATTTCTCGGCAATGTGCTCGACGCGGCACGCCTCTTCTCCTGCATGCTCCAACGCAAAGTTCAATCGCATCGCGCGTCCGTACCATTTTCCTATAAACCGCGAAAGATAACGAGCACACGAAGGATTCTCCTACCAGGCCCGATAAAACCGAGAAAGAGAATCGGATCTCTTCTCGTCGGCCTTGACGGTTTTCCTTAATATCCGCGAAACTCTCGCGATCCGTTGGGAACTTCGTCTCGAAATCGTAAGTATATCTATTTATCGCGATTACCGAAAAGTTCACCGGAAATGCCAATCGACGTCCGTCCGTTGTCCGTATAAAGCTTCCACTGGCCCGAACCCTTCTCGCGCATGTCCCTTTTCACCCTTCTTATTCCTCCGTCTTCGTCCTTCCACTCGGTTGCCCACGCGGCCGGTCGTTCCTTTCGGCAAAAGTTCGGAGCCGATGGAAAAGTTGGACGACGCGGAGAATTCATCGGTGGCGCGACGAGGATAAGGGGGTACGAGGTAGGTGGAAGGAGGGTGGTTTTCTTCGAGCTTTTATATATCAACGATTCGCTGCCCCCGACTCATGTCCCCACTACCTACGTTCTCCCACTAGTCGAAGACAGTCGGTTGGCCGGTTAAACCGAGCGTCAAATTAGTTCGACGGTCGAATAGTTCCACGGAAGTTTAGCATCTTCTCGCTTTTATAGGAACGTACGGACTCTCGTCGTCGCGAAAGCGGTACGAAAACTCAGCGCGGTGGCTACGCCGCACTTGTCCCCACTCCCTCCACCGATTCGCTCTTCTTTCTCACTCGCGTTTCGCTCGGCTGCTCCTGCTAAAACCTCCAGCTCGCCGTAAAAGGGGTCAGGATCACCTCGTCGGGGACTCAGCCAAAACCCAAGAGCGCAATTCGCATTGTGGTTATCTGGCGCGCGCGCGTGTGATGCAAGAGACGCGGTGAACGAACCGTGAGAAAAGGAAAGAGAGAGAGAGAGAGAGAGAGAGAGAGAGAGAGAGAGAGAGAGAGAGAGACGAAAGAAAGAGGTGGATATCCCGAGTGGACCACGAGGAACGAGAAACTTTTCGCGTTTCATTCCCGGCGCTTTATTTACGGGACGGACACCCTCCCCGATTATTCCGCGAGCCAAGTAGTATCGATGCTGCTGCCTACCGCCAGTGGTGGATCCGCGAAGTGCGGAGCACAGTGAAGGAAGGGACACCAGGAGCGATCGTAAATCACCGAAGCGCCACCAAAAAGTTAATACAAAAATAACTACACTCACCGTTCCCTCGCGGCCCGTTATGCGCGACGAGTAACTTCGCGATATTTACTGCGCCGGCACTGGAGAATGGCGAACGGTAGGAAGCATCGGGCACGAGTAACGTGCTTCAAGTACGAGTGGCCCGTGAAAGGGACTTAAAAACAACTTTATGTCCTAGCGTAGTATATATGCGTCTTCGGTGGATTCCTGGGCACAGAGGCAAGCCGTGGAAGGGTACGTGGGATTTGCGCGGGCTCCGCGGCGTATCGCGGGCGTCGGTAAACGATGGGTAATCGTCGAGACTTATTTGTTAGAGTGGAATATTTCACGCGGATAGCTTTCAGAGATATAAACATTTTTATTTACACCCGTTATTTACGAGCTTAGTAAACCCGATGTAAATTCTCTTTACCGTTGAATTACAGTAAAATCCCATTATCCGCCGCGTTTCGAAGTTTACTTCCAAGAGAATCGAGTACGATTTATCGGATGAAAGAAGCATTTTGAGATCGAGCTTTCGCCAAAACTTGTAATTCAATCGCGCGCTTCGATCTTAACCCTTGTCACTACTACCGGCAGTAATGTCGCCAAGCTTGAGCCAATCTGTAACGATTCTGTAATATTTTTCAAGCGACAAGGATTAATAGAACGACGCGCGAACGCCGATCTGACTCGCGAGCTCGTGTTTCATTCCGAACTATTAACTCCGCCGAGTGAAGCGTTCGCGGGAGGTCGAATACATATTCAGTGCCGTCTGCGCGTTCCTCCGTGCTTTATATCGTCCGAAACGTAAAAAGCAACATTCGCAATGTGTCTCTTCTCGGGCGCGCCGCCGTCGGTAGTGGTGGTAGTGGTCGTCCTCATAGTCGTCCACCGGCGGAAAAGTTCAAGCGTAGCTCCGTTGTCGCCTTTAAATCCGTTTGCCTTCGCGGGATTCGTGAAATAAGGGGGAAGGGTGGAGAGGCATTTCTCTCGGGTGTGCTTTTACGAGACCCCCGTGGCTTTTTGCTGGTCAATGACGGAGGATGGTCGGACGCGGAACGAGAGGCGGAGAGGCGGTAAAGAAAATTGGGAGGAGGGATGAAATACGAGAGAAGTAGAGGAGGACGGAAGGAAGGAGAAAGAGGAGAAGCCGGGAGAAGCGACGAACGGAGAAGAGCGAAGGAAAGGTGGAAAAAGGGTAGGCGCGGGGGTTGGAGAGAGGCGGTGGGCGAAGATCGTCCTATTGGAGACTCGGCGAAAACGCAAAGTGCAATCCGCAGAGCCACGATGCAGCCAGTCTGCGGAGCAACGTCGGCAAGAAACAATGCAGCCATCACGGCTCCAATCCCTTCGCTTGCTATCCCGCAATCTTATCGAGCCCAAACTACTTGTATCTCTCTCTCCACCCCCTCCTTTTTCCTGCTAGCACGCCGACCATCTCCGTCCTGTTTCTTTTCTTCGTTTCTCCGCTCTCGCGCTCGCGAATTCTCGCATCGTGTGCGTTTTCCGCCCGCATATGAGTGAGTGAGTGAGAGAAAGCGAGAGAGAGAGAGAGAGAGAGAGAGAGAGAGAGTGAGAACGAGAGAAAGCGTGTGTTGTGTGCGTTCGAGTATAATGCCCTTTCAAAGATGGATCCTATGTGTTTGAGTAGAACACTTGCGAAGATGGGCGCGCGTATACATAAGGGCACGCGCGTGTAACGAACTCCTGCTGACCGGATGACTTGTAAAGAACCAAAGAAAATCCCACGAGCTAGCCGTTTCTACGTATAGCGAGTCATGCGTTGAGAGTTACGCGTGCTCGTAGACGGTGCTACCACTTGCGTCAAAGAACACGGTATTTTAGGGAAACTTTGGATGGTTCGTATAAACGAAGTAGGGGATGTTTTTTCCGCGTGCTCGTTGCGCGAAACTCACCAGTTAAATACAGAATTCGAGATATCCTGCACATCGAGATTTTTAAGTTGGCGCTTTGTTGGAGAGGAAGAAGGTGGATTTTTGCGGGAATAACCTCGGTCGATACCAGCGCGCGAATTAGAAATTGTTTTTTTGTTGTTTTTTTTCTGTAATCGTTGAAGGAAACCGACCCTGGGATTCTCGAGTCGACAGAAGTTACAAACAGCAAAGTGTGGAAACTTTTTTATACAATAAATACGTCGAAATGCGGGAGTAGGTAATTTGAAGTAATTTGGTAAATTTTGTTTGAACCTTGTGAGGAGCTTCTATGATTATAGGTTCTCCTATGTTACGATGAATTCGCAGGCACGGTCGACCTATATCGATCGCCTTTGAGGAGGCTCTAAGGTGCTACAGAGGACAATAACTTCCCTCGCGAAACAATTCGCTCTATCGACTATTTTTCAGAGACGAAGGATGCGCTTCGAACTTCTAAAGGAAACTTTACACTCGCCCGTACACACATTTCTCAATCGGGACGGTCCGAGAGAAATGGAATTTTACGCAAGCGATATCTTTGATCAAAAGGAAAACAAGTTACTTTATTCTTACTTATGCCGAGTGTACCGTTGCTGATTGGATCGAATCGTGGCTTCGTCGAATAAAGCAAACAGCCGCCACGAAATTTGGAGGATAATTCGTGGCGAACACGAAAAAGGCTGATGTCCTTTCGTACCCGTCGTGAAATACTCAATGTAATTGCACTTATAAAAGAAATTCCGCAAACCTGTTAAATGACATAGAAAATCAATTTCCAAGTAGTACCAGGTTTACCGTTTTACTACCTCTCCATTCCTCGCGCCCTTTTTTTACACATCGATGAGGTGTCGAATTTAAAAATAAAATAAAGGTGAAACTCGAATCTGGAGCAAGCGGAATAGCAAGATAGAATGACAAAAACTAAAAGGTCGAAGGTGGAGGATGGACAGAAGGATGACGACGAGGAACCGGAAACCAGGAAGATGGAGAGAATATCTGCGATCGAAGGAAATGCGAGCGGGCGTTTTTGCTTTGCGCGCTTCGACACCTACCTAGCACACGTGCCGGCGCAGAACTCGATATTGCGAACTGATATCGTCGAGTAGTCACCCGAGAGAGAAAGAGAGAGAGAGAAAGACAGAGAGAGCGGAAGCGAATGTTCCACGAGAGACGGGATTTTACTCTTTAGGAGAGTTTTAAGAGCAACCGACACTGCCTCTCGAGACGGCTCAATAAAGTACTTACCGTGGATTCCTAAGAATACGGGAAATCGGAGTGGGTAGACAGGAAACACGAAGGATGGAGAAGGATAAGGACAAGGAGATGGAGAAGGGCGAGAAGAGAGAAACAGGCTGGTGGCGCTGTAGCTCCATCGAGAATCGTTACGTAAGGATGATGATTTAATTAGGTATGTAACGAGGCGAATTGTTTCCCCCTTCGTCGGCTTAAGAGTGAAATTACCTGCGTACCTTTCCATCTTCTTCCCGCTTCCTTCTTCTCTCCCTCGACTGTTTCTCCCCTTTCCACGTCGTGCGCAAGGTATCCGAGGAGTAACGTAGCCAAGGATCTCTCTCCGGACCGTCTCCTTATCTTCTTTAAGTGCCCGCCGCGCGATAAATCTTCGTTTCTCCGCCGGGCGCTTTATAACGTAATATTCTCTCTCCGCCCCGAATAATATCGCTTTGTTCGCCGCACTACGTCGTCGGCAGTCTCTTTGTAGTAGAAGAGGGAGGGCCGCGTCGCGCGCGTTTCCACAAGATCCGCAGGAAAGGCGTGCTACGAGGTGAAGATGAAGTCGGCGGTGGGTGGATGTGGCGAGGAAAACAGCTGGCGGTGAAGTGAGAAAAGGAACTGAAATGAGAGTGAAAGGGATGACGATTTGTAGAAGCGGTCTACGAAGACGGAGAGAGAAAGAGAGAGAGAGAGAAGAGTGGAAGCAGGAGGGGATTGAAGAGGATGAGGATTAGCATAGTGAATTTAGCACGGACCAAGACGAAGAGAGTGGAAGAGTAGGGACGAGTAATAAGAAAACAAGCTACGTGACGAACAATAAGAGATTGATAATCGGATAAGAAGAAGAGGATAAGAGAGTGGGAAGGAGAGAGCGGCGAATTATAAGCGAGAATGGTGAGAATGTGAGAAAGAGAAGAGCGGTGGAGGAGGAGAGACGTGAGGGTGGTTAATTTCGGCGTACACATAAATCAGGAATATAACTATCTGGAATAATATCGTCGCGCGCGGAGCCACGTACGTTACGGCCCAGCCGCGCGCAAATTGCAGGCGGGTATCGCGATGTGACCTGAATTCTGAAGCAATCAGTGGGTGACATTAAATTGCACATGCCCTCCATCGGCCCACGTCGACGGGAGCTCCCGAGCGTTAGGCGACGCGATAGACAACCACGTAATACTGGAAATGCCACACAATGAATTAATGCGGACGGCGCCTTACGTCGGTCGTCATTATTATGGACCACGTTATCAAGACTCCATGCTTTCTCCGTGTCTCTTTATCACGTTCTCCTCATTTCTCCTTTTGTCTCTAACCTCGTGATAATAATAAGCGCATGCAATTCAACGACGCACCTTTGAAGCTCTCCGCGAAGTCGTTTCCCACGGGACAGACGCGCGATTCTCTACGAGTTCAACGAACCCTGACCACCGTGCGTCCATCCTTCTGGACGCTTGAATTTCTCAACGTTCGAGAAACACAACGCGCGGCGTCGAGATGGACCAACTTTTTCTATCCGCTCCGTGTTCCAGGATGCATCGCGACGTTTGCAAAGTCATCCGCCCGTACATCTCTCACCAGACGCCACGACGAGTAATTTATAATTCCACTAGCGCGATAATTAATCCTCGCTCGCCGACATTATTAATACTTGAAGCTCGAGTCATGAGGTGGTGGGCCCCGTTGATTCCGTTCCGTTAAAACTTATCATCCGCTGCTAACTAAAACGCTCCCCGCGGAATCGTAAATATTTTTCTTCGCCAGGCCGCCGTTTGCTGGCACCGCGGGGGTGGTCCTGCGGGAGGTCGGGGTTGAGCAGTGGAAAGAAAAGAAGAAAAGGGATGAAGGGTGGCGGGTGAACGGCATCGAGCAGGACGACGAGGAGTGCATTACCGGAGTACGCCGGAAAAGGCGCGCGAGAGGTGAAAAAGTATCTCGGGGTAATGCGCGATAAGGGACATTGTACGGCTAATTAGTAGCAACGTCATTACCGTGGCTGTGGCAGTGCTTGTCCGAAGGTAAATACATAGGAAGGGCTCCCTGCCGCCACTTGAAAATCCGTCTTTGACGCGACGATATACGCCGAGAGTGTATATTTAATAGAGTCTTAATTGGACCAGCCTACCTGCCTCGAAAGGTTTAATTGGACATCGTTCTAAGCGGGAGCAGACCCGCGGTTTTCCGCGCCCTCCGACTCGCCTCCTCCCTCTCTTTCGCTTCCTTTCCTCCGCCTTCTTTCTCTCCACCGCTCTCTCGTCCCTTTTTTACTCCACGCCCGGTCCCTCGAGGCTTCAGCACTTTCCTCCATCGGTGACGTTCGTCTTCGTCGTGGTAGCGACCGTGGAAATAGACGAAGGACGGAGAACGACGAAGGATTCAAGGATTACGTAGGAAACGGCTCCGATGGTTCAAAGGACACGAAGATGCTCGTTTGAGCGAGCCGTCTGTTCGCTTTACTGTTCTTCTTCTTTCCGCTGCACATTGAATCCCTTCTCCAGTACATTCGCTCCATCTCGTTCCCTCTAACAATCCATCCGCCTTTCCCTCTTCCTCTCGTTCTTCTACTCTTTCTCTCGTTCCTTCTTGCGGCTTGTTTAAATATTACACAAGCCGAGGGCTCTTCCACAGTGCTCAACACGTTTGCATACTTCGAATTTCGACGTCGCTTCCGCTATTAATTAAACTTTCCACGGCCCTGTTTAACATTTGACTACGAACGCGCGTATGGGAGAAAGTTATACACACGCGGTTACCTGCGAGTGTGCTCACTACGCTGCGGGGGCACGAGCGATCAAGAATTTAAAACACGGGATAATTTCAACGCTCGCCCCAATCCACTGACCAACCGAAACGAAACACCGAAGCAATTCGTTCGGCACGAGAAACGAACGCGCAAATACGCGCGATTGTCGTTAACATTAGCGCGTTGAATGATATTCGAGGTTCCGCGAAATTGCGAGTCGCCATTTTCGTTGTTTCCTCGTTGCTCACCGTTGCTCCTCGTTCCCCCTCGTTGCTCTCCGTTACTCTTCGTTACTTCTCGTTGCTTTCAACGAGGCACAGCAGGACCCGCAAAGGGAAAACGCGTCGGAAAGTTCATTGTGAAGTACGCGAGGTTCGTACCCTCGATTTAATCCGCATATCGGAATAACTTTGATCATCGTTGCGAGCTTTTTTCATTGAGGTGGCAGAAAAATTTGCGGAACGCGCCGCGCGTCGTTTAAGTCTGATGTAAATGGCGTAAAAAGTTTTCGACGGACGTATGAACGAGCAGTTCCAATGAAATCGGAGTACGGGAAAGCATGCGAGGCGTCACTGGGATGTGGCACCTGTAGTAATTGCGCTTCGCTAGTGTGTATGTATACGCGCGTGTTTGTATGCTATAGAATGAGAGAGGGTGCAAGAGAAAGGAGGAAGAGAAGAGAGGTGCAGAGGTGGAGAGCCTGAGAGATAACGGGAGAGAGGTAGGGTGGAGGGTAGAGTGAAAGCGGAGCGAAAGACGAGAAAGAGAGAGAGAGAGAGAGAGAGAGAGAGAGAGAGAGAGAGAAGGAGAGTAAAGCGGAGAAGAGCGTAAGAGAAGACGCAAGCGAGGCAAGCGACGATCAATACGCCATCAGTTCAAATTACAATAATAACGTGGATCAGACGAAGCGAATGCGCCATTATAAAATAGCGCGCGCCCGTAAAAAGCGTCGACGTCGAGCTATCCGATTAGATCGTCAACGACAAACAACGTCCGACGTTTAATCGTTGCCAAAGGAAGATATGAACAGGCCGCCCCACTTTTCGGTGTTCTCTTACCTCGAGACGGAGAAAAGCTCCTTTTTCCAGCTTTGGGTGGTTCGCAAGGGTGAACTTCGAAGATTCCGCCGAAATTGGATACTTTGCGGCTCCCGAGGATCGTTATTTGGGCACGTCGGTCATTCGAGGTCATTCGAAAGGTTCTGTTAAATTCGCGAGGTTTTCGTTGATAAATTCATCATCCTCCCCTCATTCTATTTGTCACTGGATCGATGTTAATTTATATCGCGGCGCGTTGTACAGCTCACGCTCGTTTCGACGCGCATGAACAATGCTCGCTCAGAATATTCGAAATGCATTTTAATGCTACACTGAGAATCGCAATATGTGCGTCGCGGGCACGCGTGCGAGCGAACGTGTCCGTGTGACACGAATTCTGTCATCTTGGGACTTTAAAGTTTCAGGGAGTGGGACGTGTGGTGGAAAAAGTGCGCGCTTTATTCGTCGTGGTTAGCTCGAAATTAGCAACGGCTTCTTTGTTCCCTGTGAGACGAGTCCAGGGGGATCTTCGTCTTAACGAGTTCCATGAGAGTCCCCGCTGCGACGATCCCCTGTGGATCGGTCAGACAAAAATAGAGGAAGACACTATTTTCCGAGACCCGCGAACGCCGACAAGAATTTCACAGAGGCTTCCGTTCTCTTCATTACTCATTAAACGATTAATGCTTCTTTTCGTTTAACGAGTAATTTGAAAAATTACATATAACCTCGTGTTTACGGAATTATACGGTATCTGTTATTCGCAGCTTTTCCGTATTTTAATATCGTTCGCAATTTTTCCACGAAATCGCGAATTAATACAACGAAAATAATTAAATTAATTTTGCAACGGTCTCTGTGCAGTTATCTCTTCGGGCTTGCGCGTGTATGTTGTCATTTCGAAATGTGCTGTCCACGAGCCGGGTACGTGTAATATACGATAATATGCGCCTCGGCTATTATGAATAAACGGCCTTCTGTAACGATCCTGACAAATGTAGATTGGTCAGTTCGTCATTCCCTTTCGAAAACGCTTACCGCTTCATACGAAGGTAACGTGTCAACGACAGCCGTTTGGAATCCTCTTACGACTCTGCCATACAAATAGGTTTAAATATTCCGTCGAGAAAAATGCATCGTAAGCGAAGTACGTTGGAAGCTCTCGTTCGCCTGTCACGCGTTTTTCCATTTTGGGTGATCAATTCGACGAATCTCTCAAACGGACCTCGAAAGTCTTTTCCGCGACACCATGCTTTATTCTCTCTCTTCTACTCGCGAGGGACGCGTCCTGAAATTACCGAGAAATTCTCAACTGACGACAAGTCGAGCGCGCGCGTCCCTCGAAGCATTCCGCGAGTGAACGAGAGGCGGCTGACTCTTCTTCTCTCGCTCTTTCTCTCTTCCTCTCTTCTCTTCTGTGCTCCAAAGGCTCAATGGCATTCTCTTACAAAGTCATTCTCTCGCATTCCAGAACACCGTATTCCAACACCCCCACGTTTCAACGAGCGAGGCAACCCCGCACCGATTCGCACGGGAGAGACGATCGTTCTCTCCTGCATATCTCAAGGAGTTCCACCGCCGATGTACCTCTGGTTCCGCGAGTCGGTCACCGGCACCACCATGATCTTCAATTCTGAGAGGATCCACGCGATGGCGGGAGTTCTGGTGCTGCAGTCGGCCAGGGCGGAGGACGCTGGTCGTTACGTCTGCCATGCGAACAACACCGCGGGGTCGGAGAGAGTCGAACTGGAAGTTTCCATCATCAGCAGCCTGTCCATCCATCTGGCACCACAACAGGTTAGTATCGAAATTTGCTTATCCTTCGTTACGTTCGCGTAAGACGCAATAGAATGGTTAAATCGAGGGCATCCTACTTCTCCGAGTATTCTAGATAATAGTACTTTCGATTAAGTGTCAGTATTGGGAACATTGCATAGGTGTCCGTAACTCGAGAGAGAAAAGGGAACTTTGGAATGTAACAGGCATTTTTATCGCGCGGAAGGCCATCGTGGACTATCCACCAGTTCTATTCCTGTACCGGGATTCTGTAACTCCGTAACGACAAATATCGCTATCGTTATCCATCGATATCGATGATTATGGCAAAAGGTTAGGGTTAGGGTATAATTATATCATGTAACTAAACATCGTTCCCTCAGTATAGAATTGTCCAAAATTTGCTGGCTTCGATGCTTATCGGAATGTAACGATTTAGATTATCGAGAGTTGTCGTTGACTACTAGTTAGCGAATAACCTTTTGCGATTATCATCGATATCGATGGATAACGATAGCGACATTTGTCGTTACGGAGTTACAGAATCCCGGTACTGATTGCTTTCTCAAAGCTTCTTTTCTAAAAAATTCTCAGACCGCATTTCTTAGGTCTTTAATCGAATAGACGCAAATGCACTCTCCTATCGGCACGAAGGCGAGCCCTCCATCGTGATCGCTCGTCGCTCTTTCCTATAGTCTCGACGATCCTCGAGTCTCCTGCGTTCCACGAAAGTGCAACCCAAGCTCGCTTGCTTCCTCCTTGGCGCTGTGTTGTTTGACGCGACTTGATGCTTCATTGCCTCTGTGACTTTGTTAAGTCAAAGAGAACCGTTCGCTTCCCTTCACCTCGACGATGCCCACGCGTCTCAGTAACTCACCTCCTCCGCCATTTTCCTCGATCCTAGCATTTCCTCTACCTCGAATTCTCTGTGGTCGGTGCACCACCGAGTGGAATCGTGCGTTTCGCGCGTGAAACAGCAGCGCAACGCAACGAAGAAACCAACCAACGGGCTCCATGAGAAATCTTCCGGATAAATTCTAAGTCGGGCATGTCTAAAATGCGTAGATCGTAACGCCGAGAAATTTTCACAGAGGCTGTTAATTTATTGACCGTGCAAGCAGGGCCGGCCTAAGAGCAAACTGCTGTGTGTATAAGAATGAGTTTTGGCGCCCCTTACAATGAAAATGGGTATAGAAAACTCTCCAAAAAATGGGATGGGTACTCTATAACTAAAATTTGTCTTCAGTCTCTTTAGAGTACTTTCCAGTAACATTTTATTTGTTGAATAAAAGTTATTAATATATTGAAGTAGCTAATTTGCAATCAAAACTGCTTGGAAATTTGAATTTTTACCGTATTACTTTTTAACATTTTTTCTCATTTCGGCGCCCCACCCAAAACCGACACGTCGTACACGCCGTAGGCCGGCCCTGCGTGCAAGGTGCATAGGATGGTGAAACAATTGCGAAACGTACGACTAGCGGGGATGCGAAAATCAATTTCACTTTATGAAATCAATCGACTCAAACTACGAGTAATATACCTTGATGTCCCTTTTGACGACATTTCGTGCTTTCCGCTTCAAGCGTTTTGCTTGGTCCTTGTGCGCTAAAACATGGCGGACGGGCAAAGCTTTTACGAGCTAGACACGAAGTGGAACCGAAATGGAGAGTGTGAGAATTTAAAATAACATTGACGGAGAATTATTTTGATCGACAGATAAAAGTGAAAAACTAAAAGCGTTTGTGGCTTCGGGTCTTTAATTCGAAGAACGAATTTTTGCTTTTGTATCGTTTGATTTCCTTCTTATTTTGCGTAATGAAATTATTCCGTTAAGCAACAAATCAATTTGTCGACGATGATATCACTAAATCCGATAGAAGTTACCTTTCTTTCTACATTCCCGCTTTTCAAGTGCAGGTACACGTGATATTGTTCCGGAGAGCGGAGCTGCGAAACGCGAGTGAGCTGCATAATTAGAGCGAACACGACAATGTAAGAGGAGAACAAGGCTTTGTCAATTATAAAACGACAATAATTATTGGCACGTCTGCATTTTCTGAGCCTTCGGAGTGCCCTGAATTGGCAGGTTATTTAACAAGGTACCTTGCTATGCCCATGCCATAGCAACGCGTAGCCTACTCACGTAGTACACGTAAACACATACCGTGGCTTAGCTCTTTACGATATTTAATTAGAAAATATCGATCATTGCAAAAGAAAAGGAATTTAAATTTTTAAAAGACGCCTTGTAGCCGCGTCAGCGAGAAAAGTATCGAAGCAGATTTTTACGCAGAAATGACGGCGTTTATTTAGCAATCACAAGTTTGCGCACCCTTGGTAACGTTCGACCCTATCTAGGACGACCCAACCCTTCCCGTACTAACCACCCGCGGTCACGGAGAAACGCGAAGTTCCTCTATTAATTTTGCTTCACTGGCGACGTCACGTCGCTGCATTGCCATACACAAAGACACTCTTTACCCGTGTCTTGCTTTCCAATACGCTCTACTCTTTGCACCACCTGCAAACAAAACCAACACTGTCACGGAAGTTTGAATTGTCCATCGAATTCTACCGAGTTATTCCATCGGAACGTCAAAAAAGACCACGCAAGATAATCGCTACGTCCATAACGGATACCCGATCGAGATGAGACGAACACAGTTGTAGTCAACAAGCCCGAATGAATTCTGACCCGCCGGCGCCGTTGTTAATTACAATTTCGCAGATTGACTCAGCCACGCGCCAGCGAAAAAGCCCCATTCTCCACCCTTCCGTCCTTTCGCCCGATCGTCCCTTTCATCCTCGTCCATTCGACGATCACCTGATGGGAAGTCGTGCGCGCGGGACATCGTCGAACGGAAGCGTATCTTGAAAATTCCGTTGCATTACGTTACTCGATCATCGCCCTCGGTATGGACAAGAAGGCAGACGACTACGGAGTGGACAGCAGGCCCGGCATCGAGAGAATGAAGAGAAGACGGAGAACGGAAAAGGTAGACGGACGGTGAAGAGTAGGAGGAGAATGGCGAACCGAACTGGGTGGCGCAAAATGTCAGTAAAGTGTAGCTGTCCGATGGAAAACGCGAGAAAGTGGTCGGTATTCTTCCATCTGGCGCGGACAGCTCCCAAGGATATATAAAGGAAGAAGGGGTCGTAGGAATGAGTATTGGTAAATGGGCAGGAGGCCGTTGGCTGAGGGGTTGGAAGGGTGAAAGATGAGGAACGGAACGAGGAGGCAGCTCGTGGGGGTGGATTCCGCGAGAGTTGGACGGGAGGGATGGAGGAAGAGGAGGTGGAGAGTGGTATTCATTCGCCGGAAGCCTTTCGCATAACTTTTGCAGTCATCAGCAAGGAAACGCTTATACCGGGCTCCGGATTCTCTCATATATTGGCTGCCATTCGCCTCGACGGTGCTGCAATTTCGTTCCATTAGCGCTCGACGCCCGACGCTTACCCGACGAACGGCGGCGCTTTATTGGAGGAGACTTAGCGTAAGGCCTTTTTGTCACGAGGTATATCTGTGGTACGAGTACCATTACCACCACCACAACCAACCAACATCCTCGCGCAAGCGAACGTGCCAGATCACTTCGCAGGTTTTTCACCGATTTCGTTTTGTTTCGTCGACGAAGGCAGTACTTGTATCCGCCGATTCCATGCGAGTTGCTAAAACATCGCGTTGGTGTTCCGAGTAGAATACATCGTAGAGTTCCAACGGGTCTCGAAGGAGCCTGATGTTACAATTAAGACACGAGCGAGCTGGCACGTAGTGCGTGGAAGACGACGGGCAAAGAAGGGATCGTCGCTGATGTATTATCGTTGCCAGTAGGGGTATTGAGCGGTCGGTAAATCAAGAAACCCAATCGTCGCCCGGGCAACGCGCTCGATTTTAAGGTCATAATTTATTTCGAGAACAAATTGGATTCTCTGCCTTCTTGCCTCTCCGTCCCACCGCTCTTCCCTTCTGCTTAACTCAAGGCGCAGCCACAGCCGCCAATCCGTATCCTCCGAGGAGATCGCGGAATAATCCAACGTCTGCGCTTCTCAGTTGATTCTCATGCTACGCGTAATAGATCTCCAAGAGAAATTCCAACGCGTGCATCGTACGTGAGTCTCGATTCGAATTGCGAACCACTTCCTTCACGATCTTTCTCTCCTTTCTCATTCTCCTCTCCTCTTCCATTTCTTTTCTTCGTCTTCTCGTGCAAGCCACCTCTAACCCTCCTAATATCCACCGTGCAATCCTTTCCTCCTCCTCCTGTACTTCTTTTTGCTCCTTCTTCTTTCTCTCCTATCTCAACGTAGAGCTCTCCCACTCCTCGTGATATCGCCCGTACAATCGGACGATTCTTGCGTACCAGACAATACTGCAGTTGGTCACGAAGACAGCAGGCGACGAAAGGTGGAGCCAGTCGACGCCTCGGGGTTGCTTCTTATTACGAAGTTCCTTGCAGGCGCCGCTAAAGAATCCATCCTGGCCATTTTAGTTGCTTTTTGTCCGCCTCCGCTTCCTGCCCCACCGTTTTATCTTTCTGCTTCCCCTCAGCCGCTGCTCCCTCTTTCTTTTCTACGATTCTCCTCTCTCCTTCTGTTCCTTCGCCTCTCTCTACCCTGCTTCTGGATTCATCTCACTCATCCTCGCGGACGAGAAACGGTCCGAAGAAGGAGGAAAGGTGGGCCACCGTATCAAAGGATATTTAACACTATTTCTATCGGTATTTTGTATATACCGATTTTGATCTGCAGGTCCAGGATGGACTGCAGGAAAATAACATCTCTAAATTAATTTAACAACTAATATACGAATAGTGAGATAAGTAATTAAGGAAGAATGATTCAACTCGGAAAATAATTTTAAAATACGATTTGAGAAGGTCTCTTTTGACACCTTTGATAGAAATAGTGTTAAAACTATCCACGGTTTAAAAGCTTCGCAGTCGGACCGAACAAAGGCACGCGCGGAGGTAGCTCGCTCGACACGATCCTCTTAACGATATTTATCTGCCTCGTGTGGATTCGTTCGACTATACGCCTGCGAATTCGATTGGCGTCATTCTCGTCGCGATCTCGTCTCAAGAGTCGAGAGAAAAAATCACGAAACGCCGCGTGAATTTGGAGAATGCAGGAATTCGATGCGAGCATTGCGGATCGTAGGAAAAGCGGACGAGTGAAGAATCGCCTCGAGAATCGATGAGACTTTATTTATGGGCCCCGTCGTCGATATGACGCAAACCGCATTATCACGAATTCTCGCTCGTGCGCCACCCGAGGGGCCTTCGGTATTCGCGAGAGCCCGCCAGCAGGTAACGAGGAATACGATCGCGCCGAGGGATCACACGAATGCGCGTGTACACGCCGAGCGGAAGCGAGAAGATATATCGTCGTTCGTGTACGTATACCACGTACAAATACGCGCGCGTGCACATACGCGTGTATACGTACCATCAGGATGCCACGATGTAATCTACATGCTCCGTCCATCTCCCTATCGGCCATGCGGGGAGACAAACGAGCCTCCTTAATAATGCACGAGACTGATTTCCAAGCGGATCAAAGGATCGTCGTATCCGGTGGATCGATGAACAATTAACTCCCTCCGAGCGGAATATGGAAATTCCAAGCGGGGCATTCGATTCGCTTCCCGGTATGCGCCTGCTTCCTAGTCTCCTACCGATCCTTAACCCGTGCCTCTCTCTTGACGTCTGACTACGCCCACGCCTTTTCCACTGCAACGCGCGGAGTCCGTTCGTCGTCGCGCGTCGTCGCCCGCCTCGTTGAAACTCGTCGGAAGAGAAGTCGCAATTTCCTCCCGGGAGCCTTCCAACGTTTTCTCCGCTTAGAGAATGTTCGCGCTGGTGGGCGGAACCGGGGTGAGGAGAGAAGAAGGATGGAAGGAAGAGTTGGAGAAAAGCGGATAAAGAAGAGAGAGAGAGAGAGAAAGAGGAAGGAAAGCGAGTGGAAGACTAATCTCGAGCTGGATGGGAGAATCGGCGGTCGATGAACAATTAATCTCTTGGTAGGGGATATGGAGATTCCGACAGGTCATTCGGTTTATTGGCATGCCGCACTTCCAATCCTTAACCCCTTTTCCCGTCTAACTATATCTTGACGTTCCTACTTGGGCCCTATATTAAAATCCACGCATTGCGCGGTGCCGTACGCGGATCGCCCCGATGGAATTCTTTTGGAAATAGTCCACTTTTTTACACGGACAAAAAATGAGAATGCAAAGCGAACGAAAATATTTTCCAGGTGCGTACTCTGTCTGACTAGATTCTTTGCTCTCTACTTGTTCGAGGACCATTGAAGCAACTCACGTCAGAGAAAATTCGCGACATAGGCCGCGTGAAATTGTTGTACACGCGCCACAATCATTCAAATAAATGCAGTTTTCACAACACGGTACAATTATCTTCCTCGACTTCGCGTACGAATACGGGCAAAGCCCTTCGATGCTCAACGCGCTGTACAACTACCGCGACTTTATAATGCGAGATGCCTATAGATTTCGTAAAACATATGAACGATATTTTTCGTGCCACTTTTGAAATCGTTTCTTCTATCGACAGGAGCTTCGGCATATCGAACGAAATATCTACGGAAAACGGATAAAACAATCGGCTCTCACCGATTAATCTTTGGGAATGAGATATGGAAATTTCAATGGGCCGTTCAATTTATCGGCATGCCGCTCTTTCGAACCTTAATCATGTCCCTGTCGATATTCAATTTGTTACTTTTGGAATATTACTTGGAAAAAGTTTCCAAATTAAAACTCTTCCGTCAAGCATCATGGAAGGTATCGTAGAAAACAATTCCAGACGTTTCGCGGCGTTGTTCTTTAGCCGCGTACGAATCTAATCGCGCGTATTACGGGAGAATTATAAGATCCGCGCGTAATCAATCTTCCGGAATGAGATATGGAAATTCGAATGGAGCGCTCGGTTTATAGCTGGTCCCTCGTTCGCTTCTGTCCTTAACCGCTTTCCTCGTTCACGTCCGACGGCACCTCGATTTTTCTACTTACTCCCGGCGGGTGGCTTCCAACTTGGCGCTATCAGTAGCTTCATCGAGATCCATTCGAAGGGAATTCACAATTTACTTCTCGAAGGACTTCCGCGGTACTATCCCGCGCTTTCTGTCTTCTTCTCTTACCTTCTCCGGTGAGAGATAAAGAAACGAGCCTCCTTAATAATGCGCCAAGGTAATCTTCCACGGGGTAAAAGTGATCGTCCGCCGATGGACAATTAATTTCCGCGAACAGGATATGGAAATTTCAGTTGGCTGTCCGAATCGCTGACCTTCTTACGTCCGGGCGAATTTCCTCCCGCCTCGTTACCTAGTCGTATCCGATCAAATTGAATTTTTCCGCTTAAACAGTCTAGTCCTCCTCCTTCCGTTCGCTTCGAGCTTGATTCACGATTCTCTCATCCCCGTTATTTATTCACTTCTGATGCGAAACTCGAGAGATTATTTTCAATTCGGGAAATTTACTCGAGTGAGTGTTCCCGACTGAATGTTCTCGATGTAATGTCCTCTGTTTTGAAGGATTGCATCGTACTTATTTATTTACGGTTTATTACTCGATTGCCTTGAGAATCTTCGAAGCGATCAGACCCTCTTGGATAGCGTGCGAGCAAAAAGAACTCGGGGAGATAGAAAATGCACGAGGAACGTTGTACATCTCAGTGCTCGACGAGACGTAACGTAAAATATTTTGTAATGTACGCACGTAAGACGGTTTTGGGATGAAACACAAATTACGAAGCAATCGTTAACCCTTTCGTTACGGCAATCCGCTCCAGAGAGGTGACGCCACTGAACGGGGCACCGCGCCGAGAAGTGTGCACATTGCACGTCAGTAAACTGATTTTCCGACTTATCAATTTAAGTGTTCCATAACGACATATTTGGAGATTTTGAAATTATCGCAAATAAAAATACAATTTAGGGTAATTCAAAAAATTCTCAGTAATTTAATTTAGTACCCACATTACAGTTTTTGCATTACCATTGATAAATGGCATCACGCTGTCGCCAGCTAGATCCGGCGCTCGTAACGAAAGGGTTAAGATACTTCTGTACGTTAATCGAACAGACTACATTTTGATAAATATTCATACCTTTTCTTAAAAGAACTAGGAGGCAGAGTCCTCTGCGTTTCCGCTTCGTTGAAACGCCGAACCCTTCCAGGCAGCCGAGAGCTCGCGCTTCGCGCTCGAGCCTGGGGTTCAAGGAAAAATTATGAAATATTTTTAAATTCAAATATGTATAAATTCATGAAGAATTTACACAGATGCCTTTAACCTTTCGGAATGTTAAAGACCATGATACACAAAGCTTCGTGGCAACGAAATTGGTGTATGCTCGATGCCATTTTTACGAAATATTGAATTAAAATTGAAAAAGATCGCCATTTTTGATCCGGTTAATCAAAGAATTTGGTATTTTGCAATATTTGCTATGGTGTATATCTACGAGTACATCTCAAAGCTTGTCGGATTAACCCGCTAATGTATTAGTGATGAGTACCTGGAAATTAACCAAAAACTAGGGGGTAAACCCCCTGCGCTTTCGCTTCGCTCAAGCGCCAACCCCCCAGATCGCCTTTGCTCGCGCTTCGCGCTCGCTTTACCGGGTGCAGAAAAGCGAAGCTTTTCTGCAATAGGCACGACCGCGGCACTCGCGCTTCGCGCTCGCCCACGAATTTCAAACCGTTTCGAAATTGTTGAAAATTCAAGTATTGAGATATTAAACTATGCTAGAGAGTCCTCTGCGCTTTCGCTTCGCTCAAGCGCCATACCCCCTGAGAACGTCGGGTGCTCGCGCTTCGCGCTCGCCCGCGAAATGCAGCATTTCTGCAATGCGCGCAAGTGATCGAAACCGGACAATTAAATGCATCCGAACCAAACTTTTACATGTACATCAAGTATATACTCCTTTGCTGCGGTGAAACTTTATGCATGGTTAACTTCAACCATTCAGAAATTGCGACAAATTGAAATCTTTAATCCAGTATTCCGGCGAAACGCTTGCGCGGATTCAAAAAAAATTTGCAATGTAGTTTAAAAATATACCCATTTGATGCCACGAAACTTTATGGTCATCTTCAACCGTTTCGAAATTACGGGATTTTCAAACTATAATTATAAATAAAATAGTGAATTAAAGATTTGAAACTGGCACCATTTCGAAATGGTTGAAGATGCCCATACACAATGTTTCGTGGCACCAAATGGGTATATACTTGATGTACATGCCAAATTTTGTCCGAATCCGTTCAGCCGTTTCAAGATGACCATGCATATTGCTGCCATTTCTAAACGGTTGAAGATAGCGATACATAAAGTTTCCTGGCACCAAATGGGTATATACTTGATATGCATGCCACATTTTGTCCGAATCCGTTCAGTCACTTTGCCGGAATAGTGGACTAATCAACTCTTTGGCTGAAATAATGGATACAAAATTTGAATTTGCCGCCATTTCGAAACGGTTGAAGATGGCCATACATATTGTTTCATGGCACCAAATGGATATATACTCGATGTACATGCCAAATTTTGTTCGAATCCGTTCAGCCGTTTGGCCGGAAAACTGGACTAAGGGATTAATGAATTTTGCACTATTTCCATTAGTCCAGTATTCCGGCCAAACGGCTGAACGGATCGCAACGAAATTTGGCATGTACTTTGAGTATACAGGGTGTCCCGCAATAGGTGTAATCCCCGCGAAATGGTGTAGCTGAAATAATTCTAAACAACATTTTCCTTTGCGAAAAAGTTGGACGAGGCTTAATTTTTGAATTATTAAGGAAAAACATAGGCGAATGAGCGCGCCCGTAAAGCCCGCGCTCAGGGCCGTCATTTTCGCCACTCACCGCGGTTGTGGACGGGCGCATCGCAGTGGAACGGCACGAAGCGTTGGACAGAAATTATGTCGAATAACAAATTAAAATTCCAGAATAACTTTAGATGGCGAACCCCAGAAGGCGAGGGGATGCCTAATGCATTTCCCGATGCAAAAAAAATTAGGATTAGGATTAGGTTTAGGTCAGGGTTAGGATTAGGGTTAGGATTAGGGTTAGGATTAGGTTAGGATTAGGTTAGATTAAGGATTAGGGTTAGGATTAGGTTAGGATTAGGTTAGATTAGGTTAGGATTAGGTTAGGATTAGGTTAGATTAGGTTAGGATTAGGTTAGATTAGGTAGGATTAGGTAGGATTAGGTGGATTAGGTTAGGATTAGGGTGCCTAATCTACCTAATCTACCTAACCCTAACCTAATCTAGCCTAATCTACCTGATCTAACCTAACCTAACCTAATCTGCCTAATCTGCCTAATCTACCTAATCTAACCTAATCTACCTAAGCTAACCTAATCTACCTAATCTAACCTAATCTTAACCTAATCCTAATCCTAATCCTAATCCTAATTTTTTTTTGCATCGGGAAATGCATTAGGCATCCCGTCGCCTTCTGGGGTTCGCCATCTGAAGTTATTCTGGAATTTTAATTTGTTATTCGACATAATTTCTGTCCAACGCTTCGTGCCTTACTACTGCGATGCGCCCGTCTACAACCGCGGTGAGTGGCGAGCATGACGGCCCTGAGCGCGGGCTTTACGGGCGTGCTCATTCGCCTATGTTTTTCCTTACTAATTCAAAAATTAAGCCTCGTCCAACTTTTTCGCAAAGGAAAATGTTGTTTAGAATTATTTCAGCTACAACCCTTTCGCGGGGATTACACCTATTGCGGGACACCCTGTATATCCATTTGGTGCCAGCAAACTTTATGTATCGCTATCTTCAGCTGTTTAGAAATGGCAGCAATATTAAATTTAAATTACATTTTTTTCAAATTTTGAATCTCCCGCCATCTTGTACCGGTTCAAGATGGCGGCTCACAAACCTTATTGTCAACTCACAGTAGTGTACTTGATTTTTGTGCCAAATTTCGTCCCGATCGGTTCAGCCGTTTTTCCGAAATCGAGGATATACACGGACACACATACATACACACACACACACACACACACACATACATACATACACACACACATACATACGAACGGTTTTCGCGATGGCGATTGCATAAGTCACTCCCTTTACGGTCGTGCCTAAAAAATTAATTATTCTAAAAGAAAGTTCAGCGATGAATTGTCTCGAGAGGATTTCCTTGTCATAGGTGACGGTCGACCTGGGAAAGGACGCAGAATTCCAGTGCTCCGTGACTGGACAGCCGATTCCGGTGATCTCGTGGACGAAGGACGGTCTTCCGGTGAGAGAAGGATCCTCCGGCAGATGCAAAATTACGGGAAGCGGCGGTTCGACGTTACACATATCTTCCATAGTGAGGGACGATAAAGGAATGTATCAGTGCTTTGCCAAGAACGACTACGAGATGGTGCAGGCCACTGCTGAATTACGGCTAGGCGGTAAGTGACCCAGTTACAATAGTACACGTTACATCCTACCGGCTCAGCCCTCCGGTGCAAGGCGATGTCCGGTATTATCGATTTGGCCATTGATACGGTCAGCTCGTTAACCAGCGCACAAAATTAACGATATCAACGGAGTTAACGAGGTCAAACGCGGTGTTCAATATTTCACTTAAAAATATACCTCCTTCGCGGATACTTACCTCTACATAAATCGTGCGTCGGAATTACGCGCGAAAAAAGAATCTTACAGCGATTTTTCAAAACTTCCATTTACCATCCGCCACGTTCCTCTCTCCACCTCGACGAACTCGCCTAACGAATTTTTCGAAAGCTTAAACACTCGGCTGTCGGCAGCCCTCGTTGATCGTGTCAATTAATTAAACCTGAAATTCCTTGACAGGAGCTTTCGTCCCGGCGCATAAAGCTCGCGAGAAACTTTACTCTCGAAGGGTACGTCGAGGCCACCCTATTTTTAGTTACTCGGTGCAGACGAGATCAACGAGCCACCATCTTTTGGCTATTAAAGCTAGGTCATTCCAAGCGACACGTATAAGCTGACCAAGACGGATTAGCGTGCACGAGCGAACCTCTATCCTTATCCGCCTTCTTCTAGCCCTGTTACGTAAGTTCGCGAGCAATTTCAGAAAAGTTCCGGCGTGGAAATAATAACGTTGAATTAAGGCTATTACCGGTTAGACGTTAAGGAAGGGCCGTAGAAAGGTGGCCGAGGCACACCCCTACGACTCTATTACGAAAGTTTTGTCTCGCGCCGCGGCGCTCACTTTCCTTTCTTTTCCTTGGGTTACAATTTTTATCCCTCCATTTGCCACTCCCTCCTTCCATCTTCCACCCACCTCCACCACCTCTCCACCCTCTGGGTAATGTCGTTAAATATACGCGGACGAGACGTGAAGCGGGGTCGGATCTCATCTCGTTCGACGTTGGCGCGTGCGAGCGAGGAAGGGGAGGAAAAAAAGAAGGGGGGTGGGACTTTCTAATTACGAAAGCGAGCGCACGCTCACACTCGTCGCCTCCTTTCTCTCCGTCACCACTCTCCCTCGTCGGACGCGTAGACTACGGGGCTATTAATCGACGACGCCGATTTTCTCCTTCACATTGTCCGCCCTCCGCCTCTCCACCTTCTCGAGCAAATTAAATATTTCATTAAGGCCGATTATGCGCGATCGGTCCTCGCTGGCCGTCATTAAAATTTACAATACGAAAGTTCAACGCTCGCCCATTCGCAGCCCAATCACGAGCATGAAGCATAATCGAGGGCTTTGCTCACCCTCTCCCTGTCCCTCTCTCTCTCTCTCTCTCTTACTTACACTTACACTTACACACACAATCACACACACACACACACACACAGACTATCTCGCTATATTTTTCTCTTTCCTCGCGACGCCTCCAACGTCACTACCACTGCAATCCTTCCTTCCGCCAACCTCCACGCCTCCGCTAGCTAGAAAGTCCTTCGCTCAATGGTCGCGACCGAATTCTTTCATTACTCCCACAATTCTTTCGATCTCTCGACGACGTCGCGGGGTGGTTTCACTTATTCTCGCGCGCAGGACGTGGAACGGTAGCGAAAGAAGCAGTCGGTGAGGCGAGGAACGGAAGAGGGTGGAAGGAGAGAATGGAAATAAGAATGAGAGGCGTAGAGGCGGTGAGGGGCGTGGGTGGGTAGACGATGGAAGAAAGCAAACGGAAGGAGAAGAAGAACGTGGAGAAAAATAAGAAAAGTGAAAAAGGAACGAGGAGGTCGAGGCGAGAGTGGTGTAGCTGAGAGTAGTAGGGATCGGGTGAAGTTGAGGGGGTTGAATAACCCTCGCCGAGGGACGTCGAAACAAAAAAAAATACTTAACGAGGGCGATGCATAATGGAGAAAGGAGAAATCTACTGGCTGGCGTGCCGTGAAATAAATACATACCATTTGTCTTAGTCGCGGGACGGTGGGGGTGAGAAGCGCGGAGTGGAAGAGGCGCGAGAGAATGGGGTAAGATGGTGGGAGGGGGTGGTTTCACGATTCGGTGGATGAGCAGCGGCGAAAGGACGCTGCTTGAAATTCTTGCGCAAAAACTAGTGAAACGTCGAGAGAGAGAGAGAGAGAGAGAGAGAGAGAAAGGCGAATAAAGAACGACGACTAATTCGTCGCCAGGCGTCTCCGTTGGCGTCTTCGCCACCGTCCCAGCTCTCCTGAATTTCCTCTTGCTCGTCGCCTTCTACGCCCTGCACTATCTTCCTTTTCGCTCGTGAGACGCGCGCGCGGAAAATTGCCGTTTCGGAATTTCTACACGGCATAATCCATTACTTTAAGCGACTGTCGCCCTCACTTCCCTGACTCTCTTCATTGTAAAGGGGTTTGACGCTTGCACGCGTGCATACGCGTAGTACGTGTGTAAACGTGGGTGTAAAAGCCGAGGGTGCAAACCACCCTCGTCCCCACTCAGTCCGTGGTGCACGGCACGCGCGCGTCTCCACTCACGACCATTTCGCGCGAGCATCACGTGTGGAGAAGGTGAGGTATCGGGCGACATTTCTCAGGAGTTGAGATATTTCTCAGGAGTTGCAACATGTCACAGGGAGGATTCACAGTGGTCAATATACAGATATTTGCCGAAAAAATTCAATATCTTCTCACTCGAACGGAATTTTGGAATAATTTTTTTGTTTTGTTCTGTAGTGCGATGTTAGCTGTCTTAATTACAAATCAAATATTAATAATTAATAATTGTCGCGGAAACTAACAAATATACCTATAAATTGAATAATTTATCTTGAATTTATGACGTACAAATTAGGACAAATAACTTTCCAAATCATTAAAACTGTGATTTAAATGTGAAAAAGGTACGGTTGGAAAAATGATGCAATTTCCAAATATTCTGTGTTTTAAATCGTTTCGCTAAATTAGTTCATTAACTTTCAGTCTATTGATATTTGCGAAGGCAAGATATTAAACTTTGGGAATTATACTGCGAAAATGACCTTTCAGAAATCAATATGAGGATTACAGATGTCAAAAAAACGGTGTTCCACGTTATTATTCATTACAAACAAACCAAGCTATAAAAATCGTTTCTATTTGCGAATATATAAACCTTAAATACTTAACTTTATGATAGGCATTTAATGAAAACGGTAAAATTGTTAGGTTTTATTTGACGCAATGTAGAAGTTGCTACATTTTTGTTTTGCATTAAGCCTATCTCTAAACCTCGAACTTTTGGTGATAAAGATAAATACTTTGATTTTGCAACCATCGTTATTATGGACTAAATATCATAAATTGGTTTAGGTAGAATGAATTCAAGCCTAAAAAATTTGGAAATTGAACCCAAAACACTTGGAAAAAAAAGTGGTGAAAATATTTCACTTGGAAATTACTTACAAAATCTATTTTTTCCGCTCTTAGACCACTGCGCGTCGCATTAGGCACCCGTTCGCATATAAGGTAGGGGATCAGAAATAAGGATGCACCGAACGCCGGACGGCGCGATAAGTAGGTGGAGGAGGACATTTCTCTTCCGTTCGGCGAGCAAGTAACAAAGAAGTAGCTAGTTCGAGAGGCCGTTTTATGTAATTACTCGAAGAGCCTTCTGGTCGATGCATCTCACCTGGTTTCGAAATTCTGCGCGTCGAGATTGACTACTACTCATCGGGTGCAATATAAATGCAAGATACATGCGCAAAACTCGCTACCACGCTCAAAACAACGATATTACAGTTATTCATTCGATTTTTATTCACCATTGTCTTATACAATTGTGTATACATAACGCATTAAGGCGTGATTACAATTAGAAAGCTGTGGGATTAACATTAGCAAGAAAAAGAGATAACAAAAGAAAAGAATATAGAATATCTGAAGAAATGTAAGTCATGCTCACTTAAGTGATGCATCCTCTTTGCCTAACCCTAACCGTTAGATCAATCGCAACGGCGCCAATTACATCTTTCGAAGAAAGTCGCTTCCAATACACACTTCTAGCCATATTTTGGTCCTGATAATGACACGAATCCTGGTACTGACGATTGTCAAGTAGCCCTCCTGTAAACTGTCGCTGAGTCTGTTGTTTGGGCGCGGTACTTGCCTCGTGGTGTAGATAGTGCTGTTAGGAGTGTGCGCTCTATTACTTGTGGACATTCTGTCGTGGTAATTGGTGGCAGTTTGCCGATGCCGTTGTTGTGATTGACGTAACTGGTGTTAGTATTTGTACCCACCACCCATCTCATGATGCAATTTTTGTATCTTCAATTCCATCTTTTCTTTCAATTTTCTCAATAATTTCATCCTTGACATCAATTTGTCTTTTATCCCCGCTTTGGCCCCCCTCAGTTTTTCACGCAGATCGTGTATCTTCCTTTTCAGCTCTTCCTCATTCTTTTTCGACATTTCTATCTGAAACTTCAAGTATGCTTTTCTAGTTCTGAAGCCATGTTGTTGAAATGTTCCTTCCTGACCTTCCATCTCAGATGTCAAATGTCCTTCTCCGGTTTCATAGTCATCTGAAGTCGGATAATAATTTTCTTGCGATGTCCCTCCCTGCCTTTCCTCCTCAGATGCAAAATATCCTTTGTCAGCTCCAAATCCATGTTCAGACGAATAACCATTTTGTTGGTATGTTCCTCCCTGCCTTTCCTCCTCAGATGTCAAATATCCTTTGTTTGTTCCAAAGCCGTGTTGAGACGAATAATCATGTTGTTGGAACTTTCCTCCCTGCCTTTCCAGCTCAGATGCCGAATATCCTTTGTCAGCTCCAAAGCCATGTTCAGACGAATAACCATTTTGTTGGAATGTTCCTCCCTGCCTTTCCATTTCAGATGCCGAATATCCTTTGCTTGTTCCAAATCCATGCAGAGTCGAATAACCATGTTGTTGGAATGTTCCTCCCTGCCTTTCCATCTCAGATGCCGAATATCCTTCGTTTGTTCCAACGCCATATGCAGACGGATAATAATTTGGTTGCGATGGTATTGATCCTATCTGCTTTTCCACCTTAAATGTCAAACTTTTTCTTTTTGTTCCAATGCCATGTAGCGACGGATAATAACTTTGTTGCCATGGTCTTATCTGCTTTTCCACCTCAATTGTCAATTGTCCTTTTTTTCTCCCAGTGCCACGTAACATCGGATAATAACTTTGATAGAATGGTCCTACCTGCCTTTCCAAACCGATTTCAGCGCTTTTAGCCAGATATATCCCCTTCTTCAATTCGGAGTTTCCCTGTTCCCTCGCATAATCATTAAAGCTCTTCATGTGCGCGGACACACTAATGATGAAAGTCGCTGCTAGAAGCAGCAGTAAGAATTTCGGCACCATTGTTCACTGAAGTTCGTCAGACTGTTTTCTCGTGGACGAATCAACCTTACAGCGCGATCCGGTTCTGTGATCTATGTCGACTGCTCGCCAGTTTTTATACGCGAGAATCGTTTACGTATCAATATGTAATAGGTTATTTTATTTTATGCGGACGTATGAACTTGTCGTTAAAATTGTAGTAAAACGATATCTGCGCGGTGGCACGATAAAACAAGGCTGTAATGTGTTCTGTTAAAAGAAATCGAGAAACGTGAGTACTGTACATTAAAAATGACTGTAATGCGAAAATGTAAATGTCAGGGCGATATTGGGAAACTAACTAGGAGATAGGAATAGGAAATGGAAGAACCATTTGATTTAAAACTGCAAAATACCCTTTCAATCCTCTGTATAAATTTCATACAAATATTTGATAAAATTGACTGGTTTTACGTAATATTTCTGAAAAATGTTAGCTTTTACGTTGACGCATTTTAGCAGGCAATAGATACTTCACTATAACGTTCCGCCTTGCATAAAATCATTTTGATGACTTGTTCTATTGCTACTCATGGGCACGTGGAAACCGCGCATAAGAAAAAACGCTTATCGTAAACTCGTTTGTCATACTTGGCGAAGAATAAAAAACATGTTAACGTCGCGTCACAGCGAGGAAAGCCAAATAGTTTGCGTCTTTTCAGAAATGACTATTTTTTAGCATTTTCTATGCCAGCCCCATCGCGATATCTGTTTTAGTTCCAAACTTCTAACGAGTTATGCAAAATGGCAGTTTGACCTTCCCCGCCCCCATGTCCCTTGATGACTAACCGGAAATTTAGCACCGAGAATTCAGTTTCAAAGCGGAGCCAAAATGAGGTACCTTTCAAAAATCAATACGAAGCTACAGATATCTGAAAAAAACGGTGTTCCACACTATTATTCATTACAAACAAACCAAGCTATAAAAATCGTTTCTTTTTGCAAATTAACCTTAAATAGTCAGCTTTATAATAGGCCTCTAATGAAAACGGTCAAATTGTTACATTCTTGTACCACATTGAGTCTATCTCTAAACGCCGAACTTTCAGGGGTAAAAATAAATACTTTGGCCTTGCAACCATCATTATTATGAATTAAATATCATAGATTTGTTTATATAGAGTGAATTCAAACTCAAGAAACTTGGAAGTTCAACACTTTTCCAAAACCTATTTTTTCCGCTCTTAAACCACTATGCGACGTCTCCATTCGTTTACCACGTTCGAAGAGTTTTTTTCCTGTCGAAATTTTTCTCGACATCTTCCACGTACGCTTGGAGGGCGAGCAAATTTTCTCGCTTACGATCTCGATAAGTCACGCGAAGTTACCGCGTATCGCGTCCACGGGTAAACGCGCGCGACTCGTTCTGCCGCCCGCGCGATATTTCCGTGGACTGCGGGCGCGATAAAATTTATTTAGCGTACGTGCGGACCAGGCAATTCATCTATATCGGCAATATTGATATTTTCCGCGCACTAGTCGGCGATTGGTCGGGGTTGTTTCATTTTTAATTAATTTCCATCCGTTCCAGTGTTTCCACGGGACACAGTTACGCGAATGACGTGGAAGCACGTAAATATTAGCAGTTCCTTCGTATGTATGCGTAAACATTTGTCTCACTGTGAAATGCGTACGGAGGATGAGTCACCGTGGAAATTACGTCACTTTTGCTCTTCGCAGCGGAAGACGTGAGTGAAGAAGCGGGACCGTGAAGATCGGATTTGTGAAGTAGGAAATAATCTGGAGAGGAATAACGGCGTCAGAGACGCATGTAGAAAAAGAAGGATAATAAAATCGAAGAAGCGGTCGCTCTTTGAAAAAGAGAAAACAAGAAAGAGACACGCACATGTTGTTACCCTTTTCCTTCCCTCCCAATTAGGGCAAGGGGAAGCAGGCGAACTGTGATATCATCGTGAGATAAATTCCGATCGCGTTTTACCGAATTATATTACACGTTGAATATGCACGCACCATGAAATTTCTCTACTCTCTCTCTCTCTCTTTTAACGATCTACTTCGAGAGATATAGGATAGAAAGGAACATGGAATGTAACGAAAGCTAACAAATGTCTTAATATTTTTTCTTAACACCTGTACAGAGATACGAAAATGGTGACGGAAATTCCGCGGTACATCTTACGAATGATTTGCCAAGGATGGTGAAATATAAACGAACCAGTCTTCGGTGAATTAGTCACCGTATTGGAATACATTAAGTACTCCAATAATATTAACGGCGTAATCCCATTGGAGAACGTTACATTCAACATCAAATATTCTCACTCCGCGATAACGTGCATCCTGTCCCATCATAAATCATCCTCTCTCGCCGATCCTCTTAAAACATAACAAACGAAGTGAGACTTTGTCGCGTCTCTTGATACAAGTGCATCTTTTGCTTTTTCCCCTTTTTCCTCTGTCACGCGCCAGGCATTTTCAACGCACGCGAGAAAGGAGAGAGAATACGAGGGAGTGCGCGAAAGGCTGTGCAAACAATAACAAATGCATCGCCAAACGAACTCCATCATGGATAAACAAGGCGTGTGCGCGAGAAACGATTCGGTTATTCTCACTCTCCCGCGTAACGTTCATTCGCGCCATCAGAACAAGCCCGTGCAAACTTCCAACCCTTCGTGTTCATTCCATCCTCCTTCCACTCTACCGTTACACTTTTACAGCCCCCCGTAAAATTTACTCCGCGATAATTCGATATTAAACATCGTTCTTTGCTTTAAATAAATCTCCACGTGTGCCGCGCGAGGGCCGCTTCGAACGATTCTGGCGAGCTTCCATTTTATTTGAATGCCTCCAACCACCCCCGGAAGGGATTGGCGTGGGAGGAGGGAGGGTAACAGGAGGTAGGCAACAAGCGGAGTGAACGGTGCGCGCGGTCCACGGAATCGGCAGCAACGGTACGGTAAATAATGCGAGCCAGCGAAATCATCGAATCCTACCAGGATGGCCCACCCCTCCAATCTCCCTCGTTGCGTTCGATGGAAGCTCATGGAGGATGTTCGGTGCGCTAACGCGTATATGGTGGACGGGGAAAGCGGACGGATACGCTGACAATGAGTGCGACTGCAGTGCGCGACTCGGCTCAACATTTTTCGATTCGAACCCACGCAGCAGGGTCGTTATCGATAGAAATCGAATGAAAGCCACGCAGTCGATGCTCACCTCACTATCCACGCGGTCATTAATTTTCCTTACCTTCGTTGCGACGATTGGATGCTCGTAGGAAACAATGTACATATATTGTGCTAAAAAGCGTTCAAGAGGAACGACGAATCGATTGATTCGCACGATCATCTTTTTTCACCTCCTTTCGAGCGTCGAGCAGAACCTTTTCCGATTTTTCTCCTTGACGACTGGAAACCAATAGATACCTACTTTAAACGCCCGCGTGATTTAAAGTAAGTAGAACAGGGGTATCTTCGTCCGTCCGCAAAGCGTTTACCGCGGAATAGCGACTCGGTTAAACACTCACTTCTCAGTTTATTTTTGAGTTTCTCGGACAGGTCGCAAGGAGGAAAAATGTTTCAGGAAAAACTCGGCAAATTGCTAATAACGCGTTGCAAGAGGGAGTGACAGTCGCGAGCGCTATTCCTGGGTAGCCGTCGAGAACGCGCAGATCGTGGGTTTGGAGGATGACTTTTCGACACGTTTCGCCCGCAAGAACGCAACGGTGAGCAACGAGCACACAGACGCACTCGCGTACACGTTTAACACGTAAACGTATGTAATAACGCGAGGCTGCAAAATGGGGCGTGGCACCTGGCAATGGGGCACTCTGATTTACGCCATGAGCAAACAGGCGAGCCACCGCGCGCGCCTGGGTTATTGTCGGCTCTATAATTTGGGGTTAATTCACTAGGCGGCACTCCAGTTCAGGCGTCAAACCGCAGATCGATAGTTCTGCCTGCGTACAGGGCTTGTCATGTAAATGTTGCGTGCATAATACCCCCGCCTTGTGGCGACCCAGGACCATTTCCACGAAGCCCAAGAGCACCCAGCTCTCGCCTCTCTCTCTCTCTCTCTCTCTCTCTCACGCACACACACACCATCTTCGTCACTTTCCGCGTTCCTTCGCTTCGAAAGATCGCAGCCTCCTTCCTCTCCGTTACACTTTCACCCCGTTCCTCACTTCGCCATCCTTCCCTCCGTGTGACTCTCTTTTCCCCTCTCACGCTCTTCCACACGCACACGCATACCCATTCTCTACCTTCTACCACTCTCTATTTATCGCTACCTCCCTACCTCCGACTCTCTGCTCCCTCTTCGTCCCTCACGTTCAATTCACTCACTCTCTGCCCTCGTGCGCGAGGGTGTAAGCTCGCTGAAATTGTCGCCGGTGCAGCTGCACGTAGGGTCGACTGCATTTCGAAATACAGCCCGCATTTCGGGCGCATTCCAAAACGACTGCACCCGCTCGGCCGAAACGCCATACGTCTCGTGTAGCCGAATATTTCGTTATATTTTCACGTCCGCTCTGTCTCTCTTGTTTTTCCACTATTCCATTCTCCCTCTTTCTCCTCTCGTTTCTCTCACTATACCACTCTCTTGTACCCTCCATCCCTGCGCGAATATACACTCGCAAACGTATGTGCTCGAGGCGCGAAGGTACGTTCGACGCTGTTGAAAGACGAGCAACAAGGCGATGTTCGACGTATCGAGCTAATTGCCTCCAACCATTTCGGACTTAACGATTAACCTGCATCCCCTCACGCTCCAATCCTCGCTCCATTCGTCAGCGTCGACACTCTCGCCCCTGCGCAATATTACTTATTATTAGGTGTGTGAATTAATTCGGTCCGTTTTTGTATTCTAAAAAAGACTTTGTTATGAAAGCACATAACAAAGTAATGACTAATCAAAGTATTTGCCATCGCTTGCTATTACTTTCTTCCATCTGTCGGGTAGTTGTCGTATGCCACGACGAAAAAACGACTCGTCTTTCGAAGCGATCCATTCATTGAGCCATTTCTCTATTTCGTCATAATTAGTGAAGTGCTGGCCCGAAAAATGTCGAAACCATTCTCTGCATGATTGATCGGTGGGAGCACTTTCACCATAAGCTTCTACGAGCATTCGATGAGCTTCAGCGGCTGTTTTCTTCAAATGAAAACAGAAGATTAGAGCTTCCCGCAAATGATGCTTGTCTGGCTCGAATTTAGACATTTCCGAATCAGATAAACACAATGTTATTATCACAAACCCAAACTTTTTTTAACTGAATATTGTTGCCAGATGTCAAACTACAATATAAAGCTTTTTGCAGACATCGGAGGTTAGAAAACTATATAGTACAGTAATTGATCGCCAGATGGACCGAATTAATTCACACACCTAATACAAAATTGTTTTCCACCATCGACCCATTGCGCCAAAACCATGAATTTTCGACCCACCTCGAACGACAGTACGTACCCCTCAATTGGTCTCCATTATCGAATGCGAATGTTACCCTTCTTGCCTCCCGATTGCTCCAGAGAGCGCCGATAATGAGACTATAATGAAGGCCGTCTTTCCCTTGTTATGCAGATGCCGCTCCTCAGGTGGTCTACAAATTCATCGAACAGACCATTCAGCCGGGGCCCTCGGTCTCGCTCAAGTGCGTCGCCACCGGAAATCCGACGCCCCACTTCTCATGGAGCCTCGATGGATTTCCGCTTCCTCAGAACGATAGGTAAGATCGAATCTTCCCCTAGTCCTTTTTTTTCCACGCGCGTCCTTATTGCTTCTCGATGGGTCGCAGCCGGAGGAGGTTAGAAAATTGAACTGGGAAATAAGCGTAGACGCCCACCGTCCTAGCAGGCGAGAAAATTTGATTTTCTCGATCGCGGCCTCCCGCGGGGCCCAACAATCGATCGGACCTTGTATACACAATTATTCGCGGTCATTAACCCCCGAGGTATTACGACCGGCAGAAAATCAGACTTCGCTAGCCTCTACCGCGAGAGGGAGGGCTCCCGTGGGTACGGTTACGCCCCTGCGGGCTTCGATTCTCTGAACCAATTGAGAGGAAAATTACCAATCACACGGTGGCGGACTAAACTTTTCGTACTGCGCAGCGCGCGAGCACGGTGTAAAACAGTTGACGAACGACGTCGTAGATATCGATGGACAAATAATGGCATCTTTACCTTATACCCACCGTACCACGGTGAACATGATTTTATTACGCGATAACGAAACGTCCGGACCCTGAAACTAATGTAGCTTGCCTCGGGTAATTACCGTGGACTTATCGAAACCACCGCATTCGCGGATTTGTAAGTCAATTACTCCACGTCGACATGAACGTGACGTTATGAACCGAAGAAAAATACAATGTAGTTCCTGCTTCGAAATCTTTTTACGGTTTCTTTAATCGTCCGTAGGTTTCTCGTGGACTAGGCCAGCGTTGCTAACTCTGAATTTTGAAATTCGCCATATGCTGGCCTAAAAAACCACAGAATAACCTAAAATTGATAAATGTGAGTGCGTGTACTATAGATATGCGTATATGTATGTGTGATACATTTTTAAGAAAAGGAAATATTAAAATAAATACACAATCACTTTTACTGATGATTAATATTATTAATAGAATTATAATAACAAAAACATTTATATATTATTATAGAATATTATTATAACAAAAATTAATCGTAACTTTATGAAGTGATTTAAATCATAATTTTCATACTTTCGTGGATAACTCTGATTGGTTCCAATCGTATTTAATGTTTTTGGCCTATCTTAATAAAAAATTAAATAAAAACGTCAGCTTACTTTAGAGAAAAAATTCACCGTTGGAATTTTCAAAAAATCCAGAAAACCGCCAACAGCATCATTTTTCCATTCTAAATGATATTCAAATACGCTAGAAATGGCGGAAAATAACCTAAGTTGGCAACACTAGACTAGGGACCGTATTTATTGTATACTACCCGACAATTGCGTTTTACCACAGCAGATCTGTGAATATTCTAATCGAAGTAATTAATGTATTAACCCCTCTTTGTTCTCCAATCGTATCGTGATCAAGTACGTTTGATATGAGCGTCGTGAAAAGAGTTCTTTGTTCTTGTCCACAGGTTCATGATAGGCCAGTACGTCACGGTGATGGGCGACGTGATATCTCACGTAAACATAAGCGCCGTGCACGTGGAAGACGGAGGGGAGTATCGTTGCTCAGCGGTGAATCGCGTGGCTAAGGCGCACCACGCGGCGCGCCTCAACATTTACGGCCTACCCCATGTAAGACCGATGGGAAATTATGCGGCGGTTGCAGGAGAGACCACCGTGATCAAATGCCCCGTGGCCGGCTTCCCCATATCAAGTATCACATGGGAGAAAGGTGAGCTCAAGAGGAATGCTAATTGCCGATCGAATAGGCAGGCATTTTTAATCGGACGCGTCCGTGCCGAACCACGAATATTCGGGTCCGACCATTCATGTCGTCTTACTGCCACAGAAAAAAGAAAGTAGTGTAGCTATTCGACGTCGGATTGGCGACCAGAGAGATTTAATTTTCGCACCAAGCACCGCACGCCTTCCCAATGAAATAAATGGTCGATCCGATTAAAACTTCGAATCGCGAGTATCGAGATGTAAATGGAAATTCACGGGATTTTCAATTTTAAAGCGACCAGGCTGCTGGACGATCGTTACCGCGCGCTATTGCCTGTAAAATAAGAAACACGGAATTTTCTTCCTACGTCGCACGAATTAAGAATTTTTGTCGCGTTCTAACATTTCCATCCGCTTGCAAATGAATTGTATATTTTGTAACTAACAGTTAGAAGTGTAAACAGAAATAGGAAGATGTGGTGCCGCAAATCCAACGACAAAAGTGCGAAATAAATTCATATTTTTCTTTTTCATAACATCGAAGTACGTTTTCGAATGAATGAAAAAAATATATGTGGTACAAAACAAAATGGTAAGTACTATTGTAGTAGAAGTTTCGTTGTGATGCCAAACCGCAGATTACGGAAACAAAATTTTAAAAAACTATTATGATTTTTTTTTATATTCTTGAGTGGCAAGGAACGAATATATTGTTTTTTAATAGACATTATAAAGTTGCACGACATATATGTTTTGCGTTTAAATCGGTTGACTGGTTTACGAGAAGAAAATGAAAGAAAAATTGTTTTGAATGCAAGTAAGTGGCAAACCAGTGGAGCTACGGGATTCGTATTTTTGGACCTTAATGCGTCGATGACTAGCAACATAATGGTGAAAATCCTATTTGAATCCAGTCGGAGAGCTTCTAATCATCTTATCCTACTATACTCTTTCTCACGTTCGTATAACCATTGAAAATAAAAGACAGCTGAAAGATGAAATGTGGATGAGTCCGTGAGAGATAAATAAGTGACTATAAGGCCGCGCAGTCACGTGGGTGCGCGATGAAGAAGTGAAACTTCGTGGAAGGCAAAAAAAACAAGAAAGTGGAGAGGCGCGAGGGTATCGCAGCAAATCGAAGGCATTTCTGCATCCTCCGAACGAGGATCTCTTCTTTCTCTATTTTTTATATCTTCATGACTCTCTTGCTCCGCTCGCCTCGTACTATCCAGGCACCGCTTCGGACCTGCGGCCAAGCGTGCACGTTTTATTCCATCCGGAACTCCTGGAGCTTTCAGTGGAAGCACGAGAACTTCGAACGTTTCTTTCTCGTAATGATGAACCAAACTTCTGAAAAGTTCTCGCGGTCCCGTTGCGCGAGCGGGCGCGTTAAAGAGTGCGAGAGGAATGGAGCGCCGCAGAAATGACGTGAGGAAGATAGAGAACGAAGTAGAGAGCGACAGAGAGAGAGAGAGAGAGAGAGAGAGAGAGAGAGAGAGAAGAGGAGTTCGAACGAGAAGAACACGCGGAAGCGAAAAAGATAGAGAGAAGCATACCGATGCGAACCAACTTTCCGTACCTCCTTCGCGAGGGATGCGCATACTCCTTCGCATCCCTTCTTCGACATTCGCGTTACACATGCAACAGCGCCACTGTAACACTTTCGAAGTTAGTCCCCGACTGTGGGAAGCGGATTGAAAATTCGAGTTCTGTAGATCTTGCTGCTCGCCCACGCATGCAATTTAGTCAACTACGCGGATTTGCAAATGGAACGAAGTCACACAATCCTGCACAAGTGAAGAACATAAGAGACGAACAAAAGCGCAACGCGTAGCGCACGATTGCCATTAGATACAAGTATCTCTCTTAATTATTAATATTTTTGGGAGTTTCAAGTTCGATTTTTTAATGGATATCCGTTTAAAAACATGAAAGAAAGAATGTTTGGAAGTTTGTGCATGATCGTTCGTTTATCCATAACCATCATTCGCATTTCATCCTGTTTTCCAGCAATGAAACCTTTCTACTCCTCTTAATCGTATAGAATGATACAATGTGCGTTAGAGATTCTTTTTGCGAATTTAATTCCCCGAACGAAGAGAAGGCCGAAGTCCTTCTTAGTGTGGAAACGCGAACAACGAAGTGCTGCGATAAGCGTCTAATTCGCCAATCGGGACGTTTGTTCGCAGACGGTCAGGTGCTTCCAACTAGTCGGCGCCAGGAGGTCTCGCCAAATGGTACATTGGTGTTACACAGGGTGGATAGCAGTACCGATCGAGGAGCGTACACGTGCACGGCGAGGAACAAGCAGGGACGATCGGACGCGCAGACGGTGCACATTGAGGTAAAAGGTAAAGTATCCTCTTTGCTCTTTCTCTCATCCGTCGTACTCTCCTTGCCGAGAGAGACTTTTTCTCCTTCAACTTTCTCTATACGTCGCGTCTCGTTCTACCTTTCGATCCGTCCTTTGAGCATTTTTCCCGTTCTACCTCGACTTCTCCCTCTCGTGTTTATCTCGCGCAGGTGAACAGCGCGCAGGATGCGCCCGCGCACGACTTCATCCACTTGAATTGGAATAACGGAGTTCCATGAGTATCTCGTTTCCCCCTCCCTGAGGCGATCCGCTCTGTCAGGATTTCCTGTCCTTCAACTTTACCTCCGCGGCTCGACAGGCGCCTCTACCTCGGCGCCCGCGTCTAGTCTCTCTCTCTCTCTCTCTCTCCCATCGCTCTTTCCATCCGCCTTCTCCTCCTTCTCGTAATCGAGGTCGTCGAAGCCCCTACACGAGCTACTAGTCGCGATGCCGTTGGACTTATCGAAGCTGAGATTTTTCTTTCGACGTTAGCGACGTGGGTAACGACGAGTGAGCCGCGCGGAAGCGACACGCGGATAGAATCGTTCGTTCTCCTCACGAGACATTTTCTCTCGCGTATGATCATCTTCTTTGAGTAGGTAGAGGAGCAAGAGACTCCCACTCGAGTTCCTTCGTTGGAAACTCGATCGTACCAGCTAACGAGGCATATCCGCCGTAGGGTTAGACCGAACTCACCGAACGCAGGTGTGCGTACTTAAAATCATTGGTTCAGAGAGGAACTCTCGACTGTTTCAAAATCAACCGTTTAACCGACGTAAATTGGCCGTGGTTATTACCGCACGGACGAGCTGAGCTGAGTAGCTGTAAGCATTCGAGAAGCGACTCGTATCTGATTTTGTGAGAGAGAATTTTGCAAGAATTTCTTCCAATCTTCTGTGCCAAGTTAAATGTAACTCCCGGACAAACGATATTTGCACGTTCACGGAATTATAAGTTCGTTACAAAGGAGGAAATGTTTTCTTCGACTCAGTAATGAATCCTTCGCTTTTCTCGTCTTTTCTCGATGTAGATAATAATGATGGAACATAGTCGAACGAAGGAAATTCTTTATTAATTTTACGGCTCCGTCTACGTATAAATGGAAGCACGACGATACGTTTAAATTGACTAATATTGTTTACGCGGTTAGAAAGAACTTCTACTCATTTCTAATAATTAGCAATCGTGTAACTCTACTTGTCGCTTGTTTAGCCCGTAATAGACAGATTTTATTTGGCAGATTACTTTCAAGCATCGATGGCAGGTAAAATTTCGAAAAGCAACTCTTAAAATTCAATTAAATGTAATTGTACGAACACCTGGTAGCGAGTGATTGTTCGGCTCAGAGAAAATCCCATAAAAAAGAATCCAATCCTACCTCCGTTATTTCATTCGAGTGGTATTAGTCGCTAAGAAAGAAATTATGGTAAATCGGGGTATACGGGTTCACTTATTGGAAAAGCATCGGTACACTGTAAATTTAAGCGATAGTCTAATGTAAAAAAACACATCTCTAAAAATTATACACGTAGATTTGTAATATTGCATTAAAGTGAACAGACAAAGGCAGGCTTGAACGGAAAATGAAATTGTACCGTACACATAACCTATAGATTCGATATATCGTCGAGGCACCGGAGGGCCGTCTTACCCCGAATTACCCAATATCTTCAAAGACGAGAATAATGAACATGTATTCCTTAAACTACGCTCAAATGTGTCTCATTGTAATTTCATGAAATCTTCCCCGCAATTAACGCCCTTTTCAGGCATGAGATCTTTTTACACAGCGGGCGCACAGGACGATTTTCGCAGGTAGGACGTTTAAAGCGTTCCTGGCCCATTTAAACAGGACGAAACAACGGGGAGGACATTCCCAGCACGTCGTTTTACATGCGTGTCGGTCGAGAGGACAATCCGATAAGATATCCAGACCCACGTGGTTAAAACGCTTCGTCCGACGACGATCCGATGTCCGACTAAAGCGGGATCGTTTCACTTAATCCCTGGACCGCGCCCCACACCTATTCCCAGGCTGCGAATTAAATCCCGAATTGGAGATTTAATTAAATTCGCCGCAATCTGTTTCGCGCAGAGCACGGAGTGAGGGCGGTAAGCTTTTGTGTTTCCTGAAATATCAAACCACACCGTGCATTCCGCCCCTTCGTGGCAACAAGGAGCAAAAAAGAATTTTCTCATCGCATGGATATCGCTTCGAACTCTCCTCCCGACTGGCGGCTCGTATCTCGTCGATGCTCCAACGCGTCATTTTAACTCTCTATATCTTTCTCTCTCTCTCTCTCTCTCTCCTTCTACCTCTATCTCTCTTTGCGACTCCGATACGATGGCACTCCCAGGTGCAAATAAAAAGAAGTGTCCGTTGATTCCTGTAATTTGCAGTACCGCCTAAAATCGATCCGTTTAGCTTTCCCGCCATTATCCAGGCGGGCGCGCGGGTACACGTTACCTGCGCGGTCAGCGAAGGCGACTCACCCCTGCAGATCACCTGGCTGAAGGACGGAAGGCCCTTGAATCCGCGTGAGGCCACAACGCATCATATAGGCGAGTTCGATCTCGCATTGAGGATACAAAGTGCGTCGACGGCGCATAATGGAAACTATACGTGCGTGGCTACCAACAACGCCGCCAAAGCGTCGCGCACGGCGTCCCTCCTCGTCCATGGTACGCGGTAGGACGAGAGTGCTTGTCTCCCCAGAAGAAAAGGAAGCTCCTTCTCTCTTCCGAATTCTCTCCGCCTCCACCTATCTCTCTCTATCTCTCTTCTCCGCTCCCTTTCTTCTCCCCCTTCTCGCTTCACCGCGCAGCGGGAGAAAATCTCGCAAGGTTTACACCCGAGCAGATCCCAAGAAGTGCGTTTTCGTGCGCGAAATCGGGGAGTGCTTGACGCGCACGCTCCCAACCGAGTCCTATGTATTTTATTATCTTTGCAATTCTTCTTACTAGCTAAATCCAATTCACGTTTATCAAGCTCGGCACTTTTTTTTCCCTCGTCGACTTCATCTACTATGATTTCGTTTACTTCGCTTCTTTCCTTTATACAATTGTGATCTGACGATAGTTCATTTCTCGAGTGCAGATCATCATTCTCTTCCTCGCGCAGAAGTGATCGTGTTTTACGTTGTTCAATGAGAATTCTCAGAACAGATAACTCATCCTCGGGTTCCGTCGAGGTGCCTTCGTATCCTTTTGTACCCTTATTCGCGACTGTATTGGCACCCTAACCCTAACTCTAACCCTAGAAACCTTGTCTCTCCTTCGCGTCGATTACCTCGCGGATGGAAATTGGCTAAAATCGTGCCCCGATTTTGATCGCTCCACACTCCTGATCTAGATTACCGTGAACCCCGACGGTGCTCCTGAACCTTCTCGGTTAAATTTATTCCTTCCGTCCCGGTAGCTCTCCATTGGTAAATAAATCTCTATCTCGCCAAAGGCTCGTTCGCGCCCGCGAGTGCCCGCAGGCGTCGTAAAAAATAGAAGGAAAAAAGAACACCGGGAACTGGTGGGGATGGACGATGGCCGGTTCGAAGCGGAAGACGAGGGAGTGGAAAAAACGTGATCGCTGCTATTAATCGGCGCGCGCCACTTCTCGCCACGGAAACTTCTCGACTGGTTTTAAAACTCGCGCGTACAAAGGCAGGGAAGATCAATCGTCGTGACTCGTCGTCGTCGCCTCGGGCGTGTGGACTCTTCTCTCGTCGCTCTCTCTCTCTCTCTCTTCTTGTTTCACACCGTTCTCTCTCCCGCGCATCTACCCGATACACGCGCGTCACTCGTCCTCGCAATCCCCTGTCATTTGTTCCTCGCTTTCTCCTCTCCGTCTCGTTGCACCTCTTCTTCGTCCGATAGTTTCACCTGTCCACGTGCTTCCTTTCTTCCTCGATCGCACTCTCCGCATTTCTCTCTACAATCTCTCCACTCCTCTCCACTTGCCTTTACCATTTTCGCGCACCACTCCGATCGGTACTCACAAATGAGAGAGGCTGGATAATAGAAGGTGAAAGGGTACGCATCAAAAATCGCCTACCGCCACGCGTACGAACGAATCGGTGCACCGACGAAAACTTATCCCTCTGTCGTCCTATCTCTTTCCGTTTCCTACTTCGAAGCTCGTGGAACGTGCTTTTTAGGGTCGCGCGGGTACCGAGCGTGAGGGTGCGCGCACCTTCGCATAACGAACGAACGAACGAACGAATGAAAGGGCCTAGGGGCGATTTCCATGTCACGTGTCGCAAGGACAAGCGTCGCGAGCCAAAACGGCAAGCCGAAACCGAGCACTGGTTTCGTTGCCTTCTTTCTCCTTGTCTCTCTTATTTTCCCTTTTGCATCTGTCCTTCTCTCTCTCTCTCTCTCTCTCTCTCTCTCTCTCTCTCTCTCTCTCTCTGCGTACCGCGGCGCACGTGAATTTGCACACGTGCCTAGTAGACGTGCACGTGTACGCTTAGTACACGTAAACACGTCTATCCCGTGTTTTTGTCATACGCGCACGGGCGGCGGAGGGATGTAAAGAGGGTAGGATGAGAAGAGGATGGGAAGTGGTACATAGTCAGAAGATACATATGTACCCGCCGCCGCTGGAATCCCTCTTTGGGCATTACATCGTGCTATCCTCCTCCAACCCCTTCGTCCTCATCCTCTACTCGCAACCACCTCACCACCCCCGCCTCTCAGTCCCGCCTCGGTTTCTCAATTATTCTCAAACAACCGCCACGTTCTATTCTAATACCCCGGGGCCCTGGGTATACTGGTATACACATCACTCTCTCCCTCTCTGCCTCTCTCTTTCCCTCTCTATCTATATATCTACCTCTCTCCTCAACCTCTGTCGAAGAGCGACGAGAGACAACGGGAGCGCGGTTATTATCGTCGCTATGCGACGTTCCTATCTACCTACACCCGGACGATCTCGTCGAAAAGTCAGGAGTTCGTCGCAATCGATAGCTCGAGGATGGGAGTGAAACGGCACGCGTTGTAGTTGGGAGTATTATTCCTGGCTGCATCTGTCGCGGTTTTGTGAAACCTGCGCGACCTGCCGCGCGACCTTATCGCGCTCCGCGAACGGGGTTCCGTGTTCGCGAACTCTTCCGCATCGCGGACGCGCGCCACGAGCTTGAAAATGGCATTCAGGCCCGGTAAGTTGCGAGAAAAAATTCCACCAGGTACGATCGGGGTCAATGGAATCCGCGAGCGTGCGGTGAAAAGCGCAATATCGGAAAGGGTCTCTCTGGGCAGCGAATAATACGATATCGCGCGGAGACGCGCGAGTACGATGGCACCCGGTGTATCGAAGTAGATCGATAGCCGCACGACTCACACGTACACTCGCGCGACATTGTATTAATCGGGAAGTTGCGCCGTGACGCAGGCGTATCGTGTTATCGTGGCACGCGTCACGATTATCGAGTATTGGCTAAATGTGACTGAGCCCGGGTTGGATATATCGTCCCTCCGAGGAATCGATCAACCCGCGGGGACGTTGACGTACCGGTCGGCCAGGAAACTCGAGGAGAACCAATCGCTGGATGTCACGGAACGAGTTCGCGGATGGGAATAATTCAGACGAAATTTCTCCTTCACCTTCGAATGATCTCGAAATGGCCGCCTACTGGAATTTATATCCACCGTCTTTTCCACCCCGTCCCTCACCCAACATTCCTGGGCTTGAACGATGACACTATCGGAAACACTGTTCACTCCGGCATCCACCTCGTAAACACTCATCCGAGAAAGACCAACACGATCACTCCCCAAGTATACAGAGTATCGCCTCACCACTCTTTCAACACCCGACCCACGTCGTTTTCGAGAACGTGCGCTCCCACGAGAGAGCGCGAAAGGCGGCGGTTGTGCTGAAATTTCCAGCTACCCCCTGGAGGAATCGTCGAAGAGCGGCGGAGCCATCGAGTGACCATCTGGATGTATCCAGCGGATCCGACGCCTCACCAACGACCCCGGAAGTGCTTTCGGGGAGTAGAACAGAGGCTAAATAAGAGAATCGTCGCGCCACTGCGAAAGCATCTCTCACCGTGTCGGTACCGATACGATCACGCACCTCTCTCTCTTTTTTGTGCAGTTCCGCCTACGATAGCCCCCTTTAGCTTTAACAAGGACCTCTCGGAAGGCGTGCGCGCTCACGTGACCTGCGTGATCGAGAAAGGCGATCCGCCGTTCACGATCGTCTGGTCGAAGGACGGCGAGACGATTGCCCCTCCTGGTACACCTGGTTTCGGGACTACCGGCGTGGCCGGTCCCAACCACTCTCACACACCCACGGGCCTGCGCGTAACCAGCATTGACGCCCATTCCAGTACCATAGTTATCGAGCGCGTCACCGCCGCTCACAGCGGCAACTATACTTGCCTGGCGCGCAATTCGGTGGCCGAGGTCCTCTGGACGGCCGAATTGGTCGTTCGCGGTAAAGTAGACCTGACAATTAGCAGCACGGCTCGAGGGGTTTATCCGTAGCCCGCGCGCACATACACACGTACATACATGTTAGTCGTGTGTAGACACGTAGATTACGAGTGCACTTGCACAGGTGCCCTAAGAGAGGCCGTTCACCACGCACAGCGGCATACCATCCATTACCAAAACGATTCTGAAGCACCTAGTAGACGCATCTCGTAGAGAGCCATGTGTGTATATTAGCCGCGTGGTAGATACTCGTTTGTGTGTGTGCGCGCGCGCGTCTGTACGTTTTGTATATGTCACTCACTAATTGTAAGTCACTCACCGCCGGCACTTTGATTCTTTGATCCCTCACCGTTCTCTCTCGCACCTATAATTGCACCAAATTCGCAAGTGCAGCAGCAACAGCAACGCACCGTCTATTATTGTCTATATCACTGTAACTGTTTTTATTCGTGTATATTATTATGTCGTTTCGTCCTATGCCGTTTTACGTATTACCGGCCGTTTATACACGCACACGTCACGTATATTTAGTCTTGTGTATATCGTAACTGTTGTACGCGGCGGAGCAGCTGTCAGCCACGGTTCGACCGTCTTTCGGAAGCGGCATAAGATCCTTTCGGGCGAGCGCTGCCAAGGAAGACGCAAATTAATAATCAAAGATCTGTAGTGGAATCTCGTTTGGAATTTTCTTCGTGAAAGAATTTTTTTCTTTGCTTTCGCCGTACGTGCTACTTCCTCCTGTCGGATCGAACGCACGGGCGCATAGCGTCCGAATGTTTCCTAGCTTTTGGATAAATACTACTTTCGACGAGGCTCTCTTTCTCTCGTGTACATTGAAATGACGTAGCAGCAGCAGCAGCAGTAACCGCAGCAGCAGCCGCCGCCCGCGCCCGCCCGCCAGCAAGCCAGCCAGCCAGCCCGCCCGCCTGCTCGACGCACCAACGCACTTGAGCACCGCATAATAAATAGTGTCTCTCACTCACTCTCTCACTCACTCTCATTCATTCGCTCTTTCCGGTTGAACGTATTTTTACATAGATACGTATCCGGCACGCGCACCTCTCCAGATCGCACAACATCCCGTCGTCCTACGTGAGATACATTGCGATCGTGGCCAGTGATAAGGGGCGCGTGATAAAAACGCTGTTCCCCGTTTCGAAAGCTTCGCCGTGTAATCGTCGGAGCGCATCGCACGCGAGAAGACACTCTTCGTCGAGAGGAGTGGAAATTGCAGCCCGCGGGGGACGAAAGTCAGGCACGTCCAGAGTTTCTTCAGAGGTTGCCAGCTAAGAATGGTGCTTTCAATATTGTTAGATTTTCAAGTAATTTCCGGAAAACTGCAAGATGGAAGTTCATTTTCAATTGGGTTTTTTTATGTGGAAATAGAAAAGTACTTGTACACCCAAGTGCAAAGTCGGTGTCTCCTGTTGCAACCAATGGCAAGCCGAATAATCACAATACGATTCCTTCTATTCGCAATAAAATATATCGAAATAATCATTTCTGATAACAAGTTTGCAAGATGTCTTATGTTACAACACCAACATTCTGCCTGTTCGGAACGGTGGAAGACCGGTTCAAGCTCCACAGAGGGGCACCGACTTTGCACTTGGGTGTACGATGTTGCCGGACTATTGAAACACTCGTAATACGATTACGCGTGAAGAAATTAGCTGGTGTGCCAACCACGATCGCAACGTTCTTCCAACGTAATCCCGAGATAGGATGATAGGAGACAAAAAAAAAATATGCATGCCAATAGCAAATTAAGCACACACCGCCAAATCTGGCTTCGCGCAGCAGCGTCACTTTCCTCAGTTTGTACCGAGTTACACGAGGGGCCAGCGATCTCGGAATTGAATTTGAGAAGCACGGATTACATTTAATATCACTGACTATTCTCTTATCACCAGCACACGCATATATTACGCACCAACACGCTCACCCACGCTTTCTCTCTCACTTCCATTTCTCACAGCCCAGCCTTCCTTTTCCCTCGTCCCTTCCCTACGATCACGTGGCACCGAATCTTCAATCTTTCTTTCTCACTCTCCCCTCTAACTATTTACCATTATAAAACTTATTGCTCTCCCTGGTCATGCGAACCAAATAGCCTTGTACCACCCGCCCAACGTACGTATGACGTGTGTCGTCAAGTGCACTTATCTCACCGTGTATGTTATATCTATGCCCACTCACGCACAACGCAAGTGCACAGTGATTGTATTGTTCTTTGGGTGAACGAAGTATTTCGCACCACAGCACCAAATCTGTCCTTTTCTCTCACTGTGTATATATTTATATTTACGATAATCTATTGCACCGTCTTTTCCTCACCTATCTCTCTGTCTCTCTCTTTATCTTGTATAATTGTGGTTACATCACGTTTATCCCATTCGTATTTTCTTTTTTCCACAATATGTAACGCAAATGTGTACAACACTCCCCCGCGAGTCTGGCACCATTCGTTTTTCTCGTCGCACTGCACCCTTTCTCTCATCAGTCTCTATCTTTCTTTCTCTCCCCTCTCACTCTTTTACTCTTTCTCTCTTTCTATCTGTCCTCGCGATGTACGCGCGAGGAGGAGAGAGCAAAACCGGCTATGCATTTGGCAGTACGGTCGCAATATTTATCACGAAAAAAGTTTTCCGCCGTTTATCTGCATCTGGGACCACATGCCAACAGGGTTTGCCCACACTTCCGGTCTCTTTTTCTCTCTCGCGCTCGTACACTTCTCTCCTTCTCGCGTGGCATCCAAGCGATTTTCTTTTCTCTTTGCGCTGAAGTAGGAAGTTGCAGTAGGCCAATTGAGAGACTTCGCTCTTGCGTCGGCGCAATAAGCTTAGGTAAAGCCGCGACGCAGTCCGGCGCATTGTTTCCGAGCTGATTCTAATGCGAATTAGCTTTTACGCGGGGGTTCCTTGCATTAGCGATGTGCTGAACGGAAAATCACGTTCCGCGGATTAGCCTCGACGTGGATTAAAGCTCGTTTGACGCGGTGGTTTTACGAGGTTACGTTTAGAATTCGGTCGGGAAATATGAAGCGTCGAAAGTCCCAAACTTCGAAATTTGCTTTTCTCATATACATATAGTGTTCGGTACACTAGAAAAACATAAAAATTTATGAACACGTGTGGAAAGTATATACTTCGTCTTTCAACACGACCGTACAAATACGACTTCCTCTTTTATAGTCTGTTATACATAGCACGTCGCGTACGCAGTGCCGTAACTTAAAAAAAAAAGCGCGTGTCCTAAAAGAAACAGTTTTACACAAATGTAGAACTGTTCCGCAGTAGGTCTAACTTTCTACACTTTTCCATGTACACCTTGTACTCGGTGATACACTTTCGCCGTAATAAGAATTTTCTCTCGGTGTTTATTAAAGAATCACGGCACTTTATCGTCTGGCACAAATGATTACGACACCGAAGATTACAATCTAATAGCACCCGTGCACGTTTTTACAATTGAAAGTTAAAAGATAAACGGATGAGCTTTGATATACATTATACATATTTCGTATTAACATCCATTAGACGAATATCCTTTCTACGTCGTAAATTTTACGTGTCACCCTCCACGGGGATAATCCGATAATAGGACACGGTAGCGCGGACTGCGTCGCGGGATCCTCGCCGCAGGATCGATCGAGGGCCGCGATTAATCTCGTTGTTAATCGGGAGCAGTACCGCCTCGTTGGGTGATGGAGCCCCAAGACGTGCGGGCGTCCGAGGGAATGTCGCGGCTGGTGCTTCACTGTCACGCGGACGGATTTCCGCCACCTGCTGTCACGTGGCGTAGAGCGAGCGGAAAGAAGCCCGGCAATTACCACGACATAGCCACACACGAGCACACGCAAGACCTCAGAATACACTCGAACGGCTCCCTGGTGTTCGGCAGAGTCCAAGAGGATCACGAGGGATTCTACTTGTGCGAGGCTGTCAACGGCATTGGAGCAGGACTCAGCAAAGTCGTCTATCTCACGGTCAACGGTGAGCGATATCCTTCCTTTCCTTCCTTCCTTCCGCACGGGCTTTCACTCTTCTCCTTTTCGCTTTTTACTTCGCTTCTTGTACTCTCATCCCGAAGTATTTGCCCTCCCGTAGTTACGAGACATTGCAGCAACGGTGCTGAAGGTTTTCTCGTCCCGTCGTATGTACCTCGAGGATAATGTTTTCCAAAAGTAACACAGCGATGTCTTCGATTTTTCTTCTTACTTTAGTCGATTAACGCGCTGGCGATGGCTAATCAGCGCGTATTGCTCCATTAAAGGCTATCATTTGAACGTGAGTTTTATCTTACCTAAATGAGTAGAAATTAGTTATCAGTACTTACGGTTGTCCTGCATTCGCGAAGATACATTGCTTTTGATTTCAATTGGTTTGGAAGCTTCAAAAATTGTCTCGTTAAAGATCGCTCGACCAGTATTGAACGAGAATAAACCTACTCGTGCGAATTGAAGTCACGAATTTGTATTGCAACGTGAATAACGACAAGCATCGATGAAACAATAGGTACTATCCTCTCTAATACCGTCGCGTGTAATTCGGGCATACGTATCTCGATCGAACGTAATACGAAAGTCGATAAAAGCACTATTCAATTGTGACCTACATTTTCGCGCGCCCAGTGAATCGATCAGAGGAAAAGCGCGCCATCCTCTTTCTCGTTGAATTTGCGCGCTTCTGCGTAACGTCGATGCATGTCGTTACGTGAAATTATTGCATTATCGTATAACGCGCCTGCACCCGTACCCAATTGGGAATCATCGAAATAACGAAGTAGGAAAGGGCGCGAGAGAAATTGTCGACGCGCGATGGACGTACGATTGGTTGCATCGTGCCCCGTTATATCGAAATATAAAAAAATAAATAAATGAATACCGAACGAATAGACCGTCAATACCGGTGGCTCAAAAAGATTTTCTTTTACAGTACCCGCGCACTTCGTCGAAAAACATCGAAATCAAACGGCGAGGCTAGGATCGAACGCGTCTCTGCGATGCGAGGCCAAGGGTGATCAACCCCTGAAGATCATCTGGCGAAAGACCGGTCCGCAGTTGGAACAATCCTTGTCCGATTACCGATACACGCACAAGGAAGAGAACACGACGGACGGCACTCTCAGTATTTTGGGTTTCGTGAGTACCAGCAGAGAAGATAGCGGAAAGTACGTTTGCATAGCGTCCAACACTTACGGGAGGGACGAGATGACCATTCATCTGTACATACAAGGTACCGACAGCACGGCATAGCATTAATCGAAAAATAATTCTTCGACATTAGCCGACATTATTCTAACGATAAGAACACGGTTACGACTACTAACCACTTGCGCTATAAAGACGTGCCACGCACATCGAGATGCTTTTGTTCCAAAGCCACCAACGACGTGTATACCACACCTTAGGCATTTGTCGCAGAAACACAAACGACGTATATCCGTCACATCGGCTAACAGTTAGATCGTTCATTATTCGAGCTACAGTTCCAGAGTGCACGACATCGCGTAGCGTCATTGAAAATATTTCAGTATTAACATGCGGTAAGGCGTCAATGTACCTTACCGCATGTTATATTGTAGAGCGCGGCACGGCAACCAAAAGTGAAATCGTAGCGCAAGTGGTTAAGAGACCGACAGAAATTCTAATTATGTTCGACGTAGTCCCGAATTTCGTTCATCGTAAACTCTTCCACGGTTAGATCCCACCGATGGAACATCCTATTACACATAATCAATGCAATTCGTTAGTCAACGTACACAATTACTACAAATTAAACTGCACAACGCAGGTTACACGTTAACGCGAATTACACAATATTCGCAATCACTCCGCTCTGCTTAGCTAAAACCGATCCTACGAGCGTCAAACTTTCGTTCCGTGACCGATGCCGAGCACTTCATCGTCGGCTCCCTGCACGGTTGCGTATGGATTGGGAAACGCGCATTAACCCAACGCGGATTACTCGCCGCGTGCGCTGGAATGCTAATGGATGAAATCGTCGAACTGAAATTTCGAGAAGATAAATCGACGTGGCGATTTACGGTGGTCGCCCGGTGAGATGGAAACGAATGGCGCACGGCGAGGAGGAGAAGGTGGACGGTGAGGGGATAGGAACGCCGCCTGATTTTGTAATGTAATTGTAAATAACGCGATAATCGGAGAGGTAGGGGTGGAGATGCGGAGAAAATCAGTGACCAGCGTGCCCGATCGTCGATAATGTCCCTTAGTATTCGCCGTATTACGTCCCATAGAGTCCGATGCAATTATCGTAATGCATACGTGCACTCGACAACAGCGAGTAACAGCGCGTCCATTTAATTTAATGCTCACGGAGCGCGTACCGGGGTGGAGGGCTTGCCGCGTGCGTTTCGAAAGAGGAGGCAAGAGGGATCCTGGAAAGGTAGGATGGCCTCTGGGGTTGGGCGAGGGGGCGGATGGCCAGACTGCATAAACGTGCAAGCTGCTCCGCATTTCGTTTTGAGCCGCGACCGCGGGGTTGGGCGCAATGTGAAATATGCGAGTGGTAAGCATTTCGCGTTAGGCGGGTAATGCGCATTGTTAATATTCATGCGCTGCGAGGGTGTTGGCGGCTTAACCATGATTCAACGTTGAATTCAGAGCCGCCCGACTTTCCGCGGAATCTTCACGAGATCGAGAAGGGCAGTCGTTACATCAAGATTGGATGGACGACCAGTCAGGACGGGAACAGTCCCATCACTCAATACATTATCGAGTACAAAACGGATTCGGGTAAGCGGATTGTTGTTCAGTGCTTGCTATAGGATTGGGAGAATTTAATCATCGCCGAGCTCGGCCTTTCCGGTCAAAGTAGCTTGCTATATTGTAATCGTCATTATCGTCATTATAATGCACAATCGTTCCGCGTGTTATTCAATTCCGATAATACATTTTCATCGGTTTGCAACGCCGCACAGTGGTTACTTTTGCTAATTTGAGCGAGCGAAAGTAAAATATTCAATTGCATGTTTTCACTTTTTTTGTTGCTTAAAAATAAGTCTGAATACTTCAGAATATGAAATCTAAGAATAATGCATGCAAACATCGAACTGGGAGTAGTCGGTAGCGCCGGAAAGAACACGATTCTGCAAGTTGAGATGCGCTCGGCTACACTGCGAGTCGCTCTGGATCTCACTTCAATCAGTAGGCCCATGCTAAACAGTACGTTTTATGTTGTTTTCGCTATGGATCCTCTAAAAATAAGTAAGTAAGCAATTTACAATATAAAAATAATAAGAATTTTTTGAGGGAGTAATGATATATGGTCCCAAGATGTGGGGTTCAAACTTGCTATTTCTTTTAATATTTTCCGAAGTTTGGTGGAGCAGAAAACTTGAGATTGGCGTGGATTGTTCGCGTTAGTTGTATGAAGTTATTAAATGACTTCTTAATATTTATTTTATATTAAATGTAGCTGCAACTATTTGCAATTTTTGGGGTTATGTCCATATTTAGATTTCACATCCGGAGTGCAACGCGAAGCGTTATTCTGCGTTTGGCGAGATGAACCAAATGTTAATAAGAGAACTGATGTAGTTGTGAACTTCTTGATACAAAGCAGTGATTTCTCGGACTATGAGGAAAATTTCCAGGAATTAATTAAGAAAACAATTAAAAATTTATGCAGTCAATTTATATTAAAATGGAAGAAATGTCATAGCATTAATAGTTTATTTGTCTCCATACATTGCCATTTCATAAGGTGTTTCAAGCATTACTTATATGTTTTATCAACTAAAATAATTAGGCTCACCTAGATCGACAAAAGTGACCACTGTGCGCCGCGAGGTCGTCGGGAGCGTTGGCGATTGTGCAGTCATTGTAAATTCGCATTGTCTGTTTCGCAGAGGTATGGCACGATCATACATTTCACACCACCGTCCCGGGAACTCGCGCGTACGGCCGCGTCAGCGGACTACGCCCGGCGGTCACTTATCAATTTAGGATTTACGCGGAGAACGAGCTGGGCCGAAGTCAGGCGAGCGATGTAGGTATCACAATGCAATCTCATCCGTCAAAACCCGCCCTTCCGCTTACCGGTACTATAATACGTTAGAAATTTAATATGATCTATGCTCGGCCGTGGATCCATTCTGCACGGTGACCCAAATTCCCTCGTGTCCTTTCTTTTCTACAGAGTGGAAGGAAAGTTTCGTTTGCCGGTGGCCAAAAAATTACGATCCCACGAACACGCGAGTTATAAAAAGAGTAGAGCGTCCGAGGAACTCGACGGAGCGTATGACGTGGAACTTTTTAACGCGTTCCCTCTCCTTTTAGATCCTGGACGCGACAACGGTGGGCGAGAAGCCCGGCGGCCCTCCGAGAAATCTCAAGGTGGATCCCGTCAGCTCGACCGAGTTTAACGTCACCTGGGATCCACCTGATCATGATTTATGGAACGGCGAGATCCTCGGCTACCACGTCGGCTACAAGGAACATCGGTAACGACGCAAAACAGTGACTAGTTTTAACGATGCAGATTGATGGCCGCCAATTTGTACCTGCGGTGGCTTGCCCTCGGAATTGAATGCGAAATTCGTTACCTCTTCGAAGATGCTAACAGTTTAATTTTCTACTCTCTCTTTCTCTCTCTCTCTCTCACACACACACATACATACACACCGTGCATTTTCTTTCTTCCTCTCTCTTCCTGCCTCTCTTTCTATGTCTGTTTGGTTATTGCATTGCAGCGTTCCTTTGTTCATCTTGCATACGTGGAGAAGGTACGCATAAACAGAACAATCATAACTTTCAGTATCCTCCTTATTATTCCTAGAAAGTTATACCCCCGCAACATGAATAAATACATTCATTCCGCTTCTCTCTTCTACTCTCCCTCGGTTTACCTTCCTCACCCTTCCCTTGCTCCCTCGTTATTCCACCTAAGCTATTGATCACGGAGATTTATAATGCTACTCTTACTTCCATTAATCGTCAATCACGTAATTTGCTTTATTGGAACTTAAATTATCAAGTGGCATATGTGATGTGCATACAGTAAATTAATGTGTGGGCGGTTTTGACGAATTCACACGTGGGCTTAAATATTTCGAACTTTACCGGTACCGAATTTTTACCCGTACCGACTAGAAGTACTCGTTGCGCTTCAGACTCGCAGCGGAACAGTACACCTACAGAACGGTGGAGAGGCACATTTCGACTGCAAGTGTCGCTCTTGGATTGGCAAGAACGTCGATGCCAGGACGACAATATCCTCTGACGAATTTGAAGAAGTTTACGCGGTATAGTGTGGTCGTTCAAGCCTACAACGCGCTGGGACCTGGCCCGATGACTCCTGAAGTGGTCGCGACGACTCTGGAAGACGGTGAGCCGATAAAACTTTACTTGGACACTAACATTTTCGATAATGAGATTTACTATTGACGTAACGATCCGATCTGGAAAAACGGGCGCAATTCCGAGAACCACTGGGGAACGTCTAGACGCCTTCTTTCTTCTGAGAAATTCATAAATGGAATAATACCAGCGGCTTGAAGCCTATCAGGGATTCCGCTATGAATACCAACTACCCCATATCCGTACATCAGGCGTTGAATAAATAATAAATTCAGTGGCAGACGGTCTGTCTGACCCGCTTGCGAATAAGGTTTTCTCTAAGCGCCACTTTCGTTGCAAACGCCGAAGGCGAGCCGGTTAAAGCCCTACCAGAGGGGTTTTCTCGTCTTTCAACATCTGCAACAAACTACGTTCACGCTTTCAGCAACCTGCACTTGAACGCGAGTCTCAGCATTATGCGGTACGAAATGAGGTCATCCTTCGATACCCACTGCCGGCAATAAACACATACGCGATCCTTCGGAAACTCAATGTAGACAGAGAAAAGCACGAACCCTTCGTCAATAAAAGTACCGTCTATATTTAGCTACCTCTTGAATATCCGCATAAAATACCAGCCCCGTATTTTTCCAGTATCTCACGACCCTACAATCTGTGGAGCCTCGTGTCCACGGCAATCCGATCTCGACGGGATTTACGATTTTCTTGAAATCCTTGAAATTTTGACAGTTCCAAGCAGTCCACCGCAGGACGTGAGGTGCACGGCGCTCTCGTCTACGTCTCTTCAGGTCTCCTGGGATGCGCCTCCCGACTCAAGCCTGAACGGCATCCTTAAGGGCTACAAGGTCATGTGGGAGAATATGGACGCACTCATGGAGTCGACCAAGTCCGACACGAAGAGCACTACAGCGTTGACGGTGGTGATACACACTTTGGAGAAGTACACGAATTATTCTATCCAAGCGCTCGCGTTCACCAGGGCGGGGGAAGGTGTGGCATCGGCTCCATTGTATTGCGTGACCGAGGAGGACCTCCCAGAGGTACCGGCCGGCGTCAAGGCCGTCGTCAGTTCGGCAACGTCCATCGTCGTATCGTGGCAACCGCCGTTCAAAAGCAATGGCAACATCACGTCCTACAATGTTCATATCAGAGGTCCCGAGAGCAAATGGTACAGGCAGCCGCTGGCACCTCATCAGACCAGCTATCAGGTCGAGAATTTGCACAAGAGGAATCAGTACGAGTTCAGCATCGCAGCTGTAACCTCGGTGGGGGAGGGTCCCCAGACGACGGGTATTACCGTCTCGCCAATGAGCGAGGGTAAGTCTTATCCGGGATCATTTTTAGCTTCTCTCGTCCGATACATTTCTATTTGATTAAATACTGTGCAACGGTAACGCGTCTCGCGGATTCGCGATCCCTTTCACTTAGAAATTACTCGAGAATGCGCAACTAGCGTAGATGATAATTACTAAAAAAGCGATTTCTTTCTTTTATGTTTAAGGGGTTATATACACCTAGAGGCTTCGAAAAGAAGTCGTTTTTCCGCATTTTTTTTAAAGAAATGTAAAGCGTGTATTTATTTGGGCATTTGCTAACAGAATGTACATTATTTTTACTATAAAAAAAATTAAACTTGGATTGAAAATATTAATAAATAGCGAAGATATGGCAATCAACGCAATACCTTATTTTGCAAAAGACGTTTTACGATGACAACTGCAGATCATAGAGGAGTTATCTGAAACAGACGGGACAAGAAATTTTTTAAAGTTAATGAAATTATCTAGTCTTTGTCGTAGCCGATTTTTAAAATATCGATTTTTAACAAAATGCCGGACAATGGAACTGAAAAGTGCGATTTTTGAGGAAAAATCATTCCTTTCTTCATCGCACTTTTCAGTTCAATTATCGTTCCTGCATATACGAGTAGATATATGCAGGAACGAATCGACAAAATCTTTTTCGCTCGATATCTGCAGAGATTTACTGAAATCGAATACCCTCCTAAGATGCGAAGCGCGTATTAATTTAACATGCCGGTTCCCCAGTGAGTGCCGCAATTTACTCCTTCGGCATGATCCGCATCGTTCCTTGGAAACGTGACGTGTCCCTGCCGTGCCAAAGTGTTGGGAAGCCCGAGCCATCGGTGATTTGGAAACAGTGGGGACAAATAGTGAAGCCGTCCGTAAGGGTGTCCTTGCTGTCTGACGGCTCCTTGCAGATTACGGATCTTCATAGGGAGGACAGTGGGAATTACACTTGCTTCGTGGAGAATCGTCATGGCTCCGATCAGATCACACACCGCCTCACCGTTCAGGGTACGAAGTTCTATTGGAGCGCATAAAAATGCAGCAAACGTATTCGTTCGTTTCGTCTGATCGATTTTAAATTATGATTTCTTTAAAAAAAAAAAAAAATACCCCTATCTCAATGACTTTCCAGCCCTATTCTATTAACACGTTGACTGCCACGCAACATTGAATTTTGGCGACTGTTTAGTTACCTGTCTAAAGCGTTAGTTATACTTCCAAATACCTATTTTGATCATTTATAATCAAGCACTGAAACCGTCACCCGAATTCGGGTGACGTGGCAGTCAACGTGTTAATTCGCTAAACGACCAAATTACTACACTCACAATTATGAATTGAAAATTCAAGCAGCGTGCACTCTCTTAATATCCATAACTTACACATTGCTCTTGAGATATCTTTTAACCTCGTCATTCTCGATCTGTACGCTTCACCCGGCTCTTCCTTTCAATCTCGAAGTCCATGTACCCGCCTCCAATGCGCTAAATGATAACCCTCAATAAGATCGCCATAACCTTTCAGTACCACCGGCCGTACCGCTCTTACACGCGACCAGCGCTACGAGTAATTCGATCAACGTTCAATGGAAGAACGAGGACGACGGTGGTGCACCAATCAGGGGCTACATTCTTCACTACAAACGCGAGTCCGGAGAGTGGGAGGAGGTGAAGGTCTCTCACAAGATGAACAGCTTCGTCTTGTCGCGTCTCTGGTGCGGCAATGACTATCAGATGTATCTCACGGCTTATAACAAGATCGGCATGGGCTCGCCCAGCGAGATAGTCAAGGCGACCACGAAGGGCGCAAAGCCGGCAGACACGCCGAGCAACAGCGATAGATTCGTCACGGTCAACGTTTCATGGATAACCCTCCATTTGAGCATGTGGAGCGACGGTGGATGTCCTATTACGTACTTCGAGTTGGAATACAGGAGAGGCGGCGAGGATATTTGGACCTTGGTATCGAATAATATCGAGGTAATGGTAGCAGTGGAAACATCCATTTACTTTCTTACCTCTTTGTTTCTATCTGTGTCAATTATCCTTGGACCAACTTCTGCCTCGATCAATAATCGATCTCGATTAACACATTATCGACCGGCAATTTTCCTGAGAATTTATCTCATGTCACCGGCTATTATTTCATAATTGGATATGGAAGTGAAACAATATAAATAAATTTTAATAAATTTTATTTATTATTCAACTTTTAATATTTCTTATACCCCCTCGTCTTATAAGAGACACAGCTTGAGTTATGCTGACCAACAATTGCACTGTATGATCGCCAACAGAGAAAACAACGGCGATGCGAAAAAAAAAGCGTATCACGAGTATACTCGTGGCCGGTCAATAATGTGTTAATACTCCTGTAATATGGACATTCGCGCAACGCGGTAAATTTCAAATAATATCGTCACTATGGCATTACCTACCGGGAATTATTTTAAGCGCCGAAGATCGCGTAGTATCGGAGTAAGGAGAGAATGGTCGGGCTCTATGTGCTCGTGCAAAGAATCGTCACGCTGACTCCGATCGATTTACTTTTCATTGTGCAGGTACAAAAGCCTTATACGTTGAGCGAACTTCAACCAGGCACGACCTACGATGTCCGCATCAGAGCCCACAACAACGCTGGATCCTCGGTGGCAGAGTACAAGATAACCACATTGCAACCGCATACGAGCAGTACCGTGCCCGCAGTGGAGGTGGATCATTACATTCCTCAACACACTCCGGTCTATTCCGATCTGAAATTGATCATCCCCTTGGTGCTCAGCTCCCTGGCCGTGATCGCAGCCGCGGGAGCGGTATTTTATTGTTTCCGGAAACGTGAGCAACAACATCTCACCGCGAAATCTTCTATCTAAGTTTCTTCGATCTTTCTCAATGCATATCCTCGTAGGTCCCTTCATGAACGAAATCGGTAGCTTGCACGACGCACAAACTGCCGCGGCATTGGACAACAAGCAGAACATGGAACAGCGCGAGCAGTACTACGCGACCGTACGTAAGCCGCTACGCTCGCCGATTCACGAAATGGCTACCTTAGAGAAAATACCAGGTAAGAGGTATAGCACACTTCCTTAGACGAGCCTAGAGTTACAAGTGGTAATTTTTTTCCTCGAAAGAGCGCCTCGAATCTCGCCAGAGAGAGAGAGGGGGAGAGAGTCCATCGACGAGTGGATTTATAATCTGAGATTTTTTTTTTAAAGCCAAAGCCAAGGGGCAATTGTCGCGCACGCCATTTGCAATCATTAACAGATATAATTGGACATGGTTGTAGAATATTCGGAAGATATCTACCCGTACGCCACGTTCCAGCTGGAAGAAAGCGTTCCTGCAGGAGGCGACAGCCGCTGCAATTCTGCCGCGCCACTTCAGACGTTTGTCTATCACGATCCTCGTCTATCCACTGCCGATACCCTGCAATTACGAGAGGTATCGTTGTCTTGTCAACCGCACAATTGCGCCAGGCCTACCACCATAGCTTCCCATAGCTTACGTCATTCGCTGTCATTCGCACCTTCGTCATCCATCATCGGTCACCACACGCTGCTGCGTATCGCATAGCGCACATACGCACGCATACATTGCATGTCGATCTACGTCGGTGCATCAGACCGGCAAGCACGAATGTCGAAAGATCGTGCGCGAGTTTGTCGAAGTGACCCGCCCACATTCTTACCAGTGACACTATGCTTTCAACCGATACCAAGGTCCAATGATATTAGATAGCAAATATTAAGATGCAGCGAGTAGCTCCAAAAGGAGGCAGGATGGACACGCGATCTTTCGACTCCGTGATCACGATCGTTCGCAAAAGATCATCTCACGAGAACGCTTCAGCATGTTGCCTCTCGAGTGCATCTCGCACGTTCGCACCCACGACGGAATTTAGCGAATAGTCCTCGTTAGTCGGCGTTGAGAACCGACGTGACACGCTAAAGATTTTTGTCAATTTTTTTTTTCTCTCCTCCGACCCCGTTCACGTATGAAAGTTCAACGTCCGCGAACAGTAGGGCGGAAGTAACGAGGCGCGTGCAAAACCAAAAACAAGGAACAAAGACCGTGAAAGACCGGAACATGCGGAATCCAGAGCGAACCTATCATTGCGACTGCTGGTCCCAACCTTGCTTCGTTTCGCAGCTGTCCTGATCCGCGATTCGAGAGCGCAAAAGATACACACTCGTAATACCTTACTTACAGAAATCTCATCTTGCGCATCTCTCGCTGAACCTCCGCTACCACCGCCGTAGCTCTACTAGTTTGTAGAAACTCAATCGAAAGAGATCGTACCCGACTGATCGTCTCGCTCGCGTACGTAGTATCCGCGCGAAGTAGAGAAGAGACAATGAACACGAAAGAGTTCCAGTAGAGAATTTGCGATTAGATTAGTGCCCACCAATCGTCGTCGCACTCAATGCCCTCACGATGATTCTGATTTGCAGCTCGAAAGTTCGTAGTGATAAAGAAAAGTTCGAAAGATTGTCCACTCTAGTTGGCACTGATCTAACTCGATCTTTAGTTAGCAAATACGCGAACGATGGGAATGCCTGAGATCGTGGAGCGTCGCGCGCTCGGACGAAAAAAGAAAACGGGTGCATAACGGAAGTAAGGGGAACCATTATGGTCCGGGGTAGAAAAGTTATGGGGAAGGGAGGGAAGCTCGAGTCCGGAGTTAGGCGCACGCGCGTTACCATCTCGCTCGTCGTGCGAGGCGGCGAATTCATTGAAGAAATTCCGTCTGATTGCAGTCGGATTGCAACCGGTACACTAAGGTGCGCGGAGGGGGCCGTGCGTCCTCTGCGCCTATGCACAAAACGCACAAGGTCAGTCAGGGCAAGTCCGAGTCGGAGGAGTACGACACCCTGGGCTCGGACAGCGACACGGAAGTCGGGACCAGCAGCCGAACCGAGTCTTCCAATCACCTCGTCGATTCGCACCATTCGGCGTCTGTCGCCGACTCGCGTGTCCACAGTATGCAGTTTTCACTCTTTTCTCTCTTCTCTCTTCTTCTTCTTCTTCTTCTGTTCTCTTTCTTCTCCTTCTTCAACATCTTCTTCATCTTCTGTTCTACTCTTTTGTTACTTCGGGGCTCTCGAGTGCCTAGAGACGCGCGAAGCGTACCAGTTTTCTGCGAAAGGAGCTATTTAACAGTAGCAGGGAAAGGGAGGTAACCTCTGTGGTGTAGGCAAAAGTCGCGGACGGAAGAGCAACCGCGCGGATGACCTTGAGGCAGGAGCCGTCGTCGTCGCCGCCGCCGCCGCCGCCGCCGCCACGTTGCCCCTTGTGTCTCTCCGATCTGTGTGCCTCCTTAGACTTGCACTTGACGGGAGCGCGTTGTCGATGACTAACACCCTAGTAGTCCGCTTCTTGGTGTATCCGACGGATGCGCGATGTCTGCCGGCGACGGTGGTGGGGAACTCGCTTTGCGCTTTCTGTTCCAGACTTCCTGTACCATGGACCAGAATCTAGCACGTCTACAGAACCCTCACCGATTTTTGAGAGAAAATCGTTTCCTGGAAGGGGAAGACCCAAGTAAGTTTGACGAATCCTTTAACACTTACAATTAGTCGACCACGCGCGCGCGCGCAGCGAACTGTACGATTTCCACCACGCTCGAGCAAGCCAAACTACGCTGTCCACCACGCATGTTTCGCAAGTCACACGGACTGATATTCGGTACTTGAAATCGAAGAAGTTTGAAAATGATTTAAGTGGTCAATTATATATTGCGGTAACAATTTCGTTTAACGATTTCACATATTGTTTATACAAAACATGAGATTAAAAGTATATAACAATTACACTTTGTAATATTTTGTTAATATTTATAATTTGACACCATTAAATTCATGGATTTTATTATAGAAACAGCTCGTCAGTAGTGAACAACTAGAGATCAAGCGACTAGTATATGTAGATAAATAAAACAAAAAGGAAACGCGTTGCTAATGTCAACATGGGAGATCTACCCGATCGGTCGGCTAAGTGTTAATGAGAGCCTCCGATTTTGAAGGCGGCTTTGGAAAGTCTTCGTAAGAAACCTAACGAAGCTTTTGCAATCTTGTAAATCTATCGTCTTTCCTCAGGATGCTACAGTTGGCGCGTTATACCGGCGAGGAGACCCGTTCCCACTTCGGGCCAATCGCCGGGTCTAGCAATTCCAAGCACCAGTCGGGCAATTCCTGTGCCAATCGGGAGCAGGAGCGTGACGGATCCGGAAGCCTGTTCATCCCCAAGCTGGACCCACCCTCGGGCTTCTCCGACGCGTTTGAGTTAAGCGAGGCCGAATGCGACTTCGACCGTGGTCACAGCAGCCAACGAAACGTCCGTGACTTCGTAATCGCGGTGTAAATAAGTGTATACCTGAAAACTTCCATTTTTGCGCGCAGAAACAGAAACCCCAAATGGAAATCACGAGTAAAGAGAGAGAGAGAGAGAGAGAGAGAGAGAGAGAGAGAGAGAGAGGAAGGGAGAGAGAGAAAGAGAGCAAAATGAAAGGAATACTGAAAGCTTAAGAGTTGAAATATATTGATGTAAGCCCAGGGTCCGTCTCTCGTTAACAGCGATCTGAGCTCGAATGATCGAAAGACAAGTATAAAAAAGGGAACGAGAAGTGACGAAAGGTGAAGCGAGAATTTCCCACGCGTGCGGAATCAGCCAACCACGCGATCGGCACGCAGTTTTGCCGGAGAATCGCAAAATGTGTTCTCCCTTCTCGGTGTTCCTTATTGTTAGCCTATGCGCGAACCGACGAGACACTTCGATCATATCCTACGAAAAGAAGCGGGCACCGACCCACTCGATGATGCGTTCCCGCAAACTGCCACTTCGTTCCGCGATACGCGCGAGATAAGTACTCGCGCCACCGTCGAACTATCATCGACCACGACGACCAATTTTTCTCGTCACTTGCACGTTCGCGTGGGTCGACGATGATCTCAATGACTTTTATAGTTATATTCAATGCATATCCGTTGCAAGTGACGACTGTGCGCGATGCATGGAGACTCCAAATGTTACCTAACGACCGGTTGGTTTACACAGTGTGAGTTACCGACTTATTCGTAGTAAGTCATCCGTCTCATCAGCTCGTCACCTTAGCGCGGCTACACTTTGTGCCAATTCGCCCGGTGCGAGGAATCAGTCGGTCTATGCAGATGTCTCGTTAATTGTAAAAATGTTGAAAGTACACATATAGCGGAGGAAGCCTAACCCGCCGGTAAAAGTAAAGTATTTTAGAGCTACTTCGATCAGCTGCTATCCAACTGGTACAGTCACTGATACAACTGTTACGTTTACAGGAAACCAGTAGCTAGTATATACAGCTGCCTCTATAAACCTGCCTCTCGCGCGCGAACGCGCATTCTGTAAGCGACTCTTCGAGATTCTACCGTCTTCCTGGATTACTATTCGTTAACGACGAGACTTACGAATTCCTTTCCGGTCGTGTAATTCGCTCGATGCCGAGATGAAGACTAGTCGAGGATTAACCTGTACCATTACCTTATAGAAGATTATTCTTGTCCGCGACGATGAGCCTACTTGCCCCCACCGTATCTTCCAGGGAACGATACCATTATATGTGTTTAAAGATAATATTAACGAAATAGAGAAAGTGTCATCATTGTTCATCGTCATCGGTGTCATGTTACGATTATAAGAGACTGAAGCATTAGTACACCAGATAAGTAATTAAACCGTTACGTCATCCTGAAGTAATCTCTTACGTAAGGTGTCTGTATTATCGCCGTACCTTATTGTACCTAATATGCCTCGCTCAAAGTAATACTCGTTCGAAGGAGAAAGAGAGAGAGAGAGAGTGAGAAGAAAGGAGAAAAGAAAGTGACGGAAGATGGTCACGATGTGATGCGTGGAGGAGGAAAAAGAGAGACGGGAAAATTCGAAAAAAAAAGGAGGAAAACGTCGACCCGGCGCGTTTGCTATTCTTTCAATCCCGATTAACGATCGGCGGACCCGGCGGTTGTAAGTGAAAAACAAAAGTTGTTCGACTTGGTAATTATTGAGACGCCATCTCAGCGTACCTACACGTTATCATCGAATCAGTTAGCGATAAAACGTATTTCGATTATGTCGTTCGTTGTTCGCCCGCGTTCGGAACGGGCGATCATGATTTTTACGTCGTAATCGTTGTTTCGTCTTTCTCGAGTCTAGTCAGTTGAGCGAACACAGAGAGAAAGAGAAAGAGAGAGAAAGCAAGAGAGATAGAGCGCGCGTTAGGGAAAGTCTGAAAGAAAGAGAGTGATAGAGAAAGAGAAACTGAGAGGGAGAGAAAGAGAGGGAGAGAGAGAAAGAGAGAAAGTTATCGCCCTGTTGATATATCGTCTACTTTACAATATATCAAATGATTTACCACGAAATTCGTACTATTGTGTTTTAGATGACTTTAGATTGTTTATATTCTATTTACTTTGTAAAATATACAACATTGATTCCATATTGGAAGCGTATGAACAGCCGTTGTTGCCTCTTACTTGCTACCCTTCCACTGTCACGGTAACTCGAGACTAACAAAACAGCCAGCACCTGTTTCCAGTTTCAAATAATTCAAATTTCTCATCGAATCCCGTATATACAAGGATAGCATTCTCGTCAATAGCCACGCAATAGCGAATTATCACTTTAACGGACCTCTCCACGCGCCAAGTCCCTCCTGCCTTTGAAATCCTCTTTCATCCGAAAGTCTCGCATTCGTTTACGTTCAAACGTTCCCCACTTCACCGCCCTTTGACTTTCGCGTTATTTGCATTTGATTTCCGGACAAGCGATACAACGTTCGAACCACCATCCCTTCGACTAACTCTCGTCCTGTGCCATTCTCCTACCCTTCAATCGAGCGACCATAAATATCGATCGTCCCTCGTTGTCTACGCCGGTCGGTTTAATTCTCAAACAGACACGAGCACGAGCCCGCGCACGCAACGCAGAATCCTCCCAGGCGCGTTTTGCTCGCGCACGTGCAAGGGGTGCGGAGAAATTCGTGGATCACTGTGTTGGCCAAAGAAGGGTTGGCGCGCATGCGCAAAACTACCGCCCTCGCTCCTCTCAGATACTATGAGCGGTGGGGTCTACGGCGGTGGTGAGTGTCGCGCTCTCCGTATTTCTTTTCTCCTCGAAGCAACTGTTCTTAACGCGGTGAATTCGTCGCATAGTGATACCTTGGACTGTTCGCAGACGAGGTAGGGGCTATTATCTTTGACGTTGGACATCAGAGCCTTCGCGTTGGTTATGGCGGCGAGGACACGCCGAAGGCCGAGATACCGACGACCCTCGGCGTGTGGGAGGATCCCGCCGAGACGACGGATTGCAATCACACGGCCAGAAAACACTACAACATCGACGTCACCGCCATTCAGGTCCGGAAGAAGGGTGAGGTCCTTGTCCTAACAATGTGAATGATCGTCGGGTCGTAGTGCAAACTTTCTTGCAATTCTCTTGCATCCGCGAAACTGCAAGTTTTTAGTATCGTCGCTTTTAAATCCGAAGTAATGGCGATGAGAATCAATTTTACGCATCGTCGATATTCACCCTAGATAATACTATAGTATCCGGATGGAAATGCATCCTCGATTGCGTCGTACCAAAATCATACGAATCTGTTTGATTTCCTCGAATGCAAAATTATTCTCGAAGATGTATACGTAAATGCATAGCCCGTTATTTTCCTCTGATATTCATTTTTTCGTGCGCATCTAGGCGTATGATAAAATTTTCGAAAAATCCTTACCCTTTCGAAATATTCAGACATGGAGATAGTGAGTCTGATGAAGGACGGAATGATAGAGGACTGGGACATGTTTGAACGCCTGACAGAATACACGTACAAGCAACGTCTGCACGCCCTCCCTGAACATCATCCGATCCTGATGACCGAGTGTCCTTGGAACACCAGACTCAAGCGCGAGAAGCTGCTCGAGCTGATGTTCGAGAAGTTCAGCGTTCCTGCTATGTACATATGCAAGAACGCGGTTCTTGCGGCCTACGCCAATGGGAGGTCCACGGCCATGGTTGTGGATAGTGGCGCGACCCACACCAGTGCTGTCCCGGTCCACGATGGTTACGTAATCACCCAAGGGATCGTCAAGAGTCCTCTAGGAGGTGACTTCATCACTATGCAGTGCCGGCAATTCTTCGAGGAGAAGGAGATCGAATTACTGCCCGCGTGTTTGGTCGCTAGCAAAGGTTAAGGTGTAAATTAATTCAAAGAAAGGACAATTCGCGTGTGAGGCGCCAATTTATGAAATTAATAGATTCTCGAACCTAAAACTTTCAGACGTGGTACGCGAGAGGGATCCGCCACGTTGGAACAGAAGACCTGGGCCCCAACCAACGTCTTCCTGGCTCAGTTATATGGTACGAGAATTGTTACAAGACTTTCAGATGAATTGTCTACAAGTATCCGACAGTCCTTACGACGAGGACATCGCGAATACTCTGCCCATGAAGCACTACGAATTCCCCACGGGCTACAACGACGATTTTGGATCGGTCAGATTGATGATACCGGAAGCTCTCTTCGACCCGAGTAACGTAAAAGGCGTTGGCGCGAGTATACTCGGCGTGGGACCTTTGGTTACCACCAGTGTGGGCATGTGCGACATGGACGTAAGGCCTGTAAGTATTTTTCAGTCCACGTGTGCTTCGATAAATAGAATAAACGGAAACCTGAATGGAGATGGTTAATGGCTCAATGGCTAGCTATGAATTGGACTAATGTATAATCTTATTTTGCAGAGCCTCTACGGAAGCGTTGTTGTAACAGGTGGAAATTCCTGCTTGCAAGGCTTCAGCGAAAGACTGAATAGAGACTTGGGCAGCAAAACACCTCCGGTAAGAATGTCCCATTTGCTTTGCCAATTTTCCTTATCGATTGACGTTGGTAGACCACGCGTGTCGTTGAACCCGTTCGCTCACGCTTTAAGCAAAATAAAAGTGATCATTCCTGTTCGCAGAGTATGAGACTGAAGATAATTAGTGCAAATAGTTCGTCGGAGCGTCGTTATGGTGCCTGGATCGGTGGTTCAATTCTAAGCTCTTTGGGATCCTTTCAGCAAATGTGGCTGTCGCGCCAGGAGTACGAAGAATCCGGAAAATTGATTCTGGAACGATGCGCGTAACGCCTGCGCGAATATCATCATTGTTATTTGTTTCTTTCACGACGGAGAATTGTTGGTTTTTCAAAATACTTTTGATACTTTACTATGTGATCACTTTAGTGAGATTGAAATTACCGGAAAGATAAATTTATTTACAAATTTTAACGAGGAATAGCTTATCGTAAGCTGACGAGCAGATAATATCAAACTCTGGGTGAAAAATATGACCTAAAAAAAAGGGGGCTTAAATGATATAGGCCTGATTATAAGTGTAAGTGACGTCAAGTCGCGAAATAACGATGGACTTGCTAATCCTATTTAACTAACAAGCCGCACAAAGCTGAAGGCTTCTAAAAAAGTACAGTTCCTAAATATTTGCAAAATCTTCCACGTGTTAGATGATAGGGCTATTATTTTTTGAATGGCTCACAGTCGGTATTAATCCTACGTTTGTGGATACAAGTTAAGGCCTCACCAGGTATCTCCTTATGTTCTATTTGATGGGCGGGTTGATCAAAGTTAGTTTATATTTAACGAGCGATACAGTACTACAAAATAAATAAGGTAACGTGTAATAGCTACTAATATTTATCAAATGCATGAGACAGTATTATCCGTACTATAAACGTAAGATTTGTAAGCGGGGAGTGGCAACTCAGATTGCATTAACCAACATTTCAAATCTATCTCTACGATCATGTGATAATTTTTTACGATGGCAATAATCTTGTTATCTCGTTTTATCCAGGAAAGCATAGCATTTTACCGCAATGATTTCCTGTTTTACACGAAAGGCACAATTGTTTATCCAAAGATCTTCGATATCATTCTTTCTGTTCACTTTGTGAAATAACCTATTGAATTGCGTGCCGAATTATCTACAATCAAAACTACAAATACAACGAGTCCACCACACCGATCGACTGCTAATACTGGAATTAGTTCTTGAATACAGGCCTATGGAAACTGTCGATCATGTGCATACTCAGCTAGCGTTAAAGAAACGCTACAAATTACTCGACAATCAAAAGGTTAACAATTATAGATTCGTATTTCATACAAACCATTATCTCTTACATTCTGTAATTTTTCTTTTTTTTGAAATCGAACAATGTACTAGACGCAATAATACATAAGATATCCTGTTCCTAATTATCTAAATACTTCTAATGAATAAAATCTCAACTATCAAAATATCGGAACAGCATGCACAGCCTTGGCAAGAGCCAACTTTTCACTCTTTCCAACTTGCAGAACTTTCAATCCGTTGACAGGTGTGAAAAGAAAACGTCAGAGGATATGGCAATTAAAGTTTACGAACGAAGATGTTCACTGGCAAGTAGCATATAGGAATCGACGAACGATTTCCATTATTATTCTTCGCGACATCCACTGGCGTGCAGGAACTTTATTGCAGCATCGCGTGGCAGCAAATATCCAATAATTGCCCATGGACTATGATTCGACCATAATCATCTCTGCTAATAAATAACATCCCTACCCTACTTAGCTACCAATTCTAGTCGGTCTGGGTAATTGACAAATGGCGTTATGCACTGGCATCGAAAGCCATCCTGCTAAAGCGATGCCTATTGAATCAGCCATCGTGGTTATTCCTAAGGAATATTCACGATCTTCTTTTGGAATCTGCAAAGAGAAGGAAGAAGCATGAAAACGTGATACTCGAGAATTAACAATAAAAATACATGACAAGCACACATCACAGCTTTTTCATTACCTCCGTTGACATGCGGTAAAACGTATTCACGTAAGCTGCTCCACCGAGGAGTCCCTCCCACAGAACTATCGCGAAGACTATCCAAATGTTCGGTATATAATAGTAGAACGTCTCGAACAAAAGAATAATCACGTTGACGAACTGCAAAAAGAATCAGGAAAAGGTGATAAAATATGTTTCCTCTCTGGAGAAAATTCTATGACATCCTTAAAAGTATTTACCTGTAAAATGGACATTATCCAAATCTTGTTAATACTAACAAGATTCACCGACGACCTCGAGATGAACACGCCTATTTGGTAATCCACCTGGAGCCAACGATATTGCTCCCGGAACGTCAGCCAAATATTGTCAAACTCGATCAGCTCGTACTGCAAACATTTTTATTAAAAAAAATAAGTGTACGAGTCATAGAAAGGTTTATCTCTATGACTTACGCAAAACAACTACTCGGTAATGTTTTAAATGTTATACATATAGCCGATGTCTGGTATTAGGTGCTGCCCAGCGTTAAGAAAGCTCTCCTTATATCAAAGTGAAAATTTCGAAATATTTCGTACCAGGCCCTGATTGATGAAATACTCGAACAGGTACACGAGTCCCAGTGGGATCATAAATTTCATCAGGCTAGGCATCAATTGAAGTTTTTCCATGAAAGTCTTCGTTCGGACCTCGATGATTTGTTCCTGACTATCGATACCACTCTTCGTGATCGGTACGCCATCTCGCAAAGGATGTTGTAGAATGAGCCAAAATGCAATTGCATGGACCACCGGAACAATCAGCATGCAGAGCAAAGTATGCTCGGGTTTGAGCCATGTCGTGAGACCCGCGTAGGATATTGCGCCGACCACACCTGCTCCACCCGTCCCCGATGACCACGTGGAGATCACTTGTCTGCAAAGCAAAAAACGTCCTTCGATGATTGCAGTAATAGAAACAGAGACCCGATTTATCTCTCGCGAGAATTTTATCGAGTCTCGATGAAACACGTCGTACAAGCTGAAACTTTCACAGTATGGTGCCTAACAGAAGACTAAGATACAATACAAAGAGAGAAATTTTAAATTCATATGTAAACATACCCGTAAGTAAGAGTAACAAGGATGTAAATATAAATTAGTGATCTATGGGGCCAAGTCAGATTATCTGTAAGTTTGTGATAATTAGTCGAAATCGATGGATTAGATTTCCAAACGTTACCATTGATTTCTGTTTTTTTCGTTCTATTAGACACTTTACCTAGTGCAATCATTTCTGAAACAAAATTACTCGAAAGTCGTCTGTCATCGTTGGCTAAACGAGCATTCTGCAAAGCATGCTGCTAATACTTTAATTGAAGCCGATTACAAGTCCAGACGAGGCAGATCATCGTATCCGTAATTATCAAGATTGCACAGTAATTATCGAGCAGTGACACTTTATTGCCTTATCGCGTACGATGCAGGCATAGATACATTTTTACACTCTTACGTACAGTTACGAGCTTACCTGCGTCACAAAGCACACGCACAATCCGCAATTTAATACCCTTAATGCGTCTCATTTCTGTTCACGTGCTTGCTTCGTCGCGCAATTCTCGTATTTTCTACGACTAAAATTCAACGACTTCGGGAGCGAGCATTATCTTATCGATACTTTTCTCAGGCAACTGTCTAAACGTCGATTTACTCGTGCATGCGACGTTGCAAGAGCTACTTGCAAAGTCAGGTGCTTTCCACGTGCATATCCACTACTCCTTCGAACGGCGGAGTTATCGTTTAAGCTGTTGCATTATCTCTCAGTCGGTCGCACCGTGTCACCAATCGAACGATAAGAACGCCAAATTGGCGCTTCGCACGAAACAAACAGCTTACTATAAACTGGAAATTGTGTGTGTCGTACTCACTTGGAGAATTGCTGGCTGTAACTCAGCAACGTAACTTCTCCCAGCCCTGAGGAGAGGGACGTTACAACGACGCCTAGAATGGCAACCCATTCTGTAGTGCCCAATGACACCAGTAGGAATCCTGCAGCGGAAAATAACACACAGGTAGCCAGTCGAACACTGTAATTAACGATTCGATCAAACGATTAGCGTCTCGACAGAACGAGAAGATGGCAAAGTCCGCGGGACGGCTCACAGGATCTGTAAAGCTTTTGTCACCGTAGCGTCGAGACGTGTCACCTACATCATGCCCAGATCCACGAGAATTCGAGAAATTGAGAATCGCGAAGAATCACCGGCGCGTCGTTAACGTACGATCTCCTCGATATCGGATTAAAAGAGGATTGAGAATATCATGTTTAATCAAGAGGCCATTGATCGTCGAAGAGTCAAGAACCGGCGCTTATCGGGAAAAGAATTTCTCGAACGAGCAAGTGCATAAGAAAAAAAGATCAACAGAGTAAATGCCTATTGTAAGTAATAATCCTTGACAACGGTCACTTGATTTCTAGCAGTTGTAAGTAACGCGTTGCACGATACTCGTTCTAATGCCTAGACAAGCGTTACGCAACAGTCATACGAGTAACGTACAAGGAAAAATTCATTGCACGTCGCAAAATAGCGATACTTACTGTACAAAGAACGGTAGAAACGGCGCAATTATTTTAACTGCCAGCGAGGGTAAAACATCCGCCAACAATATGGCACCGGTGGACACGGTGTTGCAAGACCTTGTCGAGTTGGTAACCTGTGTGGACACATGGACCGTCCCATTCTGTAAAATAATTATATTTGATATAAGTACTACGATGTAACGTACTAGAAGCTACAAAGTATCGGGGTAGAACAAATGCTCCCGTACGTCGTATAAAATTGTACCGCAACGACAATAAGTACTTGGCTTATACATTTCGAAAACACACATCTTTAATTCATCGTTCTGATAAATGCGCAATCCTATCATTCACGAGGACTGAGTCAATGTACGAGCGTCTTTTCGTGCAAAAATATCGAATTACGTTACTTGCGTATATTACACGACGTTGTAGCGCAACGACAATAAGTACTTGACTTACACATTTCGAAAACACACATCTTTAATTCATCGTTCTGATAAATGCGCAATCCTATCATTCACGAGGACTGAGTCAATGTACGAGCGTCTTTTCGTGCAAAAATATCGAGTTACGTTACTTGCGTATATTACACAACGTAGTAATTAAAACGGGAGCATCGCGCTACCTGTTATTAAGAATCCATTAGAGTCCACTCATCGTGTAATTTGTGTTAACTGTGGATCGCGTGTCCCTCATGATTAATTAATTCTCAATGATCAATATCGTAAATGCTCGCGCGCATCTTACGTAACTACCCCAGCTAATAAAGTGCCTTTACAAGGATGAGCCATAAGACGCTTTATCGATTACACAAGATTAATTATAATTTCACGACGATGCGACGCTTCAATTCACTCCAATAAAGTACGTCCCGATTTCTTAAATCAACTCCGACGACTTCCCTGATAATCTATAATTATCGGCGCCCGACGCCACCACGTAGCACTTTTTATTATCTAATACTATTTATGTCGTGGCTCAGATTGCGATGGCAACGGATAGACGCCAGAGGCTCGCCCATTTTTTTGTGTTTTTTCAAGAATTTTCCATCGACCGCAATTATCCCGTATCGCAAAGTCAAATGTCAATGGGACTAATCGACAGTCTCCACCTAATCTGCCCTCGACAAACGATCCGATAATTAAACCGATCGCTTCTTGCGCATCAGTGACAACGACAATGTAGTCTACAATAGGCCACGACAACTGTAACGTCCTCTGGCCTACAATTGTGCGTCCAAGGAGACCATGGCGCACAATTTATTAAAATTATAGGAAAAAAGTTTCGTCGAATAATTTCGTCAAAACATTCCAATACCTACAAGATAAAAAGATAGATCAATTGGAAATTCCCCGTTTAACGACACTTTTGTAAGACAGGATGGACTTTCCTCGGAAATAGATTATGGATCAACTATCCTTCGAAAAGCGAGGAGAGCAAACTAGTAAAAAACGATTGATCGATCGAGCAGTGAAAGTCCGACAAGTTTAATCAAGAAAGAGGAAGAAGAACATGGGAATTTCCCTCTGGGGAAATCCACCGATTGTTGGGCTTATCGATCGATATTTTCCTCTCTACTCACCACGTTGCCAAATTTCGACTCGAGTATGTCGTGAGCTGCGCTGAGCATCACGACGTACCCATAATTGTTGCAGAGGCCGAGAATCCAAAACGCTACCAGATTCCTCCATTGGCTGTTCTTCGGAGATTCTTCATCGTAGGCTCCACCGTTGGGCGCCTGGGCCGTCGACAGAACACCCTTAACCATATTGAGAACCAGTTTCCCAATGGATCCTCCTACCTCGTGACCTCGTCTCTCTCGCAAATCTGGTTCCTCTTCCTTCGTCCACTACCTTCTAATTCTTACCTTACCCTACGACTCGTTACGTTTCTACTTCTTATTCTATCTCTTGCTCTGTATATTATCTCTCGTTCTCGTTCGCTTACGTCTTTCGCCCTTTTCGAAAATTCCTCGACCTGTATCTATCTTCCGCTTCTATTCCCTCCACTCCCCAAATCTATTTAGCTTCTTCTTATCTTTCTCTCGGTCCTTCCACTCGCTTCTATCGCTCCTCCTATCTCACCGTTCGCGAGTTTTAGCACATGTATGGCCCCTTCTTCGTCAGATATCTTTAATCTTATCCTCTAGAACAAATCTACCCCGCCCTCTTCTTTTCTATGCACAAGCACGGAGATAAAGCTATTCCTTCTCCTATTCGCGATAAACACGTGCTCGCCTTCTAAATCGGTTGCGCGTTGTCGCTTAGGTCTGCCGACCCGTCCCTCTTCTTCTATTCTCACTTCTTTCGTTCTCAATCTAGCGCGTGCCTACTCTGGTCAAAAGTGACGCGTTCCTATCGGGCGTTCTCTCTTCCTCTCTTCTCCCTTCTTACCGTCAACAACTCTACGAGACGAAGACCCACGGTTAGTTCTCATATGCTTCACTTTCGTCGTCCCAACGACTAACTTAGAAGTTACGAGAGTCTGGAGCAGTGGGTTAAGAGGGTAGTCGGAGAAACGTCTAGGCCTCGAGTGTTAGAGGGTTTCTGGTCCCTGGCCGCAAATCAGATTACCCAGTCTCGGCATAATTCGACCCACCGATGACCCCGACGAGTCGAATTTCTTCTCCCACGCCGATCTTACGAGCATCGATCGTCAGAAATTTCGACGATTTTTACATTTATACGTCGACAGTACGTGTAGATTCCTCAGAAGAATCGAGTACTCGTCGAAAAACTGCACTCATTCCAGTTTTATTCCAGTTTTACTTTTTGCTCTCTGCGTCTCGGAATTTCCAGCTGGTCGCGTCCGGGAATATTTTCATTTTATCGCTGTAACGAATGTTACGAGACAATGGCGAGTCCAGTGGAACGGAAAAGATGCAGCAGGTTCTTTTAAACGATCTTCTTTGCGATAAAATCTTTTCGCGGGAGACCTGACTCATGCACTTCCGTTCACCTTCGGTAGCTTATTTTTGCTCTTTCGTGATTCTTTTCGTCCTCTTCCTTCCTTCCTCGTGGCGATCTGCGCGCGCAACGCTCGAAAAACCTCACTTGCTCCGATCAGTACCTGTTAACGAAGTAAGAGAACGCAGTTTAAGAATACATTAAAAAAAATCGGAAGCGGGTAATCGGGTTTTGTGTAATTCGAGGTTAATTGTATTTCAAGAGAAACCGGGGAAGCGTTGGGCCAGTGTCGGGTGGTTACCGAGGAAACAGCTTGTGGCTGACTAAATTTATACAGTTGCGTCTAAGCATAGTCTCCTTCGGGGTCAATCGTTCGCTCGAGATGCCACGCCAGCCGAAAAATACCCTTCGCGTCTTCGAGATTTAGATTTCGATTTCATTCTCCTTCCTCGTTGCTTCTCGCGTACCCAGTGCTTTTACATACTCTTCGCGGAGGCATCAAGATTAACACTATTCCTACCGACCGGTCAAATGACCATTTTCAACATTCCAATTAGAATTTCCTATATACAACGTAATTGCATCGCCTTTAAATTTCACGACTTTTTCTAAAATATACGTATAATGCATTTTTCAATATTTTAGGAAAAGTCGCGAAATTTAAAAGTGATGCGATCACGTTGTATATAGGAAGTTCTAAACGAAATTTTAAGAACGGTCATTTGACCGGTCGTGGTAGGAATAGTGTTAATATGCTACCTTCGAAGTTAATCGCGCAATCGGCCGACGATGGACAAACATTGATTGCGACGCGCGTGCGCCACACAATTCGGAATGTCTCCGAGTGCGTTCAAACGTGCGTACCGATGTAAATACCAGTGTGCGTGAATGCGCATACGACGATAATAAACTCCTCGAGTGACGGAAAAGCAATGGACTTACCGAGCGATATCTAAACGCACGATTATCTCTATTCTCTCCTTCGTCCTCCTGACTTCTCTCGCGTAATCTCAACCTGCCAAGTCGCTGTCACGGGATAATTCTTTCTATAAGTCAGCGCAACGGCTCTACGAAAACGAAAGATACTCGAGAGAAATGTAGACACGATGTCTTTTCGATCTTCGAGTTGGAGAAACGGCTCAAGGATTACCGATAAGCGTCTTCGTGGTATCACGAGCTTTGCTGCTTAAAGCAATTAAGGTTATTGTTCACACGCCACGGTTAGGTCTTGTCTATTTCATCACTCGCACCCTCCTTTGTTATTTCTCCTTCCCGCCCGTCACTTCTCGAATCCCATCGAGATGATCGTCAGCCACGTTCCAGCCTATCCATCGTTCTTATTTTTTATTTTTATCCCTGAGTTCACCTACACGTGAGATCCGTCTTCAATTATGCGCACTCAGTCGAATTCACTAGAGAAGGTCAGAGTGAACAATATCGCGACGCCGACAGTTTCGATTCGACTGACTCGCGTGGCCCTCCGGCGCGGTCGGCGTGAGCAATCGCTTTGTAACGCGTAACACGTACAGTAGGGGCACAAGGATTAATGGTAATTGTCTCTGGGAGTCTTGAAAATTGATAACAACCGATACGGCGATACGAAGAGAGATAAGGTCAAGATTTTGCCGAGAGGATTTAAAACTCGGTAATCCGAACGATAAGTCGCGCAGACGGCTTGCCGAAAGGACGTTCGACTCACCTGGAATTTCAGATTCTTTGGTACTTATATAATTCTCAACGATGACTCTCGAAGAAGTAGTTTAGGTGTCGTCTCTGAAGTTACGAATCTTCCTGGTGAATTTGAAAAGTCATCACCAAGTTTGCGAGTATGCGTTTAAAAGGAGAATGAAAAGGGCGTCGTTGTGAGTTTTCAGCACGTTCGGCACAAGCATCCCCGCGATCTAATCTCGTCCTCAATTACGACTTCTCCGCACGATAACGCGCCGCACACTGTTCGCTTACGAGCAAGCAGGCGCACGTGGTTCACCCGACGAATTTCCAAATCAGAATAATTGAGTATGAAATCGGGGGTAACGCGTACGCCGCGCATGCGCGGGAGTTCGAAACCGGTTGGAAACTTTGTCGTACCTCCTGCCTCCTGCGTCGAGCATCAGGAGAGTCCAACCCAGGAAGTTCATCAGTCGACCGCCGACCTTCGTGGCAAGTGTGTCGATGGGGCAAATTACACTGTTATACGCTACTTGAGAAATGAAATGTCTCTTATGCGACAAAACTTCGACAAGTTTTGCAATGATTTTGCAGGAAGAAAATGATCAAATATGACGAGCAAGATTCGAGGACACGGATTACTCCCAGCTACGAATTCTATTGCAAGAATTCGATTTATATTTTCATTTCGGCAAAGGCAAGCGAGGATATCATTGTTGAAATAGTCACAGGAATCTAATCGCCCGTGTGTATAATGAGAAACGAAATGTGTCCGTGAAGTAACGCTTTCGAAACGACAGAGTGTTCGGCCGTTTTTCGAAGCTTATCAAGATTCTCCGCACGTTTGTAAAAACAATATTTGTAACTTCTTCGTCATCGACCCCATGTGCGGTCGTGATGAACATTGATATCAGCGCGATATTAAATAGTTGGGTAACCTACCTACGTGACTGACGCTCGCGCGAACAGTTGTGAAATGTGCAAAACAAGTTTCAAAATCGGAATAACATTAAAGACGTACTCGATGAAGAAAAGTAGAATATTAGGAAGATGATACGATATACTCGTGACAAGGTGTTCATTATTTCCATTAGAAGTCAAGGTCGAACGGCGAAGACAACAGATCAATATTATCGGATAAACGTCAACTTTGTCGCGTGAGAGGGCAAACCGTTAATGACAGCGATTACACCTTGGCCATGATCGAATGTACTCTTGTTGAAATAGAAGAGAGAATGTAGATTTACATCCAGAATCCGTATAACGACTTCCTCGAATGGAAAATCACTACTATCACTACTATGCTTATGTGTATAAGCATGCCGTTGTCGAAGCATTTATATTGTAGAATGATCTCTATTGCTCTTTAATGCTTGAAAATTAATGTGAAAAGAACAGATAATTGGTTAACTGTAATGGCACGGTCAACTTGGCCTAACACTACAGAGATATAAACTTGACGATGTACTTTAGGTTTTTAATGCCGAATGCTATTCGCTGGTCATTGCTACTTCGTGGAGAAAGTGGTGTCAGGGTTAGTAGAAGACCTTCATCACTTGGAATAATAATTCATGTGCAAAATTCGTATCAAATGCAAACGCTCCAATGTGCCGAATACTTTATCTACGTAATTACGCCGCATTTATGTCGAAGTCGACATTCGTCTTTGAACTATATACCCACACCAAATAAAGTTGACAGAAGTACGAGCTGCTAAATTCCTTCAGTTAAGACTTCTCTAAGATATCTGTCGCGAAACCGATTAACAAGGTCACAATCGTTGAAATGCTTCAAGCCAATCTTTACGACTACTGTATACGGAGTGTTGAAGAAAGAAAAATATGTCAAAAAAGAAAGTTATACCGTTCAAGGATGCGAATACGATAAAACAAAAAAAACTTTAATAAGATTAAATTAATATTTAAATAAATCTTATCAGTAAACAGGGTTACCTTACGTCTCTATGCAAATGTATTCCTTGTCTTCTCTTTTTTGTGTACCTGCTTTAACACGCGATAGCGAGTAGAAAACTAGTGGTGGTTAGTGTTCGGCACGATCGCACGATATTTGAATTTGCCGCCCTTTTGTACCGGTTCAAGATGGCGGCTCACGAACCTTATTGTGAACTCACAGTAATGTACTTGATTTTTGTGCCAAATTTCGTCCCGATTGGTTCAGCCGTTTTTCCGAAATCGAGGATACACACACACACACACACACACACACACACACACACACACACACACACACCTCCGAACGGTTTTCAGGATGGCGATTGCATAAGTCACTCCGGTCACTCCCTTTACGGTCGTGCCTAAAAAATAGAGAAATCCATGTATTACAATTCTACACGTGAAAAGTTTTTGTATTCACATTGTGTGCTATCACGTATTTTGAATCGTTCAATAATTGTACCGCATCGTTTTCTGGGTTTCACTGTATACATTAAAACTCTAATTAACAGAAAGTTAGCACAGACAGTTAATCACGCGTACATAATCATAGATTTGCGTCGTACTGATCGGTAACCTTTTAACTCACAATGCGCCATAAGAAATTGTATATCCATACAAACTTTCAATTATCATCAGTTAAACTGTAACTATTCAAGTCTTTGACATTTTCATATACGCCCGTTGCGCACTAATGATCCGGGTTTTATTTTATGATTGTACAGTCACAGAATTGCGATAGATTTTCGCATATCGCAGTTCTTTGGACGCATACTTTATTTTTCCATATTAATCAAACCAGTCTCCAAGCCATTCAGCACATTCCACCGATCGCACTAACGAGTGGAACAAAGTAATAAAAAAAATGCGATAAAAAAGAACACGATAAAGCAAGGCGTATAATCGCAAAGCCTTTCCACTTGCATGGTGTCTAAACATACTTTGTACGCAACAAAAAAGTATTGGCCCTGCAGGAATGATTTATCGTTTCAATGCTTTGCGCTTAATCAATATAAAATGCATTTGTTTAGATAAACATCGCACAAGTCACATAAAGGTGCGATTATAACTACTCACGCTCGTGCTCCTGATCCTGCTTAGGTTCGTACTCGTAGCTGTTTCCAATGTGGACGGCCTCACTCTTGCCTCGCAACTCTCATCGTTCACATCTATGTACAAAATTGTAATGTTTAAACCACGAGTACGTATTCGAATGTGTGTAGTATAACAGCATCTTAAAGCACGCGAATATTATCAAGTAAATTATTTTATGAGGTACACCTAATTCCTCGTAATTAAATTTAAATTGCAGTGTTCTGGGATTACGGGGCATTTATTAATTAGTATATCCAATAAAACTTTACTCGAGATATTAAGAGAGAATGTGTAAACGAATAAATTAAGCGCAATAATGCGACTATTACTAATATTATAAATCTGCAATACCTAATAATATATAATAATATAATTTTCTACAATAGCATATAATCACCGAGGAGAGATTGTTAAAGCGCATCTAAGGAAGACCGAAAAATGTCACTGCGTTGAGCGCCACTTTCGTGTAACTACATAGCAAAGCAACAGTTTAGATTATAACTCCATAAATACATTTAATTGAGTAGTGCACTGCAATTATCTTTCACACGCGCCAGGACCGTCAGGACGGTCAGGACCAGTCAGGACGTATTATTGCACAATAAATTTGAAGTTGTATGACATGCCTAAGCACTATAATAAAAAGAAATACCTATACGCAGCTAGTAACTTATGCAATTACAGTAGTACCAAGCCTGTCGTTCGATGTCAGTGAATGTCAGTGAATGCCGATCCATTCCAGTTGATTACTCTAACCTTTATTGTTATTGTTAAATACATAGCGTTAAGTTCTTACCAGCAGTAATTGATTTGAATAAATATGGGAAAAACGTCGAAGGATAAGCGCGATATATATTATCGGCGAGCAAAAGAAGAAGGCTGGAGGGCTAGAAGTGCTTTTAAATTGCTGCAAATCGACACAGAATGTCATATTTTCCAAGGTAAATGTATAAAATGAATAAAATAATCGAATAATTCACTCGTGCATTGAGTAGAATCAATAGTTGTTTACTGTCAAACAGGAGTTAACAAGGCCGTGGATTTATGTGCCGCACCGGGTAGCTGGAGTCAGGTTTTATCACGTAAATTAAAGTAAGTAGATTGAATGTCTATTTAATCCTTATCATTATTAAATTTTATTTACATGATCGCAGTGAAAACTATAAGAAGCAATTAGAACAGGGAGAAGAGGCAGTACCACCAAAAATTGTTGCCGTTGACTTACAAGCAATGGCACCCTTAGAAGGAGTCATTCAAATTCAGGGCGATATAACAAACACTACTACTGCTAAAGAAATTATTGCACACTTTGACAATAGTAAAGCAGATTTAGTCGTTTGCGATGGAGCTCCCGATGGTAAGCTACAATATACTTTACATACCATATTAAGTATAACATATTAAACTTTATTTAATTAACAAAATAAGCAATTTTGAAAACTCCTATGAACGTATTGAATTTTCTATACAGTGACTGGCTTACATGACATGGATATATATATTCAATCTCAATTATTATTGGCAGCTTTAAATATAACTACACATATATTGAAACAAGGTGGCACATTCATAGCGAAAATCTTTAGAGCGAAAGACGTGTCACTATTATATGCGCAATTAAGAATATTTTTTACCTATGTATACTGTGCCAAACCAAGTAGTTCACGAAACTCGAGTATTGAAGCATTTGTTGTATGTAAAAATTACTCACCACCAGAAGATTATATACCCCATATGCTAAACCCTTTACTGACACACAAGCCGTGCAATTTTGAAGACCTACCAGGGATTAATGCGACAATAGTCCCATTTGTTGTCTGCGGTGATCTAAGTGGAACTGATTCCGATACATGTTACCCACTTGACGTAAGTTCATAATATATATTTTGAATTAACTGATATATGCTATAGGATTAAAACTAGAGGAAATGTAGATTCACAAGGAAAATGATAATTCGTGATTTCAGTATGATGGAAAGGAATATGTTTTCCATGAACCGGTACAAACTCCAATTTCACCACCATACGAGGAAGCGCTTTCTTTAATGGAAGCTAGAGAAACAGATTTCAGGAAACCAGATGTTAGTGTAGTCATAGATAATAAGACATCCATGTCCATTGCTGAATTTAAGGCTAAAGCAATAGAAAAGAAAAGAAGCGAGTGCGTGAGTAAACCCACAGTAGATGCTGAAAAAGAAGAAACGGCACAGGGATCATCGGAAACTTCTTTGTCCGACATATTTGACGGCTTACAAATGTTTGACGAAAATTGAATAATATTTGTAGAATTTTACAATCAATACCTCATAATATAATAAATAATCTTCTACTTATTTCATTCTTACGTCTAACATTAAAATATTACGGCGTATTTCAATTCAATTCGTTCGAATCTTATAAACGATCTCGGCATAATCTACAATGGACTCGCATTGGATAACATCGTCAGTAAATAATATCGTCGCCTCGGATAGGAGGAAAATATTTCCACGAATTATGCGGATTCATTAGTACATGTGCTCGATTGGGGAGTGTTCAGTAAGTTGGTAAACATTAAGCAAAGCAGATCGTTATGACCGAGTCGAAACATGTCATCGTGCGAGGTAATCACAAATGTATACAATTTAACTGTTACGTATAGAAAGGTGTTTTCTAGTGTTAAAATAGTAAAAAGATTCATTGTTACCTCTAGAGTAGAACTTGTTGTGTCTGCAAGAAAATATTTTGCTGTGCTGAATGTCGCAAACGTCACGAGGACAAGAAACATCCGAACCGTCCGTTGAATTGTCCACTGTGCTTATCCGAAAAACTACCACTGCACATTTTCGAAGATAAAGTACTTCTGGAGCACATAGCGACAACTCATTTACCACTCCACTGTTGTTTGTGCGGACATCTGTTCATCTATATCGAGGATCTAGAAAATTTTGGTAACCGTTAACCCACGGATATTAACGCTTAAAGGAACAAAGTGTGTGTGTGTGTATTGTGCGTATGCGTGTGCATGTGTGTGTATGCATGGAATAAGGACCCATTGCCTTTCCGTTGTTCTATTAATAGCCGGCTATCATTTTTGAATCCTTAATACATTCGAGACCAGCATCTTAAAACAGGAATGTTCCCAGTGGGGCTGGCAATGGAATAAATCACGTGTGTATGACCCACACGATGAGTCGCCGGTCTCAAATGTGTTAATAAATACGGAAATAGTCTGCGCAAAGTCTACATTGGGCTTTCACTCGGTAACATATGAACCGTTCAGTGCACAAATCGATTAACTCCATAAATTATATTCAAAATTATGTTACAAATATAAAAACTAAGGACTTAATCAAGTGCTTCGATGCTTAAATTTATGAAAAATGCAAAAAGTGGAGTTAACCCTTTTAGTGATCTTTTTATGATCTATCGGCCCGCGGTCCTTATTCGAAAACTGTCGCGGACCGATGCGTTGTGGCGGTCTTACGTGCTGAGGGACTTTTGGTTTAGTCCTTATCTCCAATGCCAATAGTATGGACCACACCATGCTTCGGTTCATTTGGTTTAGTCCTTATCTCCTATAGTAAAATTTTCCTCTAGGAAATTGGAATTTTGTTCCTTATAAAGCTACTCATATAAGCGCGCATATCAAATCGGCCCGTGGCATTCTTCGCATGTACTCCGTAAAATGGCTGGCACTAAAAGAGTTAATCCATTTGTGCACTGAACGACTCATATAATATTTCAACAATTGATCGTGTATCTACATGCGATAATAAAACCTTCTTGTTCCTCACATTTAAGGTACCTGTAGGTGGTGGCACCTTCGACACCGGCAGTCCATCATCTCCGGTAGGAAGCCTCAACTTCAAACCCCTTCACCACAACTGAGCTCGTCTACCGAGAATAAACAGCAATTGCTGTCAGACGGTACCTACAACGGAAATTTCGAAGCATCACCCCCCATACTTTACCGAAACACCAGTACACCGATGCACCTGTCTACTAATTACCAAAAAGACTTCAAGACCCCGATCGCGCCAAATTTCTCCCTCAAGACCCCAAAAACCAACTCACCTTCCATCATAGTCAAACCTTCTCGAAACGACCTAGAACTTACGGATTCAGCAGTGAAGAACGATAATCTCAGCAGTATCTACTTCACACTTTCGTGCTGCCGATCGGGTCACGAGGTCACACCCTTTCGCTCCGTACCTTCGCCCCGTTACAATACCGAACAATTATTACGCACCGATACCTGTAGAAACCTAGGAGTAATGAAAGAACAGGAAGAAGAGCAAGAATGCTCAGAAGGTGCGAATCGTACCTCGTCACAGAATTGTTCCGACATGGAGCTGACGGACATTCAGACTGCAGTTTTAACCGATTCACCAACAGTGGAGTTGTTAATGGAGAAGGATAGAAGAAGATCGAATTCGATTAAGAGGGTCAGGTTCTCCAATCAGTACAACGATCGTCAAGAACGTGCGAGTACCTGCGAATTCAATGAAAGCGCAGAATTTTACGAGGCTCGTGAAACCTTATCCGAGGTCAAGAAGATCGAACAGATTGTTGGAAATTCGTCGAGTATGTCTCTTATCAGCTCGAGCGACAAGATTCTAATAGACAACGAGGACAATACCCATAAAGAGAATTGCAGGCCTGTGGCTGACGATGTCAAAGTTGCACAGCAAGGAACCGCAACTTCTTCGCGAGTTGTCATGATGCTGGTGCTTGAAAAGAACTCTGGCCTGTCGTCGGCGGATATCGCGCCGTTAATCGACTGCGGTCTAAAAAAGTTAAAGGAAGGTATTGCCTCGACCAATGCTTGTCCGTCGACGTCGAATCATGTCGCACCGTGTAATTCGGAAAGGCGTTCGGTCACAGCGATAAACAGTTACGTGAGTGTCTCCAGCGTAGAGAGCTTCTCTGCTGCCCGTGCATCGAAACCGCTGAGGGAACAAAACACAGCGTATGGACTGGAGAACATAGAAGGGCCCAGTTCTGGCGGTATACTTTCCACGGTAACTCAAGCATTGAAGTCTGCCTTCAGAAATATTGCCGGTAGGTAGTATTACAAATACAATTGATTATAATCGAGAATATACTTTCGGACGTTTATTCGAATGATGAAATTACGGAAATGATACAGTCAGCTATTTTTGCAGGTGCCATGACTATGCCGAATGCAATAGAGTATGAAAATGCTGCGCCAGAGGAAGAAGTGTCAAATGCGATAGTATCGGACAATCCACGAACCAACACTCTGGTTGCTCTTCGCCCCTCTGTTCCTCGGCCAGGAAAACGAAGCAGAGATGTTGCAGAAGGTTTGAATTCATTCGAGCGGACGATAGATCCGGTGCATTCGCAAATCGAAATTAGGAGTCCATTACCGAAGCGCCAACGCGGGTGGCAAAGGATCAAGGCGAGAGAGCCACTTTCTCGCATGCGAAATCAGCCTTTGACTTCGCCGAGAGGAGTATCCTCGGAGAGACAAGTTTTTAGCCAAGGCTCCTTGTCAGTTGGCGACACGATCCTTCCGTTGCCCGCGCGTGCACATCAGTCCACACAAACGGAATGATTTGCACGTTGGACGAGAACACTGTTAGAAAATAAGAAATAGCTCGGACGAGAAAACTAATTTTTAGAGCGCGATAGAACGTTGCGTTTATTTATTACGACTTTATTGTGTTTGACATATTTGAGTTATTTATCTGTTCCTTGAATGATATTTGAATACACATGTTCATTATTATTTCGTTGTTGTCTATGTTAAAGGATTAATAAAGAAGCTTTCCAAAGAAGTAAACATTATCGACTCCTGTTCAATGGTATTGTCTTGCAGAATTTGGTATACATATATGGTTATACCACCAGAGGGAGATTCTCAAAAAGGGTCAGCGTTTATGCGCCTAGGAGGGCCGAAAAATCTCGCTGTGGCGAGTGTCACTTTAATTACAGATTTAACACACTATAATTACATAGCAAATCAACTTAATTGATATTACAACTCTGTAAGTACCGTTGATAAAAGAGGGTACTACAATTATCCTCGGAACCAAACAATCTCTCCTCGATGATTTGACGTCGGCGAGGCAATAATTGTAGGTGGCGCTGTTTTCCGTACGAAATTTCGACGAGGATAAACGTCCATAAGGTAAGATTTGTAGGTACTGATGTAATTGAGGTTATGCTCAGCAGTGTTTTTGTGTTCGGTGAACATATTTTGCCATAAAAGTTTATATTCCCTTCGTACAAAAGTATTGCAGAGATGTCCTCCTGGAAAAATGCTGCAAAGTCGACGCAGAAGCCTCACAGAGAACGACATCAACCGGAATCGCGCAAACATTTGGGATTACTGGAGAAGAAGAAAGATTACCAAGCCAGAGCAAAGGATACTCATGAGAAAGAACGTACCCTGAAGCTTCTACGGAAACGTGCTCTCAATAGAAATCCAGATGAGTTTTATTTTCACATGGTTAACTCAGAATTCCGATCTGGGAGCCATAGAGAAAAGGTAAAGGGCGATCAACACACCCCAGAACAGATCAAATTAATGGAAACTCAAGATAGAAAGTATATTGCGTACAAGAGAAATATCGAGGCAAAGAAAGTAGAAAGATTACAGAGTCAGTTGCATCTAATAGATGTTGCGAATGAATCCACAAACCAACATACTTTTTTCTTAGACGACAAAACAGAAATGCACAATTTCGATCTAACCAAAAGATTAGATACTCACCCAGCGTTATTATCCAGACGAACTAATAGGCCAAAGCTTAGTGCGCTGAAAGATCTGAAACTTCCAAACTGGACAGAGTCTGACCTTGCCAAAATTGAACAGAAAAAGCATATGTCTTATCAAGAGCTTCGAAAACGAATAGACAGGGAACGGGAATTAACAATCGTACACCATAAATTTGAAATAGCACAAGCATTAAAGGACAGAAAAATAACAAAACCAAAGCTGATACGACGCGGTACAAAAGATGCAGCTCCAATTTACAAATGGAAATTTGAGAGGAAGCGATGACGTTACTTTAGACTACTTGGACTACATCGTGGTCTATTAATAAAATTCATAAAAAATCAATATCATTACACGTTCTGTAGAAGAGGTATTTAAATTATTGTCGGATATTTCGACTGGTACGTTTCTACATATTAATATCAATAAAAACCAACTTTTTTAACACACATTTTACAGAATATCAAACAGTTTTGTTCTTTTCCTGTTTTGCTCATCCCATCGGCATGCTTGTCGAAGTATTCGTTGAAGGTGGTTTCGTTGTAGCAGGCGTCATTGACGATGATCCAGGCGGTCTTGCCGTTGTCATCATTGTTGTTCCAGGCCTTTGGGTAGTAGCGTTCGTCATTGGCATTGCACTCGTAGGTTTCGTTGTTGTCATATTAGTCATCATCATCATCATCATCATCATCATTGGCAACTGTGTCGATATGCTGATACATGTATAAGTAAGACGCCACAATTGTTTCTTAGTTTTGATATCTAAGCGAAGACACGCGGTAATTGACCTGCAAATAATAATGCAGTTTTGTTTATATTCAATCATTTAAAGCATATGCTCTACATCTTCTTTACCTCGGAAATTGATTAAGCTCCAAAATGTGCGCGCACACAGTCGAGAAAAGGCATCCTGGGATAGCCGTGCACATTCTAAATGGTCTATAGCCTTTAAAGAAAAAATTTGCAATGAATATTTGCAAATGTTCTTACTATTTCTTGTATTTAATTATTCTTAGTAGCCACTTACTCGTAACCGTGTTAGTCTTGATAGTGTCCGAATTTAACGAGATGTTTACATTCAGCCCATTCGTTTGATACGTAAAATTTACGCAAACTGCAAAAATCCTACGTTACATATCTCACCGAAACTTTAGTATTAACTGTAAAACGAATATCAATGCATGTCTTTAACTCTATATTCTTATGGATATTATTAACTCACGCTTTTTCCATGCACTTTGATATAAAAGAATGACCTGCTCACAGCAGGAGCAAGAGTACGGCATTTGGCACGTGCATGCTCTGTCAGTAAGTGTATTCGTTCTGTAAATCAAAAAGCCTCTCGATACAGGGAATCCTGGAGATGTTCGTGAAAAGATGCCATTACTATTATGATTGATTTACATCGCTAACACGATTATTAAAAATTTACGAAACACTAACTCCGTGTCTGCACATTGTTTGTCTCCTGAATGACGCAGAGACCCAGCACAATTAGTACTCTTAACGCTCGAAAATTCATTTTTTATTTTTCACCAACACAATTATCTCATTATTTATATTCGTACACTCTTAAGTAAATAGGCACGGAGATACCGACACTCTACCCGTAGCATCATCCAGGGAGAGACGACAGCATACTAAATACTGTTTAAACGTACATTACGCTCCGCGAGTCCCGTCGCGCCCGAGTAATTTTTGTACAGGAGGTAATTATAAGGCACGATGAAAACGCTCTTTGAAAATCTGGAGAACAATCGACTGTTTTTAGAATTTATGTCAAACGCGTACATCCACCGATCGCATTTATGCATTTTTCTTTTATGACAATGGCACGAGGCTTCTGACATTTAAACTGAAAGCTATAATTACGTTAACAAAAGACACTCTGCGAGAAATAGAGATTTCACATTTCCTATGTTTATCAGCACTTTCTATGCAACATCGCGGACATTGCTGAGCGAATCTGAATACATTCTTGGAAATACCAAACGGACGCGTATACGTCATTTTTATACTCATTATTCTTATTATTGACAAGGTCGAGTGGTAACTATTAGGCAACCAGGCAATCGGTTGCAAACTTTTATAAGAAAAAAGTCGCGATAACATTATCCGTGCAGACGGGGTCATGGATAATATGGCTTCATTAAGTTTTCACAAGGTTTCACCGCCTCATTTTCCAGTGAGTGCTTACAACACATGCCACGAAATGATATTCTATCGCTTAAAAAATTTGAACAGTGATTCAATCGTGCTAAGTGTACAAGCTCAATGGTACCGATTGATGAACAGATTAAAAGACTTGTGGAGTTGTGTGATAATGATGAACTTCTTGACTGACGCCTTCGAAGTCGAACACATTTGACGAATGTTCCCGTTAGTTCTTGTAAGTGAAGCGCGCGCATCGTTACCGTACAGGGTGGAGAACGCGTTAAACAAGTAAGTAAGATCATTGGAGAATTTCAAGCCACTATTTAACGACGTTTCAATCGGAACTTTGTTTTTAGACGCTCCCTTCATCACTTCCGGCGAACGTGTCAAGCTGAAAGGCGTTCAGAATATAAAACAGATTGTACGGTGTAGAACAAATTTATTAACGGCGAATGAGGAATTGACAATAAATAAATCGTGCAACATGTGTCCCTAAAAGGGCTATGAAGATACGCATAAATAAGAATAAATTATTTTCTTATCTACAATCACCAGTTGGTAAATTCTCAAAAATAGTCGTCGTCGTCGTCGTCGTCGTCGTCGTCATCGTCGTCATCATCGTCGTAATCATCGTCGTAATCGTCATCATTGTTATTATCATCGACATTTGCGGGAAAAAATTCTATTTGGCCGACTCCACCACCATCTTCCGGTCTCACCAATGCCAAGCCATTGGCACCGAATCTAAGACAATCCAAACCGACCTGAAACACGAATAAATTCATCGCAAGTAAATATGAAGTAGTTAATTAAACGAGCATATACTTGCTCTGGCGTTTAAACGCGACACTTTTAGACCGCAATTATGTAATATTACACGCCGCATTTCCAACGCCAGAATGGTAATTATTTTAACCCTTTGCGGTCGGCGGCTTTTTTGGCCGAGGTTTTGTTTATCTAACATAAACACCCGTTGGCGCGTCTGAGTCGCCATCCGACCTGCCGCGCGAAATGCCGTGGCGCCTGAGAGGCGCCTTCCGACCGCAAAGGGTTAAAAATGCAGTTGACTACGCCGGCACGTGTCATATGCAGTCTGTAATATACGCTCGTTCAGATATTTGCGAAAAAAAAAAGCGGCGAGTAAAATACTCACGCAACTGCAGCTTTAATAAAACAAACCATTTACCTTAAACAAAGTTGTCTCTCTGAATTTCCCTTCCATATTAATGCAGAGATGAATATTTCTGCCTTGAAAGTATATATTGTAGAATCTCACGCAAGCTCTCACGAACGGTATCCGCGGTATTGGCACGCAAATCGGCCGAGGATTCTTTCCTAAACGGAATAGAAAATGAAAGCAAGAGTTGGATAAGATCGCTGATTTAGGTAATGTCGATTGTAATAAACCATTCTATCGGATTACGCATCGACATGCGTTGCCGCGCTGACAATGTGGTATCGATGACCTACCGGAAACTGTCCTCGTGTAAAGAATTCTATCGTTCATCATGAGCATTGCGGTGAAGCTGAATTCATCCGGGTCATACGTCACGTTCACGCACGCTTTCTGTTTCCACGTATTGTAGAGAATCCTCGAACAACAACCGCAGATCCCGCCAGAGCATTGACATGGTCCTTGTCTCGTAGCCGTTATCTGTGTCGGACTTGTACTCGAAACCGTGCTTGGAGTGGTACCCGGAATTGTAGACGGACCTACACCGGTGGAATTCACCGTCTGTTTCAACTTCTTCAATTCGTGCGGGCGTAACGACTCCTCTTCTTCCACAGCAACGTGCGTCACCACCTCGGACGAGTTGTTGTGAATTCTTTTCTCTTCGTGAGTAAACTTTGCGAACAAGAGAATCACGAGAAGTGACAACCACCGATGGAACTTCATCTCGTAGACTGACCGGCACGCGTATTCAGCCAAAGCGAATGAACATTTTCTTAAGATCGTGCTGCTTCTTAGGCGATTGAGACTCGACTGGTAAGTTAACGGACACCATACACTGACCTCGTTTTATGGAGAAATTTAGGTTCTGCTCAAGTTGCTCACCCGCATTTTGTTTCTTTAATAGACCTTCTCGGAGCCAGGTGGACGCGCAACGGTGTGGTCCACTGTTGCCGAGGGACACGATCGCAGACAACACATTCGAGGAAAGGTACAAGCGAGTTCTTTTATCGAGAAGCTGGACATAAGTTTCTTCACTGATCTCCCACTTCTGTATTCTCCTTATCGTAGTTATAATATATTTCAATAAATAATACAAATCGATAGTCTTAATGGTTCGATGGCAGAAGAATTGGAAGCTTATTCGAGTCTTTAAACGATACGTGTAATAGAGCTAGTCGATAGTTCGAGGCTCCGCGTAGAGCTATTCGAGAAAATAAATAAGATTCTTCATTGAGATCAAATCTTTAGTTGACCAATTTGGTTTTCCTGCTCGGGACTCAAGGTGGTAGCGCCGGGGACAGGCTTCTGCGTGCTCGAAGGATCGTCCTGCTCGAAGTGCACCTCGTCGTACACGTCCGGTGCACTAACTTGCGGTTTCGTCTGTGTAATGTTGGTGATATTTTCTCCGGGCTTATGAAAGCTCAATCCGTCCGCCCCGATTTTCAGACAATTAAAGTGGAGTATCAAAATCGGCGTGTTAACCACGCGCGTCTCGAAGTCGACGCATGTGTGCAGATTTCTACCAGGTGTGTAGATGTCGAAGAGTCTGATGCAGAGGCTCACCACGGGTATGTAAGGAAGCGGAACACACACGGGTGGTGGATTCTTCGCTGAGAAAATAAATCGTGCATATGAATAAACATGTAGCGATATTTATTAGCTAACTTATCTTATCGATACGTGCGTATGCCATCGCGTATTTGCACAGACTGCGTCAAATCAGTTCTTACTTACCGGATATGGAATTCTTGAAGATCTCTCTCTCGTTCATGGACACCGCCATCACTATTGCGAACTCGTATGGATCGTAGGTGAAGTTGGAGCATGCCCGACGATCGAATTTAATCGCCGTAATGTTGATGCCGGCGCAACAACCGCATGTCAATTTCTCACATTGGCAAGGTATACCCTGAAAGCCGATCTTGGGAAGGGACAGAGGCTCTCTGCCGGAATCGACCAGTTGACCTTGCAACCCAGTCCCGGTTTTGAGATCGTAGTACGATAAATTGTACGAGGCCACATCTACAAAGAAAAAGTTCATATTATTTATCGGGGTACGATTATTTTAGTTACACTAGAACGAACAAATACTTTCTCCATTGTTGAAAAAGTAAATTCTGAGATTGCAAAATTAACTTTGTTTATTGCTTCGTTAATTTTTCTTGCAAATGTTATTTCAAAATTTGTCTAGTTAACATTTTTTCAAAGTTGATGAATCTTTGGTGTGCGCTTACATTACAATTTCCTCGAAACTGCTTTTCTTTTCACTGCTCTAATTGTCTCGATAGTTTTTCTATTGGTTCGAGTAAATCTTGAGCACGTACTATTGTCATTAAATTTTTAACAATCTATCGCAGACTCCATTCGACATACATCATTATATTGTATGTTTTTTTAATTATTCTATTCTTTCCAACAAAAAAAAAAAAAAAAAAAAAAACGAAAAACTTACTTTAGTATTCCTCATAAAGCATCTTTCACATTTCAAATTCTATGAGAAATTCAGAGCAACACGCGAATGACTTTAGGTACACACATGGTTTGTAGATGCACGTTCAAAGAATCTCTGAAGATAAACACGACTTAAATTCGAGATTACTCACATTTCTTCTTTCTAATAATGAAATTTGGAATGCACACATTTAATTTGTCAGTACGGTTCCTCCTTGATGCGAATGACACATTTTCTTGTTGGAAGTAAAGTTTGTTGTCTCGTACGAATTTTGATTGCAATGTTTCCGCGGATGGAGTTTCACGGCTCAAAGATCGGAGTATGGCAATTATTCGCGGAATTAATATTAGAAAAGCTTCGCCTTACCGATCTGATTATTGGCTGGTGCACCGAAGACGCACTGTGCAATCAGTACGAGCAGCAATGCGTTAAGTAACTTAGGAACCATGACTCAATGAACGCCCAGATGCTTCGCGCTTCAGTGCCGACAGTGAACTGAAATTGGGCCCGTCTTGGTCCGGTCCACGAAGACACCGAATTCATTAATTATGCATAAACTTTCGATAGAAAGTTAATGTTCCACTGGATCCCGAGAATTGTGTATCGTGTCTGCTTGTCACTACCACGTGCACACAGTGATTCGAGTACACATCGTGTACAAATCAAACTTTGCATGCTACAGTAACATACAATCCGTCAATCATCTTCATATAAAAATAAAGATAAATGTTTTTGAAACAACTTATTCGCGTGCTCGTCTGTCTACATACGGCAGTTCACTTAATCGCGCACCATCTGTAATAATTATGCTCGTTGGATGAAACCCGGATCGGTTTATTATGTAATATGTTTGGTATTACGAAATTTATTTCGGCCCACAATGCTTTATTGTCCACTTCCAAATGGTAGATGGTACTCTTTTAAGACTTTTAAATAATACGCTTCCGCCGGTAGGCACTTCACTGACGTCAAGTGTAACCGCTGTTCCTATTATCTGTTCCATAAGAATGCTATTTACATATTGCAAGGTGCTTGGCTCTTCTTTACATGCATGAGTAAACATCGTAAATATGTCAATACAACACAAATAGTTCAACATTTCAGAGTGATGGACTTTCGTAACGAACTAGCGCCGTTCAATTCAAGCATGGGTGAAAAGTCGACGATAAGTCTTAAAATAAAAATAAAATACTTAAATTAAGTTGGCGTATTGCGCGATAAGCAACAGCCAAATATAATCAGTTATAAAATACGTTTATTCGAGCCTCCCACATACAATTTCAATAAATTACTTAAATACGTATACATGTTACAATAAATAATCGTTTTGATTTAAATAACATTAATCTAGTCGAGCAACTTGATATGGCAGAGATTCCCAGTCGATGCTTATCATCTCCATCTCGATCCAAGCCTTTTGTCGATCTCATCCATCCATTTTCTCAAACCTCTCGCGGATCATCTTCAAGAACCTTACGTCCGCATTACGACAAACTATCACTACGTATCGTAAATAACGTATTCAGTCTCTATGCATTCCGAACGTGTCTTCTACCACATTTTCCACTGATCATAGAAAACAGTTCAACCATCGATACATCGAATTGCACGTTCCAGCGAGAACGCGAAAAGGGAGGGAGAGATTTTGGATGTCCCTAATTATTCTACTGACTTGCACGAGAACGATGCCTTACATCGACAATTTACAGCCTCGTAATTCTACTTTCGTGCACGCTCCTCTTCGTGTGCCTTCTCCTGGCCAACAGCTCGCCCAATCCAAGACTGTAATCGGGATCATCCTCGTCGGAGTAAGCAGCCGGATCCTCCGTTAGCTTTTCCTTCTTCCCCTTCTTATCTCCCTCGACCAGTGCACTCAACACTGCGTCCTCCTCCTCGTCATCGTCATCGTCGTCGTCGTCATCCAAATCCTCAATATCTTCGGACTTCTCATCCTCGTCGTCGTCGTCTTCGGCTCCCTGCTGATCACCGATCTTCTCATCCTCGTCATCTTCCTCTTTCTCGTCATCCTCTTCCTCATCCTCCTTCTCATCGTCGTCGTCGTCACCCAAAAGTTCCTCGTCCTCCTCATCGTCATCGTCCAAATCGTCTTCGCCCAAAAGATCGTCATCGTCGTCATCCTCGTCTTTCACCGGCTTGGCCGTCACAGGCTTCTTCTTCACGACATCGTCCTCAATGGCGTTGATACTCGTGAGAGGAATAGTCGGCTTTCTTTTCGTCAAGCTGGTCTTCTTCGATTTATTGTTACTCGGTGGTAGCTTGTTATCTGGTTTAGCAAAGTAAGCGATCTTGTTCGATGGTTGCGTAGCTAGCTCCACGTCTGCGTCGTTAAGCGCGTCAATCTCCTCCGTTTGATTCTCAGCAGCTTCCGTGTTCGACTCTTCTGAAAGCTTATCGGGTTCTGAAACGGTGCCGTCTTCGTGTTCCGTAAATTCAACTTCCTCGTCGAGGTTGACGTGACTCAGTGGAGTGGAGGCAGGTAGCTCGTAATCTTCCAGGTGCGGAGGTGTCGATGGTCTTGTTAAAATCGGAATGGTGAATTGTAGAAGTGGCGCGGACGTTGTGGTCTTTGGTCTCTTCGTGGTCGACTCGTCGTCACCGGTGATGATGTCGAGGAGGGCGCCCAGACCAAGAACATCTTCGTCGTCGTCGTCGTCCTCGGAAGCGTCGTCACTGGCAGGAGCAGTGGCCACGGCGTTGGCAGTTGGTCTGTCATCGTCATCGTCATCGTCCTCATCGTCGTCGTCGTCGTCGTCGTCGTCGGAGCCCAGACCAAAAATGTCGTCATCGTCGTCGTCGTCTTCTTCCGTCGATTCGATCTCCACTTCCGGAAGTGGCTCGGCCGGACGGAGCTTAAGACCTTCGGGACCAAATCTGTCGATATGAAAGTACAAATACAGAAATGACGCGATATAGAACTGGCAATCGCAGAAGTGATCCGATATAGAATTGGCAATCGCAGAAGTTTCATACCTGAAACAACTGACGCGTAGACTAGCCTCCAATTCGGTGGACGATTGAAGCTCCAATCCGAGGCAAGCTTTGAAATGATCTTTCGCCGAGTCTCGTTGAATCGAGTAGATTCTACCACAGAATTTGGAGTAACCACCTGGCAGTGGCACGCAGACCGGCTTCGGGTTCTTTCCTGAAAGTGATACTTCGAAAATGATTTATCCCGTATGTTGATCGAGACTCGATCAACGTCGTCACAAGTTTTCTTTGGTATATCGAGGGTCGACAAAGTATTGAGGAAGGAGCTAAAGAAATTTGTGGTTCACGATGCTTTCACCAACGTCCACCGTCCTGGCGCCAGTGCGTTACGAATACCTCGCACCTGACGTCATAAACTTTTTTTTTCCGGTTTATCTCGGAGAAATCGATCTTTCGACGCCGCTGACCCGTCGCGTACGTCATCGACTCCCACTGTCAATGACACACGCGCTAGGGGTGAAAGTTGGAACATCGGTGTCTCCTGAATGCGACATTCGTATGGCAATTAAACAAAAAGTCTGTCGTTAACCGCGCTTAACTGGCACCCTTCTTTCTGCCAATGATTCTCTACCGTATGATGTATTCACCCTTGAAAAATTCGTCTTTCGTCGTATTCAATAATCTTCTGAGACTAAAAAAGGCTCAGCTTCGGGGACTGAAAAAGGCTGGTCCAAGGAATCGAGTGGCTCGCGGAAAGAGGCAGAAAAATGACGGAGGGAATGCGTTATACGTTACCGTTAGAAAAGGGATTTACCGTTAACGAGAGTGCTCGTCAAAATGTTGTCACCGAAACTCAGCTGTACCGCCAGATTATCACCCTGCAGGTACTGCAACGACGCGCAACCTGCGGAACGAAAGGTGGCATTATTTTTTTTCCACCATTGTTTCACTATGACAATAGCGATGGGGAATATTATGGAATGATATCCTGGCCTCTGGCGACAATGCCTGAGTTAATCGCCTTCCGACGACGCTTTCGTTTTTCCCGTTTGTCACAAAGAAAAAGGAATGAAACTATTGCAGGCCAATTACCCGGTCCTTTCATTTGGACGAGCGGTATGTGAAAGTCCCTGCAACAATTGCATATGTTCTCATTACAGGTGCAGTATCTGTTAACGCTGTCCGTCGCTTGTTTGAGAGACATCGTCGATAGACCCACATCGTTTTGTTTAGAGTTGTTTGTAGCTCGGATGGCTCGATGATCGATATGGGAGGTGCCATCTGAAACAGTGGTCGCGAGAGCAATTGCGAATAATAAAATTTCTCGCCGCTGTTGTCCAGAACCCGTGAAATAAATAAAGTATTGTCCAAGACTCGAGTAATTCGAAGGATAATCGATGCACGCTTTCAATTTATGTAAAATTATTTCTGTGTATTTGTATTCGTCCGATATAACGTATTAACTACTTGAACCTTCTAAGTAATTTGAAACCAACGATTACCGATGACTCTTCCATAAGCGGCGAAGGCCACCAGCAGGAGTATCAGCAGCAGCTCGAAGATCGTCGACAGTCGCATCCTGTCGGTTGTTCTGAAGCAAGTAAGACCGTGTTGTCGAGAAAAGTCTCTCATAACCCGAAACATTTTGTTCCACGCTCGCCGGCACGCGCGAGTCATTCATTTTATTCGCATTCGCGGCAAGTCGTGTAACGAATGTGAGCGCATGATTGTAACGGAATGAGAATCTCATCAGCGCGCTCCACGATGCGGTGCCATATCGTGCGCAATTAAAGTCCACCTAACCGAACAATAATTACCCCATTACCGGTGAACCGTCGCCGGAGGTAAGAGGAGTCAAAGAAAAGGAAGGAACATAATTTATCCCGCACAATAGCCAACGATTTAAGCGCGCGCTCGCATTAAATAGACCATCTCGAGTGGTGCAGCGTCCCTCCAGGAAATCCGAAAGAATCTCAAGAAACCTCTAGCGGAATAAGAACCGCTCGGACCACTGCGACGAATAATGAGAACATTCTTTCTCGCGCCTAATTGTAAGCGACAACGACTGGAAGATGTTCCGGCGTTTAAAACGCGCACTCAGCGGGGTATGAAGCAAGTTCTTTCTTCTCTACTCCATCTCACCCCCACTCTCGTTTTTCGAAATCGTCAATCATTTCCGGGAAGGCTCGACAGGGGAACGGATTCGTCTTTTTTCCGGTCCCGAGACTCGTGGGCGCGCGTGCGTACCAACAACGGTCCAACGCCGAAACTCGCTGGCCGGTCGTGTGCCTCCGAAACCTCTCCTCTCCTACCTTGCGTCTGCGACCGGTTGACCTACATCTCGGTCACGGTCAGGAGCGTGCGCTCGCGCGGACATCACACACGCATCACGAGAGCCACGCTCGAGGAGCACATGCCAGCTCGCAACGTCGGGCACGCTCGAGGAAGCGCACGGCTTTTACGGCGACGCGCCGTTTCTCTGACACGTTCACCATTATGGAGACAAACATGGACGTACCACTTGGGCGGATAACCACCGTGCCAGGGCAATCGCGAAAAGACCATGCCAGGTGGCAAAGGAGTGGGTACATGTTGGAAAAGTTAAGGAGAGACGGCTCGTGCAACACGTCGGCTATGCTAGTAAAATGGAGCCCAGCTCGCAACGTTGAGCACGCTCGAGGACGTAGATTGTCAATTAAAGTCAACACAAAAGTGCTCCGTTCCGGAGAACGATTGACATGGACGATAGACAGTCGACGTGGAATTTCGGTAAGTTTAATACGATAAGCTGTAGGTACGATTGTCGAACTGCGCGATTGGTAGCGGCAAGTTGTAGCAAGGGTACAGGTGGTTAAGATGAAATGTCGGAATAGAGCAATAAGCGATGTAGGTTACTCTTGAAGGTATGCTTCGGGTTTCATGCGTGCCTTGATATTTCCACTTGGCATGCGTCACCGACGTATTTCTATTACTTACAGGTACTACTTGCACTTACGCGTAAAAGTATCGGATAGAGTGTGCCGAGAGCGTGGAAGGATATTTCGCCGAACAATTCTACTCACCCGCAGGACTTGGTGAAATCACTACGAGGCAGAACTATGCGTGTAAATCCGTCGTACGGATTCCAGAGGATCCCTTGGTGAGAAGGTGGCTCGCCTCGTCGCACCCTTCCGCTCTTTTTCCCGACTCTTAGTCTTACGGAGGCCAATGTCCAACTGAAGATGCCGCCCAACTCCCCCCAAGGTTTCTTTAAAAGTCGGTCAAACCACCTCCACCTGCCTCAACCGCAGCTAGGATTATTAAGCATTCTAATGCCTTCTAGGTAAATAAAACGAGCATTCCACCTGCATCCCCCACTACACCGTGCCACGATCGTCGACGACTGGTTCACTCGCGTTCAAAAGCGGAGCATCGACGTTCGAAGATCGTCGCGACGACGAAAGGAACTCGTGGTGGGAGTGAGACGACACGGAGAGTATCCAGTGGAAAGAAAGAGCAGAAGAGACAAGGATTGAATGAGGTAGCATAGAGAGAAGGAGAGAGAGGGGGCTTTCCATCTCTCCTTGAACCGGTGGCAGGGTCAAGTACGTCTGAACGAAGTGGCATATCAGACTTTACGTTACTCAATGAAATCAGTCACTCTCGTGTGTCTTCCCGACGATTCACGTGATACGAAATCGCGACGAGAAATGAGGTATGGAGCACCGATTACGATTTAGGATATTCTCCTCGATCTACCTGGAAAATTTGTCGAATTAACTGTAAATGACACTTCAATGGTCTCCTGCTTTTTAAGCGAGCTTCGATACACTCGAATAATCGAAAGTAAGGCATACAACGGCATTTTATCGAGAAGAAGCCACCGGACAGAATGCAAAAGGTATACTCGCACGTTTGTCGACGAAGCAAAAGCTGTCGTACAAGATGCGCGCATTGTTGCGTACGATAAACCGAGAGAACGAGTTTTCGTTTAAAATCTTCGCTTATCGGCACGATACTAATCTCGAGTCTCGACTAGGAACATCGAACAAAGTTACTGGAAAAATGAGCGCCGCACCTAATGGCGTTAAACGCGAGAACTGGTTCTCTTACTAGGTAATTGCTCGACGAGCCGTGTCTCGGTTGCGAACGAAATACAGGAAGATTGAAAACACTCTCTCCGTTAAAGTCTCTCGCACCCGCGATGTCGCGGCGACGTGCTCCCCTACGGAAATCGGCTCGAGTCCTACTTTTCCGCATTTTCTACCGCTATGAAATGATATCGGACGAGAAGCACCCGTACCGCATCGGCAATGAACGGATCGACGAACGGTGCCGATTAACGATTCAAACGGCGCGCGAGATTCGCGCGCACGCCCACATGACAATTAGTGCAGTCTTTTCACTGACCCTCGATGAACATCTCACTACCTCGTACGTACTTGCACCTTTCTCCAATACGAGTACTACTAAAAAGATAGATCTCTCGGTCCCATTGATCGATAAGAATGATCCCTCGAAGTAGATGTTATCTCATTGCTGATTCAACGAAATCCAAAATTACCGCGTCAGAGAGTATCTTCTCCGTTCATCGTCGACGTTATTCCGCACTCCAGCTACCCGGCGTCGGCAATAAATCCGTGAATTCGTGTTTTGGTGGTTAAGAAGGAGGGACCTTTCTCCGGTTAGTAGGCCGAAGAAAGTAGTGATCAGGAGTGGTTCACCTTGGTTAATAATTGTTCGACCGAGCGGGTTTCGAAGCTCGACAATTCGGGCGCTCCGACAGGAGCGCAGCCGGAACAGTTATTGTCCGTGGAAGGTGCGGGCATCTGCGTCTCTCGTGTTTTAAGATAGCTGACTTTTCTCGAAGCTGGGACGGGCGTTCGAAGGAAGGGGAGGAAAAGAGGCGAGCGAGGAAGATGGTTGGTTCTAAACCATCCGATGAGATAAATGCCGAGGATGTAGGTCATCGGAAGGAACGAGTTTTTACGTAACTTCAGGGGGATAATCCGCTTGGAAGTCGCTCTCCCTGCCCTCTTCCTGTTTACAAGCTTGACCGATGATCGATTTTAATCGAAGCAGGCAAATAAAGACGCTCCTCTTCCTCTCTCTCACCTTCCTACTCCGTCCTAGCGATTACCGCTCTCTACAGCTCGTGATATCGTAATAATTTACAACCACGAGGACAATTTCCTGCGGAGACACGTCGTTCGCACGCGCGCATTTTACGACGAGACGGGGTAATTGGACTTTCGTTCTACGAGGCGAACCACCAAAGGTGGCTGTTGGGTCTTTCGTTTCTCTCGGTGACTCGACGCGATATAGCAAATCGGTTTGACAAAAGATAGGAACAACGAATCCTCGTAAAATTTTCTCCAGTGCAAATAAGCACGAGGAGTGGCACCTGCGGGGCGCATCGTGGGCAGTGAAAGTACGAGAGAAAATTTTAGGAGAAAACGAACGAATCCGCGGTGAATCTTGTATGTGAGTCGCCGTCGTTTAAATAAATTCTACTTTAATGAACGTCGGACAAATAGTTCGTGGAATGACGGAAATAGCTCTCGTAAGGTGTCTAGTAGTAAAATATGTTTACTCGCTGAAAGTGGACGATCTATGAATACCTTGCGATACGAGGAACAAGAATTATTTTTGTTTCGTGGACAATGGGATGAAGCGCATACGACGAGAAAATTGTTAAATTTAATTTTAAATTGTTCTTGGGCCCACATTAATTTTATCCTTCGTCGATCGCATTCATTCTATCCAATAGCTCACTGTGGTTTTTTCAGTCTTAGGGTCGACGTTCGCGTATCTTCTTTTACACATTCTTCTCTCGTCGCAAGCCGCATATATCTCCCGTTCCATGGGCCCATCTACACCCATTCAACTCCCACTGCTCTCCCCTGCGAAGAAAGGAGAAGCCTTCGTCGTTGGAGCGCCTCGCGCGCAAGTGACGTTCGTCAGCTTCTTAAACGCGCAAGTGCTACCAAGAGTACGTTTGGCGATTTAACTTTTCTCTTCGTGGTGAAAGGCGCGTTAGAAGTAAAAAGAAAAAGATCCGAGCATCCGAAAGAAAAGTAGGACCTAGAGAAAGGTATTCGAGTTCGGCGTGTTAGAACATGGGTATTTTGCTTTGGGCGATTCCACCGCGCGCTGGTTTAATTGATTTCGATTACCATCGGCAACAAAAACACTATCGAGTAATTAAGGTTAGGATTCTCGAACGGAAGCGAGGATGCAAGTGAAGTAATTGAGACACAGGAAGGAGAGCGAGTGAAAATCATTTTGAACTCGTTACTCCGACAGACACAAAAAATCGACGGCCAATTGATCATCAACATTAAAAAAGAAAACTTAAATCCCACCTTAGCGCAGGCTCGGTTCTCTTTTGCAGCGAGTCTCTTTTACTCAAATTCGCTAGTTATCCTGACAAGTGTTATTCGAAAATTCCACTATCCGGTGGGGGAGGCCCAGCGATCTTTCTTTCGAATACAAAAAAAAAGAAACAAAATCGAAAATTCGAATATCCGATCGTCTAATCGCTCGCGCTTAATTATCTCGTCGAAGGCGATCGGTCTCGCGCGCACGAACAAAAGATAAAAGCATGCGCGCCTTTTTGTCCGATCGGATCGACCTGGTGCCAGATCGGCCGGCACACAGAGGCCAGACCGGCACATAAGTCCTCCTGGTACCAGGTTCCGGGAAGGAGGTCACCCGGTCACCCAGATGAGGTTCCTTGCCCGTTGTTGCCTCTACGTCCCGGCCAATGGCGCGACACCTCCACCGCGCCTTGGCCAATCCTGTCGCCAGTTTTCGTGCCGAGTGTCGACCGGTCGCCGATCGTCGAGCTGCGCCCGGCGTCGTGCCCAGATTTAAGCTTCTTCCTTGCCGGGCAGGATCTCCAGCCTCCGACGCGTCCGATCCTTTGACAGTTCCTCGCTCTGCCGGATTTCGCGCGCGCGCTAACGTGCACCGAGGTGAACGTCGGTGACGGAATTTCCCTCGCGAAAACCCTTCCCCTCCCTCCCCTCTCCTAGCCAAGAACTTCCCTTTTTTTTTGCTCTCGCGTCTGTGCCCGTGCGACACGAGAAACTATTCAATTGTCATCGGCGGTACACACGAGGTGACCCACCATGGCCGTGAGATCGACGATTTTGGTGTTCTTCGCGGTACTCGCCGTTGCATCGTCCGCTGGATTGCTCGGTGAGGAGGAATACTTTCATTGGCCTTTTTCCAAACGGGTCTCGATTGCCACCTTTGAAATATCTTCTTTTCTTCATGCGCGAGTGACTTTTAATCCATCGTTGCATTGCCACTCGATCGATGACGGTGTTGAATTTTGACTCGATCGACGAAGGTGTACGAGCGATTGGATTACCCGCATACCGTTCGTTACTCGGACGCGTTGTTGCTCGAGAGAAAGTGTGAATTCTCCGACGCGTCGATGGAGAAATAACAAAGATTCAGTGATCTAGAATCGATATCAAATTTGTGGAACATCGCGCATGTTCAATTTCGAAGATTTCTACTACCTGTAGTCGTAAATCTGTCATTAGCGCTTAAAATGGGACCGCGACGTTATTCCGTAGATCTGGTCTTGGAGATCGTACAAGGTTTGTTTCGCATCGATCGTGAAATTTCTCCTCGCAAGATCGCCGTCGCGTGAATTCAAAGTCGAACAAAGAGCGCATTCGCGTCTTGGCCCAGTAGTGTAGGAAAGTTTGCCGATAGAAATCCTCGTCACGGTGGCACACTTATTATACGGCGCGGATCTCGGGGATTGAGCGCGGGGTGCGTGTTAAATATTCAAATTGCGACTTCCACTTGGTAACGTCCACTTCCAAGGAGCATCCCATAAAAAGAGTCAGGAGATCTCCCGTGGCGCGCCAATGAAAATCCATACGTATCCTAAGCTGTCGATTTAACTCTCGTTGTCTGGCACCGAACGCAACGATGTCCCGTTACCGGTTTCTCTTTTTCACTTCTGCCACTGTACGCTTGCCTTCATTTTCATCTCGACAGAAACTCTCCTCTCGTGGGATCTACCGGATGCGGAGGCCAGATCCACGACGCCGCAGTCCAAGTGTCTCTGCCAAACATCCGGTTGCCTTTGCTGCGTCGACTTGAACCTGACGGCGACGATCGATCTGGGTGGGCCGGCCTGCGTCAACATCAAGCAGCGCGATCAAAACGTGTCCTTGAACCTGAGCTACGGGGACAATCCAGTGCACAATGCGACCATAAAGATCGGCGAGTGTTCGAACCATGCACAGATTTCGAAGCCCCGTATTTAATGGCGCGTTGAGTTAAACCAGTCGTAATTCTCCACAGCTGACGCAGCCAATAAACCGACCTGCATGAACCTTCTGTCGGACCTGGCACAAATCTGCGCAAAGTTCACGTCGGTCAAGCAAAGCACCCCCGAGGCGGGACACGATGGTTGCCTCGTGATCGAGCCGGCCTTATTGGGCTCTCCACAGGCTACCTATCATATAGGCTGCTTCAACTTCCACCAGGGTGTACGTCAGGTCGAGGTGTCCGCGTAAGTACCGGTGAAATTTTCCAAATAGGCTTCTGAGAGTAAATGTATTGCAATTCTCTTTTTTCTTTGTCTGGTGCGATACCTGATGACCCACTAAACTCCGACTGACTAAAATCGTATCTTACGACAAACCACTCGCAGCATCACGGAAACAACCGAACCTGCGGACAACCCGGACGACGAGGACGAAGGACTCAACACCGACGAATTCATCGCTGCGGTCTCGGCAAGTGCCGAACAAGGAATTGCTCTCTTCTCTCAATGGCTCGGCCTCAATTTGAATCCCAAGTTGAATCTGACAAAGAACAACAAAAACAATCGTCCGGAACAGCATCGCCAACAGCAACAACAGCCACAACGCTCGGAAACAACCGTGTCGTCGAGATCTGGTCGTAACATGATAGATCTTCACGAGGAAAGGAGCGAGGAGCGTTTCAAGCAGTTGCTAAGCGCTCAAGATAATATCCTAAAGGGGTCGGCGACGATTGGTCAGTCGAACGGTGCGGAGACCACATTCGTTTACTCTAAGCCTGCTGAGTTGATTCAGGATCCGAGTTTCCAGAAAAAGCCCGAGGACAGTCAACCCCAAATCGAGCACTTAACTGTACCTAAGGAATCGAGAAGAGGTGGCAGGGCTTACAATATTCATCAGCACGTAAACGAGATTTGAGCAGGCTCGGAGAAGATTCGACAAGGTCCAAGCAGATTCCAGGATATTCAAGGAATGACGACGAAGTTGTGGAAGTCGTGAAAACATCGTAGTGCTTAGGGTACTCCGCGGATAGACTGTAGTAGCGTGCAGAGCTGGATACTGATAATGACACGTCGATGGAAAATGCGAATTTCGTCGTGACGTCGGTGGTCTCACCGCCACTGCAATTTAGAATTTACTTATTACTATTTATTCTATCGTCCGTAAAGCCTTTTTGAGATCATCGCGTTCGTGCGACGTAACCTCCAACTCTGCCGTTGTGATCTCTCGAATTTGTGATCCAATTCTCTTTTTTTTTCTCTCTCTCTTCTCTTCCTTATCTGTGAAAGTACCACTTGGAAATGGATTTTGGGGGTATCCTGTAAAAATCGATCGCATATGTATTAAGGTTCTATTTTCTTTAGAAAGAGTATAAGAAACGAGTACACTGTAAATCCGCGCGCAATTGCACTTTCGTAACGCTTAGCATCACATTGCGTAAATGCGGATTCTTGCTACGCCAATACTTTATTTCTTCGTAGAATTCGAATTTTAATCAGAAAAATACAGTAACGTTTCATTGTTGCTCGTGAGCATACGAAAACTCGAGTTGTACTTATTACATTTATTGTATTCAATACTTTGCGCAGTCGAGTGACAAAGATTTCGATAAAAAAATAATTAGACGCGCGCACCCGCGCGAGCATGCGCATGCATATATGTATATGTATGTAAGTGGCTGGTAGAAGTATATCACGAAATGATTTTACGAACGTCAAGACGGCGTGCGTCTCACATGACCGTTCTCACGAGCGTTCCCTAATTATACAGGGTGAGGTAAAGACTAATCGAGTTCCTTTCTTTCGTCCTTCGAATCAATCGGAATTTAACAACGCAGAAACAATGTATGCTTTTGAAAAAAAAAACCTTGTTAGAGGAGTCGGCATTCTTTTCGTGCCGTGCGATTCGACAATAAATTTAAAATAATTAATAAACCATTAATATGTGGGCCCGGATGGTATTTCTCTTATTCGTCCCAGCCTTCGCGGATTGTTCCGCGATGAAAATGACAAAGATGGCAAAACTTTCTGATACGTCGTTCGAGTACTCCGTTCGTAAAAAGCGGGCAATCCTTCACGCATAGGGATTAAATCTAAAAGTATAGCCATCCTGGAAGACATTACCGTGCCCCGATCGCTACTCCTCCTATCTCCGTAGTTTCATTTCCAACGATTTCCTTTTTCCATTTGTCGCGCGGTTAGTCATTCTGTTACACGAAAAGAGCGCGAACATACAGCATTTCGCTAATCGAAGGTATTTTTAGAATTAACAACCGCGGATCGCAATCGAGTGGAACATACATACGTGTTATCGTTATTACCGGCGTTAATATTACAATCATTATTATCGTTATCGGCGAAAACTTAACTTCGCTGGAGCGTCTAAATACTTAATTCTAAGAATTATCAATCGATTATGTGATGCGGTACATTTTTGAAAGTCGATATAAGAAATATATGTATATATGTATATGTATAGAATGTATCACCATATATGTATATCTGTATATATATATATTCTTCTTTTCCTCTCTATACGCTTTCAACCACATATAAAAAGGAGAATGAAAGCTATCGAAAACGAAATATTACAAGGGTAGACTAGATACTAACAACATTTTTTTCGATCTTAACGTAAACCCGCTCGGTTTGATCCAGTCAAAATATATAATATTTGTATATAGATATGCATTTCATCTACACGCGTATCTTTCGTCCATAATAAAAATATTTTTGGGCTTCATCTTTGGGCGATCTTCGTTAGTCTATAGTTAAAAAATAATTCGATCCTCACTGTGTGAATGTGAACTTTGGGCGTCCAGTCCTATACGCATCACTCTCGGTCAGGCCTTATTACATCGATATGCGCGAGACTATTTCGTTTCCTCTACCTTCGTTAATTTCATACAAGCACTGGCATATGTCGTACTGCACGTACGATTAGAGGTACTTGTCGTCACTAGTTTTTACGGGACGCACCGAGATGTTTGCACTACAATTCGCCAGTTATACAAAAATAAGCTATTTGTCTTGTTAAACTTCGAGGACAGGGAACTGCCTCTTGTAAGCATATTCTTCTTATTTGTCACGTCGTTGAAAGGATTTGCCTTTTTTTCACGAAAATATAGAATACACATTATAACCCTGAGACGTGTAAATGCGCTTAATAAGTTTTGCCACGATCAAATACTCCTTTTTTTTTGTTTTTAGAAATACTCGTACAATTCGAGATATAAAAAGCCAAGAAGCTACGTCTACAAACGCTTTCTTACTCACGATGATATTATTAATAATCCTAGTTACGAGTAGACGACGATTACAAAGTTATATCGTTAAATGATGATCTTCGACGACTGGCCGATTACTTATTACGTTTTGATCTATTCGCGTGTCATGGCGTTATTCAAAGTTTGATTAGTCATGCTTGTAAAATTTGATTGAGTAATCTGAGCCTGATCCTTCGGTCGCATTATGATTAATTATTATCGACATCGTAAGGGTAGTAGCAACGATCACTGCGTCCTTTCCATTCGATAAGTACTTCCGACGAGTGACGAATGAAATCGCGAAACATATTCTCCGAGACCAACTCGCAGTACAATGATATATGAGAATTTTCGAAATTCATTGCTCCACACCCTCGCCATCAATGGGAATGACAAAAAGTGCTCACTGGCCGAAACCATTTTTACGCGGTGCGCCAAACTGTTGCTGGAAAGATCGACACTTCGGTAAAAAAAAAATATCACTACAGTTCACTAGACACCTAAACGAGGAATTACAAAAAGAAGAATGGTACTGTTAACGTGTCCGGCAAAAAGTCGAATTCACTTAACCGCTTGTCGCGGTGCAGTAGGTGCAGCGGGGGGTAAAGTCAAGGAATCTCTCTTCTTCTTGGCGACGCGTCGACCGACGTGCAGTACGACGTCACCTGCCTTCACGGCCTTGAACTCGGCGATCGCTTCGGCATGCGTCATGCCGTGCAGAGGTTTCGAATTAATCGACAGGATTTCGTCCCCTGAAATGAAATACACATATTGGGTACATGATCTACGAACTTTAGCCACCATTGTTTTCTCGTTATTATTCCACGAAGTTATAAAAATACGCGAGTCGCTCGTACCTTCTTTAACAGTGCCAAGATCAGCAGCCTGGCCGTTAGGGAAGACCGTCTTAACGTAAATCCCCATATTTCCTCTTGGGCTGTCGGTGCCACCAACAATACTGAAGCCGAGTCCTTTGTGTCCCGGGCCTTTGAGAAATCTAGCCGTCAGAATAGTGAAAGACGCCCCACCCTTTCCAGGCCTTGGTAGAGTACAGAAACGGGATTCCTCGCCCTCGGCACCCTCGTCGATGTCTTCCAATTCGGAGTCGGAGTTTAGACCTTCGTCGGTATCTTGGACACCCTTGGACGATAAAATACACACATTGTCAATATACATACAGTAATATTACTCTCTTCGCGTAATCGAGCACAATGGACGAGTGTATTTTTAATTGGAAACATTTCCGTCGAATACTCACTTGCCAAGTCTTCAAGTGCGTCCCCGAAGAGCTAGGAATATTGGCAACGCTCCTACTGTTCACTCTCCTCGTGGTCTTCTTGCCGGGGCTCCTGTCGGTCCCCAAGCTCGAGGGCCCATCCTCCTTGTTCATTGCGCAAGAGACCGAGCCAGTTGTCGAGCCTCCGCAATAATGATTAACCTGTCCGCCGACCTTGAAGTCCGTCGCCCTCTTCCTAGGCGTGATCCTCGGTATATGAATCTCCTCGAACAACAACTCGGACTGATTTCTGCTTTTCGGATTCTTCTGAAAGTGCACGTTCTCGTACGAATGATGATCCCTCGTCTCGGAGTTACTTCTAGCCAAGTGTCTATTAGCGTAGGGGCTCCCACTCGAAGGACTGATCTCGGACCTTTGGCCTCTCTGGTAGCGAACGTTCTCGTAAGAGTGCTCCTGCCCTCCTCTTCCATTGTCTCGATTCTCCGAGTTGCTCCTCTGCAGCACACCTCGCGTCCTTGAGCAACAACCGGGCGAGGCTCTGGGAAAAGGCACGTTCTCGTAGACGTCCTTTTGATCGTGTGACGGGAGCTGAGAGTCGTAGGTACTCGTGCTGTGAGAATAATTGAAGGTCTGGGTACTGGTGGTGAGAGGCGTGTTGCAGTTGGGCGAGTTTGGTACGCTGCCCTCCGCTAAGGTCTCGAGATTGTCGTGGAAGGGATAAGGCGGCAGAGACGTTGGCTCGCTCGAGTCGTAACACTCCGCGCCGAAGGTCTGACTGGTCGACGATGTCAAAGGACTTGGAACGTAGAAGTTGGTGGCGTTGTCCTTCGGAGAAAAGACCTCCGTCACGCTGAGGGCCTTCCGTTTTCTGATGCCCGCGTTTATCTTGCTGAATTTACTCCTCAGAACGTGCTGGATGTCGGCTATCCCCTTGGTAGTGCCTGATGGTCATGCATAGGGATGAACGTTCGAGTAACCGTGACGCCGTCTCGTTTGGTCGTTCGATGCTAATGCGACCTTAATGAATCTACTTCGCGACCAACTATGCATTGTTTCCCTCGCCTAATTGACATTTCGTCGTCAAGACGCTTCCTCGTTTAGCGAGCGACCCCGTGTCGATCGGTGGGTTGCGTCATCGACTTCATTAACCGAATTGCGTACAGGACAATGGCGAACAAATCGTATACGTATCGTATGTATAAAAACACACCCGATGCTTAGGAGCCTTGCTAATGGCCGATACTTTCCTCCGTATTAATTGGCGCCGCCTTGTTATTCCGATTAACCGATCCACCTGGATAATATTGTGGAACTTCGAAGAAGGTTTTACGGAATAATCTCGCGAATAAATGAATTGCCAATAGTAAATCGTAACGACCACACTTTCATTTTAAGTTCAATGATCCAGTTCAATAAAACTTCAATGATCCATCTGACAGACTTATACATCCGTTTCTGTGTCACTCCAACTTACCTGGCAGCCTGAGCGAGCTAGTCTGCAGCAACTTCTTAGGGGAGCTCCCATCCTGAAGACTCTTCGCTGCCGGTGAGGATTCCCTACTAGCCGGAGTCGATCGTACGGCGTGGATCACGCCTTGAGTGGCTCCCTGAATCAGCGCCTCCTGAGGCTCCGACGTCTCTTGGACGGAACATCTTCTCCTCAATTTCCTCCAGCGTTGACTTATACTCTTGTTCCACAAGTTCAAGTCTGCCGAGGAAGAAGATTATGGGTGAAAAGGAGCGAAAGAAGTGCTGGTTCGACGACAGCCACTCGTCGCGCATAATAAATCCAATAAAGTATAGGGTCCACGTGATATCGTGCACGCGCAACAAAAATCCTACTTCGTAATGGCGGAAATTCAGGCCGCTTGAAGAACGAATGATGGGATCCCACTCCGTGGACTCTATGACTAAAACTGTCGATAATGGTGGCGTGACTCAGAGAATCTGTGCCGTCTCGTAATATCGCCCACCGTGAAGAAAAGAAAAAAAAAATGGTGCTTCCTAGTCGCCAGACCCAACAGCCGGAAACTCTTATCTGGAGTCTCCAGCACGACCTACGGAGCTACATCTTTTCGTTTGTCCGGGAGATAAGGGTTAAGGGGTCGTGGAGACGAAAATACCATGTGCTCCGGACAGAGTGCAACGACGTCGCTTCCCGCTATCGGAGCATCGGACCATCAAGGTATTACAGGGCTATTCTCGTCCCCTCACCTCGACGCTATCGGGAGCGAATCATCGTACCGCAACGTGTCCCTTGACATCGTCCGACGGAGTGTCTCTTCCCGGTCGGTTGATCGGCGAGCGTGTCTTCCCCGTATTTCCTTGGCACGCCTCATCGATAGTTTACTAATAGTTCGGACGCGCGATAGTGCAGCGATTTTTCTTACTATCTTTTTACCATCGTTTTCTTTTCACGCGTAGCAAAGAATCCTTGAGCAAACGGATTATGACTTATACTTGAGCAAATATACGGCAAACATTTTACACTTCTATCGCCACCGATGACTAAACACAGTCAACTTTACTTTTTATTAAGCGACCACCACCTACTCCCACTGATTTCTATTGAGATTTTTCAACCCCCGCAATAACATCGGCCGTCTAAGGTCTTCGCGAAAATTGCTACAAGTCGCGTCTTAAGGTGGCTTATCGGAGTTCTAATTTTCAGCGGCACGCGAGAACGCGGGACCGCGACCTGAATTCACCGTCCGTTACCTCGTTAGGCCGCGACACGAACTCCTCATCGTCGGAATTAAGAAGGAATTAGTTTTAAGTGGCGCGAACAAGAGGCTCTCCTTAACCGTGACATTTATTATTAGCTCGGTGATTTTCGCATCGATCTCCACGCGAGAAAACCACCGGACGAAGGCCTTGAAAATAACGTCAAGGATAATTACAATTCAATATAGCCTCCATGTCGGTCCTCTGCTTCTCGGGGGCTTGCGTTGCGATTAAAGAGGCTTTACGTGCGCGTTAATAGGGTCGAGCACGTCCTTCGCCGCGATTCTTCCTCGAAGGGCACTCTCTCTCTCTCTCTCTCCTCTCGCTTCCGTCGACTCTTCCTTTCTCTCGTTCCTCTCAAACCCATCCGCCACCCCCCTTCCCTTCTTTTTCTCTTTCCAAGACACCCCGCGCAACCTTGGCGACAAAGAGACACGCGCATAACACCAGATTGACGTATTTTCACACGGGCCCACGCGTATCACCGGGCCCATGAATTATTTATCGATGCCGGCCGCTATTGCGTCTAAGCGAATCGCCTCGACCGGCGTGGGAGTCGCGGGGCCATCGGGTTCACTTCCTCGAAATTCATTCGTCGCTTCGATTAAGTCCCACTTCTTGTATCATCGTCGCGAATTCGCGCGCACGAGGGAAATCTTGGACCCATGGCTTAGTGGCGCGCGCGCGCGACGCTCCATTCGAAACAAGAACGACATTGTACAGTTCGAGATTGGTCGCGCCTCTTCTCTCACTCTTTCTCTGTTCTCTCTCTCTCTCTCTTTCTCCTTCTCTCTGTTTCTCTTTCTCTTCCGTCTGTCACGCGCTCACGTATTACGCGAGTCCTCGTCCTCGATGGAAGACGACGCTCGCGCGCGATCACCGATTGTTGTTGATGCACTGCGGCATGGGCGATGACGATGGCAACGGCAGCGGTGGAGGCGGCAGCAGCGGACTCGGCGGTAGTGGTGGCGGTGGCGGGCACCGGTTGCATTCGCCATTATCCGGCGTTACAGTCATCTTGCAAAATGCACTTTCACTTCTAGTCCGACGTATATGCACGTATCTCCGGATGTGCCCGGTTTTACAAGACCCTCCCTATCCTCCGGTGTCGTTGGCCCACGTCGGACGTTCAGCCTTTATCGTTGCCATTCGCCATGGACTTTTCAGAAAATGTCTCGGTTGTATGTACAAAGTAACGGAGTAGCTCGTGATCAATCTGTCATCAATGAACCCGTTGTGTCGTACGGTGAAATAGAACCAGTGCTTAGAGCACTTGTCGATAATGTACTCGCTACCACGATTAAGCGAAGGATTGCACGGGTTTTTCCAATCTCTCCGAATCCACGCTGTATTCGCGCGATGAAAATGTACGCGAGTATACGCGATCAGTTCGTTTCTCGCTATGTTTTTCTCTTTGCATTTGACATTTTATCAGCAATGCTTATTCGCTATCGAATGATCAACTCGCGGCACTCCCAGCGTAGCCGAGCATGAGATTAGCGTGTCCTCCTCGTACATCCGTGTGCAAGACGTTCCCTTATCGTTTCCTATGTCACGCGAGGATTAGTCGCGAACGAAGAGCTTTTGCAATTGAACGTTGATAAGAGCCTCTCCAACTGATGACACTCAGTTCTCGACGATCATTTTCTCTCCTCGAGGATTTGAATTAACTCTCGCCACCCAAGTGCGTGAGAATGATCGTGGACAGGGGTCGCACGTGACTCGTCCTACGAGGACTTCGTCAAAAGTGCGAGCATCCTTCAGTCATTCGACACTTTCCTCGTGGCAAGTCGTTCACTCCAAAAGCTCAATACTCAGATGACAAACTTCGCCATTTTATACTCATCCTCGTGCAGAATCATCTGCAGCTCCAATCTGAGCATCTCCGCGTAGAAATAAAAGAATCCAACGATGAGCGCGAGCATGACTATCGTCCTTCGAAATATTTTCCACCTTCCTCGCGACCGTTCGACGATCTACCACCGACGTTCGATCAATCCTGACACTTCGATAACAGCTTCCTCACCCTCCGATTTCCTCCTTGTCCCTTTGACGCGGAAGTAAGCTCGCACGCGTGCGCGCATCCATGCACGTCCTGCCACGCTACCGAACGCGAGGAGTTTAATAAGCGTGGATTTCGAAAAGCACGACGCTATAGTCCACACGCTGCGCGGTCTCGACACGGACTGAAAGGCTCCGAGGTTTTACGGTTAACCGTGTGCGTAAGGGAACGTAACTGTGTTGGAGTACGTGTGTGAGTACGTGTGTGCGGGCGCGCGTAACAGCGCGTGCACACGTGTGCACGCCACAACACTACCTGTGCATACAGGGTGGCGCGGAAAGAAGGGACGAGCGAGGACGAAACCTGCGAGTCGCGTGTCGTGTCGCGTGCTCGTAAGGACGTGCAAGCGGACAAAGCAGGAGGTGGACGTGGAGGAGGAGGAGAAAGGATGAAAATTTTCGTCCCACGAATTCTTTGGATATTCGACGAATGACGGGGCGCGCCTCCTCGAAATTCCTCGCGCCCCATTCTCATTCGTATGTATCCGGCGATTTTCGAGACATTCTCTGCGCTCGAAGGCCTCGTCATCGCGAAGCAGAAGGCGCACTGGTGAAAGAGGATTCGTGAAAGGAGAACGTCGTTCCCACAGTAATTCAAAGTTGAGATCCACGGAATTTGCCCTCAATCGTACCGCGCGCGAGCTTCTGTCCAGGATCGGGATGTTCCTCGAAGCGACAATTGCGCGACGTTAATTAAGGGTTGTAATAGACCCTGGCGTGGATCGGGCAAATAGAGAGCCGGCAAGAAGACAGGAAGCAAAAGAAAATTCTACTTTGTCTTGCTCGCGAGCAAAATGTCAAAGCGTATGAATTATATGCGTCTAGAGGGGCTCGCAAATTCTTATTTGTCGAAGGGGTTCCAGGTCTTAGTCTTGCCATTTATTCGTACAGCCGACCGAGAATCGTTACATCGAGAATTCATAACGTAACAGTTCATGGACGAAATATTCTAGAGCAAGGGATCCTTAGTGAATAAAGGAATGTTAAAAAAATAAAAACACCTAGGAAACCATCCCAGGCGAGGCAACACCCACCAAAGCGAACCCTAGTTCTAAAACTGACCTCTAACTTGAAAAAACAAAGTATTGGAGTAACGATGGTCACCGAAATATTCGTCCTAATGAAGCCTTTAACGGTAATTCCCGGTTGATGCTAGTAATATTTCATAGACGAAATATTCTAGAGCACGAGATCCTTAGTGAATAAAGGAATCTGTTAAAAAAATAAAAACACCTAGGAAACCACCCCAAGCGAGACAACACCCACCAAAGCGAACCCTCGTTCTAAAACTGAGCTCTAACTTGGAAAAACAAAGTATTGGAGTAACGATGGTCACCGAAATATTCGTCCTAATGAAGCCTTTAACGGTAATTCCCGGTTGATGCTAGTAATAGTTCATAGACGAAATATTCTAGAGCACGAGATCCTTAGTGAATAAAGGAATCTGTTAAAAAAATAAAAACACCTAGGAAACCACCCCAAGCGAGACAACACCCACCAAAGCGAACCCTAATTCTAAAACTGACCTCTAACTTGAAAAAACAAAGTATTGGAGTAACGATGGTCACCGAAATATTCGTCCTAATGAAGCCTTTAACGGTAATTCCCGGTTGATGCTAGTAGTCGCGGCTCAACGTTTTCTCCCTTGGAACTTCGTGCTCTTCCCCGAAGGAGAGGCGCGTCGTTGAGAGATCGTGTCGGGATTGTGGGAACCTCGCCGATGTCCCCTATTACCAAACGGTTTTCGCTTTTACACGAGGACGCTCTTTGCGAGAGCCAGGGTATGCGCACGTTAGCGCACACGGTTGCGCTCAAGTGAGACGAACAAAAGGGACACGCCGCTGGTTTTGCGATAGTACCCGTGGGCTCACCTACCCATCCACTCACCTACCTACGTGTGCATCTATTAATGTGCATCACGGCTGCGTGCACACCCTACGTGCAATTCCGCTCGCATACGGGTGCACGCGCATGTCCCACAGTGAGGGAGGAACGTGTCGTTTATTTTCTTTTCTCTTCTTCGTCACGATTATACGAGCAATCCTTTGTCGAGGTCTTTACGCGGAAGAAGGATTAACACATCGAAGACAAAAGCACGGGCGAGAGTAAGCTCACTCGGTGAATACCTATCCTCTTCCATTGTCATCTCGTAAGTCAAACTCCTCGATTCTTTTCTTCCAAAATATCCAATTTCCCAGCTGGATGGAACGAAATCGCCGAAGTTCGACGAGACAACAACCGAGGAGAAGGCCTTGATTCTAACGCGTCGACAAACACCCGAGGTAATTTAAGGGGGAGAATACCGGCGGTTTTCAATTGTCGTTCCTTACTACATTGTTCCGTCGCTCTCTTCCGCTCGTTCTAAGAGTTCAACGTCTGATCACGATGGAACGAGGTCGTTACTCACCGCCCACGACGAGAACGATCGCCGATGGAAAAAATGTTTTCGCTATCAACCCCGGCGCCTGGGATCATCGTGGAAAGCTCGTGCGACGAGTTGCACCACCCTTCTTATCTAAATATGCTCGACTCAATAGAGTGGCCTTTATCTGCGCGAATCCATAGGAGGAAGCGACCGCGACGAGGTTGATGACTTCGATTAGGTCGCACAACGGCGCACGCGCCGTTTCACGTTCCCGCAAAAATGCAACGGATACGAGCATAAAGTGATATCTTGTAATAAAATGGCGAGGCTGCGACGGCGTGCTTGACGCAAAAGGTTTCACGCTCGCGCGCAAATCTTCGAAGGGGAGATAAGATTCTTGTAATAGAGCCAGGAACGGTAATATCGACCGTGCGTCGGGCAAGCGCGTCCCCCGATTCCGACCTCCACTCGCACTCGTGGAGCTTCGCGTACAAAACGATGACTTAACGACGAACGATGACGTAAGGAGTAGATTACGATCGGCACGATTCTCATGTAATCACCGTACATAGCATTCCACCTTCGCCGGCGATTCCAATACACGCGCCGCACTATCGGCATAAAGTCGTTTTTTAGTACCAAAAGTCGTTCGACGGCTGAATTCCGAACCGCTTGCGATGAAATTAATCTTGAAGTACGCGTTGTTTATTATACTATAGCGGAGACCTGCACTTTTTTTCATATTTCAATTTGTTAATTAATACAAACTCGAAATTGTTCGAAACTTTTGGCAATCATTTTTTGGTTAAGGTATCCACAATTCCTTCGATTTTGATATACAAAGGTTTTCGGGTTCGCTGATTACAAAATCGTGAGACAAATTTGAAAATTAAAATTGGCGTAGCACGTCTTTGCCACTTTCGAAGCGGATAACAAGCGACGTGCATAGCACGTCTTTCCAGATGAAGAGGTTAACAAATTGTAATATGAAAAAAAGCGCAGGTCTCCGCTATAGTACAATAAATAACGCGTATTTCAAGACTAATTTCATCGCAATCGATTCAGAATTCAGCCGTCGAACGACTTTTGGCACTAAAAAACGACTTTATGCTCACTGTGCGCCGATCCCACGCTATCGATTCTCGAGGATCGTGAAAATTCGTCAAATTCCGTGGACGCGCGTAACGATTTAAGACAATACCAAGACTTTCGAATATAATTTCGACTCGTTCGTTACCCTCGATTTTTCATTACCGGCACGGAGAAGGCTACGACTTGCGTTCTACCTCTCGCCCGAGACATCAAAGTCAACTTCCTCTCCGATGGTCTCGCGTCCATGGCTTTCGCACGTCGCCGACTCTCGAGCGCTCGCTCGAGGCCGCAATCCAGTACGTAGAAGCAGCGGAGCGCAGTGTTTACGCGATAAATAAACCAGTTTACATAATATGGGAGACACGTGGCTTCGATATCAGACGTATCCGCGTCATACATACATATAGGGTGCGGATACAAATGGCAATACAGAATGCAAATGGCGAATGCTTTTCTTCTTTCTGCGTGGACAAAAAGAGAATCGTGAGAGCTCTACGTGCTTGCAACTCGTTCCGGTAAGCTCGCATCTGTGCACATATGCTCGCACCAGATATCCACGCTTTAGTTCAGGGGTGCGGGCAAACGAACGTGTAGACGCGTGTACTGGTAAACGCGAACCGCTGCCGTCTGTGTCCGAGCAATCAACGGAGGACAATGAGCGCCGGAGAGAGAGGAACCCGTCGTGCGTAGGTACCGGCGCACAGTTGGGCGAAGTATAGCGATTTTCGGACACAGAGCTCCTTTCTGTTTTATATTGTTTATTTCTATAATATAAATTGTTTGTTTAATTAATTTGTGTTTTTAATATACCGTTAATTATATATTCGTTATTTTTTAATTTCTGTACTTTAGACATTAATTATTATTAATGTTTCATTTATTAGATATTTAGTGGTTATTTGACATAATGAATAGGAACTCTATCACAAAAAAATCAACAATGTAATAATTTATAAATAAAGTTGTAGAAATTAGAGAGACTTGTTTCTTAAATATAGGAATGCGTTTTGTTTAATTCTCGTTATTATAAAGTCATCGTTTCATTCGATAGTTCGAATATCTTTTTTCATGATAGAGGAATGCGCATCTTAAAAAATTTATATTTCGCAAAAGAGCACCTAAGAGCACTTGGTATTATCAGATATATGTTGGTTTAAATGTATAGTTTTGTAAAATTTCAGATACAGAACGGGCTCTCGCAGTCTTTTTTTTAAATTCCCCATACATGTTACATTTCAGTGTTTCATATTTTCAATCAAGATTAATGATATTTAAAGGTGATAGATGAGGTTTTTCATGATTTTATATAATAATACGAAGCTAATAGTAAAATTTATTTTAGAAAAGACGTATCTAATTGTATATAACTTGAAATGAATTCGAGTGATTCATCTGGCTAGCATTATCAACATATTTGAGCAATTGACTTTAAGTGAATTGTATATTATTTTTGTTAACAATTATGTAAATTGTGATATATGTAGAAAATAGAAGTGCAAGCATTTTCCTAAATGTCTTTCATAATAATGCCTTAAAATCCAAAGTTTGATTTTTATTAGCTATGTCCCACGATTTACCTTATTCGCACCACTGTGCGGCAGTGCTGTAGAATACGCTCACGGACACGCATGCGCGCGCGGCATGTGGCGCACGCAGGCGATTCGCCTTTTTACTATTCTCACCCGCCACGCTTTCGAAGAGCGGCACGCACATGCTGGAAAATGGTGAGGCGGGCGCGCACCATTTGCGTGTATGCGCGCACGCACGAAAGTAAAGTAAACACGCGAGAACGGCGCGAGCTACGATCGCACGGGTGACTCTACTTGCCGCGCTGACACTGTAGAGAAGAGCTGTGGACCACCCCGTCTTCGATTTCGCCGAATATCAAATGTATCACAGCTGAGCACCCCCTTAGAAGCTCGTGGTATCGGGAAATATGACAACAGTGTCTAGTTTTCGAGAAAATTGCAATTCAAGTTTGTTAGTTTTCTTTGACCTAAAATCTCGAGTTTTCTTTGACTAAAACACTCGATTCTCTCTCTCTCTCTCTCTCATTTCTCTGCCTTTCGTTGTCCAGTGCTGAAAAAGCTCGTCTGCGATGTTGCCGCAGCGTGATTTTAGGCCGAAAAATACCAACTTTAATTCCAATTTTCTTTAAAACTGGACACTATTTCCTAATACCACGAGTCTTTAAGAGTGCTCAGCTGTGGTATATTCGAAATTCGGCGAAATTGAAGGCGGTGTAATCTATACTTTGCCTTGCAAGAAGTACCGCGTACGCTGACAATCCTCAGACACGCGAGTGTTTATCTTGAGAACGTGCGCGGGTATAAACGACGAGGAATTGGAAGCGCACGCATGACCCTTCCTCCGTTCTGATCAGGGCTACAGGCAGAACGTTGAAATATCATAGCTTTTGCAATTTTGTGATAAAAAATTATCATTTCGATATTATTTTATTGCGAATAGAAGCATTCGTAGGCAGAAATATGATATTTCATCGCAAAAATAGGAGGACCGCGGCTACTGGCGATTACTCGGCCTGCTATCGACTGTCGATAGGGGACACCAACTTCGCTCGAACAGCAAAACGGCCTCGCATAAGACTGTTCTTCTCGTACCCACAGAAACAGCAACGAAACGAGCATTCCCTCATTAGTAACGTTGTGATCGTGGTCGGATCTCCAACCACACAATTGCTTTTTTATTATCCCTCAATAAGCTAAAAAATCATATACCCATGAGATAAGACGTATTTCGTTCCGAATAAAAGGAATAGGATGGAGAATTATCCCTTTTAGTGCCAGACATTTTACGGCTGAAGTAATCACCGGAGCCCGCGGTCTGTCTATTTTCGCGATGGAATCTCGTATTTCTGCCTAAAGATCCTTTTATTCGCACTAAAATACATCGAAATGATCGTTTCTCATCAGAAAATGGCAAAAATCTATTATATCACAACGCCCCGCTCAGAACGGTGGAAGGCCGGTTCACATTCCCTCGGAGGGACACCGACTTCACACTTAGGTGTACATACACCCTGAAGAGTCGTGACGCTCCGAATCAATGGAGCGAACACCACCAATTATCGCGTGCCTTTTCACAGCGCGCGAGGACCCGCGCGCTACTCCCGCGCGAGTCTCGCTACATTTCCACGGTAAATGGTGAAGCACGTGCGCACGAGAAACGCACGGATCCTTGGTTGCATTGGAGTGGAGGGTAGAGGGACACAACGGGGCCCCAGGAGTGTGCGTGACTAAATGACGCGTCGTCGGGCGGGTGAGGTCAAGCCTCCGGGAGAGAATGTTTCTGCGATTGCTCATTGTGTCCCGGTAGCCCCCGTCGAGCCCGTCCCTATGCCGCGTTCGCAATAATTTAACCGACGACGCTTCGGCGTACTCCCGGTGAAAACACGCGCGCGAAATAGCCACGGCGTTAAAAGGAATTCTAAAAAGCGGTGCCATTCCGAGTCGTCGATCAACGTCCACGCGGAATTCCTCGACGAAGGGCGCCGAAGGAGGATTTTTCTGGCGTCCACGAGAGACTGGGGACACGCGGAAAGGTATGCGCGCGGGCACGCGCCGTCATCGAGGCGCTTAGGGGTTTTGCGCAACTTCACATCTGGATGGAACGCAGAAGCGTGGAAACGTGGAAAGCGCGATGCCGAAGGTTCGCTCGGAGCGAGTGACCTCGAAAGATAGATAGATATAAATTTATTAACCCTAAGCATGGTGCTGCTAGGGTCCCAAGATACAGCAAACAACAAAAGAAATACATAAAAGCGAAACAACATATAAATGAAATAAAGATAAAGTTAAAGAGAATATAGGTAAAGAGAAACAAAAGAGAAAAAGAAAAGATTGAGCAATTACAAGCGTCCCAAAGGATCAGCCTGCACTTCCAAAAGAAAGTCGCGCAAACTACTCTTAAAAGCGCCAAACTCCCTTACCCTGGGCGGAAGGGAGTTCCATAATTCGGCCGCAGAAAACCGAAATGAGCCTCTAAAAGCCTCAATTCTGCAGTAGGGCAGTAACAGGTTATCACCCCTGGTCCTAGTGTCACGATCGGAAGCACTGTCTCTACGAACAAGCTCATCCGACAGGTAAGCCGGAACACCATGGACTAAGATTTTAAAGAGACGGAGAAGAAGATGGACAACGCGAACAAGACGATAAAAAGATGGAAGAAGAGAAAGCGGAAAAGGTAGCTAGAAAGTTCCGGAGGGAGGCATCATCCCTCGCAGAAGTGGAGACACTGGTAGACCTGAGAGACGGACGAGCGAAATAGGGCTCGCCCGAAGATATATTACTGCGCGCGGGACCAATCGAAAAATTCGAATTGAGCGCAAAGGGCGGAAGTACTTGAAAGTGGCGCGAGAAAGATGGAAAACGGGGAACAATGCACGATCGTTGTCGAGACGCGGAAAGAAAGAAGACGAATGAGGATGGAAAAGGAGGAAGTTCAAAGAGAGAGGATTGGAAAGAGGTGAACGTGGCTGAGAAGAGTGGAAAGGCCGATAGGCGAAGAGAGAGGGAGCAAAGGGGTGAAATAGGGGGCCTCCTAGAGATACACAATTGCAGCTGGAAACGCGTACTCTACCGAGGAGCTTGGAATGCGTGAACGGTACATGGCGAATGTAAGTGGCGGAGGGTGCTCCAGTAAAGCCTAAGACCATTCGAGGGACGACAAAGAGCGGGGCGAGCAAAACCTTCCAGAGAGAGAAAGAAGCGAGGAGAGAAGGGAGGAGAGAAAAGGAGAAAATGTCGGGAAAGGCGCGTGAGCCTTTTTTCCTCGACTACCGTTGCTTGTGTGACGAGAAACGAGGCAAGCGAGAGAGCGCGCGCTCCAATGGCTCGGACGAGGAAAGCCGTTCGGCGCGCGTCCAAAGGAAGAACGAGAGGGAGCGAAATAAAGAAAGACCAAAACGCGACATTTTCCTCCTCTCGCGCGTTTATACGTTTCTCTCGCCTTTCATTATGCAGCGCGCGTGAGCTTCGCCAAATGACGTCCGCGCCACCTTAAGTGGAAAGTTTTACGAGCTACAAAGAGACTCGTGGATGGGAGGGAAAAGAAAAGGGTCTGAAGAGAATGGGACGCGATTGCTCGCGCACGCGCACTACTCGTTATTACCGTCGTTTCTAGGCGAGACGCGAAGAAGGAAGGTACCCACCCTCTGACGCACCCAAGCGATTTCGGACGGAGGAATGCAACCGCTTTCAACGAACGGGACACGGCATTTGCCCTTTTCCTCCCTACTCCTCCTTTGCCATTTCGTAAGTACCGCGACGAATAATTCGCGCTACCGTAGAATGCCACCGCCACGGAACATCTCGGAGGAAAATCGCTCTAGAAGTGGAAGTAACCCGAGTGAGAATGAGACACGAGAATTGGCGCATTTGGAAAGCACGTTTCTTCCGTGGAAAGGTATCCCTTGAATCGTCCATGCCAGGTCGAACTGTGGACGAAAGGAGTGGAATCGTTCGTTTCGTTTGGGCACCGCGTGGAATAGTTGAGACGATTGACGCGAGTATTTTATTATATCGAGCAAGGTCAATGACGCCGACGCCATTGCCCCTCGCTCACTCGCGCTGATAATAGTATCGCGGTCCGGCTTGCCCAGTTCGACGGAATTGCGTGCGAAACGTGCCTCGACGAAATCACATCCCTTCGTCGATGCGCAGCTGCAACCGTCACGACGGACACGCAGCTCTCCGACCGATACCATTTGCTCACGCGATCGTGAGAACGGGCGGATGAGAGTGGAAAAAAGCATCGACCGTACAATGAGAATGAGGGAACAGGCAAAAAAGGAGAACAAAGAGAATGAGAGAAAAGAGAGGATCGAAGAGAGGTTGCCAGTTCCGGTTCTACCGAAATATTCGAAAGATCGCAGTGGTATTGACCTCGCGCGAAAATTGCCAACATTCGTCGCGAAAACTCATTTGCCGAGTTAACAGAAATGGAATATGAAAAGGAGATTGTGACACAGACGAGGTTAAAGAGTACATATCGCTTTTATTAACCCCTTGACTACTGTGGATGCATATAGGCGCTTAGAAATTTTGCGTTTGTGACACTGAAAGCGCCTATAGGCGCTCCACATAATTTGGTTTCTGACACTGAGAGCGCCTGTAGGCGCTCGACGCAGTTTGGCTTCCTGACACGGAGGGCGCCTATAGGCGCCTCGAAAATTATATCGATATTTATTCCCATAAATCTTATCACAGTTAGACAAAAGTTAATGCTAATTTCGCTGGTACATACTCCGATAGTCACCCGCTACTTGAATATTTAAATATTAGCGAAAAATCAAAAAAGACAATAACGAAATTGTGAAGACATCACTTCGTACCGTGGTAATTATTTTTTGCTTAGTGAATCATTCCATACCCAGTGAGAAATGAAACTTCGAATTGATATCGAATCGATATCAATACCATCAGAATACATCGATGCGCCCTTATACACGAATAAATATTAAAATTTCAACTGCCTTTTGGAGATTAAAAAAATACCGACTTATATATTTCAAAGCAATATAAATCACATAGCTACAGGCCTCTCGTCGTCTTCCATACTGCTGGATAGAAAATCGACACACAATTACTTTCTTGGCCACTGCTGGCCACGTCGTCATTTACTTCGCGCCAACAAATTTCAGCACCGACTGATCAATCTCCGCATGATGTGCAGCGCTATATCAAAAGAGATCGGAATTTTAAAATTTATTGATGCATAGAGGTGCATCGATGTATTTTGATGGTATTGATATCGATTCGATATCGATTCGAAGTTTCATTTCTCACTGGGTATCGCCTCATCCCACAATTTAAATTTAAATTTTACCAAATTTAAATTCTGTCAAAATCTGTCGTAGTCAAGGGGTTAAAGCAGTTCACGCATACGAGAATCCGAATAATGATCCGAAAGCATTGAAGTGCGCAAAAAGCATGAGTAGCCATTAATACGTATATTCGTTTCTCCGTCGGCGTCGTCTACCGATCGTAGAATGCAAAAGGTCGATACGTGAAAGAACAGGGTGAAAAAAAATGTAAATCGATATCGGTTATTGGACGAGCAAATGTTTCAAAGGCCACAACAAACTGGGTGTCCCCTAAAACACATTAACCCTGGCCGTTGGAATGGAAATCGAGATGTCCGCGAGGATCAAACGGAGCGAAGAGATCGATCTCTCGTTAAAATATCGATCATCGTCGCGACGGCACCCACTCGTGCATTCAATGCAAGAAGCCACGGTGCGAATAGCCGGGAACGTGTCCGCAGAATAATCGGGTAACTGTATGCAGACAATGGCTGAGAGGCCACTCGGTACGCATCGTTGACTCCAATTATGCAAGGAGTTCTCAACTTGGCGCTGCTCCCGCTATTACACGAGCGCCACGGACGTCGACGTCGGCGTCGTATAGTCGTAGTAGTCGTCGTAGTCGTCCAAAGAGCATTTGCCTTCTTTCCAAGCTGACTCGTCCGCTCCGATGACTCAAGCGAGGCTCTCCTATTACGATTATCTCTTACCCAGCTCGGAAGTAAAGGCACGTCGAGGACGAAGGAAGACCGAAATGGCTTTGTACATATAGACGATAAGCGCGAGGTACAAGTGACATTGTCACGAGAAGCTGAAATTTCGATTTCGTTCCATGGTCAATTATTAAAACGTCACCCTGATTACCAAACGATCGAACCAAGCCATATTATTTTAGGAGAAACCAGTAGGAAGATCAATACAAAGAGAATCACTCCGATGTTTCCACTTTGTGGAAGAATCACGGAACCCATTAACTTCGTATACAGTCTTCGTTTCGTCGACCCGAGGTGGTCCCTGGATTAGGTTTCAAAGTGAGACCGCGGATGAAATTACTTCGGACGCGGTGATCTCGTGGAAATGTCGACCCTAACCGGCTTCTTCGCGAGGAGAGACACCGAGTTCAAGAATGAAAGTACAAGAGCGAACGTGACAATGAACGAAATGGGAGAGAAGGATAAAGAGAGAGGGCACAGTGGTTCTCCGCGATGGCATGCGCGAAATTCGTCTTGCCATCGTCAAGCACCGTGACCGGATATCCCGCGACGAAGGTGACGACGAGGTCATCGATTGTTTCGCGCTGGATCCCTCCGATCTCGATGTTCATTGCGCGCGCAACGTGACATTCTCGAACGAAATGTGATGCGCGCGAGATCCAGCACATCTGTAAACTTGAAATTGGAATTTCCTCGAGAGCGACGCGCGCTATCATCGATTTCCAAGCGTGAACCAATGACCCACATTTCACATGACATTTTCACGACAACACCTATGAAATCCGTGTGAATACGAAACGATATTATAACAACGGATAAGAGCCGGTCTTTGTACGCTCCCGTTTCGTGTTAAAAGAAACGAAGAGGAGGAAAACGCGCAAGGAACGAGGCGTGAACACGCGCACCACGCGTAACGCGTGCCGTTACGTAAAACACGTTCTCCGTTCACGGACGAGCCTTTTTTTAATTGGATCGCGCTCATTCGATGCGATTGCTCGCACGATTTACAATTTCGAAGATTGTCTCATTAGGAACTTTCAGTCGACTCGCTTCCCATGGCTGCGCCAAATAGTCCGTAAAGGATGACGCCAAGTGCCTATAGGCCGTGTTCCTAAATACAGGACACTAATATTTTTGCATGAAAATGGGACCATTCGAAAGATCTCGTCGTTCTGGTTACAAAAGTGTGCATCATTAGGGCTGGCGATTTGTTGTTCCAGAACTGGGCGTTCCAAAAGTTTTTTAGGGACAAATAAACCCGGTAGACGTTGCCACCATCGATATCAATTTTTAGTTTCACCAATTAAATTGTAACTTGGCAGAATTACGTGTGCTAGGTCTATCTTTGGATTTTTAAAGGGGTCCTGGGCTTCCACTGGGCAGCTTGAAACGGGCAAGTCGAATGCATACTGCCTAGTGCAGGTGAGATAAACACGATCGGGTTGAGACGGCCAGCTTGCTTTAGCAGATTTGGTGACCTGAGGATTTTGAATCCTCGGGTCACTGTTCCAGTACAAGCCTGAGACTCTTCAGCAGCCTTCTCAGCGCAATGCCGTTATTACTTTGGGAACGCCTAGTTCTGGAACACCAAACCGTCAGCCCTAATGATGGACATCGTAACCAGAACGACGAGATCTTTCGAATGGTCCCATTTTGGTGCAAAAATATTAGTGTCCCATATTTAGGAACATCTTGGCGTCAGCCTTTATCGTCAACGTACCACTCCTTCGACTAACTTTGAACGTTCAGCTTCGGTGCAGCATTCTTGTCACGCGAGCGCGTTGCAGTCAGCGTTTCTACACCTCCTACGCTTAATCAACGTTTCCTCGGTAAAGGAGTACGGTGGAGCGAAGCGTCCCTTGAAAATTGTCGTTTAAGAAGCAACAATATCGTCTACCGTATGAGTCACGGTTTCTACGGTGCGACAAGCGACAGTATCCCCTGCCTTACGACGCTTAAGTGGCCGTACGAGTGTAAGTGGCCACATGCTTCTAGCTACGGGCTCCAGTGTCAATGCACGCCCGCGCCGTTTCGAAGGAACGAGGATCGCTCGGCGCAGGAAGCGCGATCTTTACACCGAATTTCAATCAGTCGACCAGGAGAACTACCGTTTCTCACTTCCGTCTGCAAACGTGTAAACAAACGATTTATCGACCTCCGCCTCTTCCCACCCCTCCTTCAAACACACGCTTCTCTCCAAACTGTGATGCGTTTCGATGCGTCGGAAGTACTTCCACGCAGGCACCGTCCGAATAACGGTAGAGGTACTTCCGTCCGGGTAGGAACGAGAGCATCGATCGCATAGAAGAGAAAAACTGCAAAAAACCCGAAGCATCGTAGTGACTGCTGCGCATTCACCGAGCAGATGCATCGTTCCTGGGGTTTGTTCGAACAGCTGTGCGTTGCAAAATGACGTAGGCACGTAATCGAGAGCATGGAGATTTAAATACCAATCCGATGTGCACACTTGAGTATTTTCTTCTACGTCTTTCACTATTGATCGAAGTGGAGTACGCATGCCGTGGGCACGTAGCTTCGTACATTTTTACTCCAAAAAGAAAAAGAGGAAGTATGTCTTGTTTGAATCTCGTGCTAAATATTGTCCCTACTCTGATTAACCCCACGGTTAAAGATGCTTCCTTTTAGCATCAGCCAGATTCGATGGGACGTTTTACCGACGATCTCGAGTGTAGCGCCTAGAACGTGCGCTCTCTCACGAACCTCGCTCTAAAGCTTCTCGCCAACGCAGATCGCACAGCGATCGAGCAAATCGTCACGCACGAACGGAATGACGACAACTGCGGGCGCGTATCTCCCTCGAAGGAAATTTTATTACCGGCCTTCCCGGAATATCACCGTTATACCGGGTGGTGATGCGTGCCCGCCCCACAGGAACCGTGTAGCTTACAATTCGGACCGCGCGTCTGCCCGCGCGTCTGCCCGCGCGTCTGCCCGCCTGCCCGCGTTCCACCGCTCCGAGTGCCCGAATTGAATTACGCCGTTAGGATGGCCAATTTATTGGCCCGTGGGGTAATTCGACAGTGTGACCCCTCGTGATATGCGGGACCAATGCTCGCGAGACGACGAATATCCTTGTCGCGAATGAACGTTTCTTCTTTACAGAAAATGAGATCAATCACGCGTTAAAGAGGGTTGATAGTCGATAGGATATTTTCCAGTTCCACACGGTTGTTTCGGAAATTAAAAACGACAGGAGGGTAATTTAATTCTGGTCGTGTTGGATCTGCCCGTGATACCTGTACCAGTAATATGTACGACGCCTAATGTTATGCTGCCTACGTAGCGATTATTCTACTTTCTTTTCCGAGGTAAATCGTAAAAGAAATGAATTCGTAAGTTTTGCGATACTCTCTACTTTAGTTACAAGGTAAGTTATTTCATGCTGACAAACAATCGATTGCATATAATTTAGCTCGAGCACAATTAATTTCGTGTCATCCTTATCTCTTATATCGAAATGTGCCAGCTTTTCTAATTCGATTCTCTACGTCTACAGGGCTACTGACCGAGGAGTCGGAAAGCAGAAACGCCGGAAGAATGTAGATTTCATTAGGCAAGAAACGTGGACGGTGACTAAGTGAATTTCTCGTAAACGTCGCAACGAGGGGTGCGCACGTAACTTTAAAGACAGTACGTGTGACGCGTGCAGCGTGCAGTGCTTTACGAGTAAGACATGCTTTTTCTCTCCCTGCTAACCGATGTGCTCGAGCGACGCGGAGGAAAGTCTTTGAACACGCGACCACGAACCAGTTTTGCATGCTCCTTTCTCGAGGCAATATCCAGGGTGAATACGTTAATCGTCTTATTTTCTACGGTGATAATGAAGTCTACCATGAAACGATAAGAAGGCGCCTCGCAACGTGTAAACTTTATCGACAGATCCTCCCTGTTCGCGCATCGATGGTCTCATTAACTCGGAAGCGGTATAATCTACCGCGCTCGATTAGTTCAACGCGTTGGATATATTTTTTGCCAATTTTCAGGGTAGGAACATTCGAAACTAAAAGTTTAACCCGCCTCCCAAAGCGCCGACCGTGCTTTCTTCGCAAAAATCTCTCGTAAACATTTTTGTTTACATCATTTCGTTCCAAATACCAAAGAGTGTGTTATCGAGAAATACGCCGGCCACGAACGTGTCGATACTCAACGAGCACGGGTGTAAAAGCTTTGGAAGCGTGTAGTTGTATCGATTAGACTGACATTATCAGGTTCGCAATATAAATAGCGGTTCGAGGTAGAACGAAGTGGTACGCTGATGATTCGAGCAAGAGTCAACGATTGGCTGACCATTGTTTTATAACTTTTCGATTTTCGCGTGTCGATCTACAAGGATCGTTGACACGTTAACAACCACAGTATCCGTGGACGTAAACCTTTGGCTCAACGACCTCGCAAAATTGACTTACGGCATTCGCGAATTTTTTTCCCACGAACCATTGCTCTCTTAATTTCATAATTCTCTCTTCTTTGTCGAAAGCCTCGAACTAGAAGGGTCATTGCCACGTCCCTGCAAAAGTTATTCGGACTCTCACTCTGTTGATTTCGCAAAATTGATTTACGGCATCGATCTGTCTCTCGTTTACAGGCATCGGAGGTCAACGAACCCGTACCCTCGCCATTGCTTTTATATTATTCCGATCTTCGGACGCCAGCCTCCGAGGATCACCGACGCATTAACGAAGAAGACATCCAGGGACCGGGGTTCGTTCTACGAGTGCCGTAATATTTATTTACAGCGTCCCTCGATTATTTCTCGCGAAAGTTTTCGACGTCGGTGTTCGTCAAGCGGGCACCCTCGTGCCTGGGAATATTTCAACGTGACGTTCTAAAAGCGACCCTCGAGAGAGAGTCGCACGGCACACACACGCGCGCACTTTCGAGTGCTCGTAATTAAGTGCATAACGAGGCTTGTTTACGCCGGCTCGGTCCTCGTAATCTTCAGAGCCGCTTAGTCTGCCGTTTTAATCTCGCTCTTCTCGGAACGGAATTTACGGCGCACGGTCCATACCGTACAATGGCTTCATGCTACGTCGCATCGTGCGATTCTCTCGCAACCGTGTCACGTTATTACACCAATTATTAATCATATCCTAATTAATTGCTTCCTACGAAGAAAGCAAAGTTTGCGCATTTGCGATGTGCAGTGCTTCGTTGCGATTACGCGATGTAAGTAAACATATTCGTTGGATGTAAATAAAAAAAAGCATGAAGTAAGTAAAAAGATTTACAACTATAGTTGCCTCGAAAGGATACTTTCGTGCCACTGGCAACGTTCAACCCTAGGTGTTCTATCTGCGCGGGTGCGACCATAGGCACCCGTGGAGGTGAAAATGTCAGACGTTCACGAACGCAATCGCCATAGGTTTCTCTCACCTTTGCTGTTGCAGCTGCCGCGCGGAGCAGCTCCAGCCATCGAGGTATCCTCTCCCAACGAATAGTACGGCGAATCATGCAACCGACCAAGGAGAGTTCGAGAACCCGGAAATACGCGTGCGATATCGACGATCGACTTCCACCGATTTCTCACGACCCCTCGCGGCTACGATTCGCCCACCACTCGAACGCACTTCGAGAACGATGGTCCGCGTCCCATCCAGGAAGAATCTTTTCCATCCTACGATCCCTTCACCGTCCAACTTCGCCGAGGATGCGCGCACTTAAAAATTATACTACGGCATAATTAATCTCCCGAGAACAACCGGTACACACGATTATCGCGAGAGATCCAATTAACGGTACGCACGAACCTCGTGGGGTGAAAATCGAGAACACTTTCCGAGACGCTCTTCTCTCTCGTTCCACGAGATTCTCCCCGTCCGTCTGCGCGCACGTGCGCGCGTTCTCACGATTACGCGAGAAGATGACGGGTGAAAATTCGCAGCCCTTACCCACGTTGGGCACGAGTCAAAAGGGGGTGCTCCGCAACGAAGGAGTGGCACGCGATCCTTCCTACCAAGTCGAACCGACGCATGCACGTGTTCAGCCGGGCCCACGTTGCTTGGCCTCGTGGTCTCACAAGTCTAGCGCAAACGAGCGTACCAAACAAATCGTGCAAATTCTCTATCACCTCTCACCCTCTCACCTTTGTTGTCACAGACGTCGCACAACACCATCCTCTCGAAATGCGACAGTACTGTACGACGAAAGAAAAAAAAGGGTGTTCTATCACAGGCGCGAACACATCCGCGCCCGCGTGGCTCCTTCGCTCGCGAGGTGACGCCGACTGACGACACCAAACGGCCCGATCGAAGATTATGCGAGCGCGATAAAGGAACGGGCGGAAATGGTCGCACTCGCTCGCTCAACGAGGACGAGGCGAGCGAATCGTACGCGCACGATACAGACCTCGCGGACGATCGATTCTATCGCTTACTCGAGAAAGTGTTGGCGGTTTGACAGTTACGTTTGCACTGGCGAGAGACATCGGAGCATATGGGCGACACGAGGGAGGCTCGGAGAGGGGCTGAAGCGGAGAGGAAGAAGCACGAGAAGAGCGAAAGGAGGGGTTGGGACGAACGGGGGTAAGGGAGGCCGCAAGGGCGATGTGTCTCATATTGTGCCGCGCGCGCGCGCATCGTGAGACTATCCTGGCGCGTCCGGAGGGTAAGGGGAGGTTGGTTGGATCAATATTAGGGCGTAGACTCAAGGGCAAGGGCCGCCACCGCCTAAATTCTATATATACACGCCTCGAGAGACACGTATAGGAGCGCGCGCTAGTGTCAGATTACCAACACGCGCCTCGTAAATCTCAAAATATCCCGGGGCTGATTTTCCGTTCCGAAAGGAATTTCTCCGGGAAGTTGGCAACCGCCAGGCTCGAACAGGTTCGGAGAACGCGATGCTTTTCGGATATTTTTGGTGGATTCGTCGAGTCGTGGAAACGCACTTGCGCTCGATGCGCGCGTGCTGTTGAATAAGGGATAAGGGATTTACTGGGATTGGTAGGATCTGCCCTGGGGAATGTGGAATCCTTTTCATCGATTGTCCTTGAATGCTTAGATTGAGAGTGCGATATTGGTATATCGCAGAGTCTTCGAACCATAAAGCGTTATCTTTGGAAATCGCAATGATATAAATATATAGGTAATAGTTCCGTACGAGAACGTAACTTTGTCGCGTACTTGTAAATGCCTATAAGTAAAGGAGATCAAAGCTTTTTCGTTCCTTCGATGAGGTCGCGTCGATCAGGCAGAACGTACATCGAACTCGGTAAGTTACTCGTGCTAAAGTACGAACATGGAATAAGTACGAAGAATGAGTTCCATCGGACGTTTTAGAAAGTTATCGTGCGAAAAATTATTCATACAAAATGCACAAGTAAATTTAGCTGTCCCCACGTGCGTCTTTATGTTCAACCGGTAACGCGAACGAGTGCGGACGTTTCCGGTGGATCGTGCATCGTGTGCACAATCGATTCCACGGATAGACGTGCTAACCTTATCGAGCTACGTCCTCGTTTGCTCGCAACACAAGCACGCGACACCACCCGATTCGGATACCGTCCCGATTTATTCCCACGAGATCTAACGGTAGCTCACGAGATGATTTAACCAAACAGCGTCTGAGCATTTTCACCTTGCTATCTCGGAAAGGATCGCGAGTAGCGATTAGCGATTCTTTGCATCGAATGGACGTTAAATAGTTGGGACACGAGGGCTGAAAATTCTTCCTGGTCCAAGAATCCAGCAATTCTCCACGCGATAATCATGAGAACGACCATAACGATGCTCGCGATAATTTTATGTATCCGCGGTACGAATAATGCGATGCCTCTAGTTGAGTGGCAGCTTCCGAAGGGAACTTCTTGCGCTTTAAATTTCTAATGCACTCGGCTCCTAGCACTTTTTCTAGAAAGTATTTCCTGGATTGTTTTTATCGGTGGTGAAACGAAGAACTTGAACGAGGTATTGGCATTACGCGAATCGTAAGTATTCACGAGTGAGCGCCACATCTGGACGTTCTCGATTAACGTTGAATAGGTGCGCGCACCCCGACGACCGCGCAACCGATTACGAGGGTAGCCGCGTAATGGAAAATTCTCTGCGGTTCGGCCGGATGGAAAAAATGATCGCGTGTCATTGAGCATCGCCTCGAACATTTGGCCGTACTTGTTTATAAATGAAGGCGCGCTCGTAACGCGCCGATATTGCGCGCCTTATTTATTGGACTTTCCCTTTGGCGTTCCGTGAGAATGTACACGCAAACGCTTTCGCACTGAACAGCATCGGGTGGTTCCGTTCGAGATGAGACATGGCGTCGCGACGATCCTGGTGAGGTATTCGAAACAGGCGCCGAGGAGAAGGTTCAAGGAGCAATGGAATTCCGCCTAACGCGATGCGAATCGTGAGATTAGTTTTAGACGGTTGGAATTCAACGAGTGGGAAAAGGCCGAATGAATTCACTCTGGAAAATCATATTAGAATCATACACGTTGACGACGAAGTGTTCGCAATTAAACGGTCAAAAGAGAGTTGCATAATTTTACGATGCTCCTTTGGAATCCGCTCGGTTTACTTTCCTCGCGACGATAAAGGCGAACCGTTTGAAATTCTCCTGCTTCGTGCATCACTGGCAGGATCGACGTTCTTGATACTGTATACAGACAGCCGAACACCTAAGCTCACGAGATAACCGAATAGTAGCTGGAGATTGTACGAATCCACGCGTGAGCAGATAAAGTACTGATAAGAGTGCTCCGATGTAAAAAGCGACACGAGAGATCTTGAAGTTGGTAAACGACTTTCACTGCGGGGTGGATTGCGTAGAGAGTAATTCATTTCACTCGCTCATTCGACGCTGATATCGATTCTCAAGAGCATTTCGTAATTTCTTCGAAGCTTCCTATACGTCAACAATAGGGAGAATTTGAAATCGAAGACTGGTCAGTATCGACGACAACTGTCCAAACAACTTCACGAAACACGACCAGAAAGAAGCAAACTTTCTCAGCTCGTTCAAGAATCTCGAAAATTCTTTTACGTTCCAGGAAAGATCCGAGCTCCGGTTAACGAGCCTCCGTTAAAAGTCAGGTTGTCCGCAACTCGGACCTTTCCCTACGGGGGTTCGAGCAGAAGCGAGAGACCGCACGCCAACTTCTTCCTTCCATCTAAATCCATATGCACACGGTGACATATGTTGGGTTATACGCTACCCTGACCTAAGTCAGTAAGACGAGTGACCGAGAGGGAGGGTCTAAAAATAGGGGTGCGCTTCGAAGCGAGGGATTAACGGCCACGCCAGTTGTAGCAGTAATTTTAAACACCTCGGCAAACGTTGCTAATCCAATCTACGACTGCTAGCCCCAAATCACTCGCGCACTCGCTCAATCCCTCCTAGGACCCCACGCCGTGGGCTAGCACACATTCTCCCATTGTTCCGGAGACCCCGACGAGATCGTGGACCATGATTTCTAAATCCGTTCCCTCACTCACCCTTTCGTTGATCCTCGCTGTCGGAGTGTAGCTCGACGTCGTGCAGTCGCATCGATTGAACGAACCCACGCCAGTGACTACGAGACCTTCCACGATCGGATAGATCGCTCTTCAGATCGGCCAGTTGTCTATCCGACTCTTTCAGAAGACCGTCCAAAATGTCGGGTCTGTTGAGAGAGGTTCGCGAATCGTGCCGCACGTTCATGGAGTTCGAATAATTCTCGCGGTCCACGCAATCGATCGAATGGGTGCGCACGAATGGTTTTGAGATACCGCCTTCTCCGTTGGAATATTCGTCGAGAATCGGTGCGCACTCGCTGTTCGAACGATTCTTCAATTCTCTTCTTCTGCGAGTCGGCGGACGAGGCTTCCATTCGTCCGAGCTCGTGTCGCATTTCTCCCTCGTAGATGGTAGATTGTAGTCGATGTTATTCGCTTGGTAGATCTTGTTCGAAACCTTTCCGTTTAGATCCTTGTTCGTCTGCTTGCTCGTGGATATGTTTTTCGGATTGTTGTAGCGATCCTTCAAGGACTCGCGATTATTTCTCGAAGCCTCGAGTAACTTCTGAGCCAACAACCGCGTTCTGGTCATATCAACTGGCCTCTTCTCGTCCCTTTGCTCATTGTTTCTCGACTTTCCTCGATCCACGTTGACATTCTTGGCGGGGACCTTCGCGGAATTCTCAGGTACCTGGAACATCTGCTGAATCCTGAAGATGTCCGACTTGATCTTCGCTTGATTGGTAACGTTACTTTTTCTGTTGGGCGTCGAGGTCCTCACCTCGATTCTCTCCATTCTCGAGGGTACCCTCGTGTTTCTCTGAACCGGCGGGGTGTTGCGAAGTCTCTCGAGATCCTTCAGGTCTGCCAACATTGAATTCTGCGACCTTGACACCCTGCCGTCTTCCATGCCAATGGCAATGGTTCGAGGTCGACCTCTTGCGTCGCCCTTGCCAATCTTATCCATCGGCACCAACGAGGGATCTACGAAAACCGTCTCTCGTATCTGATTGATATTCCTTAATTTCGGCGCGCCTAGCTTGAGACCGGTAGTCCGCATGATCACCTTCTCCACGGACTCAATGTCTCTTTCTCTCCCCAAGCGTCTCTCTTCGATTATCCTCGCGCGTTGAACATCGATAGACGACGCGTACGATCCGTGGTACGCGGAATTGTTCATCGAAGAATGTCCCCTGGTTTGGGCTCCAAACTGATTGGGCCTACTGGCCCTCAGAGGCGCCATCCTGACGAGCCTGGGCGCGTCTCTCGGATCATCGGTCTGCAGACTTCCTCTGTACACCATTTTGCTTCACTCGCGAGTCTCAACCGGTCTCAGCGTGAGAGCGCATCCCCGTACGCCATAATTATTGTCTTCCTGAAACAACGAATCTGTGGTTAGTCGACTGCTCGGATACAAGCTTCCTGCTTCGAAGCGTTCTTCCCTAAAGTGCAATTGAATAAGAAGGGAACCGAAGCAACTCGCGGCTGAGAGTGCCGATCGTCGAGTCGGCGCATGCGCCAGGTTCCACCGACCGAAAGTGTAGGAGCTTATCACCTTGCGATGGTCGTAGCTACTAATCGACGGTGTATTACGCACGGAGCCTCCTACGAAGGCTGCAACGAAGGTGCCGGTGGGTGTCGAACATGTAGGCAGTGACCTGGCCATCTTGCGACATATGCACCGTCGGCATGTAGGTGTCGCGCACTTAACGCGAGCGCGTCCCGCTAATTATTTCTAAATCCACGTTTCCTCCAGCACCCCCGCCCACCGGCTCGCGCTCGACCTCGACGGCGACTGAACGATCGGATCGATGAGCGAAGGAATCCGACGAGGGCGAGGAGCCGATCGGCTAGCCGCCTTAAATGGTCGTCGAGGCTGATCGGTCGTTCCTTAGGCGAAACGGTCGTTGCACGTATCGTAAGATGGAAGGATCGATCGAGCGTTCGACACACCGCGGCATTGTTAAGGAATGCAGATCGACCGTGTGTAATTATTATGGGAGTAATATCGCGAGTGACGGACCGACAGATCGACGGGCGGACGTAGCGTAGAGTCCCGTTACGCAATGAGGAATCCTTCCGACGTGACAAAGACGATCGATGGCTCGAGAAGCACGTAGGAATGTGCCTGCATCGGTCTCTATTTCGAGCCAATCGGCTGTTCCGCGAATGTTCGACAACCGTGAAATCGACCAGGACTCCCCTGGAATTTCTTTAGTTTAGAATGCATCGACAGTTTCCTGAGTGCAGCAATTTTGCGGGGACCATTCGAAGTGTCGAAGAAAGAGAGGATTAATGTAACAAATTCATGGAATTGCGACAATACAAAAGTAAATTCAGATTTGACAACGTTCTATTCATATCCGGGTGGAATCGAAACTCGATCGATAGATTCGGTACGACTCCGTAGATCGAATTTGCCTAGTGTTATTCGTCACGCGCGATTCGACACGTTCTGGATCTTACAATTCTTTTTTTAATCGCCGCAGATCTTGCGATCACCTATTGGATCTTCAGCGTAATCTCCAAAGTAGCGAACGTTATAAATACGAATAAACCCGTATCATCCGCTACTCATCGAACATCTTAATTTCTCGAAGTACGCGAATTTCACCTGGTTGATAGTCCAGCCGCTTCGAAGGGGAGAAAACGAGAGGTAACGGCAGAGAGGAGAGGAAAATTACGGTTTACGACGTTTTCAATCATCCAACTGTGAAGCGACGAGAATGCTTCTCGTGGGATGAAGACACGGCACTCGCGAGGAATTAGGAAGGGTGGTGGTGAGGCTCTTGCGATTTCGTACGTACCTTTTCTCTCGGTCGCGGATGCAACCACGCGGCTCGCCGCTTCGTAACGCAGGCGAATCGAAAAATAAGAGGCTCCTACGTTGCACTCGATTATCCTCGATATGTATCCCGCGAGCTACTGGCTCGCGTGGAGAGTTTCACTCGCCTCCACGGCACCACCACCAGGCGTTCGTTGCGGCCCGCTCCACCGCCGTCTACGCGCAGAGGAATCCTAATAACGGAAATCGCTCGACTTGGCTCGCGCGCACAACGCTGTCGGAGAGCTCAGGCTCTCGTTAGAGCGCTGCAACAAAAAAGAATTCATGCATTTTCCATTAGAAGACAATGCGTGCGATTGCGTGCCCCCTTCTCGACTATGGTTCTTCTCTCTCGTCGCATTAAAGAGACACACGCAGTAAACGCACACGCGCTTCTACGTTCTTCTGCTTGACCGTTAACGTTTCGATTCGCCGATCGATATCTCGTATTATCGTAATATCGTGAGATCGTCCGCCCTTGATCTCACGAGATACGAAAGGATATCGAGATAAGAGAACGCGTTCGAGAAGTTCGAGGTGAAACGGGTACCGGCATGGATAATGGTTCGTCGTTAAGATAGGCGTGAGTCCGGAATAGCAATTTTCAAGGATACCCCGAGATGAGGTGGCACGGCACGACGAGAGACGATCTGAGAAACAATAAGTCGGGAGATGACGATTGAAACGCGGATGTGCATTTACAGATTTTTACAGTTAGCCGCATACGTTATAGTTATCTCTTGTAGTCACGAGAGAACCTATCATCGTGGAAGATCAGGTTTAACGCTGCGAATTAATGCATCGGCAGCGAGAGTGTGCTGAAATGGCCGATCGAGCATAATGAGAGCGATCTAAAAAGTCAATGGCAAACGAAGCAGAGCACCACCGAAGAGCTATCATTTTTTTCTTACTTTCATTCCTCGATTTCTCGAACAAACGCGCGAAATCTTTTACCCGCCCTTGCGAGATCTACCCCGCGCATTTCTCCGCATTGAAATCGTCCGATTAATTAAGAAACACTTCCGTTAACGAAGACTTACCGCGGGTTAAAGAATCGTAGCAGTACATTAAGCGCTTCCCGACATATTCCACGACTGTGTTACGCATCCTGTTAACTCCATTGAACGCGAGGCGCGGAACGCAGGGGAAGCCGCGTGTATCTGCCTACTTATGATGAGAACTTAGCGGACCAACTTCCTCCGTTGGTGATAACCATACCGGAGGAAATCGTACGATCTCGTTTCAGAACAAGCTACTACCTTTTACGTCACGCCTACCTAGAGGCTTCCTTATCTCCTTCGACTCTCATTACAGCAATTTCCATCGACACCGTCCCTTAAATACAGAGTTCGAATTGGCGCCACCGCAAAACACCTCTGGCAAAGGAAATCGATAATAACCTCGTGAACTCACCGATTCGATCGCCTACGTGCGTTCCACGAGCCATTCGACGACTCTTCTCGATGCCATAAGAGGAGAACAGACCGCGAGGATCGTTCCGCCAGGATGCACGGTAGGAGACCGCTGCGTCAGTAACGATCGAGGAATTTCACGGCATCGGGATCTCGTCGCACCTGGCACGGAACGAAAACTGCGGAAGAGCGTAACCTGTTGTCTTCGTTGTTTCCTCGAGTTTCATCGGCGCACGAACTTTTATCCTTCTTTCTTCATTTTTCTTTTTTTTCTTCACGGAAAGAGCGCGCCTGGAGTGGACCACCGGACGAGGGCACGCGAGCGAAGGTCACCCCACGGAACCTGCAGCTACGTAGCGGCGACACCTATCTTCTTCCTTTTTTCCTGTTTCTCTTCTCCGTTCTTCCAACCGGCACGAGGATGCACGCCGGCTCGCGTCGACGAGTTGACAAGGACTACCGTGTACGTGAAGACGGACGGTACGCCGTGGCTGCACCACCCGGGTACCTTCCTGCCGTGAGAAGCACTGAATGGGTTAGCCAGACACGAAACATAATCGCGTTTACGGCACAGCTGTAGGTACACCTCTCTTTTCCTTTCCATTCGACGGCTCGGCAGTGGGGTGTCGACGGCTCGTCCCCACCCCACACCACTACCATGGGCGTACGACGAGAGGCACGGGGGCCACGCACGAAGCCTTCTACACCCACGCGACACCCGGTATACGTGGGTAGAGGCTGCTTGGCATTGGGAGAAGGGAAAGAGGCACGTCACTTGATGGAGACGTAAGAAGAGGAAGGTGGAGGGAGAGAATGAAGAGAAGGATGAAATGAGAGAGAAGAGAATGAAGAGAGGAGAGAATGAAGGAAGGATAGAGAGTGTCCACACGAACTGTCAAATCACGACTGACCATCCTCCACGAGATAAGCCGGAGTTTATTATCGTCCCGTTGCCCTCCTCTTATGGTCAAAAAATGAGAGAGCTCCGAGGGTGAATCTCGCTACTTCGAGATCGACGTTCACGTCTTTCACAAGTTGTACAATTTTATCGGATTCGAAGTGTCGTCTCTGGCCTCGTGGAGACGGGGCACGTCCGAGATGGAAGGCCATCGAAGTTTGCCCGTTGTCATTCTTCGATTGTGTGTATATATACGTTGAGTACGTTGGTGTATGTGTTGGAAAAGTAGAAATGTTTATCCTTCCGGTCGGAATGTATTTCTCCCTGTTTCTTCGATAGTCGATCTTGAAATAAAAAGACATTTAACGCGAATATAAACACCGAAGAAACGTCTGCGCATTAACACATTGTTGACCGGCTATGAGTTAGCTCGTGTTTGCACTTGCATTGTCTATTTCAATTTATGAACTTGTATATAGAGCATTGAAGTAATATACAATATAGAAACAATAGGCAGTGACGTATGATAACTTTTGTGTAAAATTGCCAGTCAACAGGGTGTTAACATCTAGCCCGTCGAAAATCTTGTATTCTCTTTATTTATATTTTCACCTAAAAGTACGCGTTAATAAAGGCACTGCCAGAAAATACCATTTTCATAGGTTATCGTCATACATCCTCCACGAGTGCCCTGTGAGAAAATAAGCGACGAATGTCATCCAAAGAGTGAATCCTCCGGATAGACTGGCGAGAATAATGAATCATCTCGAATGTTTATAGGAAGGATTATCGAATTTCAGTCGCTTCGCTGGCAGCAAATTGCGCAGCGAACGCGTCGCTTGGGATCGATGCAATTGAAACCGCGACGAAAGCGACTGGCTCCGCGAGATAAGGTACACGCTCTCCAGGTTCAATGATCCGCTCGCGAAATCTTCTTCGCGTCGAATTACATAATCTGCGGAGTTCTGGCGCAGAGTCATAAAGCCGGCGCGTAATCGTCGAGCCTTCCTGCGACGGAGGAGGAGGACGAGACGGAGAGCCGTCAGTTCAGTCCACGAGGGCAAATGGCTCGAAGCGAAGCTGACACCTTCCTACGCGCGCAGACGTCTCTTTCTCTCTCATCTCACATCTTTCTCACTCTCCCACCCTCACTCTCTTTCTCTCTCGAAGCGCGACATTAATGAGCTTTCCAGTAGCGCGCAACGGCGGATTTACCGTGAAATCCAATCCGCCGAGGTCCTTTTTCAGGGCTTCGAGGCCGCCGCGGCCGTTTCGGCGAACTTCTTCAAGTCTAATGTTGTTTTTTCTCTTCTCGTCTATCCGTCCGGCCTTCCTTCTCCACGAAAGCCTCATTCTCACGTTCGTCCCGTAAAACGAGAAACTCTATCCGAATGGACGTTTCCGCGACGAATTACACGACGAATACAATTCCTTAATTACTCTGCCGTCTCGCGTCTGACAAAGACGAATTGACCTAGCACCGATTTTTATGCGATATGGTGCAATCGATAGGTATTCACCAGTAACAAAATGCCTTAAGGGGCACTGATTTAGCATCGATTTTAATGCGATATGACGCATTCGATTGGTCTTGGATAGTAAAAGAATGCCTTAACGGGTTTTGTCTCGAAGATGTCTCGTTTCGGAGATATGGAATATATGCAGAACGCATCAAGGTAGACATTATAATCTATTCACTGAAGTATCTCAGATTCCATAAGTTTCAAATATAAAGTTCCAGATACAAGTTATATTGTTTCGAGGAAGCCATAAGATTGCCACCATTGATTGTACCATTGATCGTACCATTAGTTTGATCTTGAAGAGTCATTTTATGAGATATTTCAGTGAATAGACTACAATAGCCTACCCTGTATATATTTCATATCTCCGAAACGAGACATCTCCGAGACAAAACCCGTTAAGGCATTCTTTTACTATCCAAGACCAATCGAATGCGCCATATCGCATTAAAATCGATGCTAAATCAGTTCGTGCGGTTCCCTTGTGAGCTTTATTTCGAAATCTCGCGAGATAAACGCAGAACGAATCTTGGATCATTTCTGCAAGCGTATATCAGCGGCTATCGAAGTCTCCGCGTGTTACGTTTTTGAATCGAGGAGAGTCGACGCGTTGAGAAAGTCTAACGCGCCACTGCGTCAGTTCTCGAGGCTCGTTTATACCGCGGCAAGGGCCCCGCCCGTGCTCGTCGGAGAATGTATCTAGCAATCGTCGCGATTATTGACGAGTCTCATTGTCTTCCTGGTTCGCGATTATTGTTGTTCCGCGCCAGCGGGCGCAGGTAGGAGCGCGCAGACCGCTCGGCACGTCTCTCGTCCCGCTCGATGTCGCACGCCACGGTGACAATAATGACATTCTGGGCAAGCCCAGGGATGACACAACGCTCCAACAATGACTGCCACGTGCGACGAGCACAATCGAGCTCTCGAGTGGCTATTTTGCAAATGGGTGTTACCGATCGCGACGCCACGCCGTCGTCGTCCGGTGTCTGAATGCATTTGTGTCGAGCGAGGTGCGAGGCCGTCAACTTGTCACAATGGCGAAAGAAATAGGAAAACGGAGAAACACTGGATCGCCAATAGACATATTACGAGGATCACGATAAGAACCGCGATAAAATTGAAATTTATAAGTTTGCTAATATTGCTATATTTTTTATTCAGTAAAGAATCTTTCTACTCAGAGATAAAAGCTTCTTCATTTCGAGAAAGTGCAGGAGATCCCAGTATATGAGCCACTCAGTGAACAAATCGATTAACTCCGTAAATTATGTTCAAAATTATGTTAGAAATATGAAAAGTAGGGACTTAATCGAGTATTTCGATGCTTAAATTTATGAAAAATGCAAAAAGTGGAGTTAATCGATTTGTGCACTGAACGGCTCATATACAGGGTGTCCCGCAATAGGTGTAATCCCCGCGAAAGGGTTGTAGCTGAAATAATTCTAAACAACATTTTCCTTTGCGAAAAAGTTGGACGAGGCTTAATTTTTGAATTATTAAGGAAAAACATAGGCGAATGAGCGCGCCCGTAAAGCCCGCGCTCAGGGCCGTCATTTTCGCCACTCACCGCGGTTGTGGACGGGCGCATCGCAGTGGAACGGCACGAAGCGTTGGACAGAAATTATGTCGAATAACAAATTAAAATTCCAGAATAACTTTAGATGGCGAACCCCAGAAGGCGAGGGGATGCCTAATGCATTTCCCGATGCAAAAAAAATTAGGATTAGGATTAGGATTAGGTTAGGGTTAGGATTAGGTTAGGATTAGGTTAGATTAGGTAGGATTAGGGTAGGATTAGGGTAGGATTAGGGTACCTAATCTACCTAATCTAACCTAATCTAGCCTAATCTACCTAATCTAACATAACCTAATCTACCTAATCTAGCCTAATCTGCCTAATCTAACCTAACCTAATCTAATCTACCTAATCTGCCTAATCTACCTAATCTACCTAATCTAACCTAATCTACCTAATCTAACCTAATCCTAATCCTAATTTTTTTTTGCATCGGGAAATGCATTAGGCATCCCGTCGCCTTCTGGGGTTCACCATCTGAAGTTATTCTGGAATTTTAATTTGTTATTCGACATAATTTCTGTCCAACGCTTCGTACCTTACCACTGCGATGCGCCCGTCTACAACCGCGGTGAGTGGCGAGCATGACGGCCCTGAGCGCGGGCTTTACGGGCGCGCTCATTCGCCTATGTTTTTCCTTACTAATTCAAAAATTAAGCCTCGTCCAACTTTTTCGCAAAGAAAAATGTTGTTTAGAATTATTTCAGCTACAACCCTTTCGCGGGGATTACACCTATTGCGGGACACCCTGTATAAATAGATCTCAGTGAATTTGTGAGGGGACTGTTAAATTATTTGGAAATGTTGATGAATTATTGAAGATGATTTAGCAGGTGCATTGAATCATCGGTGTTTCGTTTGCGCGGAAAAGGGATTTGTTTTTGCTCCCTCACAATTGTGCCTAAGAATCGTGCACGAGCGTGTCGCCCGTCGCCGCATAGGGGATTCACGCGTGCGTGTAAGGTTTTTCTAATGAGGCAAAGGTCACTTCCGGTCATACAGTAGACGGAAACAAAGCGCGTGCCCGTCCGTATCCGGTGTGTAGGGAGATGTCTGCGCTACCTGAGCGAGCAGAGGACTGCATTCATGAAAAGTTCGAAGTACGGATGAAGGACGATGCAAAATCTCCGCTCACGTAAAACGTAGACAAAGTCGAATATCGTGTGTTCGAATCGTGAGTTTGATTTGTCGATTAATAAATATGTATATTTACCTAAAAGAAAAGTTTTCGGATTCTCGAAAAGCAAATTAAGGTTTTTATTATATCTCCAGATTGCAAACATTATCTTTTAAACGACACGAGTCGCTTTCCATCGTACGCGCTCTCGTACATTTACAGAGGCATATTTCTAAACCATTCCCTGCTGCCGGTTCGACGACGAATCTTAATTTCAAATTGACGCACGTACTCGTGCCTCCCGACCTGGCAGGGTTGTGTCTCATGCGTGAAATAACGAAATCGTTTGTGTTCTTGTAAATCAGACGGTAGGCACGCTTCATTGCATCCACGTGGGATGAGATCACGTGGGCGCATTTCTCCAAAGGTCACGGGTCAATTGTATTTCACGATTCGACGTATCTTCACCTCGGATGAATCCCGAGGAACCATCAAAGACGTGACTCGATCTCGTGTACGATCGTTCGAATGATTTTTATTACAGATCCACTTGGTATCGTGGGTGAAAAGCAATGGGATAATAATACAATATTGTCTTCCATGCGATTCACGCTTATGATTGATTGTAGAGTATGCAATAAGAGAAATATTGTTATCACAGAAACGTAGAATTTCCTTGTCAAATCTAAGGAAACGCTGAAAAACCATTCGTTAAACAGTCTCTTACTCGTATTTACTTTCACTGGGGCGATAAGATCAACCCACCCTATCGTATCCTTTCGAAACGATGTTTCCACGAATCTATCATTTCTACGGACGTTCGTATAATTTGTCACTCGACCACACCTACCCGAAGATCGATCTTCGTACGATTAATAAATTATTCGTCGGTGTGCGTGAGCATAGGAAGGAGGACGTATCGCCGGAATATCATCGCTTTGCTTAATCCTCGCAATATCCTCATCGGTCACAACAATACGCGGAAGCGCATCACTAGGTTTTTTGTTTAATCTAGCGTGTGCGTGCCTGGTACCCGCAAAGGTGAAAACGATTTCACGTGGAGTAACGCGAATGTGTATCACCCGAAGAAAAATGGAGAGAAAAATGGAGAACAGTTCGAGGTCCGTGACGCGAGGAATGCGTGCGTGCCTGCCTTTATTGTATGCGGTGCGTGTTGCAGGCGCGTTGTCCAAAGAACCGGCATTGCAGAAGTAAAAGTTTCACAGTCGGCGAACTTTCGTGCGATTGTAGAATCCAACGAGCTGCTCCAACGGTCTCATAATGTCGGCTCTTAGGAGTATGCAACGATTATACGCGGCATTCGTTATTCCCGAAGAATAAAGGTCACGAATTTGCCGATGGAAAAACTTTATTCGGTACGCTCGATAGGCGTTTCCGATACTAATCGACGGTAATCATCGAAACTGGACCAAAAGTCACGCTTCAAGCGCTTCGCAAATCACTGTGATATAACTAATGGCAAGCAATGAACGGCGACCTGAATTTCAACGCTTTCGTGATGTATAAGCGGCGTAGATGGAAATTACACAGCTCGCAGATGGAAATTCTCGGGTTAATTGTTTCGCTTATAGCGATGAAATGTCGCTCGCGAGTGAAGAAACGGAGAAAGAAGGAAAGAGAAGCGAAGATATAGAAAAGAGATGCCGCTCTGTCGGTGGCCGTACATTAAGACCCGATTGACTGGTTTGCAATGATGTAATAGCCATTCTTAGAAAGCACATTTATTTACATCGGCTCTAATGTAACACGATGGTACGCATAACGCTACCTGCACATATTATGCTAAACCTTGAGCTTTACACCTAAGGCATGTCACATTGTATTAAGCACGCGGGTTACTTGCTACAAACTTTTCCGACTTACAAATATTTTCCAGCAACGACGTATCGTGCTTATGTGCATACGCGTACGGCACTTTAACGAGCTATAAAAAATATTCTTACGCGGGCAAAGCATGCGGGTGCATTCTCGCGTATTTTTTTATCGACAAAACCGTAAGAATCTACGTGTACCTTGTTTCCGCCCGTGGTTATCGCGCATCGCTTACTACGAAATTTTTTCACTAATTCGATAATATCCGCGATGCCGTAATAATTGGTTTTACACGCGCTCCGTGCCGAGCTACTCGTCCTGCCGCAGCTCACTTTATATCGCGGTGCAACCAACTAAAACCCAATTACGGCCAGTATCCCATTTTTTGCCTGATGAAATCCGCTTTTCGCGCCGCGTGATATTTGAATACTTTTTCCGCTTCCTGATTCGTAATTTTCTTGATCCTCGTTCCAGGACTGTTAGAGACATCGACGGATTTCTTCGCAACAGTACGATTTTTTCGGGAATCGTAAGCTTTCTCGATAAACAGGACCAGCGTGCCCATTAGAGCACCGCCAGCGACAACTGCCAAAATGGGAGCAATACCCCATAAGCTGACTGCAGGATGGGTAATCTCGACAGCTATCGACTTTAACAGATACTTGTGCTTCAGTCTCTTGAGAACCCCATTGTCCTGAAATCGCTGTAAACTGAAAATCGGAACGGTGACGTTTAGGGGGTCTTCCGCGAGAATCGATCAGATGTAAAAGTAACATTGAATGAGAATGCGAGTATTGGATTGCGAGATGTGTACATACGTGTGACTGTTCATAGAACTGAAACGATCTAGATTGTCGGTAAGTAATTAATTCTAGGTAACGTGGAAGCTAAGAGAATGAATTTTACGCAATGGAGTAAGAACCGTCGTAAATTCTAACCCAAGAGGAAATAAAAATAGATATCCATAACTCACTGATAATTGATAAGGCCCGTGTAGGGACTGCCCTTCGGGAGTGCCATGGCCAAACTGTCAGCTCTGCCAGACTCGATGTAAACTATCGCACATGGCACATAAATGCTTATGGCGTTCTTTATCACCTCGGTAGTGTAAAACGCTGTCTTTCCCAAGCAGACCTGAAGTGGCACGTGCGATACGTGAGAATCGTAGTAGCGGACAAAGGAGGAATTGAATATCTTCCCTTCTCGAGCGCTAATGTTGAAACGTTATTACCTGCTGAAAGCCTTCCATCAACGTGAGGGGCAAATCTTTCTTGCTCTTCATTGTTTGCATGAGCTTCGATAAAACATTGTCCTTGGCAGTCTGCAAACAGGTCGATTTAGACACCGTTGACAATTAAAATTCGTCGATTCCTTCTTATTGCGAGAAATGAAACCCACCGCGAACAGATCGTAGTCCGCGCTGTTCCTGAAGACGATCAATTTGTAGGAGCGATCGGCAGCCAGACCGTCTATGTCGGAGAACGGCAGGCTGGCTGTGTTGACCGTCAAAAAGCTAATCAGAGAGGCGGAGTAGGCGGACGAGACTATCAGCGCGGAGACGAATATCGAGAGAAAGGCCAGCCTCAGCGACGACTCCGGTGGGAATTCTGAAAGGAGACGAAACTATTAGAGAGAACCTCTAACGATGCTGTTAGAAGAGCATTACCCGACAGACCCTGCTGACAGTAAATTCCCCACACGTGAACGTAGTTCTCCGTGACGATTCTCGCGGCGATGCAACCTCTCGTTTTTATGAACGTCAGTAATATCGGCGTGGTGATAATAACGCCGACTATCACCGCCCATATTTCCCAGTGAAACGCCTAAGGCATCATTTGAAATAGTGAGGTGACTGCCGTAAAGTAATCTAGATTTTCCGTAGGTTGGCCGTACGTTATCGAATACTTACTTATGGGACAAAAGAACGCATGTAAGTTTTTAATAAAGAAACCTTGAAATATCCCGACCACTGTACCGCGGTGCCGTCGGGTTGTTTGATGTAGAATCGATTCCGGGATAAAATCAGCGGCAGGGTAAAGTCAACCACGCTGAGTCTATGATTGGTCACGGTGAACTCAGCAACGCCGATGTCCGCTTTTCCGTTCACCAATTGGCCAACTACTCCGGTCCAAGTCCGATCCTGCTCGTTCCAACTCCCATACGCTTCCACCGGCTCCAAAACGTCTACTTTGAAGTTCATCACCCTGGTCAATTCCATGACCACGCCACCGAACAGTTCTCCCAGGACGCCGTTCTGTGCCGTAATGAGCGGTGATTCCTTTAATTAACGACAATCAACGTTATCCGTGCATCTACACACACAAGCGTGACCTCCGAAGCTGGATGCTGAAGAACAACAGATATTACGCCAACGCTAAACATTCTCAGATGAACAGACTCAGGATCTTCCAGAAGATCTGTCCAACGTGTGACAGATCGTATTTACGGACTTTCGGTGTAGCGTGTAAATTGAGCAAAACGACATAAAGACCATTCAATGTACAATGAAAGCATACGGGACGCAACTTGTCTCTACGTGGATCACCAATAACAAATTTGGCGTTGGCTTCGCGTAGGTCCTCGAAATACAAGTTTTTCGCGTCAAATTCCCTCTACGTGCAATTTTTTTACGACAGGTCGCAATCCTCTCCATCCCTTTGACGCACTCTTTCAATATATTCTTACGTATAATGCAACATTAAGCAATGGTATACGAACAATGAAAACGAACGTTTTATTTTTACTAATATTTAGACTGTTTTCTTACCTTCACAGTAGCAACCCGCAAAACCTCTCCCGAAAGGTCGCTCCTTCTGGCATAAAGGCTTTTATTGGTTGTCATGACCAGTCTGTCGGTGGTGGTCCAATTTGCCAAATTGAAGAACCTCGTCTTATTGTCCCTCAAGGCATACCATTCGTTCAATTTTGGATAATCGTAGCAGAGGACCAGCATCTCAGTTTTGAAGTCGACGTTGAATAAATTGTAGGGCGGATTCATGCAGATCTCCTCGAGGGGATGTCCTGGGTACTCCATAAATAAGACCAACCAAACTGGATAAGAAACTTCCATCTTTTCGGTGAATCCTCCGATGAATCTGACAAATTCGTTCAGCGTTTGTCTCGTTGTCAGCAAAACGACGAAGAGCGGACGAACGATGCGACTTCGATATCTACTCGCGTCCGCCAGCAAATCGGGGAATGTTATGGCCAAGGACAGAACACCTTGACGAGAGAATTCTCGGGACCATGTGTGCATTACGGTGCTCACCCTCATATCTAAAAAGTGACTCTCGGCAAAATTTGTAATAGCGACAATAATATAAAGCTGCATGAAGCAACTTTACGATGGAAAAGAGACCAAGGTCTTTGAACCTACTCACCCTCGTAATTGCCAGACTGGACGAACAAAACGCACGAGGTCTTGTAATAATTATGAACATCTGTGATAAGAAAGATGTAGTCCTTAGTGGTGACAAGCACGCGCTGCGTGGTAGCAACGACGTACATTACGATCAACAGAATAAGCGCGGAAATCATGCCCATTGCCGTTCCTTCGTCCAACTGGCCAACTTCCTCCACGGTATCGCGCCGATAACCAACGAAGGTGAAAGAAAAACGAGCACCTAAAAAAGGAGCGAGAAACGAGCGCGGAGGTGAACGAGGCGTCGACTGAGAGACGATTGTTGGCCTGCGCGTGGATTTATCGGATCTCGGGATCTTGAAGCGCGGGGGTGCCGGTCTCGGAATTGTTTGTTCCTGATCATGCGTGTCCGGACGAAGAACTCGTCCATTATGGATTGCGGCAGGCATTTCCGTTCGCACCAGGGTGAGCTTGCATTATGTACAAATCACACGGAGATGAACGCCGATACGCGGCCTATCGGCAAATTACGAGCAAGCTGTGAATTATTTGCCACCGAGGTGGCACCCTGCGACGTGTAATGCCGCTCCATATAGATAGACAGTGAGTCGGGGGCCAACCGTTAGCGGAGACCTTTCGCCTGCGCATATCGCTTCGAGGGAGGTACGAGGTAAATATAAAGGTGCGAAGGAAAGAAACCAAGGGGGATGATGATCGGTGGGTGGCAGTGGAGCCACCGGAAGAAAGGTGCCAAAGGAAAATACGACGGACAAAGAGAAAAGGTTTCGCGGTATCCACGAACGTGTGGGAACGTACTTCGTGCTCTCGTGAGCATCGATGATATCGAGCCAACGGGATCCAAGATTACCGATTAGATATTTTCCAATTCGCAAAATTTATTTATGTCTTTTAAGCCATTGTCGTTTGACAGTGCGCGATTTTCGATAGGGAAAAAGGGCGAGGGTAGGGTTAGGACGCTCAATCGATACGATTTAAAATGCAAATTGCACTCGCTTGTTACACACGACCTTTTTTCTTTACTGACGATTAAACTGCAATTGGAACGAAAAGTTTGCACGATGAAAGAAGCAGATTTGTAAGATCGTATAAAGTAGGCGAAATCTAGCACAGTCGAAATCTGTAGGTACTATTATTACTTCGTCGTGTAATCGAAAATCTTCTGCAGCTTCATCGTTTCTCTGGGTGTCGATAATTCTTTAATCGTAGTCCATAACCAATCAGATGTTTACTCTGCAATTTGTCTATTCTCATAATTTTCCGTCCATCGATAATAATACGGAGTTGGTCTCTCGCAACGGAAGATCTCTTGTATCTAAAATAGCATTGTTCGCAAAACAATAAAAAAATGGATATTAAGAGTCCACCCGTAAAGCTCACGAGGAGGAGTGCGATACTCGACAGACCAACTTTTTCATTCTTCGTTTTAATCCGCTGGTTACTTTCCATCGGATTCAAACGCTTGAGCATCCCATTAGTTACGAATTTCTGTATACTGAAAAGGAATACAATAGTGGTTGATCGTGGTTGCGACTATTTCAAAATCACTTTTCTTTTCTTACTCACTGGTAGTTAATTATTTCCGTATACGGGCTACCCTTGGTCAAGATGAACGCCAAACTTTCGGCACGCTTGGTACAGATCTTACTTATTTTACACTTCATGTGATCGTTGCCAAACAAACTCATATCAATCGAGGCATAAAACACCAACTTTTCCTCCACACAGACCTGTAGCGAGTACCAAAAGCAGTTTTAATACCTACTACTCAGAGAGCTTACAATAATTAACGTTACGCCCGTCTACCTTTTCGTACGCTTCAAACGCGGTCGTCGGCAATTGTTTATCCTCAAGCATCAAGTCTCTCATTTTAACGAAAAGTTCGTCCGAAGAGTTCTGCGACGATTAATAATCAATTAAAGTGTAAAGCGAACTCTCTGGAGTAAGAAGATTTTCCGAAATTTCTTCATATTCGATAACTAACTCACTCTAATCGCATCGTGGGTCGCGGATCCTTTCATGGCTATCAATCGATATGTTCCATCCTCGACGTATTCTTCAGCAGTGGTGAAAGGAAGAGAAGCCCTCTCTGCGGTGATAATGCTGGTCAATCCGCCGGAGTAGGCCGCCCAGATTACAATTGCCAGAACATGCATGACGAAGTAAGCTATTTTCAGGGGCAGCTTCTTAGGATACTCTGGCAACGATGTACAACATAATAATTAGAGCATTATCTTCTCGCTTATTTTTACAGTTCAGAATTAACCCGTTTATGCGAAAACTGCCACGGGCCGATGCGTTGCAGCGGGCTTACGTGCTGAGGGACTTTTCGTTTAATCCTCATCTCCAATGCCAATAGTATAGACCACACCATGCTTCGGTACATTTGGTTTAGTCCTTATCTCCTATAGTAAAATTTTCCTCCAAGAAATTGGAATTTTGTTCCTTATAAATCTACTCATATAAGCGCGCATATCAGATCGGTCCGTGGCATTCCACGCATGTACTCCGTAAAATGCCTGGCTCTAAAAGGGTTAAGACTCTAAAAGTACCGGAAAGTCCTTGTTGGCACAGTATACTCCACACGCAGCAGTAGTTGTTGAATAACCGTTGTCTCCAACTTTCCCCTTCAGTTTCAAAATCTAGCACGAGAGCCATGAATAATGGGCTAATCAGCAAAATCCAGAGAATAACTAGCCAAACACGAGTATTGAACGTCTGTAATTCAAAGACCTGGAATTTACATGACGTAGGTAGAAATTCCATTAATTTAAGAACAAAAATACGCAACCTGAAAATATGCTAGCCAGTATATATCGGCGCCAGGCTCCTTAAAGTAAAGACAATTCTTTACCACCAACAAAGGCAACGAAAAATCAACTGCGTCCAATCGTCGAGGGGAAATCGAAAAATCAGCGACACCTATATCGGCCAAACCACGTGCGACGTAACCAATCGCACCGGTCCACTCATTGTTCGTTTCGTCCCATTCACCGAACTCTCGCGACTCATTCACGATCTTTATCGAGAAATTAGTGTGCTTACTGATCTCCTCTATAACGTTACCGAAATACCCGCTGATTTTTCCGCCATACATTTTCACGTGCTGCGCCTCCTGTAAAATACGTTTACAGGTATCAACGATGTTTTTTTAGTTTTTGCATAAAACTTGCTGGCATGCATTTCATAGGATGGTCCGTTTCACCGAAGCTGGAAGACTATACTTAAAGGAAGTATGAGCAATATCTTAAAAACTCGTCGTAATTAATTGTTACTTTGGTACCAACGTAAACTCTTTTTTATACACCTGCTCGAAGCTTATGCAGTAACGAAAAATTATCCATTCCAACTGTACACACGCGTTAGGTAAATCTGAAAATGAATTCAACGAAAATATTTCCTTACCTTGACTACTGCCACCCGAATTTCTACTCCGTTCAAGTTATTCCTCTGCACGTAAGTGGGCAAGGTGGTTAATCTCTGAAGAGTTCGATTTTCATGCCAAATAGCCTCGTCAACCACCACGGTGTAATTATCGCGCATCGAATACCAAGCCCTTAAAACCCTGTCGTTCTTACACATTACGTTCATCTCCGTGTTATATCTCAAGTGAAATATATTTTTAGGAGGATTGTGACAATAATCCAGCGAGTTGTTTCCGGGTAAGGGAAAGACGTTGAAAAATATCAAGAACCAGATTGGAAAAGATATATTCACCTCCATCATAGCTTCCGAAAAAATCTGCACGGATTCCTCGCGAAACAGAAGAACCATAAAGAGGGGCCTACCTATACGATTGTAATATTTCGTAGTAATATCCAATTCTTGAAATTGGAGGTACAGTGTCGAGATCCCTTGACGATTAAATAGCAATGCCCAGCCATGAAGCATGGTGTTTATCTCCATGTCTGCGAGAGTATTAAAAATCAATTTTTCTCGATGTCAATTTAACTGACAAAACGTCTTATATAAGGTTCTAATGCACAATAACAGATTTCTTTCCGATAAGCGTAATACAGGGTGCGGCAGAAATAACTCCCACATTTCAAATGGGGACTGAAAAAAAATGGTATGAGGTATCACCAAAAATCTTTAATTTCCGAAATGTAGACATAAAAAATTTTTTTTTACTTTAAGTTTTAAAAATTATATCATCTAAATGATGGCCTTGACGACTGATACACATTTGGAGCCGTTCTTTAAAGTTTTCCGTCACTCTCACTAGCATGTCGGGCGAAATTCCTTCAATTTCTTGTTGAATGGCCTCCTTTAGTTGGTCCAAGGTGCGAGGACGATATTTGAAAACCTCGGCTTTGAGATACCCCCACAGAAAAAAGTCACACGGACTTAAATCAGGGGAGCGCGGTGGCCACGGAACTGTCTCGCATGAGATCACTCGACCCGGGAACATCTCCTGCAAAATTTCGCGCGGACGACGTGCTGTATGGGCCGTAGCTCCATCCTGTTGGAACCAGAAGTCCTCTAGGTCATGTTCTTCCCCATACTCTTCAATTTTCGGGCGTAGAAATTTCTCCAACATGTCGCAGTATCGATTTGAATTCACGGTAATTGTGACTCCACCCTCTTCAAAAAAGTAAGGTCCAATGACGCCTATAGACGACACAGCACACCAAACGGTCACTTTTGGACTGTGAAGAGGTTGTATATGGAGTTCTCGAGCGTTTTCAGCAGCCCAATAGCGAAAATTTTGTTTATTAACAGTACCAGAAAGGTGGAAATGGGCTTCATCGCTACTCCATAGAATGTTAGTGGAAGGCACAACTGCGAGGATCCCATTACAGCAATCCATACGTCTTCCCCAGTCTACTGGAGACAATTCCTGACCAATCATAAGCTTGTATGGGTGTAAATGAAGGTCAGTATGCAAAATTCGCCTCACAGTTCTGTCCGAAATCTGAAGAGCTAAGGCATGTTTCCGTGCTGAACGCTTTGGAGACAGCTCAATCGAAGCCCTCACCGCAGCGATGTTTTCGGGTGTTCTCACATTCTTAGGCCGTCCAGGTGGTTTTCTCTTCAGTGCAGATCCTGTTGCCCTTATTCTTTCAACCCACAGCAAAATCGTTTTTCGATCTGGAACACTATCATTGGCACGTAAACGGAACCCCGTGCGAAACGCTCTCTGTGTCGCAGTTACAGATTCGCCATTTTTGAAGAAAGTCTCCACTACAAAGCCTCGATGTTCACCTGACCACGGCATGGCAACGACTAAAAACTTTATTATTTACTCTACCTAATCAAACGGACAGCACCTCTTTACTTGTTTTGGGGACCCCACAGTCATTTTTCAAAATGTGGGAGTTATTTCTGCCGCACCCTGTATTATCCTTGAATATTGCCAAATTTTTCGCATTCTTACTTTTCATTTCTTATCTCTCAACTAAAACATCTGCAAGATACAGACCTTCCCAAACTTCATCCGCGTGTGATATAAACACTGCTGATATTTGATAAAACTGACAAATTTGAATTGTCAAGTTGACATAATCGTCTGAATCGATGACTGTGAAGGTGTTACCCTGTAGCGGTGGAACAAGTAACGAGAATATTAAGATCGTTGCGTATGGTGGAACTAACATTCTTCTGATTTTTTTTAAGTTCGACCAGGCGCTCTGTAGACGTGAAAGAAACTGAAGTGCACCTGCTTACAATCGAAGTTTGTCGGAAATGGCGCAGAATTGTACATAGGAGTAATTTAGGCAAACTGAACATGAGCACGTGGACAAAACTCTTCGACATCGAGGGTCTATGAAACATGATATTTTCTGCTTCCTAGAAATTTATCGCACCTAGTTTAGGTATGTGCATTCTCGGACGCATACTTTTTATGACTTTTCCTATGCGTTTAGGCGGCATAAAAACTGCACCCTTCGTATCACGAGCACAAAATACGTACGTTTCATGCGGATGTTTCTAGAGAACGTGAGTTATCAGAGATCAGATGTACTGGAGCTCAAAACATTTTTATTTACTATCACAGACAACAGATGTGAAAATAATACTTAACAATAGACGAAGTCACATCGACGAAGTGACCATATGAAAATAAATACGAATTATCCCACTGTGTGTACAATCACATCGACTTATCTAAACAACGTAAACTCCTTCCCGTGTCACGGACTGTTCCTCCTGCTCGTCGTCCTCCACTTCGCAGAACTCATCCGCCGTGTCAGCTGACACAATCACATCGATTCTTCTGTACCTGCGAAAGTACCACCTCTCCGCGATCATGAAGCAAACAGACAATCCAAGGCCACCAGTGAAAACCGCCAAAAGTGGCAAAATGGTCCACAGTTCCACCGGTTTGTGTTGCTTTTGCCGACTGAAGGCCTTCTTCACGTAAGGCTTCGCCAAACGCTTCAGTACACCGTTACTAAGAAACTTCTGCAAACTGAGAAACACATTGTCGACATACGGCTCCACAACGAGAATTACGAAAGATCATTAGCGATACGCAGTCGCGGTGAACTCGTCAATGTCAATTTATATATCGCGTTCGCACACGCAACATACGCATACGATGTTGCGGTGAACGATCGCATACTCACTGATAATTGATTAAACCGGTGTAGGGACTGTTCTTACGAAAGACAAAACCCGCCTCGTCCATACGATCGGTCACAATTCTGACCAACTTGCAAGGGCTCGTATAACTCGCGCCCAGGCTGCTCATTCCTGTAGGCGTGTAAAACGCGAGGTTGTCTCTCTGGCATAGCTGCAATAATAACCGCTCGCGTTACACCCGCAATTTATAAGTCGGCACGCCGTCCATGCCGTGGATCGGGGTGTTTTATCGCGATTAACGCTTAAATGGAAAATCGTTAATGAGAACGTACGAAGGAGCGAGCATACCTGTACGAAGGCCTCGTGCAACGTCAACGGTTGTAAACCATCCTCCAGCATCATAGACTTCAATTTCGACAGAAACGGCACGTTCATATGCTGAAAGGACGATAATGCGAGATAATTAGTAGAATCGAAGCAAGGCAATTCTATTCACGACGACGAATCTTAAATCGAATGACATTAAAATGTTCCTTACGACGAACACATCGTAGGTTATACTGCCGCGGATGATTATCAACTTGTAATTCGGCGCATTTACGAATTCGTCCAGAGTGGAGAAGGGAAGCACGCGAATGGGGCTAGTTATGAAGCTTATCAGTCCGGCGGAGTAAGCTGCCGTTGTAACCACCGCGGTGATCAATAATGTAAAGTACGTGATTCGTAGAGAGATATACTTGGTGGAGTCTGAAAAGAGACGAGTCAAATTGATCGTGGTCATTTTTAAATCTCACGTCACACCTCTTTGTAGCAATTCCTAGAGACCTGCGAGCCCCTGCTGACAGATGATACCCCACACGCAAAAGTAACTGTCCGAAGTGAGTAATGCCAAGTTTTCAAATTTTCTACCGGCTTTCGCCAGAGCCACCAGGACCGGGACAGTGAGTAATATCGCGATAATGCTGATCCACACTTTAACGTTGAATGTCTGAAAGAAGCGATCGATGCACGTTACAAGTTTCGAAGAGTTTACGTATGTTTCGAAAGTGACAATGCAGGTACCTGAAAGTAAGAGAGCCAATTTATCTCGAACACGTTGGGTTCTTTAAAGTACAGACTGTGTCTAGACATCCACAGGGGAAACGAGAAATCGACGGCGTCCATTCTGTTTTGCGTCATTGTAAAATCGGCGATTCCAATATCCGCCCGGCCAGATACTATTTCTCCCATGGCACCTGACCAAGAGTCGTTGTCGGATATCCAATTACCATATTCTGTCATTTCTCTCACCTCTTTAACGGTGAAATTAATTTTATCTTTGAGCTCGACCAGTACCTTGCCGAAATATCCCGATAACACGCCGTTGTCCAGTCGACAGAACGGCGAACCCTGCGTTGGAATAAGAAATCAACATCTTTCAAAGTCGCGATATGTACTAAAGTATATATCGTTCGGGTAATTTTTCTTACTCGAACAAAAATATAACACTGTATTACCGAAACGATAACGACACGCAAGGCCTCCCCTTGCAGATTATCCCTTCGCCTGTAAATACTGGATCGCGAGAAGTCACTGAACACCCCATTCGACTCCCAAACAGCCATCTCCTTAATCACAGTGTGGTTCTCGCGGATCGAGAACCACAGCCACAGAACCGGATCGTCTTTACAGATCACCACCATCTCCGTGTCGAACTTCAAATGAAACAAATTCCCCGGTGGATCGTGGCATAAGTCGCGCTTGCCTTGCTCTGGCCGTTTAGAGAAGACGATCAGCCAAATCAACGAGGACACGCTCGTTGTTGCCATAGCCCTTGAGAATTCCATCACAGATCTGTCGTCGGTCAGGAGAACGACGATTAGCGGTTTCGCCACCCCCTTGCGTCGAATGCATTTGCTCAGTTTGAAGAACTGCACGTAGAGGGATGAAATTCCCCGCCGGGACAGCGCGACATTCCACGAGACCAAAAGGCTGCTTATCTCGTGGTCTTGCAAAGTAACAAAGCAGTCTAAGAACCGCTTAAGGTAACCGTACGAACGTCACGTAGGATTCTATAAAGAGCGTTCTCTGCGTAGCTCACCTTCGTCAGGTCCCCCGGGGTGTGACAAGAAAACTGGTACAGGCCGATATTGACAAACTTTGATAACCATTGGAAGCAGATCCTGCGATTCAAACGACGTCAATTCGAAAGATGTATGTAGGAAGAGAAAAGTGATGAACGCAACACACGCGGGACAAGTCATTTCTTTCAACGCCCAAACATCCGTCTAATCGTTCAAATGCTCTTCGAGTGACTGATGAAGTGCGAGAACGCAAGGCACCTCCAATGCCGCGAAGGGTGGATAGAGCTGTACATAGAGCCATATATGCACGACTGTTATAAGTACGCTGATCAACACCGCCTAAGTGATCGTTTCGAGACATGCAACATCGAATAAGCACCCGATACGCTTGGTAAGAAGCATATTTATTCAATCGAAATTAATTAATTAGTGGCATCCCTATGTGATGCGACAAGAAGTATCGTACATTCCAAGATAAGGAATGACTCTTTCCCACAAATGTGCCGCGTGCGGAACAGGTTATCAATTTTCCTTATCTACAGTAGTAATGCTAAGGTCTGTGTCGTTAAGTGTCCGTTAAGGAATGTGACCTACGCGAGGTCGGTGGATCGATCGCGTGCATTTCTTCCGGCTGAAGTAGTATATTTCCGCCAGCACTACACACACGCACAAAATAAGGCCACCGGATAGGATCAAAAGAACTGGCACGACATTGAACAGGGTCACAGGAGAAAAATTACGGGATGAAACCTGGGGAGAAGTAGGAGACGCCGTTTGTGCAAGTGTTCGCCATCGCTGTAGAATGCCACCGTTGTGAAATCGGTGAAGGCTGAAACAAGTTGTGAAGTATTTCTTCGTACCCCGGACTCGTAGTATCGCGAGTACTCACTAGAAATTAATTATCCCTGTGTACGGGCTATTCTTGGGAAGAATCACACATAGATTCTCCCACTGACCAGACAGTATCTCCAGCACTTTGCATGGAACATGGGCTATACCAGGCATTATCTGATCATGCGCAAAATATGCTAATTTTTCGTTGCGACATACCTACGATGATAGTAACCTGATAAAATGCTTTATTTACAATCATAGGCACTTTCTATTTCTATTAGGATCCTCGTACCTCTGTAATTCCATCGGCAATGGTCCCTGGCAGTAAATCTTCCGGCACCATTAAGGATCGCAATTTCCTATTGTACGGCTTATCGTTATTCTGAGAAGCATTCAAAAAGTTAGATCGTGTGTCCTCACGAGCAATTTGATTGTTCGCACAATTGATTAATGTGTCTTACTACAAAGAGATCATGATATGCTGATTCTCGCAGGACGCTAAACCGATAACTGCCATCTTGGAGGAATTCGATGAGGGATCGAAAGGGCACACTGCGTGCGGGCATTGTTATGAAGCTTATTAAGGCTGCAGAGTAAGCTGCTGATACGACGAGCGCGGCAAGGAGAACGATGAAACACGCTATTCTCAAAGGGAAACTTTCAGGGAATTCTGAAGGGTAAAAGATATTTTACTTCAAAGTGGTGTCTTGGTTGACACAAATTTTAAAGATAGTTGGGTATGCTCACCTGCCATACCCTGTTGACAAAACACGCCCAGCACATCCAGGTAACGATCCGCGAGCAGTTGTATAAAACTTCGTGGACCCTTCAGGAGCTCCATGAGAGACAACAAAAACGGCACGGTTATCAGAGTAAGAAGAGTGACAGCCCAAAGTTTACAACTAAACCCCTAAAAGCACAAGATTCGCTTTAGGATGAAGAAACAGGTAACGTGAGTATTTTTCGGTGCGGGGTTAATTGCAGTGGCGGAGAAACTTACCTGTAAGTAGGAAAACCAAAGTATGCCACAGGTGCCAGGATCCTTAATGTAAAACGCACTCCTACCCATTGTGAACGGTAATGTAAAATCAACAACAACTACTCTCCTGCTAGTCATTGAGAAATCCCCAAAACCTATGTCCGCATGTCCTGCTATTATCTCGCCTATCGCACCCGTCCAATTATCAGCATCAGCATTGTATTTTCCGTAACTGGGTACCTCCTTTACAATTTCGAGAGTGACGTTGATTTTATTGCAAAGTTCATTCAATATGTTCCCAAACGTTCCAAATCCTTCGCTATCCTTGCGTGATACAAACAAGGATTCCTGTAATCATAAGCTAAACATGTGGTACATTTACTTTTGCGAATATTTTACATGCTAATACGTGTTGCGTACTTCGCATAAATTAAATTAACTTAATTAAAAATAAGCAACTTTGGTAAAAAAAAAAATAAAAACAAGGAACCCTTACGGTAACGGTGACCACGCGTAGAACTTTGCCCTGTAAATCGTTCCTTACTTCGTACATATCTTTATCCGGCATCATTCTTTCGAAACCACTCGGTCGCCATGTGAATTGATCGGCAATGATAGTCTCATTTTCGTTGAGCGCATACCACATCCTCATGACCGGATCGTCCTTGCAAATTACTAACATCTCGGTGTTGATGGTCAAGTGAAAAAAATTTCCCGGTGGCTTGTGGCAATAATCGTGCTCATTGCTCGCGGAACTGTTCAAAAATATCACCACCCAAAAGGGTAACTTAAGGACTTTGACGCGGCCCATAGCTTTTGCAAACGTCATTATTGATGAATCGGTAGTGAGCAGAACTGCGATATAGGGTCGAACTGTGTAGGCGTGATCAAATATCTCGTTCACCTTCCACAGGCCAAATGAAATTGCGGATATACCCTGTCGTGCGATCGCGAGGTTCCACGCGTGGAGCAATGTTTTCATCTGAACGTCTAAAACGGAGAAAACCTTAGCGATACCGAAGTAAATTCTAGAAATTTGTATATTTATCATTTACAGTACCTACCTTGGAAAGTCCCGTCCTCGGAGTGCGTAAGGTAAATAGCCGATGCGTTTCGGCGCTTAGCAAAATCAGTTAACATTCGGAAATAAACGTCGTAGCTAAAGCTAGCAAAAGCGAGTAAAACAGAATTCAAAACAATTATCGTAAAAATCGTATACCTCGGACAGACCATTTCGATATTTTTTGTGGTGTTCGTCCGTACGTGTAAGAGTTTGACGAGTTACTAAAGTCCAAGGAAGCTTTTGATCATGGATAATTCTAAAGTACTGTTTCCAATAAATGCCTGTGAAGCTCTTCGAGAAATGGCAATTTGAATAAATGTACTTCGCTCAGTGTAGAAGCCTCCCCACGTTCGTCTATTATCGAATCAACCGTTACATTAATGCACTCTAGTGAAGGAGAAATGTCATCGATGGGATGCTTTATGGATAATAATCGAATGTATATACGTGAATGTGAATTCTAGTTATTATCTCCAGCGAAAGGCGCGAGTTAACTTAAGATCTCTTTTGCCCAAATACACGATACAATTCTGAAATCATGGCGCATTCCATATTGGTCTTCCCCTTCTAAGAAAAGAACCATTTCCGCTCATGAATCATGACGGGACTATCCTTAGCATAAAGAGTATTGCCGTTACAATTAAATCCGTGTGTTGAGTACGCTTGCGCAATATCAGATCAAACACGGCCGCATGTCTGGGCGCGATATCACCGATTTTGCAATTAATCAAAATGCCATAGACTGTCAAATGCTATAGAAAATACAGTGGGCATTGGTAAATTGCCTGGTAAATATACAATGTTGTATACAATACCATATATATCACTGTGTATATTTAAACAAATTTCAAACTTGTTACATTACCTAAATGTGCACCATTCAATATTATAAGCAATAAATAATAATTTGTGTGCTATAATTTGTATAGTTACTCGTCAGACTTCTTGCTGTATGATATTAATAGTACGAATTTACTGAGACCATTGACAGGATGGACATTACTCATGAAATTATGTAGCCCTTAAGATTTTAAAGGCACTGGAAATATCACGTGTATGCTACAACGTATTGCAAATATGATTGATGACCGTTAAGTAATTTTACTGAGCGTGTCAGGTATGGAATATCTTATACGTATGTAATACGCATAGTATGTATACCTACCTTACAATATATTTCAAAGCGTGTTTACTTCTCCCAAACCTCGAAAGTTGGAAAGGGGTGAAGCGTTTGTCGCGGTCGCTGGACTGTATATTCAATGATGTAATATGTTAGAATGAGATCGAAAAGAGATTTATCTCATTCTTACCTATATACCAATCAGGTACGAGCAAAGCATATTTGCGGAGACAAAAAGACAGAGAAGTCCTGAAAAGTACGTTCCTCTATGCAAGCTCCTTCGGACACTACTTTTCAGCTCAAGGAAAATTTGTGAAATAGTACTCTCACTTTTCCAATGTATATTTACGTCTATGGTTCGGTTTTTTGTTTGGTTCTGATAAAAACGACTAACGGTGTAACTTCGTGAAGAATTTAAATGGACGCCATTTCAAAACGCTTAACGATCACGAAAAACGAAGTTTCGTTACAGCAAATGGGTATATGTATACAGAATATTAAAATAAGTCAAGACAAGGAACTTGCGAAGCACTACGTCAGTTTATTAAAAGAATAGTCGTGAGTCAATTAGATTAAAATTTGTATCAACATCCTACAGAACTCGATGCCCTCATTTTCAACAAATGAATAGACAACGTGTAATAGATACGGTGGCAGAGAAAGATAATTCGCTTTTTATCTGTTCTCACGGACCTTTGTATGACGAGAGAGATCCATTCGTTATCGCAATTACTTCGCAGCGTGCTTTCTTCATAATTTATCAATACGCCGAGTTCCCCTGTACAGTTTATCAAACGCGACATACAATTATTCCCCCATTAAAAAAAAGAGAAACATAACACTGAATTACCGTAAGAAAAATGGCACGCAAGGCCTCCCCTTGCAGACTATCTCTACGCTTGTAAATGCTGGAGGGCTAGAAGTCACTGAACCCATTGGACTCGCAAACAGTCATCTCCTTGATCACAGTATGCTTCTCGGGGATCGAGAACCACAATCACAGAACCGGGTCGTTCTTACGGATTATCACTATCTCCATCACAAACTTCAAATGAAACAAGTTCCTCGATGGATCGTGGCAAAAGTCGCGCTCGTCCTATTTTGGTCATTTAGAAAAAACCAGGAGAGCCAGACCAGCAAGGAGCTACTCGTTGGTGTCACCATCCTTGAGAATTCCGTCACCGACTTGTCGTCGCGATGAATGCAAGACACGCGCTGCATGTTTCTCTTTTGATACCCAAGCATCCGCTTAATTGTTCGACTGCTCGTCGCGTAACTGACGAAGTGCGAGAACACTAGCACGCTTCATTCACGCTTCGAATGCGGTGAAGCGTAAATAAAGCTACAGAGCCGTAAGTATATGCACAACTGCTGTAAGTATGTCGATCAAAACAGGCTAGGTGACCCCACTTGGTAAAAAGCATATTTATTCCATCGAATTTAATTAATTAGTAATATCCATGTACAACGTGAGAAGGCGTATCGCACACACCCGCGATAAATAATGACTTCTTAACCTCTCATGGCCGCATGCGTTAAAATAACTACATTCACAAGAATTCACACTATAAGAGGTTAAAAATGTTTTTAACGGTGCTGCTCTCCTTTTCGCTGGAACGTGCCACGCGCGACTAACTTATCAATACTCCTTATCTACAGCCATAATGCTAAGGTCTGCCTTATTAGTTACCATCAGGAAGGTGACCTACGCGAGGTCGGCCGATCGATCGCGTGCATTTCTTACGGATGAAGTAGCATTTCTCCGCCAGCAGTGCACACAGGCACAAAACGAGGCCACCAGCCAAGATCAAAACGACTGGCACGACGTTGAAGAGTGTTACAGGAGAAAAATTATGAGACGTCACCTTGGTAGGATTAAGGGGCACCCTCTGAGAAAGAGTGAACCATCGATTTAGGATGCCGCTGCTGCGAAATCGGTGAAGACTGAAAAAATGTTCGTTGCAGAATATTTACACTGTATTTGTACTTGTATTTGTACTGTATACTCACTAGAAATTAATTATCCCGGTGTACGGGCTATTCTTTGGAAGAATCAGACATAAACTCTCCCACTGACCCGACAGTATCTCCACCACTTTGCATGGAACGTGGGTCATACCTGTCATCAACTCAACGTGCGAAAAATATGCTAATTTTTCGTTACGGCATACCTACGATGATAGCAACTTGAAAATATGTCGTATAAACCAATCATTGGCACGGTCAATTTCTATTAGTATCGTCGTACTTGTGTAATTCCTTCGCCAATGGTCCGTGGCAGTAATTTTTCCGGCACCATTAGGGCTCTCATTTTTCTACTGAACGGTTTATCTTCATTCTGAAGAGTATTTAAAAAGTTCGATCCTGCGTGGTCACGATAATTGTCGCGAAATCTGATTGCTCGAACGATTGGCTAATGTGTCTTACCATAAACATATCATGAGGTGCTGATTCTCGAGGGACGCTTAGTCTATAAGTACCATCCTCGAGGAATTCGTTGAGGGAACGAAAGGGCAAACTGTGTACAGGCATTGTTATGAAGCTTATCAGGGCGGCTGAGTAAGCAGCGGATACGACAATCGCGAGAAGCAGAACGGCCAAATGCGCTATTCTCAGTGAGGAGCTTTCAGGAGATTCTGAAAGGTAGAAGAAGGTTTCCTTCAAGCAGGTGTCTTGGTTGGCACAAGTTTTAAGCGTAATTGCACATGCTCACCTGACATACCCTGTTGACAAAATACCCCCAGTACGTCCAGGTACCGGTCCGCGAGCAGTTGCATGAAATTTCGTGGATTCTTCGCGAACTCCATAAAGGACAGCAACAACGGCACGATTATCAAAGTAAGAAGAGTGACGGTCCAAAGCTTGCGACTAAACCCCTAAAAAAGCGAAATTCACTTTAGAACGACTAGACGGATTGACAGTTTAACTGCCATGATGCTCATATGTGACCGACCACGGTTTCTCATGTGGCGCCACGGTGGTCACTGGTCAGTTCATTAAAAATCTTTTAAAAAAATGATTATACTAATTTACAGCACTTTAATGGATCACATGCTATCCAAAAAAGAGCACAAAAAAATGCAAGAATCCACGGGCCATGCATGGAAATCAGCGTGGCAGTCAAAGTGTTAACGTGCGATTTTGTTGCGACGTTACACGTCTGCGACCGGTTGCTACGTCTACCCTGCTTCAATATATTTCAAATAACAGATTTTGGCTCAAAGGCCAACCATCTACGGTTGTGTTCCGACTGCTGAAAGACGAGTAATTAACTTACGTTTGGTCACTACATTAAAAGCGTCAATGTCCGTGTCTCTGAGCTCGTTTCTAAGCAGTAGTCGATGGTTAACCGCTGCGCCTCCGTGCTACGTGCCGAAATTGAGATTGCTATTTAACACTATTCCTACCAAAGGTGTCAAAAAACACCTTCTTAAATTGTATTTGAAATTTATTTTCCAACTTGAATCATCTTTCCTCAATTACTTCTTTCACTATTCGTATATTAGTTGTTAAATTAATTTAGAGGTATCATTTTCCTGTAGCTCATTCTGGAGACAAAAAGATGCCTCTTGATCGAAATAGGTATAAATAGATATAAATCCCGGTAGAAATAGTGTTAAAATACATTGGAGAAGTGCAGACGAAGCGGCTGACCAGGGACCTTTACGTGAGAACATTTCAGTGCCGGTTTGATTGGAGTAGTGGAAATTTACCTGTAAGTAGGAGAGCCAAAATATGCCGCCTGTGTCGGGATCCTGAATGTAAAACACGCTCTTGCCCATTACCAATGGTAAAGTAAAATCGACAACGACAACTCTGCTGCTGGTCATTGAAAAGTCGCCAAAACCTATGTCCGCATGACCTGCCATGATCTCACCTATTGCACCCGTCCAATTGTCAGCATCAGCGTCGTATTTCCCGTAAGCTTGTAACTCTTTTACAATTTCGAGGGTGACATTGATTTTATTACAAACTTCGTTCAATACCTTTCCAAACATTCCGAACCATTCGCTATGTTTTTGTAGTACGAACATGGATTCCTGCAATCATAAGCTAAACGTGTCGTGCATTTACTTTGGCAAATATTTTTCATAGAAATATGTATCGCTTTCTTCGCATACATTTAGTTAATTTAATTAAAAAGACCAATTCATTAAAAGCCCATGAACAATGAAAAAAAGACGTATGCTCTATCTTAAAAATCAGAGCAAATAAGTTTGTACGAATAGTCTGATATGCGCTATTTATATAAATACATATAAACCAAGCGTGTATTCTTCTAGACGCGATTTGTATTATATTGAGCTTTCCTCGGCGCATAATATAGCCAAAGGTAAACAACTTCGGTAAAAAAAAAAGATAAAAACAAACAACCCTTACCCTAACGGTGACCACACGTAGAACTTTGCCCCGCAAATCGCTCCTTACTTCGTACATGTCTTTGTCCGGCATTATTCTCTCAAAACCACTTGGTCGCCAACTGATGTGATCAGTGATGATAGTCTCATTGTCGTTAAGAGCATGCCACAACCTCATGACCGGATCGTCCTTACAAATTACTAGCATCTCGGTGTTGATGGTCAAGTGGAAAAAATTTCCAGGTGGCTTGTAGCAGTAATCGTGCTCACTGTTCACGGAACTGTTCAAAAATATCACTATCCAAAACGGTAAGCTGAGGACTTTGACGTGAGCCATAGCTTTTGCAAAGTTCATTATGGACGAATCGGTTGTGAGCAGAACTGCGATAAACGGTCGAACCGTGTAGACGTGATCAAATATCTCGTTCACCTTCCACAGACGAAACGAAATCGCGGGTATACCCTGTCGTGCGATCGCGAGGTTCCACGCGTGGAGCAAAGTCTTCATTTGGACATCTAGAACGAAAAAAGTCAACCACATTGAGCCTTTAGAACGCCGATATCGAAGTAACTTTTGTAAATTTATATACTTATCATTTTGAATACCTACCTTGGAAAGTTCCATCCTCAGAGTGTGTAAGGAAAATAGCCGATGCGTATTGTGACTTAGTAAAATCGATTAACATTCGAAAGTAAACGTCATAGCTGAAGCTGGCAAAAGCGAATAAAACGGAATTAAAAATAATTATCGTGGTAATCGTATACCTCGGGCGGACCATTTCATATGTTTTGCGATGTTCGTCCGTGCGTATAAGAGTTTGACGAGTTACTGAAGTCCATCAACGCTTTCGATTATGACAAATTCTAAAGTACTTCCCTATAAAAGCCTGCGAACGTCACCGAAGAATTCCAATTTGATTAATTTTACTTCATTCGGTTTAGAAGTCTCCATGCCTTCCTCTATTATCGAATTAACCTGTTACAGTAATGCACTCTAGTTAAGGAGATATGTCATTAATGTGACAGTTTACTGATAATAATCGAAACTGTATACGTCAATGTGAATTCTAGATATTTTCTCCAGCAAAAGACACAAATTAATTTAAGATCTTTTTTTATTAAATAGACAATCCTAAAATCATTGTGCATTCGATATTGATCTTTCTTCCTCAGAAAAGAGGACTTTTCTCTCGCGCATCATGAGGCGACTGTTCTTAGCATGACGCGCATTGGTAGTACGATTAAATCTGCGTATCGACTACCCTCGCGCAATATCAGATTTTACATGTCAGCATGTCCAGACGCGATGTCACCAATTTTGCTATTAACTGAAATGCTCTAGGTTGCCAACTGTTATTGATCGGTCGAATGCATACTGATTTAGGCGATTTTAAATAAGAGTAACATGTAGAACATAGTTTCGTGGAAATATTCCATAAATGTAGATTACGATTATGTTCCCTTTCATAAGGAAACCTTTTGGAGAATGCAGTGGACAGTGGTGAATTTGTCTGTTCAACATATAATGCATTTTAATAATACTGCGTATACATATAGTATATTGAAAAGTATTTTAAACTTATGATATTACTGCACACGATTCAGTATTATGAACAATACTTAATAATTGTAATGTCGTGTCTAGGGTTAACATAAGAAAATTTTATTGTAAATGTAGAACGTTAGATACACCAAGGTCTTTCATTTGCAAGGTCGGAAACGCAAGTGCTCCGCTGGGGCACACTCACGCGTACTGCACTCTCTCACACTCACCCCCTGTACTCACTTGTCAATCGTTTGTCTCCTCTTTCTATCATCTTACACTCACACTGCATTGGCAGATAATTTGTATGCAATAATTTGTATTGTTACATGCAGTACTTGTTATCGTGTGGTAATGATAGTAGAAAATTAATCTTATAATTTATAGGATCCATATTGTAGAGCGGGACCGGCCACTCACTAGCGTATTCTCGCACAGGACACAATAATAAGTTATTTATTTGATTCGCTTCAAAAGCGAGGCCTGCAAGTGCCGAGGACCAACAATGATAAAAGGACAGAGAAACGATATAAACTTAATTTTCCAGATCAATACATATCTGAAGCAGTAACATTTCTGTAATCACATTTTCTGTGCGGGATGTGAAATTGTAGGTGCCCTTCGAAAAATCAGCACCTGAACCAGCTCTGTTCGTATCAATAAAATCTTTAAGGTTCAACGGGTCTCGGAAGCAACTACATCACGGATCAATGGGGATCGCGGAAATTACAGAATCGTTGTGCATTACCTCTCATATTACCTTATTTCGCAACGAATCGCGTACATATTGAAAGCTTGAAGCTTAGATTCCCCTGAATCCGATTGTCATTTAAATCAAGCAAATGGCCATAACAATTGATCTTGCTTAACGAGACAAACTTTAAATCTATGTGATTTCTTTTGAATATATTTGCTTCAAGTGAACAAATACCACTCATATAATATAAAACGTTAAATCTATGCAGCCAGTAAAGAACTAATAACATCGGTTACTTTAACCGATCATCAGAAGGAAGACACATAACAATACAAAATTGAACAACACCTCGAATGATAACGTAAGAATTTCTCCTAATGACTGTGGGGAGAAGTTTCATAAATTATACATACTTCTACCAAAGCTAACGCGAGCAAGGTCGTGAATTAACATAATAATTCATCTCTCTGCGCGAATAGTAAGTTGCTTGGTGTGAACATTTACATTTACTTTTATGGGTTGAGTTGTTACTCGCATTCGTGATGATACTCGCGTTGATCTGTACTGGCTTGAATATACACCGTGTAATCGGCTGGAAAGCAATCTCCGCGAGGACGGCATCTGTCGTGAACATTTCTTACGTCTGAAATAGTACTTTTCCGCCATCAATGCACACACGCACAAAACGAATCCGCAGGTTAGAATCAAGACAAGTGGCACTACGTTGTAGAAAGATACGGGGTAATATTCCCTGGACGCGGTAGAAGACCTCTTGTGAACGTTCGGTCCGGATCGTCGTAGTATACCGCTATTACTGAATCGATGTAGACTGAAACAATTTCACCAGTTAGCATCTAATCGTACCTTATACTTGTACTCTCACGAGTACTCACTAAAAATTGATCAATCCCGTGTAAGGGCTGTTCTTCCGAAGAACTAGGCCTAGGCTCTCCCACTGATTAGATACTATTTCCATTATTTTGCACGGGACAGGTGCGGCGATCGCTTTCAACTGGGTGTGCGAAAAGTATGCTAATTTTTCATTCGCGCATACCTACGGAAACCAGTTAAAGAAACGTTCAAACACACAATCGTCGTCCTAAATTCACATTATTATTACTCTCCTACTTGTAATATTCCCTCGTCGATGGTCCATGGTAGCGACTTTTCCGGCACCATTAAGGCTCTCATTTTCCTACTAAACGATTGATTTCCATTCTGAACAGCGTTCAAAGAGATTCTTCGTTACGACGATGATCACGGAGAAATGGGCAAACTTGTCTTACCATAAACGTGTCGTATGGAGCAGATTGTTGACTCACGGTGAATTTGTAAGTGCCGTCCTCGAGGAATTCGTCGATCGAGCGAAAGGGCAATCGAGGGGCCGGCATCGCTATGAAGCTTATCAACGATGCGGAATAAGCAGCAGATACGACAAACGCGGTAAATAGAACCGGCAGATACCCCAGTCGCAGTGAGAAACTTTCAGGAAAATCTAAGGAGTAAAAGAAAATTGCGTTGAAGCTGCTATCCTCGTTGACGCGAATATGAAACATCAATGAATATGCTCACCTGTCATACCCTGTTGACAAAATACCCCGAACACGTGCATGTAACGATCCGCGAGCAATCGGATGAAATTTCGTGGCTCCTTCACCAGCTCCATAAGAGACAACACAAACGGCACGACTATCAAAGTGAAAACCGTGGTGGTCCATAGTTTACGAGTAAATGCCTGAAAGTACAAGATTTTCTGTTCAAATGTATTCGTGAGCGTGCAGGAAGATTTGAATTCTAGAGAAATCGAATGGAACTGTTTACCTGCAAGTACGAGAGCCAAAATATGTTGTAGCCACCGCGATCCTTCATGTAAAACGTATACCTGCTCATCGTCAATGGTAAGGTGTAATCTAGAACGGGCATTCTGCTACTGGTCATCGCAAAATCGGCGTAGCCCAAGTCGACGCGACCTGCTACGATCTCGCCTATGGCACCCGTCCAATTGCCAGTTCGCGCGTCTAATTTGCCATAAGTGGGTACCTCCTTTATAAATTCAATGGTGAAATTCATCTCCCTGGAAAGCTCATCCAGGACCTTCTTAAATATTCCGAATCCCTGTTGGTCCGTTTCCAATATCTGCTTGAATTGCTGCAATAATAAGCTAAATGTAAATCCTGTTTCATCAGTCGGCTGGCATAATCATGCTTACACGCATCTGTGAATTAAAATAGATTTTATTTTATCGACGTGAATTCTATAATTATGTATTTAATCGTACTATGTGCAGCATTCGTCGACAGACTATCGCGCCAAGAATAAGCAGCGTCGATTTCTTAAAATTATAAACACGAGCAGCTCTTACGGTAACGGTGACCACGCGTAGAGCCTTGCCCTCCAGATTGTTTCGCATCTCGTACATCTGCACGGGTGGGATTACCTTGATAGAACCTGGTTGCCAAAGAATGTACTGACGGATGATAGTCTCATTCTCGCGAATCGAATACCACGATCTCATATTCGGATCGTCCTTACAAATTACCAACATCTTGGTATTGAAGCTCAACTGAAGGAAACCTTTCGGTGGCCGATAGCAATAGTCGTGCTCGTTGTCTGGGGAACTTTTCAAAAATATCAGTAACCAGCAAAGTGGACCCATGTTCGTACGAGCCATGATCTTCGCAAAATTTATTATCGATGTCTCGCTGGTAAGTAAAACTGTGATGAACGGTTCAACCGCGTCGACAGTCTGGACTATGTCGTTCACTTTCCAAAGGCGAATCGTAACCGTCTGGATACCACGGCGAGAGATCGCAAGATTCCAACCGTGCAGCACCGTTCTGATTTCCAAATCTAAATGAAAACGAAACAATCGCATTCTCTCCTTGAAACAGTAATACGTAAGACAAGGTAGAACATTATAAATTGATCATTCCTCACGCTTACCTTCGCTGCTTCCGTCTTGGGAGTGGGTGAGGAAAACAACCGGAGTGTATTTATAAGTCACAAAATCGGTTACCATGCGAAGATAAATGTCGTAGGTAAAAGTTGCAAATGCGAATGAAACAGAATTGAAAATAATCGCCACGAGAATCGTGTACCACAAACGGATCATTTCAATGTTTCTCGCGATGTTCGTCAACGAGCGTAAAACTCGCACCGTTCTCGACGTGCACCTATCGCGCTTTCGATTATGGATAATTCTGAAGTGCCTCTTTTGACGAGCGTCTACGAAGCTTACTACGGAAAGCTAATTGTAAATCGAACAAATGTACTTTACCGAGTTCAGCAGCTTCGATCCACTCCTATCGTCGTCGATCAATCGATAATGCTTTCCAGTGAAGCGCGATAATCGTTACTTCGAAGGCCGTCTATATGGCGTTTTATTAATGATCAGATGTGTACATCAAAGTGAGTTATTATCGATTATAATAGACAATCTACGTGCATCGTTCAACAAAGGACGTGGGTACACTTTGAAAATTGCTTCACATTCTTTCTGCCGAAATTGCGAACAATTCTGAAGTCACCGAAGTATATTTTATATATCTCTAAGTTCTTTTTAGTATGTTTCTAAGAAAAGGCAATTTTCTTCCTGCGCGCCATCATCGTACGCCTGTTCTTTGGGCGACGAAACCGACACTTCTCCAGCACGAGTGCACAAACGCACAGGACCAAGCCACCGAGTAGAATCAGCAAGAGCGGTGCGACGTTCATAATTTCCACAGGAGCGTGCTCGACTTTGGCGCGATACAACTTCTTCTTGTTCATACCCTTCATTCGCTGAAGCATCCCATTGTTAAGAAACTTCTGCAAGCTAATAGATTTCGCGACGCATACTGCCGAATGTTTCTTTTGTTATCCGAGGAATGAAATGTTTAAATGTACAAGCTACTCACTGAGAGTTTATTAAATTCCTGTATTGACTACCCTTGCACAATATGACGCTCAAGGTGTCCACTCGTCCACCGTCGATCCGTGTGATTTTACACTGTGAATCAACTAAAGTGCCCAAGTTTTTGTCCAGAGTACCAGACGTGTACAATGCCAACCGCTGTCCCGAACAAAGCTGTAATCGTAATGTTAAACCTAAGTAAAACGACAATTAGAGTCTTACATTTGCTATATGAACTGCTTCCTGACTTGCTCCACCGCTTGTCGCACTGTTCTCGGCAGTAGATGGTCCTCCTGCATCAGAGATTTCATCTTATGGCCGAATGCGTTATCTGATTCCTGAAATAAATTTCACGATCTCCCTGGCGCTTCATTAGACGACGATAAAGGTTAATGGAGGGCGTTATTTCATTCTCTCGATTAAATTCGGGCCATTATTCGTTGGGGCTTACGGTAAATGCGGCATAGGGCGAGGAATCTCGAAGGACAATTAACTTGTAAGTACCGGCCGCGGCGAATCCGTCGAGCGATAAAAATGGGAGAATACGAATGGGTGTAGCTATAAAGCTTATCAACGCAGCTGAATATGCGGCCGATGTAACAAATGCCAAGATAAGCATTGTAAAGTACGTCAATCTCAAGGACGAGCTTTCAGGATTTTCTAGAAAAAGATAACGTTACTCGTAAGGAAACACAGTGAAAGCGTCGACGATCGATTTCGCATGTTCTGCAGTAAAATATATCGTAACAAGCGATGATACCTTGTAGGCCCTGCTGGCAAAAGATGCCCCACACGTAAAGATAATTGTCCGCGATGGCACTACTGAACTTTTGACACTTCGTTACTCCTTTTATGAAGAACAACAGGAGAGGCACCGTGACTAAGATCGCGATGAGGATGAGCCAGATTTTGAGGGAGAATGTCTGAAAGAGAAGTCCAATTGTACGTTGCTTATGTGGCTAATGGTGTTGAGTGTCGCGTGATTTGGTAAATAAGTGACAACGCTGGATCTGTTGCGCGACAATTCAATTTATCGACGTGCACTCGATGGGGTGGTAAAGCTAAATAATGAAACTTGCGTTACTAATGTCTCCTATTCGTTCAGTGGCGTTTAGTAGCTCGAAATCATTACGGAACTTTTGCAGTGTACGCGTAAAAGCTGTAACTTTCGAAATACACGTACACACCGTAATTTCACTCAGATTACTAGCCTTATAATACCGCGATACTAGTGAAACACGGAATTTTTATTCGTACCATTCGGCGTTGTTAAAAATTCAAGATTGATATCTCAGCACCTAAAACAGCTAGCAAGATCTTTCAAAGAGCAGTTGAACGGTTTAGATTTCGACTTTTCAAAATTCTGCGTCACAGTTGTATGCGACATTATTTTTCAAAATGGCAGTTGATAAATTGAAAATATGCGAAATTAGAAAATTACCGTCCAAGTTTTTGACGATAGGATAGAGTGCACGTAATAGTGGAGAGTTTGCTCTTTAATATATACTACATATTAATGGGAAATGTTCGAATCTTGTCTTTTGTTTCGTTCCTGCGAGAAATACTTCTGTCCAGCTAGATTCGCGTTTTGGCCCACTCTGCGATGACGGAACGGAGACGAATGTTTATAATTTCAGATTTAACTGTGAACGGCAACGGTAACGAGAGTTTATAAATCCAGCGGTACCCGAAAGTAGGCAAGCCATTGCACGCCGTACTGGCCGGTCTCCTTGATGTACAGGTACGTCCTACTCAAGAGCAAGGGTAGGGTGAAATCGACGACCTCCAGTCTGCGGCTAGTCATGGAAAAGTCAGCGAGCGCGATGTCGGCGCGTCCTGCCGTTATTTCGGCAACGGCACCAGACCAATCGCGAGTGTGGGAGTTGTAATGCCCGTAAAGAGTTACTTCCTTTACCACTTTCACGGTGAAATTCATCCTTTCCCGTAACTCGTCCAAAATATTACCGAAGAAGCCCGATATCACTCCGTTTCTCACCGTTACGAGTGTCGAACCCTGAAAACAATTTTTGCATCAAATTATGAGTACAAGAAACGTACTTACTTATAGGATTTATAAATTTGAGTGGCTAATGCTAGACAAAATTTCTTCTAGAGCTCCCGGTCAGAACCGTGTTTTAAAATACACGGGTACACGTGACACGTGTTGTCGTGTTACACGTTATATCTAACACGGATATCCGTAGATACACGTGTACACGGGGAACTATAAGAAATTTTTATCACAGCATCTTACATCTTGTGCCAAATTGTATGTATTTGCATATGTAGATATTTCTTGTATGTCTACGACACTTTTTTTATATTTTCTAGAAAAAAAATGTTCTCATAATTTTTAAAGAATTCGTGACATAAAAACACGTGTAATAGAAGGCACTAATTTATTCGAATTGTGAAATCGTACTGGATTGTTATTGTAGAGAAAATCTCTTAAGGGACAATGAAGAGCTATATGCAAGAAAAAAACGAAGATTGCTCGAAAAGCATTGATATTTATCATATTACTATTTTAGAATATTCGGTCAAAATGCCGCGTAAAACTTTCGTCCGATCCCGTAGTTACCTGCCGTCGAGCGTGGTTTCGATTGAGAGAGATGCCTGCCGTATCAGCATTCGCGTTTGTATCAAGATTTTTTTTTTTATAAATATTGCATACAGTATTTCAAAATGTATTTTTAAACAGATGGAGCATTAACTTTTGAAAAATGCACTTTCTTCTTAATACAAAATTCGAATACTTTTGTTTGCCTCCTGCTAGGCATAGCTTGCCCTTTAAGAAGATCTTAACTTCTTTCAAGTAGAACGGGACTACGAAAACTAAAATTTGAACCTTCACCGTGACCACCCGTAGAAGTTTACCCTCCATGTTTTTCCTTTGGTCATTTATCAATGCCTCCTGGAGCGGTTCGAAGGTTCCATTCGATCGCACAATGGCGATATCGATGATTCTTGTACGATTCACGTGGAGGGCATACCATTCGCGAATAATCGGATCACCGTCGCAAATGACCAACATGTCGGTGTTGAATTTCAGGTTGAACACATTGTCCGTGGGATGGTGACAATAGTCGTGCTCGTTCTCAGGCCATCTTAAAAATATTATCAGCCACGCGGGAAACGATACGTCCATGTGGCTCGTGGCTTTGGAAAATTCGAGCACAGATCGTGTGCTGGTCAGCACAATTACGAAGAGCGGCTTAACAATGCGATTGTAATAGACCGCGCTTCTGTACAGCTTCCAAAAGTGAATATTAAGACTGGATATACCGTGATTAGAGAGACCCAGTGTCCAACGATGTAGTCCGGCGTTAACACTCAATGCTGTAGAAGAAAATTATGAGATCAGAGTCGGTAAAATTCTTAGGACATCTACTTGCGCGACAGTTGGTCGAGCTTTAACAAAATTCTTCTGATAAACGTCGCACCTTCGTCGATTTCTCCGGCATGGGAAAAGAATACGGCCGACAATTGTTTAACTTGACAAATCTTAACGATCATGGCGAGATACTTTTCCTGGTCGTAAATTACGAACTTGTATCCGTGAGATTCGAAGGAAAATATCAGAATGGTTAAGCAGAGCTGCAATAGCATGCTGCACTACGCGTTATTTGTCCAATCCTTTAAAAGTCCCGCGACAGACTGCGGCACGACGAATGCTCGTTGAAATAATGAAAATGGCACGCAACTTGAACGTGCGTGTAACAATGGTGTCCGGAAAGTGGAGCGCGATTGACCAGCCGATTTAGAATAATGATTTACACGGTGATCGTCGTTAATAGGACATTTCGTTTACTGGAGTGCCTGCAAAAATAAATATCCGTACCTGACAACTTAAATATCTCACGACGATATTATGATCTATTGATATTTATTAATGGACCTCGTCGGAATGTCGCATCAATTCCAGACACGTTTAAAGATAGTTCTCCCTCAAAACAATGATTCCTATAATGTACTCCTAATTCGCTAGCAGTAACACTAATTTAACTTTACGCTAACAAAAAATTCAATATTTAACATTGAAAATTCTCCGTCTATTAAATAAAAAAAATGCATGCGTAAAATTGAATGTACATGCGCATAGTACATTGCCCCTAGACGTTGGCAATGTGACATAATGACAATGAGTTGCTTGAATTGAAAGAGTATATCTGCGGAGATGAAAGCAGAAGAGACTTATACAGTTGTACGTCCAAGATGAGTTACAATTATTATCTAATAAATATAACACTCGCAACATTGTGAATTCCTTTTAAAGAATATATTTCACGTGTATGTACTGTTGTGTCTTAAACCGATTCGAAGTACGCTTCCGAGATTGACACCCGAAAGTATACATATTTGGATATGCATACCAACTCGAATACAAATACTCATATGCACAAATGTTCGATTTCCGAATGCCATTTGCTAAAATTGCATTCATAATTCCGTCACAAGCACATTAACGATGAGTTTTCGATAACAATCGTTCCATTAGAAAATTGCATTCATAAAGTTTCTACCGATATGTATCTATCTACGTCTAGTTGCGCGCGTATAGATTCTAAAGAAACAGACATTATTCTATAATCTCTTGCAAATCGAGTTGAAAGATGTTCGCGAGTCTTTTCAACAATTCCGTTGCCAATTGCAAGAACAAAAACAATTTAATGTTAATCACCTCGGAAGAAGCATAATGGCGTGAAAAATCTACTGAAGAAATTTTACTGGTAGTGACATGGACGACAATTGTCAACACATTACATTTTTCAAATATATCCTTTTCGAGTACTACAATTGATTTCACAAAGCGTGCAAAATGTATTTTACTTTAACGAAAATAGTGAATATTTGGTTCGCAGATCACAAATTACATTGTACACCGTCTCGAAACGTATCAAAGACTTGTGATAAAAGGCATGACTCAACGCACGTTAACGAGGGAGATACAGACCGATGTGAGTGAGAGCGGCCAATTTTGCTATGTAACGATTGCCTACTTCTTCCACTACGGCTACGGCACATCATTCCGCAACAATATTTCCAGAACATCCGAGCATGTACGATCGATGAACGTGCATCAATCCAAATGTTAACTCTTTTACCGATTCACAAGAACACTCAGCTGTTACTAGTTCGTCATTGGTATCGTTATTTATATTACCGCGCATAACACACGTCCTCATTATCACATACGTGTGTGACTTCGTCGTGCTACGTGCATCAGCCATAAATGCATTAATTATCAAATTAAAAAAGTGGTCCGAAAACGATTTTATATTTTAACCAGTTAACTGCGCTCGACGTGTATACACGTCCATACAAATTTTCTATATTCTTGATCATGAACAATAAAAAACGCTTACCATTCGATATAAAAACTAAAAACTAAAACTCAAAAAAAGAATTCCACAGCTAACTGGTTAAGCGTGTAGATAAAATAATATGTAAGTAATGTTATAGTATAAGTAGGAAAAACAGCTTTTCCACCACATTCATAAACACTGGCACATACAGACACGTATACGTAAGAATTTGTCCATTGATACATTACTGTGTCCAAGTCCAAATGCTTGGAAAGGTTGTACGAGCAGCAGTCACGTCAGTGACCGCGAGCATTTCGTAAGCTACTTTCTAGACGCTTCGACGTATAGCTTCTTGAACGTTCCGATATCCGAATCTTTTGCGAGTAGCAGAATTAATACCAACTCGGAGTCGAAAATTACAAGAAAACTATATAATAATTAAGTATTTCGTAAATTGTATTATAACTATAATTGTATCGTACAGACAATGTTATATAGGTTTTTGTAAGAAAAATTATCGGTCGTTAAGGAATTTAATGTATCTATATTAAGTATAATCTTTTTTTTTATGTGTACTGTATGGAGTGCGATATACGCAGTCACGCGATATATGCCGGCACGTTTAACAGATAAATGAGAATTCCTTTTCAATATACGTACATACGTGCATTATTAACTTCCATAAGTAAACAAAACAATCACCGCGGTATAACTTCAGATGCGTATACAGGGTGTCTCAGACCACCCATACAATCTCTCGTGGGGACGTAGAGCGGCTTGCGCTGAACATAAAAGTCCTGGACCATTATTCAATATTCGCAATATTTATCGAGTTATTAATTGTTAAAGATCAAAGGAAAGGGCGTCCGCCAAAATAGCAGCGGGAGAAGCGATGGAGTCTCTGCGAGCTGTAGGACGGCCCAGTTTACCTACAAACAAACGCGGGACGCGGTAAGGGGAAGGCTAAGACACTGCTGCACGGCCGGCTTCTTTTTCGTTATTCTTCCCCTTACCGCACCCCGCATTTGTTTGTAGGTAAACTGGGCCGTCCTACAGCTCGCAGAGGCACCCGCGCTCCCCCCGCTGCTATTTTGGCGGACGCCCTTTCCTTTGATCTTTAACAATTAATAACTCAATAAATATTGCGATTATCGCAAAACGGTACAGGACTTTTATGTTCAGCGCAAGCCGCTCTATGTCCCCACGAGAGATTGTATGGGTGGTCTGAGACACCCTGTAGATTGCCTCTTGAAAATTACCCGCATTTTGTGTAGTTAATCAAGCACCGGCAAAAATGCCGCCAATAAAATTAAAAGCACCAGTGCATTTCGAATCATGACGTAAGAATTGCACTTAATGGCTGCACGGAAGGGATTTCGTGAATCATTGTACTTAAACATTCACCACGTGACCATCTGTCAAAACTTGCGTTTCATTCCACAAATGGCGGTACCAGCACGGCGTTTCTAACTCGTGTAATAACAGTTAGCAATGCACATTGAATGTGCATTTTAAGGCGCGACATAAGAAATTCGAGCAAACACGATACCGCATTGTATAATTTAACGAAAAGATCTTCGTACGAGCATGACCGATACTTTTGAAGAAAAAGCGTCCTCTCAGAACCTCCATCTTGTGCGTCATTGTTAAGCGTTGCTATACGTATAAAAGCATCGAAATCGATTCGGTCAAACCATATTGCGTCTAATTTGTGCGGTGAACGTATCTTGTCCGAAAGTGTTACCTTGGATACATCAATAACTAATTTGTATTTAAGAATACATATCGAAACTTCTTGTCATCGTCAACCGAACCTCCGACAATTTAGATTTTCGTGTCCTTAAAAAGCAAGAGCGTCAAAATGGCATATCCACACAGGTTTAAGGTTTCGTTGGTAAATTACGAAAATGGTTTCGGAGGGAACCTAACGCGAAGAATTGACATGGATCGGAATTCGACTGATTTGTTGGGTTGTTTTCGTCGAAGGTTCCAGGTCACATTTCCTGAACTTCACGAAAAGAAGTTCACTCTTGCTTGGAGAGGTATGTTCCAATATTAAAAGCTACTTACATTTTACACGAAAACCATTTAACGCGTTCGCGGACAGTGAAAATTTTAATGAGCCACGGAGACAGACTAGGTGTTCATTTTTAGGCACAATCGTTAAGGTAGCGACTTATTAAATTCATTGTGATATTCAAATTTTGATTAAATACACAAATAAAGGACAAAATTGAATGAAAATGCTCAACGAACCATTTAGCCGTTACAACAAAGTGCATGATAAATTCAGAAAATTAACGCTATACATAAATGCAGAATTGAACACACGATAATATGGCTTATAATTGAAATGTTACAATATTTACATCCCCGAATGTGTTAAATATATATTCAGTGACGTGTTCTAGAAAGTTAAGAAAACATTCGGTAATGTGTCTTCTAACAACAGAATCGATATATATTAATAATATTTTTAACATGCACATTTTTTATAACAAAAGTCAGTAGGTACCAATGAATAGCATTCAATTGCTATAACAGTCAGCAAAACACCCTTGCTTGTATAGTAAGGTCTATTGTGCTGATCGTTACAGCTGTTGGTTGCTATTAGTATTGCTTATTTTAGTTATAATAGTTCATTAATGTGGTTATTAATTATTAGTTATTATTTTTAACATCTGTTAAAGATTCAGAGGGTGACTATATTGACGTATCAACAGATTTTGACTTACGTACTGCTATAAAAGAATCTGAAGATTATAGCATTATAAAATTGTATGTATTCATCAAGACCGAGCAGAAGAAATATACGTCAAAAAATCTTACTGAGCCTGAAAAGAATCCTGAAAATCGTCATTGTGAAATTCATCCTGGTGTTGTATGTGACGTATGCGACGAGAACGTACGAGGATTTCGCTACAAATGCATAGAGTGTCCAGACTATGATCTATGTAAAGATTGCGAATCTCAAGGATATCATACTGAACATTGCATGATTCGCATGGCTGTACCATTAGAATGGTCATCGCATCATGGACGACGTCTTGCTTACCACATGAGGAAATTTATAAGAAAATCTTTATGGCGATACGAACACGATGTTGAAGATGCGGAAGAAGCAGGGGAAGTAAAAGATCGTCCATCGAAAGGTTGCCGTACTAGTAAAAAGGACAAGCGTCATTGTGGAAAATCATATGGGGTTGCAAATATACTTTCAAACTTTATGAGTGAATTCATAAATACTTATGACCAAACTGGACAAAAAGCACCTTCCAAACCAGAGCAAAAAGAGAGTACCAAATCCAATGAAGCTCCAAAACAAGAATCATGCACAGACTGTAATGTTGTACAGTCTTACATGAAATCTCTGGAAGAGAAAATTATACCTATTCTGGATACTTTTGAACCTTTGGCATTTAGTTTCGTGGTTCCAGAAGAAAATATATTTAGTGCGAATACACCTCCAAATGATGAAACTAAGAAATCTGATGTGCAACAACCATCATGTTCAGGAGAAAATATGTCTGCAAAATTTCCAGGCGAAGGTAGAAAATTACGTGATGTAAAAAATAAGGAAGCAGATGCCACGGCTCAAGAAAAACTACCTGACAGCGAAGAAGTAACATCCACAGGAGAAAATATTAATGAAAAAATTCCAAGTGAGGAAAAAGCAATATCTGAGAAGGAAATGAGTAACAACGATATTGCAAATAATGGTGCATCAACATCTAAGAATAACGGATGTGTGGAAAAGTCTCCAGATTATGAAGGCTGGACTTTCGTAACTAGAGCCGAAAGTCCTAATGTTAGTTCATCCTCGTCAGCTTCCAGTGTAATGAACAAAACCACTCCTAAACAGATAGAAACTCCTAAAGAAATAGAAACTCCTAAAGAAATAGAAACTCCTAAACAGGTAGCAACTCCTAAGCAGGTAAATTCGCAACTCCAGTTTATTATAAATGAGATTTGCAAATTGTACTAGATAATGTAAAAATATATGTATTCAGATTACGCCAACTGCACCAGAGGAGCGACGTCAGGAATCCATATATCCACCATTGCCACAAGAACACATCGTGTATCACTCACATCCCAAAATTCAGCGTGCTGTTGAAGCAATGATGTCAATGGGATTTTCTAATGAATGTGGATGGCTTACTCAGCTTTTAGTTTCAAAAGACGGTGACATAGGCAAAGCTCTAGATGTACTTCAACCTGTGCGTCCATAAAATTCTTCATCATTGTCTTACAAATAGTTGTATATCTTGGTAAATGGATAGTAATACAAATAAATATGTATTAACCAGTAATGTGTAAGGAAATGTGAATTCCTTTTATTAAAGTAAACATACATTCCATGTTGGTAAAATATTCTATTATCAATTAATTATACATTGACTGTAGTATTTTAATACATTCACGTTATTTTAATGCTGGTAATAAAGCAAATTAGAGCTATATATTTTTCTATTATTCTTTTCTAAATATGTATATATATATACCGAGTAACTTTCTACACAATGTATGAAAATGTGACCATTTGCGAGCTTCCTTTATCTGCAAATTTTATTTTATAATGGATTACAAATTTCCATTAATTTACCTGGATTTGCATTTGACAACATATATAATTCCTGTTGCCCTTGTGGGGTGATATTTCTAATCCATTTACGATTCTTGTAATACTCCATAATTGTTTCAAATTCACATTTACTGTAATTTTCTGTGTGCACTGGGATAAATGGGTCTAAATGTTCAAAGCCTTCTTTCCGAAGTATATACCTAGGAAGATACGATGCTCTATTCTCCTATAAATTAGAATCCATTGTTTTTGACGTATAACTCTTACTTATACAGAAAACATGCATTTATACAATTTTAAATAATATACATACACGTTCCGCTCGTAGATCCAATGTTAGTATTACAGCTCCATTACACCAATCAGCCTTAACCATGTCCATAAATGCTCTAGTTAATGAAATTTGTGTTCCTGGCACTTTTACTTTATCGTCATTAATAACTTCACTTTTTTCAGTAAGAAATGCGTTGTAACCATCTATGATTACGAATGTTTTACATTTTCCTGCAGTACTAGCTACTCGTAATTCATACAGTAATGCATCAACTACGGCACAGGCAAATCTTATTCTACTGATACCATGTTTTATCAGTTCCATGAGTGGGGCACCACTATGAGTAGTTTCTCGTTGACTCCATACATACTCTCTTGTAGTTCTTAGCTATAATAAAACTCTCTAAAATATTCACATAACTGAACACTGAGATAATTAACTTTATAATAGATACATACATCGAACTCTGCAAGAAGTATTTCGTTCTGGGTTTTAAAATGCCCCAACCATACCCCAGCATCTACAGGTAGGTCTATAAGACCTGGACTTTTTACCGAATTTGCACATTCCTTTGGATATTGAATCCATAGGTTTACTAGAACATTGCGGAACATACATTTGACGCATGAAACTTACTGGAATGTATTGAAGAAATTGGAATTACTTTACATACCCCATGGTATATGTACTAATATCGCCCTCTGCATAAAAGCATAATGCAGTATATGAAGTAACGATACGGTCTTACCAGTTCCATTACTGCCATCTAATAGGTATTATTAAGAGTCAATATCTAACATCCTCATTATATATCTACGGGCATTATTCGCATTGTATAAAAGAGAAGAAGGAAAACACAATGCAATTGCTAATTTTTAAAGGATACACAAAACGTATTTGTTTATGGGTCTTGTATAATCTGCATGTTCGATGTACGATATAACTTCAACCGCAGGTTGTCTAACTAAAAAAGCACATTCTCCAAATGTTTTTATTTGAGTTTTTATATCATTAGGAATTGCACCACCTTGAAATAATTTATCCTGAATTTCGCTAGGTACTGTATACAGCCTATTTAAATGATCTCTCGTATGTTTCCTTGGATCTGATTCCATAGTACGAAACACTTGAAACTGTTCATTCGTAACATCTTTAATTTTTGGTAATGTCCCAAATTTTCGTTTACTTAGTTGATGCAATACTCTCAAAATTAATTCTGTTGAAAATTAAATCTATACAAGTCAAGTACATACAGTTGATATTTACATCTTAAAGTAACAGGACGTAACATTAACGTGACATTAGATATACTGAAAATATGTTCTGCTTACGACTACGCAAAGTCATGTTCGTGGCGCTTATTTCCGTAATAAACAATTTTTCGATGATGTCAAAATTTCTCTCTCCTTTTTTGCGACTATTTCTATTTTATTTTCACGAATACGTTTCGCCGCATGCAATTGCATGGCGCATATATACCGTCATGGAATATAGATATGCATGAATGGCTTTTTGATTTCATACTCCAATCCGGTGAGTAGGCACCGAGGAAAAAATAGGGGATTTTCAGGGGTGCGTTCGAAAACCCCACCCGGGTGCACTCGATCACCCAGTTGCCGTTCGAAAATGTCCAAAGGCCACCTGGGTGTATCGTTCAGAAAGACCTTTGAGTACACCCGGCGGAGAGACTTTTCCACCCATGTTTTTGGCAGGGTGGTCGGGTGCACCCACCCATTTCCCGCGCGAATTCAATTGCTCAACTACAAGAAGTATGTATAGGCGATATTGCTCACACATCAGTCACATCAAGAACAAGAGAGTAATGTAATAAATCAAATTAAGTAAAATGAGAAATGTAATAAAGGGCTAGGGTAGGATTAGGGTTAGGATATATGCTGTATACAGATTCAAATGGCTCTTTAATAATACAGGATCAAAAATTGGCAGTGTGGAACACCAAAATGCATGTGAAAAAATAGATAAGTATTAATCTACAGCGAGTTCAAAAACAACGAATAACATTATTATTCTATCTAACAATACGAGCATGATCCGCCATTTGTTGCATATATTGTGATTGTACTATGATATGTTGCACGGCACTCTTTTCCAAAGTCGTACGAAAACGTCGTCACCCGAGTGCTCCCCCGAAGAGTTTTCCCTATCACCCAGCTAGATTCACCCGAGGTAGTTTTCGAACGCACCCCAGATTGAATGTAGACACGAGGGATATTTGAATATGACAGAAATGTTGCCTACCGGTTTGACGGTCTTGTTTGCCGGTTAAATTGGGATATATAACTAATTTATTAAATACTTCTTATCTCCTATTACTGCGTTAGCTGCTTTCCTTTTACAGGTAAAATTAAATATTCAGATCAATTTGGTTCAATTCGTCCAATCATATTCCTACTTTAGATAATCCAATCAAGTGATGTGTCTGTGATATATGATCTGATCACAGTGGTAAAAGGAAAGCACCTGTTGTATCTAACGATTCGTCGTGATAACAATACTATTGTATAATCGATTAGTGACATAAGATAGCGAATAATTTGCGAGACAATCGTCCTTACAGGATTTCACCCCTCCTCCCTTCGCGGGTTTTCCACTAATTCGTTCGAGTAAACAAACGAACACACCCACTGTCTACTCTAATCCACGTTTCTAGGGGAGTGTCATTGGGTGGTCATTGGGTGTGCTCGTGTGCTTAGTTGACAGAATTGACAGTAACGCATTCTGTTTTTAAGATGTTAGTTTCAACGATTACTCCGAAATATATTGTTTATTAAAACACGATAGGCACAGTATGATAAGCAGAGATTGATCACAGTATACAATTAAATAATAATCGATTGTATAACTTATAATAGTAACGTTAGATCAACACTTATATAGCTTGTTAAACTAGCATTATTTAAAGAAAAGTACGTGGTACAGTAAGATTGTCGGGTACATTATTGCATTGAGGTCAATAACTTATTTCATATAACTCGTTGTAAAACAGTAATGTAAGTAAGTGCCAAGAGTTGTATACTCACTTATTACAACTTAATAAAAGCAGAGAAATGTAATAGCTCTGATCGCGACCCGATCGTAAACGCATATACCATAATTTGGCATTGTTTGCACAAGATTATCGTCCATTATCGCATACGAGACTATATACATGACGGTATGAAAACAATATTTGTTACAGACACGGTAAAACGTACCCGAGCAAACACGAAGGACACCATAAACAGGAGGTTATATCATGACTGAATACAAACTTGTGGTTGTGGGTGCTGGTGGCGTAGGAAAATCCGCTCTTACAATTCAGTTGATACAAAATCATTTTGTAGACGAATACGATCCTACCATAGAGGATTCGTATAGAAAACAAGTAAGAACATATTTCTGCTACAATCTCAGAAAGCATTTTTTGTCGCACTATTTTCTCATTATCCAGTACTTAAACAAGAATTTTTAATTTCCATTCAATGGACGGTTTAACATCGTATTGCTTGTATGATTTTGTTAATGTAATGAATCGTGCTATATTGCTGCCACGAAGTACGAACACTATAACGCTAATTGCCTCTAATGAAATAGGTTGTTATCGATGGAGAAACGTGCCTTTTAGATATATTGGATACAGCTGGGCAAGAAGAATACAGTGCAATGAGAGATCAGTATATGAGAACAGGAGAAGGTTTTTTATTAGTCTTTGCTGTTAATTCCGCCAAAAGTTTTGAGGTATGTTTTTACTGTTAGTCCATTAATAAATATCATACATGTATTATCTTTATATATATCGTATGTATATATGGTTATTATTATTATTTCAGGATATAGGTACGTACAGAGAACAAATAAAAAGAGTAAAGGATGCTGAAGAAGTACCGATGGTACTAGTAGGTAACAAATGTGATTTACAACAATCATGGGCTGTAAATATGGCACAGGCAAGAGAGGTTGCTGGACAATATGGTGTACCATTTGTTGAAACTTCTGCAAAAACCAGAATGGGGGTAGACGACGCGTTTTACACCCTGGTATGAAAATATTCTTACTGCAAATCGATAAGTTTTATATAACTTACCGTTAATCTCGTTATAGAGATTTTCTCATTGGCATGTGTGTATATAGGTCAGAGAGATACGAAAAGATAAGGAACATAGGGGAAAAGAGAAGAGAAAACGCATGAGAGCAGGTAATTCAGGGCGCAGGAGACATCGATGTTGTCTGCTTTAAATTGTTAAGAAATTTGGCTACTGTCTCTTACTCGAAATGTGAGAGAGAAATTAGAATGCGAAAGAAGAATTTTTGACCCTGCATTCACTTTACGCACATTTTGCAGCTTATTTAATAGTATAAACTGTACCCAATTTCAAGCACAATTTTTTTATACATTGGGTGGAATTGCAACGAGATATTCAATGTGTATCAATAGTATTACAAATACGTATATTGCATGTTCTTATTTGAGCTAGTTAAGTTTCATAAAGAATATGCTTTCTACACTTTCCTATACAATATCTAATATTTTATGAGTTGTACAATTTTAACCCTTGATTAGCATGATCCAGAAAACTTATGCCCATACATGCTTCCACTGTTATGTTAAAAGGATGACGATATATTCTATTGCCTTACGAAAAAAAACTGTGTAAGCAAAGCATGACACAAGTTAATATGAGAACTGGTAACAATAAATAGTTAGAAACAAATTGCCTTGAAATATGAATAGAATTATGTAATACACGTGTGGTCTATATCTGTTTGAAGACTGTTTCATGGATAATATGTAAGATTACTTGTAAGATAAATTAATATAATTATGGTTAATTTCATTAATAGTGGATATCACATTGTCATGTTAATTAGTAATAGTTAATGCAGGCTTCTGTGATTTATAGAACGTGAACAAACGTATGAAGCACAGGATAAAACATAGACGAATTTACAATACGTATTTTGATCTACATACATATTTATTTGGCTTAATGTAACGATCTATTTTAATTACTGGAGTTATGCATGTGAAGTCATGTCGACGGCAAATAGTATTTGCCGTTACCCAATACTATGAGGGTTTATGCTGCCTAAAAGTAAGTCATCGAAAGATGCCTTTATGCTTTCTTTTGTAAATGTCGATATTTAAACCACTTCCCAGAGGTAGCAAAATAGAAATTGGGAACAGAAATTGTTTTATGTCAATAATTAAGATAAGTTCCGATCAATGCAATCAAGGGTTAACCATAATGCTATACGATATAACATGCATCATTTGTATTTTTATTGATATAATTGTGCAATTTAATAGTGATGTGCTTCTTAAAATGCATGCATGATCGGAAAGAGTGTAAGAACATGTGAGTGAGAAAAAAGAACGGAGAAAAGAAGGAAAGCACAGCATAGATGTTATAACATAGTTTAACTCAATGTAAAAGCTCCTTACATATTTGGATGAACATGTTTGTTTTGTTATCATTTATTATTTATAAGAGGCCATCTATGCTGCGACATCTCTAAATAACTTTGCTGCCATATACACGAGTTACGCACACTCTTTGTTTCATGTTACTGACAAAGTGATTAGTTTTAAAAACAATTTAGTACTGTCATTATCAAAATTACTTATTTTTACTTATATATACATATATAATAGCTAGGATAACTATTGACTTTGTATATTTTCCCAATCTTAATCATTCGAGTGCAAAATGAGCCTACACATACAATACATCGGCGACAAACTTGTATTAGAATACATTTATGAATAACCTTTATTCTGTGACGAATAGATACATTCTTGTCATATAATGAAGAAATCTCATATACAAAATACAGACTTTTAATTCTTATTGAATTAAGATACTGGCTTCTTGTATTATACTTGTTCAAAACGTATTGAAGCACAAAAGATGCATACTTTTCAACTTGTTCAATACAGTTTGAATATTTTACAATGGTATATACTAATGTAAGTATTAATGCAAAATGTACAACAAATGCAAAACAAAGTAGTAAATACTTGTGAGAACAAAACTTTGCCTCTACCTCTAATGATTTCACGGTTGCACGTACCTCTTGTAGATGGAACAGTCTTAAGTAAATAATAAATGCATCACTATCCGTTACTCTAAACTGTTTTGTAACGCATTAATAAAATTATAAAAAAGAAATGTTAGCATAGCATGCATGATAGCGACACAATTAAAATATTTCGAATAACTCTACTCAATCAATTTATGTGGAGACGATTGTATCTAATATATCTATATATATATACATTTTTAACGAGCGTACATTCATCAACGGGCAACCACAACACATCATAGCCAAGTTATGTAACCGTGCATATGCATGCATTTCGCACACACGCACATGCAGCATGACATATGCGCGTGTAATAAGACATTTTTTTATGAGATCTTTTAACACTTTTCTGACATGTCGCGACCGATATATTCCTCGTTACATAAGAGCATGTTAAACCTGCTACAAATAATTATGCAAATGTAATAGTTAATTAACAAAATACTGTAAACCAATAAATTTGTTTACAAATAAGAATAGTCAGTTGTATTACTGTATGTTTATATTATGATTTCACCCAATTGGCACAATATGTAAAACATAATTTACAGTGAGGATTTGCTTATACTCTGGTAATGCTTTTAGTATAACTAGCATTTATTTTCGAGCACCTAAGTGAATATAAAATTGTTATATGCCTAGATGATTCTGTATGTAACTATATCACTGTCATGTAATGCTACTATATATATAAACTATCATCGAATTACATACGAAATAGTCAAAGTAGGCTTGCGTGTATACACTAATTTAAATGTATACACACATACACGTGTCGTATATATGCGTGCACATGTATGTATGCCATATGTATATGTATGGCACATCAGTCTGTACGTTTATTTCGATCACTTAGAAATACTTATTACTAAATGCTACTGTACGTCGTAATTTGTCATCGAAACTTATACATTGTGTGCTGTGTTTGGCATTGTTCATGGCTGGTAGCTCTAGCACTACCGTATCATTTCCATGTACTTCTGTTTATGTTTACTTAACATTTCGGTCACAGTTACTAATTGTTTTATCGTTGGCTGGAACAAGCAATGTTTTATAAAATATCCAAATTTCGTATTCGTTTTTTGATCAGAGGCACAAGGCGAAAAAAAATATGGGTAGAAATTAATAGTTCCTTATAAGAATATGATTTTTATACATTTACCTGCGATTTTGATAAAATCTGAAGTTCTTTCAAATGAGATACACAGATGTGATGCAATGTAGCTAAGTCTCTTGCAGTGTCCGAGACACAAGGACCTTTACTTCGTGGATCAGTACTTTCTGCTTCTGGCCTTTCGGTTACATTCTACAGTTGCATAGTACAGTATATAGATGTGCCTTTTCATGTACGCGCTGTCAAGAAATTATACGTTGCAAGCACTGTAGTGTAACACTGATTGCCAGGTCAGCATGAATTTTCGAATAAGTGTTTTGAACGTCCATCAAATAAAAAATACAGAACCTCACCGTGATGGCTCCAACATATAATTTTCTGACACCTTGTACACCAACATAATCTTTTCTGAATCTTATATTAGAATACCAATATACGAAAACTTACTGATAATTGATCAAGAAAGACGACCATACGTTCTTTGTTCTTGAGGATAAAAGGATTTACAACTTCCATATACGGCTCTTTCCCTCCAAACTCCACTAAATTCGCCAAATTTTGCAAACATTTGGCAACCATCACCAAGGATCTACAAAATGGCACAAAGTGTGGAATGGAAACACAACAGAGTGCACAGTAATATCGAACAATATGTTGCCTGGGCTCTTCATTTTCGTATTGAATAATAATTTACCTTGTAGCTGCTGGGGGTGGTGGTTCCGCTATTAGATTGAATGACCTTGGATTCAAAATGGCAGGGCAAAGTAAACGCAAAAATATGAACCCACTTACAACACGAGTTCTAACTAATCTTTCATTTGGCCATTTTGTTACGACTGCTCTTTGTAAACAGCCACAGATGTATCGTAATGTTCTTGGACAAGCATCAGGGCTTGTAAATATGCTCAATGTTACTTCATCCAAAACCTACACACAGTACAGATTTTTTAAAAAACGAAGTTATAGGTACCCAATAGATACATTATTCAATATCATTAGTAACAAAGTTGTTACAACATACTTGTAACAGAAATTCTGCGTTGCTGCATGCATCTTCGGGGGAATCCATTTTTGTTGGGTTTAGTTCACAACTTTGTTTACTCTCAATTAACTTCACTATTGTGTCTCGTAGTGCAGCTTTCAGAAAAGATGTGCAAACTGATTTCATGTAGAGATCCATTAACGTGGTTGTAAGGCTGGCGGCTCTAAATAGAGTTGGTGTTTCATCTTCCTTGTCAACCTAAAGCAAACGTAATAAACGGTATAACAAATCGAATAAATATTGGAAAGGAATATTGAGTTTCTTTACTGTTTTATACACTTACTTCTGCTTGGTTTAATGATCTCAGGAGATCCGCCTCTTTTCTTTCATGCCTACAACATTTTACATTAAACCAATATTTAATTTTATTTAATCACCGCTGTTTATCAACAAAATACCCAATACATATATTTCAATAATCCTCTTAAATGCTGTACCTAAATATTCTTAGAAGACTATTTGCCAGTGGTACTCTATCCAAATGACAAACGTCAGCCAATGCCCTGACGACATGCAACTCTGGATCTAACAATAATTGCTGCAAGGGACTGTATTCCTCTGGTGGCATTGCTAGGTCGTGTCTGTACCTGTAATCATATTCAAAATTGGCACCACAACACGTTCTTGCCTGTAAATCATAAATTTGAAACGTTATTGACAACCTATTGAAGTATATTGGACCTTTTTTAACGACAAGCACGCCTCTACATTCCTATTCGCTCTAGTATGCACAACAAATTATATTAGAAGTAACATGTCTTCCTGGTATGTGTACCTTAAACGTAAACGTAGCGCGCCCCATTCTCCAATAGGTGTCACCCCTGACAATGGGTACCATTCGTCCATTTCCTCGCCATTTGTTAAACTTCCCAGTTCTACAGTCAATTCTGCAACTTCTGTATCCTTACTCCTCTTACCCTTATTATATAATGTCAATGAGAATGACATAACATCTGGTGGCACGTCCCTGTAAAAATAAGAATAATAATGAAGATGCATGTCAAAAGATTTTGCTGTGCTAATGAACAATTGAGATACATACTCTAGAATAAATTCCTCATCCCAGACTGGATGCAAACCAGTTTTAACCTTTGTGCGAGCAACTTTTACATTGTTTAGAGCCACTATAATGAATGGATTTGGTACTAGCTTATATGGAAGTCTATGCGCATCAAGGATATGAAGGTGTAATGAGCGCAATTCACGAAGGCAGGCGACCTTAGGAGCACGCGTGAGTTGTGATACACACAATGGTTTTAAGGCATTAATCCAGTCTAAAGCATTTTCGGAATTTGGCGCGGCCAAATATGTTATTGTGGCCAAACATGGTAAAGCGCGTTCAACTAATTGAAAGCAATGCGGTCTGTCGAACACGCTTTCATGTACCTAGAAAAACTATTTCTCAAAAATATTGCATAGATAGTACTACAAATCTTATTTAAGGTATGGCATATGGGAGTATATCATGCACAAAAAATATGAGAACATTTCAAACTTGTTAATCACAATATGAGTACATTGGCCTTTTTGCTTTAACTATATTCGTCCTTGTTTGTATGGGTTAATAATGATGTAAAATTAAATAATTATGTAATTACTTGATAAAGATAGGCACAGCTCAAGTCAATCAGGCCTTTTGGCTTAGTCCTTTTAGGATTATCATATAAATACAAATGTGTGTCCGTTGCATCCACTAAAAGAACAAAGTATAGTGCCTTCCATTTCTTATTCTTCTCTGATTTTTTTTCCAAATATCCTTGCATTTTAATGCCTTTATTCTTTTTCGCTCCAGATTGTTCCCGACACTCTCTCAAAGTTGCATAAATCTTTTCAGCATGCTGTACTTCCCTGTTCACTCTTACACTACCATCAGGCTCAGTTACCATTGCCTGCACCAATGTATGCCCTTCGACAATCTGTTCTTTTCGGTATCTGTCATTTAAAAAAAGAATAAATATTTTAATATTATCGCAACATAATTCTCAATACAAATTTTATAAACGCAAGCTCGCCTGTTTATGACTGCATCTAGGCATTCAAAAGTTCTGCCCCCCATAAGATAACGTACGCCTTTCTTTTCAATTCTAAATCTCTGTATCTGGTTGTTTATGTGGAAAAACAATGAATAATCGCCGGGGCTATTGTCTGAGGGTCTGACCTGCATTGATAAAACATGATTTTACTTAATTATTAATTGCAAATCAGATCAAGTATTGTCGTAAATCTTTATAAGATTCTGTACCTCGGCATTCATTAAATCAACACACCAAAAATAAAACATTAAATTATGATGTATCACCGACATTTAGAACGTTATATGGAGTCACTTCAGGTACTTACTAGAAAACTTCCAGGGCCAGCTTTCACAAGCATGTCAACAGCTTCACTTTTAGTTACATTTGGATGAAACCAGGAGAACACAGTATTCGGGTCAATTGAATCGTCTAGGTCTTCTACTAATTCTCGAAAAATCAATCCTTGCTCTCCAGTTCTATGAGCGGTAACCCACAGCCACCCATCGCCCAGATCATTGTGGACGAAAAATATATCACCTTTTTGAAAGCTTAATTCTTCTGTATCGGGCATTTTAGTATACGGCAATATAGCAACTATACGTTTCTTATCGTTTACTGGCTCAGGTGGCGGAGTCGGATGTATTAACCTTTCCCTTTTTAAAAGGTCTGAGCAATGCGTATAATAAGCAACAAGATCCGATAAGCTGTTAAATTGTCGACCCCCTGTAACAAGAATTTATATCATTGCATATTCGAGTATCGTATTATTGTTTGAAAAGAGTATATTTCTTACCGATATAATAATCTCCACAAACAGCTGTAATTCTAAAATGATTGATACCAGTTCTGCCTAAATAAGATAGAACATAACTACCAGGTTTTCTGTCACTTTCGCGAACTAGGTAGCTCCCCATTTTACTAGCATCTCGCAGTCTTTCCTCTGCCGTGAACCTGTCCAGTCTTCCATGATACCATCTACGTGCAAAAAAATGTATAAAATAAGAAAGCCACTTCAGCTTGACACTAAGTTGAAGGTTCTGTCTAAATTCTAGAGAAATATGTGAAGATCATTATTAATATTCCTACAAAATGCTCTACGATATACTAAAACATTACAAATATAACGTAATCATAAATATAATGGTTCCCACTGATTTTCTGGAGGAGCTGTTAACAACATTGCATTTGCACTGTCAGGCTCTTCGGCATCTTGTATATCGTCGGGTATATTCTCCAAAAATGGATCAAATTCATTTTCTACATTAAGAGATTCATTTTGTCCACCGTCCTCGCTTCCAGTGCTAGGTGATCCACCTTTACTATTATAGTCCATCTAAAGAAATTATAATGTACTAAAGACAACAGTAAAATTCATGACACGACACAATGTACGGTTCAAAATTTATTTGAAAGAAATAATATTAAACGGCACTGATACTAAATAAAACTTGAGTACCAGCCACTTAACAATTGGAACGACAGGTAATACATATTACAAAGATATTGTTATTCGATAATCTTTCTAGGTTTACTAGGGCTGTATTTTAAGTATATTAATTATTATAAAGACAGGTGAATCGTGCATTTTTGCAGTGATTTTGATTTGTGAACAATTTGCACTTGGTAACAGTGCTGAAAGAAAAGCAATATCTGTCATTTCATTACATAAAAGTTACGACTAAAGCGCATTTATAATTAATAAAATAATACACTGTTTATTTACGTGATCAATTGGGATTTCGAGTAAAGTCCTGAACAATCATACGTACAATAGAATCTAATGTACAACGGAGCATACGTACTTTAGTACTGTTGGACACACTCGGCCCTCCGCGCACAAACTCTGCCATTTTAACAGCGGTCACTCCTTTACGCACGTTATTACCGAAATCTGAGAGTATTAATTAAATGGCATTCGTATGACTTAAATGTTCTTACTCTGGGTTATTTACAAAGACGGACTTTTATCGATATAAAATGTATTGACGTTTCCCGGCGGCCATTTTACTATAGTACACACTGACCGCAGAGCATAAGGATGTGAGATAGCGCACCATGATTATTTGGATAATGGCTGGTATATAACAGGTGCTTTCCCTTCACTGCTGTGATCCAGCTGGATCCAGCATCGCTCAAGTATTCTCGATCCGATTGGATCACCTGAAATACACAGAAATATCATTGGACGAATTGAACCGAAGTGAAATATTCAGATCAGTATTCAATTCGTCCATCGTATACGCGTACTTTAGATAATCCAATCAGATTCTTGTCTATTTCTGAAGTGATGTAATAATATACGATCTGATACAGCAGTGAAAAGAAAGCACATAACAAAAGCCAAAAGGCTAATACAAAACTGCATAAGCGTTAAAAAAAAGTCATGTTTAACGATTATCTTGTTCACAGAGCAATAATACATTAGTTATAATTTAGTAAATGAATACATGCTTATGACGCATCTTCGAAAACATCGTGCTCGTCGATATCGATTTGCCAATGTCGATTAAAATCGATTATAGGTAACAATGAGTTTTCAAAGGATAAATGTCAGATGATGTCAGAGTTACTAAATATCGAGCACCGTTGGGTATTGTCGATTTTTCGAGAACAGTGCATTTAAAATACAAGTGCCGGAATTAATTTCGTGACCGACACATATTTACAAACGCCAATTACCTCATATAATGGTAAGACCAAAGTGCATAGTGTTACGGGTTACATTAAACCAAATCTGCTTCACATAACCTATATGTATATACAAATAACTATATATCTGATAACTCAACTCGAGCCTTTTTTAAGATTATCTCGTTAATTGTTAATTTATAATTCCCAGTTTTCGTTAAAGACCCATGAGGATTAATTGATTTTTTTGGGCAGTCAGCCCTATTTAATTTCCAGAGCCTATTGACTGTGATTCTACTTTTAATATGTACTTGCACATATGTCAGAGCTATCGTACCAAGTTTACTAGACAACCAATTAGGAAAAGTTGGGTAAGTTGGGACGATTTTAATGAACGTATCGTTATTCCTTCACTTATCATAGTATTTGTGCAATAAACTGTGTTATATACTATTGGAGCTATTTGCATAATCGAAGGATTAGTTTCCAGGGTACATTTTGGAAATGCGCAAGGATCGGTGAACGAAAGAGTCCATATATTGCATTCGGTTGTCTTTTTATGGCATTTAATATGTTATTTTGGACATGAAACTTTTATATAAAACATGAAAGGGGTATATTTGCATTTAGGGACGATGCATGTTGGGAGTAAATGGTTGAGCTATAAACATACATAAGTATCACTAGGAATGTAAATAAAGCATGGCTCCTTCTTTATTTATGACAAATGGCTATATTTGTCCCTCTAATCATACATAAAAATACAGTCATTATAAACTAGACTTAAGATACAGGACAAACTTTATCGCTAACTATATCGTATGTTTTATTTGTCAACACGTTATTTCTTCTTATACCAAGCTGCGTAATTACCTAATATTTGAGCATATTTCCTCATTGTATGTTTATAATATACCTTTCTGTAAACAACAACATTTTCGTTTTATCATAATATAGTCATTATGGGATAATTAGGTTGAGCATCATTTTATGATATTCTGTACTTACAGAGATACATTTAACGATTCGTTATTCCGCGAGTATACATACTATCTTTCCAATGGCAACGAATCACACGAACGTTTACTCGAGACTCATGCTCCCCTCCATAGTAACGGGCAGTAGATCGGCGCATAACACGTACTATGTTTCGCTTAATTTTCTAACGTTAAAGCCATTTGTTCAATATTCATCGGAATACGCATCGTCGGTAGTTTCCGGTTAATCCTTGCTCCTATGAAAGTAATGCTACGTAGCATGCGACAAAAAAGAAAAGTAGAAGAAACTGGATAATACAACTACAGGCAGTACCATTCGATCTGCTTTCTTTCCCGCAAAATGATATGCAGCAATTCTCAGAGACCTTTCGCACCTGTATAAATCACCCGGCCAAATGCCACGACGCAAAAGAAACGTCGACTGTCGCCGCATTACAAATCTGTCCGTAAATATTCTCACGAGAATACTGATATGCACAAAATTCGTTCTTACGAAAATTACGCCCGTACATATAAATTACAGTCGCCTAGGATGCCTTATAGATAATCGCATTCCTCGTCATCATCGATATGGTTAATTAATCCTCTGACGTTCATGCGTCCACGTCCACGCGCATGAAAAGATCCAGACTGATCCAGACATTTCAACGAAATCGGTCGTATATGCGTTACTTCCGTAGAATACCGACAGAGACATTGACATTACGTTACGATTACCACCGAGGAGAGGTTGTTAGAGAGGGCCTGCGCCCGAGGGTCTGAGGACATAAGAAAATGTTTAGTGATCAGCGCCACTTTGGCATAACTACATAGCAAATCGACATGGTTTAGGCTGTGTTCCGAAATTCACTGCCAGTACTGAAAACCTATACTATACGTGGCATAAACTATACATTTCCAGTACTGGCAGTGAATATCGGAGCAGAGTCTTACATTACAATTCCACAAGTACCGTTGATCGAACAGAGCACTACAATTATCCTCGCGTTAGGAGGTCCATGTTCTTAAGCCCATACACGCTTTAATCCTTTTTAAAAATCTCTCCTCGCAGTACGATCACTATCTTCGTTCACGTACACGTCCACGCGTGCTTACGCAGTAACAACATCCACGAGGAGATCCTATTTATCGATATGCCTAGTTCTACACTTACCGATTCGCACTCCGACATTCCGCCGAAGCAATTGCATCGCCCTTTGTTACACCTTACGTAAAAATTAGTATTCTAATTATTTGTCTGCGATTCGAGTACAGTCGAATATCGGCCGGCCAGTTTCATTGCGAGACGACCAGGCGTAAACGTACGATCGATCGGTCAATACCATCTCACGTACAACGATCCGAAGGATGTACACTATTCTTGAGTTATCGAGCAGTCCACCGTGCGTGAGATCGCGAAAGCACGTTCTCGCCGCGCGTACTCAGTCTTCCACTTCCATTCTTCCATCGTACGCTTTACCAAACGACGGTAATACACTCGAGAAACACCCTGTATATAACTATATAAGGCTTTCGATGCAAATATTATAAATGTTACAAAGGTACAGTTCGGGTTTCGGTATTGCGCGTCGTTTCCATCGCCATCCATGAAGATCGGCAAATAAAAGCGATCGATCGTCTCGCTCGACGCGTATTTATACTTACGCTGGCCTTAATCCGGTGTGGTACACGATTAACGATAGAACACATCGCGCCCGCGACAACCGCCTGGTTCTTCGCGGACAAAAGTGTCATAAAAAATACATTCGCAAGCATATTTATTCCCTTCGAAAATAGGAGATCGATTATCTCGCACCGTTCGTCGTTTCCTTTATACCGTTGCGCGTCGCTCGCGAACGCATCACGCCTTTAAACCCCGCACGGATTTTAAACTCTCCGCGTGCTCCACTCCACCGTCAATAATTCCCATTTTAACATCTCGTCCCTTCGAAGGCCCTCGAAATTTCACGTATAGTCTCGACTACGGTCGTCGTTCGATTTCCACCGGAAATCGATTCAGCCGTGTAAACGTGCTTCCTCTTTCCAGACGTTCTTTTTATCGCATCGTTAACGAGAACGTCAAGCAGATGGTGGAGATCTGCTCGAGAACCGTCCTACCGACCGCGGAGCTGCGCGCTCTCGTCTCCTCGCGTATCTTCTCCAGAGCGTTGTTGTTTCTCATGAAGGGCGCGCGCGGATCCGCGGTCGTGGTCGTCGTGTAACCGTTGAACACCAATCTCGACGTGCTCTTCTGCATCGCCGGCGTGCTCGCCTGGTGATGAAAGAAACGATTGATCGTCGTCACTTGGCCCTGAGATTTCGATCGTCCCTTGCTCACTCTTCTCGAGTTAGGCGCGCTCGAGCGCGTTGGTAGCGTGACTCGTTCGATTTCTGAAATAACAATCGGTATGCGCATTAACACTTTTACTGCCACCCTCATTTTTCACGGATGACCTGGGGTGCGTTCCGAAACGCTTTATGCTCACGTCGTGTGGTGGATTAGGGAGGATTCACACCTTGGCAGAAAAATAGAAAGCAGAAAAGCAGAAACCAATCAAAAGTCGCGCTGGTACTGAGCAGTCATTTTGCTTTTCTGTTTCTGTGAAAAGCAGAAACTGTCGATTATCAGCGCGAGTTTTGATTAGTTGCTGCTTTTCTGCATTCTGTTTTTCTGCCAAGGTGTGAATCCTCCCTTAGGGCGAGAGACTCTGCATTACCACTTCTTTTATAATTCACGTGCCCACCACAATCTTCACCGAGTAACACCGCGAAAAAGGAGATGGTGAAAAATCACACGAGTCGTTCGCGGAGTAGAGTTTGATACGACCACGGGTATATCCTCAGTGTGTTTACGACGTGTTTTGGAACGACTTGAGCGTGACAAAATACACACGAGTGTTGTTTTGAAACGCACCCCTGTGGCGCCAAATTTTGCATTTTTTATTCTGCTTTGCTTTTTTCTTTTTTTGGTAATTTTTACAAGCTTCATGGTACAAGAGAAGTACCACCTTTGTTGTATTTTATTCGGTATGGTGGTATTCAAATTGTATCATCAAGCACATATATCTCTCCGATACTGCACGAGTGCTTTAAAAACGTGTTTTTTATAGTTTTTATTAAACGGATAAAATAATATGAAAGTTTTTCAAGTTTCATTTCGCGTGCAGGTTGGGTCAAAAAATAAGTGAATTGGCTGTGCCTGTAGGAGTTAACATATGACCCTTTAAAGTGCTGTAAATCATGGTAGTCAAAGTGTTAACAAGTCAGACAAATAATTCCGAGCACTAGATTAGAGTATAACGCGCTTGATGATCGGGCGAAGTAATAACAGTAGTGAAATTAACATTAAACAAAAAGTAGGTAATAGCGAGTGATTAATCGCGATAGTTTCCAAACGACCCTTTTGTTCGGCAAGTCTGTAGGAAGACGTGAAAAGATCTTACAAAAATACACTTTCTTATGGTCCGTCGTGATTTCTTGTATATGGAATAATTTTCGCAAAGGTTTAACTGAATTTAATGTGCATCTATTCGGAGAACAACGAAACACAGAAGCAAGAATCTGGTAAAATCGTATACATTCGCTCACCGTGCACTCGGAGGGTAGCTTCGGCCTGTCCCATGCTCGAGGAGGCCGAACACGTGTATTCTCCTAAATCCACTCTCTCCAATCGTTTGATCTTCAGCTCGATCGTCGTCTTCCATTCTTCATCGAGGTGGCCGCGCTCGTTGATCTCGTATCGTCCACTGCATCATCGACAGAGCACTTCGATAAAGTAATGTAAAATTCTACTGGTGAAGCGAAGCGAAATCGATTTACTCCGCAGCGACACATTGGCACATAAGCCGTGGAACGCGAAAATTTACATTTAATATTTTACAAAAGAGTATTGGAAGAATGAAGCTTATTTGGTATAAGATCAATGTCTCCATTTCTACTCATTTAAGACAAATGATACTAAAAACAGTAGTTCAAATTATTATTTTAAGTAACAATTAGCGAACAAGTTTGTCGCTTATCGCGTCAGGAGTCGTACTACATATAAAATTAAACAAATATTTTAAAGACTTTTATTATGAATAATTGTTAATTAAATGCAATGCAAGAAATGAACGTATTTCTACGCGGCAAAAATCGCGGTGTCCGTATATCTACTCACAACGTGTCCCTATTTCTGCGCATACAAGTGTAACAGATTCAGTTTCGGTCTATGGATATCAATAAGGTCGATGTCCCTATTTTGACTCATTTAAGACTACAACGGCTGCTCGGATTACGAAATTTATTTTTAACAACGAGCTGTTACCTAGCGAGCAATGAGCCTGTGCAACTTATGCCGGAGTATCTAAACAATGACTAATTAATCTTTCTGTAACTTATTTTATCAACCGAATATTAATGTTAAGAAGAATAGTTCATAGTGAGTAGAAACTGGGACGTTGACCTTAGCAGTCGACGTCTTCATTCGTCGAAGATACAATATGTCGGTGCACGCATGAGAGTAAATTTATACGTCGAGTCTGAGTAAGCGACGAGTAATTCTCCATTTAAAATCGATTTCCGCTCGGTGCGAGCGAGTAGCCGTGAGTGGAAAAAGTGCGATGAACCGATGGAAGGAAAAGGGAAGGCGTAGGCCATAGAAGAAAAATTCAAGAGCATGGCATCGCGTATTTGAAGTAAATCGATAAACGGTGAACAGGGTACGTACGCGTGTACGTACAGTGGCCACGCGGTGGAAGAAAATTTTACTCATACCCACTCATGATGACTTGGCTTTGACGCGTCCATAGATTGATCGTCTTCGGATAAGCCTCGACCAAACACGTCAGCGACACGTCCTTGTCCAGAGGAGAGCTCAACAATTCGTCGAGTACCTTCGCGCTGGGCGAGACTGCAATTGCACGATCGGACGATTGAGAGGATTCCAGAAGCGAAAGAATAAGACAGTTCGAATTAAGGTACTCACAGTTCACTCTTAAGTAAACCCTCTTGCTCACTGCGGGAGGTACGTCGTTCATTGCTATGCAAAGATAAGCTCCCATCTGCCTCCTGTCTACCCTGGTCAATTCCAATCGCTCGCCCGACTGGCTGTCCACTGAAAGTTCAATGAGAACCAATTCGATACAATCGCGCCATAGGCAAGCAGTATCCGGTGGTTCGTTCAACCCATATAATTCTCAGTAACGAGGTTTCCGATCGAGATATTTTTAATTTCTGCTTTTGAAGATCGCAAGTACGCGCTAGTCGCGCTTGAAACAATCGCGAGACACGAGTGGAAGTCTTCGTTGCGAGGGTCGATGAATGTGAGCAACGACGATTGTCTAACGCGTAAGTAGAGAGTAGAGTTTCCAGCGAGTGACATTATGGAACCATTCACCCTGTATCAGCGGATCGTGAAGACCTCTCATCAGTAGGAAGTCGCTCTTCTCTCGTCGCCAGACAACACGAGGCGCAGGTCTTCCGGTTGCCTTGCAGACTAAAGTAGTATTTTCTCCTTCCTGAACGGAGACCTCGCCCTCGGATGTGCCCGAGCTCAGTATATCGGGAGGAACTGGAAAGATACACACTATCCTGAAACATTCTCGGTACTAGTCTTGATTATACTTAAACACCAAGTCGAAAACTCGTTGGAGAAAATAAACTTCTCGTTTGTGCGCATGTGTGTGTTCCGACGGTGCCTCTGCCTACCAACACAGATGAGATATCTTTCAATAGGAGGGCTTTGCCCTTCATTAACTCCTTGCGCTCGTAAAAAAAGCAAATGTGCATGGACCTTTCATGAGCAAAACATGTCTAAAGGAAACTGGTCTTTAAAACCTCCTTGAAAAATCTGCAACCGAGGAACGTTAGCTTGCTAATTACTTCAGCAGGACCGCCCGCAGCTTTGGCTCTCTAAATCGTTTTCGGATCGTTTGTAATTCCAAAGCCGGAGCGCTGATGGAGGCAGCTCCTTCCGAAGGAAAATCGCGCGAACGCGTCTGTACCGTTTAACAAATCGAATCTGTCGACGTCAAGTTTTGTGATCTCCGAGCGAACAAAACGCGAAGGTTTCAATCTAATCGTATTACGATAATTGCATTGCTCGATTGAGATTTCCACGTCGCACAGTGAGGTATTTGTACCAAAAAAATGCCCAAAAGTCCGATTATCGAAATGTACTTTTAGATGCGACTGCCACTGTTTTTACATAGTGCAATGACCCTACAACAATACCTTACTTCTCATATTTATGTGCCTTGCCTTCTCGATAAGAATTACTTGCCAATATCTGACGTTTATCGGAGCTGCGTTTTATGGAGGCATTACTACTGCTATGTCACAGTAACCTACAAAATTGATTATACTGTCAGATACACTATCTTATAATAATGTTGATCCGATGGATATTATTCCCTATTTTTAAAATGATTGAAAGTATATGCATAATTCTGATTATATGTAAGAGAAAACCAAAAATTCAAAGGATGTTTAGTTACACTTCTAAACCTTTCTAAGCAAACATTTTAATACCACTAGATTGAATACAGTGTCCCGCAACGAGCTACAAGAAAAACAACCGCGGAATCGCGCGGATACGCTTTTTATGGCTTTTTTAATGACGAGAGACATTATCTGCAAGATATGGAAAATATGCACAACCTGTCTGTAACGTTTGTTATTCCCGTATACTATACACATAATGAAGTATTATCTAAAAGATCATTAAGTTTATTATGGTATATAACGTTATAACATAGTCTATTCCGTTCTTTTCAGTTTTCAAAGTTCTTATTTATGAAAACATCTGTAATGTATTAAAATGGACAATTAGACAGTAGATGCGAAGAAAACAATATCCACAGAGCCAGTTAAAATCAAAAAGTCATTTTGCCCAACTTTTTGATACGAATAAACCCCACTGTGGGTCGTACGTGCGAACTGCGAATACTATTCGGTGCGCGGCCAAATCAAAGATTCGAATCGAGGGCGCGGAGGGCGCACGCGCCCCACAACTACACGCACGGTGGACACACGCACGCCACGCACGTATCCTACTTTGCTACGGTTACGTTTGTAGGCCTTCGCGTTGGACCGCAGGGCCAGCCGTCGCGGCGTCAGTGGCGTTACGTAGGAATGCGCATATCGCGCAATTAGGCATACCGAGGACGTCGACGCATCCTAGCTGGCTCAACATCGGCTTCGTGTTGACCTGGCACATGTAACAGCCTCTGTCAGCTTCCCTGAGATGGCGAATATGGAGCCTCCAAGTGGCCTCCTCGTCCTTCCTCCCCGATCGCGTCCGATTCTTCGATTTCGGCCCGACCGCCACGTTCTCCACAGTTACTAGGTAGCGAGGTGAGTGCGGCACCGTTCGCTGACCCATCGACAATATCGTTTGGTCCTCCGCTCTCAACCATCCTACCTACGGGGTCATAGAACGGTAAAAGAGAATGATAAGGTTTTTTGGCCAAGAGCACAGAGAGAGGGGGGATGGAATTACTGTAAAATTGCCTGCTTTTTGCAACTGCAGAAGCGAATCTTTGACTTTTCGTGTGAACGCAGCCGAGCTCGTTATATGACGTTAAATTAGATACGAAACTAGACTACGGTCTCGTGCACGGTCTTGTATCCAGTTCTGACAACTCCTGTGTGGAAAGTGGTGCTAATAATGATCTTGTTTTTAATTTCTATAGCAGCCATTTCTATAGGGGATGCTAGTTTATTTTAGGTCTTTAGTACTTGACATCATTGCATAATGCAAGGTTTAGAACGGTTCCAAATCAATAATACAGAATCGTGTTTTCAAACTGATTATGGATAATACATGAGGAGCTATGACGCGGTTTTCAGGTTGAATATATTAGCAACATTTGATCACAACGCTTCCAGTTAGAAATTGAAACAATCGTCAACAAAGGGGTCACCACCGCCACTAAAATTTGTAGGAGCTTCCAGACCTGTATACAAGAGCGTGATCTCGTGGTACAGTTAATGCGGGGTTCGTAAATGGCAAATACGGCATGAACTGCTTTAACATTAACTATTATTTACGCGTGGAATATTTCTTCTTTATACAGAGGTCGACCTGACGTTGGTTTCTCGGTTTGACGATCGAGGCCCCATGCTCGGACAAGGTCGCGTTTTAAAAGTTTTAAAAGAATTTGATAACAGCACCTTTCATGCTTCGGAGATGTATCTGTAAGGGATATTAGATTTACACTGATTCTATTTTGATTTGAAAAGAATGAAACAAACGAAAGAAGTATGACTCATTATCGCGTACTATGCAAGAGCGCGCTAGCAAATGAACTTTCCAATTAGGAACAAAAAACATGCTACCGGCGCCGACGACGTGACAAGCAGAAGTCGCTCCAGTGAGAGCCTAGCAACGTGGAAACTCAACGCGCAGGTTTCGAAATTCCCTACAGTATTTTGCAGGGGGCTGCAAATGTTCCCGGACAATGTAAATAAGAACACAACGATAACTTCCAACTGATATGTAATAAAACGCCGGTGTAATACAACAATTGCGAATAAAAGAGTTCTAGGAAACAAAAACTGAAGAAAACTAAAGGAATATTAGTAATTTCGTTCGATTCTTTGACGAATAAAAAAAAGAGACCTCTATATCACGAAGCGACCAAATATTTCCTTTTGAAAGTATATTTGGACCCGCCGCCAGTCACTTTTCATCGGAAGCCTGCAAAACTTCCAGCCGGTCCAGCGCTTTTTATTTACAATAGCTTCAGCGCGGTGCATCAGTCGCGTAATAATTAGATTTCACCGTATGAGCCAGCTCACCGGACACTTTCGGGACAATTACGAGAATATCGCTTACCCACGGTACTCTGAAGAATCTTTCAAAGTGCAAAGTTCTCCGCGGTTTGCTCGATCGACGAATTAATCAATCGTGGGTGCACCCTTTGCTCGTGTAACGAGAACCCACCGGTTGTCCTTGCCAATATCTGATGACTCCCCAATTGCACGGGGGATCTCGAAGTCGGGCAAGTGCGACTTCTTCGCGGTTAGCCGAGGGACATGATGGATCGGTTCGCGGAATATTAATATCCCTGTAAGTATCAATAGCCAGAGTGTCATGGATGTATGCGGTCTAGGAGGAGGCGAACGACGTCGGAGAACTCCCGGATCCCATGGTGCTGGAGCGTATTCGTGCGCGGGTAGGACGTGCCGCTGGTAATTGCTTTTGGGGCGAGGCGCGCCTGTTGCAGCAGCCAGCGAGCCACCACTGTTGGCAATGCCGGGAATCAAGCCTAGGAAAGGTTCAATTTAACGTCGTATCGCGCGCGCGCGCGCGCGCGAACCACCCGTTATCTATAACGGTGCACTTGGTAATTAATCTCGGACGGGCGCCGTGTGTACCCTACGTCGAGCCTACGAGCCATACGCGCCAGGGTTACATGCCAGCCGGCGTTACCAGAGTAGGTGCAACTCCTCCGGGTGCTCGAGTATGATGCACGTGCATCCACGGACGCGAACGACTCGAGGAGGGACGGTGGGGTACGACCTTGCGACATCCTCTTACACACGTGGCCGTGCATTTCTCGTTCCTCGGTTAGATCCCGACGATCCACCATCCGTGATCGTTCAAACGGTTCGAGCAAAGCGTTCGAGTGTCCTTTGCAAGGATAAAATTCGAGTTAATTATCCGTGATGATGATATAAAAAGAGTCGATAAGACGGAGTAAAATGTAAACGGGTCATGATCTACGGAACCTTCGAATCGCGTTTCGATCCACGTAGCATTTGTATCTGCTCGTGAGAAATATTTGCAGAAAGTCGTGCTTGGTGGTAGACCACATCTCGTCGAGTAAATCCCTTAATTTTTAATAAAACGACGAAACCGGTGGAACCGGGCGAACGATCCGATCGATCTCGACATGGTACCTCGACACGTGGCATTATGAAAACTTAAGCCTGATCAATGTAGGACGGCCTTTGGCGCGGCGGTTACTTCGTCGTCGAAATTATCGAAGGGCTTTGGTATATTTCCCGTGGAAATCTTTCTATTCTCACGGAGGCCCTCATAGAGGCCCGCGATCCTCTTCTCCGTGGTCCCACGGAGGACTAATGCCTCCTTTCCAAAGTCGTAAGAGCATTACGCCTCTCTTCATTTCTCGGTCCCTTTCTCCCTTCACCTCGAGCCCTCTGTCTACTTTTCTCTCGTCCTCCGAGCTCCTCCATTCTCCTTTCTCTCGCCGGCAAAAAGGTTACGCGTGAAATTCTCATCCGATAAACTTTTCCGAAGGATCCAATGGGTAATATATAATACCCGCTTGGAATTCCCCGGAGTATATTCTACGGGTAGTGGTGTGCCCGTTCGGTGTAATATTTCGAGAGTCTCTGGGCCACGAATCTACGTTAGCGCTAAGAGATTGCTCCCCACACTCCTTTCTCCTCCGTTCCGCCATCCCTTTTCCTCTTCCGTTCCATTGTAATCATGGAAACAATCATTCTCCTCTCTCTCCCTCTTCGTCTCTCCGTGCCCTTCCCTCTCACCTTCCTCCTCTCCATCCGCGTCCGTTTGTCCCGTCATTCGTCTCTCCCTTTCGTTGCTCTAGCGCATCCATCCGCCTCTCTCACTCACTCTCTCTCTCTTTCTTTCTCTCTCATGGCTTCCGCCACCCCTCCTCCTCGTCTGTAGCGCGCGGCGCAGATTTGAGGATACGGGGCCTGTCCTCGTCGCGCCAAGTAGACTCCGGTGATGTGGCGAAGCTACCCTTTCGCTCGCCTCCGCAGCAATCACCGATTTGTCTGAATAAGCCCCGGGCAAGTATATGCTCATGCTTACCCGGGGGAAACACCACTCCGGCCAACTCACACCCTCCAGCCCTCCGAACTTCTCCTCGCTCGCCAATCTCTCCCTGGCAGCGGCTCTACCCTCGAAAATGCTCTTGTTCATCGATGCTCGATGGAAACGTCGGGAGAGCGAGCGAGCGGCCGACCGAGAAGCAGTAAGAGAGTGTGTGTGTGAGAGAGAGAGAGTGTAAGAGGAAGAGAGAGAGAGAGAGAAAGAGAGTGAGGCCAGAGGGAAAATGAGAGTGAGCGAACGAACCTCGAAATGGTCGGTTGAATAAGTATCAGCGAGGAGCGAGGGTGGACGAGGAGGAAGCGGCTGGACGAGAAGTCGAGGAGAGTCGTGGCGAGGGAGGGGGTCGCCAAAGAGGAAAGCGAAAAGATAAAGGTAAGCGAAGAAGAAAGGGCTTGATCGGCAAGAAGGTGGCCGGAGGCGGCCACGTCTCGTCACCGGAACATTGTGGGTTTGTCCGAAGGGACGTCGTTTGTGGCTCTGGCTCGATGAAATCTGAGAATGCAACGAGCACGTCCCGAGAGTTCGCCAGGGGGACGAATTAACGAGGTGCTTTTAATTCTCGATATTTTCGATAAAATTACCCTTTCTATGTCGGCCAATGCAACCGGCGCAATTATTGGCGCATGTCGCAACGTAAATTGCAATTAATCTCACGACGAATGTGTACGCGCGTGCCGGTGCAAAAGTGTCGCGTGCTTTCGGCCGATTTCACGTTCTCCAGAAATAAACATTCGCATGTGCCAAGGACAAATGAACATGGCGCGTGGAACTACCTGCACGCGTTCGCCGAGAAAACAAATCGTTTTATCGATTTGCCGGACGACAACTGGTCCACCCAATGTGGAATTACCGTTCGAACTTTCGTCTCGCGGATTTGAACGATAAACGGGCGCGGCTTTTTCCGCCTGGATAATAACATTAACGCCGAGGCCCTGCGAACCCATAAAGTCCGGAATTCTCGAATTCAATTATTCTCATCCTGAGCTCGCGAATGCTTTTCGAACGTAACGAACGCGCGTCAACGAGGACAATTTTCCAAAGAAACATTGCCTCCACTCTCCTGTAATTCGTGCAATTTGTGTATGGGGTACACATATCTAATCCCACCCGAAAGGCCTGATTATTAGTAGCACCTAATAATCGTTAAAGGGCGCTGGTTTGTGTGGCGCCCCCATAGACTTATACTCATAGACCGAGCGTCCTGTGAGAGGCGCTGAAGACTACGTTAAAATGAGGGAGCAATAGTCAAAGCATAGACCGAGCGTCCTGTGAGAAGCGCTGAAGACTACATTAAAACGAGAGAGCAATAGTCAAAGCATAGACCGAGTGTCCTGTGAGAGGCGCTGAAGATTACATTAAAGCGAGAGAGCAATAGTCAAAGCATAAACCGAGTGTTCTGTGAGAGACGCTGAAGACTACATTAAAACGAGAGAGCAATAGTCAAAGCATAGACTTATACTCACAGACCGAGTGTCCTGTGAAAGGCGCAGAAGACTACATTAAAACGAGAGAGCAATATTCAAAGTGAGTGTGTCTCTGTCTAATAGGAGCGTTAGTGGTGGAATAAAGAGAAAAGGAGAAGAGCGTTTACGGTGCCATTTGCCTTATCCTTCTCCTTCTTGTTTTTCTCCTCTCTTATCACGGAGCGAGAGAGAAGACCTCAGTTTTTCCATATCTTTGTCCTTCAATGTAGTCTTCAACGCGCCCATAAGGAGGCACAGTCTATGAGTATAAGTCTATGGGCGCCCCATGCGTGGTTAAAATAAATAAATGACAAGGACAGTCAGTCTTGGTCAGTCTCTCCTTGATTCAGGACGAAACACGAAGTACAAAATAAAGCGTTCAACCCCATCCTGTTACATTTAATAACGATTTCTTATCGTCATTCTACTCGTTAACACATCGATTGCCCTCAAAACGAATGGAAATTAATTCTTCGTTTGGATTATTTCATATCAAAAATGAGCATAGAGCATTGCGCATAATTACGCTTCGCCAACTTGTACAAAATTACAATACGTGACGTATTTATTTACCCGTTGCTCACCAATGTCGCAAGGTAAACGGAAGTTTCGCTGGAAGTTTACATTGTAAACGGAAAGTTCAGTGACCCTGGTCGGCGAGAACGGTGGCGGTGAGGGCGTTAAACGTGCACCACATTTTGCGGACACGGGACCGGCACGCGGTTTCGTAAAGCGTTACAATCCTATGTACACTTACCTTGTAATTACCCAGTGTTCTGATGGTGCATGTGAGTACCGCCTCCTTACCGATGGCCGCGGTCACGTTTCCAATTGGCTTCGAAAATGTCGGAGTACCTACGAAACAAGAAACATCACCTATATTACGGTATACCTCGTGCTATGCTTCACTCGATCCCCTTTTCTCGCTTGCCTCGATGCATTTTCTCCCAAATACCTCGCGACCTCCTCGCGAGGAAAAAGTTGGACCACCGAGTCCGCGGTATGGCGATAGATCGAATTATCGATATGTTTGATATTTCACGGAACACGATATTTCACGAGCCGATAGAAATGAATAGTACACTATGGATATTAGTGATTCGGCTCGCCCGTTGAAATTTATGCCGCGCCTCGCTGACGGCGATTAAGTAGAAGTCGACCGGTGTAATATCGAACTTCTCGCTACGAGTGACGCCGGTTTTCAATTTCCTGTCAAAAGGTAAATTTGCCATTGACATTGATATAGCGCTATTGGGCCGCGCGACAGGACGATACTACGGTGAGTTCTTGGTGTTCTTCGTGAATTCGCGGGACCGCGCGTGGAACCGCCGCGGCGCGGTGCGTCAAGGCGTTATCCTACCTAATACAGCGTATTGGGACTACAATAACTCAACGGATATCCAGAATAGCGCACAATGGCCACAATAATATCACGGATTCGGACGAATCGACGATTGTTTCACCGCTAAATGCGAATCAAGGCGAATTGACGCTGACATTGCGCTAGTGGCTCAGGCGACAGGACAATGCCGATACTAAGCCTTTCGCACTCTTTCGGATTTACGGTAACCACGAGGTACGGCCATTGAAAATCGTATCGTAGCTTCCGCAGCGAGCACCTACAATGATAATCGGATAAATCGGCAATTATTTCGGCGATAGCGCGCGTAAATGGTCGAGCGCAGGTGCGCGTTATTACCCAGATGCCCGGGAACCTCGAGAACGTGCCCAAATGCCGCGCAACCGTGTTCATTCGTTATATTCTTCTAAGCAAAACACCTCCCGTTCACTCCCATTCCATCATCCTTAACCGCCCAATGGAGAGCCAATTACCGTAACTTACGAGCGTAAATTATTCTCGCGGAGAAAAATTCCTACCCTCGTCCAACCACCGAGATCTCACTTGTCCTGCAAAACTTCTCGTATAATCGTTACCCGGACAGAACGAAGCGAGGAGCATTATCCCGAAACTCCTGAAAATCAGACCGCGCGAGCTTATCCGTTATCGAAAGATGAACGTGGAAAATAGTTTAACGAACCAGGAGCCCCGCTCGCTCGCAAGGGCGACGAGGTGGCCCGAGAGTTCCCTTTCGCAGGCACGCGGCCGTAATATCGGCTCCCAGGCTCAAACTTTGCAAATACCATTCTCTCCCTCGCGGAAGTGAGCACGGAGCGGGAAAGTAGCGTAGTCGAATGACTGCGGAAATGCATAGAGTTGGAAGAACGTCGAGTCGACGTGGGAGAGGGTAGAAGAGGGTCTGAGAGACAGGAGATTTCGATAGACGCGACTACAACGCAAAACTCGGAGATCCGATCCGGTAGATCCCGCGAACGCGTATCGCGTTTTCGTCGATGGAACGAGAGTAGAAGGTGGTAGAGATGAAGGAAGGAGGAAGGCCAGAAGGAAGAATTCTATCCTCTCGCGGTGACTTCGATCCTTTTGCTCCTCGAGAGGGGTAGGGAGCCGCGAACGAACGCGAAAGGAGTGGGCTGACGATACACACCGGGAAACGCGTCAAAACTACGTATACGACGCCAAGCTGCGGGTGAAGAACGGGAGGAAGGAAAGGTGGAGAATGTCGACGGAGTTGTTCGGTGATGCGAGGGAGGATCGAGAATTGGTCCGCTCCTCGAGAGTCGGGCCTCCCCAGGACTGTCGTGAGAGGCGTACACGCGGATACCGAACCGGTGGCGGTATTACGATAAGATATTCACTGACAGAAACAGGAGAGGAGAGGAATTTTGCAGCTTTTTCGGGCTATACGCCGCCCTATAGTCCGTAGGGCGGGCCCGTATTCAGAATGTAATATAAGGAAAGGATGGAGTGGGGGTGGTGGAAATAGCGGAGCCACTGAACTCGAGGGTGCTCGTGTGCATGGCGAAAGAATCGCGGCTCGCGAGAAAAGTGCGAGGAAACGATTGCCGATAGAGAGAGGCCGTGGGTGGACGGCGAAAGGTGCGCCCGAACGTCGAAGAGAAGGGAGGAACCGAGAGAACGCGGCCCGAACGGATGCGCCTAAGCCCTCCTGCCACTTTTTATTGTACGACCGAATTATTCCGGGCGAAAAATAATTCAATCCCTCGCGGCACGGCGAACTCCCGGATTCCAGGCCCAGATAGGTTCTGCGAACCGTGAGATCTCACGGGGACGTCCTCCGTCGATCGAATTATCTAATGCACTCTAATGCAACCTCGCGCACCTCCCCAGAGAAATCTTTGTAGCTGGGTGCCCCGTTTGAGATCGCTTTCGAACTTAGTAGAATGAGAATCTTCCGAAAGATGGTGGATGAATGTTACGGAACGGTTAAGTGCCATGTTGATCTGTAAGACGATAAAGAGCAGACGGCGTACCCATATTTTCTCGTGAAAGAAGTTCTAAAGCCTGTCGCGCTAAATCGCCGTCGCTTCGAAAGTCGAAGGAGAGTGGAGCGAGGAGAAAATCCTGCTTGTAGTCTTACGTACACTCTCGTAAACGTTGACGAAAATGTCGTTTGAAAGGTTGGTATTAAGGGATTACGATTAATGGGCCTGGAAAGGTATAGGTAGAGGAAAAGCTGATAATTTCCAATCATAGAGCCATTGATGAAGTAAAGTAACTAAATAAATGTTATCGAAGAATAATTTTGACGCGGGTATCGATGAAGTATTTTGATCATCTGGAATCTACGCGACCATTGACCCTAGACATACCGACCTGTCGAAATGACCGGATGCATCAATGTTTCGCAAGAATTTCTTTTCAACATTAGAACTACCAATATTTCTTTTTATATGGAAACTTCTTTTGTCGACCATTCATTTTGACAGGCTTGGTAGTTCTAGTGTTAAATACAGAATCGGCAATGACATTTGTAAGAGGGATTAATGAAGACGTCAAAAATTCAAACACCGCACGATTTCGGCCTAAAAGATCGTAAAAGATATGCACGCTTGGAAAATCTCGTTCCACTTGATCTCGTTGTCCGAATTAGGCAAGCAAGAGAGAAGTATCTACGCGGATGCCTAGGCTGGCACAGATGAAGACGTGGAGAAGCAGCAAGTGGAGAGAGAGGTAGAGGTAGAGAGAGAGAGAGAGAGAGAGAGAGAGAAACAGACGGAGAGAAAAGGAGAGAGCGAACGGGAGAGCGAGTTAGCATACGAATGCCACCGCGACTCTGTGTTTGCGGTTCTGTACCACAATCTGATTTACATAGTTATTATGATATTATACGGCAGCAAAAAGATTTTTATCATCGTAACTGCCTCCATCCTCCAACTTTTATGGAAAGCAGCGGGAGGGTGGGTGCGTTTCGCGTGACACATATATTATTCGCCCGCGTCAAGAGTATTCCACGTGTCATCGAAATATTTTTCCGTTTCTCCACTCGTGCTCCTGGCGAGGCAAGGGCGCGTTATTTATTCCAGCGACAACGATGTCGCGCCGGAAGTAAATACTCTTCAGTTAGCCGGATGGAAACCTGTTCCGAGACAGATTGAGCCCCTGGTACGGTAAGAATGGACTTAATTACAGGATCTTGGAGAGAAGCGAGGAAGCTCGTTACGAATAAGGGATTCCGATTTTTATTTCTCCCTTTCGCTGCTCACTCGGTCTCGCTTCACCGTCGTGCGGGCACACCGCTTAAGTGGTAAACTTGTAAGTGGCGAAATAAAGTTTGGGGTTCCGTGCTTCCCCGTGCCTGTGACAGTTTAATTAATATCTTTCATCCTCAAAGGAAAAACTTGGGGAACTAACACCGCAACGCGAACCGACTCAGCGAGGGTCGCGGTGGAGGGTGGTGATGGGGTAAAATGGGTGGTGGGGGTGTCGATGAGGTTGCCGCGAGACGACGACGTTGGAAATTGCGACGATGGTGGTGGCGAGCCATGCGAACGGGCAGGACCGCGTGCGCCTAAAGCTGCCGCTTCGACTTCCAAACGAGACACTTTACTCTCTCTTTCTCTCTCTCTCTCTCTCTACTTCTCTCTCTCTACCTCTCTCTAAGAGTCTAAGCTGCCGTCCAATTCTTCTAGTCGTTCTAGCCACTTTTTGCCCATTCCCTGGGTGCGACATCCGGATAACGCGCTTAATGTTTTTCGCCAAATGGTACGTGGAAGGGTACAGTATCAGAGGTGCGCGTTCGAAGGGAAAATGATAAAAATAATTTTAAAACGGTTCGCAAAACGCTACCGAGCTTCCCTCGGCAAATGAAAGCAATACGTGCCGCGAAAGAAAGATGCAACCGGTCGAAGCGTCGTTGGGTGAATGAGGACGGGGAGGATGGACCGCGTGGGAATTGGGAGGGTAAAAGGAGAGAAAGTGGCGGTAAAGTTGAACGTTTCGAAGGACATACCTGAAGACATTGGATTCGTCACGGAGGAGGATTCCTGGCGCGAAGCATCGCTCGTAATCGTCGCTCCACCGAGGTTCGTACCGTACCTACCGAGGAGTACGTAGCACAACAATAGCCGTGCTATCCCCATCCTGAAAGGGAAGAGAATAAAGAAGAAAATTATAAGACGTCCGCCACTCGTTATGCCTCTCTTTAGTTTTCGTACTTCTTTCAATCGCGCTCTTCCCGTTCCTTTCCCTTTTTCTCTTAGCTGTTCCTTTGCGTTCTCTTTCAGTCGCTGCTCTTTCCGAGCGCATTAGCTATCCTCGCCGAAAAAGCTTTCCAAGAATAATAAAGCTCCTCTCTCTCTCTCTTTACCAGCTTTTTCCGATTACACCTTCTATATACTTTCTCCTTCTTCTTATCATCCGCGTCGCGGTATGCTTTCTAGCGATGCACGAGATTTTCCATCTACGAATGCCAGAGGGGTGCACACGCGCGCGCGCCCTTCGCGAAACCCACGATCGAGACAATTATACCGCACGTCATCCCTTAAATAATTACCAGTGCCGCTTTGGAGCAGAGATTTCGTAGGAGGAAAATTTATCGCTCCACTATCTCTCTAGGACGTCTCTACGGTGGTTGGCGTATATTCCTATTTACCTCGTCGCTAAATGGAAACTTCGCAGACCCCCGTTGTCTCCCCCTCTTGTATCTTTGCAGCTTCGAATGCAACGCGCCGACCATTGTATACCGAGGGCTTTACTCCGCCCTCTGTCTGTTTTAGAACGATCGCGTGCTTTTCGTTTCTTTATGCCCATTCGCGCGACACGCCGCCAAAGCGTATCTCATCCTAACGCAGATAACTTCCTAATCGCTTTGTCAAAAATATTCGACGAACCATTCAGAAACGACCCATCCGCGATCTTTTAAAGCACGCCGGTTAAAGTGTAATCGGAAAACGCGCCACGTAGATATAATTTACGAAAATCTCCACGTCTAACGGCAAGCGTTCCACGTTCAAATATCTAAAACACAAATCTCGGTAACGCGCAAATCTCAGTAACATTCTCGCGATATTCGCCGGTGAAGAAGTTACCATAATCCTAAGTCGAGTACAAATCACCCCTCGCAAACTCTCGGCCGGAACGACCCTCGAAGTTCGCGCTACCAAATCTTATCGCGGATTCTCACCAGAATCCTCTCGCGTAATTCAATTCTTGAACTCACCTTATCGAAGCACCGTAGCATTATAGTCGTATCCGTCGAGTATTGCGCGTCATCCGTGATTATCCTTTCCGTTTTGTCCTCTCTTCCTTATTATCGAGTCCTTCTTCTCTCTCTCTCTCTCTCTTACTCTCTCTCTCTCCGACTCAATTCTCAAAAATTCACCTGCTCCCTTCCTCCACCTACGCCTCCTCCACCTTCACCCCACCTCCTCGATCCTCCTCCCCGAGCACGAGGGACGTTCGGTGTCCGTTACACGCAAGAGGAGAGAGCGACGCAGGACGCGTCCCCGGGCGTCGGGACGCGCGTACTGAGGGGACGATCCGCTTTCGAGCGCGACTCTCTACGCGAGGCTCGGGCCGCCTTCGTAACGAGCCGCCGACGCCGAGGCGTCGACCAGGGCGCAGGTCCAGGACGAGAGGACGACGGCTCTTCCTTGCACATTCCTGCTCCATTACTCCTACCTCCGACTTCTCCTCCCAGCCAGGCCTCCTCCCGAAAAACACCCAGGCACCACCGCGCGCCACTCCGCGTCCCTAACTACTTCTTCTCGTGGAATATAATGTCCAATTTATTATGTCGTCCTGACGTTGCGCGCGGCGACATGCCTGCCGGAAATGTCGAAACTATTCGAACCAAGGCGACGAATGGAGACGCGCGTCGATGAAGCGGAGGTGACGATGAGAAGACGATGGCTCGACTCCACGGTGAAGAACGTTCGGTTAAACTGTTGGGTACCTCGATGTTTCTTCTTGTTCCGGCTTCAATTGGCTGTTGGAGTCGTGACCGAGTCCTGATTCCGACGTCAAGGACGAGGATAAAGGGAGAATGGCTCGTCGAGTTGGTTACTCCGAGACGAAGTTCGATCGAGAGGTGAGAGAGACGAATGGATGGATAAATAGATATAGGACAGTGATAGTTTGATGGAGAAGGGTGAGAGATGGTGAGTGAGCTGCAGAGGGCGAGGAGGTGCGAGGAAGTAGAGAGAGTTAGAAAAGCGCCCCGGGGAACAATTACGCGTCCCACCGATCAAGCCAAACAAGAGAATGGCAACGGTCGCGCGGGGTGAGGATCGTTGGTTGATCGTGCGGCTTATTAGGTATGTGAAATTCGTATTTCCTCACGCGCTTCGAAGTTTACACGAAGAACGTCGGAAGACGCGATTGGCCGCGAAGGTCGATACACAGGCGACGAAGAAGTTGCGATTGTGCTTGGTCTGACTTCGCGAGGATGTACTTTGTTCGCGAAGGCGAGCGCAGAGAAACATCGAGATGCGAAAGGATCGAAGGTAGAATCGAGTATGACTCACTCGGCGCGTACGCTTCTACGATTGGAGGTAGAATCGAGAGTACGGCCTACTCGTATAAGCTTCTACTATGTAAAACGGATTCTTCGATTTGTCGTCGATCGAACCTACGTGGAACAGCCGAGCAATGCGAAGAACGAGAAAGAATAGAATTCAATTTGGGATTACCGGTGGTAATGATTTATCCGCGTTGCTTGGCCATTTAATCTTGCACGAATCTTTTTCGTCGGATGTCTAACGATTGACCGCGAAGTTCGAGAGCCTCGGTAAGGAGAGCGAAAGATTCAGCGACGACTGATATTTTCTGGAACCAGAGAAGGTATCGTTCGAGGGAAAATCTAGGACGAAGTGGAAACGTCGGAAGAAATATAGTGTAGGAATAGATGCCGCGCGTTCTCACAATAGGTCCTCGCACGTTTATGCGTATATCCGTGTGTGTGTCTCATAAAATGCGTGACTCCGCGTATCGCCAACGGCTTATCTTTGCCTTTACGAGCCTTGGTATCTTCCCTGCGTACTACGTCGCATTCGCCAAGATCGTCGTGCAGCATTGGCATCATAGGAGGAACACCCGGGACATCGATGCGTGCCGCCTCAAGTGCGCGCGATACCCACGGGATGAATAAATAAGTCTTTCGAATCACTCTCAAGTGGGGTAAGACGATGAGCTCAAAATCGGTCCTTAAGGAAGAATCTACAGGCACCACCTTTGGATCGGATCCTTGCGCGTCGCGCGTGGAATTTTAATATCTTCTCGCGCGAAAAGCTTTCTTCCATTGTGCACTTTTGGAAACACGATTTGGAAGCTTCGATCGCGTGCCGAATTGCAAATTCCCGCATTAATCAAGCGAAATCGTCAAATTTCGATACATTAAAAATTGGACGAATAAGAGGATTGGACGAGCGCGTATAAATTAATCGTTCGCGGCTCGACGCCCCCAGTTGGTTCCGCGTTTTAATCAAATTCAGGACAGCCGTAGGTTTTCACTTGCATTTCACACGCTTTTACACCTCGCTTGCGATCCAGCTTTCTAACCTGACCCTATCCAAGGTCGCTTTATTCGAACACAATGAGAACAAAGATAGCTCCCGTGGTACACGGCAATAGACGCTTTATAGGACGAACTTGAGAAATTATCGGAATCGGATCATCGACGAGTATCGGGGAGCGGCGCGCGGCACCACAAAAATATTGCTAAATAAACCGCGCGAAATTTCCAATAGTGAAATTATAATCTGCAACAACGTCCGAGGTAGCTCGAAGCCGGTTGTCGATACGTATCGAGACGAGCAGCAGGATGTGCGTTTCATTTCCGCGCTCGTATCGCCGAGGGTTCGTAATGTCTGGGGGATCGATGATTTTAATCAAGAAAATGTCTCTTCGCGATGTTTCTCGCGGGCGACCTGGCTCATAAGCCGCTACCGTTCCACGATCGCATTTATTACGTGCGAAAGACGACAAAAGCTTGCTCTCTCCTCCGGTACCGTCCTTCGTACCTTCGAAGCGCCGCGGCTCGCCCTCAGGCTCGCATTCGAATCACAGTGAAATTAATATTTCTCACGAAGCTCTTTCCCGTTCCTCTTCTCTCTTGCACTCCGGCCCACGACACGCTCCACCGCGATACCCATCGCAGGCATCGATGGGCGAAATCATTTTAGACACTCGCGAGAATCCTCCTCGGAGGAAGTCTTTCTCGCAGGAATTGGAGCAGAATTCAGATACGACGCGTCCGGGATACATCGGGCCATGGCATCGTCGCGGCACGGTCTGCAGGGAAATCTCATTTCCCTGTATCTTCGCGTCCTTACGCCTCTTGCCTCGCGCGAAACCGGGACAGACGCTCGTCGAGGATATTTCTCGCAATTAACATTGCACTCGCTCGAAGATGAACCGAATGCTCTTTATTCTACGAGCTTCCGAAGACGGCTTGCTTAATGTCAAGCGGAGAATGATTTTTTAAAGAGGTTCTCAAGCAATTAGAATCTTTGAACGAGTGCTCTCGGGACTTCGAAGGGTCGAAAGCGCCTCTGAGGGAGTCTCTCTTAAGTCGGCTTTAAGTAGTTCGAATACGCAGTTAAATCTTCCTTGGAATGACGGGTCCTTCGGTACGGATGAACCAATAAAGAGAAATCTGCTACCTGGGAAGGAAACTTCTTAGTTTCTTGCTATCCAAGAAAACCAATTGAAAAATGATGGTTGACAAATCGAAGGAACGAAGGCAAAAGGGAAATCGCCCTTTATCGTCGAATCTGGGTCTTCGTCGAAGATCCTTCTCCAATTTATTATTTCATTTGCGTTACGGTAACGACAGGTACCAGGTTCATCGCTTCCGACAACGCACGGAGCTTCCCAACTTCTATCGATCTTCCGTCGAATTCCACTGGACGAGGGTGGCACACGGTAAAAGCGAAAAATAAAACGCAAAGGGACAAAGCACGCTTTAAATCCCACGCGGGAAATAGAAGAGAGTAGATAATAAAGAAAAGCTACAGCCCTCATTATACACGTTCTACCTTTCGCACCTTCCGCTCCCCAATTATCATTCCGCCGTTTATTCGCTTGAATTCCATTCGCGATAATGGCCACCGTAATACGGCCAAATTGGAGAGCGAGACGAATGCGCTGGCCGTGAAACAAAGGCAAACGTAGGAGCCACGCGCCCGGACTACGTAAAACGAGGGAAGGAAAAGAAAAGGCGGTATAAGAGATCGTGGCAGGTACACCTCGCAGGATCGAGATACGAAAAAGCTCGTCTCCCACGATGCATATCCTATCCCCGCGCGATCTCTCACTTTACGCCACGCTATCCCTTGCTCGAGGTGGAAAGCGGAAAGCTCCTTTTAACGCTTATGTAAAATCGCTTAAATCGATGCGGGATTTTCTGCGATTTAGCGGCCGCCGACGACGTCGACGACGGCGCGCGCCTCGCGTAGAGAAGGAAAAGAGACGAGAAAGAGGGTCGAGAGGATGGTACGGGGAGGAAAGATGCATCCTATACTTGACGTCCCGTGGTCCTAGAGACGCGATATACCACCTCCGGCTATCTTCTTCCGTTGGCCAATCCTCGTGGACGCGTACCTACGTCCCGCATCCCTCACCGTCGTCCGATCGGGATCAACGAGGAAGTTGAGAAATGTCGGACTCTCGCGAGCGGGCGAGAATTCGAAATCCATGAATCCTCGAGCCGATCGGCCGTGGGTCCGAGCTAACAAACGAGAGTACCTACGCGAGGAGGACCGATTGGAAGAATCGATCGTGATAATCGCGCGGTGAAAAATATCAGCTGCCGTGGCTTGCGTACGTAGAATTGATTCCACGATTACGGAGGGGGGGTGCGTGAAAGCTCAGTTAAGGACCTCCCACGAGATAGCCACCACCACGTAGGCGGAACGTGTATCTCGCTTCTGCGACGTCGCGTCGCGCCGTAAGTGTACAGTTATTTACCTGTAGGTGCCTCCTACACGCTCGCACCTCCACATAATAGACGGTACATAAAGCGAGCGAGCGCGAGCAAGCGGCTGGGTAGCAGCGTCTATACGCGAGACCCGACAATGGGATTGCCGTCGCGACGATTATTAGCCGTGAATACCGACGATGGAGAAATTGCACGGGGATGCCGTGGGAGTGGTGGTGGGTTGCTGGTGGTGATGGTGGTGGTGGTGGCGACGGCGAGAACGTGGAAGATGCTTCGCCACGACGCGCCGGGTAATATGATCCTTTCGACGGGGAGAACTCTTAAGGCTCTCACCTCTCCTTCTCTCTACCATCCTCGTCCCGCGTTACCACTTTCCTCTCGCTATTTCAATCCCTCCCACGTGTTCCTTCGCGACTCGCTCTTTCGCTTCCGCCGGTTCCTCGTAACCTCATTACCGTATCCTCGGCTGGATGAGACGACGAATGCTGTACCCAAGCGTCGTGGAAGCATGCGACTGGGCTCGTTCGAGGCTCGCTCCCCGTTCTACGAGTCTCCTTCGTCGTCGATAATTACAGCGTCGTCGCCTGGGAAAGGGAGGAGTAGGAGAGGTAGGAGAAAGGGGAGGAGAAGTGGACCAGTCGAGCGAGAGGTCGCTCGAGAATTATCATAATGCAGGAAATAAAGGGATGCGCGGCTGACGCGTTCCTTTCGCGCTCTTCCACCCCTCGTCCGGTCTCACCCACGTCTCTCCACCTGTCCGAGCATCGTCGCGAGCGACGACGTCGTCGTCTCACTCGCGTCTACCCTTCCGATTCCACTCTCGAGCTCAAACCTTCCACCACTCCTCTCACGTCCTCCTTTCTCTCCACCTTCAAAAGTCCATTTCGATCCAGGCACCGTTTCACTCTCTCCTCACGGCACGCTCGTGCCGTACCACCTCTACCTGTCGACTTATTTATTTCTACCTTTCTACGCGCTCGTAGCAGCTTTTTCTCCTGGTCAACGATCCCGCACCATCGCCTCATCCTCGATCCACCGGGTAGCTCGAATTCTACGACATTAACGACAAAACGGGGCCACCGGGGTAAATGCAGAGGCTTGTGTAGGCTACCCCCTAGGACGCTTCTTGCAAGAATAAGAGAACAGGATCGCTGGGGATGTCCCGGGATTCTGTCCTCTATCGATCTCTCGCGTATATAGACACTAACTTGTGCCCTCCACAGGCCGTGCTATGTATCTGCCGTACACATACACCTGACTCTCTCTCTCTCTCTCTCTCTCGCTCTCTCTCTCTTTCTCTCTGTTTCTCTATCTTTCTTATTCTCTCTCCTTCTTGCTCCCTCTAAATCCTCACACTCTCTCGCTTCCTCTTGTTCCTCTCGCTCAGCATCTACGCAAGCCACGGCCCTCCCTCCGAACCGTCCTCCTACTTTTCCTCCCTCCACTTCTTTTCCTTGTCGCTCCAGCTTTTTCCTTCCTCCACCCTTCCCCTTCTCGCTTTTTATTTCTCTCTGCTTCTCACCGTCACTCTATCCCTCTCTCTCTCTCTCTCTCTCTCTCTCTCTCTCTCTCTCTCTCTCTCTCTCTCTCTCTGTCTTTCTCTCTCGAACTAGATAGGCTGCTACTAGCTCACCTACACCCGGCTACTTGTACGTTTGTCGAAGGATACGGATGTGTATATGTACGAGGATACGTACCGGTATATAAGTATGCCCGCCTGTGTATATGCACACGTATATATACGTATATATAGATCTACATCTGTACACACATAGATGCATTTTCGAGCGAGCGAGTGAAAGAGGCCGAGAGGAAGTTCGAGACGGACTTCGAGGCAGAGGTAAGACGGAGAAAATTCTATAGTAGAGAACGATGAAACTCACGAGGAGAAGGGAGATAGAGGTTCGCACGGTTACGCTCGCGGTGGAAGAATGTGTTTGGTACACGTAGGAGCGTCACGTCGCGTGTGCGCGCCCCACGAACCCAAGTTGGGGGGTGGACGGCGCGAGGGGTCTTTGTATTTACAGTATTATCGAGAGGTACGACCCGCTTCCGCAAGTCCATCAAATCCCGTCCGATGTCGAAAACTTGGAGACTAATATCCTTCTGGTCCCTCCGAGTCGCGCTTCCTTCTCCACCCTGGATACCGGTGGATACAATGGCAGGAGGTACGTTAAAGGAAAGTGTCCTTCGAAGGTGGACAATCCTTATCGAACACCAATCCGGGTCTCATGCGGTTAATCGAGGAACCCACCGCGTCCTCGCATCTCTCGTCCAACCTCTCGACGAAATAAATCCGACGGCTGATCGTCACGGTATTTTCCACTTCGTGGTACCGCGGCGAACGAAGCAACGAGAGGGTTCCACGAAAATAGGTAAAACGAGAAGGCGATAGGAGGATAATCAGTGCCGGTCCAAAGCTCACGAGTGGCGCCGTAGCAAACGATCTACCGACGACTGCGGTCAATATGATTAATGAGGAAGGGAGGCGGCTCGAACCGCGCGAATGACGAATGGAAAGCCTCCGCGCGTAAAAGCGAGAGAAGAATGAAGGAGAGAAGGAATATCGCGCTCTTTAAGATCGTCTTGCGCAATGATCCCGACCCCTCGGCCATTGTCGAGGGAGAAAAGCCTATTGATATTTTTCCTCGCGATAGTGGAATCTCCGGTAGTAAATACCATTTGTAGCCTCTATCTCGGAGAAGTACGTGCCGGTCGCGGCGATCGATCGATCGACGCCTCTACCGTCCGCATGATTAATGGACTCTCGAAAGCGCTCGAATGAAGAATCGAAAAGATTTTCCAAGCGGTATGAGAAATATCATTCGAAAGGATGTATTTTCCGAGGAAGAGTCTCTTCTTGGTGCTTCGCAGCTGCTCTCGGTGTCTTGACGAAGGTAGATTACGAGCGACAGGAGAAACGCTCGCAGAACTGGCGACGGTAGATACCGTTTGTGCTTCTTTATAAAAATAATAAAGACCTGTCCGTATACGTGGAAGGTGGAAGGCGCGGTCGGCTTCTGAGACGCGAAAGTTGGAAAATTATAGTCTGGCGCGAGTGCAATGTTAATCCGACGTTATCGAGAGAGGAATGAGAATGGGCGGTCGCGTTCGTATCTACAGGTAGGATGGAGGTCGATGCCAATTAGGGTGAGAAGATGAATGGGGATTTTGCCGGGGTATCGGCGCCGCGACGATTTGCACGGGCAACAGGCAACTTTCATTAAGCCTTTTCGAGTCGGTGTCCCGTGGCACGTCCCCTCGCTCCGAGTTCATTCGTATCGATGCCATCGTTCGTGCCACGTCACGAATCTCGTCGCGATTCTACGTGTGTGAGTGGAGTTGGGCGCGTGCGTGGCCACTTCTTGCTCCCGGATGGGCCGACGGATGAGAGTGTGGACGCGCGATCGGTTGGTCGCAAGAATGACACCGATGATGGGCGATTGGACGCACGAGGGGATCCATTGGACGGATGTAGGGGAAGAAAGCGGATCGGTCGAACGACCGATCAATCGCAGATGCCATTCTCCGCGGCTGTATCCAGCAACGCGTTGCCAATACTTCCGATCAGCCGTGCTTTCCAACGTTTACGTTGCGTTCGCGAAGGTACACCCAAGTGCAAAGTCCAGTGTCCCTTGGAGGACTATGAACCGGTCTTGCACTGTGCTCAGCAGAGCGTTGTAAGATAACAAATCTTTGCAATCTTTTAATAAGAAATTATCATTTCGATGTTTTTTATTGCGAATAAAAGCATTCGTAGGCAGAAATTACGTTTAAACGGTGGAAGGCCGATTCAAGCATCCCGGAGAGACACCGACTTTGCACTTGGGCATATCAGTACATTTGTCGATTCGAATTCATCGCGTTAAGTATCCTTGAGGTGGATCCTTCTCGTGTTTGCGACTTCGATCGTTTGGCGCGAGCTTGATTTAACGAAACCCGTGGGGAACCGGTCGTCTGCGTGCGTAACGCTCGTGGCGCGCACAGAATCTCAATTCACGAAGTAATCGTGAAACACCTTACCTCTCACGTAGACGTACGCGGTTGGGCAACGAAGGTCGCGAGTGGCGACAAAAGGTGACACTAACGACGACACGTACGTCGCCGTCGCGACTAACGTCACGATCAAAAGGATCGTGACGATGTGGTGGTGGTGGTGGTGACGGTTGGAGGGTGGGTGCTCGTTTCTGGATGCAAAAGCAGACGCATTTATCCTCTTTACTCCCTTCTTCCCTCCGGCTATTTCCTTTCCTTTCGCCTCGCGACGTCAAAGATGCGCTTAAGGCCTCCGCCTCGACGATTCTTCGCGTGCCGGGAGACGCGTCGGAAAAGAGAGCTTTTATTCCACCTTATTTTTACCCAACCGTGGATACCGCCGTACTCGCTGCACTTAGGATTATAAATCTATATATTTAAATAACATTGTACATCTTTACATAATTCGCGCCTGTCTACTCTACGGCTATTAGATTCTCTCGTATACACGTCGTGCTTACCTACAAAAATACGTATGCGCGTGAAAGGTGTCGCGATACGGAATATGTAACAAGGAGCATAGAATCGCACCTTCGCGAACGAGAGCGTCGACAATGGACGCGAACGACGCCGAAGCGTTTAAACGACGGGTGGCGTCCTTCGCACGCGACATTTCTCATCGTCTCGGTCCTCGTGGATCATCCGTGCTTTCATCCACCGACGATCCCATCTCTCCTGGTATTAGAAAGTCTTCCGTTTGTCGGCCCTCGCGTTTCAGGAAGGCATTCGAACGATTCTCGTACACATTCTCGTCACAAGCTGGAACGCTCTTACCGATCTCTCCTCGTCGGCCCCTATCCTCGGGCTTATCTTCTTCTCTTTCGCACACGTCCCATCGAGACCGGCCGTCAGACGGTCGCGGTCCACTCCGTTCATTCTCCAACCGTTTCTACGCAGCTCCTGTGTACTGTGCAATTAATCGCGACCACTCCTTCGGGAAGGATCTTTGAATGTGCGATAGAACCTTTTTGATCTGCCGCTCTTCGTCCGAGGTGCATTGAGGACAAGAACCCCTCAGAACTAGAGGCACCAGACCTAGAGAGGGATGGAAAAAATTGATACGGTGAGAATACGCCGTGATTTAAAGAAGCGTTAGGAAACCATTTACGATTGGAAGCACGTATCAAGAAGGTTGCTAAGATGGACGTACTTTTCAGACGTCGGCCAACGGGATCGCACGGTGCTTCTCCTAAGGCGCACTTCAGCTGTCTTTTCAGGTACCGCGAATCGTTCAGGGCCAGGTTGAGTTGATCCTCCGAAACGCGGGACCTTCCTTCGGATGTCTCCTGGCACAGCACCGTCACGATGCACAGAAGTAGGCAGCCAAGGATCGGAAGAGTCTGTCGGAGAGATACATATGAAACGTTTGATTCCCTTCTTCACAGATAATTTCTATCGCGAGCTATCTTTGCCTTCGCGTTCCATCAACATCCAGCCTGGCTTCGTCGAAATACGAAGAATACGTGGTCGATATAATTCTCAAAGTACCGCAATGGAACAGGATCACGGAGCAATGCTTAATCGACGAAATTACCGAGATCGATCATTTAACACTTTGACTTCCAGGCTAATTGTCCATGAATGTCCCGTGGTGCCACACTTTGCATTTCTTTCGTGCTTTTCCTTTCGTTGACGTATCTTACATGTATCTTTGGATTCTTTGCTGTAAATAGCGATTAGTACGATCATTTTTTTAACGATTCCTCCGGAGGTCACCGGTGACCACCGTGGTGGCACGAGAAGAACCGTAGCCGGTCCGCGTATGACCATCGTGGCGGTCGAAGCGTTAAGCGGAGGATCGTTGAAATTAACGATCCCGGCCGATCGGCCTTGCGAGTCGCGAATCTCCACTCGTCCTCAAAAGACGGACAAATAGGAGCGCAGGAGTGGCATGCGAAAATTTGCATACCCACCTCCGGCTCGATTAAAATTCTTTCGGGCGCGGAAGACCCCGTGGTTGGAACCTTCCGAGGATAACACGTTAAGCGGGAACGAGAAAGCAGAAATCGCAGGTTGGCGTGCGCGCGTGGAACGAGATACGTGCGTGCCTACCTGTTGCGCGTTTATTCGCGCCGCTCACCTTGATTGTCAAAGCCATCGTTGGAAGTCCTTGCTCCGATTTGAGGGAGCACGAGAGTTGCGCAGGACTGCCGCGATATCACCGGTACTTTTCTCCTGCGATCGTTCGACGACGATGAAGGTGCCAATTGAAGCGTGTAGCTCTTCTCACTCGGTGTGTCCTCTCTGGTCGAGTACGCGCAGCCAACTGGCACGGGCTTACGTCCCTTACCTTTTCTCTCCCCCTTCTCACGAGGTCGCGACAGCGAATGTGAAAGTATGCGTAACAAGCGTGGAGAGAGAGAGAGAGAGGGAGAGTGAGAGGAGAACGCTCGCTACTCGCCTCTAATTATCGCGAGGACCTCTTTGAGATCGTAATAGGCGAAAAGCTGCGTGAACGAGCCCGTGGGAAGATCACGTGCGTTGAGACGGTGAGAGGTGAGACGCCTTGGTGTCCTACGAAAGCCAACTGTCTGCTCGAAAAGCGAGAGCGATACAGTCGTAGCCAAACGATGAAAACGATTAATTACGACAAATAGAAGACGAGGTGACTGGAGCGGACACCTTTCCCCGGAGGGCCTTTGTTCCCCTAACACTTCTATCCCTCCCCGCCACGGCAGTTTCTTGAATGTCGGTTTTCGCATTTCGAACACCAGGGACATCGACATCGAGGAGACAAAGCCTCTTTAACCCAGTGGATTTAATGGACGGCCGGATGGGGCGAGGCCTTTCAGCCGAGCGATCCTCCAATTTCACCGTGTGTGCGTGTCGCGATGATAACAGCGTCGATCCGCAGGGGTGGAAAAGCGAAAACGAAAAGGAAAACAAGGAGAGAAAAAGAGAGAGAGAGAGAGAAAGAGAGAAGAAGAGAATAAAAAAGCGGGTGGAGAGAAATCGAACGTACGAGGGAAGAGTCGGTTCATTGGCAAGCTGCCGTGAAATACGATTAAGTTGTCGACCGGAGGGCACAGAGCCGTGAGCTCATGGGCAAGTAGTTTGGCGTGGCGGGTGGCGAGAGAGAAAGAGAATGGAAAAGGGAATGAGAACGGTGGACAAAGACCTAGGGGTAAAGGGTGGGTGAAACGGGCGCGAGATGGTGTAGCCGATGGAAGAAGGGGTAGCCGCGAGATAGAATGGAAGAGAGAGAGGTACGAACGTCCCTGCGAAACGAAACGTGGAAAAATCGTGCCTTGTATCGATAAGGATTACGCGAGCCGGATTCGATGTCCCACTTTTGGCCCGCGCGAACTTTTGCGGTGTCAAGGGGATACTTCGAGTAATCTTTTTTCGGTATTCCGGTGCTGCCCGCCTCCGCGACCACTTTCTCCCTACCCAAGCTCCGTGGATCGTCCATCGAAATTCTCTCGACGTTCTCGCGATCCTATACCGGCAATCCCGTACGTCGAGGACGAGCTCCACCAAGAGGTAGATACGAAAATAAAATTTTCCACCGTCCTCCTTTACGATTTCGTATTTTCCTCGGTGGGGTGGTAGTAGCGCCGTGCACGAACACGCACGAACAAAGTCGAATCCTCCTTGCGACGCTTCCCTCTAACCCTCGTTCGACATTCTCAACGTTGCTTCAGTTCCGTGTGACAACGTCCTCCCTCGTACACCACCGCGAGATCGATCGAACAAAGAAATTAAACATCTTCGTATTGGTTGGATAAAGCTGTTCAACGTCGATCCGTTATCGAGCGTTTTCACTCCGACGATCGCGAGTCGTGCGCCATTCGTTCCAGCGGTGATACGTAACTGGAAAAAGAAATCTCTCAAGGTGAAAGTTCAAGAGAAGGCGTTAACGCTTATAGTAAAACGTACCGGTACTGTCGATGGGAGAAAGTAGGAAAAGCTGGTTCCTCAGGCGTCATTGCATCGTGGTAGGTGAACGTCAGTTTCCCGGAAATGATCTGTACGAGGACGTTCACCCTCCATGAGCTCATGAAAGAGAACAGTATCAGTGGTGAAGGACCGCACGCGATATAGCAAGGGGTACAAACAGTTGGCCTCTTTTAATACTCCTTTTACGAGATTAAAGCAGGCAGCGTGGATTAAACGGAGTAATTAATAGCGCGAAATAAGAGATCCGGTGAATGGAAGAGATAAAGGGCTCGTCGAATATAAATGTAAATTATTCTTGCATCTCCGCGAGCGACGACTCGCATCGGCTAAATGTCTTCTGTGAAGTAAAACGTAGAAATAAAAGTAAAATCTTCCAAGAGAAAAGCTATACTTCTTTTATTCAAGATGATACTTTCTACCCCAAGATTTCGAAGTGCGCGAGACCACTTCCGGTAGATCGTAATCTATATCCTGGACTTATCAATAATTTGGCGAAGCAAGTTCCAGTTCTCGGACCGTTGAACCGCACTAACTTGCCGATTAAGGTTACATGCGAATGCCTCGCACGAGCCAATTAGGAGGAAAGAGTCGCGGAGACAAACGCGACGCGATGAAATATCATTCGAAAGTGCTCGGTAGTCTCGCGCGTTTGCTGTATGCAAAAATTTTCATTATCGCATGGAATCCATATGCAGGTGTAAAGGCTGGTTTGGGTCGGGACGCGAAGATTGATTGGAAGATCGAAAATAAAAAAAACAACTTACACTGTCGCTTCGCAGCAGTTGCGTGAGTACAAAACGTATCTGTAATTGGTATCGTAATGCGACCTATAATTCGCATTAAATTCCGGCACGTACACACGGTAAGCCTTGCGTAACCAACAATAGCATCATATACGTACCAGCAGGAACTTTTGACGAACGTATAAAGTGACCGCATTGAAATTCAACAAAGCGTGTCTATCTTTTAAGGCCAATCGACTGCTTATCGTTTCTGGCGCGATGTACTGCTCGCACTTATGCATCTATACTTCTAAAATTTTCATGTATTAATAGGTTCTCGTGACTTCCGCATCGTATGCGAAGATACTCATGAGTACGAGTGAGTAAAAGCTCGGAAGGTTTGGGATAGCTAATTCTAAGTGTAGATTTTGAATGGTCGCTTATGTATATTAATAAAGGAATTATCGACCAATCGATGGCCTTTCTCGGTCGAAGGACATCTTATAGACCGTTCTTCGTGTTCCCCTTTATTGTGAATACTCCTTTACGCTAGTCTGTTGATCCGTAGTTGATTTACTAACGCCATCTGCACGGCATATCGGGGAGTACACTCGGACAATACAACTACAGGGACACGCGTAACGCGACAATGGCGACCTGAAGGGCTGGCGTGCGCTTCCTCGTTCGATATACCTTTGACATCCCGTAAGTGTTTACTGTGCCATTTATGCGCGTTAGTCAACGTGGAAACGGTTCGTGCCGCCGAGAAAATATGTGATTCGTCGAGATAAGGCCACAAGAGCGTTTAAGACAGTCGCTCGTCTTGACGAAATTGGCTAAGCGTACGACACGATTCATGGTGTTTGCTCCAGCCGAAAAAACGGACGAGCCATGTATACGTCGGTATCTTGCAAACTATAATGCACCGGTAAGTGCAAACATCCCCTGTGCCCCATTATTTAATTTGACGATCGTTCCGTCGATACTGTGCCCCGGTATCGCGCGGTCTTGCGAATAGTTTGGAAAAATCTGTAGGTTAGGTTAGTCTGTGAAACTGGCATCGGCTGATTTTGTTTTGCTCTTGTTTCAAAGGAGTTCTATATTTTTTTATATCACACATAGCACAGGAGACCTGCGTCGCTGGTGTGTGATTGTTTTTCATTTGGTTTCGCAGGTCGCAAGCTTTCGAAAGATACATGCTTAAAGTGAAATTCGTGCACAGTAATAAATGTAAATACGTACGTTTCGTGTAATCGTATGTGTTTCTTTTTTTTTTAATTCGCATCGTAGCACACGTGTAAACAAGTGTGCTCGTAATAGGAAGAAAGTATGAACTGTACAGCGTTGCATTCATTTGTGCGTACTCGAAGACCACCGATAAGAAAGTAGAGAACCTTGCAAATGTAGAAGCTGTGTTAAGGAATGAAGTCGTCGTGTTGATTGTAGATTGAATTTCCAGCGGTGCTCGTACGGCATGACAATATAAGGGAAGCGAACGAAGGAGATGAGCCACAATATTGCAGGCATGCCACCCTTTGCAAGGATGCCTTTGGGGGGTATGGGTATGGGGGTAAGCATGGGCCCTAACACCCCACATCCGGAATCTTCCGCTCATCCTCATCCTCCGCCGCCGCCTCCAGCTGGTGCAAATCCTAAAAAGAAGAGACGTACTAATGCCAATGTTGCTCAACCACCGCCGCAACAGCCACCTACCGTTCAGGTAAGAATAATCGCCACTCGAAACGTAGAAATAATCGTGTCGTTTGGATTATTTCTAACGCTTGCATTATTTACAGGATCTACTACCTCCCCCTTTAACAGGCTACGGAGATACGATAGTTGCTAGTAATCCCTTTGACGATACTCCGCCTCAAACTACTCAGAGCCCCATGATGCATGGTGGACCGCCGCACCTGCATCCTCATCACCCCCATCATATGGGAGGACCACCCATGCGAGGCATGAGCCCTTTAGCATCGATAGGTGGAATGAGTCCCATGATGCCTCACAATATGGGCAGTATGAGTCCAATGGGAAATTCTCCTATGCCCAATCATATGAACCACATGGGTGGAATGTCACCTATGAATCATACACCAATAGGCGGCATGAGTCCTATGAGCAATATGGGACCGAACATACCACCAGGTCCAATTAACACTATGAACAATCATATGAATATGAGCCATATGACAAACTCTCAACTGAGCGGTCCACCCATGGGCAGTCCGATGAATAATATGAACAGTGGACCCATGGGCAGTCCTATGAATAACATGGGTCATAGCATGGGTAGCCCTATGGGAGGCCCGCTAGGGTCACCCATGAACAGTATGGGAGCGTCCAACCATATGCCCAATGGACCAATGAATATGAACAACATGAACAGCCATATACCATCTAATAGCCCATTAAATGGACCATCTATGAACAATGTAAACAGTCCATTGGGACACAATGGATCTCAACCTCATCCGAATCATATGGGAAATAATCTTAGTAATTTAGGAAGGCCTATGAATGGACCAATGACAACGATGAGCTCCATGGTTTCAAATAATATGAGTATGAGCGGGCCGACTCAAATAAATAATATGAACATGGGTGGCCCACCGATGAGTAATATATCCAATATGAATATCAGTCATCATAATCAGATTAGCCATATGGGTGGCCCAATGGGTACAATTACTGGCAATATGGGCGGAGGTCCACCAATGGGTCATCCTATCACCATGGGTGGATCATTACCGCCACATGGGTTTCAAGGTCCTCCTGGAATGGGACCCAAACCTATGTCGGTCTCAGCTGGCAAGGTAAGTTTGGTTTTGTTACTTAAGAAGTAAACAATTTTATTCCACGCATCAAAGTTAAAAGGTTAATAAGAAACCATGTTGAATATAGATATACCCACCGGATCAACCAATGGTATTTAATCCACAAAATCCTAATGCACCGCCCATTTATCCTTGTGGGGTTTGCCACAAAGAAGTTCACGATAATGACCAGGCAATTCTTTGCGAATCGGGATGCAATTTTTGGTTTCACAGGTAAAGAATATTATATAACATTTGAATTGTGGACACATTGATTATATAAATAAAATAGCTCCAGTGCTAAATAGCGTTATAAAATTTTAGGGGATGTACAGGGCTATCGGAGACGGCTTATCAACTTCTCACCGCAGAGGTCTATGCGGAGTGGGTTTGTGACAAGTGCTTGCAATCGAAAAATATACCCTTGGTTAAATTTAAACCATAACACTTCTTGACTCGTCGTACATGCGACGCACGAGTGACTCTTTGTTAGCGTTTACACCTTGTACGCGTGCGATTGCACACACACACGAGCATACAGTAGATCACAATGCACGTACACGGTCAAATCGTGCGTACAATATAAACATATGCTGTTTGTTAACAACTTAGCTTTAAAACTTGTTGATATATTAGGGTGTCATTATAAGTCGTGTCGGTGAACATGCGGACGAAAGCAGCACCTGCGGAAATTATTTTAAATTTAAAGTCAGTTTATGACAAGTGGATTCATCTGCTGCAACGTTAATGTACGATTCGAACGAGCCTGTGTAAAATTAATCTCCCATAACGTTAGTTTCTTTCGTATACTAATGTGATGCGAGAGATGGCAAAAGTACGTGCAGATAGCACGGTAAAATAAATTCAGTTAAAAGGAAAGTGAGGAACACAAAGCATGTGAACGTGCTGGCACTCGATTAATGTATTGGTAACTGCATTTCATGAAGAATGCACATGTACCTCGATGCTTAAAATGAAAGTCGAAAAGTAGTGAGAATGAGCGATCCTTGGCCATTCTTATTGGCGAACTATAAATGAGAATGTTACATGGTTTTACATTATGTAATAGAAAAGGTACACTCCCCACGGCCTGCTCACGAAACATTAAAAATTATTGGTTATTGGTCTTTTAGGAGTGGCCGATGACGGGATCTTTGCGAGATAATTCTTTGTAGTGGTACAACATGTATATAAAATGATTTGTCTTACAAAGAGCCAACTTTTACGTATTATTCCAAAACGGTTTAGGAATAACGTGCGGATTAGGATAAACAGAAAAACGAACGTGAACAATGGGTTTTTATACATCGATTGATTTCCCCACATACGGCATTGATTTCTACTATGTAGCTAAGCTATTTCTTCGAAAGTCTATATAGATATGTTTATACAGTAAAATGTATCTATAGCATCATGGGTTACCAAAAATGCGTTTAAGAAGATACAAGCCTTTTCACTAAACACAATTCAAGGATTTATAGTTTCCGAATAGCGTTTATCTGCGATAGCTCTACGCGCACTACAACCGAACGGTACGTACGTGCTCTACATAGGCTGACTAATAGTATATTTCGCGTTTACAGAGGATATTTGTCATTTTTTCAATAATGAACACAATATCCGCCCCAGTAACAATCGAATCGTTCGACATTTCTTGATCCACATTCTCAAACGCAATTTTGCTTATCCCAAAGATTATGGATAAATATACTGCAACTCTTGTATTTTTATATCCGAAATATCGTAATATCAATCGAAATAAGTTACATACGCATGCTTTTGGAGATTTTTCGCATTGGGAAACGTATGTTTAATATAAATAACGAAGTACAGGCGTTCGGATAAGCGAAAATTTAACTAAAATTTACAGTTACTCTATTATTGCGACGAAGGAAGCATCTATTGTGGAGCTTGCGTTTCCTATTTCACGCCAGTATACATCGTAGACGAAGATCACTTGTATCTCTTTCACGATTCCGACTTTAATAGATATCGTGTGAAAATTGGCCAAATGTGTGTTGCTGCCTGGGATATCAATAGATTTAGCCCTCTTTGCATAAAGCACGCAGTCTGTATCGGTCTAAAGTGAAACAAATTTCCAATTATTCGAGTTTTACATTGCGTTGAGATACAATCCTCGGTATCGCGGGGACGAGAAATTATCAGTGGGCGTATAAAGAAGTAGACGACGCGGGGAGCCTCGACGAGCACGAATCGGGAAAGTGCATCATAATTTAACACGAGATCGTATAAATCTTCTAGCCAAGATTGGCAAACCTACGATTTAAAATTGGATCTTGTCCTCTTAACGGAGCACGTTACGCACGCGTGAAATCAGCCACCGCGCATTCTCTTCATTTTCGTAGCAGCCTTTACGATAATCGTAACATTTTCCATTGCCAGATTTTTCGTTAACCACGTTGCACATTAATTGTAATGGGACACGCGCCGACCCGACTGCCGCGACGGGTCGACGAGAGGAGAGACAAATTTTGAATTCCGTCGGCAGCTAATGCGGGAGAAAACGATGAGTCCACGGATTGTATAGTTTTTTACATGTATATGAAATGTAGCCAGTTATCCTCTTATTTAAGGCTTGCATTAAACGGAGACGTGCTTACTCAAAAATCCGAAATTGCGATCGTCGCGAACCCGAGGATCGCATTTTATTCACGTTAATCCCGAAGGTGGTTACCGCTCACGAACGAATCACCTCAAATCCACGCATTCTCACGCTCATGTTTCTCCGTTTAATTCACGCTTCGAAGCTTGTTTTACCGTAATCATTTTTAACAAATATAACACATGAGTAACATACGCAGGATCCTATAATTACATAATGCTCATATTAGTATTACAACGAATAGAGAATACCATACTCGCATAATTTCATTTCTATTATCTCTTTCTTTCGTCTCGCGCGTGGCGAGAGGTCGCGACGAGGACTTTAATAATTGCTTTCTTCTTTCCCTTTCGTCGAAAGTCACGATTAACACAATTGCGGGGGATTAAGCGAATCGGTTATTGTCCTTCGAATGAAGGATCGCACAATTTCAACGGGAAACCATTAATAAGAGTATACTAACAGTGATAATGAATTATTATGAAATATAACGAACAATGACGTCAGAATTTAAGAATTTCAAAATGTTCATCGCGGTACGATGTTAAGTTACGAGTTGCATAGTTTATAGTAATTGTTATGCGTGCAGTTCTACAGGATGCCTGCCGCCGTCGAGGAGGAGACGATTCTTCCTCCCTCACGGCCAGAGAAAAAGGAGACCTTTCAGTTAACCACTCTATTATTCGGTAGCTTAATCCCTGTAAAATCTGTTCAAGGCAAATGCATTTCTTATGTGTCTCAATCGCTTTCGTATCATTCTCATCATCCCCTTCGAAAATCCGCAAAAACTTTTCTTCGCCATCTACGCGAGACGCGTACCGTCATCACGACGCGGGAAATTCAAAGGTTCGCGGCAGTCGTCAGCAGCACTGGAGACTTTCAAATGTCGTCGATCGAATTTTTTTATTTGGATTTGAGCATTCTATACCAGTGCGCGGAATTATTTGCACATTTCGCGCCGATTCTCGAAGCCCCGCCTACTGTACCCCCACTACCGCTCGTGGCACGACGATCGAGCTGCCGATCGCGCGCGTGACGTTGTACTTGTACCTCAGCAATCCAGAAAGAGGAAGAAGAAGGAGGAAAAAAAAGAAGAAAAAGAACAAGCTCAAAACATAGAGATACAAAAATAACAACCAAGAAACAAGCAAATAAGAAAGAGAACCCGTGGACCAGGCTTAGTCCTAAGTCCAACAAATCCTTCGCTATCATCATCATCATCACTTGTACCTCAGGAGCGTCGGTAGGAGCCTACAGCAGATATGCCTAGGTCAGAGATCGGCATGAAATTAACTTCTCGGCCGATTTTCGGAAGACTCCACCTTCCGTCCCCTCCTTGGTACACCGCGCGTCGCCAACAAAAGCCGATCGAGCCACAGGAGCATATTGTATTCTCCGCAGAGTGGAGTCATGGAAAGACTAAAGTGGGGTGAAAACTTTTTTATTTCATGAAATGCTTTTTTTCTTTGAAAAACTATTGGAAACAAGTATCAAGAACAAATGTAAGCATTTCATATAATAAAAAAGTTTTTTATTTTATGAAATGCTTGTTTTGTTTGGAAAACTATTGGAAACAAGTATCAACAACAAATGTAAGCATTTCGTAAAATAAAAAAGTTTTCACCTCTATTTCGTCTTTCCATGACTCCACTCTGCGGAGAATACAATACGCTCCTGAGGCTCGATCGTCTTTTGTTGGCGACGCACGGTGTACCAAAGGAAATGAGAGGACGGAAAGCGGAGTCTTCTGAAAATCGGTCGAGAAGTTCATTTCGTGCCCACCTCTGGCCTAGGTCTATCTGCGCGATTAAAAAATGTTTTCTGTGCGCTCGTAACGACGCTCCTGAGGCACAGCGTCACGCGCGCGATCGGTAGCTCGGCCGTCGAGCTTCGAGCGGTAGTGGGGGTACAGTAGGCGGGGCTTCGCGAATACGGTCCGAAATGTGCAAATAATTCCGAGCACTGCTCTAATCGAATCACGGCTAGCAGACAATAGCAACAAGATTGTTCATAGGGAAGACGCATTGGCAAGTACCAGGTGCGCAGACCAGGCTCTTAAGAATCTTAAGAACCGTTACGACCAGTGGGTCGTTATCTTATGAGCATAACGGACAGTAGCTTGAAGCAAGCAATCTTCTTTAAACCCTTGTTTCACGAACATATGTTTTTCTACATTTCTTAAGAATCGATTATTTTGTTTTAACTTATACAAAATTATCTTTATATATTGGTCCCCCTATTCAAATCTGCCATGAACTACGTGATGCTGTAACGTCCTACAACCAAATAATTTCGAGCACTGTTCTATACCATGAATTTGGGATGACGAACAGACGAATGACAATTCGCATGAGCTCGTCGGTGAATCTTTGAAGTTTCCGTCGCCCCAGACTTCATGATTCTTCGGTTTGAGAAGAAATCATCGCGCAGATTCTATTGCGAATCCAGTAAAGCACGAGGTTTCGCGCCATTGCGCTTCGAGGAACGCATCGTATTGTCGACGAAGGCGGCCACGCGCCGGATGCCACCGTGCGAGCCGTACTTCCTCTCGTCGGCGGGCGTCAAATTTCCGTTATTCCGCATCGCCATGTAAATTCGCTCGTACATGCTGTAACTTTTCACCAGAAAGTCCCTCTGCGCCAAGTCGCTCATGCGCTCTCGTTCCTCGGCCTCTGATATAATGCCCGGCTCGAAGGAGGCGTAGTTCGGGCCAACGCGTGTTCTCGACACGTCCGTGACTCGCAGATTCTGCAAAATGGAAACCGTTTAGAAGAATGTGCACTGAGGTATTTGAACCGGCCTTCCACCCTTCTGATTGTGACCACGACCCGTCTACTTTCGATTAGAACGGTGTCCCCTGCCTACGATTCCTTTATTCGCAATGAAATATATCGAAAAGATAATTTCTGATAACAAGATTGCAAGATATCTTATATTACAACTCGAAAATGCACATTCCAAGTTCACATTCCCCCAAGAGACACCGATTTTACACTTGGATGCACTCACAAGGAGAGGCATGGACCACCTCGGCTTCAATTTCGCCGAGTTTGAAATATACCACAGCTGAGCTCCTTTAGAGACTCGAGATATCGGGAAATATAACAATGGTCTCTAGTTTTCGAAAAAATTGCAATTAATTATTTGCACTCAAGCGGCGTCTCTCACTTACCATAGCGTTTCGCGTGGCAATTCAAGTGGCGAGTGAGAAGCGACAGTGTCTTTGTTTATACTAGATTTCGTTATCTCCAATTGGTAGAAGCGCAGTATTGGTTCGTGAACAGGTTCCTTAGCTGTTTATATTCTTTTACAAGAAGTGTAAAATGATATATCTTAATACCGTTGCGATAATATCACTACCTGGCTCCCTCGTTCCATTTAGGACGAGGAGGTGAAGCGATTAAAATGGAGATTGAGATAAAACTAATCTAAACTTCCTCTACGACTGTGGTCCTCACAATGTATCCAGCGTTAGTTCAGATTCGACGATCGTAGCGAGAGGACCACAAGGTTCTTCATTACTGACTTTAAAGTTTTGAGGCCGTATAAAAATGGAAACAGCAGTGAGATTAGCTCAAGTGAAAACAAATTTGATTTTGAACCAATCAGAAACTTAGCTATTTGTTAATTATTATATAGTTTGGCATATAAATTTGTATACGAACTCATTTTGTTTGTTATTTTTGTTGTTAAGTTTGTTATTTTTCGGCCTAAAATTGTCGAGAAAAAAAACGCACAGATCCAGTGGGACGAGGGACACGTAGTGACGAGACAAAAACAATCGATTCTCTTTCTCTCTCTCCTTTCCCTGCCTTTCGTTATCAAGGCTGGCAATCTTCGAGCCACGTTTGCGATGTTGGCACAGCGTGATTTCGGGTCGAAAAATACCAACTTTAATTGCATTTTTCTCAAAAACTAGACACTGTTGGTATATTTCCTTATACCGTGAGTCTCCACGGGTGCTTAGCTGTGATGCATTTTAAATTCGACAAAATTGAAGACGGTGTGGTCCATACCTCTCCTTGTCAGCTGTTTTGCAATGGCGCGTATTTTAGGGCGAACGGAAGAAGTTAAGGGTGGTTTCTCTTTCTTGAAATTAATTTTTTGTAGGGTTTATAAAGCATGCTTTGGGCTAAAAAGTACTTTTGTCGATTAAAATATGTAAACATTTATGGATCCTGTCCGAGCTGCTTTCTTCTACTTTTTGCATAGGTATGTTTTTTATCGCGCAGAAGCTCGTGAAATATAGAATTGTTTATCGATTTTACGCGGCACAGTAACTAAAACGATCGAACTAAAGTACGAAGTGAATTGATCAGGGTGGATTGGTAAAATGTACGAGTGCTCACATTGGCCGTAGGAAGACTCTTCGACGGTTCCAAGGCTCCACTGTACTCCCGTTCCGTTTTATTGATCACCGAAGGACTCTTTTTCCACTCCTTATTGTCGATATTTTCCGTAATACGCATCTGCAAAAATTACGAGTGTATCCATTATGCAGCTTCGATAATCTCTAAACTCGAAGCTCCTTTCTTTTTAAGAAGTTTACACGGGCATGTGTGCATATAATGAAACTCGCATATTGCCTGCAACATTGCATATTGTAACAATAATTCTTCCCGTTGCGTAAATCACAAAGATTTTGCAAGATGGTCCTGCCACCAGCGTACCGGAATGAGAAGTGAACAACTCCTTTCAGCCTCTTTGGCGTCAGTTGCCTCCTTCACATTACAGGCGAGTTCTAATAGTAGTTATAACCAATATTTGCAGTACAAAAAAATATAACTCGAGCATAAAAACTGTAAACTGAAAGAGTTAAGTGAATGACAATATTCCTAGGTACACACCGATCGGTGCTTCCTCGCCATCAAAGGGTGCTCGTCCCTGCATCGTGCCATAACAGCCACCATCGTCGTATCTTGGTAAGAGCAAGTCTCCTTGACCTCTTTAAAAACTTCGAATTTGCAGCTCGTATCGCTCGGATAGATCCTACGAAAATTGCCGGTGTGCTCGTCTTCCCAGTTAACCTGATCTTGCATGTAGTCTAGCGTAGATTCAGTTTTTCGCGGATCTGGGCCGTTCGGGTCACTAATGCTATCCGGAAATTTGGCAAACAACAAAATACTCTTTACATCTTCGGTAGAATGTATTTTCGAATTTCTTTTACGAGAAATATTCGGCTACTCTAAATATCTCGGCTCTCGATATCCTGAGAAAGTTAATCGCGCGGCAACAAGTAGTCTCCGTTTCAACGACATATTCCCTGAAAATCTCCGATACTTCGTACCTCAACCGACTCACCCTTCGACCTTCGAAGACTTTATCCCCAATAATCTCTCCTGCGTCCGCTTCCTGTCCTCTTCCACGATCTTTCTAGCTAGCTTGTCGAGACGTGGCAAATCCAATATCTGAAAGGTGTCCATCAGGAGACCCTCTTTTATGTCTTTATCTATCTGCTCGTCCGTTTGGAAGCTCGGTGAGTGATTTACCTGGATACGACGTATCCTTGAATAGAGAAAATCCAAAGCATATCGCGCGGCAGGGACTCACCTCGAGAAGGTAAGGTTTTAGCTTCCAATCGAGAAGCACGTCGAAGCCCAGCAACTCGAAGCAGGCACAAGTCTTGTCGTGAGCTGGGAAGCACGCGCGATAATTGTGCTTCAACACCGGATACGCCGACATTATCGTTTTTATTATTATATCGTCTATTCTCGTCCACAGCTCGTTAATATCCACATCGTCCGCCTTAAGGTACTCGTTCAGGGTCGATATCTTTCTAAGAATGATCATCAATCGCTAGAGAGTGAGTTTTATTAATCAGCTGCTAATCATCGATACTACCACCGGCCAGCTATCGCTAGGTGATTAACCCTTTTAGTGCCAGGCATTTTACGGAGTACACGCGAAGAATGCCACGAACCGATTTGATATGCGCTCTTATATGAATAGCTTTATAAGGAACAAAATTCCAATTTCCTGGAGGAACATTGTACTATTCTTCTGAAACTTAAAGAATATAGAATATAATGTTGTGCAGCAAAATGTTTAGTTATAAAATATGTTTAATTATAAAATTGTTATGTACGTGTGTGTATAATAGATTATATAAACTTTGAACTTAATAAGCAACATAATATTGGAGATAAGGACTAAACCAAAAATCCCTCAGCACGTAAGCCAGCCACAACGCATCGGCCCTTGACAGTTTTCGCATAAGGACCGCGGGCCGATAAATTGGCCCGCTGACACTAAAAGAGTTAAGGTTCCACAAGCGTCATGTAAATTGTCACAAGTATCTCCACTGCGTTTAATCGGTACGCGAAAATCAATTGGACCGGTGTCACTAAAATGATTACTCAATAAAACCGAATGGTTTTGCGTACCTTTTGCTACCCAACTGTTCGTCCACGACATACGTGCGGCTGTGCTTATTGATGGCATAGTTAGTCAGGTGCATGAACACGTTTGATGTATTGTGGCCGGTCGGTTCTTTGTATCTGCTCGTGGCGAATCTGGCAAAATGCGACGAACCTTCGGAAGAGCTCTCTTTTCATCTATCGTGCATGCGTATACGATAAGATTAATTACCTTGCGAGTCCGTCCTTGTACACGTAAATCCTGAGAGGTTCGCAGGACGTTATTAGGACATAAATACGAAAATCAAATTTGTATCCGTCGATGAGGAAAGGCTAGAAGGAACACGACAAAGGAATCGTTATATGAATCGTCCAAGGAGTCTCGCTTTCTCTCTCGCATCCCAATTCTTTTTCTTATTATCGAATTATCATTTCTATTCTCATTCTGAGTGGCCTCCCTCGGCACATGTTGCAGGTACGCGGCAAAATTATTTACAGCACCCTGCAAGTTCTTCTTCAATCTCTTGGTTTCGTTCTCGTCGGCTTACCTTCGCTATGTAAATCTGACAAATGGCTCGTTCGCCCGGTCTCACGTCCTTCAAATTCTTGGTCAGATAGATCCCGCGTCCCTGACAACTTGCCTCCGGCTTCACGATGAAGGTTTTCGTTCGTCGTAATTTCGCATACACCAATGCATCTCCGTGGCTGAAATTAAACGATGGGCAGAACTTAGGGACGAATTTAGATCCTTCGATCTAAGGTTAGATATAGATAGATAGATAGATATCTTTTTCTTGTCCTAAGACCATAGCTCCTCTAACAAGGGGAGGATCACAATGTGTTGTTTCCAATTTCGCTGAATTTGAAATATGTCATAGTTCAGCACCCCTAGATGCTCATGGTACCCGGTTTTATATGAAGATGGCCCGTAGTTTTCGAGAAAATTGCAGTTAAATATTGCGAATTTTCGGCCTAAATTGAGGATGTGGCAGCGCAGCGCCCGAGAACGAGAGACAGAAAAAAACAACAGAGAATCAAATGTCTTTGTCTCGTCGATACGCGTGTCTCGCTGCGCTGCCACATCCTCAATTTAGGCCGAAAAATCGCAATATTTAACTGCAATTTTCTCGAAAACTACGGGCCATCTTCATATAAAACCGGATACCATGAACATCTAGGGGTGCTGAACTATGACATATTTCAAATTCAGCGAAATTGGAAACAACACATTGTGAGCCTCCCCTTGTAAGGACAAGCCAAAAGAAATACAAATATACGGAGGTAGGTGGAAGAGTGGACTGATGAAATTTTGGTTCGCATTCTTTATCAAATCGATAATCTCGCCTTACTCCGCGGGGAGGCACCAGGTCTTAGGAAAGAAATCGTAGTCTTCGGGGAAACGTTTCAGCATTCGATTCAAATTTCGCGCCAACAGATCCTTCCTGCATATCTCGGTCATGCCCGGAAAGTGATTGACTTTCTGAAATCTCTTCATCTCCTTGGCCCGCTCCACGCTCACGCTCAGATCGGTCCAGTAAAGATTCCAGCAACTGTCCTCGGTGACTTCCTTCATGTCGTAGTGCGCCGCTACGCGTCGCACGATCTCGTACTTGCAATTACTGGTGCATATCGTCGAGTACCTACTCGTAAAGAAGATTGAAAGTGTTCATTGTAATTCCGAGAATTCTCTGGGTAAGTCCGTTTCCGTACCCGCCGTTACCTCCGCCTTTTCCTTCTTCCTCCTTTCTTCGATTCTAGCTGTGCAATGCGACTGTCGCTAAATTCTGGATCTCTCTCGTCCTGGATCGCGCCCACGCCATCATCTTCCAAGTAAAATAACAAAATGATCGTTTGTTGTAGGTTGCCAAACAGGGGATAGAGAGCTGAGAAAGATAGCAAGAGGAGGAAAGCACGAGAGAAATGCGAGATAGTAAATGTCCAGGTGAGTTTATTCGACGATGAGTGTAAGGACTTATGTAGAAAATGTTCAAGCGGATGAGATATCCTGAACCGCGAGAAAAACTAATTGTAAGTAGGACCTGAAACGAGAGATCGGTACCTGCGCGCCAAATCTGCGTCCTCTCGCCGACGAGAGACGAGTACTTGAGTAACTGTTTGCTATAGTTCTTTCTAGGAATCGGCAGAAGACGATACGACTTCGATAGGACCTCGATGTCATTGATCGTTCTATCCTTCGTCTCCTTCTTGTTAATGTCCTGTGGTGTAGTGCTCGTGATTGATTCGTCGCTGATAACCTTGGTTGCATACATAGTCGGGTCTCTTCCCGGGAGTTTCCTCGTCTTTTATAATCATCGCGTGTTTCCTTCTATCCCACCGTATGACGAACTCTCGTCCGATGCATCGTCAGAAGGCAAGAAGAGCCCGAGGAAATCGGCACAGATGAGTGACTCCCGTGGCGCTCGTTGACGATAAGTCGTCGAGGATGTTTGCCAAACGTCACGGCACACGAGCACGCGAATCGCTAATTTACGATCGTATAAAAGCGTTGGGAGGGCGTATGCGAGCAAACGAGCATCGGATCGGCGCCTCTCTCGATCGTGATTCAATTGCAGTTACGTCTATTAACCGTTTGCATCAGTTTTCATATCACGCACAGTGGGCCAACATGCGAATCTAGCTGGACAAAAGTATTTCTCGCAGGAAAGAAACAAAAGACAAGATTCAGACATTTCCCATTAATATGTAGTATATGTATATTAATACTATACCATATCGATATAAACTAAAAAATTGTAATTTGAAATATTAATATTAATATTTAACTAACTGGTCTATATTAAACGACGGTGGGCCAAGGTAGATCGAACGCGGTCTATTTTTTAGAAAGTATCGTTTTGTCGATGTGGTCGATACGTAACATTACTTAAAGAACCGAGTAACTGATTTCAGCTGCGTGCCTTTACTACTATTCTGTTATACGTTTTTTAACTAACAGAAAAAACAAACTCCACTCAGCCTGCCCTGAATAGTTGTTCATTAAAAGCCTAATCCGTTTGCATTCGACTTCTTTTCCTAAAACGTGGAAAGTCTTTCACGCGTGTATAACAAACAAGACTTCAGTTGGCCGCAGCACGATAAAGGAAAATTAGATGGAAGAAGGAGAATCTTTGTTTTTTTTATATGAAGGTTATAACTTAGAATGGCGATCGATACGAATGCTCCGTACCAATTCGACCACGTCCAGAGCGCATCCCCAGGATAAGGTCACTCCGGCGCCTCCGTGTCCATAATTGTGAATGACCTAATAAAATAAAGAACAAAATAAATTAAATGCAGATAAATGTTACGCAACAATGTGAAGAATTTACAACACACCGTATATTCCAATCCGTTTGGCGTGTGACATCTCTCAACCTCCAAACGTATGCTTGGTCGTCCCGGTCGTAGACCCACCCATTCAGCGACTGTATCGGCCATCTGCGTAAGAGTTATCTTTTTACTTGCAGAACGACGTAGTTATATAATCGCAGGTACGCTGCAGAAACGTAAGCAGAAGATAAGCACGGACGCATACTTGTAATGCTGGTATCATTCGATGACATCCGTCGTAAATAAATTTTGAATCCTCCTTTCTAACGGTGCAATCGTAGTCTCCTTTTTGATGGGTACCGCCCAGAACAACGTGTTCGATGCTGCAAAATTAAGGGATTGTGAGAGAAGACGATTAAGTCGCGTGAGAGGTCGACGAGTACGAAGAAGAAATGAGATGCAAGTGAGCGTAGAGGAGGAATGGAAAGAGAAGGAAAGAATAGAGATAGAGAGAATTGTAATAATCGGTGGTTTGGGGCACCTCGGTGTTGAATGCGCGGGTAAATGGTAGGCGAATGACGAAGGTGCGTCCGCATTACTTCGGGATTATGTAGTGGCCGTCATCGTCCTCCACCAAATAACCGTGCATGGCCCAGCTCGCCTTGACCTTGAAAGAAAAAAAAATCACGAATGGCATTAGCATCGTTTAATCAGGACGATAATTGTGCCGATGATTGTGAAAGTGGTCTAAGTCAATAATTTCGAAAAATTAATTTTTCTATTTACTCTATAAATATATCTACTTAATATCTACTCTATTGTCACCGATACGATTGAAATACGGAATGATTTGTGAACCAAACTTTTCAGACTTAGACCACTTTCACAATCGTCGACGCAATTAAGGATCCTTGCTATTTCTAAGCAAAGTAAAAGAATCTGGTGTAAACCTTTGCAATTTGACCTCTAATGGGCGTGACTAATTTGTCCTTCACAAGCTCGCATGCCCCAAGGCCAGTGCAGTTTATCACCAAATCGTATCCAGCCTCCGGTAATTTGCTCAGATCCTGGATCTTCTTCTCGATCAGTTTACCTCCCAGCTCGACGAAACGCTTCATCAGCCAGGGAAGTAAGCGAATTGGTTCGCTGGTGTATGTGACGAAATGCCATCCTTCCCTACAGTATAAAGAAACTTGGAGATCCTTCGTGATGATGTGTCTCGTAACAAATGATTGCACTCTCTACAAACCTGTATTTCGATTTCTGCTCCTGATTCAGGCTGTCCAATTGTTTCTGGGTGAGTCGACAGGCACCGTAGACAGCTTTGGTCCAACTGAATTCTTCAGGTACTGCTTCGTCGCTTTCTCCACTGTTCACTCGGATCACAGGAAGCAGACAAATACCAGTGTCCTTTGCCAGTCCAGCTCTCCACAGTTCCTCGAGCCAACGATGCGTCCCGCCGGCCCACCGTCTTAAAAATGATAGCGTATGTGCAAGTGATCCTAAAACGAACTTCCATTTCGGTACACTTTTATCCTGGCAGGTCCACTGTAACACTCTCGAGACAAATGTATATTAAGAATGCACTGTGCTCCTCTCACCCGACCGATCGAGAGAGCAAACGCGATAACCGTAAAAATCATGCGGCCCGTAAAGCTGTCCCCGCACCAACGAGAAACATTTTGTAGCCTCTCGTTGCCTTTTGTAAACAAAATTCCAACAAATGTTAAAGCTACGAAACATTTTCTCCACGCCGAACAAACATTCTGCAACGAGTAGCAGATTTTCGAGAAACGCGCAACATCTACGAAAGCTTCCTCGTTGTCGGCTTAGTTCGCAGAAGGTTTGACACTTAACGTACCGAAGACTTTTTCCATGTGAGAATTTCCCTTATTAATCGATCATATGATCTGCGTTTGGTAGCTTTAGTGTTAATGCACCCGTCAGAGGCGAAAATGGAGCGTGAGGACGAGCACTCCAATGATTGGGATCAACTCACAGAATATTTTCAGGTGGTGTCTCTCCAAGAAGGTAGGGACCCCATAAGCCCGCGCTTCCGTCACCGGTGGTACCCGGCGTGAATACGTCCGCGAAGATTGTCACTTCGTGATTTGGGAAGGCAGTTTTCACCGCGACCGCTGACGTGACACCGATCACGCCACCACCTACAACAGCCACCCTCATTTCTTGCTCGCACCTAGAACAGCTTCTCGATAATTCGCGATGGCACGTCGAAACTTTCCGAACTTCGCGATCGTAAGGAGGATCCCGTAGCTGCACCTCCACGGACGGACTCCGATCATCTGCCGAGAGAGCAACGATGCTCGCAAAACTGCTCCGGCTCTCTACTCTGAATCTCAACGAAATCGCGGGAGACGTCGATAACCTTCATAGATACGCGCACGCCTTATCGACCTGGTTGATTGGCAACCACCTCGAGCACATCGTGTGGCATCGCAAAACGTCGCTGCTCGCGTTTCGTTTACCTCGCGCTTTCGAATCTTTAGCACTCTCGAACACGAACGCGTAGAATGAGAGAGGTGAGGAATGCGGGATCGTGCATGACGCCCAATCTCGATTTCCCATTTATTAGCATAATGCCCTCAAACCACACGGCCGTGTTATGCTAAGATATGGGAATCGCGTTAGACGATCGCCAGGATTCTTTCTGCTTTCTTGCGTGGCGCGTTTTGAGGTATTTCCCACGCGCGTCTTGACCGCCGCGCACCTACGAGCTTTGCTTATCCTGGAAATTAAGGTGAGCCTTGGCAAGTGCATACGCGAAAATTCGAAAGTTAGGTTTACTCTCCTCAAAATTTGTACGCAAAATAGAAACTTTGACAACATGGCATTTAAACTGTACTTTATAGATGCATAACGTCATTAAAAAATAAATAATAGAAAAAGTCACACTCCAGAAAATTTCATCTCGTCGGCGCACTTGCCCCGAGGCTGCACTTGCCCTAGCTCACCTTAGTTTACGAAAAAAAGAAAGAGTGACGCGCACTTTCTCGACGATCCACTCGTACCGCGCAAATGGCAAATAGAGCATAATACTTTTGGCCACGGGCTCTTTCGAGAAAAGTCTTACGCTCTGCTTACCGATCGCGCGATACGTCGACGTCGATGCTTCCTCGTGGACCAAACCTAAGGATGTTTCAAGCACGAAGTGTAAGGCTTAATAACCGTTTCTCAACGTTCCTCTCTGGAAAGGATAACCATAAAATCCAAGTGCTGGGTCGTTGTTCAAAAAGGATAAGGGCCATGTGTTGTGCAGCGGTTGGGACTGAGGTCCTGACGATGCTCGGGCCCAAAAGAATGGGCAATTCGATAAAGACCGGCATTGATGTAGCATTGCAGTAAAGAAATATAATTTCAAGTCTAAAATCGTGGGTTTGTCGTTAACTGCTTTCCTTTTGCAACTGAAGTGAAATATTCAGATCAGTTCAGTTCAATTCGTCCAATCATATTTTTTCGTCTACTTTAGGTAATCCAATCAGATTCTTGTCTACTTCTGAGGTGATATGATTTGATCTGATCACCGAAGTGAAAGGAAAGCACCTATTGTTTCACTGTCGAGTTACCGCACCGTATCCGTACAGAAGCTTTGAAACGCGCGCCGACATTGATTCTCTTTTGCGCGATATCCGCTCACTCCTCGCGTCATCCCCTGAAATCAACCCTTTATCAAATCCTACTGTAGGACACGTCTTGAGAGATGTCCAACCCTCCGAACGGTCACCATTTTTTCTTTTATTTGTATTCCACGGTTGTCTAAATTCGCGTGAGCTGAAAAGCACTGGACTTTCCTTCTAAAAATTGTTTCGCAGGACAAGGAGTGAAAGCGGCACGCGCGTAGTCTTCACGTTCCAATACTATACTGATCGCATGCCCTAAGGCTTAAGGCATTCGACCCAAGTGCCCGATGACAAGCCAAGACATAATATAGCCCGGAAATACGATAAAGGGAGGTGTAGGTGACAACAAAGGAGAGACGAAGACTTGGGCCAGGCGACGGCGACGCTTCACGCTGCGGCTCGTGCCCCAAGCTGCACGCTCTTTGTTCCTGCATATCGCAAGGATAGTGAATAATCGTAAGGGAAGAGATGAATAATACTTTGCGACTTAAACGTCAAACCTGAAGACACTTCAATGTGGATTAATCTGTCAAACCCTAATGGATTTTAGGTATACGGAAATGGAATGATGTTGCTAACAATGGCCACGTTCTATAGCAATTTGGCAAGACTAGTGGTTTATAAGAGATTAAAACCGTTTTTTCTAGAATTTTCGTTTCATTCGTTTACGATTGTCACGTCGATGAGTCTATTGATCTGGGTGTAGCTTCATACTCGCTGTTACTTTACAGTCTCTTTTCTTTCTTTCTTGCTTTTATTCTTTCTTTCTTTCTGTCCTACTCTCTCCCTCACTCACTCACTCTCTCTCTCTCTCTCTCTCTCTCTCTCTCTCTCTCTCTCTCTCTCTCTCTCTCTCTCCTTTTTCTCTCTTTACTAATCTGCTCACGCGTAAGAAAGATCGCGCCAAGATTGTCACCGAGGGTGGTCAAAGTCTGGCAGCACTGTGCGCAGAGGGGTCTCATATCCTCGGATAACCGACACCAATATGTACAGGTCAAAGCGTTATCCGAGGCCGCTATCCAATGTCGAGTGGACACTCCGCACGAAGCATTTAAGTTGGTCGCCTTTGAACTTGCAATTTCTTTTTCTCTACACCGAAAACCCCTTTTAAATCGACGAATAGATAAATGCACAGATTATGCAAGATGGAAATTCGCTTTCACTTTTACAGGTAAACTGTAATTCGGAGAAACTGTACTTCAGTCTTCCTTATTCGTAAACAGAGAATACTTACACTTTACACGGAGCTCCGAGTTAATACGATGTGCAACAGTTTTACGCTGTAGCGCTGTAAGTTATGCTGCGATAGTGATTCGAATCTTGTAGGATATAAATGCACCTAATATCGTATTCATGAATTGCAGTAACTTACTATACCTGAATACTCGATGTGCGACGTCGTAACAATAAAATGCGGTTTGAAAAATCAATGAGACGAGACTTGACATCAATCTTTGCCCTGGGCGACATTATTAATTGAAAACTGTCCATTCTTGAAAATATCTCCTTATAATCTTTTTTATTTATAAATGTGATAACGATATTTTCTCTAAGGTAAAAAGACCGAATGTACCCACTTACCTATTGCCCTCATCTGCACACCCTTATCGCATCTTTAAGTGTGTCTGCTGCCATCTTGAAGAATTCGTTAAAAGCACTAAGAATAAGCTTACTCCATATCTTTACCACCATTTAAGGCCACTTTTTAGGTTCCTTTAGCCCATTTATAGGCTAACCATTCTTATTTGTCACAATCATTATTAAATGGTGCCGCATGTACGCAAATTCGATCTAGCTACCTAATATAATATTAGTCAGTACAGACATCATAAAGGACCCGAATTTGGAATCTGCACTCAATTTCCACGAAATGCAGAGTACTGTTTTACCAAAATTCTGTCACTGCATTACCTTCATTAATCAATTTACCGAATTCCATATAGATAACATCTGCATTATTCACACATTTGGTGGCATTCGTAATTGACGCTCAAAGTTGTACTTGGGATTGAGTCAAATAAGACCGTCTCAAAACATCTCAGACGTCGATTTAAGAGCATCTTATTCGTGATTATGAATCTAGAAGACAACTTAAAGTAATATTTAAAACGATTTTTAGAATAAGAAACTATGGATACCACCTATTATTTGCATAGCGTTGCGAAAATGCCAAGTTTTCTGCGCAGTAGGGTTGTGACAGAACCAGGTGACGTCATATCCCGACGTAGTGAATGGTGACGCGCTAGCGCCACCTGGGACAAAAGTAAGAACTCGGAACAAGCTGCAGAAATACAGCAGAAGAATTGCAACGCAGGTGATGAGCTATTTTACCTTTCATTCGTATTACATTCTTATACTTTGCATATTGCTTAACAAATTTGTAATTTCTCCTTACTTTAAGTATTATTAATTTTATTGATAAACTGGTTACAATTAAATACCTCAAAGAAATCTGAAGTAGAATAAGACTGTTCATGATATTGTTAATGCGTACCTTCCCTCAATGAAAGTATCTAATCATTCGTATTTTTTTGCAGGAGCACTTTTCGACAGCGTAGTGTTATGGTAGATACAAGGAGTGAACGACTTACTGCATAGATATGCCTGTAAATTATATTTACATAAAATTGTCACTACTACCTCCCTTAAACTTTGTTCCGCGGTAATCGCATCATATAACTTTATACGACGGTAAAATTTTTGTAATAATACTGTGAATGTAAATTCTGTACACATTCACACTGCTGTATAATACTGTGAACAAAGAATGCAGGGGATAACAGATGGAAGTTTATTAAATAGTATTAAAATAAAACATTAGAACGAATAACACAACTAAAATGTGTACTTCATATTATCCAAGAAAGAAACACTACAAAATCTACCTAATGGAACAAGGAAAGTCAAATTGTAACACACCAAAGAAAGAAGCTTACAATTATTACAAACAAGAATGCTCAACTGAAACCTTAGATATTAACACAAACGGAATAGCCAAAAAGAGCACAAAGTTAAAATGGAGAGCATTAATAACAATTCTAGGAAACCTAAATCACCGAAAGAAATCTAGAGAATAGTCTAAAGTTTTAAAAATATTGAAACACCTCGAAGGAAGATAATAACACTAAAATGTTAAAAAGTCAGAGAAACTTATTTATATCTTTATATTTTCATACTACCCATAATATCGTACAGCCACAAACGAAATCCATTAAAACAAATCATAAAATTAACTGTGAATAGTATCAAATCAATGAATAATACAAGCAAATTAAACTCAATTCTCCTGAAAACGATCGAATAATGTTTTGGCATTATTCAGTCTACCCCTAACCACATAACTTGGCATTTAACTGCGGAACTAAATATAGAATATAGAGCGAAATTAATTACAGGCCGGTGCCTCATTGAAGTAAAACGTTACAAACTTCACCAGATGGCAACAAAATTGAATGATCTCTGAAGGAAAGTACGGACTAACAAGTTTTGTCGCGAATAAACCCCTTTTTGTTGAGGAGATGGACAAGGAATGAAAACTTTATTTCCGATGTAAATCAAGTTTCCTTGCCAGCCACCTTTCAAGCTCCATTACACATATGTTATAGCAAAACAAAAGTAAATTTTGAAATCTGTTTCGAAGTAAACAACAGCTCTGAACCACCCAAAACTCTCAAAACAGTCGTCCAAAACGTAATTCAAAAGTATGGCATGGGTATCTACACGAATGGTTCCTTAATTTTTAAGAAGAACATTGTGTCTACGGTTTATTTGATATAATCCGAAACATACAACAAATAATATACAAAACATCCATAATAAAAGCTATGAAGTTCCTAAAAAACAGTTCATATAACTCAGTGAATCTCTGATTCTATGACAATTTTAAACAAATTGGATCAGTAAACTTACCTCAAGAAACATAATCATATCACCCGACCCTAGTAACCAAAAGCATATTTTCGCCACACTAAACATTATTTGAAACCCATCTCACAAAGGGATTACAGGAAACACAATAGTAAATAAAATTACGAAACACCAAATAGATATTGAATTTTTGCGAGCCCGTGATTTCAAGCTCCGGTTAAAGAGAGTACAGCTCACGATGTTATTGGACAGCTCCGAGTAGTTCAAGAACGTGAAAGTAAAGCACCTGAAGTAAAAGCTGTTGCCAGAAAGTCCCCGACTCCGGAAGTCGCCTTCTTCGAAATTTGGCGACGTTCAATTTTCATCCGATTGCTGTCCACGAAGGACAACCATTTAAATCGGGAGCGACGACGTTTGACAATGAACAATAGTTTAGATCAAGATCAGAGCGACGTAAAGTCTAAGGTGAAGAGAAATAAAACTGAATCGTGGATCGAACTGTTCGCTCATATGCCCATACTACGTTCACGCCACAAGCTTGAATTCGGCGGTAGGTCCATTGTCTATCTCGCATCTATTGTTGTAACAAAATTGTCTCCGCTCCAAGTAGCAACTCCGACGACATCGATCCAACCGATGCACCATGCGCTTCTACATTTTACTGTCGTTTATCCCGGCCACGGGATTTTCATTTTCTATTTCGGTACCGTTGCAACATATTGTAATGCCCAGGCGGAGGGAGTGGTGGAAGAAGAGAAGCGAGAGGAGAAGGAGGAATTGCGATAGCTTTACAACCAATCTAAACGATCGTAACTTGTGTTTTTATAAAGTGGTAAATATAGGTGCGCGCCCGATTCGATATCGTATCGTCATCTCTTATAACCCATAGAATTACTGTAGGACGCCGACGCTTCGGAAGGTAAACAGGTACACGTGCATAGCTATAGAGAATGGCGCTTCGTGAATGGCCACGTTTACCATCCAGAGGATAAAAATGCTTTTAACTTTTCACCATCCACTATCCGACTATTGTAAAATCATCCCTGCAATCCAATCGAAAAAGATCACAAAACAAAACGGAAGAACTCTCGCTCGAGCACATCCTTCCCTCTCCCCTCCATTCATCACCTAAACTAAACCCTGCTCAACCATCGTGTCTACAACTTCGGTACCCGAGTGAATACTCTTCGCAAATTTCATTAAAAATTTTCTCACTCGAAGCATCACTTCACCCAGATAAACCATGAAAACCAAATCGTCCAACCCAAAACTAACCGAGTTGACGCGAGATTACTCGCCTACTTCCTCTTCCAACGCTCTCTCGCCTGGGCCTCCCAAGAAGTGAAAGTACGGGAGAAAAAATTCGTCGAAAAAAAAAAAAGGGAAGGCGAAGAAAGAAATCCGTAACGAAAGCTAAGCGGTTACAAACGGATGAGAGTAAAGTTACGAAGCGAGCCCGTAGAGGCGCGCCACGCCGAACGGATCCGGACACGCATGGAAAATCCTGGAAACTGTAGATGGAACGGACTCGTCCCTGAGAACGGGTGAGTCGCGCGACACATCTGTCCGGCCCAGAAATAGCGCAAGCGCCTTTCCAAAGAGCTTAAGGGAAGGAAGCTGAGAAGAGACGGGAAGAGAGTGACTTAGGATTGGCTGGAGCTTGGTGGGGTGCGGTCTGGTACCGAGAACGCAACCGGCTATATCCTCCCGTTCGAATATTATCGGCTCGGCGGCGCTCTCCCGTGACAGTGCCCGGAAAGCAACCGCGAGCTTACTCCTTCCCGTTCGTCGCAAGCTTTTCACGTTTCGCCACGTCGCGGCGTTCTCGCTCGAGACTTTCTTCTCCGGTTGACTCGTAACCCGTGGTCGTTCATCTCGTGCGCGCTCTCTTCGCACCCTCTCTCTTTATCTTTCCTGTACTCTCCCCTTTCGTAGATCCGGCGCGTCTCTCGCGCGTCCCAACGGTGGGCCAAGGAGCTCGTAGAAGCTCCGAGTCTAACGCGAATCGCACGCGCACCGCCAGTGTATCCGCGCTCTCGTACGAAAGTAAGAAACGTAAAAAAAAAACAAAAAAAAAAAAAGTCAAAACCTCGCGCCGCCATCATGGTATGTTCTATCGATGATATCGTAAGTCGTCGCCCTGGTAAACACACACGTTTTCCTAATCTTATTACGTTATTATACTCGATTGTCTCTACTTATCGTTTTTTTTTTCTTTCACTCTATCCTCTATCTTTCCACTCTCGTTTGTTTCTCACTTACTTTCTCTCTTGCCCGTTTGCCAATACCGACCGGCCCTTCCACTTTACCAAGTCTCTTTATATTTTGCGATTTCTGTTTCTTTTTTCCTTTCGTCTCTCTTGTTTTTCTTTCGAATGCCCGCCCCTTATCGGTTATCTCTTTTTAAGTTTCTCCCTCTCCCCTTCTTGGTTCGATTTATTCGTTCGCGGTTGGTTTTAACGCGTGATTTATTGTCTAAATCGTTTTTCTGCAAATGTAGCGCGCGAGGCTTCCCGGAAGCGACGTGCCGCGACGGCTCGAGGACCGGAAACTTTGCACGAACCGACGAATGGTTACGAAGAACCTGAAAACGTGATTGTTTCTTAGACGGCGAATAAACCCCTTTGCAGCCCGAACTTCCCGCAATCTTCCCCCTGTTTTCGTCTAGACGAAAAGCGAGCCCGAAAGATCGAAAACAATTGAACGAGTAATTCACTCGTTACCGTTCTTCAAGTTGCACTCGTTGGTATTCGCGTTCCGTCGATCGTACCCAATGATATTCGAGAATACGAACGATCGCTCGATTTATATCTTACGCGACTCTTCGAACTTTCCACCTCAAGATCTTTACTTGTTCCAAATTATTCTTTCCGAATTCTCTTTAAACCGAGGAAGTCGCAAGTGCCGGGTAGAACATTGCACACGTACGATCGCACGAAACTTTCCATCTCAGGATCTTTACTTATTTCTAAATTACCAATTCCGAATTCTCTTTAAGCCGATGAAGTCGCAAGTACCGGGTAGAACATTATGCACGTACGATCGCTCGAAACTCACTCTCTATCTCTCTCTCTCTCTCTGACTACATTAATCCGCTCGTTGACAATGAATTAATTATATGCCGGCGGTAGTGCACGAACTGTCGACTATAGTACGTGGAAACTAATATCGCACGTTTGTGTAAAGGAAAGACATTGACACGTAATTGAATCTCTTCGATTCGAAGGTTCGACAGACGCGAGAATACTAACTGCCTGCTTCTCCTTTACACTAACTACGAATATCTCGTTCGATCGCTGTGATCGAGAACGGTGCTCGGATCATTCAACTTCTATTGTCCTTTTGATTTTGCAGGCCGACGAGTTGCCGCCAGAGCAGATCGCTGGTACGTATCTAGACAGTAGAGAATTCTTTTCACCGGTCTTCTTTCAAATCGGTCTCCTTACGCTCTAGCCACCGGTAACATCTCGTCAGGGTTCGGACTGGCCGGAGTGTTTCTAGGATCGGAGTTCGGAGGTGGAAAATAATCGTCCGTATTCCGGTCGTTTACCGTGCGCGCTTACAACTATATCTAAAGGGAATCGCCACTGGCCAGTTTCTCAGCCGGCGTCAGGGATTCCCCGGTAGTTTGATTCGATGCCAGGCCCCGTCGGCACTTCCCAAGAATCTCGGTTACTCGTCTCCTAGAAAAGTGGAATGCCGTACCGTTACATTACCGGAGACCAACGTTGAAACTTTTGCTCGGCAGCTTCCTCAGATTTGATAAATTCGTTCGAATCCTACGTCGATGACCACGAGTCTCTCCTCGGCTCTTCCTCTCCCTGCTCAGGCCGTCTGCCTCACAACGAGTTTATTTACGCTTTTGATTCGATCGGGGGCAGGTGCCGGGTGTAAGCTAAGTATAGCCGAGCGCCCGGAGCCCCAAAAGTCAGCTCGATGGAAGATACCGCGTGACGATCGATCGAACGGATCGGATCCGGTAAAAATAGAGAAGTAAAACTGGAGAGGAAAGATTTCTCCAGCGAGCTCATCCAGGAGGCTTCCACAGAGGGGAGAATGCTATGCCGAGGAAAAAATAGACGTTAGAGATTCGACGGTGGATCCGAAGTCGTGGAGCTGGCCCTTCCGTATAAAGTCAGATCGCGCGTGGTAGAATTAATTATAAGTGCCACTCGAGAAGAATAGATTCGACGAGTATCCTACGAGAACTGCGGAATCGTTGCAGAATGATTTTTGAGAAGGCCGATTCTGGCCAAGCGAAACTATCTCGGATTGTTAGCTAGTGGAAAGGTTTTTTTGGTGTAGGATAGCGTGAAATTTCGCGTAATAATATCTATCGGTGAATATCGAACCTTGTATACATGTCTGGAATCTCCCGTGTGGAAAGTGATGCCCATAATGACTCTTTTTTAAATTTCCATAGCAGTAGGTACTAGAGCCTTTACGATCGGATGCTCTTAATAATGCAACCTTATTTTAGGTCTTTAGTACTTAACATTATTACAATATCCAAAGTTTAGAACGGTTCCAAACCAACCGTACAGAATTGTGTTTTCAAACCTGTTATTAATAATACACGAGGAGCTATGACGGGGTTTTCATGTTATACATATACATAAACCGTTTAGTTGACAAATCGATTAACTCCACTTTTTGCATTTTTCATAAATTTAAGCATCGAACCACTTGATTAAGTCCTTACTTTTTATATTTCTAATATAATTTTGAACATAATTTATGGACTTAATCGATTTGTACACCGAACGGCTCATATATCAACACATCCAAACACAACGCCTCCAGTTAGAAATTAAAAAAATCTTCAATAAGGGGATCACCTTCCTCCACTGAAACTTGTAAATGTTTCTAGACCTGCATACGAGACCGTGATCGTAATCACGCGACGAGCCTTTGCTTGGGTTAGGGTCGCGTGAAATTTCAAGTAATAATATCTATCGGTGAATATCGTAAGCACGCGACGAGCAGAGGTGTGTCTTGGACACCGGATGGATCTCGTGGCGGTGGTGAGGAGCGATAAATAAACGGCGTAATTGATATGAGGGATGGCAGACCGGGCAGAAGTAAGCTTCGAGCCAAAGTCGTCGGCGTATGAAAGGGCATTAACATCGGGTCTAAATCTAAACTGCGTCGTTCGCATGCGTGATGCTTCGGACGAACCGGTAGGAAGATTCTCGTGTACCACGAGACTCGCTCCTTTACCGCTACTCTCTTTTCCACTTTCGTCGTGCGAATTTGGAAATTGCGAGGAAACGAATTCACCTCACCGTTGAAAATGCTCACTCCAGTTTTTGTACTTTCACAGTTCTTCGCAAGGCTTTCGACAGCTTCGACCGAGAGAAGAGTGGGAGTATTCCCACGGATATGGTAGCCGACATCCTCCGTCTGATGGGACAACCGTTCAACAAAAAGATCCTGGACGAGCTCATAGAGGAAGTCGACGCCGACAGTAAGCGATTATAGTGATTGGAGTATAATCTGTACGAAGAACTGGTCGACCGTTCTTGAAACGGGAGAAGCTGAGCCCGCGTGCCGAATGAAGTTCGTTGCACCTGTTCGCAAGCCTCTAAAACAATCCGCGCGCGAATACGACCGAGTCCCCATTCAGAGGCGCGAATAGCAGACGGTCGATGAATTTTGCAATCTCGGTGACCGGTATATTTTGTCGCAGAATCGGGACGTCTCGAATTCGAGGAGTTCGTCACGTTGGCCGCGAAGTTCATCGTTGAGGAGGACGCCGAGGCCCTGGAGAAGGAGCTCCGAGAAGCATTCAGACTCTACGATAAGGAAGGTAATATCATTTCTCTTGTCATCGTTTCCATCGTCGATTCGAGGCTGGATCTGTCCACTGATCGTTTGCTTTCGAAATAAGAGAACAGATTTAAGCGACTCACTTTCTTTCTGGGTTTCGAATTCATCGTGACTATAGTTTTGCTTCGATGCAGTGGAATTTTAAAGGAATTTCTACTTCTTCTTTTTCGCGCGCGGTTTTACAGAAAATTGATGTTTCAATGGAAAATCGGACATTCCTTTTGCCCTGTTTTTCCAAATGGACTTCATGCGTGAATTTTTTTGTTTGTGGCAAGCTGTAGAATATGTTGAGTAGGAGTGCGCCCAAGTTCGACACTCTTTTGAGTTAAGGTCACCTAGTAGATCGAATTTGAAAAGGGAAACGTGTTATTCAGTTACTTAGAATCTTTCATTTCACGTAGTAGATAAATAGCTGGAACTTACTCGAGGGAAAATAGTTTGATTAAACCTTGCTTTTCTAAAGGTGCGCAAAAAGAAGTATAAAGGAAATTAGTTAATAATACGACACAAGGTCACACGATAAACTCACGCGTAGTTTATGAGCACACGAAATTGGAAGAGAATTGGCCCACCGCTTTTCTATCAACCGTGAGCGCCAGTTCCCAAGCACGCGTTTCGACAAAATTACGTTTGAAATCCATGTCTTGATCCAAGAGAACGTAGCGCCGTATTCCTTAAACCTTCATAAATTCGCCAATTTCGCAAACTTGGCGATAATATTCGACCAACGCGTTCTCGAGAGTGAGCATTTTGCAAGAGAAGACGGAGAGAAAAAAAATTCAGTCTTTTCCAACGTCTAAAGTGTAATATTTTCTTGAGATCGTTGACGCACCACCCGGGGGTCGTATGGCGTTGTCGGAACGCTCTTTCACCGTTGTAGAGTCCAGTTGGAATGTGGCCAACTTGGGTTTACGAATGTAGAGACAAAACGAGGAAGAAGAAAACTCAGAGTGCCAAAGTGAAAGAGAGAAAGAGAGAGAAATTTAAGAGTAAAGGAGTGAGTAGAGACGGCAGAGAGGGCGAGTAAAACCCTCGGTAAATATCATTTTTGGCGGCAGCAGCGCTTGGCCCGTCGCAAATATCCGATAATAATAATTATTTTCTCCTTCTGTCTCTTCCTCTACTATCTTTCTCTCAAAACAATTGTATCGTAGATCCGACGAATTTCCACCTCTCTATCTAAATCCTTGATCTTGGTTCGCTCAACAGGAAACGGATACATCCCTACGACGTGCTTGCGAGAAATTTTAAGAGAACTGGACGATCAGCTGACGGACGAGGAGCTGGACATAATGATCGAGGAGATCGACTCGGATGGCTCGGGCACGGTCGACTTCGACGGTACGTTCTCCTCTCTACGTTCGCCAAAACATTCGTCAAAAGATTTCGACCGAACGTTCGCCAACAGTCCACCTGACTAGCCCCATCAAACCGCTCTCGAGGAGAAACCTCGTCACTTTATTGCCGCTTTCTGCTCCAGTGCTTCTCTTATGGCCACGCGCGGAAAACCCATCGTAATAAATAGAATGGCGATCCGTCTAGTGGCATTCTCCGCGTGTACACCGAGGACGGCCAAACCATTTGAATTCGTTGCTTTTCTCTCCCTCGGTTTATTTATACCCGATATACGCACTCGCCAATCGGGACCACAATAATATTCCACGCCGTTGGCGCACTTCTATTTTTATATGTCGATAGTTCGCGATACCTCGATCGACCGGCATTTTTATAAGCTCCGGGGGCGTCGCGTGCTCCGAAAGCTAAGAGAAAACGTATCGAAGCGAGAACCGAAGCGACTGATGCTTGCGAAGATTGGAGCGGAAAAAGTCAACAACGCGTCGTTCCGTTGAGACGCGTACATTTTCGTGGGAATGTCAAATTTCATTGTTTAATTTCTATACTCGTAGCTTTCGTCTTTCTCGTGTTCTTCGCGTCTCTATACTCTGTGCCTGAGAACACACTGAGTCGACAGGTGTTACTCTAAGAACGTTTCAGCGGAGAAAATTAAGAATGAATTGTTCTATTAAGACGCACATAGTGGTGTTTTTAACGGGAATGTCAATATTTATTATCTAATTTCCGTGTTTGTAGCTTTCGTGTTTCTCGTGTTTTTCGCGTCCTTATGCTTTCTGCCTAAGAAGGTTTCAGCGGAAGAAATCAGCAACGCATTATTCTATTAGGACGCATATAGTGGCGATTTTTACGGGAATGTCAATTTTCGTTTCTAATTTCTATACTCGTAACTTTCCTCATTCTCGTGTTCTTCGCGTCCCTATGCTCTCTGTCTGAGAACACACCGAGCCGACGGGTATCACTCTAAAAACGTTTCTGCAGAGAAAATCAAGAAAGAATTCTTCTATTAGGACGCACATAGTGGCGATTTTAACGGGAATCGTCATCGGTTCACGCTCAGTGCAAAGCAATCCAATGCCTTTCATTTACCTCCTGGTCAAGAATTCCACGATTATAAATGGATATCATTTCTCTCGACCATTGTCAACGTCAGGTCTCCACTGATACGACGATCTTCCGATTCAGTCCAACTCTTTCGACTCACCTTTTTGATAGAGTCGTAGAAAGTTATCGCGAGTCATGGAAAAAATTAAACGGAAAGCACGTTTAGTTGCGTGAGTAGACTCGCGCCGACCCATTAAATGGAAAGTTACCCATTGAAAATGTGCGCTAGATATATCGCGCGTTTCATTTTACAAAGTAAAGGCACGCCACTGTTTTTAAGCTTGTCGAGAATGGAATGAGTCACGGGGTCTCCAGTACGTCGAACAAGATCTCCGTGGTCAGTTCCGCGATACGGTGTTCTTCACCTTCGGAGCGCATATATAATATCGTAGATAAGATAGCATCGACGAGCAAAAATATTGCGAAACGACAAATCATGGAAAGTCTATATATTACACATGACAGTTGGAGTATTACGCGGGGTTGAACAAGCGTAGTCGAACGGTGACTCGCTCCTGATCTAATAGGTCATTCGGGTCCTCATGCTGAATCATTGTTTCAGAATTCATGGAGATGATGACCGGAGAATAAAGAGTCTCGGAGGCAATCGAGAGGGATAAGAGACAAAGACAGCATGCAATTACGATATGCTCCGCGACCACAAACAGGAAGACTAAAAGCGTGCGCGTTCGGAAGGAGAGCTCGAAAGAAGATCGAACGAGAATCCTTCCCCGCCGAAATATATTTCCACAGGTGTCTGCTCGCGTTGGGCAACTCTCCCGTGATCGCCAAGGACGCATCTCTCGCAACGAGGAAGTACGAAGAATGAAAATTAAACGCGCGTCTTCTCTCCCCTTTCCTTCTCGCACGTGTCGCCAGTTTTAATCGTCTCCGCGTAAACGACCAAAGCCGTAGGGGCCGAAGAAAATAATTCACAGATAGCTTTACTCATCTCTGGAAGGATCTTGAAGAACGTCACGTATAACAACGCCACGAACGTCCAGCACGCGTCGCGCCTACTAACTTTATCCTTCGTGGACAGTATTTATCATTGTTAATAAAAATACTACAGAAAGATCATCTGAAACGTGTCTTTCTTGCGCGTGGCCGCACCAACCGAGGAGAACGAGAACGTGATAGTGACATAAAGTGGGTTTATTAATCGTATTAGGGTCAAGGTGCACGGTTGTACATTTAAATAATATGATTAAAACGAGATTATTCGCTAAAACAATCATACGGTAAACGTAAACGAAGAACTCGAGTGACACAAGAAATTCGACATTCTTCCCCCCCTCTTCTACACTCTTTCACACACGTATACTAGGATCGCGCCTATCGCGATTTACTTTCAAAAGGAATATTTGCGGTTTCGTTTTCTTTTTCTTTCGCTTGTCCTTTGTTTTCCTTTTGCTCTTGCATCTTTCATCGCCTTCTCACTTTCTCGCACATTCTGTCTAGAGCTCATAATCGAGTGAACTTTTGCTGAATCGGCACTGCTGCACCTCGTTAAAAGACATATGTATATATAGTTTACTCCTCGTATATATAAACATGCCTACGGATAAATTAGCGCAATGTCGATCAAATCATACATTACACGAGACACACTCACAGCTTCTTTACTTTTATTAACACGTCCCCTCTTCACATCTTCCTTCTCGTCCCTCACGCTTCTCCGCTCGCGTTGCTCCTTTCGCTCTCTCGCGCGCTCCCAACATATTTCTATATTTCAATTCATCCTATTTGTGCAAGTCATACGAATAATCATCTCCGTCAAACGTGGCGCCATTATCGCGCTACACGTAATCGACTCGCGACAACGAAATTGATTTAGAATTGTGCTAAAGCTTACGATCCACCTGAATTCTAATCGCCAGACCCCAGTGTCCGAGTGCGTTGAGTTCATCTTTCTTGCGCCTCTCGACGTTTTTATTTACTTATAAAAATTGTCCACTCTTTTCTCCTTCGTAAGCGGTACTTTAGTTCTAAGCAATTAGTAATTTTTATTACAATCGTGTAAAAAGTATATTACGTCCATATCTTCTCTTAGGACGCTTCTGGACCTTCAATTTGTTCTCCTTTACAGGTTTGAAAAGTGTAACTCAATGCACTCCGACTCGATCGGTATCTTAATTGCGAGCACGGATACCTTAAAAAATATATTCCGTTTTTCCAGGCATTTCACACACCAAACCACACATTCCAGATACGTTAGACGCATATCTATGTACATTCGCGCACCTCTATACATATGCGTCTTCCTGTATGCATTATAGGTTGTGCGTGTGAGAGAAATCGAGAGAGCGAAAGGGCGGAAACTGAGAGCGAGAAAGAGGCAGAGAGGGGTAGAAAGAGAATCTCATTCTCTCCTCGAAATCTTTTAGCATCCATCTTCGGATCCTGATACTAACAATAAGAATAAACTGGCGCCGGTTGAAACTACCAGTGCACGGAATCAATGATGCGATTACGCTCGTGCCCTAAACATATTGCACGGAATGTTTATTGGCATCGTCATTATAATCGGTATCTCGAATCACCGTGTCGACGGAAACCCCAGAGAGTATGACACGAGGTAAACGATAGTTTCAGCTTAAAGGAATTTCCACGGCGCGGCGTCTCCCTCGCCGGTAAGACCTCGATTCATGGTAATTGTACTAAATTTATGCCCTCTTGTTCTGCGAATACAGGGTACAACCCAGTATTCGATATTTGTAAAGCTCAGTAACGGCTTATTCTTCTTTAAATAATTTTAAATACACCTGCTGTTGAGTTCGCGTCGGAGGCCGAATTGGCTTTAGGGTCGATTGGCGATACTTATACCGAGATCACTACTTCCCCGTAGAACATGAACGTTTTAAGCGATTGGTTCACGACCAATCTATCTAGCGCTTGACCGGACCACTTGCCACTCGTTGGCCATACGTTACGGTCAATTAATAAAAACGTCGTCCGATATAAAACAGATTGGTGTAAAACCGCTTAAAGAATAAGGCATTCCTACTAAGATTCGCGAATCTCGGGACACCCTGTGCGTATGCGCATACACATCTACATTCATTATTATGACTATAATATAGCTAACGGCCGCGCGAACCGCGCAGCCTGCTAAATACACACCAGCTGGAGCCTCGCTAAAAGACGTTATGCAAGTAATTTAGAATGCGGTGAGTGCGAGTGCCTTATATAGTTAAGGACGTCGCGTCCCTTTGAAATATCTAAGTAACATAAGGTCTGTTAACGAGACTACAGGATCGGCATTATGCATTCGAGAACTTGCATCCCACGGAGATACATCGAATGTCTCAACAGCATTTGAATAATTCTATTATTTAGCCCCTCATTGAACACTTCCCACGTATAGCTCCTCCCTTGAGTTAGAACGCCACTGCTATTGCCTTTCAATATATTCACTATAATATATCGAAGCATGCGCTACGTATATTGCCAATCGGATATACAGAGATCCACGGATAATTGTGCAAAATTAATCGTTCCGAGGTGTAACGCACAATCTGATCGCCGAAGCACTGCAATCTAAAAATGATGGTCCCAAAGTGATTTCCTGGCTCACGTCCTTTATATTCTTCGTCGATTGGTATAATCGCGAATTTCTTTTCCTTCTTCTTCTTTTTTTCCCCTTTTCTTTTTTATAAACGGTGAACTAGCAAGCGTTATGTCGACAGAGAATACGAGTACACCTTGACGCTTACAATATACAGCAATGTTAACGAGGTTAATTCGCGTTATCGGAATCCGCGCGTTTACCACTGTACAAGCGACTAGCACACGTAATCTGTAGAGCATCGTGATCGTATTAGACGAATGATTAACAATATACTTTTATACCAGCGAAGGAGACCGCGATAAATGTTACATTAATTAGTTCCTCTTTTTGCTTCCTTCCCAGGTATGGTACCGTTGGTTTTTTTTCGTTTTTTTCTTTTCTTCTTTTACTCCGTAGGAAGAGAATACTTTAAGTACACCTTGGCCTGAGATCAGATGACTAGCATTTCCGGTTATTATTCGCACCACTATTTTGTATGCGTAAACGATCCTGACGGCGTGGTCGTTTCCCCTTCACACTGAACACCTCTCGCAGCTTATTGCTCCTCTCCAGACGGCTTCTCTTCAGCGCCTGAGTGGAACGTTTCTCCAGCACCTGGACAAACGTGAAAAGTGTGTGCGTAGTATTGAATTCACTGCTGAGCGCTAGGGATGGAATTTGTTGCGAAGGACCCAGAGAGAAGACTCGAGTCCTTTTTTACAGCGATGATAAAACCGAGTCATGAGGTTTCGCGTAATTAGCTATGACACTTGGAACACAGGGACCACGTACGATCTGGAAGAGAAATTTGTCATAGGGATGGAAGAAGCATCTGGACAGTCTCTGGAAAGCAATGCTTTTGCGGACTGTCGAGAAACGTAACGTGCCACGAAGATCACAGAGTGATTCTGCATCCCCAATTTGATGGAACTTTGTGTAAAAATCTTAGCACGAGGTTATCGGACCTTGATCCTGGAAAGCTGGGTGAAAAGCTATCGTATGTCGATAATAAATGGGAGCTGTGGGTCAATGGTCGCGTTGAACAGTTAAAACGATAAGGGTAACGCGCGGAGGTTATACTTCCGGTGAAGGAAGCTGTTCACCATGGCCTGGTAGGGCCAAGGAAACGATAGAACTCGAGTCTTCTCGAAAACGGGTTTGTTCGATTACTCTAACGAGCCATCCTTGCGCCAGCCAAGGGAGAACCTCGTGGCTTCATGAAGACACACTTATTAACACTATTTCTACCGGTACTTTGTATATACCTATTTCGACCAAGGGGTGTCTTTTTGGATCCAGGATGAGCTGCAGAAAAATGATACCCCTAAATTAATTTAATACTCGAACTACCAAGCCGGTCCAAATTACTGGTCAACGAAAGAAATTTCCATACGAAAACCAAAATTGGTAGTTCTAATGTTCCAGAAAAAATTCCTCTGAAAAATTTACGCACCCGGTCATTTTGACTGGTCGGTACTTCTAGTGTTAACAACTAACATACCAATAGCGAAGGAAGTAATAGAGGAAAAATGATTCAACTTGGAAAATAAATTTAACCCTTTGCACTCGAGGGCTCCGCTTTGGAGAAAATACAAATACTGTATCCTTATCGAGTTTACTAAAAGCTTCGAGTGCAAAGGGTTAGAATACAATTTGAGAAGGTGTCTTTTGACACCTTTGGTAGAAATAGTGTCAATTGGCACTAGCCGCTTGGAAATAAGAACTAAGACGCGGAATATTGTAAGACAGAAGAGAAGTGGGAAGAAGAGGACACCTTTTGAGCTGAGCGCAGGTGAACGATCCGCACTTTGTCGGTGGCTACCCTGATGGGGGGTGGTCTACCGTCGTGAATGGCCGGCCTACGATGACCCGCAGTCCCTTCCACGTTCTCGCTTCGCCTCGTACGATTCCGCTCGTGCGATCTGGCGCGCGAAACCTCCGGGTCCGCGTGACTTCCCAGGACGATGACGTCCTCCTCGGCATCTCGACTCTCAGGCGTGTCCGGGCTAGGTGGTGGAGTGTCGGGGGCGATAGGAGACGCTGTAGCACGGACGCTGTAAACGGACATGCTGGGATGCTCTATCAGTAGGTCTTCTAAAGGTGACGTTTCCACGTTCACGGGGCCTGCCCGAGTGAAGCATGCGGGTGGTGTTACGTACCACGACTCCTCCAGCGCCGTTGCTCCCTCAACTGAAATTTCAAAGATGAACGATATAGGCATAAAGTAATTGGCATAGTACTCGCTTGTTCGGTAGTACGAATACTTTTACGCCGAAAAAATTGTATTCTTAAAGTGTATACTTAATAATTCATCTTAATAGATATTCTTAATAAATAAGAATACTTTCTTATCAATATGACGGTTCTCTGGAATACGTTCTTAATAATCCATCTGCATGTCGCGACACAATACCTGTCGGTAGTCAGTTAAGTTAGGTTATACATCGCATGCGGCACATTGTTTACCAGGGTATGTTAAGAATATCTGTTAAGAATATTTGATTGGAAAAATCTGTTTGGAGCATTCTACTCTTAAATTAAGAAGGTCCTCTTGTTGCTCACTTTAGTAAGAAATATTCTAAAATTAAGTTGTAAATTCTTAAGATGAGAATACAATTTTTTCAGTGTAAAAGAAGTATTTCTAAGGCTTCAAACTTTTCTTTGTAAACTGGTACGAAACTTCGGTTCCGTTTTTACTTTGTAAATCGTCGATAAAAGAGTCTTTGAGGCGTTTTTGAAAAAAGTAATTGTTTCGTTCGAATAGCGTCGATGTTAAACTTTTAATGTAATTAATTAAATGTATTTAATCTCTTCGGTGTTAATGTAAATTTCGATGTACTTCGTAATCCGACAGTAACAGTTTTGTTCTTTAATGGATCTCTTATTGGTACTCTACGACTCAAGGGGACCAGAAAAGTTCTACACACTGAGTCAAAGTGCAGTTAAACGATGGTTTTGCACCAATGAACAAACGCACTCTAAGTTTCTCTTGTCCGAGTTTTTAACCGATTAACAAACAAGGCCACCTTTGAAACTTCGAACATATTAATAATTAAAGGGATGTATGCATTTCAAGAAGGTCGCGTGAGTCTCGCACTGTTTTCTTCTTGCTGTGCTACTGCGGGTTACCGAGTTGAAGTTTTACGATTTCTTTGACATCATATTAGTGAAATTGCTACTTTCAATGGCCGAATGGAAACTTCACCGGAAGACTGTTCAATTGGAAACAGCAACGGTGGCCAAAAAATAGAAACCATTTTAAAACTAAACCCTTTTAGTGCCGGGCGAAACAGAGGTGCCTATGCGAAGATAACCGTACGAATTTCACAAATTTACAAGGGTTTGGGAAAAGGCTCATAAAAACCAAACCAAAAATGATATTTACATGATTCAAAAATCAGCGTATTAATCATCTTGTAATGAAATTAGACCATTTGTAACCTATTATAAATTTATTTTGAGATAGAGTTCTCCTGCAATGCGAATATTAAAGCGCTACTGGGTCCGGCACTAAAAGGGTTAAGGTATCACTCGCAGTGAATAGTGATTTCTTTCTTGCCCATGAGACGACAAAACAGACGCATCAATTCCAACCTTTTCTGATCCCTTAATTCTCGAAAACGATGGATCCATTCGAGAAGGTAAAGGCACACGTAGGTAAATTAAAATTTACCAGTACGGTCAATGAGGATCCAATCATCGCCGTCGACCTGCACCTGGCTGAGCCGCGCCATTATGGGAAATCCCTCTAGGGTTTCATGATCGGAACCGTGCCGAGTGTTTTGTGCGCCAGAGATATTCCCACCGAGTAAGTAGTTCGCCAAGCTGCTCAACATCCTGGACCGTTCTCTTGCTCCTTTGGCGCCTGTAAGATGATTTCCGTTACAGGACGTACATCGGCGAAAGACTGTTCACTAAAACCGGTAACATCGTTTGGGTTAGATCAGGCTCCAGATAGAACTTTTTAGTATCGTTCGAATCTACGGGTGCCCAATTTTGAATATTCAAATACACATTCAAATACACATTCAACACACATTAAATGCAACGATTCAATAAGATGCGCGTAATTAAACACATCTAGATATTCGGATACTTAATTCATATCCGAATACTCGAATGTCTCATGATTCAAGCTTCGTAATCACGAAAGAAAACTAGAATCCGGATTCGAGTACTCAAATTCGAGTCCGCGTACTTGAGTAAAGCTAGGTATTTTTTTACACAATGGATGCGTAGCGTGCAAAACAAAACTGCCAAAAAATCAATGTAAAATGGAAAAATGGAGAAATTGAGAAGCAAGAAGTCCGTGTAAAGAGAAGGAGCTGTGCAAAAAAACACACGTAAAATGAGACCTAGGTACACTGATATTCATATACGATTCGAGTGCCGAAGTTTGGATTATAATATGGTACTCTTTATCATCAGCTACTGATGTTAGTGGCAGGGTTTTCCTTTTACTAATTTACCTTCTTTTCCTAGCACATTGATTTTAATTCGATTAAAAATCTTAGTACCAATGTAATTTTGGTAGTGCTAATGGAATAAGTAACTCTCTTTACGGTCGTGCCTAAAAAGGAGGGAAAGGTCCCAATACCTAGATTGAAATTATTGTACACACTATCATACATGCAATGAAATAGTAAAGCTTTACAAAAAAAAACAAAAAAATTACCAGCTGCGCAATCTAATAGCAAAGAATATACAGCTAATAAATATCGATAAATTTAAAAATTCCGAAGAAAGCACTAGGACCAAAAATATTCTTGCCTTGATATTCTCGGTGCCTTAATATTATGAAAAATTACATACATGTATATGTATGTCGAATTTTTTGCATCATCACAATTAAAAGAGATATTTAGATAGTCTTACTTAAGTGGAACAGCGCGTATGATATAATTGTATTAAAAATCAGAAGGAAGCCGCAGCAGGTAGATACTTCGGTAAATAGAGGATTCGTAATCGATGAACGGACAAAAATAAAATTAATTATTCCGTGGCGATCTTTTTAATTTGGATGTCTGAATAGATATTCAAGCGACTTAGGATGATAGCTTGCGCTGCATCTCCCAACACCGAGGATGAACTAGGGCCACTCATTACGGGCGTTGCAACAAATGGTTACAGTTAATCGCATTGGGAGTGCCGCCAAGCGGGACACAAGTCTGTAAGAAGATCGATCCGATCGAGCTTTTAACTTCGTAGGCACACGCCGACTCTTCCTAGTGTTGCGCGCGTAGAGCGAATAAAGAAAAAAAATGGCACACTTCCATTCCGTCACACTCCTGTCGGATAAACAACAATTCGTATACATTCGAGCTCTTCTCCAAAATCGGCTGCTTCGTTCCCTATGCACCTAATTGTAGAAAATAAGGCATCGCGGTAACGACATTAGCTTCTGTCGTTGGATGATTTTTTAAACAAAAAATCGTTCTGCAAAAGCTCATTTTATCCACTGTAGCTCGAGAACACTCGAACTTTATTCGGATATTTCGAGCCCGTGGCCTAACGACGAACCCCAAGTATTATATCATCGCCAGGAGACTCCGGAAAATACAGAGAAGGTAATTACGCTGGACGTATTAAATTCAACGTTGACGAGTAGCGTTGGACTGCGTTAGAGCACGACCTCGAATGCAATGCATCTAAATTATCCGAGAGGTCGTTGCGACACGTTGTCGTTTTCCTTACGCGAGAAGCTTCTGCGCTAGCACGAGAATTCAAAAAGCGATAATTCCTCGTACAGAATTAAAAAGTATCGGATGGAGCGGAAATCACGTACCTACTCTTTTTTATTCGGAGATACGTTCACCTATAACTAATTGTTGTTTAGCGCTATCATTCCGAAGATCAGTTGAATTGTAACAAAAAAAAAACAATCGTAAGATAACCGAAAAACGGCACGAGCTTTCCACTCGGCCCACTACATTCCTAAATACAATATTTTAGAATCGAAAATAAGTAGAAGTACACCGAAACGGCAGTAAAAATTGTACCAATGATAATAAGAAACATGATTTGAGCACATAGGAAGTGAACATTACTCGCACTGGTGATTAGACGTGCTTAGAATTTCAAATAATTTTTCTGTGGAAGAGAAACATAAAACAGGACCATTCGCATACGGTCAAGTAAATAATCTTTATGTTTGGATCCAACGTTGATTCGATCAATGGGTATTGCAAAAGTACTCGAGAATGATGGAATTATCACATCGATTGATAATTCTCCGGCGATAGCGTAAGATAGAGATATCGCTTGCGAGCTACGCGGTGCGAATGAATAGGCTGATGCCATTTCTCCGCATTTACGGTAATTGCTAGCGCGTATATCTTGCGCGTGATATGAAGACAACGCGTGACACAGTCCTGACACTTTGAATAGGCCGGAACGCGCACCACGGAGCCAATAACTGTAGCTTTCCTTTTGCCACGCAGATTAGATCACGTCTAACTTCAATTCCCAAGTGAACGTGAATACGATTGGATTATTACAGATGGTACACACAGCTGACAGAATTTTTTGTCAATATGTTTGCTTTCTGTTGGCGCGCAATCCAATTTCCCTTACGATCATGCTCAAACTCGCAAAGCAAAGTTTCAATCTGAAACTATCGTACGAAAACAAAACCATGCTATTTTAGTCGGTATTTCATAGTTTCTGACGTTCGCAGCTATTGGCAAGCAAAACATCCGTACTTTCCTACATTCGACTAAACACGCCTACTGCTTAACAGCTACTTCGACAACGTAGTTTTTTCTTGCGTAACATTTTAAAGATTTCATCAGAAAATCGCGAACTAATTTTTTTATATCTATGCGTGCTAGAAGAAAAAAGAAATAAGCGCGCATTCGCTATAGCTTCTCCTAACAGCTATACAAATTCAAACATTGACATGTGTTATCTAAAATACGCGTAAATATGATTAGACACACTAAACTGATCCGAGTGGCCTATTGTAAATGGCAAAACGGTTAAAATTAACGTCGATTCGCACAAAACCCCAAGCTTCTTTTACACACCTCATTAAGAGCACGTCACGAAAAAAACTTATCCTACAAAATTCATGTTAGAAAAAAACTGATACTCAATCGCTTAATGAACAAGTAGCGGATGAGGTGCGTGATTAGAAACTTACTCGAAAGTGCTTTATATAGAGTCGGGATGACGAACCTTTGGCACCGCACAATAGTTTTACTTATACGCAACAACCATGAAAACGTTACGTTATCTTTTAATACTCGCATCAATTAAAATTTCATCACGACTAATTCTTCGACAATATTTTCCCCTCATTAGAAGGCACCTGATACGGTCTGCAGCTCGACAAATATTATTTGTAATTTCTTAGCACGCGCACGTAAAAAGGTTCGTCACCACTACTCTAATGGATAAAACGCTCCGCTATAAAAGAGACACAAGCAGATATGGTATATGATACATAGTCTTTTGTTGGATGGCGTTACTCAACCGTTCCGTATACCGAAAGCCAGCCCCGCGGACTCTCTCGTGACGAGGGGAGAGACGGACGGTCAGAAAGGGAGAAGAAAAGTGGGCGGAAGAAGACAAATACAGAGTTTCAATGCCAAGCGAACGCGCGATAGCCAGTAGACAAGGTCCGTGTCCCGCGGTAAGGAGAGAACTTTCATAAAGATATCCTTCCGATTGGTTGTCGGTAGGTCGGCGTAAACGTACGTATACACTTGGTAGAAAAGATAGTGACACAAAGCCCAAGTAGATTTTCTATTCCATTCCCGATTGCGCTCGTAGTATGGAAGATAGAATTTCGTATCGACGATATAGCTCTCGGTGATTTAAGTCGAGCGATGCCTACAGCAGAGTAACTCCACGCAGCTGAGGCGTCGCTCTTCGATGGAAGAGAAGTTTTCTAACAATGGATCTTGAATTTCCAAGTGAAGCTAGCAATGACGCGACCTTGATCTCGAATTTATTCTTGGCGGAACATAGCGTGCGGCAGGAAGCGTCATTCCCAGTGTAGTAATCCCCGATGCATTAAGAAGTGGGTAACTGTAAATACAAGCGATCCTCCTATACAATGGCACAAGGCATTTCACACGCGCGCGCACATATACACGGACGGGGAGGAAGGGAGGGAGGGAGGGAGGTTTAGAGAACGAACGAGCGAGCGAGCAAGAGAGAGAGAGAGAGACGCGCACACGCACGCGCGACATCACACTTCGACGGCTGAACAATAAATCGTTGAATCGCTTGTGCATCGGTATCCTCGCTGCTACACTTCTTTTTCACTTCTCCTGTATCCCTATTTTACCGTCCTCGGTCCTCCTTCCCAGTGCGTCTATCCGCTTCCTCTATCCACCTTTCTTTCTTCCTAAGCACGAGCCTATAATTTGTGACAGCTCGCGTCATCTCCGTTCCCTTTTGCGCGGATCCGCACACGAATCCAATGTAAGCATCTATGAGAGATTCAATGCGAAGGCCAACTCGCGATGTCACTTGCCGAATAAAATATTCACGCTTCTCGGTCACTGGAAATCGAGTGGAATAGAGGGAATGGAGAAGAGAGGGGTAGAAGAGAGATAGAGAGAAAGTGGATTGCACTCGCCTGAATAGTGTTGCGTTTGAGGAGCCGTGGTAGCAACTGCCCGCAGTAATAGTCGTCAGCTGATTTCGACTGGCTGGCTGGCTGGCTGGCTGGGTAGCTAAGTCCGTTGCTGGGGGCAGGGAGTAGGAGGGTAAGGGCGGAAGATGCATGGGACTGGTGGTGGTAAGAGGAAAGGCGGAAATGAAGGGGGGCGCTCGCGGGGACGTTCGAAGTGCCGTCAGGAGCGTATTCACTTTTTAAACCGCTAGGGCTCTACCACGCTCTGCGTTCTCATCGTTTACCATTCCTCTTTCCTCTCTCGCCCTCCTTACTCTTTAACAGTTTCCATTTGCAAAGCTCCGTACTCCTCGCACGTGCTATTCCTATGAAACTTTTCCGGCACAAGGAGACGCACCGCGAAAGGTTCTCTTAAAAATATAAAAAGTTGCAATTTTAACGCCGATTTTGAAAAGGACCTATTAGAAGAAGTACGGTATAAAAAATGAGCATGATTCTTCGTTGGTATTGTAATATAGGTTGTAATAGATGTGAGATGAGATGTCACTCGCTACGTGCGGAAAATACGCAATAAGTATTATTACACAATAGGAAATTGTGCGCGCCTAATGGACGTGAATTTGTGAATATCTTGGCTCATCTCTTCTCCCCTCTAGACCGACGTAATCTTTATTTTTATAGCGAACTTTGAGTTCATCTTTCGAAAGCGACTAAATATAGAAAGACGTGCGAAGGGCGAGCGATGGAAAGTACTACGGAATTCGAAGATAATACAAATTCTATTTCTACCAGCCGCATTCGTGTGTTATCTGCATGTGTTATCCGTGATTCGTGTTCTTCGGAAAATCTTTGTTTACAGTTTCGATTTCTCCACTCGTCCTAGGGCATTGTGTTTATTGAGTCATCCCTGGATGCGATTGAAAGTGGGAGACGCTCAGCTGGGCGAACAGCTGCTGACTACTTGTACCGCTGGACCATGCGCAATCAAAAAACATCGTCATTCTTGCTTACTTTTAAATTCTCGATAAAACGTCCGTGGGCATGAGTTTTTTTTTAAATATACATACGTATTCGTGTCAACCACAAGGTCGCCTTCTTCCAGGACGATCGCTATATGTAGAATAAACTGTGTCTTTGGTGTAACCCATGTCTCCTTTATATTATGAATAGCGATATTTTTATTGATGGGCATCTACACATTTAAGCGGTGTGACGTTATGACAGTGCTCTTTAAATTGAATCGTTGCATCATCGCCAAAGTTATCCGCAGTTCACATTGAGAATTTTTTTTTTTTTATAAACCTTAGCACGCTCCTGGGTAATATTGTCCCGTACCAGAATACATTAACTTTTTTCAAGAGAAGGGCGAATTGAGCATGGTTCTGGATTTACGAATCTTGCAGCATTATGATGTCTACTAAAGCGTCCGAGAATATTATTGGTATTGTCCGATTAAATTACCGCTCCTCTTTCGCCAGTCAATGAATGTAACGATATATTTTACCATTACCTTGATTGTAATTTTTGCAAACGAACACTATTAATAAAAATATATTATCTAGGGATATAACGATTTTCAGCAACCATCTGAAAATTGGGTCTTCCATTGACACTTATGTAAACAAATACATATCTTGTAGATATTAAAAATAGAATATTATTAAAAATCTAGAAAAAATGCATTAGATGCATACACTATATATATATATAGTTATTCGCAATTTGAGCTTGTATCATTTCAAATAACAGGAATACTGCCCATAACATCCAACTATGAAGCCTGTGTTAACTGTAACTCGCATAATTTCAACATAAACTTCTGTACGGTGTCTGCAACTACGTCATTTCTCCAATTTTCATCGACTTTGAAATGTGATCCAATAATGATAGCATCGGCAGACAAATAATTTTGTACATTATTTATAGAAACTCCCGAGCCAATGAGTACTGGTCCTTTTGCCACTTTTCTAGCAGCTGTATGATAAAAATTTACATATAAACACGTATAGTAAACTAAACAAGTGAACTAATGTAGTATTCAGAATATATAACTATATGCTTAAAAATAAAGATTTTATATGCAACTATACCTGCGACCTCTTTCACATCAGCTGGATCACCTGTAGCAGCACCGGTCAGTATAACTCCGTCGGCTAGAAAAAGCTCGGCTGCTTTAACCATTTCTGACACAGTTACATCACTGGTAATAGCATGCGAACTACAGGATCAAGCATATACAACAGAGTGCGGGTGAACAGAAAAAGAAACATGAAATTATTTTTTTTCGTAGTAAGCCGATGTAAAGCATAGAATTTTACATCTTCGATTAGTTCTTATACATTGATTCAAATGGGCTCATTATAAGTAGATTGAATTACCTATGTTTTTTTTTAATATCAGCAAACACAAGAATATCAGTAGCATCAATTTGTTTTCGATATCGCAACAACGTTCCAGCCATGGCATCCATAAAGCCTTCGTCTGCGATGTGAGAAAAGATATATCCTTCAGCTCTGATAAACTGAAAACCTGCAGCTTTTGCAATGGCAATAGCTTCTTTGTTACCTCCAGCTAAAACCTATTTTACTTTTGTAAAAACTGCCTGTACAATACTATTCAAAATTGTAGAACAGTGGTCTACCTGTACACCGCAAGGAACATTTTGTATTACTTTTCTAATTTCTGTACACACTCTTGTCATAACGGCTGTTGTTTCTGGTAATAGATCTTTAGATTTTACGTAAGGTAGATCATGCATATTTTCTACCAAAATGGCATCCTAAAAGATAAAAAATTATCGCATATGCTTTCTCAAAGTTTATGAAACATTTGCCACCTGTACTTACTATACCGCAATCCTTATATACCTGAGCATCCCTCACAGCATCATCAATTATACTTTCAAAACAACCTTTGTATTCAGGAGTACCTAAATTAATTAACTCATAACGTATATCATAAATTTAAACAGTTTTATCAGCCTTCATAGTACAGGTGACACTATATATGTATTATATTGCAAACGATCCAGATTATAATAACAGAGAGGAAAAGAAACTCGGTTTCATTCGGATGTATAACTCATATCTACTGAATATATCTCATATTTATAGTATATAAAGCAATAGATAAACGCATTCTCTTTATAAGTTACTAACCATTATGCTGTACGAACAAAAGTATAAGTTAATAAATAAATCTGTAGGGCCAATTGAGTCATGTAAAATTAATTTTATTAAACCTGTTTTTTCTGTTCTTATCTTACTATTACAGCACTTAAAGTAATATCCACGGAAAATTTGCTTCTTCGTCCTCATACTTGTGTCGGCAAGTTTATTAACAAATGTAAATAGAAAATAGGTAACCATTTTTATTATTGATATCAAAGAATGTTGTGTACCAGGCAATCCTTTAACGTGTACCATCCCGATAATCGAACAGCCCTTTTTTGAAAAGTATTTCTGATATCTGAACATCCTACTGATCCTACTGTTAAAAACTTCGTTAGCTGTTGAACCACGCACTAATATAAATAGTGATCACAAGTTGTCACAGACGTGTGATAAAACAGCATTGTCTACTTTTCTCACTCACGGAATAATCGTGCGAACACGCGTGTACTGCCACATATCGTGCACTTTTTTGTACATGTTGTAACAAATTAAAGTGACATTACTTCTGTACAATTTGTCTGTACGCTTTTATAACCTGGTAATACTGCATATTAGGTTATTTAAATTACTATTATGATTCATTGTATACATATGATACATTTTTAACAAATACGTTGGCTCGACGTTAAAAGTTCGGTTTGCTTTGAAATGAACAACGCTTCTCTAACATTAATGACAGTTCATTTGGTATTATTGTTCCACACAACACAAGAATTCGATATTAATTGTACATTATCTTTTTAACACTATATACCTACCGAATTTTTTTATCCATGTAAAATACCCTTTGTTGACCAGTAATTTTTACAGGCTTGGTAGTTCCATATATATAATGTTAATTACTAGCGCACCCTAAACGCGAGAAAAATGACAAATTATAAGGATAATCTGTAATTAAAGGCACAGAAACCATCACTGTAAGTAGCATTCGAAGTAATTGCATACTTTTTTGATTGAACATACTGTCAATAAGAATTCTTACATCATAGGTATATCTTTAGTTTTTTGTCAAAGTTAAAGATATTACTGTACACTTTTGTATCATATGCAGTAATGAATCTGTTTATTGCAGCAAATGTTACAACACAGGCTATTTATGCTGCGAGGATCAGTTAAGCATTCTCGTATTAACAAAGTTGTACGATATGGTAGCGCAAGTATGTATGAACTTATGCTTTACATGATAAGTACATTTCAGGAATATACATGTCATTATTAGGTCAGATAACTGTTACATATGTATCTGCACATAATCATGTTGTTACATATAGTTATGAGATCTTGCAATTAATAGAAATGTTTGCCTGTAACAGGTTTGGCAATAGCAGGTATCACCTATATATTTTTTCATCCCAGAGAAAGAACACAACTTCAGACTACATTAGGAAGTACAGTCAGATTCATAAGATGTCTTAAAATAGGCTTGACAATATCTGTAGATTATTGGATTGCTTCCGTAATGAATAGCAAAGAAACCGATCTTCATCAGCGTGCAGCAAATCGCATTGTTGAAGGTTGTTTAAAAAATGGAGGTATATTCATAAAGCTTGGTCAAGGTCTCTCGGCGCTAAATCATATTTTACCAAAAGAATATGTAGATACATTATCGATACTGCAAGTAAGAAATATAATTTTAATGTAAATAATAATTACATGTTATCGAGTGTATGCATGGTGTTTCTAATGTCATGATATTAGTGATCGTGTGATCATCCTACATGCAAAAGTAAATCAAAATACAAAGGATAAAATTTTTTCATTTCAAATTTTGTTTTTGAGAAAACTGAGTTTGAAAATTTTCTTTAAAGTCACCATACAGCTACTGGTACCATGATTTGGAGAGACTTTATGTGTAAAATTTATCGTTACATTCAATTAAAGCTGTAACAAAAGTCTCATTGCACTGATTGTATTTCAACAACTCGAGATAATACAACTTGATTTAGAGGTTTCTAAAATTGTACATATTTCTTGTTAAGGATAAGTGCTTAACACGTGGCAATAATGAATTAGAAGAAATATTTTTAGAAGATTTTGGCAAAAGACCTGGTGAATTATTTCAAGCCATCGAAGAAGAACCACATGCAGCAGCTAGTTTAGCTCAAGTACACAACATATTACTAATTTCCCATTAATTGCCAGTATTTTTTTTTATATATTCCTATGATTCTTAGGTATATAAAGCTAAAACTATGAATGGTGACACAGTTGCTATTAAGATACAATACAATGATCTTCAAGATAGATTTATATCTGATATCAGAACTTTGGACTATTTACTACAGATCATTACTATTATGCATCCCAAATTTAATTTGCATTGGGTATTAAACGTAAGTAACTAAATTTTATGTAAAATGTGTGGCATTAGTATTACAAACATGTATCATTGATAGGGTAACTCACCTATTGATGTCTTGATTTACATCTTTATTGTTACTCATAACAAAAGATATCTCACATAAGCATTGAATCGGTTTGAGGTTCCTATATTATAATATCATTAGTGTTTTTTTATAGATGAATAACTAAAAAACTCATATGAATGTCAACTTTGTTTTCCGGAATATAAGCATATGTTTTTTAATATATCTAGTGATGCATTGACTTTCTCTGTAATTTCAAATTTTTTGGATTGTTTTTAATACACCAATTCAGTGTTGCTTAAAATGTGCTAAGCGTGCTCACAGAAATGCTTGCAAGATCTTTGGGGGGGGGGGGGGGGGGGAGGTGTACATGGAAAGTTTCATTGATGCCTACGTCCATTGTCTAAGATGCCTAAGATTATTTAGTCACTGAACTACTAAGAAACAAAATTATATTAAAAGTACACATTTCTCGATAAGTGATATTGTTATTACACAGGGGTACTTCCTAATAGTCAAAACTCAAAAAACAGGCTTCACTAATATATGAAGTTTCAGAAACACAGTGCAATTCAATACAGCTCAATATGTTGAAAAACAGAGTATTAACCTGTGTATATTAACAAATATTTGGTTTAAGAAATATTGCTTAGAAAGCATCACTGTCATCTGTTAAAACATTAGTTGCATTTATAGAAAAGATCCAATGTAACGACCAAATGTCATTAAATTAATAACAACATTTACATCTTGATATATCTTTCAAATTAATAATTTTTCATTATATAGAGGTTAATATTTTCTTATCAATATATCAAAGTAAAAGGCTTCAACTTTAATATTTTGTTACAAGTACTAATAAAAGCGTAAATCAAGATGTCAATATGAAGATATCCTGCATAATTCATTCATCCCAATTTTTTACTTTTTATAAATATAATTATTAAAGCTACTGTGTACTATTTTAGGTTATTGGTCATTAACATAGTATCAAACAAATTTAATAAAAATTTCATTGTGCAATATATCGCATTATTAAGAACCATAACAATTTCTTGCACCTTGGATGTTGAAAATGTTAGTAATTATTTCTCGTATTTACTTTGAATTCTTCTTAGAATATATGTTCTTAAAATATACCTGCCCTTATTGAATAATATGTGTAAGCCAAGACACTTTGCCTATAAGTGAAATTTATAATTATACCATATTTACACATTTTATTTGCATGCAAATATGTGCTCTTCGCCTCTAATCAAACTAGGATAAAACTAATAAACACCATTTTAGGATAACCGGATCAATATTAAAAACTTTAAACACTCAAACTCAATCAAAATATTATATCAGAATCTGTAAATACATTTTGTAAATATTACTGAAGCATTCTCTAATAATTTTAGGAACTTTTTGAAACTCTAGCACAAGAATTAGACTTCAAGATAGAAGGAAAGAATAGTGAACGATGTGCATCTGATTTATCTAAGTATAAATATGCATATGTACCAAAAGTGTACTGGGATCTTAGCACAAAGGTAATTATAAAATTAGATGTAAAAGGAAATATAATTATAAATTTATAATATACATAGGTATGTACACAAGTTACGTAAGGTATATAAAAGTATGTTTTTCTGAATATATACATGCATACTTATATACACTTATACGTATGTGCATATGTATCTTGCACGCACTATGTATATTAAATGCATTTGCAGAGAATACTAACAACAGAATGGATCGATGGTATTAAAATTAGTGATGTAGAAAAGATTAAGAATGAAGGACTAGATATTGCCGATGTGGATACTAAATTAATCTCTTTAATGGCTGAACAGATATTTCATACGGGTTTTGTTCATGCTGATCCGCATCCTGGCAACGGTATGACAAAATTTGATGTAATAAATTTTTTACTACAGTATGTAAGAATTGTGAAAATTTGTTCATAAAACAACTTTACACTAAAGTGCCACTTTGTAGTTCTTGTCAGGAAAGGGAGTAATAAGAAGGCAGAAATTGTACTCTTAGATCATGGGTTGTATGAATACCTACCTGAAAGCGTAAGAGTTAATCTATGTAATTTCTGGGAATCTATGGTATTGCGTGATAGAAACAACCTAAAAGTATATGGAGATAGATTAAATGTAGAAGGTAGATTATATTTGAGTAAATATATGAGAAACTTTAGTTTAACACTTTTCTTTCGATAATTCACTTTGTTAATCGACTAAGTAACAATATAAATTGTTACTGTGCACTTTTAGATCACATATTATTGGCTGAAATGTTAACTCAAGCACCTTATTCACTACCTAAAATTACATTGAGGGGACCAAATAATGTGGCAGCAGAACAATACATGATCCAACAGGCACAAGAACGGTTTGATAAAATTACAACTGTATTAAGGTCAATGCCAAAATCAGTGATGTTAGTAATCAGGTACTGCCTAGTAGTAACTTAAGATAAACATGCACATACATTGCTACACATATATTATTATGTGCATTTTCTTTAACAGAAATTAACCGAAAATTTTTTTTTTAAGAAACTTGAACATTATTCGCTCTATTACCAAAAATCATGGAGACATTGTAGATCGATACAAGTTGATGGCAAGAATTGCAGTTTCTGGAAAGTATAATCTTAAAAATGGGATGTTTATTAAAAAAGTCGTTTGTAAAATCAATCGAATCAAATTTGAAACTCATTTATGGTATGAACATTGTGTGGTACCTGTAAAGTTTATACGATTAAAAAATAAAAAAGATATTCTCATAACGTAACTTGCATTTTTAGGTGGCATGGTTTTATTCAGCATTTAATCAAGATTTATATACATCTATTACAGTTGATGGGATATGATTTAAGGAAAGTTATTGAAATGGTGTAAATAGTCATAGGATTATAAAAGTAATTAGTAAGTTGTTTTTTTATATTTTAATCCATCAAAGAGACTGATGCATATGTAAACAGCATTTTATATGATGTACATAATATAAATCTGTGAATTAATATATTATATTCTCATATAAGATATTGCCGCAGAATTTCATTATTTACGCTTTTCTTGCTGTACACATCTTCCAAGTTCACATATTCTCAATTTGTCCAAATAAAACATCAAATTTACAAAGGGTAAAGGCAAATTACAATGCTGCATTTATAGTTTGTCCTGAGGTACACTGTAGAAAATAAAGTGTCCGCGTAACAAGACTGCAAGATTACATGCTAACTGAATTTGAACTTTCAGGAAATGAAAATATAACTTTCAATTGTACAAGGGCAGATGTTAAATACATCGGACAAACATTAATGCTGTAGAATTTCCATGCTGTATTGTTCAAAGAATTTTTATAGTAACAGTTTTTTGGAGGTAAATTTATTATCTAGTAAATACATTTGAATAAATTATCTAAAATTTGCTTCTACCAAATGTTTCCACAGAGCACTGTAATTTTTACGATACAATGATTTTTCTTTTAGAATACCATACAATTTGAAAATCATATATTTAATTCTACTATGATAAGATGCTTGCATATTTAAAATTTCTTGTTACCATTGTGTGTACACAAAACAACCATTACCTTACTCAATTCTACTGTTAACAAGTGGCATTTCAATAATTGGTAATCATTTTCAATACCAGTGCAGAGTTAAACAGTATACTTTATACAAAATATTATATAATATTATAAGACAAATTGACGGAAAGTGGTTTTAGTCAAATAAAACTTCACTTTTTCACTGTTAAACCAGCATCATAGCAATATTCTCTACGTAAAAATGTAATCCGACTCACTCGTCCATGCTAGCTTAATGCAAGCATTGTAGATAATATATAGACTAAAAAAGAGACTTATTATGTAATCTCTGTGACATTGCTACCAAATGTAGTTCAATTTATGATTTGAAAATTAGGCAAATCAGTTTTTAGAAACATGTTGAATGTTTTTAACTTCTGGAGTTCCTGATAAGCCTAGTTGGAAAGAAAAAACACATTCTGATGTATATAATGTGTTACCTATTCAAAAAGATCCTAAAAAATTGACAGATGGATACAAAAAGTTTTTTAGGCAGTTTTTGCACGAATAGCAGCACGCTTTCCAGTGACAGCCTGTAAGAAAAATAGTAACGTAAATATAAAGAAAAAGTAAAATTTAGAAAATATTTTATACACATCAGTCTCTACTCTCACTCCGACTTTAGAAATGCATCTTGAGCTTGCTTAGCTAAAGTGAATTCAAGCAAAATGCTTACACCAAAAATCAGTTCAGATGGAAAAATAGATATGGCAAATATGCTCTTTAAGCGTAAGGAAAACTGTATTATTAGAGTCGATTTGCATTTATCGACCACACCTAAAGTAGCAATGAGAGTAAAGTCCATTGCATACAGCCTTTTGCTGAATTGACTTATGTTGCTTTTCATATATTTTTGTTGGTTATAAATCATTTGGAATATTACAATAAAAGGAATAGGAACAGAAAGCTGGATGGGATATGGAAACGGTCAAACGTATAAATTGCATTGTTAATATCCTAAAGTATGAACAATTGATTACCTGGAATCCAGATTTTATACTAGCTACAGAACATCTGGAACCACACGTTTCACATTGTAGGAAAAATAGACGTGTATCCTTTTGAAGTATCGTATCGGGTGAACGACAGGTGTGACACGTAACATATTCTTTGATATATCTCCTGAGAACATTTTCTATTTGTTTTTGTTGAAAACGACCCTTGATAATAAGCTGACTGTTTCCATCTACAGAACCACTTGTCCCCAATTCAGCCAAAAGGAAATCAAGTAAATGTTTTGGCTGCCTATGCAATGTTTTACATATCTACACATAAATCATTTAACAACAATTATGTTTCGGAACATTTGCATCAGGTAAGAGGTAAGAATAACTGTACATACCTCTGTAAAGTTTGCAAAAGATGTTTTCTTTGTACCAATACGTACTACTTGTGGAGGACGCATAACAAACTTCTGTTTTTTGCCAGCAACCATATCAGGATTCTTTTCCCTCATAATATTAAACACTCTCACAAGCAATTCATCATATGTGTAGTCTCTGTCCGATCCCACCCACAAACTAGTTTCCTCTACTATGAGATAACAAGAATTAACAATGGACAGCAATTTGATCAACAAAATTTTGGAAACCTTATTTAACATATGTCTCTCGTGTGATAAACTAATTAAAAAATAAAAGGCATTTTTTTTGTTTCAGGTGCATGTTCAGTGCAGTTTAATTTGTACGATTCTTACCATACTCTGCACTTCGCTCAGATTCAGTGCAGCATGTTAACAAATAATGAATAACATGAATAACTAGAAACCTCCAGAAAAAGTGTCATCATATGATATACTTACCATTTTCCTTATCTTCGATCTCTTTGCGTTCTTCTTCCGCTACCAATTCATCAAGATCTTTCTTCTTCTTTTTTTTCTTTTTCGTTTTTGAAAAGTCCATGTCAAGATCAAAATTGTCATCTACGGTAAGTTCTTCGGTATGAGTTTCCACTGCATCCTACTTAAAAATATTCATATATTGTATACATGTATAATCCAAAGAAGCAAGTAGACATTTGAATAACAATTAAATGGCATATTTGATATGCGTTATATCACCTCTTTTTTCGTATCTGGTAATGCTGTATCAAGTTCATCGAGATTAAATGCTTTTTTTTTCTTCTTTTTCTTTTTGCCAAAATTTTCCAGATCCAGGACTTCTTCATCTTCGGCCACAGGTAGTTCGGGTTCTTGATTTTCTTTGTCAATGGTGCTTTCTATAGTATCACCAATATTAGTACCTTCATTGAACTCTGTATCAAGGTCGAAGGTGGTCTTCTTCTTCTTTTTCTTCTTTTTCAAAGAGGAGTCGAAAATCTACAGATGATTTAAATCCTTTAGAATTACTTTTGAACAAACATTTTGCATATCTTTCCGTGTATTGTATAGTAAAGGTATAAAAAAGACTCCATTATAAACTGAAGTAAAAGATATCGGATGTATTCTATCAATATCTGTAACGCTAAAGACTTCTAAATAACGAAACTTGCTAATTATATTGGAGTACTGAAAAAAAATGCTCATATGTTATTTCATTAAATCATTTTTCATGAAATTAGTACGGGCTATTCGTGGCTTTTAGCAACTATCCACATGGCTTTGAGGTTGGTTTATATGAATTAATAAATATCCTCATTTCATAAGCAAATTTATACTTGTTACATTTAGAAGCGTAAACATGGTATCTTTTGTTACCTTAATATGCAATATTAATCGTAAAGTGGCAAAAGTATGTCAAGCTAACCATGCTGCCAATCGCATTTCTACATTATACATAATTGCACGTAGAAGCATTTAATAATTGTACCCACCGAATCTTCTTCTGTCATTTTATGTGACGTTACAAATCCTCAGTTGTTATACACAAATATCTTTCTTCTTGTGGATCTCACGCGATGTAGAGCATGCTGATCTTACAACACATTCCTTCAATTCGTAAGAGTATATAGTGAGTCCAGTTCATCCCAACTCCAATGGGTGTTGCATCAGAAATTTGACTTCAGCTCGGTTCACATTACCTGAATTCGTACGTACTAGCAGAAATACCGACCCTTGCTTCACCTGCTCGCTCGTAATTATAACTAATAAAAGAACACCGGCAACTCGACAATTCGGATTCGTATAAACCGCTGTAAATTCATAGAGTTGTTCAATGTAATAGTACAAATGGTAAGTTATTTAGCTGTTCAATCGCTCGTTTTTGGAGTGCAGAGCGCCCTATCAATAAGGCAACCTTATACCTTTTGATACTTACCCCAAAACGATCGAAAATGTCAAAAAATGATTGTAAGAAAATTCTTTCACGCCATTGCTTAACACTTATAAAACAGTTAATAATTTGTATTATCTTTTATCGAATATTATATATAGTTTCTGTTGTTGCAAATATATCAAATGCACTCTGCAAACGAGCGATTCAGTATAGCTAAACAAAACAACCCCGCACACAGTACATGAGTTTCAACCATATTACAGCAATGCTATAATGTTACTTTTCTGAAAAATGTAATGACTACAATGCAATGCTACAATGTTACTTTTCTGCAACGTAGAACGTTTCAAATCCATGTGGAATTATTTGAATCATTTGAATACGTTTTAATTAATACCACTGAGTATAGATTCCCAAAGAGGGTCAGCGATTATACACTAGGAGGGCCGAAAGAAATTGCTTAATGAGCGCCACTTTCGCGTAACTACATAGCAAATCAACATAGTTTACTTTATAACTCCATAAGTACCGTTGATCGAACAGGGCACTGTAATTATATCCGGGACCCGCCAGAACTCGGCAAGACGGCCCTTCCATGGGCACTCATCATCTTTAATAATCTCTCTTCGGTGCTCTAACCTTGCCGGCAGAAATTAAAGATGTCAGACGCTGATTGTCGTATGCATGGACACGTTTGTCGGCAATCAGAAATTGCTCGTATAAGCTGATGTGGTTTAATTTGGTTCAGTTTAAAATGCACATATGACACAAATTAAGGTTATTTTTCCGCAGTGACCCTTTATACAGAAGAATGAGTAATTCTGTATTTGTGCTTGATAATGGCGCGTTTACTGCAAAAATTGGACTTACCACTGATGCACCAAAGTAAGCGCAAGAAAACTCGTAAATGTCTAGCACTATTTAAAAAGGCACCGTCAAAAAACTCACAATTGCAAAATAATGACTGGCCCATACGCTTACACTGTTTATTGTATTATGAATTATTACTGAAACATATACATGTATATACGTTTTCGGACTTTTTCAATTTAAAACTTGTATATGATAAACCCAAAAATATAAATGCATGGACTTCTCAGGCCTACGTGTTCACTGAAGAACAGGTGAAGGGTTAACAGTTGTTCTCATCATTTATTGTTGTATATATATACGTAAATTTATGTCATGCAAAATCATAAATTGAAATATATCTCTGTAACTATGAATTTAAAAAAAAATTGTTTTAGACAAAAATTGGAGTCTTTCATTGTCTATAATTTAGGAAGACGTAAACATTATCTCTTTTTTTATAATTTTTATTACCAAATCAAATGTATTTCAAGATTACACAGAAAACCAGAGCATAGAAAAATATGTGCAACAATACCCGAGTGGAAAGTACTTTATAAATTATACATATTTATTGCTTTTCTAAAAAAATGTATTTTTTCACTGTCTAGATAAATTGTCGTGTGAAATAATTATTTTGTGATGCAGATGAAAATTGTGTAATTTCCTAGAGGCACTTACATGTGCGATGCACACACAGGATTTATAGAGTCACTTTCAATTGGAACTTTTATCAAAATTTAAAGCAAAGTAATCAGACAATAGTTCATGATCTTTAAAAAGGTATCTCTAATCGAATGCAAGAAATCATCTCAAATTGTAAAAAATCATATTTATGTACAAGTAACAATTACTCGAAGCTTACAAACTTAATATAAACATTTCATATATTTTCATTTTTTTTATCACTACATTTATTTCTAACAGTAAGTGGAATTTTAATGTTTCAATGTATCTAATAAAAACAGTGCACTTGTCTTTGTTAGATTACAATAAAAAGGATCATATGTACATTTTCCCAATAAATACATTTACAAACATACTGTAGAGTATGCAATTATTATTGTGTCTGTTGATTACTGTAGATTCAAACAATAATACCAATTAACGAATAGGTTGAACAGTTATCTGAATTTACATTTTCTGGTTATATTATTTATACATTTTTTTAATGTATACTTGGATTTGTACATTAATTTATGTGTAGGTCTTAGGTAGTTTATATATTAATAGTATATACAAAAATGTTAATTTGTAATATTTGTAATAATACAGTTTTTGTTTAACGCTAAAACCAAAATATTTCAGGTTGGTTCCAAATTCCATTATGAAAGCAAAGAGTGAGCGCAGACGGCCGTTCATAGGTAATCAGATAGAAGAATGTAGAGATGCTTCTGGACTCTTTTACATCCTACCATTTCAAAAGGGCTATCTTATTAACTGGGATATTCAAAAAACTATATGGGATTACATATTTTCGAAGGAATGTTATCCCATAAATCTGAATCAAGTTTCTCTGATAGTAACAGAGCCACTATTCAATTTTTTAACTGTTCAGGAAGCTATGACAGAAATATTCTTCGAAGAATATGAATGTCATAGTCTGTTGAGAATTAATGCAGCTACTCTCTCATGCTATAATTATAGAAGTGAAAATCCAGGTACAAAGGGTTGCATTATAGTAGATTCTGGTTATAGTTTTACACACATTACGCCATATATAAATGGTACAAAAGTCAGAGAAGGTATCCGTCGAATAGACGTAGGTGGAAAGCTTTTGACGAATCACCTCAAAGAAATAATATCGTATCGTCAACTTCATGTCATGGACGAGACATATGTGATTAATCAAGTAAAAGAAGACTCATGCTTTGTATCCCAGGATTTCTTCAAAGATATGGACCATGCAAAAGGAAAACTTGATACAAACTCTATCGTTAAAGACTATGTTTTACCAGATTATACAAGCTTAAGACGTGGTTTTCTTAAAAATCCTGAACCTCTAAATGAACAACAAACACTTCGTTTAAGTAACGAAAGATTTGCCATACCCGAAATATTGTTTCATCCATCGGATGTTGGTATTCGACAAATGGGAATCCCTGAAGCAATTCTCGATAGCGTAAAAGCATGTGACCAAGAAACATGGCCTCATCTTCTGTCTAACATTGTGCTCACTGGTGGTAATTTCAAATTTCCTGGTTTTCGAGAAAGGCTTTATAAGGAAATCAGGAGTCTCGCACCATCCAAATACAAAATAAATGTTTTCCTGCCTGAAAAGTAAGTAAAATTAAATTCAATGTACATATTTTATTTATTTTCAACAATATTTAATTATTTATAATTCTGTGTCCATAACTATAATAATGAGGAAAGGTAATACTCTTTATATACAACACTGCTTACCTATTGATACCCATTTCCAGTCCAATTACTTATGCTTGGCAAGGCGGTAAGGCTCTCTCCAAAGATTCAATGTTTAACAATTTTCTTGTGACAAGAGAGGAGTATGATGAAGAAGGACAAAATCTCTGCTTTGAAAGATTTGACGTGTAACATAGAATTAACATTTTTACATATTACTTCAAAAAAAAAGGTAAAAAGAATACAACTAATGTGATTCTCCGTAATATTTTTGATGCTCTCGTAGAATACTTTTCAAACATGGCCAATACAGTTGTGTTTACAAAGAGATAATGCAATACAATTTATATGTTTTAATATATTTCACAACAAGATTTTGTAGCAAATCATTAATTTGCTGTAGAATAAAAAAAATCTCTTTGGATGTTAACTGCAGATACGGAAAAAAGAAAGTGTAAATGTCAGTCAGAACCTTAAAACTTACATTACACTGCTATAAATGTACAATTCTATTGTTGTTGATGTACCTTGTTAATAATTGCTAAACACTCCTTTTTGTAAACAGAAATCAAATCAAGGATATTAAAATATATATCCATAATCTTTTTTATCTGTTGCGTTTTTGTGCAAACTAAGAAATAATTATACTGTAAGTAATTTATTTATAACTGATAGCAAGTAAGCAGCACACATATATTCATGTTAGAATAATTCCCATAGAGAGCAGTAATTTGAGTGTGAAACTATTGACTAAGATTTGTTTTTGACAATTAAAACCAACAGTTAATTAGAAAAAAGATATTAAATGTACACAAATTAAAAATTTGTGATAATAAAAAATGTCAGGCATGATGTTATTCAAAAAGTTTATATAATATCGACATATATTCGCATAATACACATCAAAGTAATTAAAGTAATTCTGATATCATCTCAGGTAATAAAGCTTTTGTAATCTGAATATCAAAAATAAAATAAAATAATTTCTTAAATATTACATATATGTGTAGAGTCAAATGTAACAAAATGTACATACTCTAAAACAAAATACTTGTGTTCTCTGCTATACAAAAATAAATGTAATTCTTATCACATATATCTTATTATAAGTAACAATATGCATTATGTAAACATGTACGCTTGTATCTATTCTACAATCTCAAATAGTTTTCATTTCCGCCATAAGATCTTCCAAACTCTGGTTACTTTCTGATGGAATGGGACTTAATACATCATTTGCATTTGATGGTAGACTATATGCTTGTTTCAATCCTATACTTGATAATGAATTTGTGGCTTCGTTAAGCTCCTCTTGTTCATCAATTAAAGTAATGCCTGTAATTTTAAGTTGTTTAGACTATGATAATTCTAAAAATAGGTGATACAAAGTTGTTTAATAACACTGCTTCCTTTGACAATCCAATAAAAGTAGTATAGTATAAAGGTAAAAGTTAGAAAAACACTCTATTAGTTTTAAATCGATTATTTGTTTTGAATACATGGTGCATTCTATTATTTGCTATTTTAACACTATGGCCCGACTGCCTGGAACAGCCCATACATCTAAAAAACTGTTGTGTCAAATAGTTGTAAGGTGATATTATAATATGTGTACATTGTAAAATTTATTTTTTATATTGCTACTTGACTTTATATGTATATATATATATATATATATATAGACTGTAATATAGCAAAAAATTGTATTTACTAGGCTCTATTAGTTAAATTGTTGAATAATAAAAAAACATCCTGGTTTCTTGGTTTGCTGTAATATCTAATGTATGAACAAATTTCATACAAGTAATGGTTAATACGTATGGTTAGCAATTATCTTTCTCTGTATAATACTGAATGCTTTCTGTTGGTAACGAAGAGCTATTTTTACATTTCCATTAAAAAATATGGACCTTTCTTTAAAAATAATTCTTAGACTTTCAATTTATTTTGTGTTCAAAATACAGAGCATAGAAATAGTAGTGACTACTTTTTGATTCCTTGCTTCTTATTCTTTATGAGATAAAATTCATTCTGATTTTGTAATATTCATCCTACTTTTAAATATGTAAACTTAAATTGTACATACCCCATTCATTATCTTCGTGTAAAGGTTCAACCTTGCTTTCCTGTATAAGTACTTTTTCAGCACTTGATTTTGGTATATATTCACTTTGTCTTTGTCTGCAGTAGTAATCCTCACAATTTGGATTTGGTTTTAACGTCAATTTTGGGAAAAAGTCTTGCATAGCATTATACCCCAAATAATGCGATACATCTCCAAAGTGAAGTAAATGTTTTAAAACATTTTGTACTAATAACCCTGCCACTATTCCCATAGTTGTGGGTAAGGATGCAGCGCATACTCCATCACGTTTCAAAGTTTTTTCATCTATGTTTGAAGCTACGACTAATGGCGGAGCACACTAAACATAATTTAAAGTGTTAGTTTATATGAAAATATTATATAAAAAATAAACTTCTATTTGTTAATTAAACTGTGGTTAAGTACTGATATCAAATTACCGCAAAGCAAGCAGTTTCTCCAGGTATGAGAAACTGAATATGTCCAGAAACTGCATTTTCTGAAACCCCACTCTCGAACCAGCTTTGAGAGAGTTCATTACAGGCAGAATTGATGGCCATACGTGCTTCAAAGTTATCTACACAGCTTAAGACTAAATCCACAGGCCCATTCTTGAGGCTATGTGTACTGCAACGGGAATAAGATTGAAACAACCATAATCTGACAATTTTATAAAAAATTCTGTTTGCATCGAAAGACTAAACTATAATTCATTTATAGGAATTTATAACATTAATTTGTGAATTTCACCTTATCGTATTCATAAAATCCTGGAAGTTTTCCACTGTGGTAATATTGTAATTGTATGTTTCAATTTCTACATCAGGGTTTATGTCCTCTAATGTTTGTGCTGCGGCTTCTACTTTGCTTTGTCCTGCTTGATGTGGTTGAAAAAAAAGTCTATTCATATTTGCCAATTCAACTTTGTCATAATCAAACAGAATTAACTGTAAATAAAAAATAATATAAATAAAATGTCAATTGACTGTGATGGAGTAGTCGCGCATTTACCTTTCCAATACCACATCTTGCTAACATTTCTGCCGTAACGCTACCAATGCCTCCAATGCCGACAATAGCTATTGTTAATGCACGAATACGTTCATAATTGTCGACTATACCCATACGTTGTAATGCCATTAATCGACTTCCAAAAGTAAATAGTACAATTAATTAATTTCACAGGATTAAATTTGTATACGCTTAACAATATAACGTGATTTACGTAAATTAAAATTTGTGAACGACCGTGCATAATTTTCTGAATAAAATGAAAACGCTAATTGTAAATACAAAATATACAAACATAGTTACCTGTATGGATTCGAATCCACAACTTCACTTGACATATGAGCAATCTTTTCTCGTGCACGTGTTAATTTATTTTCTGACTGTTTTATACCTTCGATACTTTTACCTTCACTCATGTTTCTACCTTGTGTTCTGCTAAGGCACGAAATTTATAAACAGTAAATTGCTCGATAGCAATAACGACCATATGTTGTATGTTATACAATGCTATAATGCCGCAGCAACAGGAAGTATAATACGCGGACCTGTCCAATTGCTGACTGCGTGACGTGATATACACACATGTACTTCCCTACAAATAACCGCGTTTAAAAGGAAAAAGGGAAGGTCGGGAAGATACAAGTTATTAGTGATATAGAATCTTGTAAGTTATAAGCAAGACTTATTGAAATAAGTATATGAACAGTATCTGATTTATGCGAATTACTGATTCACAAATATATACATAGGTTGTTAATTACTTCGTTCGTAACACATAACCAAAAATGCAATCTAAATATATATGAAATGTAGCTCTAACGCACAAGTACTTTAAATTACAACATAAATGTTCAAATCTTTCGTAATGTGAGAATATCATTTAAGTTATCGGAAATGTAAAGAATTATGTGCCCTTTGTAGCATAAGTTATTTACATTTTGAACAGTGTAAACAAAACTTGTAATCGTGAATATATTAATGCAAGTATGAAAACGATAAATACAATTGTTACCAATAATTACATTTAGCACATACGTTGATGCAAATCAGTTTGTATTTCTCTCCATTAATACAATAACGTAACTGGTTATGCCGTAACATTTTCTTTCAATGTAAATATCTATTTCTTTATATTGTATACGTATGTATACAAATTTACAGGCTGCTTAAAAAACCATCAATAGTTTTCATTCCAATACATCCAAAGTGTTAGCTTTATCAACTTATTAGAACATGGATATCATACAAGAGAAGCTTCGTAGATTAAAACAACCATTAAATCAATGTACTCAATTATAATTAGCAAATTTTATAGTCTTATCTCAAGTTCATTGGAATATAGTATTTACTCCTACATCCAGGTCTGTTATATAACCTAATTGTGAGTACATTCTATAAATAATTTAAGTTGCTGCATCAATGTTAAAGAAAATATTATCCAATACTACAAACCGTATGTACAATTACTAGGAAACAATATTTTGTAAATCAAATGTAACACAAAATGAACTATGTGACAGTAAAAAACATTTAATTTAAAATTATTTAGACAATTCTCACCTGGTATTCTCTTCTCTTAGTAAATGCAAAAAATATCATACCTATAAGTTAATTCAGTATAGTATTTGCATTAGTACTAATTTGTTTATTATCCTCCAAAATTTAAGGTTGATTTACTTAATTAAATAGCATTATTAAATATTTCTCTTCTATGAAATTAAACTATATTATTATAAACTTAACATATACACAGGAAAGAATCTCAAACTTGGATACTTGTGTCATTTTTATCAGTTTTAGAATTGACGAGAAGTGATAATTAAGCACAGTAGAATATTGCATTAGCATATTTTTACTAAAGCTTACATTCATGCTTCTTTTCTAGTCTTGTAACATTCTTATTGTATAAGGTATCGAATAAAACATGATAAAGACGACACAATGAATAGGATAATGAGCGAAGATTACTATGTAGCTGGTACTGAAAAGAGCTTTCTGCTCCCTACTATAATTTATTCACACTCCGCTTGATAATAATATACACTGTGAATGTATATAATGGAAGTTGAATTGGCATTTATTAGTAAGTGTGTAGTTAGTTATTGGAACTCACTGGTTTGTTTAAAAATTGTATGAAAAATTAAATCGTACAAGTGGAGTGTGACTCTGCCTATACACTCTTTACAAATATGTTTCCTGATGAATCTTCTTTTATATACACAATGACTCGTCCTTACAAGATTATGCACACGATCATGCCCTCGTCTCATAAGAATCGCACTGCTAATGTCAGTACGTCAAACAAATGCATTTTACGGTCATTAGCACAAAAATCACCAGTACACAATGTATGAATATAGACATAATCAGTATAGAATCTTTTAAACTAGTATATATATCAAAGTTTGTAGAGTTTGTTAGGCTTTACCAATGCCAAGTGTTATAGGGTGCTTGTGAATTTGCTTCAATAATTAAGCAGCTCACATATCGGGTTTTGAATCCCATGGTTTTAGGTAACTCCGTTCTGAAGGGAGTAAAAGAATGCTCATGAAGACACGCTTAGCAAATGATGATATCTTTGTATTGAATTTATCTTACATCGCGCTTCCAAATTGATGGTTTCTTAATTGTTGTTGAATTATGATGGCCGACCAGCGTCGGTAGCATCTACTGCTGGATGCACAGGTATTCACAGAGCACAAAGAGTACTTGGCTATAACAAACATTTTATTTAACTATCATTGTGGTATCAGATATAAACGAACATTTGTATCATCGTTAAAAGTACTAAACCGAACGGCCTAAGGTACATGTAATGTGTGAGCATGTGACTGTGTTTGAATGTATACAGATTTTACTTTACAGTTTTGCAATGCTATATTTTATGACCATAATCATCTTTCGAGTGACACATGACATAATTCCATGTTTTCATGTTTATAAACCTGTCACAATTGTGGTAACAATGGTAGCATTAGAAAAAGTAGTACTGTACGATTTACATTACACAATTGAGGTAAGGAACGTATTATTACCATTGATGTTATATATATACCAACCAATATGGATGGCACTTTGATTTCTTGTATTTTACTTAGAAACTTTGTTGTTTGGCGAATTCCTAAACATATTTCAACTTTTATACAATTGCGCAGATCCAAAAGAAAAAGAAGAGAATGGATTATCTCAGTCTTAATGGTGGGATCGATGAAGCCGTTGTTACAAACCAGAATGATTTTGGTGCAGAAGAGTATGTACTTGGCGATACAATGAGTCTGCTGATGCTTTGTTGTATTCGGAAATAGATTGAGAGTCACTTTATAGTTCACTGTTGACAAACTTATGAAAGTCCAGGCAAGGTTTGTAGAAGAGCCAGAACATCGCTTCCAAGTCCATCCATACCTTCTAGCCCGTTTGTCCCATGAACTGGTACGTTGTTCACAGTCACTCCACGATCATCTGTAAGAATCTTTTGTTTAAGCAACTAAATTACTTATGCGCAACCTTGGTTTTTGTCCAAGGTCCTATTTAATTCATAACTCACAATATCTCTTTGTATTTAAATTAAAATAAATGTATGAACATATAAGGATTGCTTATATACATAAAACCAGTTTTGCTTATATTGAAACTAAATTATATACATTAAATATCTTAAGCTTATATCAATCGAAACCATTTTTACAGTTCCAACTTTTTAATTGGAATAAAACAATTGTGTATATAAATATATATATAAATGACATAACAGATCACCTGTATAGTTTCATGTATGAATTTGAAACATTAACATGGGACTGTAATAAGTTAATAACATTAAAGTTGCTATATGAAATATCTGTATACGTTTATTACATTATATTAGTGGTTTTTTTGATCTAATATTACCAACTGCATAGTCGTCAAATATATACACAATTCTAACAAGTTTTATTTACTTTTTAATGACTATTTGGCTATGTATAAGCAAGTATATTAATGAAGTATCATACTGATAATAGTACTCAGTATTCGATACTAATTTACATCTATTATTATTATTATTATTATTATTATTATTATTATTATTATTAAGCATATCTTTTTTGTACAGCTTTCAAATATAACGTAAGTATGTATATTATCATTGTAATTTGTCGTACTGCATAGATATTCTCAGTGAAAAATCTTATATAATTGTTGGAACATAACGCTAGGTTTTGAGCAACACTGTATTAAGAAAAGTTGAAAAAATTTAATGTAATGTTTCCAGTTACTATTAATGATTGTGACCTCAATTTAGTAGGTATATATTCTCACTCTAATATCTAAGTTAATTATAGGGATATAATAAATACACTGTTAGTATTTCTAGCCTATGTCAAGAAAAATTATAACAAATACATAATCAGAAAATTAACAAAAAAATATACTGTTTTATATAAAGTACTATTTGTTTACATATATTGTACACATGTTACTGAAAAGTGACTAAATAGTGCCCTGTAATGATATCACAAAAAATTCTGTCTTACTAAAATTTGACACTGAATAATTTGATATCATACTTTATACAGTAACGGGAGTTTGCAGAATGTACCCATTTTACCATGATAGCATATTCGAAGAAAAAAAAAAGCTTTTTATCAAACTTGTATTGGTTAATAAAATTTTTATTAGGATGTACTATATTTGTACAAATTATATACCCTAAACAGTAATAGTCGAAAAATTTATATATAAGAATGAATGGTTTACATGTTTCTAAAATATTGAAAAAATATGTACATATATAACACAGATATTGCATCCATAAATATTTTATTAACAAATTTCATATAACACTTAGCTCAATGCATGATTTTCTAACCATTATACAATAAATTCTTGTAGGAAACTACATAATAATACTTAAAGGCAATATTGATTAACTCGTTTAATAAAAATATCTATGCAAAATAAAGCTTTTTGCGGGTCAACGATTTTGCAAACTCAAGGAAAAATTCAAAACAGCAAATTAATATGTGAAAAAAGAAATTATATTTATAGTATTTTTAATATATAACACGTAAATTGTATAGTTAAATTATTCCAGAGTTAGAGATAAGTAAAGATGGCGACATTACCTGGGCCGCTACTCACCTACAGGCAATGTGCCTGTCATGAGTGTAGGTGATGGTGAGACTATGGTTAAGCGACCTTGCTCCTTTACTATAGGATCTGAAAGCAAATGTTAAAGGTTTATTACAACATACATAGCATTAACAGACTTGTCATATTCTACAAACAAATTTTGCAATATTGCGAATAACGAATGTATGTATTTTGCAATTAATCATATAGTTATTCTAATGTAAAACAAAAATTAAATAATGGAGGAGCATTTTTGAACACAAAGGGTAAAAACAGAGGGAATTGCAAGAAACACCGTCGGTGTTGTCGGATGGTACAAGTAATTAATATAACCATGTGCAGCATGCTTATTATTTAGATGGCATTCCTAAAACACGCACAGAGTGGACGCATGTTATTACGTCAATGTTTGTATAGGAAACATAGCTATACACATGATTAGTTATATTAAGTATATGCTGAAAACTATAAACAACATGTCACGTACACTGTGGCGAAATACTTTAAAAATATTACATTGACCAGAATTTATACTTACAAAAATATGGATGATCCATAGCTTCATGTGCCGTAAGTCTCTCAAAATGGTCATAGCGCAAAAGCTTGTCGAGAAAATCGAGGCTTTCAGGTGAAACCAAATGTTGGTTATCTGAATGTACAAATCGCTCCCAACGTTTGCGCGAATGTCGGCCGAGAATGTCATTGAAACGGGGATCAAGTTCAATATGGTATTTGTCAAGATATTCAAACAACTCTTCAGTCCCAAGAACTTTTGCAATCCTAACTAATTGATCATAATTGTCATGTCCATGAAAAAACGGTTCTTTCCTGAATATCATACTTGCAAGCATACAACCCAGAGACCACATATCTAGCGAATAATCATACATCTATGAGAAACATAAAGAAATATGTGTGAATACTCAAATATATTCAAAACTGTTTAAGAATATGTATCTATGTATGAATCCATATGTATGTAAAAAAGGAAAACCTGAGAAGAGCAGGTGTAAATATACTTCATTAAGGCTAACTGTATTTCCTTAATGATCTCCTATAGTGTTCAATTTTATTCTTTCCAAAGTTTACCGTCATTAACGTGCAGAAAGTGCACCAAATACAAACTCTTAATAAGAACACATACTTTTCTCTTCAAGGAGGGCCAAAAGTTAACAATTGAATAAACTACTGACCTGATAATCTACTAGTAGCTCTGGCCCCTTGAAGTAACGTGAAGCTACCCGTACATTATATTCTTGACCTGGATGATAAAATTCTGCTAATCCCCAATCAATTAACCGCAATTTACGATTTTCATGGTCTATCATGACATTGTGCGGTTTCACATCTCTGTGCATTATTCCCATACTGTGACAATAGTCCAATGCCTAAGTAAAATTCAAATGCAAAGAAAACATTGGGTTAAGTGTGAAATTCCATTTATGTTTTGCTTATAATGTAGCGGTGAGGTGATAAGAATCAGTTTAAATTATTAACAAGTCTCAAATGTTAATAGCTTATGAAAACTTTTGTATGCCTCTAAGAGGATGAAACGAAAATGATTTTGATAGAATACCATATAAATTTGTTAAAATTAGAATTCTATAAAAACGCCCAACAACAATAATCATTATATTCATGTATCAAATAAATATTTTAATTCACTCTAATTTTTTATAAATATTTGGTTGAAATTAATCAAATAAAATGGATCTTTATATTAAGATTTTACAAGCCTATAAGCCAAATTCATCTATTTACATTGTAACGTGTCTTATAATACACAACACTTTCGATCATTGTCATTTCATTCCATATAACAAACTTGGAATAGTTCACAACAATTAGTTTTGTTATCTCTCTGAACTTGCTAACTTGCTCATTTAAGGAAAAGAAAACTGAATAAAATAAATATTTTTGAGCTCTTCCTTGAACCTATGATATACACCTACATCTATCAAAATAATAATCTCGAAGGTTCACCATGGACTGATATTTGGTTCCATTGCACTTAACAATACACGCACTTTTAATAATTCGTAGAGGTAGTATCTTATGTCGTAGTCTGTAAGGGTCTGGTATAATTGCTTGAAATCTGTGTTGTTGACATGTTCAAAAATCAGTGCTGGCGTCCTTGATACTGGATCTTTGACGACCGCTTGGAGTGTGATAATGTTGGTCCCACCTTTAAGATTCTCTAGGATTTTGATTTCCCTTTTTATTTTCTTCTTTTTTACAGGCTATAAAGTTTAAAGAAACGGTAATATAGAACAGTTTGAGAGTGTTAAGAAGGAGTTCTAGTCTGCATTTGATATACCTTTAATATTTTGACGACACACTTTTCATTGTTGGTAACATTTATGGCTTCGAAAACTTCACTGTATTTTCCCCTACCCAACTTTCTCACTAATTGGTAATCATCTTGTTGCCTAAAATAACGAGATTTACACATTTATTAAAAGTACCGTAGATTAATTACACTCAACCTTCTCTTCATTGAAACTATGATAAAGTACAAAACTCTCAACTCACAAATTAATGAATAAGTAAATAATAATAAAGAATAATTATAAGTAATTAAATGCAATAGAAAAATGGGCACATACCCATAGCAATGTAAATAGATTTGGAAGTATATTACACATACCCCCAATCAACTACATAGGATTCATAGTCCCAGAAATCCCTTGGTTTGTGTGAATTCACATCAGTATAAACTCTTGCTCTACTTGGTAGTGCCATTTTCTCCAATGTATGACTGCTGATATTTATGTTCTTAATTGCTGTAATGTCTTGGTAGCCTACCAAAAACTTATGCCTATGAATTATATTTTTCCTGTCGTCCACACAGTTGCGCACACGTGAGGACAGAAGTAAACCTAAACAGTTAATAAAAAGATATATGTAAGTAATTGGTTCTGTGTCTACACTAATTTAAAAATATTGTTTTACTAGATATGTATAGGAACAATTGTTGCAAATACATAGAGTGTAATGTCTAAAAGAAAAATGTAATGAATCTTAACTGAGTGGTTTATTTCTACAGTAGGATAAATCCATATTTTTCAAAAATGAAAAAGGAAACAGCTTACAATTACTTTCTGTTATGGTTCAACGTGTTTTTGTTTTCAATAAGAATGAACAAATTGAAAAAAAAAAGAAAAGACGTACCTTTCAAAATAAAGAGTGTAAGTTATTCTTCGCACAGTTAAGAAAGGAATTATTAACATATATATAATATAAAATATACCAGTAAGCTAAATAAGAAAATCATTTAATGTGACATATTATGAAATAATAATTATATCTACTCGTACAATCTGGCATTTACATACATCTTCACTTTTGTTACAACATAATACAAAACATGATAAATAACTATAATGCGAAGATGATAAAAATTATGTTAAATTTGTGTCAGAATTGGTTAAATATATGAATTATTAAGAAAATTCAGAACAAATGATCTTATTGCATAATCTGTTTGTAACAAAGAAATAGTATCAGCAGTAAACACGTTTAATTCAATTTTAAGTGTATTTATGAAAACAAGTTTATGTCATAAGTCATTTAGAAAATGACAGATTCTTACAGTTCCACGTTTTTCATAAGCATGTGAATAATGTGTTACAAGCATAATAAAAAGTATAAGAAATTATAACAAAAAATGTTTAGTACATTTCATCGATATACTTCTGTATTATAAGTTTTAGTATAATACAAAAGTATGTATACATAAATAGTACTTTCAACGAGCATTCAACATAAGAAATGTGATATAGCCTGTTAAACATTACAATTGTAATTTTACATTTTTGTAAAACTAAATAATTACTTCTATAATCAAATTACCGCACGCTCTCTCAAAAAATTGTTCTGGTTCTTATTGGTTGTTATTGTTAATCTTAGTATAGAAGCATATTATCGTTCATTTACGTGGTAGATATTAGAATTTATATTAACAACCAACTGATTCGTACTGAATATATTATTAATTGATACGTTGCGTTGAGTACACATTTTACATGTTCTGGGAAAATTAGAAACGGAAAGAAAATATATATATCAAAAGTAAAATGCTCACATTTAATCTAATGCGCAGCAAATGTTTATAGTGATATAAATGTAGAATTTTTTAGTAATGTCTGAAGTAAAATTGGATTTGTTTTTTATATAGTTTAAATAAAAGTCTCTATGCGCAACAGATACAGTGTGCAAGTGGAGCAGAGAAGAATTTTGTCATTTACAAAAGTTTTGACAATAATTTGTCAAATGCATTATTATAAGGATACAACATTAATTGGCAAAAAGAACCACTAACGATAAGTACTAGAAAAAAATCACACCGACAATCGCGTGTATCAATAGTAATGAAGAAGAATGTGTTACTTGGATGTCTATTGATTGTTTCATAGAATACCAAAATACCTAGTCCATTTTTTCAAAATCCTTTGCACCCTGATAATGTATTGTGTGGAATTAATTCAATTTTTTACAAATAAAAAACGCACTGGTCTTACAAATAAGACAATAAGAGGAAAAATGTTCTATCGGTGCATGGACTGTAAGCACGCACAAGCACAGGGCAGGTACACACATATACGTGGAAAACCACACGCCATCGCGATCAGGTAATTGATGTTGGCGTATTTTAGGCTCACCTAAGACATTCCGGGCCCAAATCTTGACTGGATCAACCGTAACGGGCCCCCAAATTCGTTGTGAAACCGCGAAATTCGCTTTCGAATTACCTGAGAACGCGCGAACGCGAAAAACTCAAGATTTTTGCGGGCGGCCGGCTTCTCAAACGAGCGAGGTCCAAGATGGCAGCCGGCAACCCGCCACAAACTTTAAATTCTTAGAAAGAAAACCTTATAAAATCATACTTGACAAGTGACCATTGGAACGCCCTATTATTTTTTTCGTTCATTTATTTGATTTTTTTTCATTTTTTTTACACGTTCCACGTTAAATATTCGTGGTAATCGCATTTGCAGATAGATAAATTATTGTAAATGCTCCCACGCATATTGTTTTCTTCATTAAACTACAAAGTCGGAAATTTTTTTGCCAACAAATGCTTTTCAAATTAATAATTGACTGTAATAGTTACTGTAATTTATATTAAAATTACAATGAAAATAGAACATATTTTTGGAAAGACATCCGGAGGTGAGCACGCCGCATAATCTATTTTGTGATCGAGTCCTAGGGAACTCGATACGAAAATTGGTTCCAAAATATTTGACTCGTGTATCATCCATATTATGAGTGGAATACATTCCTGCAAAATTATTTTGGATGATCTATTAAAAATCACATTACCTACCTGTGTTTCCTGTATTCCTTGGGCCTTACTCTCACCCGTACTTTATGAGCCCATCTAAACCCTATTTACCTAAAGTCGATTCGAGCGCGACTAAACATGGTCGTACTCTCATCCACGTTTAGCAGCGCTTTTAGCAAAACACGCTCATCTTGGGAAGTAGATATGGCAACGTTGCAAAATCACGTCTGGCCAATACTGCGCATGCGTCCTACTAATGAAAATGCGGGGAACTTGAATTGAAATGCAGGCAATACAAACTCTCCAACTTTAGTTTTCAGATGATTAATGATACGGCTGCAGATGCTTAACAATTTATTAACATCGAGCATACGACTGCATATTTCAATTGTGTTCGGAAGGTAATAATCGCTATTAATTAAAGTTAATAGCGCAAAATGAAACTTTATGGTAGAATACATTGGCTGCTATTTTCTACTATTGTTTTACACTGAAAAAGCACTTTTACAATTTCTTACAATTATTATTATTCCTGCATGAACACTCCAAATTTATAATGATGTCAATATAATAACTCAATAAAATAATAAGTAGGTAGATTTCGACATGTATACTAAAAAAAGATAATAACACAGTTGCATACAAAAAATAGGAAGGTTTATTTTTTTCTGTAGAATTACAATTAAATAGTTGGAAAAGGTTTGATAAATATATTTGCACCGTACAACAGTAGTGAACATTGAAATTGCTACCAATTGCCCAAAGAGTGTGTCTTGTGGTTGGCCTGCTGAAGAAAGGGACGCCTGAGGCAAAGTGGCAATGGATGAATTACTGGTAGAAAAGAGAGCCAGCAGTAGCTGCTAGCTGGGTTGTACTCGATGACACCTCTTTGCCCAACTCCTGTTTTGCTTGGGCTCCATATCATTTGTGTCTGAGATGGAAATTAAGAAAAATGTACATTACTATTTTCACACTACAGGTAACAAACTTAAAATATGATCATCAGTACCATGGAATGGTGTCCCCAATTTGCATGCCGTTCCCCAGTGCACGGAAGATATTCTTCCAAAGGCCAAAGCAGCGTTCCACGGCATTCTCGGTACGCACATGTGCTACATTGTCGCACTCTTCAATAATGTTTTGACAGTTGCAGATTCATGTTACGAGGTAAGTTTTGTACCGATACCTGGAATCTCTGAACAAAACTACCTTTATGCGATGTACTTATAAAGAAATCAAAGGATATGTTATACAACATATGTAGAATAATACTATAAATTACCTGCATAGGATAATACTTTTTATGATAATTATTATTTATTCATATCCTGCAACTCTGTTTGAGCGAGCATATGCACCTTTGCATCGCATACCACTTGTATGTTTCAAGAGTAAAAACTCTTGAGACTGATATACAGCTGGGCAATCTTCTTATCTAGGTTCTTGATCGGTACATGTGTATTATGAATACAGCCTATAAGTTCAGGAAAATGTGCCAAGTGGTATAATGCATTCTGAAGGGTTTCCACTCACTTTGAAAGCCCAATAATACGTGGCAAACGAGTAACAAGTATGCAGAATACAATATGTACGATCCCAGGAAACACCATGCAGATCACCTGTAACAATAACAAGTTGGATTAGTGGAGTACAGGAATATGTTAAATCGACGACACTGTACTATGTACATTTCTATGAGTTGTCATGTACTTTTTTCAAAAAATTACTTACCACATTCTATTAGGTAACTCCCCTTCGCATAATAGGGCAGGACAATGGGGAGCTGCAGAGAAGGTGTTATATCCGTCGCCCTTTCATCTACCTTGAATGCCAATTTGTCTTCCACAAGACCCAGCAAATAATGCACACACTCGTTTCACAGTCGGTAGCGCATTCGAAATTTACATCGTTGTATACTTGGAACGGATCTATCCGCTTTCTATATACTCGTGGCTGTTTTTCTCGTAATTGTCTCATTTCGCGTATTTCGCGAACCTTTTCCAAACGTTTGACTATATAGTTCATATATGTCCTCCATATTTCTATGTTTGTGAGGTTATGAGGCTCGTGAAATCACGTTAAAGTCGCTGAAAATGTGCCCCTACCCACATTTTCGATTCCACGCGCAACTTTAGCCTAAAGTCGCGCTAAAGTCACGTTAAATAGGGGTGAGAGTACGGATTTCGCCTAAATGTGGTTCCCGGCGAGCCTGCTAGATGAGCCTTAGATGGGCTTCGTAAATAGGCGATAAATAGAGGGTGAGAGTACGGCATCATTTATAAAACGTATCTAAAGTCTAGAGCGCTGCTAAAGTTAGGGTGAGAGTAAGGCCCCTTGTATTCTCCATATTTGTATAAAAGGATATATTCCAATTGGTCGTTTCCAAATGGTATAAATACAAAAGTAAGATCATCTACTCAAAACGGCCCATATATTTTTCACATTTGTAACGTTTGGTAATATACAAATAAAAGGTCATATATACCAAATACTCTAAATTTGCATGTAACGTAAACGTAAAATCGAAAACTATATAATAGTTTTTGACCATGGCAGAAAACTATCATTTTCCATAATTTTAAAAAATTTAAACATATTTATTTGTCCAGATACTAAACAAATTATTGATATACACAGAACATGTGCTTGTGTTCTAAGGGAGGATTCACACCTTGGCAGAAAAACAGAAAGCAGAAAAGCAACAATCAATCAAAATTCGCGCTGATCACAGAAACAGAAAAGCAAAATGACTGCTCAGTACCAGCGCGACTTTTGATTGGTTTCTGCTTTTCTGCTTTCTGTTTTTCTGACAAGGTGTGAATCCTCCCTAATATACATTTTAAATGTTGGGCTGCGTTCAAAAATCCCACCGGGGTGCACCCGATCACCCAGTGCCGTTCGAAAATGTTCAGAGGCCACCTGGGTACATCGTTTGGAAATATTTTTGTGTGCACGTGCACGTAAATGTGAAGACTTTTCCACCCATCCTTCACCCAAGTGTTCCTTCAGAAAGTTTTCCCTATCACTCACCTAAGGGTATGTTCTTTATTCTTGCATCAGATTCGAGCTCTCCAGAAAGTCCAGAATATGTACAATAAAGTTCAGTTTCCACTGAGCGCGTCACGCGTCGCGTCGTCGCCGCGCGTCAGGAGTTAACCAATCAAATCGCTTCATTTTGTTGCATTATTTTACGACGCAACAAAATGAAGCGATTTGATTGGTTAACTTGTGACGCGCTGCGAGGACGCGACGCGTGACGCGCTCAATGGAAACTCAGCCTTATATTTTTGCCCAAGATTCCTTATATTCTAATCTGATTTTGATTGTTGACTACGGGCCGTACTTTAGCAGCGCTTGGACTTTAGATGGGCTTTATACATATGCATACGTATGCATGCATGTCTACACATGTCTATAAAACGCATCTAAAGTCCGAGCGCTGCTAAAGTACAGGTGAGAGTACGGCTCTATGTTGATTGGCTATGTAGTTATGCAAAAGTGGCGCTGACCATACAAACATTTTTTTCACGTCCCTAGATGTATGGGCGCACGGTTTTCCAGACCTTCCAGACTGATGGCTCCTGCCCACTGGACGCGGTAACGCTTGCCGCGCGGCGGCAGTGGCTAGGGAAAATAGCAGTAGCCAATCAACGTCTTCCGCCGCGCGGCAAAAGTTGGACCGAGTTCAACATTATCAGCGCGGCGGAAGACGTTGATTGGCTACTGCTATTTTCCCTAGCCACTTCCGCCGCGCGGCAAGCGTTACCGCGTCCAGTGGGCAGGAGCCAATGAGGAGTGGAGAAATAGAAACAAAAACTAGGGGAAAATTCCCTAATATAATATCACTAGCGCTGACCCTCTTTACACATCTCTCTTCGATGGTTCAAGCGCTGCCACAGCCCCAGGCTGTTTGTCAGCTGGGGTGCGTTCGAAAACTACCTCGGGTGAATCTAGTTGGGTGATAGGGAAAACTCTTCGGGGGAGCACTCGGGTGACGACGTTTTCGAACGACTTTGGAAAAGAGTACCGTGCAACATATCATAGTACAATCACAATATATGCAAAAAATGACGGATCATGCTCGAATTGTTAGATAGAATGTTATTCGTTGTTTTTGAACTCGCTGTAGATTAATACTTATCTATTTTTTCATACGCTTTTTGGTGTTCCACACTGCCAATTTTTCATCCTGTATTATTAAAGAGCCATTTGAATCTGTACACAGCATATACTCTAACCCTAATCCTATCCTAGCCCTTTATTAGATTACTCATTTTACTTAATTTACTTTATTACATTACTCTCTTGTTCTTGATGTGACTGGTGTGTGAGCAATATTGCCTATACATACTTCTTGTAGTTGAACAATTAAATTCGCGCGGGAAATGGGTGGGTGCACCCGACCACCCTGCCAAAAACATGGGTGGAAAAGTCTCTCCGCCGGGTGTACCCAAAGGTGTTTCCGAACGATACACCCAGGTGGCCTTTGGACATTTTCGAACGGCAACTGGGTGATCGAGTGCACCCGGGTGGGGTTTTCGAACGCACCCCTGGTGACCACTGGTGACGCTGATGACGTGTTTTCCTTTCACGTCTGGGAGCTGCCCTAGGGCGCCCCTGGGGCGCCTCAGAGCAGCTCCCGACCGTAAAAGGAAAACACCTATGTCAGCGACGTAAAGTATTTGCTTCTCCTACTCTCTACGCGGTGACGGGCGCCTCGATCGTTTCGGAGATTACTATGCGTTAGATTAGTGCTCTGTGCACTCATGTCTTTGAAAGTTTTATTCGTGGCAAGGTTTGAATGAAAGATTTGAATAAAAAAATAAATAATAACTGAAATAAAGTACATATATAAACTGCCATAAGGACATTGAATTTTGGATTCGAGAGGAAGTGTACTGGAAGTAAAACAGTGGAATTATATAAATTGAAGGGAAAGAAACCAAAGTAAGAATATCCTAACTATACGAATTAGCCAAAACATAAATAAGTAGTTTAGAAGTAGGGCTGAAAAGCCAGTTTTGAGGCTTTAGCAGTTTGGAATAACATCATTAGATTCAAGTATCATTAGATTCTTTAGGAAAATTAGAACAGAAATTTAAAAGGAATAGACATTAAATATTAGAGTCTAGTAAGAATTAAAGCATTAAATGGTTAATGATACAAATTTTCTTCACAGGAAAGAAAAAAACTTGAATCTAGATAACTATAATAATAATAACAAAAAAAAACTGGTAATAACAATCAACAATATTAATAATTGACTGTACCATAAATTATGGCGAACACTGTTAATGATATTATGGAAATTATTGAAAAATCCCACAAAAACAAAATTGGGAATGCCAGAAAAAAGCTAAGAAAAATGTTTACCAATGATTCTTTGGATGGCATTAAAAATGATTTGCAAGAATTTTTTATAAATAGTCGTTGTAATATCAGCAGTATAGAGTATGCAAGTTTAAGGAAGTTATTGGCCATGTGTAATTTCCAGGTGATGATTTTTATACATTTTTAACATTTATATATTCTAATATGTCATGTTGTCCTTTTGACACCAAATAATATTGTCACACAGTTTCTATTGTGATTGATAAAACATAGTCATAGGTAATACTTTTGCAATGTATATGTACCATAAACTCTGTTGAGTACATTGCACTTTATATATAGTTATATGAGTCTTCACGATGTAAGTTTTTAATTGTATTAGATTCTAGAGAATATTATTGCTTAATATCATTATAACAAGTACTATAAAATATATCTAGGTGGGCAGTGATATAGATGCTATAAATAACTTAGTTGAAGCACATGCGGTAATTTTACGACAACAAGTATTACACAGACACATCAAAACAGAAATGCGTAAAACCATTTTCAACGTACCTCAACCTTGTGGACTGAGTTCAAAACATGCCAACTTCAGTTTTACAAATTTGAAAAACAATGATACGCTAATAACTAAACTTAAACATCTACCTGAAGGTTTCTCTTTAAATCATGACTGTAAACAGATTGATCTTATTTAGAATTATATCATTGTAATACTTCATGCAATATGATACTTATTCTATTTTATTTTAATGTGTGTAGAATGGTATATGATACAAATTAGTGGACAATTTGTGTCAGAATCGAAATGGACCTGTATGCATCCAATACACATTACCATTCTTCCTACGGGATCTAGTACAGTGCAACCCTTTTGTATTACGATACCAAAGCCAAAAACAGATTCATCTTACGATGTATGTAGTGAAATACAAACAATCTTGCACACCAATAAATCTGATCTTGAAGCCAGATACAGAAATCATGATTTATATTGGAAAATGCGTCAGAAACAAAATCTCAGAATGAAGGTATATGTTTGATAATCTAACTTAACGATTAGAAATGTAATCTGACATGTCATTGTCTTGACATGTTTATATAAAAGATTAAATTAATTGTGGAACGTATTCCAATTAATTAGATAATAAGTTTTATCACTCGTTGTTATTTATCCTCTTCATATGAGTAACAAAGAAATAATGAAATACCACTTTTGTACATAAGACAGCTATGCAGCATTTGGAGTCAGTATGGTTAAGAGAATGGAGAATATTATTTATGGCCGATTTAATGGAAAATCTAGAATTGGAAAGAATGCTCGTACAAATGATTGATAAACTAATAGTTGATAGTCATTCCTCGTAAGTAATAGAAAGACTGAATTCTTTAAAATGTAAAATAAAATACTATTCGAGTGTACTGCCATTACTTTACGAAAATTAATAAAAATTATACATTGGTATATTTACAGGGAAGTAATATCTAATCGTGCTAAGTGGTTACTGAAGAAAATTGCTTTAGGTGCAAGTTTTTTGACTCGTGCAGAAATAGCGCGAGCAGTTAAATATGTCCTTTTGGGTCATGAAAAACTTGCAGGAAACATTATCTTATCTATATATGGCCAATTGACATGTATTAATTCATTACAAAACACTAAAAGGAAAACCTTAATTTTAATTGTTGATGAAGTAAGTCAATTTAATACAAAATCAACCTTTCTTTGAAGCTAGCTCATTTCAAATGCGAATAAAACATGGTCCTTTTCCCTTACTGGTACCGCCTAGCTCCTCAAACTATCTCAATGTGAGATATCCAGACTTATACGGCACTTACTTTAATATCCAATTGTGAAGATTGAATTGTGTCCTTTATTTTTTGTGCCATGTAACTTTGAATTTGTAGCGGATCATAGCTTAAGTGCATTTTGCATATGCTACATGTGTTAAATGTGGGACAGTTCACGACAACAATTGTATCAAATATAATAATATAATTCTAGTAAAAATCTGAGCTAAACATACAGTTTAAATTTACCATTATTATTTGTGTTATTATCTTATAACTACTGTTCGGTTTTTGTATTGCGAAGATAAATCTTAATAATAATAGTATTTACCTCAGTACATAGTTTTTAAAGTATTAAATATCAGTTACAAAGTATTAAAACATTTAATACTTTACTATAAACCAGATAAACATGAACTATTATTTAATATATTTTATTTTAGTATATGGATTACATACCGTTTGAATCAATGGAAATACTCAAAAACCATCCTGTAACACGTTTTCCATCACTTCATATTGCCTATGCTCTGTTCAAAGAACATGAAACTACAATACATGGTGGATGTAAAGTAATTAAATATAATAATAATTTGGGCACATGTATTGTTAATCCATGTGGTACTTTAATGAAGATGGAAAAACGTATGAAACTTTTTATAAAATATTGGTTGCCACAGTGGAATGCGTTATACAATGTGCACCCTACCGAAGAACAATTTGAAAAAGTATTAGTTAATAAAGATATATTGATGTACGAATAACTTACTTCATACATGTTTAACTATATTGCTGTAGTTTGTATTAATATGGCTTATTAACTGTATTTGTCATCAAACAGGTACAACGGTCATGGTAGTGGCATACGATATTTATCAGGTGAACGTATTGAAAAACTGCGAGTCAGATCGATTGGCTTATTGTTTGGATGCAGTAGTGTCAAGTTACTGTGCGTAGGAGGACGGTATCCACCGGATGGTATATCAAATCAGTATTTGATTGCAAGCAGGTATCAAATATATATTATTGTCTATTAATCGTATTACATGCCTTTGTATAACATATAATTAATAAATCCAAATTTGTGACGCGTTACATCATGATTGATTTTATACTTGCAGTCCGTGTCTTTTGGGTATGCTCTGGGAAGTAACCGACGCTGATATCGATAAAATGACTGCTGACTTTATTAGTAATTGGATTCCATCATGTGCCAAAAAGCCTTGGAACACTGTTGATGCTACAATGTGGTGTACTGGTAAATTAAGTTAGTATAAAGCTTTGTCGCTCTTACTGTTTATTGATTAAAATTAAATTGTAAGCAAAAACACAGTATGATGTATGCAATATATATTATTAGGTACTTTCCTTTTACCACTGATCAGATCATATCACATCACTTCGGAGGTAGAATGCATCTGATTGGGTTATCTAAAGTAGACGAGAATATGATTGGATGAATTGATCTGATCCGAACTGATCACTTCAGCAGTAAAAGGAAAGCAACTATTATTAAACACTACAATTTAGAGTTACCATGCTGTTTTACATAAGATACTCAAGAATTTTAAATAGGAGAAAGTTTCTTGCTGTTTACGTTAACATTCTTTGTACACAGAGTTTACAAAAGCTGTACAGGAAGATTGTAATAGCATGCCCACTGATTCCGAGATGTTGAGAGTCATGGCAATTTCAAAAAATGTATGTTCACAATATATGACATCTGCTGCTATAGTCGCAAGAGGACTGCCGATACGACTTGATTAAATTAAATTTTTTTATTTCGGTGTATCCATTAGGCACGGTTAATATTATATTAGTTGCTTAACAAAGTAACACTTATATTGTACAAAACTTTGGCAACATTTATTTTAAAAATACTCTCTTCAATAAAAAATTGTAATAAACATTACAGATGTTATAGAGATTAAAAAACCTTTGATTCATTTTATATGGACTTCTCATCACATGATAATTTGTGGTTCTGGTACAGAGCTCGATATGCTTTTGTGTGGTAACACTTGACCACCATTGATATAAATCTCATCCTTAACAATTACATCTTCTCCCAGAACTGCTGTACCTTCCATTCGAACCCAACGTCCTACAACACTCTTCCATCCTATGATGCATCTGTATAGTAAATGGATAACCAGAAATATATAAAATGTTTAGAGAAATTACATACTTTGTGGGTAACACTAACCCATCGAGCCATGCATGTTCTTTTACTACAGCTGCTTGTAACAGCGTAGTTCTTTTAACACAACATCCATCAGCTAAGGTAACATCAGGACCTATTGTTACATTCGGTCCAATCCTACAATCTTTCCCAATTTTTGCACTTGGATCCACTAAAACATTGCCTATTACACCAGGTCCAGAATATAATTTTTCAGGTGATTTTTGCCTCAATGCTGCAAGATACATGGACATTCCTGGAAAGAATATGTCCTTGTATAACTATAAAATACTTCATATCATTTCATATATATGATATTATTGAAGAAAATAAAAATTATATGATACAAGGAATAATACATAAAGCAATAGTCAACAGAAAAGAAAAATAAAGCACATTAAATGAACCTTTAAGAAAATCTTTGGGCTGTCCAACATCCATCCAAAAACCTAATAAATCCATTGCAAATAATTGTCCATCTTGTGCCATATTTGGGAATACTTCTTTCTCTATACTGGTGGGCTTTAACTCTATTCGAGTTAAAACATTTGGGTTAAATATATAAATACCTGTTAGAATTAAGAGAAATGAAGCATTATCTCCTGATATACTATAATAAATAGAACTAATATAAGATGGTGGCAGGATTATATAATTTCACTTTCTACAAAAACTTAGCAAATTTTACGTTTCGACTTAATTCTGTACGTATAGTTCTTTTTCAAAAATACCTGCATTAATTTTGTTGGAAATAAATTCTTGTGGCTTTTCAACAAAGCTTTCTATTTTGCCATCTTCGTCATAAACAACTACACCATATTTTGATGGTTCTTCTACCTTTGTTACCGTTATAGTACCTTCTTTACCATGGTTTTTATGAAATTCAAGCAGTTGTTTGAATGGAAAATCGCAAATAATATCTGAATTTAACACAAAAAAGGGTTCATCCCCAGATGACAAAATATCACGCGCAAGGGCAAGAGGTCCAGCAGTTCCCAATGGTTCTGGTTCATGTGAAAAAATTAATTCGACTCCTAACTTTTTTGCTTCTTCGCTTAATTCTTTTTCCATTTGTTCCGCCCGATATGACACAGCTAATATTATCTCAGTTACATTTGCCTCGACCTAATAATAAATGTACAAATGTTATTACAATATTTGATAACATTTATTGACTTAAGCATGTCCTGTAGTAGTTAGTATTCGATATGATATAAAGTTATTACAAGTGGACTTACTAGTGCTTCGATCTGATGTAACAGGATTGGTTTATTAGCAAACTCCACAAGCGGTTTAGGTCGACTTAAGGTAAGAGGACGTAAACGAGTTCCATATCCTCCTACAAGAATTAGAGCTCGCGTGGTACCCAATTTCTTTCGTTTCACGTGCATAACTCCTTTTTATGGTACGACACCGATGTTACAATTCAAATAATCTTTTTAGTGACGGCAATCTTGTATTTGAATTATCGTCAAATACATTGGCTATAATAACAGTTTTACAGATATTAGGAAACGTTTAATACATTAAACAGAGAATAACGGAACCTGCTTTGTAAACGACAAACATTATTCTATTACAACAATAAAGTTTATGCGAAAAATTCATAATTAACTTACATATTTATTTATTACTACGTAATAGGTACATTCTTATATCTATTATTAATATCGATTCGTAATTCACATAAATACAACAAAGGTTAATGACTTATCAAGTCACACCCAAGAAAAATAATTATAATATTTTACAGAATAAAGATTTCTAGATCATAGGCATGGTGGCATGTAAATTGTTAAAATAAGTCTTATAAACTACAACGAAGGCAAGAGTTATATATACCTTATTGCATCGGAAACAAGCAGAAACAAGTGAAAAGCTTTTCGTGTTAATAGATAACAATGCCACGTAACGGAAAATTGTATTCACTATCTTTGCATTCTTACGCACAGCAATTATTCATAATACTGTGCACTAAATAAGTACGCAAATTATAAAATACCCGTAGAATCATCGAAAACTGATTGTCATTTATCAAATGTAACATTTAAGACGTCAGTTTAAATACCTATTTTATATCGAAGTTATCGACAATTACTAAACGGTGAAATTCCTGCGATATTAATGTCTACCTACGCACATATATTTTTCAATGCCAAAAATGCGGCTACTTTACAAGGATTCTTTCGTTACAATCATTACTGTCGTGATATTTGCCAACGTATTATCACATTATTTTCTACTAAATATATTTATTGCGTACGGTTAGACAATGAACTGTACTGTTATTTCTCCCCCTCATTAGAGTAATCTGCGATTTAAGCGACCATAGGTATGTTTAAAATACACGTATGACACTTATATTTATTCCCTACGAAATTAATAAAAATGTTTCAGCATATTTTGTGCGTGCGGACTCGTAGTCTTGGCCGCTTATAATTCTCGATATCTAACCTCGCGTTTATTTTCTTACATTTTCTGTAGCACAAAATTGGGGACAAAATATAGAAAGTATGTATAACAAAAGAACGACGAAAGAACTCGTTCGACGTTACAAATTTAAGATTAATTAATAATACAGGTGTAAAATTACAAATTGCCTTTTGGGATGAAAAAATGCAAAAAAAAAGAGAGAGAAGGGAAGAAAAGGAATAAGGGAAGATTGTTCCTGCTTTTAACGTATTTAATATTCAACGATAAATTCTAATATATGTAACGCGTAAGATCTGATACCCGCGACTCGATGTACTTTAATTCGTTACCACCTTGACAACTTCTGTAACCCGTACAAATTCTCGTAAGCTATTGTATATCGAGTGACTTTAATTGTTTACGTTTCGCGGTGCGCACGATAGATGTAAAAGGAGGTTGTCGAAGGTTCAATGGATGGTCGAGATTTGAGTAAAAATCGGTATAAGCCCAGGCTGAAATGGATGTATTATCGTCGTGTTATATGCGGTGTACATGCAATGTAAACTGAGCTTGACGGCGGTGGTCGGTCTAGCCGGTCTACTCTATGGCCGCAAGATGGCGTAATAGGTGCGACGCTGCTTTTGACGTTAGTGTATGAGTTTTTTTTGGTTCCTTCTACTTTGAAAATGCCAGGAAGTGATATTTCCTAGTGCGATATTCAATCCCCGTCGGTCTTATTGAGAATGCGGTGGAAAGAGTTAGGTAGGATAGAGAACGTTGAACTAATGAAAATTTCGATTTCGAGTACATAGTACGGCGAGACACACACGAGGTCCCGCGATTGGCTAGTTTATGAGACGACGATGGCTCCGTGAGGAGAGAGAACATGGCTGCGACGCAAGCCGAGAGCCAACAAAACGATGTGAAGCTGAACGAATCCGTGAAATGCGCACAGAAACGTTCGCAAGGCGGTGGGAATAGTGCGAGTGTTAATACGAAACAGCAGCTGGATCCAGAGCCGGGTGATAAAGTGCCCCGGGGCGCGGCCCAGCTGCTTAAATATGTGAATCGCGGCGGGGACACGGGTTTCGAGATGAGTCAATACCGCGAGGACATTGGTGGACACACTGCCGGTGAGGTAAAATCACCACGAGAGGCTGGGCAAGCTCCACAGGAGCCTATCGGCAAGCAGGAGCCCTTAGACGCCTCCGGACATCCAAGTCACCCGGGACATCCTTTTGCGCCAAACGTTATCCGAGATTACTCGGAAGAATATAGCAACAAATCTAATGAATTCGTCTCTAAACCATTGACCGATTATGCAGGCAAGCAGGTACCAGAGTACGTGGGAAAGCATGGAGACTTTCCTGGAAAACAGTTGGATTATCACGGTAAACACTTAATACATGAAAGTGAAAGATTTCATCGGCCCGACATGGAGGAGCCTTATGCAGCTTCCAAGATTGAATCACGATTGGCATATGTAGGGGCTACGCCAGGCAGCTTTCCGGGCCAGCCAAGGTTTCTATCAGGGCAAAGTATATCGCAAGCCACAGGTCCAACGCCAACGTTGAATCAGTTACTTCAAGCGTCCACACCTGTACATCGGTTTCATGGCAGTTACCCAGGAATGGGACCTGAATCGTATCAACAACCTTGGCCCATGCAGCGACCGCCCGTTGTGCCACCCGTGTATCCACAGCCTAGCCAACGCCCACCACAAACGGTAAGTTCGTAATGTTTGTCCACCGATTATTCGTTTATCTACATTCCAATGTGTGGTAGTCGCGTATACCTATGCTATGCTGGAACGTTCGATAAAAACTTACCTTACGGAGGACCGGTCGATCGCTCTATTTTCATCGAACGAATAAGCGCATTACATCGATTATACGCGTACTGGCCAGTGTTCGGTTCATTGATGATAATGGTGCAACTTTGCCAGTGTCGATTAACAAGATTTATGTGGGTAGGGTTCTCCACGATTGCATGCTGGCCCTGGAGGTCCCAGTTCCCCTACTCCTATGCCATATCAGCAGTACACCCAACGTTATTCTTCTCCTACGAGGCCTCATACACCTTATGGTCACCATCAGGTAATTACTTTGGCATAGTAATGTAGACAATACATGCTTTATGATACTCGTTTGCTCGTCAAGTAGAGCGACTTTAAAACCCACGTCTATTTTTATTTTCAGCTTAATTCCTATACTACACAAACAAGCCATCCTTCCAGTCTATACACAGAACAAAGAGGGTGGAATCAAGGGGGACCACCGAATCCTCCTCCGCCTCCACCGTCTAATCAAGTGAATCCTTCGAGTCAGTCACCACAACGTGCTCTTTCCCAGTCTCCAGCACCACCACCATCTGCTTCGCCACAGCCACAATCGAGTGGTCAATCCCAAGTAAGTATTAAGATAAAAATTGGATCGTACAAATTGTGCACATGTTTGTAAACATTGATATATTTCACCCTGGACTTCCAGTGCTTAATGTAACACGATGTTCATTACAATATTTTTAAAGTATTTTTTACGTTTCATAGTCAATGAGGTTTTCATTAAAGATAAAAAGAGCTGTGTTAAAAAGTGAGGCAGTCCATTTCCTTAGAGGACATGCTCGATGAAAACATGAAACGCATGATGTACGATAATACACCTTTCTTTAATTATGCGACAAAACACAAACTCAAATAGAACTTGTAGAATACATCCTAAAAGATTAAAGTTTACCGATGACCAAATAAAATACATTTGTGATTATTAAATTACTCTATTACGAACTTGAAAACAATCCTATATTAGTCAAATCACAATTGGAGTTTGTTTATCTAATCTAGTAGGGAAATAAATTAAGTTCTAAATGAGATGCAGGTGTCAAACAATGTCCAAATATCCAACATGCCAAGAATTTGTTTATGTAGGTACGTTGATTTGCGTTACACTGTGTAAAGTAAAATAGCAAAGTTTATTATACTACGAGTACACTGCAACAAAGCTTGAGGGGTACACATAAACACAGATGAAAAATGAGACAGGATTTTGGATGTTCTTAGAAATGTGTCATTTTCACATTTATGGTGATTTGTTATATATCAATTTTTTTTAATACATTGCACAATTGCATGTTGTTCGATAAGTATAAAGTATACTAGGCTCGTGTCAGTAAAGAACAATGTTTACATTGTAATTCAGGGTAGAGAATGAAGATATTTGTATATCTTAGGAGTGCCAGATTGAAATCCATTCTTTCGGATCAGGACTATCCGTAGAATAATGCATTTCTGTCCAGTACTCTTAACACATATGCTTTACGAGTATATATAATTCATACAAAGCAAGGATGGAAATATATGTAATACTTTGTTTAGTTTAGTTTGTCATCGACAAAATTTTCTGACAGAAAATAACTACTATAACTTTTATTGTATAGTATTCAAGGGAAAAATAATTTTCATATACTGTACCTAATTATTTTGTTGATATAGAATTTTTATTCGTACATTAGTGTCTAGCATTAAAGCATTTTATAGCAACTTTAACAATATTACAGGAACTGTATATGCAAAATAATCATTTTTTTTTACTTCAGGCTAAGTTTTGACTAATTATTAAGTTGTACAAAGCATGCATATAAAGATGCAAAGGTGTAATACGCACAATATATTTCTATCCATTATTCAAAAATAAATTTCCTTTGATAAAAAAATAAATTGTATTAATAAAGATACTTTTTAATTTCAGAGCTTTCATAATTTGCAACAACGATCAACAACACCAAATACTCAAGGAATCGATTCTGGGGTAAGTACTTTACATGTTGTTTATTGCGATTAATATACGTGTATAAAATATTCTAAATACTCCGGGTTTGCGAAATAGAACAATGACGACGAAACTGATAATAATATAATTGTAATGCTAATGGTAAGATCGATAATACTATCATACTCTTCTTCGTTGAATAGCGAAAACTGATCACCAACGTGAATATTATGTGTGATTAGGCTTTGCAGATTTGCAAAATCGCATTTCATTATATTCAAGTTGCGACTAAAGCTTATAAGGACATTACTAGCTTCTAACATTTGTCTCGAAGGACATTTAAATTTACAACATTAAAACACTTGTACTCTTCTTACGTGAAATTAAATTACACTCAAGCTCAGGGGCTAGACGTATCTTTTGGAATATCGTATAATCTTGATGCTCCATTCTGAAACATATCTGTAAAATTCAACATACTCATACTCATCTGTGTATTTATATCTGCTGAACCTGCGTGACAGTCGCGAATGATTTTCCGTTTAAGTAAATGTTACATGACCTCTCATTTTACCACACGGATCCGAGTGGAAATGGAATAAAAAGTGACAATGTGTTAGACGAATGGCGTTAGGTATTAGTTTGCTATACAAAACTAAACTGTATAGGAAGAGGGGAAGGAGAGTAAACGACTTGTAGAGTTCGATTACGGGCTGAGTTGCGCGGCCGTCGGAGCCCCAGATATTAGCGTAGCGACTTCCCCGCGCGTTTCTCCACCGACCCTTCTCCCTCCGTTCGCGTCCTCTATCTTTATCTCACGCTATTGCACATGGGCGTTTTGACGAACAGACGGAGCAACATAGGTAACCTGGTAGAGAGGCGAGCAAAAGCGAGCATGTGATTCGTTCATATAATTTCGAAGTGGGGGTAGAGTGACCGAGACAGTTCTCCCACTTTCTATGACATTTTATATGGTTCAACTATATTCGGTTTGCTCGAATAGGCGATTGTCAGTCTACGATGCGCTATGGAACGCTCTTATTTTAAGTTGCTATTAAATATGACTGATTATTTAAAACATTTCTCAATGGCACATATGCTATTTCAAGTAACGCCAGTCCTACAAAAGTAGACCTACACATCTAATCGAACAGTTCTTATTACTTCGGCTCTCTATTCTTTCCTTCTCTTTTTATATCTGAAAAATGGAAGGCGACATTTTTCCCGGTAAATATGCACTCCGTGCAAGGTTTCGGGTAGGGGAATAAACAAAGTAGGTTAGAACATACATAGTTCGATGTCATACTGGTTGGCTAGGAAAATTATTATCGATAAATGCGGGCTTGCACAAGGTACAAAGTAATCTCAGTTTTGAAATGAATGCAAAAGTATCGTCAAATATATTCAATATCCATTTTTCGTCTTTTAAATTTCCGTTCGAAAAGGTTGTTACCTAAATTACATAACGTTTAAAGTTTCAGGCATGTTTATTTGTAGACCAATTGGTGTAACTATTTTTTATGGGAACACGTTGCAGTTGGTCTGCTATTTCACTTTAATTCGTTCCTTTTTTTTTTCTTTTTTAAATTACATTGGCATGGCACGCATAATGACTCCGCATAAATAAAAGAAAAATAAAAATATGCTATTGAAAGATTATATCTTCTCAATTCGATTTACAGTTTTCTTTTTCAAATTGATGCTCTGTATTAAAAATATTAATATTGAAAGGATAATAACAATAATAATAATAATAATAATAATAATAATAGAGTCGTGGCACTTTCAAAAAAAAAATTGAGCGTTTTCGGCGTGTAATGTATAAATGATAAAAAGACGTGTTTATTAATAACATTAAAAAATATTTGTTGCTTTCTGCATTTTTTTTACGCATAACAGATACTATTGCATCTACTTTAAAACACGAACTCTCTTGAGATTCTATAATAATATAGCAATTGTTTACGTTGCTAGAACTCTTGGAGTTTTTGGATCAGAGAGAATATCTGTTCGCGGATAACGGCGGAAATTACCGAGCATAACCGAGCGCTTGCCGCGCCACGAAAGAACGCCCTCCAACGAGTAGCTAGACGCGAAATGTGTAAACCGAAGTCACGAAACATTCAATAAAAGATTCACTTACCTTTTTTTTGGAGTAGCGTATTCTGTGCTTTTCTATATACTACTGCTATATAGTATTTTACCTGCATCGATGTGCCAAATATAGGTTTACGGCCTCAAAATATATCATACATTTTATTCCATAACACGAGTTAGCAGCACTTCGTGCCACAACATGCGACAGTCGAGTTAAGCACACACACGGTGTTGGCCAGCAGGAAGAGCGCAGTGACGAAAATTATGCTCGTTTTCAAGTGTATGTCAATGGCACCAGTTGCAACCCAATGATTCTTGACGTGCTCATACGTTTCTATTTGATAAATGTGAAATCGGGAACGGAATATACCACTTTCTCGTCATAGTTCATCGGGGAGCACAGGGTAACGCCTCTCCTTCGATCTCGCGTCATGTCAGGAGTTCTTGTATACAGGAACGTATACGTTATACGTTCTGCTGTACATTCGAGGAACTGTTCGAGTGGATTTTACGTGAACTTTTTGCGGCCTGGTATGTGGTGTCGATGTGACCTCTGCATCTTATTCCTTTTTTTTTTTTTCTATTCAGCGTTTGGCCCCATCCTTCTCGCTTTCGTTGTCTCTTCTTTCTTTTCTTCTTATATACTTTGCGCTCGCGCGCTCACTAAGTATCGTCTTGACGACTGACGTGAAGTATGTTGCATATATACGCGCGCACATGACATGCACATCGCAGGACATGTGTTGTGTCATACACTGGTTAACGCCGCATGTAAAATACGCCTTAATTCTTATAGCGAAGAAGGTACGATAGTAATCGAGATATAAGCTCATATTGATTTTTGATCTCCGCACTCCGATGTTGTCCCCGTATCGTGCTGTACGAAATAATGCATCTTATGGAGTTCACATAGATTTAGTTTAATATTTTTCCATTGGCAGTCGAGTTTTTGCAGGCAACAGTTATTTCGCGTTTTTATCGTAAAAGCTTTTCCATTAGATATTTTGTTTAAATATCGTAAAGAGTAAAGAAAGACTTGGCAATGACTTCTAATATACGAATTCATTGAATTGGGAGGATGTTTATATTTGTTTACTATTGCTATTGTCACTTTGAATTTTACCTTAATCTGTACGTAGAAATGTATATGTTGGATTTCATTACTCTGCATACAGTATGTAACTTTTAAATTCAACACAAGTATTTGAATTGAAATGTTACTGTATAAGGAAATCGGCAAGATGTAGGTAACAGAATACGGCATTTGTTTTGTGAAACCTTTATAGCTCAAATATGTCTAATTATCACCTTTGGCTTATACTAAACTACACTTCCTTGAAACTATTTTTCACTATGAGATAGCCATTAATCAAAATTGCGTAACGATAAGAGTTATATTGTCGTACATTTGAAATACTTGAGTATGAAAAGTGCCATTCACTTAAGGCATATAAATGTAATAAATGTCCGTAAAGACGATGGTACTACATTAAAATATAGTTTGTGCGATTGTATAAATAGGACAAATAATTTTACAAGTTTCTGTCTTATAGGAATTATCTGGACAGAATAGTAATGATAGTTCGAATGGACCTGCTTGTCCTGGTACACCAAATTCTCAGGGGATGAGGCCTACCCCTTCTCCTACAGGATCTACAGGTTCTCGCTCAATGTCCCCTGCTGTTGGTTCGTATACATTATCTTTATTTTATTATAAAGCTTTGTTTTGGCAACTACTATATACCTATACACATATGTATGCAAGCAAAAACATGTATATGTACATGTATCCGCACATCTTTCTTTATTATTAGTTGTTTCATATTCTAAATAAACTTATTATCTATGCTCTTTTTCTGACACATTTGTATTAACATGATTCAATAATCATAACATAGCCTGTATTGTCAGACTGCAAATGTGTTTAAATTTACAATCTTATTGTGCAGGTCCACAAAACGTTCAGATGCCTCCACGTCCGTCAAGTAGCCAGTCGGATGGTAGTGGTCCACCACGAATGAGTCATTCTCCTATGACAACCCAAGGTAACGTGTATTTCGATCAATAGTAAAAACTTTAGACTTGCGTGTCATTACGAATATTCATATATAAATACTTCTTATTTTTGTAGGAGCATACCAACAACCATTAGGTCCTTCACCACATATGCATACATATAAAATGAACAACACCGGTCCTGGTGTAGTGCAACCAGGACCTGGATCAGCAAACCTAGGTGGAATCAGTCCAGTGGGAGGTGGGATGGGATATGCTGCTGGCACAGCTGCTGGCCAGCCGGGGGGCTACCATGCACAGAGTACCTATCCACCACCACGTCCACATATGCAATTTCCACAAGGATATGCTTCACCAGCCAATTCACAACCACCCCCTAATAACCAGTATCAACCACCTAACAGACCTAATAATTTGGTGCAATATCCACCTTACGCGGTAAGACTTAATGTTCACTATTATTCAAAGAAATTTTGTCATCCGTATCTAAAGCATGTTGAATAAATTGATTTAAATGAAATTTGATACAGATATCGATAAAAAATGATTTGCATGTGACAGGCAGTGGTAACCTGTAAATTATATAAGGTGTCTTTCTACACCGTGCGAGTTAAAAATGATCCTTGCATTTTTTAAAGAGTCTGAGCATACTTTAGGAATTTGGTTTTTTTTGTTGTCGACTTGTGAAAAAGAAAATTGGAAGATATTCGTTAGCTTTTGGTCTTTATGTAATTATGTAACAGTGTCAAGTATAGAATAATTATATATTTCCTTTGCAATTAAGAATAAAATATTGGAATTTGCAATTCATTTTTAAGGACTTATTAAATAATGTATAATTACGTGACTTTTTCTTATTTGTCAGTTTCATTGTGAGCTGTTTTGAATAAAGACAAACTGTAACGGGGAGATGTAAGCATTGCGTATCTACAAATATAATATACAAATATTCTTTAATATGCAATAAAAATGTTCAACAGCAGCTCATTAATGAATATGATTCTGCATGAAGAAATATATTATTATACTATTAGAGTGCTTTTATATAAATTGTGTGCTGGTATTGGAAACATTTAGAATGTTGAAATCATTTTTCCGATTGTTTATGATTACTTAAATTTTTTTTTTAGCATAAAATGGGCTTTAATAGTGTTCCTCCTGGAATGCCACCAAGTCCTGGTCCGCCTCAAGTATATGCAACTTCAGGAACAACAAGCATGGTACCTCCAGGTACTCCAGGAGTTACAGTGATTGGTAATATGGGCCCACCAGCTAGCTCTATGGGTCCTCCACCTCCCTCGCCTAATCATGTAAGCAGTCAACCATCACCAGTGACGTCAGCAGTACCTCATCTTCATACCCCTGCGGCTACACCACCATTGAACCATGAAGGGAGTCCGATGCCACCACCAAGTACTACTCCTAATTCACATCCTGCATCAACATCAACACCAACAAGTCATAACTCTACAGATCTGTCCACTGAGACTTCAAATGATAGTGGTATAACTACAACTGCATCAGGTATTTTTACATCGTAAACATTTTAGAATGTAATTCCACGTTTAGAGGCAAAAATATTTTTATTTATCATGTGTTTAGGTACATCAGCTATTAATGTAACATCAACTTCAAGTGGTACTGTGACATCTGTAATAACAACAGGTCCAGATGGTACGTCACTAGACGAAGGTTCGCAGCAGTCTACACTCTCTAATGCATCTGCTGGTAAGTAAACAGTGGTTGCTTATACAATATATCTGCTGTGATGATATTTGTTACTACTATTCAATTATCTTTTATCATAAGATGTTTTATATTATATACTCACGTACTTTACTCTGTATATATACATATATCTGTGCTCATGCAGCATCTGGCGAGGATGCAGCATTTACTCCAAAGGTGCGCAAGGAGATTATTGGAGGTTACCACAGTCATCCAGCGACACCACAGAGTACAGTGCCATCCCCTGGTGCTGCTAGTATTAACTCAATTCATGAAGAGTATCCTGATATGAGCAGCCCTGGTTGGCCACGTACTCCTGCTAGTCCTGTATGTACTGCTTTTTTATGTTAGCATATACCTCTTGTTGCCTATTTAGTAGAATCCTCAATTTTCTTGTACAGTCATTCATCTTGTATACGTTTCACTTTCACCCAATGTGTGTTTGTGTTTTCAAACTATCTAATTTTATGTTATTTTCCAGGTGTTTAACAGTCATGTGCCTCAAGACCCTTACAGATCTAAGGTTATTGTTATTTAATACAATTATTACTGATAGAATATCATAATTTGATACGCATTACAGGTTTTGCGTGTCTTTCTCTTTTTTTCTTGTTTAAATTAAATTATATTTATTATCAATTTTTTATTTACTCTGCTGAGTCCTCGTAATCAAATATACTAACAAAGTTTTTTATATTAAGGTGAATTATTGGAATAATAAAAATGATAAATGATTATAGTAGAATTAACTGTTAAAATATGATGAGAGTACACTATTATTTACTGAATTTTGTATTAATACAAGATGCAAAGCCTGTTAGGCAAATATGCGAACATAGTTAAATCTCTTATCCTTTGTATGAATATACTTTTATCTGTGTATATATTTTTCTATATCTCACTGTCTGAAAAAAATTTTACATTATGCATAAACAGGATTTTTAAACATGCTTTATATCATATATAAGCAATTTTAGTATAAAAATATTGTACTCTACTTGATAAAAGTAATTATTAATTTTGCTACCTGTGAATAATGATATTTATGAGTGTCATATTATTAATAATATTAAAAAACTGAAATTTACTAAATAAGGATACTATGACTTTTGCAGAAACCAGATAGTTTGGCTAAATTGTATGAAATGGATGACTCAATGGAACGAAGAAGTTGGTTGGATAAATTAGTTACATACATGGAAGAAAGAAGAACACCTATTACTAGCTGTCCAACGATCTCCAAGAACCCCCTCGACCTGTTTCGGCTATACCTCTACGTTAAGGAAAGGGGGGGCTTCATGGAGGTATGCAAGGTGCAGTGTAGTTCCATCTAGCCCTTGGTGTCTTACGTAGTTTTTGTCTTTATGTGGTTTTGTTTTCCTTGTATGCTCTATAGTTTTTACAAAATGCTTTATGAACATTGGAAGCACAAAACTGTTCTATACTTGAATATCATGTATAGAAGTTAAAAGATAAAAGTGTATGCGACACTTTCCAAAACATGCTTTATTTATGTTTATGCTCAAATCTGCATGGAATTGTATTTTGTGCCATAAGCGTATCTTCTCGTATTCCATCTCAAAAATATAAGGAAAAAAGCTTAACACATCTTTTCTTGAAGTAGTCACTCAGCGTGTATGGAAACATCCTGATCTACAAACCTTGGTGCTATATGGAATTATTCTAATACTCAGCGAAGTAACTTTTAATGTCAATATAATAATGGTAATTTGTTTTGACTGTACTCTGTATTTTTCTCATTTTTTGTACATGCATGTCAAATATTTTGCCACTTCGAAATTACAGCATCCAGTTTTAAAATTGGAATTTAGACTAATCGCTGCAGTGTGTCCTACATGTTTTATATTTTCGGACGCAGTTTTCTTTTTTATCTGTTTGGACTGGCTGTGATGTGAGATTTATACCAAAGTAAAAAATAAAAATGATTTTCTATAGGTAACAAAAAACAAAACGTGGAAAGACATAGCTGGTTTGTTGGGCATTGGAGCAAGTAGCAGTGCAGCATATACATTGCGTAAACATTATACGAAACATCTACTGGCATATGAATGTCATTTTGACCGTGGAGGCGTGGATCCACAGCCCATAATCAACCAAGTTGAAGCAGGATCTAAGAAGAAAGGGTCAAAAGCAACTGCGTCTGTACCATCACCAGGTAAATACTGAAAAATTTTTCATAGAAACGTATTCTAACGTTTTACAAATTATTCAAAGAGAAAGCTCCCTCAAATTGTTATAGGCTCTTCCAATTCTCAAGATTCTTTTCCCGCTGCTGGATCGAGTAATACGTCCATGGATGGATATGGCAGCTATCAAAGCAGTTACGCAAGTGGTACACCCGGAGCACCATCATCAGAATATACACCTCCTCCACCTAGGCCACCCAGTCAAAGTAGTGCACCATCCCCTCATCAAGGTATACAGAAAATTACAACTACACATATTCATTTGAAATGAAGAGAAACTGCTTGGAACTTTTAACCTTCCTGGATAAATATTGGCATTCTTAAGGGTTCTGCTTAGTGTGGAGTAAAATTAAGTGTTTATTGACAATCTTTCTTTTTCTTTTCTTTTCATTTTCGTCCTAAAGAGTAAATGCAACTGTTGTGAGATTTTAGAACTTATTATATCATGTGTTAACAATCAGAAATTGTTATTTTATTCATTCATTTATTTATTAATTCATAACATCTCCACTGTGATGTAAGGAACTCTCAGGCAAATTAAGTTAGATCAAAAAATCAATGCTTTATATAATGCATAATGTACTGATAAATGCATAATCTAAATTCATTAAAATGAAATCATGATCAACAAACTGGTGGTGTGTAGAAGAGGAAAATCAATTTATACAAAAATTGATTCATTATAGGAAAAAAGAAGTCGGAAAGAAAAATAATTACAAATAGTAGCACATGCACTGTAGTAGTTTATACAGTTCAGATGTTTTATGAAAATTCATATATACTGCATTTCAAATCAATCGGTCTATTAGTTCCAGAGTTTTGGACACAATTTTGTTGAAAGTTTTCATATACACTGTGAGAGAACTTCCATATCTACCTTCAATGTGTAATTTCTGTGCCATACAAAGAATCTTTTCATCTGTTAATGAAGATGTGTTACATTCACTCCATATATCCAAGATGCTTATCCTGATTAAAAAAACAAGTTTTCAAATCTACTTATATCTAAGCATACTATGATCGTGAGTGCTATAAAATTGAAATAGAAACAATTCGTTTAACATTTAAAATTGTGCAAAAGTTGTTTCGATGCCTCACTACTACCCATTTCGATCAATTAATTAATGGAAAAAATTGTTTTTTTTTCCTACTTTTTAAACTGAGTAGTGCCCTTGGTATCAGCCAGATATAGTTTTTAAAATTATTATGGCTGCGTACAAGTTGATAGGTATCGTGCTATGACTGTACTTTCTTATTATTATCATCAGTGATTATTAAGAGTACATGATACTTTGTTCTATCCATATGTTAGTAAACTGTAATTATGCTACTTTAAGGAATACAACAGAGTAGTTACCAGAATACTGGATCCTATCAAAACTATCCTCAAGACCAATATATTCGACCTCAAGGAAGTGCAATCTCGCAACAAGGAGAATTCAATCAGCCATATTCACCTAGGTCACATTACCCATCTTATGTACCTGATGTTGATCGGTAAGTTGTCTGAACCCGTATTATTTTAAAATTTAGTAAATTATTATAAATAAGTTACTGACAGACTTAATGTATTACAGGGGGTATCCTGGTGGAAATATGCCACCAAATAATACTGGTGGACAAGATATGTACAATAGGTATACTGGTGGTCAACAGTCAGGAAATTATCCTACCGGGACACCACCTAACGCAAGAAATAACAATTATCCTTCTGCACCACAATCTCATCCAGCTAGTGTACCACAACAAACAGCTACCAGCCAACCAACTTCTCCTTCACAGCCTCCTGCTGCTTCGTCATATTCTTGCCCACAGGATTATTATCGACAAGAGCAGGTTAGTGGAATATTTTAATATACGTTAGAAATATCTAGTTTTATTAACGTTTATTTTATTGAAACAGCGGCATGGAAGTTTAACAAGAACTGTATGAACGATTGAAAAATTCAAACCGAAGATGTCAGATATGAAAGAACTTCAGTTTAATTTCTAATTACTATTTCGTGTACTTAGAGTGGATATGGAGCACCTGGCGGGAATCAGATATACACGGCCAGTGCAGTAGCGAACAAAAATATGCCACCACCGCCACCGGGTCCAAGTCAACCTAGACGTCACCCTGACTTTGCCAAAGACCAACAGTATCCACAGTATAATCAACAACGACCAACATATCCAGGTAGTTGTCGGACAAACTTTGGGTGTAAATTGAAAATATGCTAGTGGATATACTAACGCTGAAAGAGATTACTTTTAGGTTGGCCAAACACTAATGCCCAATATAACAGCAGTAGTGGAAATAGTAGAGTACAGTATCCTACGCAGCCAAGCCCGTCGCAATCGCAGCAGCAACAGCAATCGCAACCACCGCCTCAAGTTGCTACTGCATCTTCAACGACCGCTTCGGTCGGTGGAATAGGTAGTAATCAACAATGGGGCAGTCAACCGTCTACTAGACCCACATCTCAGTCAACTCTTAATACAATAGCTCATGCGCCACCACCGTGGGACCCTCGCTACTCTAATCAACCATCGCCCCTGTATCCACCACCTGGTGCACATCAAGTATGTCCTCAATACAACACGTCTCATTATGCAATAAATAAATAAACAAATGTGAATATCCGTACTGTATACTTCGTATTCTACAAATATTTTAATGTCATGTGCAGAATCAACTTGGGATGAATCCAATGATTAATCAGCAGTCGACTTCGAAAAGAGAAATGACATTTCCTCCCGATAGTGTAGAAGCCGTGACACCTCTTCTCTATAAGCGACGGAAACTTACGCGTGCCGACGTAGCACCAGTCGAGGCTTGGCGTATTATGATGGCACTGCGCTCGGGACTACTCGCCGAGAGTTGTTGGGCTTTGGACGTATTAAATATTTTACTTTTTGACGACTCCTCCGTAAGTTGTTCTGTTTCTTTTTCTTCAAAAGTACATCTTTGTTAATTACGAAACTCGTAAATCAATAAACACACGAATGATGTATTGTGTGTATCAGGTGAGCTATTTTGGACTGACACACTTGCCCGGGCTGTTAGACGTCCTGCTGGAACATTTCTCCCGTTCTCTTTCCGATATGTTCGAATCGTCTATCAACGATGATGAACGTTATTGGAGTCAGGCACCAGATGGACCAGAAGTAGACCTCGGTGCTGTTACGCGTCCTATCGATCCTGAAAACCGAACTAAATTACTTACCGCTTCTAACTACACCTTTCTATCGAGAAGAGGACGTCCCGTTAAAATTGTGCCAAGAGATGATGACCTGTTCGTCTTGGACACTAGAAGACCCTGGGATCATCAGGATTGTGAAGCCGACACTGAGCCCTGGCAAGTTGATACAAATGCGACGAAGTACATAGTGACGTGTTTTCAATCTGAAATAAGTTCTGTACCTTTCGCTCGATTGTTAAGGGATGAAAAGCCACCCTTGTTACAAAAGGAAGTAGAGAGTACAGTTTCCAAGGATGAAGTGAAAACGGCGGATGTGGGGTCTGTGGAAACATCAGACTTCATCCATAAGTCAAGCGATCAGAATGACAGGCCAAAAGAAAGTGTGGAGCGAAAACAGGCAGACAAAAAGAAGAAAACAAAAACATTAAGCGACGTATTATCTAGAATTAAAAAAGAACCAGTAGAAATGAACGACCTTACGAGAGAATTATTCGAGAAGAAGAACGACGGATTCAAGAAGGATTGCGAAAGCGAAACGAAGGCTAATAACAATATGGGCGAACACTTTGGAGATGTGTCGAAAAATGACGAGGACACGTCGACAACGCAGAACGGATCGAACAACTCGTCGTCCAGTACGACGGTGGACTTGGAAAAGAGGGAGATCAAGGCCGAATGCGAAGACCAAGAGTCCATAATGGATACAAAGGAGGGACCAAGATTAAAAGTAAAGGATCCAGCGGGAACGCTAAAGAGAAGGCGAATAAGTGATTACGAGGATGAGAGTTATTCTAGGGATGAAGCGAGTTTATATCTAGTTACAGAGACACAGGACAATTTGGCCCGCCGCTGTGTGTGTATGTCTACGATCCTAAGGAATCTTACCTTTATTCCAGGAAACGAAACAGAATTTGCGAAGAACGTCACGTTTCTAAGCTTACTTGGAAAGCTGTTACTGTTGCATCACGAGCATCCTGTCAGGGCCCAAAAAACACGTAACTACGATCGTGAGGAGGATGCCGACTTCGCGGACTCCTGCAGTAGCTTGCAAGGTGAAAACGAGTGGTGGTGGGACTTTTTGCATCACATAAGAGAAAACGTTCTCGTAATGGCAGCAAATATAGCCGGGCACATGGATTTAAGCCAACATCCGGAGGAAATTTCGCGACCTGTTCTCGATGGACTCTTGCACTGGGCGGTATGCCCAGCTGCTCACGGTCAGGATCCGTTTCCAACGGTTGGCCCGAACTCTTCGCTCTCCCCGCAGAGACTCGCTCTGGAGGCTCTTTGCAAGTTATGCGTTACGGAGTGTAACGTGGATCTCGTTGTTGCCACACCACCCTACTCGAGGCTTCAGAGACTGTGCTCGGTACTGACTAGGCTGTTGTGCCGGAGCGAAGAACAGGTGCTGCGAGAATTCGGTGTTAATCTTCTTCACTTTCTTTCGGCCGCGGATAGCGGCGTGGCGCGCACCATTGCTTTACAAACGCCTTGTGTCGCGCTATTGGTAGCGTTTATCGAACAAGCGGAATCTAGCGCATTAGGCGTCGTGAATCAGCACGGATTAGCAGCGCTACGTGATAACCCCGAATCGATGGGCACCAGTTTAGATATGTTGCGACGTGCGGCTGGGACGCTACTCAATCTCGCCAGGCATCCTGACAACAAAACCTTATTGTTGCAACACGAATCCCGTCTGCTCGCTCTCGTGATGAGTCAGATTCTCGATCAACAAGTCGCTGCGATAGTCGCGCGTGTGTTATTCCAATGTTCCAGGGGTACGTAACTCTTAACGATGGAGATGCGTTTCTTAGTGACGTTAATAGAACAAATGGAACGTCAATGTAGACATGCAAACATTTGAATGAAGAAATAAAAGTTGAATGATATTGATGTATGACGGGCATGGGGGTGGGATGCGGGCGGGGACGGGGACGGGGACAGGGACAGGGATAAGGGCTGGGTAGGGGGTGTCAGTGAAAGGCCAGAGATGATAGTGTTGAAATGCCATGGCAGCGCTGTTGTAGTTTTATATGAAGTAACATGAGAGATAAAGAAGTTAATTATCGGTGTTAGCGCGTAGGTATATCTGATGTGAAAACTCGGTCCATCGGTATACCTTTCCCATTCGTGAATTGGAATAATATCGATAGTGTAAGATATTTGGTAGTTAATCAAGAAGATAAGAAACTTTTGAGAAGAAACTTGCGGTCAGCTGCATAATAATATATAAAACCAACAAGAAGTATGTCGATGAACCTAATGGTGCGATGTGGAATGATATATCGGGTGACGATTATATATAAATATTAAACGATAATATAATGCAAATTTTTATATTTGCATGTTTTGTGCTGTAATTAGCGAGTAATTAAGATATTTTGTAGATAACACACACTTCCATTGAATCTTATTCAATTTGCGTCACGAATACGCGACGCAAATTCGCGCGGCCGTATAGCCGCGAGAGTCTCGACTTTAGAAGCACAGGCAAAACTAGAACTGAAGAAAGACATTGCTAGAGAAGATATAAATGATGCGTGGGCGTTTTGTTGCATGGGAGAGATAGTCTAATGAGGGAGAAGGTGACGAAAGAAAGTGCGAAAGGAGGAGAGAAAGGGAGAAAGAAAGAAAGAAAGGGAGGAAGAAAGGAAGAAAGAAAGGAGGAAAGAAAGAGAGTGAGTGAGTGAGTGACAAATATTGAGAGAATGAGAGAGCAACATTGCGGCGGAAGTATGAACCGAACCGCGTATGTTTGTGTAAGACAAAAAGAAACACGACGCGCATAGAAGTGAAATATATTGTTCGTATGTGGTGTGTTCACCAAGCTCCGGTTTGTTAGATGCTGAAAGCGTATGAACGTGGGTGCGTGTTGTGTGTGAATGTTGTGTGGGCGCGCGTGTGTCTGCGAACCCCATGTATGCTTAATATGCGCGTGCATGTACGTAAATGCAAAAAAGGATGTATGGGTATATCTGTCATGTACACGAAGGATGGGGGTGTTGGTGGAAAAAGAGGGGTGGGGACAGTGTCTGTGGAAGAAAAGCTTACAAATATGTAAGTAAAAAAAAATGAAAAACGACTACCTAACAAATATTTCGCATTACAGTGGGTTTCTTTTTGGTGGCTTCCTAAGCTATTTGAAAGTAGCGATGTCTAACTGCAGTTTTTGAAATAAACGTATTTATAAATACCATTGAATGCCGCTGTAACAAACCGCAACGTAAAAGAAACGAAAAGAACAGATAGAAGGCTCTGAGCGATGTACGAAATGACTATAAAACAATTAAAATTTAAGATCAATCGTGCCATTAAACGATTCTAAGGGGATATATTTATAACCGAGATTTCATGCTTTTTCAAGTGCATACGTTACTGCAAAACTAACAAATACCGATTGTCAGCTTCTGCACATATTTTGACAACTCTTACATATACAGTCTACCTAATGTACATCTCACTTTATAACATCCGTGCAGCAATAATGCATTCGACTCGTCGTCGCACACCTTCCACTGGTACTTCCTTTATTTAGTAGCGAAATACCTAACCGACAAACTCTAGTTTTGGGTAGAACATAACAGTTTATTTTAATTGAACGATAATTAGACGGTTATAAGTTATATACAGAACACTTTCCCTGGTCCCAGCTTCTCCCCTACCCCACAGTATCCTACTCTATAGATATCTAAATACGTGTAGCTCTTAAATTATTTACTTTAGTTCGAGTGGAGATGCCTGTAAGTGTAATTTACTAAGACTTTTTGTAAATAAATTATGAAATAAACTAGACGTACTTTATCCAAGGTGATAATCATACAATCTGATTTTAAAAGCGGGATATAGAATGTAATTAAACTCCAGAGTTCACCATAGAATTTATTGTGCCGTGCTAATGTAAATATATATATTTATATGTAGATCTTTATTTTATGGCCGAATTTCATACATTATGCATCTTGTTTGGAACAAATACTGCTCTCCATATTCAAAATCATTGCGGTATTTATTTTACGGCACAGCCATTCTAGAACACCCGTTTCCTTGCATTCCAAATACCAATCGACAACCGGTGACGAAGAATCTTCGGTCTGAAAAAAAAAAAGAAATAGTATGCAATTACGTAAATTTATCGTGCTATTTATGCAAAATAATAATTTTATAAAATGAAGTCATTCACATTTATTTGCTGTTTCTGCATCGGTGTATTAATTTACAGGCTGAATTGTGATGTATATAAATAATAATTCGTGCAAGAGAGCGAGAGAGAGCGAGAGAGAGAGAGAGAAAGTGCCCTTATCACCTCTGTTTCCAATATATATACTTGTGAGGGGTTAAATGTGTAACTTAATACTTTGCATCATAGAAAAGAATATTGTATATGTCTCATATTTATGAATGTAACCTGCTTATCTGGCTGTAAGTAGCCAAAGTTTTAAATATTGCCCACAATATTGTACGAAAACAAAACTTAATTTCTTACATTATTCATTCATTGACGATACTTTGTAAGATAATTAATTTCCTTACCTTATTTACGTGTAAGAAAAGTTTGTCATTAATAACTGTGGGAGGGGAAAGCAATTGATTTGTTTCGATAGACCACTTGATTTCCCATGAACCCCATGAGCAGCCCTTCACGATAAAGTACACACGTCTAGGAAGGAATAATAATTAATTTATTATATATTAAACTTTCTTCGTGAATAGCGCAACGTATTCACCATACTCTAAGAACACTGATTAATATAGGATGTGCATGTGTAAATTAATTTTATGAAAGGCATAACTTATTATTGCACTTACTGTAATGACACGAGAGCTATATGTTTCCCGTCATTTGAGAGTGCTGCATGTGCCCAGTATTCGTCATTGTGAAGAGGTTTATCGACAACGTGCAAAAGGTACATCCCCTTTGCCTTATGTGTGGAATATATTTCAACACCCTGATTGTAGAAATCAGTATTAATCGTAGTATAACATACTTAAATTTTTTGTTTATGTGCACGTAGATGACTGATGTATTCACTATAATGGTTACATTTCTGTTTATTAAAAAAAATATACTTACTACATAAGGATTAATATATCGCGGTAATCGTACGCGACAGGTGAACTTGTGCCCTATTTCTTGTGCCCTGCAAAAACACGATATGTTAATTTCTATTATGATGATTCATAATAAGTATACACCGAAGGTGGATATAATACCTTTTTATTGTATCCAATAACACCATCGAACATGATTTTAAAGATGAATTCTCCATTTCGAATAATGTAGACATTTTCTTTTTTAAACTTTTGAAAAGGTACTTTATCTCTTCTCGATAAGTGCCTAAATGATATCATTTGAATTAGTACAAACTTAAAAAATGAAGAATGTGAAAGTATATTATCATAAATTTAAAATTTGTAAAGAGATCTAATTGCATATATTTTATTTTAAGTTTTAGACAATACTGTACTTACTATTAACGCATCTACTAATTAAACCAGATATTTCTAATTCAAATTCAATAGAGAATAGATTTTCCATGGTACAGATCAATGGAGCTATGTCACAATTTTCAAAATAAGATTCTTTTACCTAAAAAGATAAAGTTTTTCAATGATATTTCCATCGCATTGAACAAATTTGTTACAAGTTATGTATACTACTAAAGTAAGTGGTCACTACTGATATAAGTGATAATTTACATGCATACCTTGGTATTATGAAACTGTGGTTCACAGATGTTGAAATTGAAGTTTGATATTTGTGCAACATCCGCTGTTGAGTGTCTCAAATAATGCTTTACAGTATGACATAATTTCTCTGATACTTCATCGGTACACATCAATAGCTGAAAGTATATTACAGATAAAAATTTATATAAATTATATGATTGTACAATACTCTTACCGAGTCTGACTCATAAAACTGCGTTCCTGGATATTTAAAGTTGTAGCAGTATTCGTTGCCTAAGATGGTAGCTGATCGAATTAAAACATGAAACTGCTGTGTTATTTGAATAGTGTAGTTACGTGAAAGTTCGCTGAAAAGTTCTTTGGTAGTAGTTTTAAAAATAGCTTTTTTATAACAGGGCAATCTGGAAAGAAAATGGACAAATAGTACACAAAGTATTTTGCATCCGTATTGTATGCAAAGTATTAACACATGTTTGTAATTTACTAACTTCAATTCAGCTACTTTTTCCAAAATTCCACTTTGTGCATATTGAAAAATAAATCTGACCAAATTGTAATAATTATCGAGAATACCAAAATTATAGGCATTTGAACCTTCCGGTTTTGATAACAATTTTAAACGTACTAAAATTGGAGAAATGTATATGGATTCTATTCTTACATCCGCATTTTTGTTATCTGCAACCTACATAATTCATTTATAAGATATAATTAGTCAGGAAACATAATACATAATATAGAGTGGATACATAAGTTGTAGGGGAACATACGGTGCTATTTTTTCGACCCGAGACAATATGTATGTTGGATACATCCTTCCTCAATTTAGTAGCGATTGAATGCTTAGTTTCTACTTTGCGCGGTATGAAGTGAAGTAAGAACAGAAGAAAATCTTCTTCTAGGTTTACACTTACATCCCTGACAATGATATTTATACCTCTGAAAATAGACAATGTTAGGACTACATATTTTAGTGCCACTATAAATACAGGTATAATAAATTTGTCTGTAAGATACATACTTGTATATGCTTTGGTTCAATTTCTGTTGTCTCAGAGAAATAAACTCCAAGCAATGTTGTAACTTACAATTACCTGCATAATTGATGTAGTTTTTTTGCGGACTGGAGTACAGAACAACAGGGAATACTGCATCGCAGTTCTGATTATCTATCTACAATCAAATATGTAATTCACACTTGTGCGCATAATACTTTCGTAATCAACTGGTATACACAACCTGTATTTGATGAATATGTCCTTGCAAGTAAGTATATGTTTCAGACATTCTACAGTGCAGCCAAATTCCTGGGGTATATGTTCGACGTAGTTTTCCAAAAAAGGGTTTGGTCATATGCATTTTTATAAGGTCAATCTGCAGGTAAATCACACAATTATTTTTCAGTATCAATTTACGGCAATGTATTTTCTTTGATAATTCGCCTGATAAAATTGTAAATATATAACTAAAACATACATCTACGAAGTTTTCATATTGTGCTTTTGCAGAGAAACTGGTATATTTGTGTTCAATCCAAGCACTAAGTTCCAATGATAAATTTTTCCATTTCTTGCCAAAATAAAGGTCCCAGTGTGCAGCTGAATCCGATATGGTACCGTATGCAAATTCTCTTACTAGACCATCTAATTTAATGGCCTATAGCAGCAAACAGAGAGAATAATTAATCACGATAGACATAGCTTGAATTTATACAATTAGTTGTTCTTTTTACTTTAGTACTTACAATGTTCAGCCCTATTCCTGCAAGTGAAACAAACACTTCTTTTTTGCTAAGTTCATCATCAATTATGCTCCTTGCTTTAAGGAAAATATTTTCATATTGAGTGAACAGTAAGACTCTCTGATTCCCTTCCATGTAGCTTACCCAGTAAACTATTGTCTCATCTTTTTTGACTTCGTTTAGCTTTGTAGGTATTTTCTCACCACGATCAGTATTCATATGATTATTGGGTGTTTGTAAATCTTCTGATATAGACTTTGTGTTTAACAGTGACATAGATGTAGAAGTATGGCATCCGTTAACATGCCTATCTATTGTTACAAAAGACACTTTTTCTTGACCAAAACCGTCCTGTAGTACGAATATAGTCCGTTAATGTCAACCATTAATAATATCTTTAACATCTTGTTCGACTAACATTCTTAACAATACAATCGTAAAACCTTTCAAAAAGAAAAGAAATATTTACCGTTTCAAATTGTGCAGTGTAACCACTGTTTTTATTATTATATACATTCCAGATAAGTTCTTTTGATTTTGTTGGTTCGTCCCAAGTGTACAATAAGCTTTGAAAAGGATTTACTAGTGTTACTTGACCTAAATCGACTTGATTAATTTTTAAAAACAATTGATCGCAAAGGTTATCTATTCTAATCGGTGCATCTCCAGTCAAGTATTTGCGAAATATTATACGATAAGGTGAACTAATGCCACCTTCAATTTCTATGCAGAGAGCGGACTGTAAGTAAAAGAAACACATACCATATAACTCAGTGAGTATTATAAAGAAGATAATTTAAATAAAGACATTAATTTGCAACTATCATATTTATCAATATTCCTTAAAAAATACTCATTTCATATGTTTAAAATTACACGTAACATTTGCTCACCCCGGCATCCATTCTTAATACAGTACATCCTACATCTGTCACATTAAATTGCTGTGAAACGAGTTGACTGTTTTTCAGCTTTACTCTCATTTTCATAGATTCTGTAACAGGCCAAAATGGTATGATTTGTCCTGCTGCTATATCATTCCAAAGATCAGCATTATCATTTTCTTCCATAAACCTCAATGATCTCTTTGTTCTGTTATCAATAAAAAACTGTGGTAGAAATGTTAAAATCTTTGTAAAACATGGGGATAGTCGTGAGGTTTCTGTTTCTGTTAAAATTTTATACTTTCGCCCACGCTCTATGTCCTTACATACAATCACAGACATTGAGTTAATTCCATCTAATCCAAATGACAATGACCATTCAGATTGATGCGCTCTTAACATAATCAACTCCCTCTTGTTATTTTTTTGAGAGAATACCATTAATTCTTCCTCTGGTACTTCATATATTATGTGCGATTGACAATCCTTAAAAAATAGTGTCAGAACATTAGCTTATTTACTTTTTACATAAGTGATAATGAAAGAAATTCGTTGGCATGATGTAAAAGTTAAAATAGATTGACCAATCTCTGATACACTGAGGCAACATTGATAATAACTTATATGAATTATTAAATTCATTACACCATATTATTAACAAAAATATTATCATTCAAGATTTAGCATAACTGCAGATAATATACTTTAATTGTGTGTTATGATAAAATTATTTTTGGTTTATGAAATTACATATAACTATTTACATAAGTAGATGTTTATGTCACTGCCAATTTGTATGCTTTATAATATTATAAAATTGTTATGATCGTTCTGCAGTAAATATTCTTGTTAATTAATGTGTTATTAAGAAGTTAATAGATTTTTTCTCTTACACTTATTCTAACATATAAGACTTATCATACGCGACATTGATTTAAATCATCATATAAATAAAAATATATATTATTTATGCGTCTTTCATACCTGAATAAATAATGGTATGCCCGATTTGTTTATTATCCAGTATTGACATTGAATAATAAGATTCCAACTTCTCATTTTGCGAAGATCAATACTAAGTAAAAATGGTTTTGTTGATTCTGATTCTGTTTCTGCACGCATTAGCACCAGTTTCTTTTCTATGTTGAAATTCATCTTTGTTATTCCTGTCCATTGACTCCCTAGGTAGGTATGTATCTACATTTTGCAAAAACAAGATACACATATAATGGAATAGAGTAGTAAGAAGACTTATAATATTGAATGAGGTGAACATTTAATGTGTATAGCTATCAATTGCTTTATATTTTAATATACTGAGTACATTGTAAATCAAAACTAATTCTTTACAATGACATATACATTTAAAAGATGAATATTAATAATTATAAAAACAACATACCTTAAAAACAAATTGTGTCTCATCACTACACCTTAAAGAATGTACATTGATCTTTTCACCTGGTTCTATTTTCATTTTATAACCTGATGAGGGTATTTCAATTTCAATAACAAACGGTAGCTGATTGTTAAAAATAAATGGTGGAAGTATGCTTATTAAATAATTAGGAACATGGCAGCCTAATGAAGATATCAATGGAAGCTCTATGCCTACAGCTTTAATGCCAAACATAGCTTGATTCTGCTCAGCTTTTGCTGTACAATAAATGTCTTTACTAACAGTTCCATCCATATTCAACTCTTTCCAGTAGATACCATTGTCGCTGACTTGATATTTCCTAAAAGTTTATAGTATTTAAAATATCATCCAGTATAATTTTCGGTAAATACTTACTCTACATATACAGGTAACACATGTATGGGAAAATGATAGGCAATATACAGTGGTACACTGTATGTACAGTCAGGCTCAATGATGGTCAACCTTATATTATCATCAAAAGGATTTGTGGTTTCGCCAATGTGTTTAAATTTCAATTTTTCTAATAACTGTTTCTTATAATACAGGCCCAATGTGTATGATGTCTCATTTCGAAACTAAAGTAAGTTGAAAAACATTATTATAATCATACATGTATAATTTAATAACATATTTAGAATTTAGAATTTACCTGTAGAGGAGATCGTACAGTAATTGTACGATGAAGATAATTGTCTATCGTGACTTCTATCACAAGATGATAGCGAATATCATGTTTTGCTGGTCGAAGTGGTACAAGAGTACATGTTTGCTTATGTGGGCAGTACAACAAAATATCAGTAAACCCTACAAATTAGTTTTCGCATTAATATATAAGTCATGAGTTACATTAGGAGTGTGAATTACTTTTAAATGGTTTCAAAAGACCACTCTAATTGTAGATTTCGACGTGTGAATCCTAACTATATTTATCACATATCAAATTTTTGCCATATATTTGTGTTTTGATGAATCATCCATGCAGAAAAGCATCATCGCAACAGAAAAATGTGTAAAAGTTGAAAATATAGAACATAATGTAACTCATATTATCTACTTTCAATAAATATATCTTTCGCAAAAAAAATACCTTAAAACTAATTCACACTTTTAAAATCATAATAATCCATTAGCTATAACATGTTTGTTACATGCATAGAACTTTAAAGTTGTAAATATACCTTCACACACAATGTGTAATAACTCAGCTGTTACTTTCTTATAAATATGAACAGGTGACTCATTATAAAACAGATCATGCATAGGTATACTGTTGTTCTGCGATATATTGTCAAAATCAGGATCATTATTATCATTGTTTAACCATTGTGGGCTTGATGTATTCGAATTTGGTTCCACATCTGGGCTACTTGGAATACTGGGTGGAGAATTACTGTCATGACACTCTTGCATGGCAACTATCCGTGTGACGTTTTTGTTATCAATCTACAATTAGATTATTATGTCTAACATCATGTACCATAAGTTACCCATACCAATGAAACAAAAAATTTACCTCTTCGTGAACAATCACCTCTATTTTACTCTCGTGGCCAATATGATTTTGTAAACTTAATTTTCCTATATTTATGGGTACAATTGGAATGCCGCTGTTAGCTTGCATGAATGCCTCTAATATCAAATTCACAATTGTTATCATGTCAGGAGTAATTGTAATATCGAATCTTTCTTTTGCATTTACAATTATATATGTCGCAGAAGAACATGGTTGTTTCATCTTCTGATTCATAATATCATCTATAATCGGTAAAAAAAACAGTTCACATATAACATTTATATAAGTTTTAAATAAACTAAAACTAGAATAGTCACAATTTACATTCTTTATGGTGTGTACATTTATAAAATTACAAATTTTATAAAAGTAGAGAGGAATTTTTATACAGTTTGCTAATAGTTTATTATCCGTATTTCAGGTTAAATTATAAAACACTATTCACATACGTGGTTCTGCATTGGTGTCGGATGTTAGTTCTAATAAATCATCATCGTTCGTACTAGAATCATCAGAATCTGTGTCCTCTCCCTCGCTACTGTCATTATTAAATAAATAATTAAAAGTTTTTGTCAGCTTTTTAGGAGTTTCATCTTCATCTGTATCAGAATCATCATACTGAGAAGTCTCTTCTAAAAAAAAGAAATTACTTGTAACTAAGTTTGCAAACAGTACAAACTTTACAAAGAGGAAATTAAATTTCTGCATCAAGTAGTATAGTTTCATGAATACTACATTACTACTTACTACACAATCGTGATGGAATTGTAGAATCTGGAGAAATAAAAATCATATCTGTAGATTCACAACCTTCAATATCTTTCTTCTGTTTTTTAAGTATGTCATTTTGTATAAATTGATAAGAATCGTTCCAAGTAGGATTAATTACATATGCTTCTCCACGGCATATCTATACAAAGAAATATAACAAACAAATATGATTCCTCATTGTGTATCTGCATAAAGAAATGTAAAATTGAGTAATATTTACTTACTTTGATAATTAATTCCCACGGTTCATATTTAACATCATCTTTCGTATGCAATTCGATTAATGGCTCCCAACTTTTGCAATTCATATTGTAGGAAAATGCATGTGTTTTTATACTAATTTCTGATTGATAGTTATTAAGCATATCGGCAATAAATGCTGTTAAGACAGTCTCTACTTTTATTACAGGAAGTTTCTCAACTGTATTATCCATTTCTATGTATATACGAAGTAATACTGGTTTCAGATAAAGAGTTACTATATCGTGGTTTTGTTCAACGTATAATTGATTATTGCCTGCATGTATGCATAAAGGTAAAAAAAATTAATTGGGCAATGATCTTTATATTTCATGATACTTTTACTTTATAAAACACTTACTATCCTCAACTTCCTTGTATGGTACATTTAACACTTTTTTCGGAGTCCAAAGATCTAATTGTGTATTAAATTCTTGAGACATTTTTCTATATTCATACTTCAATCCAACGTTATTTGAGAAATTCAAGAGTTCGTTTAATATCTACAAACAATTTTATTATATTCTTGCTTTATATGTAGGCAGATATGATGAATGTTTACAATGTGTAATTTACAAGTTTCATGTTAAAGGGAAATAATATTTAAATTAGTTAAAACCTGCAGATTATTAAGTTATATATTATATTTTTTGTACTTACTTCAATAAATGTATGCACAATTTCTGCAAATAGATGCACATCAATTGTAGTTACAGAAACAACAATTTCATTAGTATGTTCTGCTAGATGCTGTTTGCTGCAGACTTCTATGTCACATGGCATTAATAACCAATGAGAGTATGAATGAATATAGTTACGATGTCTTCTGGTTTTTGCTTTTACATCCGTAAATGTACATACAATTGAAGACGCAGAATTATGCTTACTACATTCTATTGCTACTTCTGCCTGTAGCAGTATGATATGTGCATTGCTCATTTTTAGATCTCCAAATAGCAATATCTCCGGTTTCTGAATCTTCACAGATATTGAAGTATCTGGAAATGTCATTAATAATTGGTCAAGGTAATATTTATCTTAAAAAAACTATTATATACAATAAAATAAGACAAAATTAATTAGCATAGTGCTTAAAGCAGAATCGTCATGCACATTTAGGAGCAGATAAAGTCTTCATATGTAATAGACTGTATTACGTAGTACTTATGGTGCACAATCAGTTTAGCCACTTTCAAACATTAAAGATATGTAGATATTTTTTTAACACAGAAATGACATATAACATAAATTCATGGAATACATTGCATAAAGTAAATACCTGAATGCTCCTGGAAATATTGTACACTATTTAAGTTATCTGTTCCAGTAGTTGTAACATTGTCGTTCTTGATTTAAAAAGAGAAACATTTCGTAGAGAAATTTGTGTAATAAAATTTGACAGTTTACTGAATGTGTAATTCATAAAAAAATTAGTTTGAAAGAAGAACAACTTTGTCAACATTAATAATGCTAATAAATAATATGTGTTAGTGTTCCTTCAAATGTTACTCCATAATATAAATAAATATACGAAGTTTTGTACTGTACACAAAGCCCTGCTTGCTATCCAATTCTAACAAATGAAATATTCTTTTACCGTATAAAAACTAAACTGTTTGTAATAATCACATTCAGGAACAAGTGATTGCGTGTAAAAACGTACAGTATACAGTGTAAATTACATAACTGGAAATCCTTAAATATTTCTATAGCTTTGCCTGATCAAATTTTTTAAGAGAACCTTATATCATTGAATGGCACTAATCAAATGACTGAAGAGAACATTTCCTCTTAACGTTTTACATTTGTTTCATTAAAATCAAGCCTTATTTCTAAAGTAGATTTGTCTACATATTCTTCATATTCCTGTTATAAAATAAATGAGAAAATACAATCCATCAAGCAAAGCCAATTAGAAGTAATTGTATATTTACAACTTATTCACTCATCTATTTACGTTGGCCCAATAACAAAAGCAATTGTTTATAGCATTTTCTACCTCTTGTAGAGTAATTCAAGCATTAAATGCAATAATACTCTCCTTACTCTTTTATTTAATTCAATGCAGAAAAAAGGTATCAACCAGTATTGTACTGTGTTCTAGAACAATACCTTTAACCCTTATTCTCAATAATGTAATTATTGTTCTTTGTAACATATATTAATATTAAAAAAGTTATATACCACAATATTCTTTACCTATTACTGCATTTTTCTCTGCAATTACTGTAACTTATTTCTCACAAAATGTGAATTCATAAGCAATAAAAACATTTAAATCTATCAGCTTGTATATACATACCATAGTAATCATTAACATCATGAATAATTGACTAAATAATTTAAAGATGTTAGTAGAATACCATATTTTATAAAAATTTAATACTTACTAGTGTTTGATTATTATTTTCATATGCATGATTAATAATTCCCTCATCGATTTGGTGAACTGGCATTGAATCCACAAAATAACGTCCTAAATGCATAAGAAATGGTACAGATAAATTGAATCGCGTCTCCTGAATTAACACATCGAAACACTTGTCCCCCGCTGCGGCTTGATTATACATTATATCGACGATAGGAGACAGGGATATTGAAATGCACGATTCCATGTTCAGTCCTACGAGTTTTGCTGGAGATTGTATTATCCTAAAAATAATATAAATCGATGCATTTCTTTACAAGAAATCAAGATATACATTATAAATGAGGTATAATAATATATATTATGAAGGGTAGTCACATCAAATACAAACCTTTTTATAACTGTTGATTCTTTACGTGTATCCTGAAGTATACAATTTTGCAAAGATAATTTTATTTTTAAGCTTTTGTCACTATAGAATTCAAAAATACTGATTATTTCACCAAGACACAACTTGCACAACCCACGGTTTAAATCACGTACAGGTGAACTGAGCACCTGCAAATAAGTACTTGATTAGAAAATATCTGAATAATTATAATACATTATTAATAAATTCGTGTATAGTGTCTTTAACATGTTCTTTTCAATTACGCTATTACAATTGAATTATAATTAAGATGTACCTCTTCAGCGTCAAGAAATAGGTTTACTTGCACTCCCTCTAATGTTACTTTTATGTTGACCTCGGAGAACGTTGTGCTATTATAGGCAAGGAATACTTCCAACTTTTTTACCATTCCATCTTCTGTCTTCATAATATTTGAAGGACATTTCGCTATGTTTTGCTGCATATCGCACATTTTCCTTCTTATTAAAATTTTCGATATATTATCTCTCCACACCAAAATAATGGATTTAAAATCATTTTGACTCAAATTAATAAAAACATGATCCATAGAACCTTGTACATTAAACAATCCATATGTTTGAAATTCTACTGCACTACGGTATTCTGTTTTCCTTTTGATATCAAAATGAATATGAATTGGTTCTATTATAGGTTCCTAAATAAAAAATTAAACAAGTCCATTTAATGCTAAAAACATATTATTTAGTGCAAAGCGAACTAAGGAAATATAGGGTGTGCCAGTTGCCACGATGTTTGAAGTACTTCTGTTGGTTTGAGAAAAGAAACTTTAAACAAATGTTAATTGAATGTTCAATCTCTGTGAAGTGCAAAAATAAATAAAGCACCGTACGTGCACCCCAGCTCAGAATATAGTCCCGTTTGACGTCCACGCATTTTTTGTCGGACCAATGAGTTTTTTAAAAATCGTGGCGACCAATAGCTAGGATATACCCTGTATATAGTCTTTGGTGAGAATATTAGAATCTAGAACCACCTAAAAAATGTTAGAATTTGACAAGCAAATAAAGCGATTAAGGGACTGTTAGCTGATATAGGATGCTGCTGATTAAGGTGCTGAGACCTTAACCCCGACCACAAACAAAAATAAACTTTATTGAACTATTCCACTCAAGTTCTCGTAAGGAATTATATCCTATTTTGGAAATACGAAACCTATACCCATAGGGCTGCATATGGCTTTCTAACACTTTCTGTGTAATCTTAGATGTTGATATAAAATGGTAAATGATGTATTATTATGAGAATATTCTAAATTAATATTTTACTGCATAAGTAGTGATTTGACAGATCAGCGCGACCTCTCCACTAATTTGGAAACTGAAATAGCCTTTCATTTAAAAAAAGTTCCCCACCTCTACTCTATGTTTTCTATAATAGGTCCATGTATAACAGGTTATAAAAATCAGTTAACTTACTTGTACTTCTAAGTCACCCCTCAAGGTCATAATAGCTCTAGAGACAGTAACGGACTTTAATTTCATTAATATATTATCAATTATCAAATGGTTGGTATCTATGTCAGAATTTCTCGAAGATGATGTTGATTGTTCCACTTTTTTAAAAAAATTTTCAACAGTTAACAGACCTGAAATTCTATAACACGTCAGCACAATAACTACATCAAGGCTTGTATACTGATACTGTACACTTGAATCCTGATATCCAGTCAGAATTTATAAGTACTGTCATAAATATTATATAATCTCAGTAATATGTATTAAATTATCGTTAATACCTGTGTCAAGAACCAAAAGATTTGGTATATCTTTCTTTTGAGGTAGTAAGAAAATTGGCCCTTGTACATCAATAAAAACATGGAGCTTTATAGAAGTTTGTTTAAAATCTTTTATACTGTTGTTAAATTTGATTTTCCAATATGTTAGGAACTGAACAAAACATAATGAAATAAATGGCTCAAAGAAGTGCTGTAACAATAAGTAAAATAATATCAGTGTAATAATAGATTAAACATTTTGCTTGTAAAAGAAGTAGTGAAAATGTCTACTCGTACCTGGAAGTCTTGCAATATTCTAGAAATTAGAACACAATTTATTTTCCCAACAGACAACTTGAATGTTCCATCTGACATTACATCATCTTGGTTTGTATCAATGTCTGAGCAGACATATAATCTAGGCGTATGCCTCACATATTTTACATCAAGTACTTTATCCTCATCAGTTGCAAAAATCTGAAAAAGTAATAGAATTTTTTACTTTTCTAATGCTTGTGTTGTCATATTGTCTGTTATCTTACTTTAGCATAAAGTGTGTCTTGATTTAGATCTTCAATTAGTATTCCTCGTACATGTGCTCGCCATATCATTCTTTCATTAGCATTGTAGATACAATCATTTTCAATGCCCACAATTTTAACATCTGCTAAATCTCTATCTTTATCGCAAAATCGTACACTTAACATACCCAATCTGGCAGAATAATTAAGTTTGATGGCACCTAAACATGAAATAAATCATCTAAGCACATGATAGTCTTTACAAGGGAAAACAATCATAAAGTTATATTAAAACATATAAATACCTGGCGGAATAGGTGGGTCGCATCCTTGCTCTTTCCAATGTTTGATTGCTTCAAGAGTGTCATTCATAAGAATATGAATAATATCTGTCTGAAAAATCCTATAAATCATGACAGTACACTTGAATTTATATTTTTCTAAGTAGAGATCTTAATAAATTTCTTTTTTAAATTTTTCTAAAATTTTTGTTAAATGATTGGAAACTCACGCGTTGAAGCTAGTCCAATATTCTTTTAATTTGAGTACGGCAGCTCTATGAAAAATGATATTAATTGTAAGCAGATTTATGATAAAAGATCTTTCAATACTTCTAAAGTGCGATTTAAAGTCGGGACAATTGGATTTGACCTGCAAATCAGTAAAATGCATTTAGGAACAATATAGTGAATATTCATTGTAGATGTATATTATAGGGCATCCGCATAGATGTATGTATCTAAGTATCGCACCTTACGATATGACATGACAAAAACTTCTTGAGATTCACTTGTAGATATTAATTCCAGATATGATCCTGTTACTCCTGCATTTGTTTTATCTATCAACAATAGAGAACCAATGCCAAACTGTATAGCAGGCCCATATTCCATTACAGCAGTTTCTAAATATATAGTATGTAATCGTAAGTTTAAATATGGTTCTTCTCTTCCTGAGACTACATATCCCAAATGAATAGAAAGCTAGTAGAAAAATAAAATGTATGAATTTGAAGACAAAAAGAGTATTTTTGATGATGCTTAATATACCTCTCCAATAGCAAATCTTAGTAATAAGTTGACATGATTGCACGGTGACATATTATCATCAAAGCCAGATAAGTTTACTGTTCTTGATAATAATTCCAAATCTTCTTCGCTTACTTCGGAAGAAACAATATTCCTATAATTGTAAATATTTTATTACCGTATGCATCATTTTTTTAATTATTATTTATAACACAATATAATAATCGCTTTTCATTGGTCTAAAATAAATGATTAAATTCTTACTAATTAATATCATACAGAACTCATTTCTCACCTGTCAAGCTTTGGTATATTGTTAGTCAATAAATCTTTTGTAGTGGGATCAGACCTTCCTCGTGTCATTGAAACAGATGGCACGTAGATATTAGATCTCACTTCAATGAGTTGTTTTAATGGATTTGAACATCCACATTGTCGTTTCCGTCCCATGATTTCATTTAAATAAGATACATATATATTGACCTCGTGCAAGTAGAATGCTGATAATATATTTACATAATGCAGAATTAGTTTTAATTTGTTTTCTGCAAAATTAAACTTCATACTCGTAACTGCCATATTCAATTTTGTCCTGTCATTAACACAGTATTATTATATAACGAAAAGGAAATTGCTTACATGCCTATGTATACAGGGTGTTCAAAACAAGTGTCAAACATCAGAAGTGTGTATTACCTATCAAAGTAAGCATCAAAGGTTGAATAAATATAGGTTCAAAAACTTTTACTTCAGAAACTATTAGTTTCTGATTTACAAGATATTTTGGTCACCAATTGTAAGTATAACAATTTATCTTTGTAGCATGTGCTCAGTACAACATCCTCTGTTCTCCCCATAAATAGACGCACACGTCATACATTGTCATTGAGTGTTTTTATACCCTTAAACTGTTACAACAAATATAAGATAGTGCTGAAAAGAAGGTGGGATTACATGTTGAACATATAGTATAAAGGTAATATCTTACAACGGGTAACAAATATTTCTCGTTACTCTGAAACTAATAGTTCCTAGATCCATGTTGATACAAATACCTTTACATGCTTAGTTTGGCATTAATTTTCTTGAACACCCTGTATAAACAATCATATATATACAGTAAAAGTCAAAAGTGAGTATATACCTTGAAAGTACAGAATTTATACAAAACTCTTACACATAGGTTGCATAAAATGAAATGTTATTGAAAACACATCACCTATGCAAGAATACCAAGCACAACAAATATCGTATATTACCATTTTACTACATCTCAGTCTTAGCAATACATAACATGAATATTATATGAGCCTCAGTTTTCTAAGGTATCCATTAACTTTTGACTCTTACTCTTTACACATGTAACAGTACCTGGGCAATTGCCTGTATTCCGGTTTAATGCTGTAAGATAAAGTTGCATTTGCTTGCATTTGTGAAAGAAAATGATATTCTGAATCCTTTTGCTGTCTCACAGATCGCCATTCATCCCCTTTTGATAAAAGCACAAATCGAATTTTACAATTAGTCTGAATAGTTATGTGCAGTAAAGAACATGACATTTATTAGGGAAATGTTAGTAACATATTCTAATTTGATATTTGATTATTTGCCATGTGGATAACTTTCATGAAAAAATTCTGATAACAATAGAAATAAATTTTTACAAAATACAATAATGAATGAAACAATATATACCTGAGTGGCAAAATAGAATTTGTGCACCGTTAAAAATCATATTCAGTCTATCATAAAGTAATTCTTCCATTTCCATAAGCGTAACATCCTCTAATTGTAAATTAGTAGATTGAAGTTCATTGCACAATATTACATCTCCAGAATCTACAACAAGTATATGTCCTCCTCTGAAATATGTATTAACTTATATATATGTCATGTTAATAAAATTGTTTACATCGTTCGGAAATTACATACTTTTGAATTGAGCCATACTCCGGGAATATAATATATGGCCCTTTAATTTCCATTTTCAGGTAAATCCGTAATGTTTGCGAAATAATATTGTCCACTAGATTCAGGACTGTCTTTTTTGCAGCTTCCAATAATTTGTGTGTCCATAAAATAATAGTTTGAATACAGGAATCATTGACTTTAAAAAATTTAGTTAGTTCTATCACAACAAACTGAAACAAACATTAGCATATGAACTCATAAAGATATTACAATAAAAAATGACATATAAAAAATATAATATTATTACATGATTGTAGGTCACTTCAATGGTGTTTAAATTCATTGTTACATGGAAACATTCATCTTCATTTACTCTGCTTTTTTCAAAGTCTATTGCCAAAAAGTTCGTTGACACATTTCCTATTTCAGTTTGAATTAAAAGTGGTTAATAATAGGAATTGCTGAATAAATTTTCTATACAAAAAGATTTTACCTGTTAGTACATTATCAACTGTGACTAAAGGAACTAGTTCACCGTCGTGCGATGCACCTTCAATCACTAAACTTTCAGCTCTAACAGATACTTTATATGTTGACAAGGCAGGTTGTGCTTCTACACTTGTCAAAAACTGTGTTACTGTTGCAACAAGTACTTCTCTACCATTGCATAAAAGACTAACAGAACAATTTGCCAAAGTAAAGTTGTACTTAAAATCTGAAAATAATAATATTACTTAATCATGTACAAAAGCTGTAATGAATCAAATTCCCATTTATTATAAATTAATAAACTGTTGGCCCTCGAGATTGAAATATAATGAAAGCTATGTACCAATTGGTCCTGGCAGTTTATCGAATTTTATTTTTCCGCCTGGCCCATTGTCAATTAAATTATTTGCTGATTTTTTAGTACTCCCTTCGTTACATTCACCCATTACATCTTGTATCTTATGCGACACAATCTCTGTAGTTTTCGCTTCTGATTGATTCATTTTCTTTTTTTGACATATTTCCTCAATATTTTTATTTTGTAGTTCTTGTCTTGCATGCTCCCGCGCTATTATTATATTTAAGATGCTGAGGTAATCTTCAAATTTTTGCAAATCTAGTTTGAGTTCTGCATCATTCGGCTGAAGTAAACTTCTTGCATATAAATCTTTATATTTTCGATAATTTTTCCTGTACTCAAACATATTTAACCAATAATATGGTCTAACATTATAGTCAAGAATAGAGTTGTATGCATATTTCCACCAAGCTGTTGGATTCTCAGATACACTACTATAGGGTCGATACTTCCTGTAAGGTCTATGCAAATAAAAAATAATGTGATATTATTCAAAAAGAATACGTAAATGTATGTACATGTAGATATTACCAAATAATACAGAGCGTCTACATAGTAAGTGATTACCTGTTAAGCATTCCATTTAAAATTGATTCATACAATTGACAAAATGTCATATACTGAATTTCTGAAATTTGCATTGCCACATCCTGTAGAACAATATCAACTAATATTCTTGATGGTTGCGTTTCATTACCTCTGTGTATAATGACCTTTATTTTTGCAGTAAAGGGCTTCAACACTTGAAAAATTAAGTTTTCAGAATGTTTATCAAAAAAATGGATCAAATCAGGGTATAAACTTACAGAATTGAAATTCCTTATGCCTCAGGCCAAATGTCTGAAGAGCTGTATGCATTGTTTCCTTCCATGCAAGGACACTGGCCATATCCCATGTGTCCACGGACATTGTAGAACAGGATTCTGTGTCATTGTCCAAATATAAACTAAGAGATTCTATTTTCATAAGCTGATAAACTGTTTGCGAGTTATTTGCACACACGCCAGGTTTCCATTTACTAAAACATTTTCATTTCAGACAATACCACAATGTTATATGTAGTAATAACCAAGTATAATACACACTTATTTGTTGTCGTCATAGATATACTTTGAATACATATTCCGCAGGCGCATAACATATTTATTTGCAATTTCTCTTCAAACCTTATGTGTACATTATTAATTGTAATCTGGAAATTCCTTATTACCGATGCCATTAAATTATCAAATAGATCAGGTGGTAACCCTATAGCTAAAAATATGAAACATAAATAATAAATATAAACAATATTATAAAATTATAATTGTATAATATATGTGGAATCATAAGTATTACAGTATAATATACTTCCAATAAGTATACGAAATTTTCTTTGAATATTAATTAAAACATCTTGCATAAGGATACAAGCATTGTATCTATAGAAAAATACAATGCCACCTATTGCAAGTGTGGATATGGTATCGAGTATATTGATATTATGTTATTTAATGTCTACCAGATTTGGATGTTTCTTCACTCTCAAGGTCTTCTAATATTTTTTTCTTTTCTGCCCTTATTAATTTTTTTTCAATCTCAGAATCATAATGACCTGCTTTTGTAGAGACCGCTAATATATATACATCCTGTAACATTGGTCAACTCTAATCATTACATACGAATATATTTGTAAGAATACACTTGTGATTTCATACACTATCGTGCTTTCTTTGCTATGTTTCTAACAATATGTATTTGTATTTTTGTATATCCAATGTATTTGAAAAAAGGACAGTACATAATTGCACTAACATTCGTTGTGGATATCATCGATATATAAGAAGAAAGCTGTAAAACACTTTTACGCATTACCTCTATGTATAAAACAATCGGTTGAGAAAATAGTCCTGACCATGGTATTTTCAAAATAATTTTTCCTATCACTCCTACTTCCACTTTAATCGGCAATCCAAGCTGGTACTACAAGCGAAAATGTTTAAAATTTTATACGAAATCTTGCTATATTGTGATATTAAAAATTTTATTTATATAAACATTATTTGTAGCATATCATAAATTTCATACAAACTCGATAAATATAAAATGTTATTATAAAAGAAAGCTTTATCGATTTATTACTTACCAAAGCTTCTGGCTTCAGCTTAAGATCAACAAGACATGTATCACCAGAAAATATTCCAAAATTAAATTGTTCTATGTCTAAATCTTCAATATATTTTCCTAATAGTCGATTGAGAAATGCAGCTATTGCACCTTCGAACATGATCGTTTATTTAATGAGATAACTATGTTTATCCGGCAGACTCACTCCGGCTTGTATTCCTCATCATAACCTAAAGAAATTGTGAGGCTGTGCAAGCAAGCAGTCATGCGCGGAAACTACTTGAATATTGATCTTCTCTAAACATCTCTTAGTTTTGCGTTATTTCCTATTTATCTTATAGGTTGGCGCAGGTTAGTGCCATTTGTATATAAAATATAACACAAGATTAATATCGTTTGCATCCTATCTTTATCTTATGATACAGCGATGGCTATATAATTGTAATTTATATTAATGAAATTATAATTTAAGAGATAATTTTCTCATTTAAACAATCGGCATTTACAATACACACCTATTGCTGAAATTTATAACAGTATATTCATAATTCATAGTTTATTTACTTTCCCGTTTTTAACTTTGTTTTTTTTGCTTATTCAACTCTCTTTACTACATTTCACTAACCAGGAATACTTATTTGAATATTCCCAATGTAAGATTACTGAAAGTCTACAAAAATGAATTCATATTTCGTATGTTGTTATAATGCAATAAATAGTGGCGGTTACGACACAACAGCTGACAATGTTATGAAATCACTTTCATAATCAAAATTACATGCCCACTATAAGTAATCCTTCATTATTACATGTATTATATAATTTGTTTGTATGCTTTGTAATCTTAAATTCAAAATATTTTAATAAGCATGCATGGAAAGTATAATGAAGCATAGAAAATTTCTATGCAATCTTATAGCATTAATAAGAAACAAGATGTAGTACATGTTGTGTAACATTTAATATATTATGCAATAAAATCACAGGCGCCATATTAAGATAGTCATTTATTATGAAGCATTATTCAAGATTGAGAATTCTAACAATATGTACAACTTATTCTAAACTTCATTAGTCTATATATTTAACACAACACTAAACATAGTCATTGATGCTCAACAGTTGTGATATTTTGTGTATTAATGACCTAAGTTTTTGCACATAGTGTTTTGTCCTTAATGTATATTTCTATTGCAACTCATGATTAGTTCCTATAATTTGTATTTCAAAGGAGGCAGCATATTTTTTGTCTATATATAACATTATCTTCTCATGTATAACAATACATGATCTTATCTGAAACATTATCATTGATAAAATGTATTGATACTTTACTCCTATTTTCTGTATGTTATATTCATTCTCATTCAGTTATTATGCTTCTACAAAATATTATCCATATCCTGCATAACATAACCATTTTAAACTGCAAGATGATGCTTAGCTTCACCTGTATTTGGGTCGATTATAACTTTTTCCGAGCAAGCATTGACAGTAGGTGAGGCAGTAAGTGACAAAGATGTGGCATCCGTTGGTGGAAAAAATTTGCCATCGGCACATTCTTTAAAGAGTAGCTCAGATGGCTTTTGCTTTCCTTTTTGTTCATTGGACAAAACTTTTGTCATTGTTAACGTCAGTAACTCTATAATAAGATAAGACTCTGGTCTATATAACCTTGTAAAATGCAGTCTAATATGTTCACCTATATTTTCATCTTTTCGAGGAATGTAGTCACAATGAGGACACGAAGGTGTCATCCTTTCGATACCATGTCGTCTTTTGTGTGAATCCATTGTTTCCTTATCTGTTGTAGAAAAGGGACAGCTTTGACAACGAACAGTTTCTATTTCAAGTTCGCAAGCCGTTAACAGTATTCCTTTTTTTTGCATCATCATGACCGATTGTTTATCTTGATTCGATGACTGCGTCGTAGTAGAATAGTTTCCCGTTGTTGTGCAAGTATCGTCAGCAGCCGATGACAATGATCCAACTACTGAAGGTGCTCTAAGACTTTTTCCAGGGCGTGAAATAGATACCGTACAGTCTGCAGTATTGTCAGTTTCAACAGTTATAGTGTCATCCTCAAATTGACGACGAGATGCTTGTGCTTCAGCATTTGCTTGGTGTTTCTTAAGATGCTGGATATAATTGGCATAATACTTGACAGAATAATCACACGTGCCACAACGATACCTCTGCTTGGCCCCGTGTAATGTTAGATGCACTCTATACTGTTCGCGTTTCTCAAAAGCTGAGGGACACTTGTGACATTTATAACGCTTCTCTTTTAAACGACCATTCCTCACATATCCTGGATAAACAAAGTTAGGGTTCCCACGCATAAAAACTCCAAATTGTGGATCAGGCGAAGGTTCTGGAGATGTATATTCCTTTATTTCAGTGTGTCGACGATGGACTACTTGATGCTTTACTAAGTTTTGAGCTGTTTTTGACGAATAATCACATTCATTACATTTAAATCTGTTATTTGAACCATGTAACGTCATATGATATTCTAAAGCGTCTAATCTAAAATAGCGCGCTGGGCACTTGGCACATGTAAACACTTGATTTCCACTTTTTTGACTTGTATTTGAAAGTGTGTTATTAAAAGCTTGTGCCGAATTGCCGGTAAGTTCAACAACAATCCATGCAGCACTTGAGGGTGCATTGTTACATTGGTTATTTGCTTCCACACATGCCGTTGTAGGAGGTGGATAACGTTGTGAATGACTATATAGTGATAATAAATATTTTGTACGTTCTTGATATTCAGATGAATGTGCTTTCTGATGAGCTAAGAGATGAGCTTGTTGTCGTGCAGCATATGAACACCATTGGCATGAATAAGCTAATTCAGTAGAATGATAACGTAAATGTATTCTTAACTCCTTTTCACAAAGGAACCGTGCTGGACATTTTCCACAACAATGAACAAGTCGTAAATCTCGTAAATCCGGCTCTGAACCTAGTACAGGTTGATGCTTAAAACCAAGCAGTGTAGCTAAATCACTAACTTGTTGCGTATCGGATCGTGTTTCATCAACAAGGCAGTGTACAGTACCCAAGGATCCCGAATGCATATCAGAGTGTATTATCATTACTTCCTTCCGATTGCAAGTAAAACTGCAATCTGTACATGCTATAAACGGTCCTTGACTTGGAGTATCAATGTGCATTGTCTCATGATCAATGACCTCAGCACGTCTTGTCGATACATGAGGACAGTGTCGACATTTCAACATTTTCGTAAGAGTGCCATCTGGTCGTGAAACCCAAACCAATGGTGGCTCCGGTAAAGCACGGGTATCTAACAAAAGAGGTGGGGGTCCACCAACACCACTTGATGTGCTTAATATTGAATTATTTTGTGATACTATTTGACTAATTTGTAATGGATCTTCTTTCCCATCGTTATTATCTAGAAAAAATACACAATAACCTGAAATAATAATATCATATCATTATACAATTCAAAATTACAAAATTACCATCTGGTGTAGAGAGTGTTGGTAATTTAGGTTTAGATAAAGGTGAGTGAAAATCCACAGATTGCTGATGCACAACAGCAAGCTCTTCCCCATGAAGCCGTGCATGCTCTAATAATTCTCTGTAATAATCAGAAGACAAATATACTAGCACAACGCACGATTATGCAGTAGTAATCAAATTTTAATTACACTTTGAATTTAAAGCCATGTTTACATGATAGTAATATATTTCAAATACGTACGCTTTTGTACTAACGTAATATGGACAAAGATAACATTTGAAAATTGCTTCTAAATTTGGACGATGATGCATTCTGTGTATAGAAAGAGATGCAGCATCAGACGTCGAAAATGGACAGTCTCCGCAACCAAATGCATTCTATTAACAGAAATTGTAATACTTTTAGTATGACAATTACTGAAATCAATAAAATTAAGTGACAGCATACATATACATTCCATCTGTTTTTATACCTTTCGTTCATTAGAACTTTGATCCAGGGATTCATAATGAGATTTAACATGTAACAATACTGTTTCTTTGCTTGGATCTCTGTAATTGCATCGCTTACACTTCCATAAGGTGCGCTTGTTTTCATCTAGGGAGGATGGTGTGGCTGATATAGAAGCACACACAAACGCATTATTTCCATTTGCAGAAACAGGATTGCATTTAAGTAATGACTGCCCACCACCTCTCACTGCAGCCTTTAATGGTGGCGGTGGTCTTACGGATAATGTATTTACAGTATGGTTTCTATCTGTTTGTGTTAAAATGGACCCAGGAGCAGCTGTAAGCCCAGGTGGTTGTGAATATTCTTTTTTATTCATAATTAATAATTTATTTGGGGGTTCATCCATGGTATTAGACTCTCCTATGATTTGTTCTTCCACATTTGGGTCATCCCAGGATTGTTCAACCTGACAAAAAACAGCCTATTATCCATAAACAAACATATGTTTAAGAAACCTTTACATATAAGAGATAAAGAGTTAGGTATTTAAATAACTGTAAATTATGTATAACATTTAACATATTAAACAAAAGGTTATCAAATGTTCCCCAATAGTTCTGTTTTTATGTCATTAGACATTTGAAGGACCATATAAATTATATACATTTACATAATTAAATTTCGAGACATATATATAAAAAGTTAATGTGTGTGTATATGTATATCTTTTCTAGATAACTGCTCCAACATCATTGCTGTACATACAAATACACAATTTCTACTACACAGATGATTTGACTTAATTTTTCTAAGTAGGTTCAGATAATATAATAGCATTATATAAAATGGTATTGGAACTAACGGCATGTTCTCTGGGAATGGGACAACGCGAGAAACTATTTTTTAAGGTGATTAGGTTATTCAAAATATTTCAGATTTGTTTATATTTTCGAATACTACTCTTACTATCTTATGTGAAAGAATATCACATTTAATCATTCAAATTATACAAGAATTAAGTATTATACAATGTGATAAGAAGTCCAATAGATTCTAATTGCTATTCAAGTTACTCAAAGTAATTCAAATCATTACAGTCATGTGCAGGACACATGTAAAGGACACAAGTACTTTAAAAGCTTCTATACTTTTCAAAATATCAGTTCTTATAAAATTATAATATTGTAAAGTAATTAATAATAAAAATGTAAAGAAACCAATAACTTATTTTGTATATGTCAAATAATTTTTACCTGTGCAAGGTACTTGTTATACTTTGAATAATTTCGTCGACCTGTCTCATCAGTCATAAGTACTCTTGCAGACATATGTACTGGATCTTTAGCTGCTTTAAGTTTAATATGTTTCGTGATGTCCCATCGCCAGTTAGAACGATATGCACACAAAGAACACTCAAATGGCTTTCGATTTAAGTGACCAACTATATGAACATGAAATCGACTTGCAGTGAAAGCCCAAAAAGGACAATGGGGACATTTAAATACACGCCGTCCACTTGGAAGGGTGGAAGCACCATCAACCTAACAAAAAATTTATTACCTCATGATCATGATAAATATGAGGTAAAATTATCAAACAAGTATAATTCAGTATCATTAAAATTCTAAGATATAATGCTACCATAGTATTTTATTAATGGCTGAACAATAAGAGTGTACTTAACTTTCTGAAAGTTAGGTGTATTTAGTAACATTCTACAATATTAGGGAGACCAATAAGTTAGTGTAGTTTTTAACATTCTATTTACATGTTAAAACCTGCACATATTGTTTGGTCAACTTAAATGTTGCGTAAACATTAATTAGAAAATAGACCAATAAAATCAATTCCAACCCTCTATAATCTAGAACATATATCTTTCAAATATATAAATTCATTTTCTGATAATTTGGAAATCTTAATATAATAGCTGTTTATCATACCGAGGAAGCAGAGGAAGTAATGCCTCCAAGACTTATATCCCAATCCACTTCAGCTGGTAGTACACAATCGCTATGATATGACATCATACGAAAATCTGATGAATTTGTTGATTTATCCATGTTACTGTTAATAGAGGAGTGTTTAGTTGATGGTTGACAACATTGCATATGCACTTGAAGATCCGCTGAACTTTTGCAACGTCTTCGGCATCTAGGACACCTTGATGTACCTACAGACACACTGAGAGCAGTATGATGACTTTGCTTGTGACATGCCAATTCTTCTATGGTAGCAGCCTTAAATGTGCACCAACACTTTAAATCATCAATACTGGTTACTGCCACTTCTGGTAGTCCACTGGTAATTGCAGTTGTTAATTTTTCCTTCAGTTTATCAAAAAACGAAGCATTTTTCTTCTCAAACAAATCTGCAGTGTTATTATCCTTCTTTATATTAGTAAGCTGTTCAAAATATAAAGACATTAGAAGGAAAATTATTGAAGATATAAAATATTTAAAGTATAATACAACATTACTGTATACTTACGTCCTTTCCATATAACTTCGCTAATTCTGTATCTCTCGCAATTTGTGCAAGTTCTGGTCGTACACGCACACGTGGAACCCTCAACAATGTCGTAGAATTATTAAAACTGCTGCCACTTGAATTGGAAACTGGACTTAATGGTATTAACATAGGTAACGGTTTCCTTGATTTAGAATGTATTATAGGAATATGGCATTCTGCTAAATGCCGCTGCATCTCGGAATCCCAAGCAGTTATAAATTGACAACCTTTCTCTTCACATTTTAATGCTATACATTCAGCACTAGCAATTGCATTTTGTTTTTCATTTGCATTGTTCATTGCTCGATCCAAACTAGGCAAAATGATCGATGAATCTATATCACTAGTAACGGTAGCTGGATTTGTAGATGTATTTAATTCACGATAGTCACTAGCACCAACCTAAAGCAGATGATTAAATATTTTCAAAAATTACCAAAGTTATTTTAGTTGGAAGAATACCCTTGACGCACAAATAAATTTAATGCATTGATCGTGAAGCTAAGAAGAAACAAACAAAAAATTCACAAATGTGTAAATTTTTGTAAGAAATAATATTAAAGTAACGCCTAAATACCTGATTATATCGTTTTGGACTATTTCGTGATTTGCGTTCAAAGGCTATATTGGCTTTACGATTCACCTGACCTACAGGCGGTTCATGATGATTAGTCTCATGTACAGTCAAACTTTGACGTATGTCAGCTGTAAAGTTGCACACTCTACATTGAAAAGCTCCGCCACCACCATGATTTCGAGTATGCCTGTCTAAATTCCACTGAAAAATAATAATATAGAAAGACGAATATATAGTATTTCAAGAATATTGTAATATATTAGTTAACATGGTAATGTTATTGTGCTTGCTGTACACGTACACAGTTGAGCAAATTATAGTTAGCACTCCGACCCAAACTATAACGAAAAAATTAGAGTCGTCGAGATAATTTTATTAGTGTTAAATAAATGAACAAACCTTATATGGAGTTCTAAAATCACAAGTGTCACATTTAATCATAGGCATTGAATGGTATTTCACATGTTTGGTATATCGAGCACGCACATGTGTCACATAAGAACATTTGGCACATCGAAAGAATCTTCTTTTTAAGTGATGCACTCTTTGATGTGTTTCAAGATCTCGTAATGTCAATGCAATGTATGAACACATGGGGCAGCGGTTCCCACCTCCTTCATACACATGTTTGCCCTGTAAATCTCGATTGTATCTTCACCATATCTCTTTAAATGCTGACAAATAAATTTAATGAAAGTCAGAGAAGGTCTAGCGACTTGTACATAACAATACCTGTATTATTATTATATGATGCTTACAAACCACAAAACTTGTATAATAATCTTCGATATAATTACATTTACAATATCAAAAACTGTGCCTTAACGAATACATTTGGCGAACGTTGTAAGTGTAATTAAAGAACATAGCATATTAAATACAAACAATATTTTTAACATGAAAATTACTGTACTTTTTTATGTTCACATTATCTCCACTGTGCTAGCACTGTCATAGACTTACTTTCTGTTTATGATCTTTTTTTGTGTGTTCCAAATACGCCTTTACGTTTGGCAGAAATTTCGATGGTTTACACATCTTACATTCGTAACTTTGCATCGATTCACATAACTTTATGTCATTTGTTTCAGTTTCTACGATTGTCTGATTATTGTCAGTTTCGGTATCGAGTTTAAAAATACGTGATCCTTCTACGGTCTCTTCGATCGCAAATGCACTCATCGTGACTTTTTCTTCGTCATTTTTAGTACCGACTGCTATTTTATGCGTTACACCTGGTTTTACTTGTTGCAGTCGAGGTCGTAATGCACGTAGACGACGTAGCCTTCCTGACATGTTGGATGAAATCGGTTTACTTCCACATATATTTCGTCATCCGTTCTGTCCTGAAGAAACGGACATAAAAAAAAGAAAAAAAAAGAAAGAAAAGGGAGTAGAAGAAGAGAACGAAAAATACGTGAAAGTTACTAAGTAATTAAGGTGTGTATAAAAAAAAGTTTGTCTAATATCTGTATATATCACCCATATGCTTCATTTGAGAAACACGCGAGGAACATAGCAGCGCTATTGTGTATACGCACACTTGCATATACTTTGAAATAAGATATTAAATCGCAAAGATTACTACTAAAAGATGTTGAAACAGTTACACAAACTTCTTGTTAGATTATTCGCTTTTCGGTGTTTTCATGATTTTAAGCATCTCAACGCAATGACTATTAAATATTTTTCATGAAGGTCTCAATGTAATAGCCAGCTCAAGAGCATGTAATATGGCCAGTATTAGTAGAAAAGAATGATAAATTTGTGTGTTAATATTAAAAATAACTGTAGCAATGCAGTGGAGTTGAATGATTGTTAAAGAATAGTATTATGAATTGTAGTATGAGTTGAATTGTAGTACTTCTTACAATAAAAATTATTCATTTATTAAGTTTCGATAAATATGTACGTTTGTTTCATTGTCGATCGCGAATTTAGAAAACATATATTGTTCAACGTAAACATTTTTTACGCGCAGGAAGGTCTGTTTATCAACTATTGATAACAATTATGAATCCCGATTGATCATTTTTAATACGTGAAAACTATAATAGAATAGTATGCTGAAGTAATTATCTGTATTAATATATACAATTTGTTTTAATCAAATCCTAAAATTGTATCCCATTGTTTTGTTACGTGTAAGCGTATTGTTGGCTTTGTATGAATATTTACACGTGCAGACACCATATTTCTTGTCAGCGATCATATTGTACTTCCGATCTTTAGTAGAAACCACTACCACGCAACGAACTGAGCGAACAAATATGGCCGATGCCGGGTACCATTATATTAATACTGTGTAAGCTGAATAGTGCATTAATAATGATTAAATAGTCGAATGTTCCACCATGTATAATTTCAAAGACACGGATAATCTACTGTTTAACTGTTGTACTCGGAGAGATAAAAAAACAATTTATCTTGTAATTAGTATTTTTATACGTAGACAGGATGAATTCAACCTATTTACGAATACTCTATACTGTTGTAAATGAAAAAAAACAGTAAAGTTGTTCAAGTTGTAGGCACATAATATTTTGTTTTATATCTATATCAGCTTTTTACGACACATAATGTATATTATAATTGATAGGTACACTTTTCTTTCTCATGGAACAATTAACGGCGCCTACAGTTTCCATAAAATACTAGCGAAGAAAGCATTTTGATGAATACTTAATCGTGCTTATTGAGTTTTCGTTTAATATAAGAAATAAATTGTAGAAAAAGAAAGTGACTTAATCAAATTGATATAATTGAGCTTGCTCAGCTTGCTTTTAAATGCACGCTTTTTGCTCATGCACGCCTAAGATACCGATAAACATTATATTCTAACGCGAAAATGATGCTATTCGCACTTAATATTGAATTTTACCACGTTAGCAGTACATCAACCATACAACAATAACCGCGATGTGTAGTTTTATATGATTCCCGAGTGATTTCCGTTTTCCTACAATCTGAGGTCCATCAATTTCCGGTGTACAAGAGGTCAGTACCGACTAATTCATTAAGATGTACTTCGATATGCATGAATAACACATATAAAAATAACCAAAAAACTATTACCACCAATTGACACAGCGGGACCCATTAATTGAGAAAACAAACCTGTAACACCTTCCTTACATCAGGTAGGTTAACTTCCACACATGCGACAGTTGCAGTAACACGCACTGACGATTAACAGCGCATCATGCGATCTCTCTTGTCGTTGTACAGTAGCCGACCAATCGAAGAGCCAACCAAGCTCAAGCACTGCAGAATTCGTGCGTACGCCGCAGCTCGATGCAATTAAGGTTTCTTGACAACTGAAGGATCAAGTAGAATCGGATAAGCGATACTTGTAATAATCGATCTAATTTCCTCTATTTTTTGTTTTAAAATGCGTTGTTACATCATCGACACTACAATATCGGTGTTAACAACAATGGAATCAACAGGGGAGAAATATAATGAAAACCAAAGACAGTCAGCTCCTGCCGGATGACTCGACTGGTGATGGCAATGGTAAAGTGGCGCAAGATGGGCGCCATCTGCGATTACAATTCTGATTCCGACTTCTATATGTACCTCCTTCCTACACGCCCCTGTTTCCTCTAAATTTCCTCCTGAAGGCCTCCCTCGTCGCGTATAGGTAACAATGATTAGTAAAATGACGATGGCGAATACTATAAATAATAGTCAATTTCTAATTTATTGTAGTTTGTCCAGTTGATTGACTATCGGTTGAAAAACTTGATTTTCGCCAAAAGGGGCATATTTCTCTTTATCGCAGTATTAGTCAAACATTCTTGCAGCCTGCAACAATATGAGTATTTCCCGGATTAAAATATATATCTGATCCTTTCTCTGTCGTCTAGAGTATATTATACATTTGAATGTTATTCAGAACGTTTTCTATCGTAATAATAATAGTCGTTATATTAAAAATGATCGTAACAAAAATTTGTATTCGATATTATACTTTATCGCTGGGTAGTATAAATCTACATGCAATTAGATCAATTGCGCGAGTATTATACTCTTTATATTGTATGTGGTTGGGATTATACGATCACGTACATGAATTTTAATGACGCCCCGTCGGAAATTAAATTATTTAATATGGCAGTAATAAATAACAATGCTATATGGAAATAAAATTGCGAATATTTTTTTTATTTGTTATAGAACATGCAACGTGGACTTACCATATAATGTTCAGTACGAAAAAAAGCAAACCAAAGTTTATTATTTGATAAGTTGTAAATCCGTTTGCTGCAAACTTAAAAATATTAGTTAAGCTGTGTAGGGCACAGCGACGCCATTAAATACTGAACCTGCATTAAAATGGGAATTGAAAGGTTTAATGATTTGTGAGAATAACAATTATTCATTAATATATATTATCATTATTATTATAACATATAATTATTCGTAATTAATCATTATTGGCTCACGATCGCGTGTAAATATGAGTCGCTCACTTGCCAAATCGATTAACTCCACTTTTTGCATTTCTCATAAATTTAACCACCATTGATGGAGTCCCTACTTTACATATTTGTAACATAATTTATAACATAATTTATGGAGTTAATCGATTTCGCCTGTGACTGGCTCATATATAACAAAGATGTGATTCTATGTGTATAAAGGTGTAATATACCTTTTGCCTGCATGCATATCCATCAGATGTACATGCATGTACTTTACAATTGTGTATAATTGTAAAATGTATATATTGTCTTGATCAAAGTATATGATATATCAACAAGTATCACATAGTAGGAACTGCGACTATTGTGTTTGTTACTCTCACAAAGCATTAAAACTTTAACTTTCTTTTGCTACATGTCATGTACCAGTGTTACTTTGGTACAGTCGTATATATATATACATATCCACACACACGCGCGCGCGCGCCCTCGCGCGCGCATAAAACGCGTACTGTAATAATACTGTAGATATGCGTGTGTATATATATCTTGACTATGTCATGTAAATATCATGTATGTAGGATTAATTATCATACAAAATACTCAATCTGTATATGTATAAAAATACAAATTGAAATTGCGTGATCATATTATGTAGTAACCAGAACATGTATGGGACAAGTAATCAAAGATTTATATAAAATTATAATAAATTTTATTTATAAATTAATGGAATACTATAAATGTTGGATGTGTTATTTACAATTAGTATGCCTTATCAATACCATAACCGAGTAAATTATAAAAATAATTAAATGTTTTCCAATGTAAGTTTTTAGTAAATAATAAAATAGCATAGTTATGTTATGCAAAAAATACTACTGCATGTTATGTTGTATATAATATGATTATATGTAACGTAAGACAAGCGTATACTATTATAAAACACTATTATAAAATTTAGAATTTGCGCAATTGATAAACAAACAAAATTAGTTACACCGTCACAAGTTATAATTAAATTTCCGCCAGCTCCTACATATTTGAAATCTTATGATGAAAATTGTACATTACTCCTCTTAAAACGTAACCTTAATGTTATAATTATAATGTTATAACAATGAGTACACAATATTGGCCAAAATTTCATTGTAATTTACTGACACCTACGTACTATTATTATAATCAGAATGTAAATGCATCCAGTGGGCAAACTTATTTATAATTCGCACTTTTCTTGACTATAATTGTGTTTCAAGATTATCACGTGAAATTATTATTTCCTGATTATTTAGTATATATGTATTAAAATGTCATTTATGCAAATGTAAATGTATTACCAAATATTTATAATCAAAATAGCTTTACATTATTTACTGTTGAAAATACATGTACAAAATTAATATTTTGCTTCCAAAGTGTTACGCATTTGAAGTACATTCAGTCACTTAGTAAGACTCTTCTTCAAATTTTCAGCTAATTTATCTATAAATTCAAATGTTTCCATATAGTCAGCCCGAGTGACATTGTCTATGCCTTTAATACATCCAGCAAGATCTTTTGTCATAAAGCCTGATTCGATAGTACTAATACAGACTTTTTCTAAAGTTAGGACAAAACGTTGAAGAGGCTCGTTGCTATCGAGCTTTGAGCGATGTAATAATCCCTGACTCCATGCAAAAATAGATGCTATGGGATTAGTAGAAGTTTCTTTTCCTTGTTGATACTGCCGATAATGACGAGTAACAGTACCATGAGCTGCTTCTGCTTCTACAGTGCGTCCATCTGGACAAATCAGTACTGACGTCATAAGACCAAGCGATCCATACCCTTGAGCTACAGAATCTGACTGCACATCACCATCATAATTTTTACAAGCCCATACGAAACCACCTACAGATTTCATTGCATATGCTACCATATCATCAATCAGGCGATGTTCATACCAAATCTTTTTCTCCAAGAATTTTTGTTTATATTCTTTATCATACAATTGTTGAAAAATGTCTTTAAATCTACCATCGTACTGCTTAAGAATTGTATTTTTCGTTGAAAGGTATAAGGGATAAGACCTTTTCAATGCATATTTAAATGAACTGTGAGCGAAAGCTGTAATGCTATCATCTAAATTGTATTGAGCTTGAGCAATACCAGGTCCTTTGAACTCATGAACTTGGTGTTCAATTTTATCCCCTGATGTACCTATCCATGAAATAGAAAGTTTTCCAGGTCCAGGAACTACAAAATCTACAGCTTTATATTGATCGGCATGAGCATGACGACCAATTATTATTGGTTCCTTCCAGCCTGTGACCAAACGAGGTATATTCTTACAAATAATAGCCTCTCGAAAAACTGTACCTCCTAATATGTTTCGGATTGTCCCATTCGGACTTTTCCACATTTGTTTCAATTTAAATTCTTCAACCCTGGCTTCATCAGGTGTGATTGTTGCACACTTTACACCAACATGATAACGTTTGATAGCTTCTGCACAATCTATCGTTACCTGGTCATTAGTAGCATCACGATTTTCTATACCTAAGTCGTACGTGTGTAATTCTATGTCTAAGTAAGGTAGAATAAGTTTTTGTTTAATAGCATCCCATATCACACGAGTCATTTCATCGCCAAGAATGTCAACAACTGGTCCCACCTAAAACATGCCAGGGTCGTATAATTAAACATACATCAAACATCTGTATTCCAGATATTGTACATAACTGCTTAATAATTAATTAATTCCATTGGCATATAAAACTATATGCATATTCATAACATTCATATAGTAACATTGGCGAATGACATCGGACTTTATTATGCAAATAAACATAAACTTGTGAAAGTAGTAATATAATTATTAGTAAATGTAGTCCCACTGTACAATAACACAAAACTATATAAGGGATACATTCATATAGACATATTTATAAAAAGTTATGTTTTTAAGTACGTATTGTATAATATATATTGAATATGTGACTTTCATTGAAATTATTAAAATTATCAAGATGAATGTGAAAGTATGCTGCAGCACATATATGTAGAATACGCAATAATAGTAACCGCACCTGTATTTTCGGCATCGTTGTGCTGGAAGCGCTCATTGTTCTGATCAATGAATACGGTAACGGCGTGCGAGAAACAAGTAGATCCTCCGATAACTGCCGGGATGACACGACACGATTACTGCCCAGTTGGAATGAACATACACTTCTTATAAAGCTACTTGTTTTGACGAATCGGTGGGGAAAAAACATGGCAGTCCTGGTTGGGCCCATATAGTAAGTGTATTCAAGAGTGCCGTTTACTTTATAAGTCGCGTCCACTTTTCACTATTCTCTCATTCAACGAAGATCGTTGTCGTTACTGTTATGTGAACTACAATTGATCTAATCGGTAAATTCGACGATAAAGTATGTAATTACGTAAAATGTAACGATATGAAGCTTGTTCTTAGCAATACGGTGAACCAATGTCGCATAATATGTATTAAACAATCGGAGAATATCTTCTTATCTCTTCCTTACTAAAAAATCTATTCGACCTTGGAATTTGTACACCGAATGTTGAATAAACAGTTACGAGAAAGTTTACATTTCTGTTCCCGTATAAATTAAAAGCAGGGTAATTAACAAATATTTTAACATAACTTTTAGTTAAATAATTTACTAAAATTATTGCCTCATAGTATTCTTATAAATGTTTATGCCTTTTTATCTTTAGGTGGTGTGCATGGTACAGTCGTTATAATTACACTTCAAATTCCTACTTTTATCCATATTTTTAAATTGCTACTTTCATCCATATTTATAAATACTTAACCTCGAACTATAAATTTGACGATTATCAGTCAGTTTTACGTCAATATTTTGATGGCTTGGTGGTTATCAACGATACAACAGTATCATTTCAATGACGGATTTTCCTGTGGAGCTAATGGGTGACTAGCCTTCTAAATATCTATATCTTATATCTCCATCCTTACAGAATAAAATTTCTCCTTGTGCAAACTTTTTGCAAATTATCACATTCAGAAGGGAAAATTGGTTTAACAGATCATTGCTTGCTTTATTTGACCATGGGTAAACAATAACGCGTGATCATACTATATAGTAGTAATAATGTACCTATAAGGTTAATATTTTCTAAGATATGTGCAACTATACTTCTCACCCTGCTCCACCCTGCTCCTCACATTGCGCACGTGTTGTACGTGATGTATTAGCGGCAAAGTGTATGCGATGTTGAACAGAGTGCACAGAATGCATAAAGTTTTTGGGTAAAATACAGAATATATGCAGTTTTACATACTTTTCTGAGGCATCCATTCTAACACTAACCCGATTATGAGGAGAATCTGGCGTTATGATGCAACGGTGCAAACATTTTATAGGCTAACAGAACTTCTAAGTATAAGAATCGGATAATTGAAATAATTAATTTGCAAGAAATTTGAAAGAATGACTATTTACTAATCAGCTTAAGTAAAAGAACAGCTTGATATTAATTTTCCAAGTTAACTCGAAAGTCTCAAAAATGTTTCGTAGAGGTTGTAATGTAACATTTGAATCTTGCGGGAACGCTTGGAAGATAATATAATAACGGTGCAGTTTCGTTACACTGCTCGCATTCGCAGTCGTCCGCTACATCTAGCCGTCAAGTACTGCGCCAATGTATTATTTGCAATAATTTAAGTAATACACGTTGAAAAATATTAAGTAATACATTGCTGGAATGCTTGACGGCCAGACGTAGCGGCCGGCCGCGAACACGAGCTGTTGCAACGAAACTGCTTCCTAAGGTCACAGAAACTCGTATTTATTATAAATATATGTTTTTATTTCAATTGAGATTAAATTCAAGCTTAGGAGTTAATTTATAAATCACAATAATACAATTTACAAGAATTTCGGAGTGCTCGAGAGATTATTTCTTAAGGAAAACTGAAGAAAAATTTGCACTATTTCTTGATTAGAATGCACCAACATAATGTTAGATTAAGCTAAATTCAAAAGTCAGGAATGAACAAATACGCATTCACACGCAAATGAGTGTCTGTGAGAGTGCTTTAGTATGTTATAGTGACATCAACAATCCTTTTATATGCAGCTATTAAAATATATTTTATAAAGAGTATTTGGAAGAAGCCTTACAGGATTTGTAATATTGACGTGTATGGAATTGAAACAACTTTGTGGTCCAGTAGGCACCTTGCCATCAGTTTTGTTAGAGAACATGCTCATGTCATACATGACCATGCATGTTCCCAGTGGAGGATTAATTAAATTTTATTTTGAAATATGAAATAATAAAATAAGTGATTACAGGCTAAAAAAAACAGATTTCCAAAACTTCCACCTCCCCTTTCATTTTATGAATTACACGTGTCTCATTCCAATAATTAATTACAAAGCACGGTTGTACTTCATTTGTAATGCATTGAAGTGGAAGGTGGAAGTTTTGAAAATTTCCTATGACTATATGTGCTTTGTTAGTCTGTAACCAATTATTTTGTTATTTTCTATTTCATAAAAATCACATTTATTTAAAATTGCATTAGGTTTTAATTCGTAAAAACATTAATATGAACTTTTTAGCTTAAAGTAACATAACAAACAAGGTCTTCAAATTTTCTACGATTAATCATCGACAAAGTGAGTAAAAACAGAGGAGAAGAGCTGAATTTCTTTGTTGAATGTGACTAAACTATTTAACTAGCCCGATTGGAGTTGCGGCAGGAAGTGCGACCACTAACATTGTTAAAAACAGCCAACTTTATCTCCTTTCCTTATCCCTGTGTGGTTTTTATATCTTGATGTTGGTAAAAAATCTTTACACCCCTCTTATTGTGGATTTATTGACTTTTGACAGTCTATTGTTTGTCCCAATTTTACATCATTAAGGCTTGGTTGCCCGAGTGGAACTTAAAAATTAAGTTTCACTTAAAACTGAAATTCCGTTGCACGAGTCATCTCCTACAACGGAAATTCGACTTTAAGTATGACTCGTGCAACCAGGTTTAAAATACACATTCTCTCGTTTTCAGTAGGTATGTAGTCATGTGTCAATTCTATTAGGAAAGTAATATAACGTGTATATGACTTGTAGGATTCATACTGATTTTCTAGTAACAATACAAAAGTTCTCATTTTAGTGGAGCTAGATACAATTGATAAATTTACAAAATTAATATAAAGTATAATGAACAGGAAAAAGAAGAAACATATGTGACAGTTTTACTTTTAATACTGAACAACATGTTTAATGTACATTATATACCATTATGTACCATTATACACAGTATAATTGTGTGTTTAATACATAATCTAAAAATCTAAAAAAAAATTCTTCTTAATTTATTCAAATGTTTATCGTCCTGATGTTTAGCAAATATTACAAGGTTGGGAAAATGCTATCAAAATTGCGTATGATATATGAAGAGTACATGATTTGCTCTAACCAAGGTCATTTTACAGATATACTCTGATGATCTGAAAGTGTTTATAAGTTTACAAAGCATTTATGTAACTGATAATTCTATGTGCTTCTGATAATTTTAAAAGAAATCGGTCAACAAGTCTTCCAAAAAAGTGGAACATACTTTGTCTCAAAAAGGTATAACAAGGTTATAGCAAACAAGCTTTATAAAGTTTATAGTATCTGTATAAGGAAGAATAATAATTTATCACATTAAAAACTTTTTATAGAGAACTACATACAAGGTATGGCTTGTCACAGGTATTCATACAACTTGTACAGTGTAATAGTAATTTGAACATACATATTCTTCGGAGAAAGCATCGTCAAGAATTTAGTCTTACCACGTAATTTAATTGCTCAATTTTTGGGCACAGCTTCATTATGCATTAATTATTAAGTAACGACGACCACTAATTTTTATTGGAGTTCTTTTCATATGCATATATAAACGATAAAAAGTTTCCTATAAAATGTTAACCCAATAAATTAACACTTTGTTTTGAATCGCACTTGGATTACTAATTGTACTAGGGAAATAATTAGAGACGTGTTATGTATTGTATAAGCAAAAGTAAGAGTTTATAAAAGTAAGAGAAGTACATCCTGTTAAACGTTTCTAACATACTCATGTTTGATTTTAAAATCATAACTTTTTAGAGAGTATTTATATGAAATATTTACAAATTAATAATTTTTTCAAAAACCTATAATAATTTATTTGAAAATGTAACGTATATCAGACATAAAGGTCATCATAAAACCTCTTTTCAAAAAATAAAATTTTCTTTTGAGGTCTTGCTACAAAATTTTGTTAGAATTTACAGAATCCAAAACTGTTTCAGAGTAGGATGAAAATATCAAAAACAATGCAGTTACCCATACATTCCCAGCTTCCAGACGAACAACAAACTACAAAATATAATTCATTAATATGAGCTCTATTGTTTTATATACCATTGTTAATCAATGATAATGTATCACTAAATTCCACAATTCCAAACTGCAATTATTTTCAGAATTACAATCAAACCTCTTAGGAAATGTAAGGAGATATTTTAGCAATAAGGTTGTTTTACAGTGCATGGAACACTTTGTATTTCAAAGGATTGGCATAAATACCCGTAAAGTATGTCGTGAGTACTCAGATAAGACATGTTTGTGACCCGCCAATATGACCACAAGGCACTGAATCACATCTTACGTTTTATTCGAGAATACCGTATATCCGATAAATGTTATATTTTCAAGGCTTTCCATACATCACAAATTTTAATGGCTCTCCATAATCCAATCTCAGATGGTCTTCGTGACGATAAAGTGAATAGTTTCTGCATATTTTTGTTATTACTGTTACATGCCAACACTAATAAGTAACTTCTCCACCTTATATAAACACGCATATTAATTTAGATTTTTATCAAAAATTACAAAATTAGACAATGGCATCTTGAATTTACTGCTAGACTGACTGGCACGCTTATTATTTTTATCAATAATTCGCAATAACACTTCCTTGTAAACAGAAGTTAAAAAAAATCTATGAGATGCAAACCAGCAAAAAACCAGGCGTACTACGTATCTTCACACGTTAAAGCTTACACGTATAAAGTCACACATTCACTTTACTCGTCACCGTACATGCGGTATACGTAACGTGTACGGCAGCGAGTTGACTTTACACTGCGTGTACGTTACTTTAATGTGTGAGGATGCGTAGTACGCGTAGTACACTTGAATACTGCTGACAAAGTCAACGATAAGTGACATGCAATATACATATCACACGCACATACACGCACGCACGCGCGCGCGCGTGACTTCACACATTCGTAATTTGTCGTATACAACCGCACTTAATACGGATATATATGCATAATACGCACAGTGTTGTGTCCATACGTATCTATCTGTATCTATCTTCCTACGAGATTTACAAAACCATTCGCTCCCGTGATTTTAACGATAAAACTCGTGAGAAGTCTTCTTGTTAACGACGTGTGTGCGTGAAATTGTAGGATGAGCGATCCAAAAATCGAGATGCTTTACACGCCGCCAACGTCCGACACTATTCAAACTAAACCTTTCCCAATTCGAGGTAATCAGAACTTTGTACGGTATCTTTATCATTTTTCGTTACCACATAGCAACTTCAACCTGAAAGTTACGAATGTTTGTGGATTTGGTTAGTAATTGAGTACTTCGAAGGCCTACATTAGAGTTCCAAGGAATAAAGTTATTACAGTGATATTTACAATATTCTTCACGCATTCGATACCTATTAGCATATTATAAGGCATTCTACGTTTTAATTATAAGATGAAATCTTATTAGCTATGACGCAAGACGGAAATCTATCGAGTTATTCATTAAGAGCGTACATAACCTAAAAATTCCTAAGATCGGATAACATTCGAAACATAAATTTGAATTTTATATTTATTCTCTATTAATAGATTAGTCACGAATGCTAAATTGTAAGAAGAAAAATTACAGGTTTTCATTGTACAATTTATCGTTTCTAACCGTATTTAGTATACTCGTAAACTTTGCTTTCAATATTACCAATTAATTTGACACAAATAGCTTTAAGTTATTAATGACTTAATCATTAAGCGGTTAAGGGTATGTATAATATTTTACAGATATGGGGAATTACGTGTATGTTTACAAAAAATTTTTGGACATAAATGTGTATGTGTAAGTTGAGCTACATGTAAGCCACATGCTAAAGAAATAATAATTCGAAGATCTTATATTAACTTGAAAAAGTGTATTGCACATTGTGTATAATTTTGCTAATAAAATAACCGCGGTACACGTGGAGACATGCATTTTATTTATTTCCCATTTATGATGTAATTGTGCATAAAGAAGCCTGATATGTGCTTACGCATGTGGTCGGATGTGCGTACATGCGGGCATTGCATATAACTTTCAATAATTTTTAAAATTTCTCCAATAAAAAACAGAAGCAAGAATTAGACTTAATGATCAAATCAGTGGAGCAACAATTGATGTTTATATATTACGAAATAATGGTAGCGACAATTTACTTTTTACATGTAGATTAACAAATGTAAATGCCTAAAATATATTTCATTTAAAAATGGATAAGCGTAATATGTACGTTTTTAATTATGAATATATATAATATACTAATATATAACATTTTATACATTATATAATTAAAATTGTTTATACATTTTTGAATGGAAAATGTACATATGTTCGTATACATAAAATGGCATCCCATATAATATCCCCAAAAATCAGAAATTTCTGCATTATATCTGCTTATCTGTAGTATCATTGAAATGGAGTTGATAGAATTTGTTTTCATTAAGATGTGAGTAGGAATTCTTCATATTAACATCTAACTTATACATTTTCAGTTTTTCATGATAAATCTGAACAATAAAACCTGATATCGGCATAAAAAATTACTTTTGGTTCACCATTGATAAAGAAATGCTTTCATTAAAACTCAAACATTAACATTTTTACTTACTGATAATGTTAAATTGAGAATTACTTCTTAAGTAATCTGTCATAATATTGTCATGCAGTACTAGCAATGTGTTTCATATTTGAATATCTTTTATAGCACATTTTATTACTTACAGGAGAACGTGCCAATTTTGTAAATAAGCCTCATGTCATTGCGATGGTTGGCTTACCAGCACGTGGAAAGACTTATATTTCAAAGAAGCTTTGCAGGTATTTAAATTGGATTGGCATAAATACTAAAGTTTTCAATCTAGGTGAATATAGGAGACATGCAACAACGGCCTATCAGTGTCATGAGTTTTTTCGTCCGGATAATATTAAGGCTATGGCTATACGTACACAATGTGCAATGGATGCACTGAACGATGTGTGTCAGTGGCTTGAAAGTGGCGATGGTGAGGTAGCCGTATTTGATGCTACTAATTCAACAGTTGAGAGGCGTCAACTTATTCGAGATATTGTTGTACGCAAAATGTGTTTTAAGTTATTCTTTGTAGAGTCTGTGTGTAACGATCCTGAAATTGTAGAACAGAACATTATGGAGGTTTGTGTAATCGTTTACTTCTGAATGACATTAGGAATATATTAATTAATCTTACTCTTCAATTTTCATAGGTTAAAGTCAGTAGTCCAGATTACGCAAATATGAATAAAGAGGAAGTATTAGCAGATTTTATGCTAAGAATTGAACATTATCAAGAAAAATACCAACCTCTTGATGAAACGCATGAAAGTGATTTGTCATTTATGAAGATTTATAATACCGGGGAAAAGGTGCTTGTCCATAAGCACGAAGGACACATACAAAGTCGTATAGTATATTATTTAATGAACATTCACATTGTGCCACGAACGATATACCTTACTAGACATGGAGAAAGCTTAATGAATCTTGAAGGTAGAATCGGAGGGGACTCTGATTTAAGTGATAGGGGCTGGGAATATGGCAGAGCTTTAGCTAATTATATTACCAGTCAAGATATACAGGTATTTTACAATAAATAATGTTAGTTTAAGCAATTTCTATAGTAGTATTTAGTATAATTTAATATGTATTACCATTATGGATAAGAAAGTATTTTTTAATTTAAACGCTATTCATTTTTAGGGACTCAGAGTATGGACTAGTTGGTTAAAAAGAACAATACAGACAGCAGCAGATGTACAGGCGCCCCAAGAGAGGTGGAAAGCTCTTAGTGAAATTGACGCTGTAAGTTTAATGTATACACCTATTTTGAAAATTATGAACATGCTATTTTATGCTGATATAAAGACATACTACGGTTATTGTAATATTAGAGAGTAACCTTTCTAAAATCAGATTTCTCTTGTAATGGCAACTTAAATTATAGGGTATTTGTGAGGAGATGACATATGAGGAAATTTCAGCTAAGTATCCTGTAGATTTTGCTGCAAGGGACCAAAATAAATTTTCATATCGTTACCCAAGAGGGGAAAGTTACGAAGATTTGGTGGCACGTTTAGAACCTGTGATAATGGAACTGGAACGACAGGGCAATGTATTAGTTGTCAGTCACCAAGCAGTTTTAAGATGTTTATTGGCATATTTTCTTGATAAAAATGCAGGTACGTATTTAATTATGTACATGTTATAGTACATACGATTTAGGTCACACTCCTGACTACTTATAATATTAAGATTTAAAAATATAATGATTACTGATAAAGATGTGCCTTACTTAATTTTTGAATGAATTGTATATTTTTTTTATTTATACTATGTCATTCCTTTACTGCTTCTTTCCTCATTCAACATACATTGATTTAAGGTTTTTAGTTTATGACTATTGTACATAACACCTATTTCAATGATCGAACATGTACACCTGTAGTATACTTTCTGACAAAGTGTAGTAATATTAATATTAATATTATTGATGTTCAAATTAACAAACGTAGTATACAATATTTGACACTAAAGTGAATCATACAAATTCATTAGACGATTCAGAAACTTCAAATCTGCGATCTGATATCCTATTATGAGAATACTCGAATTATTAAATGCATTTTACTAAACACTGAGTGTCATATATAAATATAAATGATAAGCATTCATTAAATTTATGGTCCAAGAAAGCAAATATATTTAAAAATTATGCCGAATATAGGGATATATGCCATTCTATTTCTAAGATATTCACAAACTGACAACTTAGAGTTATATAGAATTGTTAATTTGTAGGAATGTATTGTAAGTACTTATTATGATTCCTATAGTATTTATGATACGTATGTAAAAAGTCTCTTTTTTCTGACTATAGATGAATTACCTTACTTGCAAGTACCATTGCATACTATCATAAAGCTAACACCAGTTGCTTATGGCTGCAAGGTGGAACATATTCGATTGCCAATAGATGCAGTGGACACGCATCGACCAAAACCAAAGGTAGACACCATCATAATAAAATCTTCAAGCTCATTTTACAAAAATGTGCTTTAGTAACTGTAAACGAGTGAAGCTAATGACAAACATATTGATTTGCTTGCTACTATAGGTATTTTAATAAAATATCTTCATTTCCATGTTGCTTGTGTTTTAACGTTTCTGTGTCACTTAAATAAAAAAACATGTTGTTTGTATCCTCAATCAAAATCCAAGTCCTTAATTGTTTCTATCACATGTAGTTGCTTATACAGTAAAATTTGGTATCGCATGCTGTTTATAAAAAATAGTGGCCAAACATTGCTTCATGTATATATTTTGGATGAATATCAAGGAGCTGTACTATCGTGGAAATAAGTAGTTATATAAAATTTATAATTTTTTAACTTGTGACACATATTCGTGCTAGGTACATTTATATAATCATCTGTGATGGAATTATACACATATATATTAGGTTAAGTTTATTATTACTGCAAGACCAAACAAAATTTGTATATTAATTGATTTATTTCAAATACATGCATTAACATGATAAATTTATTCGTCGACCCATTGATATATGATGGTGATTGAACTTGTTAATCATTTATGTAACTCTGGATATACACCTAAACATATTTACAAGAAAGGAAAATTTGAATTGATAGCATGAGTTAAGACAATCCTGTATATTGCTATCATAAAGAGGTATGGTTATCAAAGTAATTAAGTTATAATATGTTAAGACACAATCTAAATCTCAGATGAAAACAGTTGAAATTGGGTAAAAAATTATATGAATGTAAAGTTTCTAGTTTCCTTAACTTTTGACTTTTGTGTGATCGTTAATGTGTTAATTTTTAGATTGTTATTGTTATATTATAATAAAATCCATTTGCTGAAGCTTTGTTGGTAGTATCGTATCATGATGCTTTGTGATATAACAGCATTCTTGCACCGCACATTCAAATTTGTATATTATAATCTCAATTGTAACTGTTTTCAGATCCCTGGATATTTAGAGGAACAGTTCAAGGGAAAAGGAAAAATTCTTCGTACGTGATAATGGCATTATTGTAGCACGGCAAACCCAATTTCTACAATGGTTATAAAATATTGTGGTCACACGATCGAGCAGCTGGCTGTTCTCGGGTGCATAAAAACAAAAATATGAAACTTCTGTGCTACTTATTCGTGAAAGAATTAGAGAAGCTGTATCACATTACAAACAATGATATACATTATCACAACAATTGGACAAAAAAACTTTAAGGCAATAGGATGATAATTTGCCCACTGTTAACTTTTATATTTTCTAAATGCTTCCCAAAAAAGTGGGGTAAATTGTGATAAAAGTGTAAAGGGAGGGTACAGTGATACGTGCTAATGTGTTTTCATAGATATGTATTTTCCATACTTCCACAACTATGTTTACTTTACAGAATGTAATGTAACATATTTCTAATGTAAAATTTTAATCAGTGTGTACTACTTTATGGATTTCTTAGACTAACCTCAAGCCAAATATGTTCAATAATTAGAGAACGTTTGTTGGTAAAGCATATCTACAAAGTTTTGATTATATTCTTCAATGTTCTAAAGGTGTAAAACAAGAAATTTTTATGTTCTTATGTAAGACTCTAATAAGTTTTACTTCCACACATTTGAGTTTTCTGTTTACTATACGTTGTACATTTTAGAAGAGTGCAATTCCATGAAATTTGGTCAATTTTCCCTTAAGTCAAACACAGTGTATTGATTACTGTAAAAAAATGTTCTGTTTTGTAAATTATCATGTTAGAAAAACGAATATATATTTTCTTACTGTTTCTTTCTGGGAAACATAATATAATAAATCAAAGAATACTCTTGTAAACATTTCATAAAAACTGTATAAATTAGAGATGCTCATATTTATGAATCGCTTTCATGTTTTTTGTAAAAAAGATTAACTAACTTGTTTGTTTATTGACTGAGTTTAAAATATATTTAAACATAAGTTATATTCTTAAATCTAGTACTTACCGCTTATATTCCATGGTATAATCTACTTTTACTCACTTTTACTCACCATTACTATACCACATTCCTGTTTTTGGTAATAAAATATTGCTTTACTCAACATATCAAAAAATTGTATTACTTTAATTTTTATTTACAATGGAATTTGATGCTGTCTCCACTATTTATTTAGACTTGTTTTGCCAATTCTTATTTAACTCGTGTATATATACATGCACATATATGTTAATTATACCTTGGCTATGGGGGACAATGGGGGATAGTACTCATTTTTTTTACTCAAATTCAAATAGCGACATTTGAACCTTTGATACGAGATCTTACATTGAGTTTTTGTAGCTTTTATTTGAATCGCACCTAATTACGTATGTAATTATGCCCTGTAGGAAAAGAGCATAAGGTTTGTATACCCAAGTGCAAAGTCGGTGGGTGCATCCAGAACAATCCAGAAGCACGATCACTCACTGAGCGGCTCACTGAACACCCTAGATTTGTTTCTGATACAAACGCTCTGTGAGCTGCTCACAGTGAGCGGTGTGAGCGACTGAAAACTACGCTCACAAAAACGGCGACCGCTCACTGTGAGCAGCTCACAGAACGTTTGCAAACGTTTGTATCAGAAACAAATCTAGGGTGTTCAGTGAGCGATCGTGCTTCTGGATGCACCCGGTGTCTCTCTGGGGCAATGTGAATTGGCTTTCCAGTGTTTTGAGCAGGGCGTTGTAATATGACAGATTATTGCCAAAAATCTTTAAAAATCCTTTCATTCGCAATAAGATACATCGAAATGATCGTTTCTGATCACAAAATGGCAATAATCTATCATATTACAACGGCCTGCTCAAGAACGGTTGAAGGCCTGTTCAAGTACCCCAGGGGGACACCGACTTTGCATTTGGGTGTCATACCAGGCCCCACTCACATAACACAACCTGAATTTGTAACTATGGGTGCTTGGCGCCTCATTCTAAACTTTGGGGCTTCAGAGGCTAGGGAAACTAGATTTTGGCGAGCTCGTGGCGTGAAGCCTCACTTGAAAGGAACGCGACCTATTACGCCTTCGGACAGCTCTCGGGCGTGAAAGCAAAACACATTTATAAATATACTGAATCACTATGCTTATGTGAACGTACTCTCTAATACGCTGCACTGTCTATTTAACTGCCTATAGTTATGCTATGCATACAGCACTTTTGTGTGTCAAGTAAACAGAGTACTATTACCACCAAGGACAGATGTCTAAAGAGGGTCAGCGCCACTTTGACATAACTACATAGCCAATCAGCATAAGGTGCTTTCCTTTTACCTTACCGCTTTGATCAGATCAGATCAGAACTAGCATGTCCCTTTAGCAGTGTGAACCTAAATCCATGAAATAATTACGAGGAGAAGAGAAATGTGAATGCTAGATCTAATCGATCTGATACATGCTGGTTCCATGCACTTACTGAAGTGATGTGAATATTTAATTCAGATCACAAAATATCAGATCATATCAGATTACTTGTAAAAGGAAAGCACCTTATGTCCGCGGTCGGTCCCAGTGCAAAAAGTAAAATTCTGCCTATAAAATATATGGATATTCGGCGGGTCAAACAGAACACTGCAATTATCCCCGCGCCCGCCTCGGCCAGAGTCCTCAGATGCCTATGCGCTGACCCTCTTTATACATCTCTCCTCGGTGCTATTACGGGTCCAAATTTCTACATAAGAGTTGTCTCCCTCTGGCCTTAGCACAGCAAGTGTAGGCTGCTGGCGGTCCATGTATATATGGAGGTGCGTTCCTTTCACTACTGTGATCAGATCATATCACACCACTTCAGACGTAGCGAGAATCTGATTGGGTTACCTAAAGTAGACGAGAATATGATTGGACGAACTGAACTGCACTGATGTGAATATTTCACTTCAGTTGTGAAAGGAAAGCCGGTATGATCTAGGGTTCGAACAAGCGGCGTTCGTATGCGTGGTTAGTGCTCCAAGTGGAGAGATTTCGGAAAACTGGAAACTAAGACTATCCCCACTCTCCCGAGATTCAGCAACGCTAGCGTCTCCTACCATTAAGATTATTAGTAAAACTTGCGGGCTCGAGACCTTGTTTGAGTTTGGACCCCCTGCAGTGTATCTACTATAATATAGGATAAAATAATAATTTCTATGTACATTTTTTTCCTTCGCTGAAAGCGTGTTCTTTAAGAAAGATGTAATATTTATTTTAATACACCTTCAAATTCGAGTGAAACGGAATTGGGGAATTTTTTATGTGCATGAAATAAACTCATCGCTACCGGCCTTAGCAACTTTTTCTGCGTTTAGTGAAATTTATTTTCAAAATGGCAGCTACGAGAAGATTACGAAAGGTAATTCGAAGTTTCTGTCAGCACAAGTGATTTTATGTCAAAATTACTATAAAGAAGATATTAGCTTGATTTCCTAATAATTATGAACCTTTTATGTGTGTAGTAAATAAAAAAAGATGTATATATTACATCATATCAATACGGATGAGTAGGTTTGTGACCATGAATTAAACTGTTAGTAATCGTATTATTAACAAATTTCGTTTCATAATATAAAGAGATTAACATAGTGCGACGGCAACTCTTTTTATTTGAGTTACCAACAATTAATGTAGGAGTTTGAAACTTTAGCACTAGCTGACACTACATTCATAGACTGCGAGTCCCTATTTTTTCAGGAACTTGGTGACTTAAGAGCCTCAGCATTGAAAAACTTCACAAATATCCAAGTAGATGAATCTAATATCCTTACTTGGCAAGGTCTTATATTACCGGTACGTTTATATTGGTTATGATTTTATTCGAGACCTAACCTCACATAACTATGGAGCATATCCCATTATATGTTAAATATGTGACTAAACTGAGAATACTTTTGCATTCCAATACCTTGATGCCTCAGAGTAAAAAAGGGCCAGTCTGGTATAATAACGGACATAAATAATCTATTTTTGTTCACGAAAATGCATATACAAAGTGATTTGCGCATCTGATATATGATTTACAATATACACTTAGTAACTAAATATAAATCTTAGGGTGATGTTATGTACTTAGCGTTATATTTATCTTTTTAATTCAGTACAATAACATTTATGCTTATTCGTTTATTTTTATTGTGTCAATTATATTATGTCACATATTTTTGTATCGTAACAGGATAATCCACCGTATAATAAGGGAGCATTTCGTATTGAAATAAATTTCCCTGCAGAATACCCTTTTAAACCACCTAGGGTGAGCTTCCAAACAAAAATATACCATCCAAACGTAGATGAAAAAGGTCAAGTATGTCTACCTATCATAAGTGCTGAAAACTGGAAACCTGCTATAAAAATAGATCAAGGTTAAACTGATTACTCTACAGTATTTTTTATGATATGATTTTTTTTAGTTTGTTACCCATTTTCTTGTTCGTGCAGTTCTATTATACCTATAGTGACAGGATATAGAGTATCAATTATATTATTATTACAGTCGTACAAGCTTTAATAGCATTAGTGAATGATCCACAACCAGAACATCCATTAAGGGCAGATTTGGCTGAAGAATTTCTTAAGGACCGAAAAAAGTTTTTGAAAAATGCAGAAGAATTTACGAAAAAACATGCAGAGAAAAGGAGGGAGACAGCACCTTCAAATGAATAACCCCGAGTGACTAGCATATTCACCGTGATGCCTGCCACCTGTCACCTAATTTATCACAAGCCTGTTATGTGGAATCAAATTGCAACGCTTGTGTGCAACATTCATTGATGTCAGTGATAAAAATGTATACAAGTTGCAATGTTTAAGGTGAAAACAAACTTTTCAGAGAAAAGTACATTCTGATAAATGACTGTATCATACTGTATGTACCATTTACTTGAAAATCAAGTGCTGTTCTTTATGACTTTTCAATGCGTACCATTGTAATTTATAAATTGCATAGAACTGATTTACAATATTTACTCTATTTGGAAGATCTATGGTAAAGTCAATTATGATTTACATATACCGATGCTTAAACACAACTGGAACATAGTTTCTTTGTATTTTTTTCTTTCTACCATCTCATGTGTTAATATTTCAATTGATTTAAATAAACATTTTTAAGTGAAACATTCCAAACAAATTATACAAATTCTGGAAATATCATTTGACAATTGTTTCAAGTTTAAACTAATGTTGCGTTAAAAATATTCATCAAATAATCGTGCAAAGAACAGTAAATACATCTCAATAAATTTTAGGAGGGCACAGTTTTCAAATTAAAAGTAAAAACGATTCAGATTTGTTTAATATGAAACAAATTTATTTTTTACCAATAATTTATAAATGACATACAGGCGTATACCATTTCCATTCATGTACGTCATTTTAGTTATGGTTTATATCTATCGTATTAAATCAAGTGACAAATAAAACTCATATTTTTATTTGCTGAGGACTAAATATTCAATTCAAAACTTTTCTTATATTTGCATTAAATACAATTTTCCAATGAGAGTGGAAAAATAATTTCTTAAGCTTTATTTATAGCTATGTGTCAAGAATTGAATGTCACACAAGACATTAAGAAACAAATTCTAATAAAAATATATCAAAAGATATTATGTATCTGCAAAAATAGTCACAGGGACAAATATTGTATTGGATAGGCAATTCTTTGTTACTTAATTTTGAGTGTTAATTGTAAGTTTGATTTTGCTATCATTTTTTTTATTAACCATACAAATACACTCGCTTCTTCGCAAAGTAATTTTTAGTATGAAATACACATTACTGCAATTGGAAACATTTTATTGTTTTTCATATTTGCATGTGAAAAAGTGAAACTTTTTGCATAAATTTAGGGACACTGTATTAATAAATAAACAGGATATGACAAAATGAAGATGTTTCTTATCTTGTTTGTTCTTTCATTTCTATGAGATACGAACCAGCATATTGGATTTTATTTTTTTAACTTCTTCATCTTTATTAAACTTCATGTGCTTAGTATATTCCAGTTAATAAAGTCTGCTGCACTTACAGTTTTGAGGATCCCTTGCATTTGGCATACTATAAGGAATAGTTTGCATTGTACAACAATTTGAGTAAATTATAAAACAGATTAAATAAATTGTAAAGAGATAATTGAAAAGCTAGGTGGAACGGGTGGAAGCTGAAAAGGGCAAAATTTACACTGGAATCTTATTTTAGCGTAATTAAATGAAAAGATATATTTTAGTAGTAGTCTAAATGTACCAAGATAAAATAATGGGAAGGTTAAAGTACGACGATAATGTTTGTTCTTTGTTATATTAACATTATCATTCTTTAGGATAATAAATGTATGAATTTACAAAAAGAAATAATGTATACATATTATAAATAAAACTATTAAACAATGCAGTGGAATAGATGTAGCCCTAGATATACATTCACATTCCTTATATACATATGTTTATAATTGTGTTTATAAATCACAATTTTCAAAACTGAACAATGAGTTGTGGTCATATACTATGACATTACAAATAATTAAAACCTTACGAATATAAAAGTATGTCATGATAATAGTGATCAGTGAAATCAACAACCAGTATATTTAAAGATGCTTGAATAACACAATCTAGAACATATGCTAATTATATATTGCCTAATTTAGAATACATTGTTCTTTATCATCAGATTTTATGTGATATTTACGCTATGCAACACAATTATGTAACTACACTGATGAATTACAATCCACAGAAAAGTTTTCTTTAAAGAATATACGAACATATGAGTGATACTGAAGTTGGAGTATTCATGCCTTAACATATATCGACCATTTCCACCAAACTAATCAATTATCAAGAATGCATCAGTTCTAACTTGGCATTCGACACAAACAAGATTTATGCCCATCATTTTCAAAACAATATTCTGAGTAAAAGTACATTACATCGATAACAAACTCAAACAAATTGTCTACTTTAATTTTGCAAGTGAGGTTTAATAGTCTTAAAGAAAAATGGAGACCACGTTTATGTATATAAATGAATACAAATCGATTTTATGGTATATGAAACAAATGCATATAAATCTAAACTTTTTCATTATTGGAATGTTATACTAAATGATGTAATGATAAAGTGTGTACCTTGCTGATGTAGAACGCCCAATACAAGTAATGTTTACCTGAATTATGGATTCCATAATTAACTTAATGACAAACACAGCAATCGAAACAATAGTCTTGTAGTTTACGGCAATAATAATAATAATAATAATAATAATGATAATAATAATAATAATGATAGTAGCAGTAATAGTAGTAGTAGTAGTAGTAGTAATATAGCAGTAGTAATAGTATCGTAATAGTAATAATGACGATGACGACGACGACGATGATAATAATAATAATAATAATAATATTAATAATAATAATAATAATGTCAATAAAGGTAATTACGTTAACAACAGTGACAATGACAGTGACACTTAGGATGTTAACGCGTGCAGGTAGGAAAAATGATAGTTGTCATAATATTGATAATTATAATCATTAATGATGAAGACAGTGAAATGACAACCACCGTAGATCAATTATGTAAATCAAGTAGCATTCTAGTAATAGATAAGATGAAATATATTATTACAAATTACTTACACGTTTGTACAGATCCAGTGTTCATTGGGCATTAAGCAACATATGTGTACACCTTCCTGTAAGGTATATAATCAGTACAAAAGAAATAATTTTCACGATATCATATCATTTTTGAATATCTTTATCTGTTAACTTTACCTATCTTCTGGTGTGCGAGCCAAATATTCCCGTTCAATTAAACCTTCAATACGTTTTTTAATGATAACAGGCGAAGATAAAAATCGACCTCTTAATTGGTCTGTTACTTCTGTTACCAGTATATTGTGCTAGTAAAAGGAAATTGCAAATTGTTAGTAACTATATAGATAGTGAGGAATTTGTGCATATCTCCTTAGTTTAAGCATTGTGAATTACATACAGGCATTCGTTTGCGGGCTTTCATGATACGCACGATGGCAGCTTCAATCTCGTGTTTACGATCTTCATCAACCTTATTGCGAGTCTCTCTTCTTTCTGGCTCAGATTCGCCTTTTGCAGCTACAGTCTGGATCTTTACTCTTCATAAAGCATTACATATTTATCAGGGGATATATGATATATCCTGATCAGATTCTTTAATGTTACATTACGATAGCAAGTATAATGTCTTAAATATTTGAAGTGTGGCAAATGAAATGCTTCTATACTTGATTGAATTTAATAAGTAATTTAATAAGTGAAATAAAGTAATGAGTAAGTTAAATTTTGACGAAGACTTCTTTTAATTTAATTTTATTTCATTTTAATGATGTATATTAATGCAAGTATTGATGATTTTAGCTTGTAACCAAAAGTATATGTTATTTAATAGAAAAAACTTTGGTGATTATTCTGCATATCTGTATTAATGCTACTTTTGCAGAAAAATGGCAATATTTAACAATTAAATAATAATGGTTCATCGAGTATTTTCCACTGTATTTTTATGAAAAGGTATAGAAGAAGATGGCAAGTGTTACATTCTCCAATAAAACCACTACTAGCCTAACATATACTAGATTCATTGTTAAATTAAAATGTGGAACATAACAAATTGTGTGTGTAGTTAAATCGGTATTTATAGTGTGATTGACAATTCAGAAACGTTCAATATGTTTATACCCGTTTTAAGAACTACGTTACATTAGTTGATGCAAGATGTTCAATAATTTAAGTTACAGACGGAAATATTCTAAACATATATTAATATATGAGTGGACTTTTATTGTTATAAAACTTGTATAATTTCTATAATTAAGATAGTTACCTGTGTAATTTGCTTGTGAAGCTATCATTGACACAAAAACAATGTGAAGATTCTATATCCTTAGTTCGTGGGTGCTTAAGCAATACTCGCTGCGTAGCTTTACCCATTGCTAGAGATTGTAATGCTCTAACCAAGTCTCTTTCTGGAATATCTGTCTCACCTTGTATTTCCTAAACAATATATATTCATCTGTTTATTTATATTTTGCATAGCCTAATCGGCTTACATTTGATATAAGGGGATGTCAAATTAAATGTGAGAATAACAAACCTCGTATGTTAATCTGTCTCTCTTATTGAATAACATAAGAACACACATTTGATAAGTTGAAACTTGTATTATGTGCTTTCTTGGATTTCCACACGCACTATTCCTTTGACTTAACAAGCTACCACTTGCACTAACACCTCCATTGCCTATAGAACTAGAGGATGATGGGGTGTCTAATCCTCCACAGTTACTTTCTTCTCTTCGAGGACCATGAAACATAGCATTTAAATCTGCAGAACCTACAAATAATTATACATACAAATAAATATTAGTTATATATCATCATTACAAGTAATTAGCTTAGTTAGTAACAGTATGGTTTAAAAAAATTTTAGTCAAGTATCAATTTATATGACGAACCTAGTTGTGGTTGTAAAGTTAATTGTCGTCCACTGTGTTTGGCCAAATAAAAGCGTCGGAATGCATCAAAGGCATCGCGTGGGGGAGCTGGCATACTGCATTTCGGTGTAGCAGATTGAGTTGGCCAAAAACCAGTGGTCAATACTCTTACGCTTATATCCACACCATGTAAATTTGTCTTCATAAAAGATAAGACTTAGTATAAGATAAAAATAGAGAAAGCTGTTAATTGTTCTCTAGGATCTCTGAGGCTTTTCACACAAAAATTGTCAGCATATTTTCTGCATGCAAGTAAGAAAAAAATTTTACATGAAAGTCAACGAATAAGCCTTTATTACACACTTATCGTAAATTGTAAAATCACTAATCTTTCTGCTCAAAGTATCAAAATGGGTGGATGCAGTTAGACGGTTGTCTGACACATTATGCGATACTAATTAGAAATTGGTTGAATGAACGTTATCCTCGAAGGTGGCTTAGACGAAGAAAAACAGTTACTTGGCCACTTGGATCAACTGACCTTACGTCTTTTGATTTTTATTTGTGGGGAACACTACAAAAATAAGTTTCTGCAATTAAAACACCTACATGTAATACCCTGGTAAAACACATTAAGGATGCAGTTGTAGAGATTAAGTAAAATCATCAACAAATTTGCTGTGTCCGATCATTTGCAGATGGCACTTTGAGTAGGAAAATTAGGTAGCTTTACAATTTATGTTGTAACTTTCTTATACAGCCTTATTTGTCAACTTTTATACAACTTTCATTTTCTTATTTTCATGTATGGGGTACGCTCACAACATTCGTCTGAAAAATCTCGGACATCCTGTATATTCAGTATGCATTTAGTGAAATGTGTCCATACTCAGAATTTAATTTATCCATAATTTAATCCATATTCCCGTATTTAACTCCCCATTTTTAAAACTGCACTAGTTTGTTTTTCCATCAATCTATTCTAAGGGGGTTTCCTACTTCAGTTGTCAGGAAAAAAAAATGATTTCTTGTGTTTTAGATTGACATAAGAGTATGTTTACTAAATGTGATAGCCAATTTTGTAAAATTAATAAAGCTATGTTGGGTGAGAAGATGAAATCTTCCATTATATTTACACATACTCATGATCTCTCAAACACAATTTTCTGAAAATGCATTTTTTTGACACTGGCCCCCATGATTCAAAGAAACCACTAGATCAATTCTTTTTAAATCTGGCGTGCTTCTAACAGAATTATATTAGTAATATATCTTTATGTATTTTTGAATATGAAGACATAACAAAAATAGGCTTTTAACCAAATCTTTTTTTAAATTAGTCCCAGTTACTTATTTATTCGATGAAACGAACAAATTTTCAAAACACATTTTATGAAGTTCTTAAAAAACAAAGAGAAAAACAGAAGTGATAAATCGAGTCAAATCCTTAGATAATTATCCAGTTTCTCCAATTACATTAAATGTTACATTTATTGTAATAAAACCATAATCCATAAAAAAACTTACCCCTGATGTAAGAACGTGATCCTTGAATTCATCCATAATGGTGTTACTCACGGTTATATCTTTAAACATGCCCTCCAATTTTGAAGTGAATTGACATCCACACTCAGTCTAGACAAATAGATGATTAACATAAATATAAATAAATATATGCTTCTAACTGATAAATGTGTTGATAATGTAGCATGCCATGAAGTTCTGCAATTGTAAGTTGTTAGTGGCAGGGTTTATGTGAAGAAAGTGCAAGCTTCTATAAATAATTCACGCGGAACTCCAAGGCAAGCACTGACGAAGGAATATACTTCTACATTAAATATTCAAAGCTACCATAATTTTTATCATAAAAGAGCCGAGTACATGTTACTTGAAAATAAGTATGTAAGATGATGCATCTGTCCCTACTCTTCTGTAGTTGCACTTTGCCTAATTGAGAGAATTATTTACAAAGCTTGCACTTACTTCAATGTATCAGAGTTGGATATGATGTGAATAGAAATATATTAAACAGTCTTTTTCTGTGCTAGTAGAAATGTTGATTGCCAGTAAGAAGTTCAACATCCAAGGAAACTTTCAATATTCAACACTTTCGTAACAATCAGATCCATGTCAATAGCGAACACTTTCCGCATCTGATAGAACTGTAATTTTTATAATTCTAGTGCTGCAGATATTTTGTATATTTACACTGGAATCATCGATTTTTTTACATTTACAGTAGGTAGACTATGCCTTCGAGTAATTTTAATGAAAAGAAAGTTCTTATGTGTTTACAAAATTATACTTTCTTGCACCTTAAGTTTAGATATCATATTTTTTTCACTGTCGTCCGAGACAGATTTATTTAGAAGGAGACGCTTGGCCAAATGTTGTTTGTAATATCGTTCAAATACATCTTTTTCTTGAAGAAATCGAAATAACACCATAGTTTTATCAAGTATTCCTTCAATTTCTTGTTCTGTCATCTGAAAATTTAGGCAGAAATGTGTCGATATGGTACATTATAAGCATGTAATAAAGAATCTTTTAGTTCTACTTTAACGTATATTCCCACAATTAGTATTCTGTATTAGAAAAATTATTTCACTAACCCCTTTAACACCTTTTTTAAGCTTGTCATCGATAAAAAGTGACAAGTACTCTGGACTCTTAGTATTTAAATTGAGAAAATATTCAAAATCTGAAGCAATCATTTGCTTGAAAAGCTTATCATTATTGAAAGAATAGTGAAGAAAATGATCGAAGCGATCCTTCAAATTTAACAAATTTTGCACAAAAACAACAGCATTTGTGGTTGATTCGTGTTCTTCTTGAACCATGGCACGACCTTGCTCCTTAAGAAATTGAGAGACGCAATCACAAACAGTACGTAGGCCATCGGCTACTCTTGAAAATAGCTTGTACATACAACCAAGGTCTTCTGTCTTCTGGTTTTTTAGCATATGTACAACACCACTATTTTCCATCTATTAAAAAGAATGTACATTTGTATCTTGAAATTGATATGAAATATTAGAAGAAAACTGCAGAAAATTTGTGGGAAAAAGCACCTCAACAATAGTCTTCATATGAATTTTTATTAGTTCCTCTTCGACAACTTCAACTATCCGCGGTTCTGTTGATTCATCTAAATAATGCTTTGCTCTTTCAGATTCCTCGCAAATTCTAGTTTCAACTTTTTTTATGTATACAGATGCACTGTTCTCTGCTAAAAATTTTTGGGACTCCATCTAAGTATTACATAAAATTTAAAATTAGTAACAGAGCATTATAAGTACAAAAACATATGCAAATGTGCAATATTACTCTGTAAAATTCTGCACTTTGTTGTAAAAATGGTCTTTCAAAATCTTCTTCGTACACTTGACGACTATTAATGCCAAGTAACATTAACATTTGACAAGCATTTTTTATTGCAATTCGGTCAACAACCTCTCCCCTTCGTTCTCTTGCTACCATACCCAATAAGGTTTCTCGCAAATGATCTCTTACACATCCATATCTAACAACCTAAAATCATTATGTAAAATGTACGTTATAGTAAATTAAAATTATCTTTTCATAGATAAATTTATGCAAAAGGGTTCTTCTAAGTAATTTATAAAATGATAAGAAACTAGAACTATATAGACAATTACCTGATCTCTAAAAATGATGAGTCCCAAATTATAAACGTTATCCACGTCATTTTGCTGCACATAAACTCTATCCATATACATTAAAATATCTCTGATCATTACTATGGATGTTTGATGATCGTTCCAGGCTTGATTTAATGTTTGTAAAAAATTATTGTGAAGAGATCTTAAAACATCTTCTCTTACTTTATTTTCAAGGTGATGTGTTACTACTTCTTTTAGTCCTGTATACAAACGTTCTCCATACTTGCATAAGACCATTGTATAAGCATTTCGATATAATTCTTCAAAACTAAGACCAGAGTTATTCTTTTTTTGAATTTCTTGAATGGCATTTTTTAATAGAGCCCAAACACTTTCCACATATTTTTCATCCATTGTTGTCTAAAAAAAGGAACTTTTTAATTATCAAATATCTAATACAATTTTTGTTATGCTTCTTTAAAAGGGAACTATAATACTCATAGAATTCATTACCTAGTCAATCGTAGCACTATATACAGATAAGTATGAAAGAAATGTAACAGAAATCATAGAATCTTCTTTGTGATCACGATGCTTGGCGAAACAATTAATTGTCATCATCGAGTAATTAATTTGTGCATTTCACAATTTTTTTGAAAATAACTTTTATATTGTACGTATAAAAGGCAAATATACATTTGTAATAAATTTTGAATAGCAACTCATTAAATTCAAAAATATCTTTTAACTAATAAAAAGATGCTTTAAAAGCACGTTAAATTAAGAAAATGTAAAATAAATGTTTTTATGTATCCTTTTAGCAACTCCAATTATGCAAAGGGAAATCGCAATGTAAATTGTTTACTGGAATATGGAGTGTAAAAAGAATATACGTATTACAGGAAAATCTGCGTGTACTATCTTTGAGAACGATTAATTAAAATGTCTCTTTCGCTCGGAGTTACCTTGGATAACTTAATTTAATATCATATAAAATGATCACTATTATAATACTTAGGTAACGTAATATTCGCTTAAGATTCCACATTTATCAAATTAATACAAGAATAACAATGTATAGACTGTGGTGGCATACACTGTGGGGTTCTAACAGTGTTTAACCTCCATTGTCTATGTTAAAAAGTACTGCATTGTTTTGTAAATGAAGCTATTTGCATGAAATGAAATTATTCTAAAATTTTCCTCCCCATCCCTTCCCATGGCTGACTAGTTTTCCCCAAAGTCACTTACAAATGAAATAATAGCTAAACATTATTTTCTAAGCTAGATTGAATACTGAAAAGAAAAGATTAAGTCGTTTTTCTTGCTTACCGGAAAGGCACGTATGCGCATTTTGCCCTCCTTTTTAGGCAGAGCACTGCTCTTCATCATGTCGAATTTATGTCTTGGCAAAGTTTTTAATATTGCTTTCCGTTCGAATCTGCGATTATGTTATACTGTGTATACATTGATACCACTTTAAATGAAGAGAGCATTCATTACGTAGAACAGCCGACGATCGGCTATACTAAATTGCACTCACTCATTCGTATTTGACGTCGAGTGGATTCAAATCACTGCGTTAGCAAATAACGTTTACTAAATACAAAACACGCTTTAATTGCGATTAGTTTCTACTTATCGCACGAGGAGACAGAATGAAATTCTTTAAAGCTGAGGAATAACGACTGCGACTGTAAGAAAGAAATGGTAGATGCAAGTTGGCCTAAAAGAAAAACATCGCTTCTGTCAACAACCTGGTCTATCAACCCTATCTTATGCACCTAAAAATTTCAATAGCTTGTAAACTTGTAAATTTACCACAAATGCGAGTTAAAAGAAATGTTCTTTCGTGACATAATGAATTTAGAATCTGAAAACTTGAGTTTTCATACACTACACCGTTGATCGCAGAATATCACTCACAATGATATCCACGACATATGAATCACGAAACACTACCGTCCGTATAGGTTTGCCATAACAAATTTCACAATTCAATGAAGCTCGGCAAGGCAGGTTTATAACTTACGACTGTTCGACTGTATGGCGAAAGTGTTCAATATAAAGGTCTGCTCTTTTGTTTATCTAGTGGTTTCCACTATGTTGGTAAAAAGATGAAGTTATTAAAATTCCCTAGTGAATCTTGCCCATTGAGATTTTAGATTTTTTTTTTCTATTGCAGCACAGAGACTGAACTTCCCAGAAAGTACAGAATATATTGAATATACGTAGACAAAAATATAAGATTTCATCGCGAAAATAGCACGAGCCGTGGTCACTTGTGATTGCTCGGCCTGCTATTGGCTGCGGCAGCGGACACCGACTTTGCAGTTGGGTGTATATCCAAGAGCAAATTGGGTGTCCCTCTGGGGTGCTTGAACTATACTCGTTTTCACGTAAGAATACCACAGTTTCGCGCATCTCAAGTGACCCGATTGGGCACGGGGAGCGGTCACGTGGGACTGCAACCAATAGAACGTCTGCTATGGTAGGGATATGCGCAGACCGAACGAAAACTCGTCCAAACGAATCCACTTTCGGTGTATTCTTACGTGAAAACGAGTATAGCCTTCCACCGTTCTGAGCAGGGCGTTGTAACATGATAAATTTTTTCAATCTTATGATGAGAAACGATCATTTCGATGTACTTTATTGAGATTAACAGGATTTTTAGGCAGAAATATGAAATTTCATCGCAAAAATAGACGGACCCCGGTCATTGGCGGTTACTCGGCCTGCTATTGGCTACCGGAGGGACATCGACTTTGCTCGGACAGCGAAGCAGATTCGCATAAGGCTGAGTTTCCACTGAGCGCGTCACGCGTCGCGTCGTCGCCGCGCGTCGCGAGTTAACCAATCAAATCGCTTCATTTTGTTGCATTATTTTACGACGCCTAAGGAAACTCAGCCTAAGGCTGTCCTCGTGCCAACGGTGTTTCCGAACAATACATCCAGGTGGCCTTTGGACATTTTCTAAGGGCAATTGGGTGATCGGGTTGCACCCGGGTGGGGTTTTCGAACGCACCCAACATACTTGAGCGAATATGCATGCGACAGAAATCTCACGTCGGCTGGCACACTGGTGGTGGTACCCTAATCCACCACTGGTGGTGGTGGGTAAGACCACCGAGGAGAGATTGGGGGATCCAACTCCACTAGGCTTTCTCCTAGGGATTACACCGAGAGCCAATAGAAATCGCGGAAATGAGAGGAGATTTGGACCAAATTGTTCGGCTCCATTTTACATTATTTCCTAACCGCAAGGGTATGTATTGAAAGGTTGAAGTTTATTTTATTGACGATGACAGCGATATATGTCCACCGAAAAATGTTAAATGAGTAATTGCACTAACAATAGTACCATCGGTCTCTCTAGTTGTCAAGGACATTTCAATATGGCCGCTCTCGTGGCTGTATTTTCACGAATTTTTCCAATCTACGCGCACTACGCACACATATTGCTGTCATCGTCAATAGAATAAACTTCAAGCTTTCAATATATAATATTGTCGTTAGGAAATAATGTAAAATGGAGCCGAACAATTTGGTCCAAATCTCCTCTCATTTCTGCGATTTCTATTGGCTCTCGGTGTAATCCCCAGGAGAAAGCCTAGTGGAGTTTGATCCCTTAGAGGGTCAGCACCCGTGTATTTGGGGGGGGGGGAGGGGGCCGTTTTGCTGGGTTCCGGCGAATCCCGGAGATAATTGTAGTGCTCTATTCGATCAACCGTATTTATGGAGTTGTAATGTAAGCTATGTTGCTTTGCTATGTAGTTCCGCCAAATTGGCGGTCAACAACGCAGTGAAAATTTTTAGCTCCCCTAGACGCATAAGCACTGACCCTCTTTAACAATCTCTTCTCGGTGGTAAGACTGTCCGATCCGGAATCCGGGGTGCCCCGATATATGTCTTTTCCATGTTGTATACTGCTGTATACTGCTTACGTTACGATCTGTACGTGTTGCGTTCTTTCCATTCTTTTATGTATAATTACAAAGTACTTCGTTCGTTTCGTTTTCCAAAATTTACGTAGCAGCAATTATTTATACTTAGACTTGTATAGGCAACATATAACTATAACTTGCTGTGTTCTTAGATAATAATATCATAAATTAAGTGTTGCATCTGCTGTGTTTCATAAAGCGAAGTGGTTAGGTGGTATGTATAACAATTATATGAATAGATTTTCCATTTATGAGGATCGTATGCCAAATTCAGTTCTATGGTACATGTGCCCTACTAATTTTTATTAAAGTTTGAAGTTTTATTAAGATTTAGTATTTAATTAAAGTTTGTTCACCTACGTTAGCAGATTTCTTAAACATTTGTACCTATATGTTGCATGTGAAAACACAGCATATATCATTAGCTGCTTTCTGTTCAGCCCCAATGATTAAGTAATATCAATTCAGTAAAGCACTTATTGTGCGTAGTATTAATGCTTTATTAAAAATCTGCATAATTGGATTTAATAATAAAATAATTAAATATTAGTAATGCTTTGGATGTAAATTAAACTTTTCTGCTATTGTTTTACTAATAATTGTGAATATTTATGTCAGAATTAATAATTTAATGTCAGAAGTCAAAATTGATGTCTAAAGAAATGGTTGACAAGATGGATTACTTGCATGTCAACTATTACTTTTATTTAGATGTGACAATTATATTATGTTTGTTGATTTAGGTAGCAGCTAAGAAGGTTCGATGTTAAATTATTAAAACTCATATTTCAGATTCAAGGTTGTATAATTATGTATATAGGCATATGAAATTGTGGATTAAGATGTACCTCACAGATTTCAATTACCTTGGTAATAAATAGACAGGACTTTTTCTTGGCTGCCTGATATTTTGTGTTATGTTTAAATTTGACTTTACCCAGTTTGTATTACATGCTGCTTAGTTACATTAGTTATATTAATATAAAATGCAATGCTACCCAGCAATGGAATAGCAAGAAGTATATCTAAAAATCAAACCGAAACTCATTTAATTATAAAATACAGGTTAATATCAACCTAAACCTAACGTGAATCTAATTCAAGATAACTCAAGGTACATATATTGGAAATATCTATTACAATGTCATACAGTATCAAAATTACTTTATCTACAGAAAGAATTGTTGAACCTTGACGATATATTTGAAGGTCATCAAAATTAGTCAGGACCATTCTTATCCAAATAATTATCAATGTTTACAGTCGTCCAGAATCTTATTTAGAATAGATTATATAAAATTAAAATTCAAATTATTGTGAACATAGAACTGAGTTTGCATAGCATACTGAATTATTCTTACACTTATGTTTAAATTGTGAAAATAAAATTGGCAGGTAGAAGTTGCGTTAAGTTGTACAATGGCAGATGTGGACAAAGAATGGGTATGTATGGCTGGAACTTTATTTTGAATATGTAGTTACATAAGGTGGTCTGTCTAACTTTATCATTGAATATATATCACTTTTTTCTATAACAAAAAATATATCGGAACGAGCAGAACGGTTTGGAATGTAGTACAATTTTTTATTTTGTATACAAAGGAATAGAGTATATACAAAGGTCACACTTGCTTTTTTCTAAGTGTAATTATATATTTTTTAATACGCTACTCTGTTCAGGTAGACATTCTTTACAACAAACTGTTTAAACTGAAAAACTATTGGTATAGGGGAATTTTACAGCAAAATAATTACTTCTGATAATTTATTAGGAAACATTATAAAGTACAACCTTACAAATATAAACCGCAAAGAAGAGTACAAAGTAAACTGTTAGTAACCATTTCAAATCTGGGTTTAAAACATTTGTTAACATTATGAAAAATAAAGTATGATAAAGTAGATAATATAAAATTATATTTAGAGAGCACGAATAGCATATTATTTCATTCTAATACTAAAATAGTTATAATATGTTATAATGTACATATATGTTTAACTACAGTCTAGAATGCTGGAGGAAGCAGTTAAACAACAACAAATATATTACGAACTGTTTCCTGATTGGACTGTTTATAAAAGTGGTGACTCTAAGTACTTGAAACAGAATATTGCATATGCTCTCTATGGTCCTCCCTCAACAGATATGAAGTATGACTCCTTGGATGTTGATGCCATAGAAGTGGAATTGGCATATGGTCCGAATGTTATGAAGGTGGTTAATAAGTTATTTGAGATAATATGTGCACATGGCGTGGATGTTCGCAATGGAGATATTTATGTTGGTATAATCTACAATATAATATTCAGAGTGAAACAACAAAATATATCAAAAAAAGACAATGGGGGGCAGATTTCTGCTGTACCACTTTTTAAAATTAGAAAGTTGAAAAACTCTACAGTACTAGGCTATGTGAAGACAGAATTTGATAACTGGTATATAGACACTGATGGCAGAGTATATAAAAGTTGGAGTGATTATGAAATCAACAACAAATTACCTAAGTGTACTATGGTTTATCCAAAAGATGGTATATACCAACATAATCCTAATAGGCCAGTCACAGAAGTATATTCTAGTGTATGGGCAGTAGCACAGGACTCACCAGCAGCAAATTTGAAAACTAAAGTTGCAAATAGCTTAGATGTTGCTGCTGCTATTATACCTCTTTCTGTAGCAGCTGCTACAGTGCTAACACCCATTGGACCGATAATGGCTGTTACAGGTAAGGGGAACTCTTACTTCTTTATAATGGAAGAACTTATCTTAATCCATATAAGGTGAGACTAGTAATAGGGATAGACTGTAACTGTTTATCTATTAAATATAGAAACTAATGATGTATGAAAATATTGCATTATAGTAGTAAGCTTTCATCGCATACTGTGCTTTTTTTTAGAAAAGTACTTGGGAGTAGTGAAAATGCACATTTGTACTTGTTGTTTAAATCGATATCTAATGATTTTTTTTTGCATGAAATGATTTCTCCTGTCCATTTGAATAAAAAACTAAAGGTATACAAAGGTTACGATCTTTCAAAATATTTAACTGAGTTTTGAAAACCTATAAGAAATGTTTAATTTTTCTCCCATTAGAGTGTACATACTTTCTCTTATGTTTTCCTATACGTTTCACCAAATTATATTAACTGTTCAACATTCATATTGAAACAGTCTCTTTTAATTTGTTTTTCTCTTTTTGTGATTTACCTCACTTGATCTTTTGTTTTGGGGGGTTGTGAAGAAGTAGAGTATATTCAAGACCTTTATTTGTTTCATTTACCTTTATGTATGTACTAATAGTAGCTTATCTCCTACTAGATTGTTAATAAATGATAATAGTAGTATATGAAATAATTTATTTTAAATAGGATCTGCAGCAAGTGCTATAAGTGCAACTTGGGGATTAGTGCGTTCTTCGAAGACATTAATTGATCGTCAATCACACAACGAAAGTGTCAGTATTTTTAATAAAGCAGCTTTTCCTCATTGGTTGAGCTGTGTTGGAGCACCCTTAGGGATTGCAAAAGTTGGTGCTAATGCACTATTATCGCATGTTGTCAAAAATGGCGGAAAGGTAACAACAGCTGCAAAAGTAGCATATAATTCTGTAATAGTTGGCGACACAATTTTCATAGGTATGGGGATAGGGATAGAAGGGTTGAATTTGTTTAAAACCTACCAAGAGACTGGGAAAGTTGCAGGGTCAGATGTGTTTCGGTTTGTAAGCTATGCTTTATTTGTTGGAAGCACAGTATTTCAAGCTCAGTTTGCAGAAGAAATGATTACTTCTCTGCAACAAAGCACAATAGATGAATTTACTAAGTCAATAACGAGTAAGCGCTTTCGAAAAGCATTCAAAAAAGTAAGAAATAAAGCTGCAGGAATAAACGACAAGACACTTGAAAATGCAGAAGTGATACGGTATATTAAAAAAGTGTCATCAAAAGCAGATTTAATCTCGGCACGTCAAGGGTTACATTCAATGAAATCTTCGTCCTTTACATCAATTGCAAACAATGGAAAAATATACATCAATGGAATTACATTAATAGATCCACTGGCCTATATATCAGATCAGTATAATTGTAATCTTGACAGCAACTCTCAATTGCTACAATCGGTTACAAGAGAAAAATTTGACAAAGTTGCTTTACTTAAGATCTTAAATGAAACGGTTCAGAATTTTTTGAATGATATTTACTCGTTCGCCGAGGAGGAAGTACATGAAAATATGTGTACAGTCTCAGATTTTGAAACTCTACTTGCCAATATTGCTAAGGTCGATAATGCAGAAGAGATTTTGATAAAATTGTTGGAACTGGCATCAGTTTTGTGGAAACGTGTAGCTCCCCACTTTGTTGCATTTTTAGTTAAATTACTTGAGTTTTTATGGGAGTATACAAAGTACAATTTATTTGTATATGTAATGGAGACGTGTAAATTAAATATTACAAATGAGATTTTATTAGCTGTCCTTCCTCATATAATGAAAGGCTTATTAGATATAAGTGATAATATAGCAGAAAAATTAATTATTGCGTTTGAAAATTTTTTGCATCGCACACTTGGCATATCTTCTGCGAATGTGGAACACGACTTGAGAATGCATTGATATTACAATTTTGGATTTTTGTGCATTTGTTTTGTGTTAGTTTACTTTGTAGTTCATCATTATCACTTTGTGCCTTGTAATAAGCAGCACCTAATAAGTAATAACAAATAATAGTTATAGGTAAATATCTTCTAAACTAGTGGTTCTTCGTTATAGATAGAATATAATCCAAAAGCAGAATTACCATATCACCCTCATTTTTGAGCAATATTAACTTTTATAAAAAGGCGCGATTTTGGGCAAAGGCATGGTAAAACAAAAAGATATTAGAAAGTTCAAATTAGGCTTAAAACATAGAGAAGTTTTCGAATATGATAGTGTCTATATTTATTATTATTTCTTACCTAGAATTAGAATTTCTTATCTAGCCTAGAAACGGGTATTAGATTTGAAAAAACTCCGCATGCGCATCATTTTTACATGCTAATCCTACATTATTACGAAAAGCTGTTTATCTGACATGTATTTACTAGACATTAATAAATGGGACATAGGATAATTCTGTAGACATTTGAATAGGAATCAGGCACAGAAAAGTGTGGGAGCAATTTTTATTCCGAATAGAACGAACAAATTTTAATCGGGAACGTGCGTCTGATGTTTGCCATCAGATGGTCATTATGCGTCTACTTCGACTCATCATAGTGTCATAGATACGCGCAATCAACTGCCAATGGGTTGCCCAATGTGATATCCATTTTTAGGCACGACCGTAAAGGGAGTGACTTATTTATCTACAATACTGTTTCGTTTTTGCTTTTTTTATTGTATTTTTTCATACATTCTTGGATGTTATCAGTGTAATAAACGTAATACCATTTTGCATTCGCAAGAGCTGTTTGCCGGGTCTTCGCGGGTGTCAGAGATAATTGCAGCGTCCTGTTCGATCAACGGTACTGATGAGATTTGAATGTCAAATACGTGGATTTCCTATGTAGTTATGCCGAAGCGGCGCTCGTGACCTTTCAAATTCTCTCTTCGGTGGTTCCCGAAACCATGTTACTTCTGTGCGAAGGATTCTTTAACATTATCAAGGACGACAGAAATCGATGATAAAGTTAGGCGAACCATCATGTATAGAAATTGGTACTTTTGGTAATGATTTCACAATTCCAAAAAGGCGAAGGTCTTTCACGTGTAATCATTGTGTAAGGACTTTCGAAGCGTCTGGCATATGTATAAGCTTTTTAAAGTTTTTAATGAGATACATTTTCAACGATTTATGAATTAATAAAATAACTTGCAACAGCAAGCGTTTTGTTATTTACACAGAAATTCTTTTACCTTGTACCACCGCGGAAAGATTGTTAAAGAGGTCAGTATCCATCTATTTGGACGGGCCTTTTTTCCAGATCACGGGGATATTTGCAGTGGTCCGTTCGATTAACGATACTTATGGAGTTGTAAAGGTGAACTGTGTGGATTTGGTACGTAGTTGTGCTAAAGTGGTGCTCGCCACAGCAACATTTTTTGGTCCTCCTTCCAGACGCATAAGCACTGATCCTCTTTGAGAATCTCTCCTCGGTTGTAATACATATAAACGCATATCAGGGCGGCATCGAACATACAGTAATGTAAGGTACTGCCAGATTTCAATTGATTCAACCAAAAGCTTTAAAATGTGGCGATATACACAGAAACGTATGTTTGCATCTATATTTCGAATTTTGTCGAGTTTCGATAAAAGTTACAGTAAAGATGAAACGTCTTATTATCATGTACACGCCATTTTGTAACGGTTGACGATAAGGGTGTTAAGTGTTGCATTTAAGTAGAACATTATATACTTGATGTTTCTAGCAAATTTCGGTTGGATCGACTGAGCAATTCTTTCAAAATTTGGTTGTTTATGCATTTATAAAATGGGCGCTGCTGTTCGGTACCGTGTAAACATTTAAATAGAAACTGCCGCTGCAACTCGTAGTACCCAATTTTTGTAACGTTTGATAGGGTAAGGAATAAGCTTTCACAGTAACCGGTTTGTAAATCTAATTATATGAGTATCGGGGTAAAGTTGCACGTATCAATTGAAAATGGTGCTATAAGTATGCGAGTTAAGGTAAGAAACAACCATCATTTTAAAACTATACATTTGTGCGCCTATATAGAGCCATGAACGAAACTTCTTGCCCATTGAACACTTTTATACTGTAACATTGGATACACGCGATTTAAAATGACTTCTTTGCCTTTCTTACCCTTACTTCCGTGTTAATTAAAAACATATTTATTTACCTTTACAGTGGGAATTTTTAATGGACTGAAGTCTTGACTGTCGAAATAAAGAAATTTCGTTCACTTCTGAGAAAGACGTTCACTTTTCTTCAGTTAGAATTGTGGAATGGACCACTGTGCGCCGGCACGACCTGCGCACTGACTCCAACTTTTGTTTGTGCTTTTCCCAACCACTTGGGGGAGACTGTTATGCGCGTCAGTCACGTGGAGAGTTTACTCGAGAGCGGTAGGCAGCTTACGAACGGTGCTCTGACCCCCGCCAATTTTACGATACACTACCTCGCGTCGGATTTGTGACTATTAGTGTTTTGAAGACTATGTGATTGTGTTGCAGAAGAGGCAATCCTACGGGAAATTCACCGTAGTGCGAGGATCTCGAAGAAAAGGGTGATAGTGCTGCGGAAAGATCTACCAAGAGGTTCGTCGAAATGTCAATTTTCTGCGCTTTGAGTTCGATCCTTTTCGAATACTATAAGATATACAAAAATTGAAGGAGAAATGTACGACGAGTTCACCGTAATAGGTGTATACGTTGCACGAACAATAATTATATTGAATCTTGCGAGAAGCGCATGCAAAGTTACACGTTTCTGCTCACCGAACAGATACGAGAACTGAAAAAAGGCGGTACCATTGTTATAGGTATCGCGCATATCGATTTCGGTTTTGGTTCTTTCTATGTGTATTATGATGGTTCCGTATGTTTGATCTACGATTGTTATTCTTCGATTTCGCACTGGGTACGGTTTCTATTCTACTATATGTCATAACACGCAGAGCTGATTCGTGATTGAAGTCGAAAGTAATAGTTACAGGTGCGCTGTATGCGAATAACCGATGTACTGTTGTTTATAAAGCACCCAATATGCATCAGTTGAGATATCTATGACAATCATAATATCATTTCAAATAATTCCTTGGAAAACCGAAACGGATATTATAATTGTTTTCGAGCTTAATAGTAACAACATTGAATTCTGTCACAGTCGCGTGTCTCCCTTGAATGAACAAACCAAAGGTAATTCTCTTGTCATTTGTTGCTGTATTTTTAATTTTCTTTCAACAAGTGGCAAGTGTTATCGTCTCTTGTTCCTGTACACGTATTTCAAAGGCATCCAACGAACTCTAAACGTCAACTTACATATGTTAATCTTAACCTACAGCTCCACTGAAATAACAACGGGGTTTGTATGCGGTGAAACGACAGTTAATAGTTTTTAGTGTCCTCAGAAGTCGTGATTTTTCGCCAAATGTTTTTCGTGTGAGCAGGATGTTTTGCGACATTAACGTGAGGTGATATTTATGGGAAAATGTTTTGGGACGTACAGTAACAAAAATTCGTTGCCTCGTGGGGATATAATTTTAAGAACGATTTTGTGCACGTGAAAGAAGGATTGGGTATCAAGCGGGAGTTTTTGGAAGTACATGAAACAACGCAAAAATGCTTCTCATTGTTGCTTAATTTGGGACATGAATTAATAAGATCTATGTTCCTTTTTAACATGCTCATGTAATTTCGCAGTTACATTGACACGCGCATAATACCCATAATTTCGTACGCTCTCGTGATAGTAACGTCACGTAAAGCACCGCGTATGCTATTGGTGTCATTATTTATTTACAATTATTCACTGATGATATTCAAGTGCGCCCGACGGTCCATTCTGAGTATGGTCTTTTTTTCTTTTCCTTCGTTAGTTAATACATATTTCTAGCAAACTCAATTGAAATAATACTCGTAGTATTCTTTGGCGAATTTTAACATTATACCATTTCAATTACCAGTTGAGTAGTTTCCTAGAATTGTATAAATGAAGTCCATCTTACACGAGTTAAATTAATTATGTTAGGATAGTATATCATATTATTTGACAATTGAAAATTATTTTTTATGCATTCACGGAGCAAACTCATCCTTTTCGCAATTCATTGCCATTCAGTTATTTAGAAACAATTTGGATTTTTTCAAAAGTCACTGGTTGTCAACCCTTCGTATTTCACGGCATACTGGACTAAACTATCAGATTTCCGCGACACGTTTAAATGTGGACCAAAAAGAAAGAGTATTTTTTCATTAAGTTAATACAAGCAAAACGCACTATCATGGCGAAACCTGATATGCGCAGCACATCCAGCAGAGTGGTGTAAAATCACCGATTTAACCCTTTTACTCCGGTGCATTTTCGGAGCGAGTCGTCAATACAGACGGCGCGATATTCACATGTTAGTCGCTGTGACTGATTCTCCAGTGACTACTGACCAAAACAGTATCCGAAGAATTGATACTATTCTTAAGGTTTAAAAAAATAATAATTGCAATTAAATTGAATCAATTGGTAAAACAGGAAAGGTTATAGTAAACAATTGCAGAGGGCGTATATTTGCGCCTTTCCTTTGTATCGATGGATTTGTGAGGGCGTATATATACGCCTTTAGTAGTGAAAGGACTAACCAGAGACAGTGTATAATCGATATCTTAAGGGAAGAAAATCGGTTGCCGTTACTCAATCTGATACACTGTTACGGCAACAATCGGAAAGGTGCTATGAAAATGGAATGCCTCGGTTAAAAATAGGGCTCGTCAAAGTGCGCGATACCATTCCCTAGAGGTCACTGGAACGATGCACGGGGAGCGGTGGTAGCCTCGGGTGCAATTGAACTCAAAAGAATGCAAATTTGTTACTGCACCTACCTGTTTGTTCGCTCAAACGTTTTTTTTTGTTTCCCCTCGATAGTAGGTTAAATAAAGATTGCCATGAGCGAACCAAAACTTTGATATCCCTACGCAGATGATTTTCCTTCTAAATTCCATTCGTGTCCAATGCAGGTTTTAATAGACATATTTCCTGTTACGCGGTGCCAATAGGCTATTAGCATGAACAAGACGTCAATATGGATGTAAATGGTGACGCGAGTTGCGAAAAGTACTTTTCTATAATGGGATTTCTTTGCACCGTATGCATCCCTTACGTAAAAAAACCTGGGTGTGTCGTAGTAACTTTAACGTATCAAGAAGATATTGGCAAAACGACAATAAAATGATCACACTGGTCGGCATCAATGTTGTGCTGAAAATGTGTATGTCTGTCCTGTGGTGGTCGAGTTTATTTTCCTTTATGAAGTAGAAACGGATCAAACCTCAGACATCATTAATACCGGTCGGTGTACAAGTGTTTTTATCTATTTTCATTAAAGGATCGATTATTATATATTGGACCCGTTATCTTACACGATGTGCATCGATGTCAATGTATTAAGTATATTGGTGCCTTCTAAGGTTTCTTGCGTCTTATCGTGCGATACGACTTCACTAATCGGTCCAAAGATGTCAGTGTTAGCTTGAGGCGTTTAAAAGCATATACAGGTATGATGGACGAGACTCTTCCATCCAGCCCAGCCATCCTCGAATACTTTCTACACTTTCGACCGGAAGCGCGGCAAAGTGCATCACTTGTACGGTTTAAAGGTTCGTTTCTTCATCCCTTGGGGTTTGAAAGTAGGGAAACCTCTTTCACCTCTGCTTTCTCTGTTGTGCCCCATTACTTCTATCACCCCTCCCTAATTTCTGTCACGCCTTATGCACACACGACATTTTTCCTTATGTCCGTCTCTCTTCATCTCTATGTATATGCAATTGAAGTTACGAATTCATGGCATGTGTGAACTTGTGATTTCGCATAGGAACCTCTCAGCCGACGTAGAAATTTGTAAGAGCAAAATCTAAGCTGCAGAAGGAATGCTCAGGGGATCTTTGCTTTTAAATAAACAAATGTGAATAACGGAACACTACGTAATCATGAATATAATGCAAAATTCTGTAATTTTATACGCCTGTTTCAAGAAACATTTCACTTATTCACCGGATGATGCTGTGCAGTTTCGCGTTAATAAGTACTCATTAATACGCGCTTTTGGTTTATCAAACAAAATCTGACGTGTTAAATAGGCATTTATTTTCTTTTTGTTATGTGTGGACTGGTGGCATATTAGAACATGAAACATCGGGGTAGGGTGCATTCGGCTTGCCAGCGCTTCACGATGTCCGATACGACCTGAACCTAACACTTTCCAATGTTAAACGCTTGATAATTTGTTGCATTCAAATCTACCACAACGTTAATGCGGACTTGGTTAGATATGATCCATACATTGGTTAGTATGATTGGTTAGATATGACACAGGATAAACTACCAAGCGTCCAATTTTGGACGGTGTTCGTTGCATCGTGTAGCTCCGGCTTTACTAGTACGACTGTGACCTTTAAATCATTTACTGATATGCGTGTGAAGTATACGTAGAAGTACGGTAGTGTCTCACACCAAATACTTAAAAAGAAAATCGGAAAATACGGCATGAGACAGACTTCTCTACATTTACGGAAAATATGTACATTGCTTTGTTTATATTAGAGCAGAGCATCACGGTGAAAATTGTTGTTGCAATTCTCGCTGTATCTTTACATTGAAAGGATGTACGAAGATAACGGCGGATACGAAATTTCATAAATTTTCGAAGTTAGCACTTTTTTAAACACAGTTGTTAGTAGGTGACATTTAAACTTTAATCGCATCTCTCTCGAAGTAACATTTTGGTAAAGATTCGCACATTGTGACCTCTTTTGCGCTCCTTACCGCTATGGATTATCCTTCAATTACTTATCTGCTTGTCGCTTACACGATATCAACAGATATTCATCGTAAATGCCATTCAATTGTGGTTGAAATGGAGGAGTCTCGCAAAGTCCCATCCATGATTGAGTACGAATGCAAGGTGGACTCGCTATTATTGATGTGTTGTGGAATGGAAGGACGAACGCGGTCACCCTTGAATTTCTTCTTTCCGTTGGCAGGTGCACTTGGAAGGTGCAGAAGGCGACAAGCGGGCCGTCGAAGCAAGTGTAATCGACATTGTTGTGAAGGGGGTGAGTGCGATCAGCGGCGTGGAAAGAAAGGCACTCGCTTGGCCCCGTTACACTTACACGCGCCTTTCCTTTTTCTACCCTTCTCTTAGCCTTCTCTTTTTGTTTTCTTTCCTCTCTCCATGCTTAGCGCGCCAATGGACGTTATTTATTTACTGCGTTCGCTACCACTGCACGCCAACTGTCACAGACTAACGAGCACTTTTACGACCAATCTGTCTCACGAGCTTTTTCTTCGATACGCTGTGCGACGCGTGTTACGCCTCCTGTTCAAATTCAGGTGTAACGAGGTGAACTTGAATTTATTTCTAATGGACGTTCATTTTGATGCTCCCTCGTGGAAAAGGGATTGTTTAAAAAATGAATTAGTTTTTGATTATCGTAGTCACGATTGACATATACGCGAGATACGTACCATGTACCAAAGCCAGTAGTATACAGAGTACCATTTACTATCGTCATTTTTACTCCAGATAGAACAACGAGTATTGAAATGCAAGCGTACGTTAGATGTTACTGGCTGCAATTGGGTTTGTCGATCTCCGCGATTGGGATGAAACACGTTGAAATAGTTGGGAGAACTATTCGCAATTTTCACGTCTGAAGAAGCGATCGGTTTATATTGGCGATCGGTTCACCTTTGAAGCTACGATTACTTTTAAGATTAAATAAAATTGTGAGACTCAAGGTTCAGGATACGCTTGGATTCTGAGATTAGTTAACACTATTCCTACCGACCGGTCAAATGACCATTTTTAACATTTCGATTAGAATTTCCTATACACAACGTAATTGCATCGCCTTTAAATTTCACGACTTTTTCTAAAATATACGTATAATACATTTTTCAATATTTTAGGAAAATTCGTGAAATTTGAAAGTAATGCAATCACGTCGTATATAGGAAATTCTAAATAAAATTTTAAAAACGGTCATTGGTCAAAGTAGGAATAGTGTTAAAGGTTAACAGATCGTCAGGACTGGGCTACATATAAGAATATTCATTGCATCTCTACTATCGTAATTGGAAAACGAAGCGGACGCTTTCGGGCACGATAAATTCGGTGTATGTACCTAATTCGCCTTCCTTCGCGTTAGGTCTTGAGTATGCTTTTGCGTTAGATATATCGTCTGTAGAACGTTCAATCTCGTTATTTAATTGACACCTCCCGAACGTTGAAAAAAGCGGAATGCACGTGTAGAATCTATCCGACGAGCGAGCCTTCGACATGTGCTTTGAACGGTAGGATATTTCATAAGCGGAGTTTATCCGCACTTGTAGTCGTAAAATGAAAAGTAATGGCAGTCGGGTGGTAGGAAGTGCGTGCGAAGAGGAGTTTTGGGCACGCAGCCACCAGAATTGCGCGGTGTCGTCGCTTATCGTGCGGAGCAGCGGAGATTGAGATGGCCAGAGGAAGAAATTATAGACGCGTATGCGGCACTGCGAATGTCCCACGATGCCGACCGGATTCTCTTGGCACATCTCGTGAATCCAGAGGAGGGAGATCCTAGACGACGCGTTCCCTTAACATCCTTTTAAATTTACGAGTTCTCGTGCGGAGCGTATCGTCGCAGTGGAGGATGAGATCTTCCTTGGGTATTGTTGAATGTCCTGCACCAACTCCATGGAGGACTTCAGTTTTTCGACCTACCACCTCTCCTGTGTCGAGATCAGTGCCAAATACTGTTTACCAAGTTTTTTCATTCTCACGCCGCGGTGCTTCATCCCCATTTCACGAGACGCTGCCACGACGCCAATACGTCTCCTGGTGTCCATATGACGCCGTCTTAGCGGGGATCGATGCGTCATCGATTGGAAAACGAAATAATAAATGCTCTCCACCACGCTCGATTCCGCACAGACGATGCACGCTCATTCGGTGATCGGTTATGCCTTCGACCTTTTATTTCCGCAAGCGTTTTGAGCGATGAGCTTTCTCTTGTGCTCCTTCAACCTTGTCATTAGATTATCCTGCAACTTTCGCGAATTTTCCTCATGGCACACGTAAGCGAATTAGTAAGATGGACATTTGATGATTATTTACGCTGTAAAGAGAAAAACTTTGTTGTTTATCCTTAAAGCTACCAAAAGCGAATCAAATGAGCGAGTAATACAGGAAATCTCCACGTGGAAAAAATCTTTGGTAGATTTAGCGTTGAATAAGAAACGTTCTCGAAACGAGATCACGGGCTTGATGATGTTAGTGTTCAATGTAAAGGGTGATTCAATTAGAATTTAGAGGATCCATAACTACGTGACGTTAAATTTTTAATGTGTCAATATTTCACGTTGCGCCTCTCATTTGTGGCAATGTTGCCATTTTAAAGTTAGGTCGTGTGATTATATCAATCTACATGGATCACCGTGCAATCTAATTACGGGTTGTTGATTTCTTTGTTCGAAAGAATATGCAGGTAGCAACATATATTTTTACATTTATTTCAAGTAAATTATACTTGCATATATTTATCTGTATTGGGCGGATCCAAATTTATTTTCGTAGGACAGTTAAGGATTAACTATCTCAATAATCGTCATTTGCCAACGCTGGAACTGTGCGATCAAGTATTCTTGTTAAAAATTGAATTTCCTGTTCCGCGCCCACGATATGTTTCTCTCCTTATTAAATAACCGCGTGTATAACCGTATACGATCTGTAACGTTAGGGTATGGTTTTATTTCCAGCTGAAGGTCAGAGTTCCTGCTAAATAATTTTACGCGCAATTCTCTTATCCGACAAATAAAGCAAAACTTTCCCCCCTTCTCGATACGTCGATAACGTGTCATTGCGTCGTTATGTTCTACCCTTTGCTCCGATAAGGAGTGGGTAATTTTTACTTAACCGTGGAAGATTTTCTAGCATTTTAAGGAGCTACTTGTGTAGCTTTCTTAGACACATTCCAGGCATTGTTACGAGAATACACGGGTGCCGTTCCTTTGATAGGATGGTATCCGAAAAATTCCTACTCGGTGGAAAATTCAAAGAAATTGTCTTGTCACGTATTGTGGCTAAGTTTCATATATGTAAACCTATACTTGCGCATCTCAATCAAATATAATAAGCTGCTTATGTTGAAAGTGTGGTAAATCTAACTTATTTAAAAGCAGAAGAAATTAATTAAGGCTAATTTTAATTATATCCGAATGTGGTTTTCTCCTGCGTAAATACAAAAAACAAGGAACATTGAATTTGTTGCATTTTCACAGCGAAGGATTCAAACATCTGTACGTGGCATTATCGAAGCTGGATAGATTAGATTATCCGTGTTTATTATACTTGCCTATTAGTTTGTAAATGAACTGAATCGAAACTAACGTACATTTGTATGCGCTCGTAGCTTTAAATATTATACTAGTAGATATTTCAAATTACTTTCTGGAAATAATTCTTCAATTACCGTGTTTTAGATTTCATTTCTCAAATTTATGGTATCGTATTTTTAGGCACGACCCTAAGGAGTCTCTTATTGGAATGTTGTAGTATTTATTTATATAAAAAGAAAATTTATTTACGTATCAGACTAATGAGCATTCTGAGAATTTTCCTAACTCTTAAATACATTCGCATACTTCATACATCTCGATAATCAGATAGTTCATCGAATTCACAATATTCACTTACGGGGAGGAGATCGCAGGGGTCGATAGAAATTTGGAATCTGTGTAATGGTGAGATCAAGCTCTAATCTCCACACGAGATTTTTACCCACAGGACCCAGTCGTTTTTGTTATCTCTAGTCACGGAACGAGCAGAGAGGGCTGGAGACCAAGAAGAAGGGCTCGAACTAAGTCGTGCGGTTCCTGGCAAATTCTGTGGCTCGACCGAGTATGCTAGACTTGCTTGTATTATTTGACGAGTTTGTATTGACCTTTCTTGAATAAATTCAAGAGATGTACACTTTGCGAACGCACTGTTAATGTTCCGAGATGCATATTTCTGTGGAGATTTTTCTTTATACGTTTTTGTGTGTTGCGTGAATGAACGAATGCAATTATCCTGGGCATTTGTCGGGTTCGTAGTACTTTGTGCAAGCACTTACAAATATCCATGTACATAAATTCAGTCTGAGAAACAATTTCTGAATACTCTTCGAGCAATGAGAATCCTAATGCTGTCGACTTTCCTGATCGATCACCGTTCACTGCTAGGGTTGCATTCTTTCCTACCTAGGGCTCGTCCTGGCGAAGGGTAAACGCGCGTCACACCCGCGCGCGCGGTCGATTTAATGGAGCGGCTAAAGATGTCAATCACAAATTGAAAACTAAAACCTTCATTTGAGAGATCGTAACAGGGTGTGCGAACAATTTTTGTTACAATATTAGAAAGAAGAGAAGGAGTCTATGAAGGACATCCTAGTTCTCTTTTATATGAATCGGAAATCGCATCCTTTACATCTTTATTCGCAGTTGATTCGTGGCACGCAATTATCTACTATCACGTTTATGATGCGCTTGCTAAATGAAGACAATAGTCATAGTGCATTGAGAGGATACGGTTCAAAGGATACTCCAATGATACGAGGCTTACCCCGAGGAAGATTGTCGATATCTCATCAATTACCCCTCGAGTTTTTCTGTCTTTCTTGCTTCCGACCCCCCATCCGTTTCTTTTATCAAATCCCTCGTGGCTCTTGCGTGTAAGATGGGCATGACCTTGAGTCCATCAATCTTATCTCAGGAATAATCCATTTTCTTTCTTGTGATTGGGGTGTCGATGTCAGACGAGGAAAGGCGCGAAAGAGGAACACATTCGGGTGGTCGATTAATTTAATCGTATTTCCAATCAGACATCCGTCAATCTTGTCAGACTTGGAGCGCACTCAGCGCCTGATTAAGGGATGATGCCACTCACGCGAAACGCGGGAATTTAGGGGCGCTGAATTAGAGGTGATGATATGTTTCTTTCGAAGAAACAAAGAATCTATATAAGACGAAAAAGTTAAGAATGAAACCGTCATAGAAAAAATACAAATTCTTGTTTTGTTGTAAATTACACTTTTATTTGAAATGCATAAAATTAATGTACTAAAAGTGCATTACTGAATGAATATTAAGTACGTGATTCTTTTTCCAAAATTTGTCAAAAATTTTATATCACGAATAATAAAATCGTGGGGCTGCTTGATTCTAATATATGTACAAATCAATACAATTACATGATAATAAGACACAAAATAATTTCATATTATTATATGAAATTTGCGCGTAAGTGCATTCCTATCCAAGTAAGGCTAAGTGCATTTTTGCGATTTTTCATCGCGAGATTATGTGTATAGTCTCATGGATAGAACACAGATCTCCAATAAGAATCCGTGCACGTGCGATTAAAAAATCACTAGTCACGTGTATGCGGATTCTCATCGAAAATTGTGTCTTCTATTTATACGACCACATGTATAATCGCGCGATTGAAAATCGCAAGTGCGCGTTTAGCTTAAACGGTGCCTTACAAGTTTCGAAATGATAAGCCTAGACCTTCGATTATGCGCTTGCGTTTGTCGAAGTTTTTCCTTGGACAGATTCGTAGGACGTATTTCATTGGGTGGATCCAACACCGCTGATTGCACAAGAGTTGCAGATCTTTTGATACGGCAGGCTCACGGGCGCATTTTACGGTAAATTCGGTGGAGCGAAGTGGGTACTCGTCGAGTTAGAAGGACCGGTGTCGACATCGGCCTGGACGGCCTTGCCAAAGTTCTTCTCTTGGTTAAGCCTTTCCTTCCGTCGTCTCTTTCTCTTGGGCAAGCCTTTCTTTCCATTAACCCTTTCACTTCGGTGCATTTTCGGAGCAAATCATCAATACAGGCGGCGCGATATTCACAAGTTACTGTGCCTGATTCTCCACTGAGTACTGACCAAAACAGTACCCGAAGAATTGATGCTATTTTTAAGGTTTAAAAAAATAATAATTGCCAATAAATTGAATCAATTGGTAAAACAGGAAAGGTTAGTAAACAATTGCAGAAGGCGTATATTTACGCGTTTCGTATCTATCGATGGATTTGTGAGGGCGTATGTATACGCCTTTAACAGTGAAAGGGCTTTTTCTTTGTAAAATCAGCAAAAAATGTGTTATATGACTTTGTTCGATAGGATCTAAGACGGGATGATGACAAATAGAGAAAATTGGGCCTTTTTAAAACGTGCTTTATAGTTGGTATTTATGTGTATGCCGACTTAATTTTAATTTACACCCAGTTGACTTCGACGCGCCACTCCACACGTATAAATTATGTGTAGCAGGGAAGTCGAGAGAGATATCTCCAGTGGGTTACAAATTGTGTCGGGCAACTCTTGCCCATGGGACCTGCCATGAAAATGGAACGATGGAATTTCTCTTGATTAGCTTAGTCAAGACAAGTTTCTTCGACTTAAGGAGGTATGCTTGACCTATATTTAAAATGATTTAACTTCTTATTTGTCGAAGAATTTTTCTCAGAATTTTTTATTAACCCAGTAAAGGAAGAGATTTCTCTATTTCAGGAACATTCGTACTAAAAGTATCCGGTGCTCAAAAAAGAAAATTTTAACGAGTTGCTGTTTGCATAAGAAATGTTTCTATCAATCGCAGCTTGCATAATTTTACATCAGGGAGAAAAGAAATATCCTTCGCCCAGGAGCATTCGTGCAATTTATCTTTTCAACGTCTAAACGTCCTCTATTGTCGTCGAGGTAGATCCTAGTGGGTTTCTCGCAACGATACACGTATCAGTTCCTCAAAAGAGTCACCCTCTCGTGTGTCCCATTGTTCCTCGATCGCCTCCGGCGTATAACTTCCTGCGGATGTCTTCTCGAAATTGAAAGAACGATTGTCTCCCTTTTCTTCGGGCGAGACTGTCGCCCTAACGCGATGCAGGGGAATGGGCACAACTGTTCGATCTGGAAATTTGTAATTTCTTCCTCGAATGAAATGGGTGTGCTCGTGTCGGCAAGCGAATGTCATTGTTGGAAAATCAAATCGATTACGCTTTCTTCTTCAATCAAAGCCAGTGGCGGAAAGTTAGATACATTTCATAAAGTAGTTCTTCAAGCAGCGTGGATTTTTTTATGGTTGTGAGGAAAAAGAGCGAAGCACCTTTTTCGCACCATTAGCTACATTATTCCTCGACGATTTACTTCTCGATAGGGTCTTCTCTGTTTTCGCTTCGCTCAAGCGCCAATATCACCAGCACGCATTTTATAGCATGCAGAAAAGTCTCGCTTTAGTGCGGCGGGCACGATCGTGTAAATATACAATTCGCAGCTTGTGTTCCACACTAAAAGTTTTATTTACACATTCATTTCAAGCTCTGTCCTCTTGTGACTATAACGATGGAAAACCTGGTACTTTTCAATATTCAAATATCCGCCATTCTGGCTGCTTTCGTTAAAATATTTAGAACTTGGCGGAACATCTTCTAATTTGACCATATCAATATCTACATATACTTTGACCTTGCACCATCGTATTAATATTTATTTCGAAGTTTACAAAACTTTTCAAATGGTAAAAGTTTCAGTAGTAACGATGACCTCAAATTGCACTTGGTTGACTTTTTTCCTGATAATGATCAGAAGTTCTATGAGCATGGACTTATGAAGTTACCAGAAAGATGGTAAAAAGGTCATCGAACAGAATGGAAGATATTTGACTGATTAAAGTTCATTTTTTGCGTAGAAAAAATTGAGTGTTATTTCACACTAAAAATCGAAATTACTTTCTTGTCAACTCAATATAACGTTGGTTCATAAAGCGCCTTATTGGTCGCTGCATCATCTACCGAGAGAGAAATGGCAACGAGCAAAGAGGAATCTTTAAGAGTTCGGTAGTGTTTTCGAGATTGCATCTAGCGTAGGGGTGGTTGGTGGCCTCTTACTGCGACACGTTTTTATCACCGCACCTGAGCGTAGGAAGAGGGAAGATGCGACATAAAATGAAGATTCTATAGGTCGAAGAAATATTAGAGGAAGTGAATATAATGCTGTCTTATTGTATTTTGCTAATTTACCCACGTCTTACGTTTAATCTGCCGGTATTGAAGCGAGCAAGAGATATTGGCTTTTAATTGGAATAGAGGCAAGAAGGAGTGTAAAGGTGAAGAATAAATGAAATCCTGATGCAAACAATACGCTTCATTGCATTTGACTTGAAAATTTGCATTCTTTGATTCGTACAAGGATGGATGACGAAGAATCTAGATAGACATTGATCGTTCCTTTTACTTTATAGCCGCCTTTGTGATTGCCAGTTACGAAGGCATCAACTGGGATATTCCCCGGTGACCCTGAAATCCGGTTCGCATCTTTACCATTCTAAATCCCGAATGTTCCTAGGACGTGAAGATGACGATCCTCGTAATCGCTTTCGTCGTAAAATCTCTTCGTAAGGGGACGTATAACAGGAGACGTTAAGAGAGTATTCGCGATTTCTTAGGATCATGCAACTAGGTATTGTCCAACGAATTTCCCTAAGAAAAATACGTTTCAAACTACTGGGTTTCGGAACGAAAGTATGTTAAGGCCATTTTTGCAAAATATGACATTTCGCGCTTTTTCCGTATTAAACTTTTTACCCTTTCGGATGGTTAACACCATTCTGTTTTAAGTTAGCAGGTTAAACCGACTTTAGAAAAAACGTTATTAACTGGCCACGTAAAGTATTCGAGTTTAGAATCAAATTTATTTCAATTATTGTTCTGGTTATGGTCAACTAGACACTAGGATAATTCGATATACCTGTACAATCCGAGTAGAATATCAATTTAAATTGTGACAGGTGAAGTGCCATTGTTGAAATGTAATTAGTAAGCTGAGGTTTGATAATGCAATTGAAAAATGCAGTTTCCATGAAGATACATTTTAATAATACCATCGTAAAATGTTCGAGCAACTTTTAGTTATCCGAGCTTGTTATTCGAAAGCAAGTCGTAGAAGTTTTTTTCTAGCAAACGTCGGAAGCGTCGAATATTTACAACAAGTATTTTTTCCGACAAACTAATAGTTTTCGAGAAACTAGCAAACAACTGAATCCTTACTCCCGGCAATGTTTCTCCTGACACGATATCTTTAAAGAAATCTGACATTTTGTTTAAAGCATCAAGATAAAGCTAAATTCCAAAGTTCAGCTTGGTGAGAGTTTCTTCGAGATTTGCTCGGATTTTTACTTCATTTTCTCGGGCTATTAACAGATCTCGCCAGTTGCAGCAGAAATGAGTAATAAAAATTAGCTCTATCACTCAAAACTATTAATATCTTTTGTGTTCAATCACTATCAAGATTACTATCGAATTTGTGTTCCAAGATGAAGCTTAATTCAGAAGACTTGATGGATAAAGTTAGAAATGACGTCGAATAGTTAGTCGCATTAGAAAGTTAATGACGCAATACTTGAGTGCACATCTAAGTCGATTCGAGCTCTCCTCACATTTCTTCGCTTGAGCAACTTTCCTTCTCCAATTGACTCCGCACGGTGGCTCAGAGGAATGCGAAACGAACGCTTTTCGCGTGGCCTTCTCGAGACCAATTCCAATTTGCAGTTTTCCTCAGTGCTGATAACAGCGGGTATGATAACCGCGAGTTCGCGAAGGAGCACTCGGGAAACAGAAAAACATTCGCATGTAAATTACCTTCGCGCCAGAGCCACATGCCTGCGCATGCACCCGCGTGCGTTTAGCGGATGCACAGCACCTAGGGGCGGATGCAACGATCGGATGACGAGGATCGTCCTTGAAATCGTGCCACGATTACGAGTAGGTGCGATTGGATTTTTACAATAGAGGATGGAGGATAAAGGATAAACGCGGGATCGTAAAGTGCAAGGTCTTCGAGGGCGTATCTGGTGGAGTGGCCTTCTTGCGCGCGAGGACGGATAAACTTTCTCCTTGGTTTGAAAAAGGAACGCTCTACCGTTGGTGGTTGCTCGTTTAGAAAAGTGTAGGACGTCGTCCGTCGGTGAAACCAGCTTTGGAATCGATTTCGTTAAAAGCTGTACTTAAGCAACGCAGAGAGGAAAGAGATACCGGGAAGCGGCGAGGGAGGAGGGCTTGTGCGCAAAAAGAATATTTTCCTAAGGAAAGGAGACTTTAATGAGAGTAGTTCTCGCTCCCCTTTCTAGTCCACCCTCGCCTTCTCTGTAAATTATTTTGTTTAGATTTTTATTTCTATAACATATCTTTCTCCTTGCACATTGGCACAATTAATACAGAGTGGTGAAATGGTCAAATATTAATCATACATGAAAACTGATTTCTTTGAATGATTTCTTATCAAGGTACACTAAGCGGAGTTGCTGTACGCGCTTTATCTTTCGAAAGAGAAACAATAGCTTTCTTTGTCATTATTAGGAGAATGTCTTTTATTGGGCCGGGTGGTGCTTTTGAGTAAATCGATATAAAAAAAATTCTGTAGCTTAATATAATTATAATAATAATATACGCAAAGCTTAAGATTAGTTAAGACGTATGCTGCATAGGGGATGTTAAGAAATCAATGTTTTGCGTTTTGAAAATTTGAAGGAAAATTGAATTCATCCCTTAAAGAAGTCATCAGGTGAGACGAAAATTCGTTCGTCGGGTGCGCGCGTTCTACGCACTTCCTTTCCACGTGGTGCGCACGTGCCAGTGATTCGTGTCATCGGAAGATTCTCAAGAATAACACCCTTACCTACTTCCGCGTTAATTAGTCTACGTGACGCGGCGACATGCTTTCCCCGTCGGTCCTTCGCTTATCTTCGTGGGTTCTTCTTGTTCTTCCACTAACTTCCTCCACCTTCCACGCCTCGCGTCCCTTTTTTCTTGGGACTTGGCCTCCCTTGTTATCGGTTATCTAACCAGTATCATGTTAACAACGTTTATATAACGGAACGTGTGTGTCTAAAGTCCCCCGTGTATAATAAAGTTGTCAGCACTCGATTTACGAGAGCTCGTGGGGCAAATGTCGGGCGAGACGAGATGGGTTTACATAAATCTATGATCAATATTTTACTTTTAGATTGAACGCAAGCTCTCGTCTCATACAAGTTTCGCATTGCATTTTTAAGCTGATAGGATTACCGTCAAAAGATTTATTTCAACCGACATGCGACACAATTCAGAAACAAGTTCCCGAGAGTATTAGGATTCCAGAATGTTAGTCTGGTGATTCGGGTGGAGAATTTTAGTCTGGTAGATCAACACTGATTTTACTGCTTCCGATGAAAAGTAAAAACAGTGCGGTACTCGAAAAGACTGTGAATCATCGAGAGCTAGCTTACCTTCAAGTATTATCGGTTATTTCTGCTAACACAATTAACCTTTATGAAAATATACTAAGGCCAATCAAATTTAATCGTTGATTAAAGGGAGACTAGGAGAGAAAATTAGTTTGTTTATTCATTTCTGTCTTCTCGGTTTGAGAATTTACACGTGCTTCAGGAATCCACTGGATTCTATGTTTTCGGTAAAAGACTGTGGAAATTGACTGCTTCTTGATTTTTGGGACATCCTTTGCTTGCCGACGATATTGAACTTTATGGAATGAATCCACTTGTAAGTTCTCCACTTACGTAAATGGAAAGATTTCAGTTAGTTTAAGTAATGTGACGTGGGGGAAATCTTAATGTAATTACCACTGTATCGTTCATCCGTTCGCACGACTTTCGCGCTCTTTATTTAGCGTCCCTCGAACTTTTACCGAGAAGGGGCACGCCTTCGACCTGATAAACGAGACTTTAGCTTTATTCGGCCATTTTTCTTCACGCCTCAGCGACTTCACTCCCGACTTCTCCTCGAGACAGGAAATGTTAGATCTGTATTCCTTCGTTCGAGTGACCAATCGGTCGGATTTCCTCTTCCACGATGGATCTTTACGATTCAGAATTTTTATAGAAACCTGAAAATTAGTGCATCTTTCGATTCGCCGTAGTATTATTTTGATGCTACCGTTTACCCTTAATTGGTCGTACGACCACGATCGATGTTACGATGCTTTACAAAATTTCGCTGTTAGCACTTCTCGTACCTCACCAAGAAAATTACAAATATGGAATTTGTTTAAAGTAAAACTACTTGTTAACTGTATCTGATGTGAATCGTACCTGCAGATTTTCTTTTGTAAAATTTTTGTCAGTTTCTTCTTCTTTTATGAATTTCATGACAAAAGTTATTATACTGTCAATTATGTAAGAAAGAGTAGCGGGGAGTGACGGTATCGAAATGAAATGCTCGTAGATTCCAATAAGAGTCAATGTATTGCTCGCAAAGATCCGTATGCTATGACGCTCTACAACCAACTGCCTGTTCAGTCCATCCTGTCTACGTTCCTGTCCGCGCTTTCCCGTCATAAAATGTCACGTGTCCTGCAGTTTGGGACTCCTTCGTGGCCACGTGCAATGCAATGGTCCGGCCTCGAGTGGGCCATGTGCAGTGCAGTGGTCAGCTCTCGAATCCTGACGATGTCCAGGCCCAAGGGACCAGAACGTCTTACACTCGGCCTTTCCTGACGAGAATGCTTGTCCTCAAGCGTTAAGTAGTTTTCTGTAATCATTTAAAGAAAGCATGCGTCGATACAGTATCAATCAACCCAACGTAGACAGCGACATTAACACATTACGCCTAATACTTCCTTTCGACTGATTTGTTGACTCCGCTACTTTACCGGTCCATACGTGCCATCGCTTCACCGGTAAGTGCGCCTACTGCCTCCTGATCCTGTCTGTTGTTCCTTCACGTTCATCTAGGCATCTCGTACGACTGCTCTCATGAAAGATCAAGTTTAACGTCCTACCGTGACGGTACTCACACCAAATCACGTAAGACGGATCTCAAAGTTTAACGTCCTCCCGTGACGGTACTCACACCGATCCACGTAAGACGGATCTCAAAGTTTAACGTCCTCCCGTGACGGTACTCACACCGACCCACGTAAGACGGATCTCAAAGTTTAACGTCCTCCCGTGACGGTACTCACACCGACCCACGTAAGACGGATCTCAAAGTTTAACGTCCTCCCGTGACGGTACTCACACCGACCCACGTAAGACGGATCTCAAAGTTTAACGTCCTCCCGTGACGGTACTCACACCGACCCACGTAAGACGGATCTCAAAGTTTAACGTCCCACCGTGACGGTACTCACACCGACCCACGTAAGACGGATCTCAAAGTTTAACGTCCCACCGTGACGGTACTCACACCGACCCACGTAAGACGGATCTCAAAGTTTAACGTCCTCCCGTGACGGTACTCACACCGACCCACGTAAGACGGATCTCAAAGTTTAACGTCCTCCCGTGACGGTACTCACACCGACCCACGTAAGACGGATCTCAAAGTTTAACGTCCCACCGTGACGGTACTCACACCGACCCACGTAAGACGGATCTCAAAGTTTAACGTCCTCCCGTGACGGTACTCACACCGACCCACGTAAGACGGATCTCAAAGTCTCCACCATCCCTTCTGTTGTTGATCCATGCCGTGTCCTATAAAGGAAAAAGAAATCTCGCGCGGGCTGTGCACCCACGTGCCCAGGCAGCTGCAGGTTACTCCGGTACCGCTGCGACCCAGGATTTCATTCGGTCGACAGCCGCAACAGTTCTAGTTCGCCTACCTCCCTCCCTGAGGTCCTCGACTTCGTACCTATCGTTTGGTAAGACTCTACTCACCCGGAATGGTCCTCTAAATTTGGCGGAAAGCTTCCTACTATCACCAGTAGGTCGCTCACTGGTAATTTCGATCATCACGACGTCTCCCTCTTTATATTGGGTGGCCATTCGTCGACTCCGATCATATCGTTCCTTTTGTTTCCTCTGGTCCTCTGTGATGTGTTGGGAAATTTGCTCTCGAAGTTCCTGCACATCCAGGCGATCGATCTCGGTTTGCACCTCTTGTAAAATTCGTGCTTCTGGCGGATGCTTCATCTTACACCCAAATAGCGCCTCTGATGGCGTAGTCCCGATCCCTTTATTATGGGACGTGTTGAGAGCGCTCTGAATTTGTTTAACATACTCGTCCCATCGGTGCGGGTCCTTCCCTGCCATCGTTGCCGCCAATGACGCGACAATTGTACGGTTATACCGCTCGCATTGCCCATTAGCCCTTGGCGTGGCCACAGCATTTAAGACGTGACGTATTCCGTACGTTGTGCAGAACAGTTGGAATGTGCGTGCGGTGAAAGCCGTTCCTCTATCGCTAATAATGCGATGCGGAATTCCGAACAAGTATGTGAGGTTTAATATGATTTTTGCTGCCCGTTTTGCCTTCGTGTCCCGCACTGGTTCTATTACCGTGAATTTCGTGAACGCATCGACAATGACAAGTAAATAACGGTTTCTCTTCTTGCTCGTTTCAAATGGTCCGACATGGTCGATGTGTATAGTATGGAATGGCGTAGGTACCTTTTTGATGGGATGTAACTCACCCTCCTTCTTCTTAGAATTTCGTTTGTAGTAGTTGCAGCTTAAGCATGCCGCAATGTACTTCCTCACGAACGCCGTCATACCGGCGAACCAGTAGTTTTTGCGCATACGGCGGAGTGTCTTCTCGTATCCCGCGTGGCCCGCATCGTCGTGACACAGTCGGCAAATCTGGAACCACGCCCCGTTTGGTACAACCCATGCGGTGCATCCCTTTTCCAAACGTCGATATAGCTTATCGCCCTTTAAGACGTATTCTGCATAACATCCGCTCGACGCTCGATCCGGCGGCAGAATTTCTCCATGTGCCCCTCTCGCTGGCACATTCTGCATCTTATTTGGGGCTTCGGACAGCGACGCGACATGTGGCCTACCTGGCCACAATTGAAGCAATCGAGGGAGCGCGAGGATTTTTCCTGAAGCGGCGGTGCCTTCGCAGGTAACATCGGTGTCCGTCCCGTTGGCCACTGCGTCGAGGTCGTGGGGCGCATTGTCGGCATCGGTCGTTGTGGCATCGGTCTTCCGACGGAAGTCGACGCGGTCGGCATCGATCCCATTTCGCTTAACACCGCGTAAAACTCATGCACATTTTTGTATTTGTTCGACCTGATGGACCTTGCTATATTGTCATCACCGATGCCGCCGATCACTGCATCTTGCAAGTAAGCATCGGGTATTGGTAAGTTCAGCATGCGTAACTTTGCCAATTTTTCAAAACAGTAGTCCCCCAACTTCTGTCCCGGACGGGTGGTATAAAGGGCCGCTTCCCTTAAGAGTCTGGCGAATGGTAATGGTTTACTAAACTGCGCGATCAGGACCTGCTTTAGGGAGTCCCACGTGTGTTCCTTCCTCATCTCCACGTCATACAATCTTCGTGCATGACCCCTTAATTGACGCGCGATCACCCTTATGACGTCATCACCAGTCCATGCATAACGACGCACAAGTCTATCCACATCACGTACCCACTGCTTGATGTCCGCATCATCACTCGACGGGTCGAACTGTGGCACCATATGTTCGTCGCGCGTGGGTCTATTCTTAAAACTTTTCAGTTCCCATTTGAGGCGTTTAATTTCCTCTCTCAGATCGCTCGGTGATCCGCTGCGGATCGATACCGAACGCCGCGCATACTCTCGATCGTAGGAGGGATCGCGTACGTCTCGACATTCGCGAACACTCCTGCGACCACTCGAAACGCTGCGAGAGTGTTTTCGCGTGCTCCTGCGGATGCGATCAAACGAAGGGTCTCTACCGCGATCCTGCGAATAGTCGCGGGGGCGGTCTCTTGAACGATCTTGGGAGCGGTTCCTCGAGCGGTCCCTCGAGCGGTCCCTCGAGCGGTCTCGCGCACGTCCCCGCGAACGATCACGCGACTTTTCCTTCAGACGATTGTCGCGACGACCCATCGTAATACACCTCACTTGACACTCGTATTCACCAGCACGTACGATCAAAATGTACCTGTTCACTGGCGCGCGGTCAAAACGTGCCCTATTTTCCACTAGCACGTGTGATTAAAACGTATCCCACTTCTGAATTGTAAGAAAGAGTAGCGGGGAGTGACGGTATCGAAATGAAATGCTCGTAGATTCCAATAAGAGTCAATGTATTGCTCGCAAAGATCCGTATGCTATGACGCTCTACAACCAACTGCCTGTTCAGTCCATCCTGTCTACGTTCCTGTCCGCGCTTTCCCGTCATAAAATGTCACGTGTCCTGCAGTTTGGGACTCCTTCGTGGCCACGTGCAATGCAATGGTCCGGCCTCGAGTGGGCCATGTGCAGTGCAGTGGTCAGCTCTCGAATCCTGACGATGTCCAGGCCCAAGGGACCAGAACGTCTTACAATTATTTTATTATTATTGTTAATGTGCAGGCTAGCATTTATTTCGGAGAAAAATTCCTTCTTTCTCTGTTCTGCTACTTCGATAAGGTAAATTGGGATGCACTGGTTCCACGATCCTTGTAGCCGGAAATAATAGAAAAAATTGTATATTACCCAGCAGGGTTGTCGTCGGAAATCAAACTTTTTTATTCGTTGTGGCTGATCGCGGATATTGGAAACGTAACTCTTCCATGTGGAACAATCGCCCGTGATCAAAATTTGCAGAGAAAATAAAAACTTGCGGTATCCACGCGCTATCATGCAAGCAACTGAATTATCAAACACCTACACGGTTTGTTAAAAAAGGCAGTTCCAAAAAAAAAAAGGAATTCCAACGATGATATAAACGAACCTTCGCAATTTCGGTCAGGTGCGCCTCGTGAAAGTGAGCATAAAGCTCAGGTGCGCATAATTGACATTTAGTAAGTTTTTTTTTTCACTCGACTGCAAAATATCTGGAGAAATAACCATTGCACGTACAAAATGTGTGAAACCAATAATTAATATGTTTAAGCGGGCTGTTCATTAAATCCGTTTACAGTTAGTCACTGTAGAACTAAAAACGTTTGAAAAATTGGGGCGCAATGTTGACTCGCATCAGGAATAATTTAGTGGCTGATCTCGCAGCAGCTGTTCGGCACAAGTTAACTAAACAAATTATAAACATCCAGTTCTAGGCGTATGCTTGTGTTACATCTGTGCACATGTATCGTGATCATGTACATACATAGATAAACAAGCGCGCCCGTATCATAGGCTGCGCGAAAGCTGGTCGTTGAATAATGCATTGAAAGTCTTTCCGTGGCGACGAAATGGCTATTCGCTACGGACTACGTGACTTTTTGCACACCGTCGACATTCATTTCGCTCTCGTTTCGTTCGCGGAGGTTCCGTGAGAAACGAGACGACAGCCAGGACGAGGTGATTCTTCAAACCGGTGGGAACCTAACTGTGAATATTCATCAACGTAGATCACTAACGCGCGAGAGCAATCGACGCTTTTTAACACTACTCGCCGCTTTTGTATAGTGCCTCTTGTAGACTGTGCTCCTGAGTTAGACGTAAAATCCACAGGCACTTACGTTTGTATTTAGAGACTCGAATTTTAATCCACAAGCGTAAAGTATTGCCAAGCTACTCCTTACACAGGGTAATCCAACCCGTGCGTCAAATTCACCCTCGACGTATTCGATAATTTTAGTGAAAATATTTTAATAATCTCTGTTTCCTACATCATTGTTGTTTTTGAGTGATAACACACAATAAAGATAGTCCTATAGAGATGTGTCTATCGATTACATCGGTAAATAAAATTTTACGTTTTTTTGGGAAATGAACATGAAATGTACCTTGTAACATTTTTATATTAAATTTCAAAATTCTTTATTAATTACGCTTTACGGTGTACTCCGTCCTGCTTCGATTCGCTTTAATGATATTACCGATATGTTAAAGTATCGGTAACATGTCGATAATAACCTCTACTGTGATATATCGTATTCAATATTCGTTAGAAAATGATAGTTTCTCTTTTCGGAGAAAATCATGGTTTATGAAATGCCGATCGTCGTGATTTCGTCAAAGTGATATTGGCTTTACTCAATTTTCTTTCGCTTTTGCGTTACAGATTTCCGTTGAAGAAAATTTCTCAGTGTGGAGGGAAGCGTTCGACCGAGAAGGCATCGCCATGTCACGATCCCGCCACGGAAACTCGAGGATGTCAATAGCAGCGACGTGTTTACGAGTGAATTGCTGTCAGAGAATAAAAGTATTAACAAAATCAACAAAACTAAGCCAACACTATTTAAATAACCGAAGTAGTTTCTGCTGAAATGTCCTTAATTAAAGCAATCATAAAGTCTATTACACTGTTAATTTGTTTTATGGGGCTGCAATATTCTTCTTGTGGTTATTTTGTGTTTCTCAAATTTTGAGGATCCTGTTCGATCCAGAACGCGAAAAATGTGGTCTTATTGAACAATTTTCTTTCGGATGCAGGATTTGCATCAAACGTTAGAAGGTTTTAGTACTTGTTACTTCTACTCGTCCGGCGTCCTTAGAAAAACAATGTGATGTTTTAATTCCCATAAGATGTGACGTATAGAAAATTGTAGCCTTACCTCCATCGAAAAAACCACGTGTAGCATCTGTAATATTGAAAATTCAGTAAAAATTCAGTCAAGTAATCTTTCAGGTTACCGAATGAGATAAACAGAAGATCTACTTTTTTGGCTTTCCAAACCGAGCATTGCCCTTTAAGAAAGTATATTAGAGTATTCGTTAGTCGGATTGTCTGCATAACGCATGAAAATCAAATATTTACCAAAAACTCTTTCGTTTTAACACTTTGACTGCTATGATGGTCATATGTGATCGCAACTTGTGTTTCTTGCGGCACCACGGTGGTCACCGGTGGCCTCTAGAAAAATGATTAACAAAATGATTATACTAATCGCAATTTACAACACTTTGAAAGATCATATGTTAACAAAAAAAAGCACCACAAAAATGCAAAGTGTGGCGCCACGGGCCATCCATGGAAAATCAGCATGACAGACAGTCAAAGTGTTAAACGATCGTCATTACACATTGAGTATCAGCCTATCTTACACGCTACCGTTTGGCTCTGTTCTGTCTCAGGTGACGTGACGAAAATCGAGCTGGAGATCGAGGAGACTCCAGACGATGCAATACTACTGGACCCTCTACCTTCGGGATTGGACGCCACCGTCGAAATCAATGCGACTTATCCCAACGGTGAGCTCACGGCGCAGTAGTTTCGGCCCACCCCGCAGGAATTCTCATTTACGATGGTCACGGAGTACACAGACCGTACCTGCAGCTACATTACAGAGCTCCTTCTCCGTGGAATTATTAAAGGGACGAATTCTAAAGCTTTTACAGCGTCGCCGACGGCTCCAGCGCCGATTCTTATCGCGTCTCGAATAAAACGGTTTGAAAAGGTCTTATCCCGTGGAGTTCAGCTCTTGCGATGTATCTAACAATAAGATTTAGGGAAACCGACAAGGACAAATAAACGACAGACGTGTCGAGAGAATTACGCCGCGTATCGAAATACCGTTCGTTAAAGAGAAACGAGGGAAAATATCATATGGAATTTTCCGCGTCGTCATTGATGGGAGAGCGAAACGAAGGGAGAACGATAAGCAGGGGCAGAACATTCGACTCGTGAAACTTTGATACGAGTCCACCGGTTTCTCTCTTTAGAGGCGTTCAATAAAAAATGAAACCCTCCCTCCTCGAAGCAAATGAAAGGGTGAAGTAGTCACGTGGGTAGGCGCGTAAGTTGTGCTGTTCGATCGGAGAGGTGACCCTTCGTGCGCATTCGATATTTATCGGAAAGTGAATTTGGGATAAGGGGAAGAAACGGGGTAGCAAGAGGGAAGAAAATCAGAGAAGATTTTGAGTAATTGGGAGAAGGTCTGAGGCTTTGGGTAGGTCTTACATCAGAGTTGCGCGAACGTGACGAGGAATCGGGAACGAGTTTGATTGAAGGAAGGCAAAGAGGTCTCCCGATTATTATTTTATCCCGAAATGGATTAGAAATGGACGAGACGGCGCGTACGAATAAAGTATCACTTTTGTTTTTCATCGATACTTGATCTTGTTCGTAAACGCAAAGTGCCTTTGCAGTGTAATTACAGTAAAGGAATAAATCAGAGGGAAGAAAGTAAGAGAAGGCTTTGAGTAATTGGGAGAAGGTCTCGGCCCTTGGGGAGATCTTACATCATAGGTGCGGGAACGTGACGAGGAATCGGAAACGAGTTTGATTGAAGAAAAGCGAAAGATCTTCCGATTATTATTTTACGTTGAACCTGATTAGAAATGAACGGAGATAAATACGGATAAAGAATCGCTTTTTGGTATACATGTACCAAATGGGTTCTCAAGATCACTTATCTCGTAACCAAGCTTCATACGCGAGAACTGCATTCTGCACTTTTTAATTATTCCTTCGCCAGGAATTACACCTTGCCTGGTTGTACCCATCGATGTTCTTCACTCTGTAAATTGTTCCAAATTGGCCAATTTTTGTTTATCTCTCTACTATATGATTTTCTTTCGATTAAATCGCGGGGCATTAGAAATTATGTTCTTAAGTCGGAACGTAATGTAACAAATGGTCAAAATGATTTTGCAAGTGTGACATACCATTACAGATTTAATGGTGCTTTTCACAGCCTTGGTAATGCTTCCTGGACACAGTGTACTAATCGTACGGATTAAACAGATGTTATTCCGATATTGAAGAGATGGGTTCGCCATTCTCAGAGATCGATTCTACCCGTTGTCATCCACTGTGAGCGCCTCGCAGCCTCGCGTTTCCAACCCCATGCGGAGAAATCAATATCGACGATTTGCAATAATCGAATGGCCATTTGAGAGTGCTCGATAATAATACCGGTTTCCGTCGTCAGCTCGATAGCTGTGTTAAGCGCCTGTGGAAACATTAAATGTGACTTTAAGCTTTCGCGAAAATATCTCGTAAAGGTTCCACTGTGATTGGTAAATTCTGATGCGTCTACGACGACAATGATCTATTGGATTTATCTTGATTCGCTTCTGTCTACAGTTTTATTACTTTATCCTCGTAATTTCTGCCACATTTGTTTCGAAATGACCCTGTTAGCCCTGATAAAACAAAATTATAAACAATATTTCTAGTATGGGCAAAATAGCATGTGTATTAAAGAATAGAAAAAAAATTCAGGGCTGAAAGGGTTAAAGGCGCATAAGGACATTTTCGTCGTTACGATTAAATAAGTAATTTTAAATAAACAGAAAGAGAGTAGTTCTCTCCTGTATTGAGAAATTTGAATTCTCCGGAGAATTCTTTCTTGGAAAATTGTTGCCTGTGCGGAATTCTTCGATACAGCGGATTCCTCTCCTATTCCTTGACGAGGGCATTCCTTTTACGGACTTACATTTCCCTCTCCGTTTCCGTTTCCGTCGACCTGCGGTGAATCCGAAGAACGGCATGACCGAGCCCGTCCCTCACTTCCATGAGAGTGTAGCGAGAAAACTCGCGGTGTTCCTTCTACGCCTTGAATTTTCCACATTTCCACTTTCCACATTTTTACCTGGATTACACATTGTCTTCGTATTCGCGAGCACGGGTGCTCGCTGCAACTGGGTGAAGAGTTGGGGTATTACTTTTTGGTTTTGTAGTAACCTTTCATTCTCCTTGACAATGAGGCGGAAGCAATGCCACTTTTATTAATAAATTTTCGACGTGTGCTTGCATATCGCAAAATGTTAGATAATAATTGTTTCAGGAGACTATCGACGAATGAATAATTAAAAAATAGAATTCAGGTGCATCGTGCCATTGTTTCTCGTTCTGCCTTGGTCGATCCTTTACTAAACGGAATATCAAAGTACCAATATAGATAATGGTGAAACATAATTGTCAATGATACGAACAGGATCGCTCTCTGCTCCACTCTCTGAATATTTAATTACACAGCTGTATCGAGTAAATTTCAATCTGTTAGTAGTGCGCTTTCCATTGCTATATCGCAATACCGGCGCTTCGTGTGCGCGTGGCCTGAAGGGGATTTCCATGAGAATTCGCGAATAAGTGATCGTTTTGTTTTCTTTTTCACGATGATTCATATGTATATCGAGGTGGGATGAAAATGTTCAAACGTGTGCACGTTTCTATATGCAGCTCAAAAATTATTTTTTTCCTTGCGTTCATTTGGATAGTTTACGCAATGAGCAATAGAGATTTTGTAAACATTAGTAGCGTAATAGTCGATGAGAATCCTCTAGAAGGGCGATGCGAGGATCGTGAGCCATTGTGAAACATTCAAGATTACTACGTTTCTCTATGCGTAAAGGTAACATGCAGGTTAGAGTCAACTCGTCCATCTTACACGTTGCCACAATGTGTGGAACACATAAAGTGTACGGTAGACGAGTTGACTTTATATCTAATGTGACCGCGTGGCGTCTAGTCGATAGTCCGATAACGTTACAGTAGGTCCGTGGTGCATCGTGTTGCCCGTCCTATCTGCGCGATGGTCAGTAGGCGAGGAGGGCGCGTCTCGCAATTTGCCCTGCACCTGCGAAAGGTCCGAGTTGCTTTTGATAAATGCACCGTTTTTTCACCGCGTCAGCAAGGCGATACTCTTTTACGTTAAAATTGAAGTGGAACATGAAACGCCGCGCTTTTTAAGGGTTTATTTCCTCTTATTTTAGTGGATACTTTTATTCTACTTTTACAAGGGTTCAGCGGCTTTCACTGGGTATGTAGACACGCAGGTGGAACGAGTAGTGAATGTGGTCCTTACATACCCGATGTAGCCGTTGATCATTATGGGAAAAGAGGGTTGGAACATTTTAAGCATTCTGTCTACCTTACGTCTTCTGGATTTCACGTCAGTCTTTCCTTATCCTTTCGTTTCACTTCATAATATTAGTTCCTCTGTTCTATATTTGATTAACTTTTACAGTTCGTTGATTTGCATTTTTTGCTGTTTCGCTGTACTCGTTATGTGTAGGTATCAAGTGGTTTATGGAAAAATGACAGATAATTCAAAGTAACGAGTTCATTTATGCTTATCTTTTATTTCTATACCTCGGTACCTTCAGCGTGTTTCCAATCTCTGAAGATTATCTTATGCGACCAGGCAGGTAATCTCCCTTTGTCCGACGCCGGTACGCACATTATAAGCCATGCGCGAGGCTCCTATCGTGCTTTCAAGGCGAAGTTCATAAAATAACAAAAACTTTTTGTAGGCAATTCTGTATATGTATGATACATATTGCATGTATACTTGTTAATGTACAGCTGTCCAAGCGATTATGCCGTGCATATCATGATTTTCATAAAACGCACGAATGGTACGAGCTGGTCAATTTTAGCAATGCGAGCTAACTGTCCTAGCAGTCGCCGCTTTAGGAAAAATACAAACTTCTGTCGAACGGGGTTTAATTAAAATGTTTGTACCTGCTATTGATTTTTTGTTACTGTCACCTCGGCACTGTGCTACTTTTATATCCAAAGGATTAGAACGGAGGGAACTATTATCGGTATGCACGAAAAACGCAATTTTGTAAAATACCCAGGATTCATTCCACGTTGGACAATGATATTAAAGTAAGTTCATTGGCGTTTAACCTTTAACCAGAGATATACGATATTTGGTACATAACTGGGGATGCTTCGTTTGAGGGATTACTCCTTTGACGTGGGTGAAAGCAAAAAAAGTTTGACAAAAATTGGAGTTTTTCTTTGAAATGGACGATGGGTTTCACGTAAATTTAAAAAAAAGCGAACTTGAATGTATGACAAATAGTTTGTTAACTTACAAAACAATGTTATCATGTATATTTTGACATAGAAACATGTAACATTTTATTGTCTGTCAGACAACACTCTTTCGGTTAAAGATTAATTCAATGTTCGTGACTACCGTGCTAAGCGTTTTCTCCGTAGATGTATCGACGCCAAGTTCTTTTTTGACAAATAACTGAAATGCCTCTATTTTTCATTGGACGTATTGATGCCTGACGGCAGGACGTTTCGTTCGCATTCCAGGGATTCCAGGAACGGGCGCGGTAGTGGTTAGAGCCGAAGAGGCCCTGATCGTCGTCCTGGTTTTAGTGCTGTGGGTAGCAGCGATCGCTCTCTTCTTCAATCGTTGGGGAAAGATCCGTATGTTGGAGCCGTATCAGCCAAAATTCCAACAGCAGCACAGGCAGAGCTGTGCCATGATCGAACAGAATCCACTTCAGGTAAGTCTGCTCATCCAGTTCTCCTTCTCTGTCCATGCTGATTGGCACAGGGTATATTCTCTTCAGAGTCCGCGGCTTTAAGGCCACCGCACAAATAAGTAATAATAGATTCACATTTAAACAGCAATATCAGAAATTACCATTTAGCGCTGACATCCGTGTCCTTTTCCACTTTCATAAAATGTAAGTTGGGACTTATTCTTAATTTAGATATTCTTATTTTAAATGAGATAATCTCTGTTAAATAAAATGTTTTCGGTTATTATTTTATCGTTTACATAGCGCCGGGATTTTTCTTATCTTTTTTCTATTTGGAATGTTCTTGAATTGTCTATTTAATACAGTCTAGTGACGTTATCAGCGTCGTGGATTTGTGGGTGAACAAACGGGTTGTATATATCAAAGTTGCTTGGTCGGGCAAAACAAATTTCTGATATCGCGCATTTTTGGAATGCTTCTCGTGGGAACACGGGACGCAGCACTTAATCTCGTTTGAGGCAGTTCGACCGTCCTTCTCTCGGAGCCCTCCGAGACCCCACGGCAACAACGCCTGGGTGTCAGACACCACATGTCGAATTTATTTTTGTTTTACGGACGGACTCCCATCATGAGTTGATCCTGCCACGCGGTCAACCAAGAGTTTCTCCAAGAATCCGCTAAAATAAAAAGAAGCGGTGAGGGGAGAAATCTATAACAGGGGATTCATTCAAATTAATTATTATCACAAGAAAGATCGTTAGTAAAACCCAGGTAATGCAATAGTTTCAAATATAATAAAGGGTGAACAAGTAGACACGTGACAAAATGTGTGGAAGCGTGTGTTAAAGCGAAAGAAGTGAAAGCTTTATATTTTAAAGTAGACTTTTAAGTAAAAGCTTTATTTTCCCTTATATGAAACGAGTATACACGAGTAACGTTGCAATCTACAATAATAAACGTAATAATTAGATAGTAATTCGCTAGGCGAGATTGTGCATGTCACAGATTAATTGTCCCTGATGAAGAATAAGTCAATTTGATTAAACCATTCGAATTCTAGCAATTTCAAGAAATTCATTCACATTTTTCCGTGCTATTGACTTTACATTCATATTTTACAATATGATTTTTACTTACGACGGTTTCCTATACGATGCAAGGAAACTGTACGATTCCGTCGGAAGTATTAATGTCTGAGTAGATGCTTACTAGCTTATGTGGTGGGTTTCACGTATAATATAAATAGTCTCACTAGTTTAAAGGACTACGTTCTGAAATGCAACTACATGTTTATTTAGTACTTGACTTATTCATATACTCACTCTCTCTTCCTCTCTCTTGCCCGCTATATACTCTCCGTAGAGAAACGCATCTCTTCGCTAATGTAAACAATCTTGCAGCGTCGATCGCGTTAAGGTAATCAATCATTCATCGGATCAATGCGTTGACGTACCTGGTGCATGGTAATCGAATATTCGTGCTTGTCATTCGTTCCATTGCCCAGAGATAATGGCAGTTTCATCTGTAATGGTACACGAGTGTACTGCATCGTTCAATCGGTGTACAATGTTCTAAACGCATTTTTTATCGTGTACGTCGGTCGCAACTGAGGCTCGTTTGGAACGCACGTGGAATCGATCAGTAGCTGTGATCGGTGAGAGCAGACGTACCAATGCGAAAAGCTAAGGCCATTGGTCCAAGTGGATGCTTGCAGAGTGTGCTGACAGTAAGAAGGGTCCCTCGGGGGCGAGAATAAGTACTCAGAAAACCGAGAAGTCTCATGTTTCGAAAGTGCCGTGCTTATCGTTGAAAGCTCGATAGATAAGAGAACGGAAACGGTTAAGATTTGATTAAAATCTTGCCTTCTTTCCTTTCCTTCTGTCATTTTCCCTTTTTTTTCCCCTTTCACTCGTACGAAACATTTTACGCGTGTAAGGTACTCAACGTATCGAACAAAATTCCATTGGAAAACTCGGGTTCCAAAACACAAAAACTCCTTATTCTTTACCATAGTAGTTAAGGATTACGACTCGTTCAGAGAGAGAATCAGTAAATCAATGGAGTGTCGACAAAGAAGCGTGTGTAAACACATTAATTGTACTAAACTACTCGACTAATATTTAACGATCATATACAATTATTTGCTTATCACAATTTAACTGGATATTTTCTTCCATTTATGTCGTACCGTGTGCTCATTCATAAGATTCGCGTAAATGTTAGTTTATGTTGATTTTCTATTGTTCACCCTATTTTTCATGAAGTATGTGTAACCTCTGGCTGATGTTTTTTTAGGCCATTAATAGTCATGTCCATTGTTCGATCATTTGGCAAGCTTTGACGGGTGGTCGTGTGGGATCGCGGTGGACTACGATGCATGAGGCATTCAGTCGTCATTTGCCGTACGCGCACCGGTGCGCCTCATTACTTAGGCATTCGCGCCGGATCAACTGTTACAGAGCAATCGGTTAACTTCGTTTACAGATAGTGACAGGGTGAGCTGTAATTTCATTGGCGATAGTGGTGGTACCGACCAAAGGGAGAAACGGTTGCTCCTCTATAAGCACTGTGGCAATTGCGGTAGAAGTGAAAGTATTCACACTGTAACGCAGCGGACTTAATTTTCCAAAGTGCGCTTAAAATGTTGCGAGTTCCATTAGCTCGATAATTAGTCCGGAAATTGCAATTTTCCACGGCGATTATACGGCTCGGAAGGATCGAATGCGTTTTTCATTTTAGGCAACGGAGCAGGGCATATTGGACAATAGAAATGAACAAAATCATAATATTTTCTACTGTATTTATTTCTTACGCTCCTCGTCCTAGTTAGTTTACTTTCTAATTCTGTGGAAAGGTACTAAAGAAATCTTATTTACGATCTTTCGAGAAGTCACGAGTACTCGACATACTCAAAACCTGTGAAATATGTATATACCATTTGCGCGGTGCAATGTTAGCATTGTCAGTCCCATTCTCGCAGCATCGGATTCTGTTCGAATCCTTCAAGGCATTCCACAAGCGCCAAACTGATGTTCCTGGTCGCGTCGACGACGATAGAGGCGGTCGTAAATCCTCACCCGGTTACCTAAAATTTCATCCTCAACGTTGCACTCGGTGTTTGCGGCATCCCGCTTCTCTCCTTCGAGAGGAGAGAACGTCTGAATCAGCCTGAAAGCTCAAATAGATTTTCCTGCGTGGCATCGTGGCGTGGGTTGCCGAGTTTGCCCTCTTCCTTCGGCATGCGTATGGATTAAACTGCGTCCTCCACTTAAGTAACAACGAGAAACTTGAGTCACCCTTCGTGCTTTGGGTTAGCGTAGGGTACCGAAAAATTTCCAATATACTCCAACTGCCATCAACATCTCAGGCACGTTGACCTTTTAATGATAATTGGGTTTGTTTCGATTTCAAGGGTACAGTTGCAGGCAAACTATAGGAAAATGAATTTCTGGTCTCACGTATTGCTGCGGATTCTCTATTTTTCTCTTATCTTTGCTGCCCAGAAGCCAGGCCAGGTATTTACTGCCGGCAGAGTCACGTTTGCATGAAGCAACTTTTATTGGCCGACCAAGCCCTAAGTCCTGAGATTTAGTTTTTAAATATTTCATTGTTTAACTCTGGTTACTGCAGGATTTATTTAATCAGCGAACGATGTTATTAATTTGAAAATCGGTTAGGACTTTGAACGATTTCAGAATCCGATCGATTCTCTTAATCGAAATCTCTTAATATAAACGGAGCTTTACAGAAATACGAATAAATGTAGAGGAATATTGATGATTAAGTGACGACTTTTTCAAGGTATACATAGAACATCGACCAAATGTTTCTTGCTGGTACTTCGGTGTGTACGCGGATTTAGGTTGAGAAGCGCGTTGTTGCACTCGTGGGGGGCATTCGTAAACTACTCTGGCATAGGGGTAGCTCGCATAATGAGAGGCGTGTGCGCCGGGAGAGAATGTGCGAGGCATTTTCGCGTCGTTGCAGAATGCTTGCGTGTTGCTCCGATGACGCATGAGTACGGAACCCGACAGTCTATAATTTCGTCTGGTATCAACTCTCGGCACGAGCGTAACGAGAGGAGAAGCTCGTCTCTTGCGGATGACAGCAATCAGCTACCGAATACATAGTCGAGTCTACACGATTGTGTCGAATAGTTACGCATGCAAATAATGTACGAATCGTTTTGATTGCCATCAAGGTCGCAATCAAGTACAAAGTTTCATTTTATGAGATATTCTACGCCGCTGCAGATGCGAGTGGGCACGCGACACTGATTTGTTGATGCTATAATGGAGAGTCCGTTGTTGCGATCGATTGGAAGATAGACGTGCAGTTTTGGATTCAGGAACTACTTCTTCGACGGAATCAATTTTTTTCACATTTAAATATAGTCTTACAAGTATAGTCTTCTTAGTAAAGGCAGTGGTGATATGTGCTGTTTGCGAAAAAAAAGAGAATGAGAAGAAAGTCGACAAAGAACTTGTCTACCACAGTATATGTATATCTTCATTGAAATCATTGATACCGCGGTATAAACACTTTTCATATATCAATAACAAGTAATAAGAAATTTGGAATGACCTCCTTCAGTCGGGACACTCCGTACAGCAGAGTGATATTGCTATTTACGGATTCACTTTAACCCTGGCTTAAAATTGGACTGGCTTTCGCGTTCGACGGTTAAAATTTCTGGCTGTCGTGAGCATGAATCTATCGCATGAGTTACGAGAGGCTTAGGTACTTAGCCATACATAAATTACAGTTGTTGCTGCAGTCGAATAGGCTCATTTGCCCTCACAACGCTCTTGAGAACGTTAATTAAATGTTTTAAGTTTTCCGTTTCCTCTTCTATTCTTTTAATTTAGCGCGGAACGTCGCAGGTAATTATTGATGAAATCGATATTGTGAATATTCGTCAATCGGGTCGTTTGAAAGTGATTGATTTCATTCGATGGAATCTGTTGAGCTTTGAATGGAATTCGTGTTGTGCATTCAAAAATATATATCTCTTCGATGGTATTTGACACGTACGTAACTGCTGAATAGCGTAAAACTCAATCATATTTTAGAATATTTCGTTCTAAAATATGATTAAATGCTAAAATCCTTAAACAACCTTTCACAAAAAGAGATTAGGACGAAACGAATGGTGCAGATGCGGTATACGGAATCATGTTGATGGATTTTAGACTGCAGAGAATTATTACATTTTATTATCACATGTATATTTATTTTTATGCTTTCCATTGTATCATTTTTCTAGAAACCGGTTTATTCGATCGGTGATATAAATCTCATTTACTTGCATTATGCACACATACATTTCTCCAGAATTAATGAGAATACAAATCTTTTAAATCTAAGAACAAACGAGAATATCCTGATTGGAATTTTTGTAACCACTTTTTATACACGTAATTCTTCGCAGCATTTTCTCGATGCATTTCACGAATCTTTTTTGTTGTTTCCTTGACTGTATTTTCCTGCGGTAGGACACAATGTATCTTATCCATAATTACTTTTCCATAAGAAAATCTGCAAATGGAACGGAACATTATGTAGCATAACAATCCACAGACACTTCATCAAACACGCTGGAATCTAACGTTTAACTCAATAATACAATACTTCCTTTTTTGTCCTTTTTCAAGAAACCAGCTTTCTGCTTTGGACAGTAAAAAATGCGTCTCTATTCGTTTCTGAACACACTTGGCTTCACCGTGGACTTTCAAAGCCCGAGGCTTTGACGATTTTAAAACAATCGCGAAGCAAATGAGATTCTCTGACTCATCAAGGACAATATACGCGTATACAAAATAGGATACTGCGGTTATTATTGTTTTCGATGGGACATTAACATCGCTTCCTGGACGAAAAGAAAGGTGAAACGACATCAGACCTATTAAAGATGCCTGCGGGACAATTAAACGAGAAGTGGGAACGGAAACTGAAGCGCAATGGGGAAGAGCTTGGAGACAGGTCGCGCTTGATTGCACGTAATTGAGAAACGGTTTCCGATATTGTAACTTAATAGAGGCCCTTCGAGACGGCAGGGGCAAAAGGGACATAGGGGTTGTTCACTAATTTGCTTAGAAGTCGACGTTCGGTACAGTACCCAGTTCGTATTGCACCACTCGCGACTACACATTATTCTAAGATCCCCTAAGTCTCTCTGACCCGAAACGTAACTTGTGACAGTTACGACCAGCAGAAGTTTCCCGGCATTCGAGAGTGTCCGTAAACTCACGTTTCGGATTGATAAATTCATGCTGAAAAGCAGCGCTGCCCTAGGCTGCGGAGACGATCAGTCGATCCCCTTTAAAGTGCTTAATATACACAGTTGTCTGTTAGTCGTGGTCTTATCTGCTCAGGATGAAGAGGCGATCGTTCTGGTGGATGGTGATACGATGGAAAGCCATCCAGTGAAATGGTTCGCGAACTTCGCATTGCCTTGCTCGTCTCGTCATCGCATTGCCCCCTCTCTCTCTCCCTCCTTTCTCTTCTTTTCCTATTTCTCTCTTCTTTCCTCTTACGCCGTTCTCTCCCAGAGAGATTCCGATATGGCGAGCAGCTAATTTTGGTCGTGGGGAAGAAGTTAGCGTAGCTTGGCCAATCGACTAACCTAAAACGAATTGCCGCGTCGAGGGACGCGTTCCCACTGTATAAATTCGTTCGTACCTCCCTTTGGTCTACCTCTATTGTGGAGAATCCGAGCCAATGCACCTAATTCAAACGAGGACTTTTTGGTGGATTTGAATTGTACAGCGGCGGTAGGTAGATAGCAGTGCCCCGTAGACACCGTGCTTCGAAACACGGTTATTAGTTTTGAGTCATTCTTTTTCTGTCTTTGTATTCTTGAGATTAAGTTCAATTTGATATTAAGATGTGAACACTCGGTAAGCGTTGCTTGACGTAATGAGGGATATGATCACATAGAAGGTTAATTTGTCTTTTCTTATTCCTTTTTCTTCTACTTTAACCTTTTCTGAGTATCTAAACATAAAGCTTGCTCCTCGCTAGGGCGATTGTTTTTATGATTACCGTATTATGATCGAAAACTAAATATAAACATACCTAAAGGATAATTTTTTAGAAAGTAAATGAGGATTTCCGTTCGTACTGCCAAGAAACACAAGTTGCGGGTTCGTTTTGTATTGTACGCACTTATCATTTAAGCTTAGGAACGCTCTATTTCTGTACTGCTTTTCTATCAAGTGGAAAATGAAAACAAAATCTTTTGGTTTTTACGGACATGCAACGGGAAATCGAACAGTTGTCGAAAAGTGCAGTAAGTCTAAAACGTATCGTAGAAATTCTGAAAACGTCAGTGTCGCATTTCAATGAGAAACATTGAATTTTTACTTATATACTACTGCATCGAGTGGTGCTGGTAAGTCCATTTCAAGCTAAGTGGTCTCGGTTACATATAAAAATTATTCTGCGAATGCTCGATAAATACTTGAAGATTCGATCATCTGAATCTTCTAATGATAAGGATAGATACAATTGACAGAGTGCTTCGCGATTTATGAGTTTGTACGTGATGGTGACTGTGTCGAGGATAGGAAGGATTGCAGTTCAACTCTGCAGGGTGGTGGTGTTCTGAATGCGAGAACACTTGCAGCCATATGCGTCGTATAACAGGGAGGGCACGAATAGTCTAAGAATAAGCGCGGTCCAATAGGCGGAAATAGAAAATTCTTGATAGGCCACGCATATTTGTCCAGGTGGTGGACAGATACGGGTAATAGCTTGTATTTGTTTTATAAAAAGGGGGTCTACATGTCTGATGACTTTATGGAAATATAGTCTGCAGCTCGATCCCGTGCGCGCTTATGCAGCGATTCTTAACCGACATTGAAAAACACAATTTTTAGTGTATCGGACGACAATACTCGATCGTCGCTCGTTGTAATACGTTCTACACTTGCATTAGCCCCTTGCACTATTATAGCACCACTAAATTATCGGAAAACCACCGTACAAAGAAATGTACATAAATATGCGTAACTTTGGTTTTATGCATTTGTACCATTTAAAATTTTGTACAGTGACTCAGGAATATCATCAGGAAGAATCTAAAAAAAGTCGCATTTCGATATCCAGGTCGGAAGGCACCGTTCGCGGCGAAAAACCACCCTGGGGAGCATTTAAAAAATTGTAACTTTCCTCCTAGCCTTCCAACCTGAATATCGGGATGCGATCATTTCAGATCCTTCCTGACGTTATTCCTTAGTTCTGTGTAAAATTTTAAATAGTACAAATCGCGTGGGGGGAAAGTTAGGATTTTTTAAATGCTCTCGGGGGTGGTTTTTGGTTGTGAACGGTGCCTTCTGACCTGGATATCGGGATAGGACCTTTTTTAGATTTTTTCTGATGCCATTCCTTAGTTCTGTGCAAAATTTTAAATGGTACAAATCGCTTGGAGGAAAGTTACTATTTTTTAAATGCTCCCAGGGGTGGTTTTTGGTCGGAGCGCTCACGGAACGTTCCCGGAATTTTCCAAAGTTCAGGCAGCTTTGCTTGTGCTATTCTAGGTGATCCCTGTGAGTCGATAAGGGAGACAGGAAGCAAATGTTTAAGCTCATTCTTTACAAAAAATACTTTTTGATAAAATTATCCTTCAAAAATAAAACGACCTTTTTACTGTGTATGGAGATATGGAAAAACATGCCTGAAGAAAGTTTTACGGCTTACGTAGATTTTTCAACAATTTTGTTGTTTTCGGGATACTACTTACTACTATATTTGTTTTTACAAAATTTCATTGAGCATAAGGAGGAGTTTTTCATTTGGAAATCTCGAAAACGTGAGAACGTGAAAAGAGAGAAGGAGATGGAGGGACAGTGTCTCCGTGTACAAAGGTAGGGCGGAGGAGAAAAGGTTTAGATTCGTTACGAAGCTTCACTTGCAAACTCGTGTACTATCACATAATAAAAATAGATGGATCGATTATCTTATCGTTTGACAAAAAATTATGGTTTCTCGCAACATCGTTCACCATGGTACGCATAACAATTAAGACTGAATCGAAGTTGGGAATTCATTCGCGGTTAGACAGTTTGCGAATTTCTGTAGGGACAGGACTTAGAGTCGAAAGCTATATCGATTCAAGAATTCTTTAGTGTATCGTCTGAAACGAATCATTTTAATCAAGTATAATTAGATTGCTGCCAAACGTACTACCCGCAAATATCATATTTTCACACACGCTATTTCAATACGCGGAAATGAAAACTGTTCCTTACTCGATTAAATATGACGGAGCTCGTTGTGTTTGTTTGCGAGGCTGCGTCTATTCATCAAGTTGTACCCAATTTACTGACTTTTCTCCCCTTCTCATGAAGGTGAAAACGGCAACTCTTCCGTGCTCCTGCAGCGTGTGCGTACGGAATCTCGAGTGCGTACCAAAATATTCTCTCCGAAATATCGCGATTGCAGTGCGTCAGTCAACGTCATCGTGCTTCACTTTGTTTACCCTGTGCGTCTCTCTGTGCGTGTGCTTTGAGCATGGAAATGTTTATGTATGATGCTCCATATGCGGCGTAACAAGATTTACAAAATTTTCTCTGCAGTCGTTGCATCTGTGTTCCTAGAGTTGGAGCTCTGATGAACAACGATCATCTGCATCATCGCACATGCATATTTGAGTCGAATTTGTCTAATTGGAAATGCGTAAAACAGTTTATTAGTTTTGGTTTGCTGTCTTATTAGAGCAGGTTATATAGCGTTGATGAATATACGTACATTACATATATTTATGACGTATATAATACACGTACATTTTTACTAATGTATATATGTTCCCGCAGATCGTATCTTTTTAAATACATTATTGACTGATTATTTATAAAAAGGTTTCACGAAAATCCGCGATATTTGACGAATGGATATATCGAAACGTGTTTTCTTAGATTTTTATTAACCCATTTGCATCATAAGCTCATACATATATGCGCGTATTTTTCCTGGCAATTATCAACGGAGCGCCTACATGCGCGGTATTTGCCTGGCCACTATACCGTTGCGCGAACGTTTGGTGATACGGGCCAGTTTTCTACTTTTCCGAATGATGCAAATGGGCTAATTAACGTCAAGAGAAAATGAATCGCATACATTGGGCTAGTTAACAATTAAGGTTCATTCGGCATCTTTATTCTTCATAATATTAATTTGTAAATTATGGCTTTTCCAGAAAAACTTGTATACATTATTAAAATTACTACTTAGTCTTAAATAACCATGCTTTATTTATTATTAACCAATTTACACTTATTGTGTACAAATAATGTTTTTTGTTGTGTAAAAGAGAAGTAAAATATTATTGAATTTGTAAACACTTAATTAACAAATTAGAAATTAATAAACCTTTAAATTTTGTGCAATCTTGAGAAACTGTTGAATCAAAAGCGCACTTTATGATCTTTTAATTATTTGCAGCTTTATCGGATTCACTGGTCTAAGGAGTATGTCAGCTTTAAGTTTAATGTCGGAAATTGGCACAGTATTATTATTCCTTATAATGAATTTCCGTAATATTATTGCTAATGTTATTTTTGTTTGGATCATTGAAAATTGTTGCCCTACAATTAGGTATACATTAATTTGCGATACGTTTATCAATATAATGTAGAGTTCCAAATCACCTTCTACTTTCCTTTGAAATTTGGTCATATTCAATATTGATTCTGATAGGAAAAATCACACCTACCTATACAATTTCTTGGGCCAGCGCTGAAAGGTATGTAGGAATATGGATGTCGTTTAGCAACGTTTTCCGGGAGAAATCTATCGGGATCGAATTCCAATGGTTTCGGCCAGAACTTCTCATTTCGGTGCAGATGTAGGCTCATATATACCGCCGTACATCCTTCAGGCAGGACATGCTCGCCTAAACAGTATGTTGATGCGACAGCTTGGCATGGCTGCAGTCATTATAATATCGGATGTATTGTAAATAGAGATTAAACTATACCTATGTTTACGTCTTTCTCTACTTTCCGAAGAAGAAGTGGTACAGCGGGAAAAATGCGTAATGTCTCTTTAATTACACGCTCCAAATATTCCATGCGTTGTAGGTCTTCGTATATAACTGGTGAGGCCTCTGGGTCGTTAGAACCATAAATTGCGAATAGTTCCTCGTATACCTTGTTCTTTACAAATAAGAGGATAACTTTCAATATTAGGACCGTAGACGTTTAATAGTTATAATTGTGCGCCAAATGGAAGTGTACACATACTTGGACTTCTGGAAAATCAGCGAGCATCAACATTACGAACACAAGCGTACCTGCTATCGTGTCACTTCCCTACAAACACAAAACGGATAAATAATTATTACCAAATACTTTAGTCGACGTGGGCGGTTAAAACAAATTAATTTAGAGTTGATGTACGGCAATTAGCATGGTGATTGTTTCGTCGCGTATTTCCTTGTCTGTAAATTTAGCTTCATTCTGTGGTACCATTAACAGATCCAAGAATACTTTTTTTTGTAGCTCGCACTCTTAAAAAGAAATTTAGGTCAGAAAGGTAAATGCTTACATGTATAGTTTTATTTGTTGCAAGAACACATTTATTCTTACCCAATGTGTCGGAGTTGGGAACGCTTTTCTCGAGTATGCGCCTTTTATTTTGGATTACCTTTACAATAGACGCATTATAATTTCATTACGTTCGAAATAGAGCATACATAAATTAAATACAAACTTACTTCATTTGTCATATCGTGCAAATATTTTATTGCATCTTGGAGCATACGTGAATAAGAGGTGAGATTGAAGATAAAGTCCGGATGCAACCAAAATTTGTATGCTCTGGAGAATCCGGCGTCTAGTGCGCTAAAACAGAATATTTTCGTCTTACTGAATTGCTCAAATTCGTGTACACCTCACTAACAAGACTGAAACTTTCAATACTTCTCTAAGGCCCTGACGCAGCGAACATTTTTATTCTTTTGAAATTGCATGTCGACGCCCATGATAGTTTCTACCAATAAGATATGCGTTAGATTTCAGGGTAATAGAATACAGTACTTTCTTGTGACTTACCACATATAATGTCAAGAGTACAAAGTTGCAAGGCCGGATAAATCTCGATATCTTTTTGGTTAAGTTCACTTTCCAAATGGCGCGTCAACAATAGTGATTGTTGATGAAAAATGTTTACAAAGGACTCAAGAAGTTTCTGATTGAATGTTGGCATTAGATATTTGCGGTGCTTGCGCCAGGTCGAAACTAAAACAAAACGTATCTTATGAATGGACTAATTAATAATATTAATAGAAATCAATATAAGTAAGCGGATAAAAAATAATCTTGTATGATGACGGAATTACAGCTCCGATGTTGGCTTGCGTTTCGAGCTGTTACCTCTCGAGGTAGGCCAAACTGCGAGTATTACATGCTGCTCGCGTGGTTATAAGTATATTTTGTGTAGCCTTACCCGGAGCAGTGATTAAACCTTCTCCTACGCACACTTGAAAGTATTTGTAGACTTCTGGTTTCCCAAGGCACATGGGGTTATTGAGAACCACCTAGGTAAAGGAAATCTTCGTAAGCAGAAAGCATTATTAAGGGGTGAGATATTAAATTTCCTAGAAATTAACTATCAAGAAAAAGTGAAGATAGCTGTTGCTCGTTTCATTGACATCACTTAAGAACTTGCAAACATGATTTTCTATACTTTTAATTGTTCGGGATCGCTTATCCCAACGAAAAACTGAGTTCCCATCCAAAAACGTATCGGTGCGGGGTACCGTTGAAAAATTTCCATCGTACGACTCAGCAAATCTGTGAAATAGGCACCGATTGCATTTTTCAATATTTCAAAAAGTCGTCTATGACTTTTTTTCCGTGGAAGCTAAAACTTACCTCCGGAAGTTCCTAATAAGTAGAGTCCATTTCCAATGAGAGGGTAGGCCGGAGGGCCAGAAAATGACTTGTATTTTTTATACTTGTGCCAGATTCGTAAGTGCTCCAAGCAGAAACCAATCAGACAAAGGAACGCAATTGTTAAGATAATGAAGGATATCATGGTGAACGAGGATCTTTGAAGCTTTGGTGACGGGACGAGAAAAAACAGGATCTAAACGATGTGGCAGCACGTAATTAATGTTAGGCACGGGTCTAAAACAATTGCTCACTGCTTAGCAGTTCGGGTACCGGACAACAACAAGATTCGCCAATGTCCAGACAATCGATTTTAATTGAGTATTTGTGGCTACGATGTTTTACTCGTTGGACATCTTGACACGATAGAAACATTCATTATTTGTGTTACGTCACTGATACAGCTGAAATAACTTCTGTGCTACACAGAATTATTTATAAGGGTATTTCACAGTCTTCTAGGATAAATGGTAGAAAGTTGCCAACTTTGAACCCTGCTGCAAATAGAAGTTCTATGCTGGGCATGTTTCCATGTGTCTTAAAGTGTACTAAATGCATAGTTATTTACCGTGAAAACGATGATGAAACTCACCTGCTTAATCGTCGTTGTCTTCTTCGGATGATTTTTAATTAACAACATAAACATCTAAAAACACAACTTGCGCATTCACCGCGGACTGATGTCGAGCATTTAAAAACACCATGGGATTTTGGTCATTTATTACAAGATTTAGAGTTTGCTTGTGATTATTAAGGGCTATTTTCAAGCCAACAGTTCGTGGAGCTTCAACAGCTCATAGTGTAACTAACGAGTGAAATGCTCCAAATGCCGAATGAAACTACTCGGTTATCCGAATTGATATGGAACTGAAACGGTAATGGAAAATGGGTCGCACTTTGACTGGATCGACACTGCTGAATTAGCTCCTTATTCTCGATGATTAACGCATGACATAATACTACTTATATACATATATGTAGGAACGTGTTTAGGGTCAATATAAAATTTTTTTCCGAATAAAAGTTAGTTTCACGGCGTATCTCTTGCGCGGTTACTCGATACAACTACTGATCGGATCACTTACGCATCTGGCACTCTCTCATGAATGGTATTAGGACACATGCCATTCCACATGTTTTTATATTTCTCCTCCTCCTCCCCTCCCTCTTTCTATCATCTAGCTGCCACTGTGTGCGCCCTGTTCTGTCATCCCTATTACGCATTGCTGAAAATAATTCACCAATGACAATACAACAGTGCTCAGCAACCCTTTATCTTCCACAACACAGCAATGTTTTTTTTCGATAATTCTGCGGTACACCGCAAGTAAAAGCTTGCAAATACATCAATTACACTAATACGTATATGCTTTTATTAGATAAAGAACATACTAAAATAGCTCTAACGAAATCATCGCGGCACAGCCAAGATCATCTCGCGACACAGAGGTTGCGGAACATTGCGGTACAGAGATGAGAGATTTTCCGCTATCAGTCTCAATACACCTCCGTCTTCGCATCGTCTGTCAGCCCGATTAGCACGCGGGACCCAGGATGTGGAGCAATTACACGAGATATCGAGAACACGTAAAAAGAATAAACCTAGCTACAGACGATAAGTGCGATTGCGCTTATAGCACTCAAAATATTAATCATCTAACATTCAATTGTGGGTTCACCAACAGCACGACTAGGTACGAACTTGAAACTAAGATCACTAACTTAATAATTCAACGTCCTTGGGACATTAGATCCCTATCCTTTTCAGAATCTCCGGACGTACTTGAGTCAGTTGTTCTTTTTCTTAACCCTTTTAGAGCCGGACGAGGACATATCGGCGTTTGCTACACTTGCGAAAAGTGCCAGCGCCGATATATCGGCGCGTACCCAGTAACGCTTTACTATTCGCATTGCAAGAGAACTCTATCTCAAAATAAATCTATAATAGGTTATAAATATAATAATTTCATTACAAGATGATTAATGCGCTGCTTTTTGAATCGTGTAAATATCATTTTTAGTTTGGTTTTTATGAGCCTTTTTCCAAACCCTTGTAAATTCGTGAAATTCGTCCGGTTACCATCGCATAGGCACCTCTGTTTCGCTCGGCACTAAAAGGGTTAACTGTTTGCGTACCGAAGGGTTTTCACAAAATACGGTCGAAAAACGCCAAGCAGCGCGGTCGCGCTCCTTCAAATATTTGTCGAAAAAAGCCGAGGAGCGCGATGGCACTCTGTAGATGATATGTCGAAAAACGCCTATTAACCCTTTCGCGGCGGAGCGCTCAGAAATGAATTGCGTTCTAGGCAGCCGGCATGACCGTGGAAGATCGAGCACGCGCATGACCTAATGGACATTATTGGGCAATTACTAGATAACAAATAGTAGATAACGAATGAAGGGCGCCAAAAGGCCCTGTTCGCTCGGAGAGAGTGACTCTGGATGAGCGCTCTGGATAGCTGCTGTCGCTCAGAGTGAGCGTCAGCGCCTAAACGCGCTGTTCGCCGCGAAAGGGTTAATTTAAAATAGCTAACAACGAAATACGAAATGTATTACTTCGATTACTGATAGTAGTCGCTATTTATCGCTATGCGATGTTCATGCGTACGAAAGGTGAGCGCGTTTCGGCAATCTGTAAGCGCACCGTTAGTTGTCTGTATCGACGAAATGCGCTGGCTTTTTTCGACACGAAATCTGAAGAGCGCGAAAGTGGCCCGTGGTACGCAAACGGTTAAGCCATTTGCATCATGACTCTACTGAAGTTGCCGTGTTCAGGCATCACCCACGTTCAACTGAAGACTGACCCGTATCACCGCGTGATAAAAAACAGTCACAGAATCGCGGAATATTCCGCGCTTGGTGATAGACGACAGTCGCGACGCGCGGATTAATGCGATGCAAATGGGTTAAGAACACGGAGATCTCTCTTTAGGACGAGGTCATATTCAACACCAAAAAATAGATACGAGACCTGAGCCCAGGATCAGCCAAAGTCAAACCCAAGAAGTGTTAACTTTAACCGGAACAGTCGAAGCCAAAAATTAGACACGAATCCAAACATTTTAAATAATACTCCCAAAGAAAAAAGCTAAGTACCAACAAAGGAAAGAATAGAACACGTGGTCCAGGCCGAATGCCAGACAACCCCCCCGCAGTTGCAGTTGTTTTCAACCTCGAGCTGTTCATTGCAACTAATCGTGAGTTGTGCTTGGGAAGTTCGAGATGAATAGCGCTGAGCTTGTCTCCGTTGAATTCGAACGGTGCCACCCGCTGTGCCATTCTGTCGTAAAGGTTTACTACCCCCGACGAAACTGCCGGACTCCTTTCTCGCGTCATGCGGAAGCATAACTCAACTTGACAAAGGAATAATCTTTCTGTGCTCTTGTTCATCTGAACAGTCCAGTAAAGAAAGCAGAAATTGAGCAGTAATGAAAAATTAAATAAACTTGAATTCAGTTCAAATGCTACGATCATTTTACTGCATCGCGCATCGTTTCCTTTACACTTTTGCGCATTTTTCTCTTTCCGCCAATAATGTTCTAATTGTATACATATATTGCTAATCAGTGATGGCCATGCAATTTGCCACTTTTGCAAAACATTTATGTCAACATTGAAATTGTTTTGAATAAGATTCGGTGCCGTAAAGTTCTTAAAAATCGTGGAGTTTTGAACATTTGCTAATTTCGTTAAGTTTTTAAAGCTTGGCGTGTTCTTATTATTTTAAAAGGATCTCCAACGAATCCCATAACGAATGGAATATACTTGCAGTAGGTACAATGGCAAACACGTATGTCATTGTAGTGGTAATGGCAACAGTACGACGACGGCTTCACGACGCAGAAAATACACTATTTATTTCCTCGATCGAACGTCGTTTATATAAGCGACTGTGGCCTGGGATTCGTCGTCTTGCGAGAATTTGTACGATTTAGGGGACATGAACATCGGCACTTTATAGGGTAGTCGAAGAACTTCCGTTTTGGCTTAACCGTGATTTACACGTTTGCCGATCGGAATGATGCACTTTCTGAATGGCGACCGCCACTAGGTAGTTAGATGTTCGCTGTTGTTCCAGGGTAGGTTATGTCAATTACTAGAATTTACCGTAACCCACTGCATAACGTATTGGCACAATTTTAATTTTGTTCATGATTATCGACAAGTCGTTCAACTTACTGTTTCACGTCGTTTTTCAAATCGATGAATATTTCAGAGACCTTTCTACCTTCCATTTCGCAAAAATTGATGATTGTTTTCGTTCTTCCAAGGACAGCACATTTCTGTATAATACGTACAGTATTATGCTATTGCACGATGTGTCTAAAACTTTAAACATCTTTTTCCTTTGTTGGAAGCGTAGTTGTAGTTGCATTATTATTTCCTGCTGTCACGCACCACGCGCTTGCAGAATTTTTTTTTATCAGAGATATAGTTGTATTTAATTATATATCTTTTAAAGTTTAAAATGATTCGCGAGTGACCCTGTTTGCTGTGAAAAAATGATCTCAAGCTGGGCGATCTTCGCTTTATCTGCGAGCTTACCATTTACCGTTTTCGACGGTCTGTGCGGGAACGTGGTAATCCTCTTTGATCTTAAAGGCGACATACTAAGAGCGTGCACGCCGCCGCCCGACCGTCTCTTGGGGAATGACGTTACCGAGTTTAGGGAATTTCGTTGGGCGGAAATATTGAATGAAGCAGAGGTGCATCGAAGTTAGGAGCCATGAGCGGAACTCAAGACTGTTGGCATCAAGAATGCTAATATTTTCGGGTAATGGAATTATCTTGATACATCAACCGCATTCTATTCCATTACTTACGGAGTAATTGTCTCAATTGAAAGTACTGGAATCTATTGAATAATACATTTCCCAAGAAATGTTAAAAAGAGAATCAGTTATTTCATTTCGTTTCTCTTATTAAATACAGAATATTCCAGAGTCTTCTTATTTCTGAAATCATATTCTTCGCTCATTGCTAGTCCAAGTAGCAGTAATTTCTTATTATGGATTGTCATTAAATTTTTATTTATAACAGTTTCATGGAAATGATGTGTTTTTCTAATGTTATAGGTAACTGTATTTAAAAAATTATTTAGTTCGTAGCGTCCGCTTGAGTGATGTTAATTTTGCATTTAATTAAAAGCGAAATTGCATTTCTCTTAACAACGCATTTCAGAAATTTACTCGTTAACACGAATTTACTCATTTTTTTCAGAAAGTCTGGATGGTTGTAACACTGTTAATTAACTGTTCATTTTTTAAGATACTTGGAGCATTTACTTGCAAGATTTCTTTTCGGTTAACGATTATAAGGCTAGTCGACCGATGAAAACCGATGGTTAATGCTTGGTGATCTTTTATATCCTCTGCAGCATCACGACGAACTTTTCTCCCTTTAAAACTCGCAATTTTACCGATTTTCAAATCTATTTCTCTCCTCGTCTCACCCTTTGCCTTCCTCTTTTCTCCATGAATCGTTGAGTTATTCCTACTGCTCGTTCAATCTCGACGCAGTGAAAGGATAGTGGGATAAACGATGCGTAAATATCCGTCGAAGCGCCGCCGGCCGGAAAGCTCGTAGGGCTTCCTCTTTTCCAGAGAGTCGAATTAAAATCGAAGCGTATTAAAACCTTCCGCCGTTGTTGATCTTCTCATGCCAGTGACGTTCTGCTCAGTGGCAAATATCGTTCTGTTTATGCAACGAATTCAAATAATTTGTCGAACGTCAGATAAAAAAACACTCACGTTTGGATTTCCATATAAACGTGCGTCATCGAAGTGATGCGTATTAATATTTTTATCCTACTGTCTTTGGCGATATATGAAATCAGTTCGAAAAATTGGCATATGAATCAACGAGTAGCCAAAAATTCTGTTTGAAATGCGCGTACATTCGGAGAACATTTCAAGTGTAAAATTTTTAACTCTTCAATTGGCAATAATGTATGATATTTCTTTAAAAATAAAGAACGATCTTATTCATATCTGCGCTACAGTTGGACGTGTACCCTAGAATATCAAGATATTGTGCTTGAACGGATATGAAAGTGTTTAGACGACAAATTGAATAGCGATACTTTTTAGTAAAAGATACATTAAGAAATATTCCCCTTGCATAATTTATTATTAAACATGTTTGTTTATGAGTGTTCCAAAGAAATTATCGTCAAATTTATTGCCTTCTTATAATTGGTACAATGATTATTTTTCTGTTGGAATGTGTATGTACGTGAAGTGGAAGAGGATGAGTTTATGTAATATGCAATATGTTCCACATTGGCTGTATCGATTGTATTATGTTTACACGATTATAAGTATAACTATGTGATACAAGTATACTTATAAGTGATTATAAGTATACTATGTTATACTGTACTATACAATTTGCATAAATTGAAGAGCACATATACATATAATAAGACACGTTAAAAGTTATTAAATAGGGTTCTTACATTTTTGAACTTATACTTCATGAAATAATTTCCTATGGCGTCCACGATCTTGCAAGAGTAACGCACGAGTAACAGCAAAAATTTTGCAGTTTCGAAATTACATACCTCCATTATTCCACATGTGCATAAAAATCTTTACTGACTCCGCAGTACAATAAAGACGCGTCGCGTGCAGTGTAGAGGAAGAGGAAAAGAAAAGCAAAGTATCTCATGGTCCGTAGTTCTAGATACGCCGAAACGACACGCACGTGCTTCGCTCCTACAATACGCACGTTGTAGGACTTACACACTTCGACAAGGTAGCTCAAGCTATTCGTTCGTGCTCGCTAGTATGAGCGAGCACGCGCATGCTGTGGGATATGAATAGCGAATGCGATGTGAATCCTTTTCGAGTAAAGCTCGCCGTTATCGCGTGAGGCTTATTTTGTAAGCTGCGCCGTTCACCAGACCAATATAATTTAGTAGTGGACCCTTTATGCAGGCATCTCGAAACGACCGACGTCGAGCATCTTCGTCTTCCCTCGAACTGTAATGGATCGTTCTTTGGATATTGACCGATTAGGATTATAGAAATAAAATATATAATTTTTAATTTCTCTAACACAGCGATTTATTGCTCAATCGTAGTTGGATGGTGATTATTGGTGAGAAGGGGCCTGCAACTCGTCTTCGTGTGCCCTATCAGTAGTTGGAGATTTTCGTATTTTCGTTTTGATTAATTGGCACGGCCATTGGTATTTTGGAGCTTTCGGAGTGCTTTCGGACACAGTTATCTATATTACTTCGTCAATGGCTAGTCTCAAATTGGATTTCCTTGTTAGCTCCTTCTCCATTTTGCCCCACTCCTCTCCTTCTTTTCCTCTGCACGCAATAAGAGGGTTGCGCCTCTACAGGCGCCTAGACCATATTGTGGAGCTTATGAACGCTTCGGTGTGGTTAACGGCTAGTTAACGACCGTTCATTGGCTGTAACGAATACCGTGCTCGATTACAGATAGAAGACGAAAAAGTTCACACAGTGTATTAGAAATTAAGACAGAGATGAATAAGACAAAGTGTGAATCATAAGCACACTAGTACTTCCAATGCTTCTAGCATGATCCGTCTTTTCAACGTGTGTATTTGTGTGGAAAGGCATCTCCTCTTGCCTCTGGCCTATTAGACATCAAGCGAAATTATACATTGTTCGTAACTCCGATGAATTTCACGTTGGATGGGGAAACAACGAGAAACTTTCATGGAACGAAAGCACGTTCTTCGAAAGTGTCTTCTTTTCCGTTTATTACGCACACATTACCCTTCGCAGCAAGTATCAGTGTTCTTATACATTTAGAACAGCTACAAGCATAGGTTAGGTCACGAGTTTTCTCGATAGAGAAGAAGAACAGGAAGGTTCCAAATTAGGATTTTCCAGTGGATAGGAAAACTAAACGAGTAAAGTTCACGTCGACCAAACAAAAGTTGATGCGACAACGCGAAGCTGTACTCGTAAAAGCAAAAGTACAATGTGTACATTCTCAGCTTTCAATTATTTGCAGTATACTCGCTAACGTTTTCTCCTCTGAAACGTTTTAACGCCGCACCGGGGAATGTGAAATTGGCTTTACTCTCGCCAGATAAATCTCGGAGAAGCAGAGTTTCTGTGAATGTAATTTCATATCGCGCCGCCAATCTCCAATAATAAAATATTTCGTTGGCACCAACGAGTGAAACTTGTTCTTTGCCTTATCTATGCCAAAGATATTTTCTCCGCGACAAAACGGTTCTCACTTTTTCTTTTCACGTGAAAATTTTATTCTCCTTACACATCTCGGCCGCTCGGTTAGAGGTTTACTCGCGTATCGCCAAAAAGTTATATTTCATCCCAGTCCAAATAAATTAACTGACGATAAATCCTTGCTTGAGGCAAGAAATACACGATAGTAATCTGCGCGCAATGCTCGTGCCAGGAAATGCGAAAATAAACGGAAGCGGAAAGATCGAGCTCTGCTTGAAATATATTCAGCATCAAGGAGGATTCGCTGGCCGACGTTGTGCGCCAGTGGAGCCTCCTGTAATATTCATGTAATGCTCGAACAATATTCAGGCTGGCCAATGTGCGCTCGCGCGCTCCAGAATTCACATCCGCCGTAGTGTCCTCATCACGTTGACAACGCTGTCCGCAGCTGGAACGATGTCAAGATATCATGGATGGCTGCCTACTAGCGTCCGGATGTCTCCCTTCACTGCGTCAGTCCCTGGAATACAATTAAATACAGTGCAACTGTTCTATTATACTGGACGAAATACCTTCCTGTTTTAGCTTGGTTTCAAACACGAAATAACCGCTGGTTATTCGCAAGAACAATAGTGCTAAATAGTGATAAATGAAAGATTTTTTGTCGTGCCTAGGGTCGATTCATTCCAAGTAAATACGAACGCTTACACCAATCTTTTTTTTATACTATACAAATAAAATTGGCATTGTTATCTTTTTAGTCATTTACGAATATTCGTAGCACACAGTTGTGCGTTTATTACTTAATACTTCTTAGAGTCTCACTGCATAATGGTTGTGCGATGTTGTTGTAAGGATATTAATAATAGAAAGTAAACTGTATGATTCAGTTCACCGAAACTCATTGAAACGAGCCCTCGCTTCGTTAATTCGACGTAAGGGTACGACAAATGTCGAGGATAGTGGAGGTGTAGAAGTTTGTTTATACTGATTTAAAATTGATTTTAAAAGTAAGGATAGTCGTATAAAGTGGAATATAATAAATAATTGATTATTATTCGAAGCAGAAGACCGTGGGTAAGCGGACGGAAAAGCGTTAAAATATCTGGACGTAAAACTTTCGCATCGGTGCATCTTGGTTTTATTCTTGAAATTTGCGCGCTCATGATTCTTCGGTGTATCGAAACGTGAAGAGAGAATGGTTAAAATTTCGTAGCCAAATAAAAGATTAATGGTCGAATGCCGAACTTTCGACGAAACAGGTTCCATATCTCGAAAGCGCTAAGATGCTTGGTATTTTCCCGCTTGTCGCATTTCCACCCCCGAGACGTGCGTCGCAACGGAAGGGAAATAATTTAAGGGACGGCCAGTCGGCAAGCGAATTCAGGAGAGAGCGAGAGAGATAGAGAGAAAGGGAAGGGGATGAGAAATGAGCGTGAAAGGGAGAATGGGATGAAAACAAATGGGCAGATTTGCAATGGTGGCTTGTACGATAAAACTTCATATATATTTGGTCACTTCCGGTTAAATTCTCTATTAAAAAGAAAGTTTACGATTGTCCAGCATCAAATGACCTTTTCGGTAATTACGGCACTTATAAAGGCCTTTTTCTTGCACTTTCTTTTATTATAAATTTTAGCGATATGTCTAAAAACATGAATGTTGGAAAGAACGCAGATTCTGCTCAGTGATAAAATATGATAAAATGGCAGCTCAGTGATAAAATAAATGCGTTCTCTGTTAAAATGAGTGGCCAACAAAAGAAGTTTCCATACGAAAACCAAATTTGGCAGTTCTAATGTTAAAGAGAAATTCTTGTGAAAAATTGACGCACCCGGTCATTTTAACTGGTTGGTACTTCTAGTGTTAATCCTTGAGAGATGAATTTATTCTCTTGGAGAGATGAACTTATTTCAGCTAGCTTATCGATAATCTATTTTATTCGCACGATATAGTCTGTTACTATGTAATTCCTTGACAGTGTTAACAATTTTTAGGAAACGAGTGCAAGGATAGCATATGTATATACGTATTGTAGCAAGAAACGTATAGAGGAACAAAAAACTGAACGTACAGGAGGTATTAATCGTCTCGTTACTCAGTCGACTAAAAATTGTTCAATGTAAACGCAGCTGAACGGCACACGTTTCTTTCGGGGTAGTGTGCGGGTTGGGGGGGGGGGGGGGGTCAATACGTGCATAAACAAAGCGGGTCTGATCGATTCGACATTTAAAGCGTCCACGAGATGGACGTTGGCGGTTGTTAGATAAGCAATCTGTATATATCGGTGTCCGGACCACAAGCCCAGCCAATAGAATTTATCGGAACCCCTTAAAGTTGGCCCTTTCGAGATAGTCCACGAACGAATGTCTACGTCCATCTACAATGCATTTTCCATACGGATCTATAGCCATTTGTCATTCAAATAATATTGAGGTTCGGTTGAAGTAAGTGGATGAAGATGTACAGACTGTCCAACAGAACGTGATAGAAACTGACACAAATTTATTAATACGAAAGAATGGCGCGTTTACAACGCTTTTACAATATTTTGATAGGGCTTTCTGAGACATCTTCGTAATATACTTTCGAGGTAAAGTTATATCGAATAAATTCGGCAAATGATCTATGGGTTCTGTTATCTCATATCATTTTAGTCATACTCGTTACATATTCTGCAGTGGACTCATTTCCGGTCATGTCCGGTTGCGTGTAACGGGAAGGAGAAAAAAAGGTTTGGCGTAAGTGGCATTGAGTTTATTTAAATAATTGGAAGAAATTCTTAAGCTTTGGTCGCATAAGAACTCATGTGCCCTATAATACTCCCTTGTAGAGGGAATATTCTGGGCGTTCGTTGAACTACTTCCGATAAAACAATTTTAAGCAGCCGTTTACTCGATCAGGCTCTTATTAGATAGATTCTATGCAAATTTAGTATGGATTTCTCCTAGAAATATCCACAATTTTATCAATATTTCGGTGTAGGGAACGAAATGCGGAGAGAAGTGTAGAGAGGGGACAAAGGAAGGTCCACTTACGTGATTCGTGAAATGATAAAACGAATAATAACAAGAATCCGAAATTTAGGAAAGGAAAGATCTTCCTTTTCCGGGGTACTTTTCGTAAGGTCCTCAGAGATGAGATTGATCTCAATGAAATTCTGATTCGTTGGCGAATTCTGGAAATAGGAAAGTTAGATACGCGAATATATGGCTGGTTATATACATGTACATAGAATATATTGTATATGAATAGGATGTAAGGTTTCGTTATGTTTTCTCTTGTCGCATATTATAGAGGAGGTTTCTATCGATTGGGGACGTACTTGCATCTACATCAGTTTCCCTCTACGCTATTCTTTCCTTTGTTATCTGACATTGCCGTGCACAAGGGTTGCGATCTTGAGTTTGAATTTCCTTACGAATGTTCCCGCTTGTTTCACGCATGTTAGTCTGCTTTATTTCGATATTGTACATGTAGCGAGACAGCTACTTTTACCGATGGACATGGTGGCGAGTTTTGGAAAAGGCGGATGCAAATAAGATTGTTCGAATGCCATACTAAACATTTAACAATTCTATTGTTTGGTAACCGCACTCAGCATGTGTGGGCCAGCTTTGTGCGTAAGTGTTCTCACAGTATTCTTTATCTGATTGTTCTTGTCGGAGCTTACAGAGCAGAGAGACAGTCCGAACATTTTTCATTGTGCATGTAGGGATCCAGAATTCTTTTTCACGGTAGCTTAAAAGCTGGAAGGTTTCTCCGTTGCTCACCTTGGACGATTTGTCGTCCAGTTGATCACAAACGACAGCACCGTGCGAGCTTTCATACGCCTGCAACAATCTCATTGTGTATTCTTCGTTTGCCATCCCAACTGTCATCGCTATCATTCTCTCCAAAAGCTACGACTGTCCATGCCCGTGCGGCCTTCACCGAGTATACTATACCTGTGCGGTACTGTCGTTTGTCATTTCCACGAAACGTTTCTCTTCATGGCTGAATTGTGAATGAGAAAATCGAGCGAGAAGAGGTGCCGGACGAGAAAATGTCACCCCATGCAATCCTTTACAAAGTGAATCAAACTTTGGCCCCTTCAACTTCTTCCAATTTCCTCTTCGAGCTTTCCATCTCTTTTCTTTCCCATTTCTTCGCGTATTTTATGTTGACAAGAGAATTCCAGGAAACTGTAAACGGAATATGCGACGTATTGTCATATTGTTCTTTTAGTTGCAAGGATTTTATTGTGAAAAAAAATCGAATACGTTACGTTATAAACTCGATTGGAAACGGTTGTGTCATCAGTGGATTGTGTAATGGTCGTCGAAAACACAATAAAAGACCTTTATTCGATATGTATCTACATTTTCCCATTTACAGGATTACCGGCGGTAATTACGCTGACAAAAAGAAAATATAAATTTTTTCTTTTCTAGAAAAGTTGGCAATTCTTAGGATGAGGAGGATAAATTTGGCAGCACAAGCTTTTTATTAGTAAAAAAAATACGTAATAAAAACAACATTTTTGTTTATTATCGCTTATGTAATGTCAACGAAACTATTTATTGATCCCATTTATATTCCTCGTGGCACATTTCTCCGAATGGGGTGGTTACATCACGTTTCGGCTTTCTCATAGACACTGTAAATGAAACTTTAACCCTTTGCACTCGAGGGCTCTGCTTTGGAGACAATACAAATACTATATCCTTATCGAATTTACTAAAAGCTTCGAGTGCAAAGGGCTAAATTCTCTCCACACATGGGTTTATTGGGGCATGCATTTTCAAAATAGCACATTGGTAAATATAAACTGTTCGGGTTCCGACCTTCACATGGTCGTCGGCTTATAGAAGGCACTAGCTAATAATAAGTATATAAGTAAGAGGTATATAAATAAACAGATAAATAACATAAGAGATTACTCTTCAATCTTCAATTTTTGAACTTCAAATTTCAGATAGAGAAGATACGTTGCGAATAGACATGACAATAAGCCACTGGTAAAAGCTTTCGGCCCACACCTCAGGAATTTTCGAGAAAAGTGGAGTCAAAGTTTTGGGCAGTCCAATGTAAACGTGTAAAACTAGTGTTTGTACAAAGGGATTATACAGTAACAAAAAGAAATTAAAAGTGAAAAAGGAGCTATAATGTCAAGGATAATTGAAATGCCAATCGGTTTACGAAGGCTTTCCGAGGGACAAGGACATGTTAACGATGCTTTTCCGCCACTAAAGTGCAAATGATTCCTTTCCACCATTCTCTATTCTGCACCGTTCTCTCATTTTCTCCTTCGTCCTTGCTTTTTTCCCCAAGTTAGCTCAAAAGTTCCTCGTTGGGTTCCTAACATCTCGTGTGAGATACGTCGAAGAGCGATGGGACGCGACATCGCGCGGGTATCAGCAGGATAAGGGGATGATTAACGAGAGTGCGACGAGGAATGATTAACGTCATTCCCGCCACGACACGGCGCAACACCACCAGACACTCCGACGTTAATTTAATGTTTGCGAGGGTCATAAGCAGTTGCATCGTTCCAAGTAGAGGGAGGAAGGAAGGGCGCGTACATGAAACGCGACGGCTGTTACGATCGAACGAAAGACCTCTAAAAAGATCTCAAAGTGCATGTTTGCAATTCTCCAAAGATATTGCGTTTATTTAAAGGCATATATTTTCGTGATACCTTCGTGTCTAAAAAAACGTTAAAATAAAATTATCAATATAATTCGAGATGACGTTTACGTACTCTATAAATATGCGAAATTTCGATCGAATTAGTCTTGCAGTTGCCTTTCAATCACGAGCGATTGATTCGAAAAACATGTTTCAAGTGAATCATGTTAATGTTCTCCGCTGTGTATCGACGTAACAAAGCGCTGTATCTTTTATACACTTATTGTTAGTCCTAGTCAACTTCGTTAAATTTCCAAATCTGACTAATGTTTAGCAGACTAATGGTTAGATCCAATTAAAAAAGTATGTAGGGAGGAGACTCGACCATTTTCGAATGTCTAAAGAAGTGTAATGTGGATGAATTAAATTCGATGGTGAAATTTCAGGGAGGAAGATTAGTGATAACGAGATTACGGAAGCTTTATAATAGCGTTCGAATTGAAGGTTAATGTGAAATAAGCTTTCACGTGGAGGAATTATTCATTCGATCATATGCTGTAGTCCATTGTGTTGCGTAGCATGGCAACTCGTAAAAAAATATCTTTAACGCTGTTCCAGAGGATATACTCACATAATGTAATTACAATCGTTTACTAACGCTCGATACACAGGATTTATTTATCACGAGAAATAATGCATATTTCATCAATTATGCAGTTATTACACTGCATAAATACAGATGCCTCGAAGCACAAGAGAATCACTTTGAAAGCGTGCCATGGTCGTTCCGGTAAACGTGGAAAATATGAACCACCTTTATGCTCTTAGGGATGGTGATTTAATATTACATTATGGCAGAGATATTTTATTAACGTCGAAACGGGCTTCAGTAGTGACGGTTGAAGGTTTCGCGATAATGGGCGTGGGAGTAAACTAAATTTCGCGCTGCATCGTGAAAGGGACGTTTGACAAGTGGGTTTTCGGGTGGGCAGCCGACACGCCATATAATTTCTACATTTTATGGATAACAATTTGTGGCGATTCGATTATTATTATTTGAGAGTATTGACGCGACATCGTATCAGGCCGAAATTTTCAATCTGGGCCAGTAATTATGAAAGTGGTCTAAATAAAAAATTCGGAAAAACTGATTTTTCTAGTTATCCGTATAGCGTTGTGGTTCTTATTTCGTATTCTAGGAGACAATAAATCTGTTTGAGCCTTTCACTGACTTGTTGCTTATTGGCAAATGCATATTTACTTTCCGATTAAATCGTAGCTGCTCCTAGGCATCTTTACGGCGCGAGAGAAAAATTATGAAGCATTTTACGAAAATTACAATTGGATATCTGCTCCAGATACTTTATAGCTTGCAGTTTTTTCGTATCGAGTACAACGGGATGTGTTTTATGATACTTTTACGTCAATGTTCACAGAATTTTTATTTCAGGTTTTATGTATAATGCAGAGTTGCGAAACGCGTGATCTATAAGTGGCAACGATGATAATATTACTTATGAGTAATATTATAATTTTGGAGTATCCGACGTTAGCAGTTAGTGGCCTATATTCATATGCAGTATGCGTGTAAATACCAACAAATGAATAATGTATGGATGAATAATAACTATTGCAATTACGCAGTTGTGATTCGCTCTAATTGGGACGTTACGATGTCATTGGAATATGTAACATTCACGAATCGATATGGTTTCAATTACGAGATCGAAATATTTTCTACCTGCAATTAAACGTACCTACGTATACTATATCCCAAATGTTCGAAATAAAATTCTTTAATTTTTGACCTCCGATCATTAAAAAAAAGCTGGGGTACGACAATTTTTATTTTTATTTTAACTGACCATCCGTGATAAATATTGTCAACTCTCTTCCTTCAATCCCCAAAGGTTTTTTTTACTTTATTTTAAAGAATTCTTTTGCTCATTCGAAAAAAAAATTGTTCTTAATTTGGTTGAAAAATAACGAGGACATTTGAGAAAATGCAATTATTAAAAATATAAAAGCATCCTTGATATTCCGTTATCTTACTGTAAGGAGATAAAAACAAACACAAGTCATTCATTTTTTTCAAAAACTAAACTAAGCTGAATGAACTTTTAGGACACCTGCATATAATCCTAATCAAATTTTACCCAAAATACTTTCATATGGAATCGTAATGCAACCTTTTCACTTAACACTGCCAGTATTCGCGATGAAAACAGTAAAAGGAGTACACAATACTCAAATAGTATTCTGTTCACCTCTGATATCCTCGTGAGCGCGTATTCAACAAAAAGAAATTCAATCGATCCGATGGGCTGCTATCGTCGGCATGAACCACATTCTCGAATTTCGCACACGTGCCTTCATCCTCGTATCCACCAACCGGCAAGCCACTAAACATCCGACATGCTTCTTGGTTGCAGCACCGCAGCTATTCGAAATTCAACATCCACTGCCTGGAGCATCCTGTGACGCACCAGGCAAGCTGCAGTTCCGGTGGCCTAGCGCGTCCCAGGCAGAACAGCGTGTTCGTCGGCTCGAGCGCATCCTTGCTACCAACGAACCAGGACGCTCTCAGACGTGCCAAGAGCGCCTTCGATCTCCAATCCTTGATCCTGACGGAGTGCACGGTGCAGAGCGTGGACGAGGAACGATACGCGGAACGTGATGAGGAGCGGGACGAGGAGCGAGAGGACACTCTGAAGACGCTGAAGTCGTTTGCGTCGGAGACGACGAAAATGTTAGCGCGTGAGCCACGAAGAACTAGCGTCTGTCAATTTGACCGAACCGACGTGTTGGCGAGGCCTCTTCAAAGAGAGAGAGGAATGAGCATTTGTCAGTTCGATAGGATGGACGTACTGGCTAGGCCCTTGCAGAGGGATCGTGGTATGAGCATTTGCCAATTCGACAGGATGGACGTTTTGGCTAGGCCCTTGCAGAGAGATCGAGGGATGAGTATCTGCCAGTTCGACAGGACGGACGTTCTTGCGAGACCCTTGCAGCGGGATCGTGGCAGTGGTATTCTTCACTTCGACCGAATGGACGTGTTGGCCAGGCCCACGCTTCTCAGTACCAAGACCCTATCCAGGGAGAGACGAGTGAGCGTTTGCAATTTTGCCGACAGAGACGTGGATGTAGGCTTCGGGAGGGCATTGCAAAGGGACAAGAGGCTCAGCGTGAGCAACGTGGATAGGATCGAGACGTTGGGTAAGACTGGACAGAGGGAGAATCGCGGAGAGATGGGAGGAAGTGCAGCAGGATGGGGTGCCGGAAGGCAGGAGAGTATCGGAAAGGGCCTGCAAAGGGAGAAGAGTAGCAACGCTGTTTACCATTTCGATCGGCCTTCGTGCAGCAAGACACCCGATGTCGTGCTCGGCTACAAGGCGACCTGTGTTTAAAAGTGGTAGGTCGATATTCGCGAATAATTAATCAAACGAACGGAACTGGTAAGGACGTCTCCGTGAGACATGGGTGAAAATTTGAGCTACGTTTATCGCGAAGAATCTGGAGGGAACAATTTACCGGTTCCAATCACCCTTTATGTTTCGCGTTACCGTAATTAGGCACGGAGGACGATGGATGAAAGGATTCCGAGTAAATTCAACGTTCCGCGAGTTCAGAACCAAGGAGTTTAGAGCCTAGTGCATCGGTATTTGTCAACCGTGGGTCAAAACGTCCTCGTGAAATGTTCTTGTCAAGTGCGATCGAGATTTATTGAAAAAAGCAGTCTCGAAGGAAAAGTATTTCGCCGAATAAAGAATGATACGTTCGAGGACTTTTTGGAGTTCGTGGTTCGCAGGACGGCGGTGTGCAAGAATAAATAATTGGGAAGGGGGTCGGTGAGTCCGATGCCTGTACGAGATTCAGAAGTACAACCGAAGCCACTCTCGTTTATCGCGAAGTTTTAAGTGAAATACAATTGTCCATTGGATTTATTTCGGATAGTCATGCGGGCTCTTGATGCGCAAGTTTTGCAAATCTGAACCTTGGAACCGGACACATCGGTGTACATTCCTGCGCCGTTTTGCTTTGCTAGGAACTTTATCGCTTCATTCGACAACATGCATACCGTTATCGCGTTAAAAGCGATATTATTTTGTTACTTTCAAGCTTCATTATCTTTCTTCAATGTGTCAATACGCATCCCATATCTTGCCTCGACTGAATACAACTAATGGAAGGAAATATAGTAATTAAATAAAGCCGACGATCAATAGACCGCCTCGATGCGAAATATACCCAATTCAAGCAATCGATCGATCCAAGAATCAGTAGAGAAGAATCTCATTCGAACCATATGTTTGCACTGGACCTAGGACTCGTTCTATGAGGTTTGAAATGGTTCGTAACTCCGTAAGCTCTCCTTTCTCGAGCCAAATCTTCAGCCTCTTCTCTGTAAAGCTCGAAGATGCATCGACGTGCGCGTCATGATCCACTCTTTCGTCACTGCTAGCTAGGGAGGATTACGCTGGGATAAAGCGGACGATAGCAAACTGGAGGTGGAATTTTCGCGTTTAGGTAAAGGAGCATGGATGGGTGGTAAGTTGCTAGGATCGATGCTTGTGGGAGACACTGTGAGATGCATCTGGAGCGTCGCGAGAAGTGAGCAAGTGGAGCCGAAGAAAGAAAAGTAGGAGGACGAGAAGGATGCGGCTGTTGTTGACTGAATAAGGAGCGGAGAGAGAGAGGCGGAAGGCTTAATCGATCTTTCACGTGGAGAAATGTTGGCCGCTCGTGGGATAAGCGCAGATCTACGAGTTTACGGAGTCTCAGACAAATGGTCGCGATCAATTCTCTAGAAATTCTTCCGCTTTCTATTATTCTCGGTGAGCCCTTGCTTTGCGCGAATCTTCATTCACTATGTCAACTATGTCGATTGTGTCAACAGCTTTATGCAGAGTAGAACCAAATGTAGTAACGTTTTGTACTGCATTCATATTATATCCTTGAATCTATTTCTGTGAAAATTTCAGAACTCTTCGGATAGCTTAAACACACAAACGTAAACATAAATTCAGTATATCAAGTGTAACACTTTTACATATTCAGAAAACACTCTACCTACGTTATTCGCTATCTTGTGCTCGATAACTGTACAGGATGTTGCGAAGACATACGCGGCAGTAGGTCGGGTTGCCTATTCAAAAATCTGCAAGCGCTCGCTCTGCTGACCGACAAGAGAGCGTGGACGGGAGCAGCCTGCCGATCTACTGATGCTAGGTGGCACTGAACGAGGCTGGGAGGTTGACGTTCTCAATTCGTGCCTCATCTTTATATTAACCGCACTTCAATTATATTGAATGCACTTTACCGACCGGTAAACTTTTTGAACTGCTTTTTTGTTAAGCAGATTAATAGATCGGTCGGTAAGCGTTGGGGACAAAAAGTCGATTAATAGTTTACCGGTCGGTAAAGTGCATTCAATATAATTGAAGTGCGGTTAATATACGGACGAGGCACGAATCGAGAGCGTCAACCTCCCAGCCTCGTCCAATGCCACCTAGCGCGAGTAGATCGACAGGCTGCTTCCCTCCACGCCCTCTCGTCGGTCAGCAGAGCGAGCGCCTGCAGATTTTTCGATAGGCAAACCGACTTACTGCCGTGTATGTCTTCGCGACACCCTTGTACGGCTCACCTAACATAATACGAAAATAATTTGAAAATAATTTTAAAAACTCCTTTCACGTGATGTCGACTCTACAAATTGATTTCACACGTGTTTCGTGCCGCATGAACGTGGCCCAGGTGAAATTCTAGGGAAATGCACGATCGGCGGAAACTTTACTTCGTTTCTTCACTAATCGTCACACGGTTTCATCTATCTCTTGAAACCGATGGATCCGCAATTTCTTTGAAACATGCGATACGCGAATAGACGCGAGCCGGAAAATCGGCAAACTTCATCCGCGTAATTAAACGCGAAGCGGACGCATTGATCGTGGTTTCAGCTACTGTATCTTCCCGCGGATACGTCGGCGAACAAGCCGTTTTCCTGGCTCACCCGCCGGAGAATCTCTGTTATTTACTTTCGCCGATTAACCGGATGGGGTATTAATATTTCTCTCCAAATGCCGAAACTTTTCCATTGTTGCACGAAACGGGATCCGGGCGCAACCACACCCTGGATTTTACAGATGAAGTGAGAAATGTTGGAGCTATGGGGAACATTTCCAGTTGTGCCGGTCGGAGTAACGCAATGCTGAGTGAAAGGGGCATTCTCGCATTCTCCGACAGAAGTAGACTGGATGCTGAAAGGTGAAAAGGGGATGAGGAGAAGGGGTAGCGAAGGTTGTTTTTTCAAAGTTTCCGAAATAATTGATCAGACTTGTGTCTGATTTAGGCTTGTAAATGAAGTTCTACGAGCAAATTTCGCGTTTCTTGCGAGAACCCACCTCTTCCTCGTCGCCTAGATCCTTTTCTCCATCTTCGTCTTCCTACTCCTTTTTCCAATATATCTCCCAACACGTTTTATTTGTCCGAGCACCCCTTTGATTCTGACGAATTGTATATAATTGAGGGAGCAGCGATCCTCCGTACTTATATCCCCCTTTCAGTTGCTCTCTCAAGGAAATCGAAGTAATTGTAACCTCGATTAGCCGTAACCTGTTATTGGGGTGTTTATTATTATTATTATTGAATATACGTTTTCTTTTACTTTACGTCTTCCACTTCTCGTACCCATCACTCTTCTCCGATTGACGAGCATCAATTACAGCCCCGTCTCGAGTAGAGTCAGTTTTCAACTGAGCGCTTACCTGACTTACAGGTCGAGCGTACGATTTTGTAAGAATCGATGTGTCATCCTTGTACCGTGGTGCAGGATATAACCCAGAAAACAGAAACCCTTAAATAAAAATAACAGGCAACGATCATACCTCGCTGAGCGCACTAGTTCTCGTCCGATCACTGAAGTTAAACAGCGTTGGGCGCTGGTTAGTACTCATTGTCAGATGGGTGACCACTTGGGAACACCGCGTATCGTTGGCATCAAATTTTTTACTACACGAATTTCGTTCTTTTTAATTTTCCTCCCTTTTGACTGTAGGTGCTTTAAAGTGCGCAAAAAATATTGAACCTTTGCATAAGTGCCAGATAATCGAGATCAAGAGATCAAAACTCATACATCTTCATGCGGAGAATGCTTTATTGTTTTCACGTGCTGAATCGCGCGGTCCTGCTAAGCTACGAGACAGTATGCTCACTGGAGCATGATGCGTCTTGTCGTGGGGCAACCAAACGTGCGCTTGCTGCTTTCCACGAAGTACATTAGATTTTCGCTGCACCGTTCCAACTGAAAATAATCTACCCGGCACATGCAACGGGCGTCGCTGCACGCTCCTGTCGAGATACATTTCCCCGTGAGGTGCGAAATCGTTTTTCATTTTCTATGCAGTGGGAGGTGGAAGAAGAGGCGCGGTGGAGTATGTAGGTTCTAGCGGAATGCCGCTATCTCGCGGTTCCAATTTCGTTGAGAGCAACGGGGCGTTTGTGGTTTGAACATGTTCTCTCCTCGTTTCTGGTACTTATATTACAAATCGAATAAATCACCCAATTGAAACGGTCAATTGGTGGTTTTGTCGGTGTACTATTTTAGCTTGGGAACAAACATCGAATAGTATATTACTTTAACGGAAAGAGACAATTTTTATTATTTCTTGTTCTTGAACCAGGGTAATTTGCTCGGGCAAGAGGAAGTTAAAGGGTCAGAACGTTCATTTTCCACATCGTTGGTGTAAGCTTTAATTACACTCGCGTTTGTACATTCGAGGAAGATAAATTCCGTCTTTGCTTCGTGCTTCGACATTTACCTCGGCAGTCGTAGAAATTCTTGGATTTTTTAAACAAGGACAAGGCGGACTGGGGCAGAAATTAAATATCTTCCGCTGCTTGAGAAGTAAAAGAGCAGTTTCTCGCGGGTGAATCTCGACAGACCAAACGAAGCGGCTCCACTTGTCTTACTTTCTCTCTGCTTTTTTTTACGATTGCACGAAAGCACGAGCCAAGGAGCATGCTAGAGAGCATTAGTGACTCTTATCGTTGTGTGGGCTGTATTTTTATTTACTACTTAGAGAATTTAGCGCAAAACTCAACGATCCGGGGGTTACCGTCTCTTCGTCCATCAAACACCTCTAAACGATATTTTCCTTTAATTTTTAATTTCCGTTCTATCTGCGACTGTCGCTGAGCAAAGTGGGAATATTTGGGAAAACGAGAGGCAGTTCAAAGGAGATGATGCTAGAAGAACGAGCTTATCCCGTTCTTCATCTATTATATTATTTATTTCGCTCCGTCGATTTATCTCCCGCAAGTCCGTCACATTTATTTCACTTAATCCTCATAACCCAGGTATTTCTCGCGAATCAGGGAAGGCCTCCTTCCGGCGAACCTGGCCACGTCTGCGAAAGAAATTTAATCATCGTTTTACTCGTCGAAGATGGAGGAAGCTCGCTGGTGCTACATTTTTATTTGATATGTATACGCTGGACGCATGGAAGTCGAATGCAAGGGGGCACCAGTGAACGTCATGGCCTCGAGTTTATTTCCTACTGCGGGGAGATTAAGTGCGCCGGAACGTTAAGTGCACTCCTCGAATTAGGGATGATGCGCCAGTGAAGGTGCAGCGATGCAAGGCGCACTTCCGCTGCGGCTCAAACTACACCGGTCTTCTCAATTTACATTGAGTCGTAGAAGTATTCGTACCTTCTCGATTAGCGAATTGACATGCATTATATTTTTTCACCGAAAACTGTAGACTGTGTTCCACGAAAATACATTCCGTTTCAAATTTTCTCTTAACCAGTTAACTGCGTTCGACGTGTATACACGTCAATTCAAATTCTTTATATTTTTTACGATGAACAATAAAACACACTTACCATTCGATATAAAAACTAAAAATTTTACAATGGCAGTGTTGTAAATTTACTGATACTAATACTATCGGTAAGTAAAGTTGTACAATAGGATACAACATTGTACTTTAACGTTTACAGGGTTGTGCAAAAGTAACGGATAAATTCATGATTTCCATAATTAATTGCTTATTTAAAATACGCCTGAACACGTCGATTGAGATTTTTAAAAACCAATCTGCTTCGTGCCATGCAATTTTCCGTAACGTTTTTGTCTGAGCTGAGACGTCTTCGGTATATTTTTTAAATGGGACAGGGCACTTTCTAATGTATTTTTAGAACCCCCTTGCGAACGGCTTTTCAACGAGTCGTCGTAGAATATATTATGTCGAAACCATTTCTGAATTACTCTTAGCTTTTTTAAAGCTCTGAGTACGGATTAAATCCTGAACCTCGCGAGGGGGGTCCTGCCAATACTTGCCAAAGTCCAATATTATTTTTGTTGAGAAATTATTATGCATATCAGGGCGTTCAATGAAAGGTTACGAATACGCTTGGGATCTATTGTATGCGTATATTAGTGCAGAAACTTTGATTGTGGTGTGATATCAAGACGGTTTATTGCAACTTGATTAATCTGGGACAAGTGAATTGAGTAAACGGCAAAGTAAGATGTTTCTTTAAAACTCACAAGTTTCTTTCTCTCTTTCCTCTCTCTCTTTTTTCTGCCGATTCACAACACGCTGTCCCCACTTATTCAACATTGTAACCCATGTGGACCGTATTTGTATGGTATCCGTCGGATACTTGGAGCCTGGCACCCTCCACCTTAACTCTAAAGAGACCTATTGGTACTCTTGAATCTAAACAATCAAGCGTTCGCGATTATCCGAAACGTGACGCTCATAAATTAAAAAATCGTTATCAAAAATGATACAACTTTACAATAAGTAACTTCCACCAATCAAGTTTGATTGGATTAACCTAAAAAGTTCTTCGCAATTAAAGTTCATTTCTCAGTCCCACGCAGACGATCGCATCTCGTAGATCGGTATCGTATTTTTCTCAGAGGGTTCCATGCTCCCCCTGAAACTCGAGCCCGACACAATGACGCACGAACGCGAAAATTAAACCATGTTCGACCTAATGGAGTGGCGAAACATAATAGCCCTGGGGTGTCGCTTTTCTGTAGGGAGATGTTGATCTGAAATTACGTGAGTAAGAGAGGGGCTTTTTCGAGAGGAAATAGGATCGGTCGAATCGTTTTTTGGGTTCCATTTAGCAACGAAGTACATGCAGCATATAAAATCGTGCATGACCAACTGGCTGATTATTCGGATAACCCCTTGCGTTCCAACGAGCGTCTGACATTTATCATGTTCTCCTTCGAATTTCTCCTCCGAGTCTTTTCTACGATCGAGAAATCGACCTCGATGATTTACCACTTGAGATTTTTCGCCAAGTATCGATGGAATTTCTTTTGCAAAATTCGATGCAATTCTATGGCGTTGAGTTTGAAACGTACAAGGAAAGAAATTATGCAGTTATAATTACGTACTTATACATTATGGTCCGTACTCGCACCGCGACTTTAGACGCACTCGTTAAACATGTGCGGACATGAACGTTCATGTCTATGCATATGTATCGATCGCATCTAAAATTATGAGTGGGTCTAAAGTCGCGGTGAGAATAGAGACATTGTATATGTAGGGTTAGGGTTAAAAGCACTATCAGCAGATATTGTGAAACTATTAACGATAATCATGATACTTATTTCTCTTAAATTAAATGGTTCAGGGTGTACGACGGTATGAGTTGCCTTTCGCACGATAATGTGCACACGCTTTTGCAACTGGTGGTTTAAACAAATCTTATCCATTGACTTCAAATCTGAATTAATCTTAACATTTGGATGAATTCGCAACTACGGCGGTAATAAGACTCGAAGGCTCTTGCAAAGTGATACGTTTTCCTGTTTTCAATCAAAAATAACTAAATGTGAGGATGAACTCGGTCTCGAAGTCCACAAACGTCTTGTTCTGGGAAGTCTCATAAATAAATCTATTGATCTATCTACCTGTCTAAATGCTTATCGCCTCCGAGGCGTGCATGAGGCTCTTTGAAACTTAAACTTAATTAGCGAAGGATAATTCTTTATAGTCCGCATATTATAACGAGTACGTCGCACATAGTTACAAGGTTAACATGGATGAAAATTTCGTCTCGGTGCTTCTTGGATCGATCGAGGGTGCAAACCGACGCATTTAACTGTTACGATTCGCTTTGGCAAAGCTCGAAGAACAGAGATCTAACTGTAAGGTGGAAAAAGAAAGAGAGGTCTCGTGAAATTTTATCCGCGTCAGTGGCACCGCACTATGACGGTTCCACCACGTAGGATATTCGACGGAGGATCGCATACAGCGAACTAAAGTTTCCTCTACCCAATGAACCAGCTAAACATAATAGCTAATAGCGACAAGAGTCCGAGTCCCGAAGAATCCGTAGGAGGTCTCTGTGTTTTTGCCGTCTCCTCTCGCCCGCTCCCGTTTCAGGTTTCACTTGTTTACGCCTCGTTGTCCACCCCTAACTGTAACGCAGGGGAGCAGAAAATAAAGGGTCCGAAAGTTTCTTCTTCGCCCTTTCCTTCACGCCTCCTTCGCTTTCGCTTGTCCATCGTTTTCTTCGAGTTCGACGAACTCGTCGAACTTACCCCAAGGCAAAGGGGACCGAAGACAAGAAGATCGGTAACTCTTGTAGTTCTAATGTCTCCTTAGATCGTGCTCGTTGCGATTTCGAGGTTGAAATTTTCAGTGCAATGGAAAACGACATTCGAACTTAATCTGTACGATTCTTTCTACGGGCTTAATAGTTCGGTACGAATAAAAATCTTCAGTAATCGTGGAAGCGGCAAATCGGTGTATTATCGACAGCATCAATTCTTCTTCTCCTACTCGTCTATGGTAGGGTGGTGCAATGAATTATTACGTCCCCGCATAATTCTCCACGCGAGAAACAAAATTCTCACGTTAAACGTCCACGCTCATTACGTTAAGTGCAGCCGGATCATTCAACGTGCGACGAGCTGTGGAGAGAATAAGAAAGTCGATTGAAAGATTCGATTTGGACCTTCGTGAGCGTTTCGATCGGTCATTTTCAAGGCTACTCGCGACTTAACCATCGAAGAGAATAACGACGCATGCTCAGGGAATTTTTGAATATGAGTCTGCCCGAGAGCAGAGATAATGTAGCCGTTGTTTATCCTTGCCCTCGAAGTTTCTCCTGTCGGCCGGGACCTCGATTGCAAGCTCGTCTTGTTCCGGTAGATCGCTGGAAGAATCCGATCGTAAAACTTTGTCGGCCGAGTGCAGTCGCACGATACGTTACCTTATCGAAGCCATGATAAACGCGAGAAACGAGAAACAAGAGCGTCGAGATTAAGGACGAGAAGCAGGCCGATTGAACAAAACTGTTTCAAACCGAAACGACGTTGCACACTGTAAAAACGTCGTAGGACGTTTCGTTTAAACTCAGTTTCACGTTGCTCAATGCGTTTTGTTTAAAGAGGAGACTTTTTGCTTAAAGGGGACCATCCGAAGGCTACTGCTGTCATTGGATTTCCATTGCATTTAAATTGATGTGATAAGAGAATCTTCGAAGTTGCTTTATGGACTTGTTGGATTGTGATCTGATGGCTTTATTTGAAAGCGTCCAAAAAGCACGCAAACAAAAACCTTTTGACGGTGAAACAGTTTTGTTTAGCCAGTGCGCGCCTGTGCAATGGAGGTGTGGGACGAGTACGCGACCAGTCGTTGCTAGTGATAAGTGTAATTAAAAGCAACTAATTCATACTATACGTAGAGGACGTAGAAATCGACCACTTACGTAGAGAAATCTAATAGATTGAGTATTTTCGAATATACGATCTATTTTTATCCATTGGGAAATAGCGGAAGGAAAATTCCTAAGGATGCATTGATGGAAGTAGTGGGTGGAAGAATTTATCTGCCCGCGCGTCGATTGTGTGAAGGAAGACGAGTAGAGTGTCCTTGGAAAGAATGCGAAAGAAAATGTACTTACCATGTGTAGCAGTCTGACGCGAGTGTCGCAGTGAAATGAGGTAGTCGCCTGCGCATTTAATATTCTTCGTTTAAAATCTCATCTTCTCAGGATGAGATTTTAATTACGATGCTTCTTAAGCTTCCTCCATTTGATGATCGAGGATATTAAAATTTATTTAACAAATATTTGGGAAGACACTTGCCTATATGAGATGAATAATTCAATATAAAACAACTAAAGACTCTGCGTGTTTAGTCCTTTGAACGCGCTTGAGACTTTCGCTTCTATCAGTAATATTTATCAAATTGAAATCTTCCAATAAGTATGTAAAAACTTTTCACGTTTAGTCAGGATTTGAAAGCTGAATAAGTAAAACGAATTTGTTTTATTTATAAACGAAGAGTTTAGAGGTCTTATACTTTATTCGTCAGTTAGCTCGGTTCACCGTCCAGCATCCCGGCAGACTCGATTAACTAATATCTGAATATAAGAATTGTGTACTAAAGTATTAATGACTTTCACGACGACACTCGTCAGGACGTTGAATATCATACGCAACGATCGGTGGATATAATTAAATGTTTGAGATGAGTGCTCATGCAAAGTATTCTATAAAACGGCGTGGCAATGGGATTTTATCAAATCCTTCTAGACGTAGCGATAGTCAGGCGTTCTAAACTATTGCAACAATCTGCAAAGTATTGAAGGCTCGCACGACGATTGTCAATGATCGTGATTGAATATTTCTAACCGATCGCACTTGTCTCTGTTGTCGCATTCAACTAATTAAGGTCAGTGCAAAGGGCGGGATGGTCCCAGGCACGATCAATTGCTTGGCACGAGAAGAAATGATCATTCGTCTAAACGATCAGCTGGTACTGACCTTAAAGCTAACAATAAGAACGTACTGAAGGGGAGATCAGAGGAGCAATGACAACGCAATGCGGTGTGAACGAAATAAGCAGTGTATTCTTATTAGGACACGCATAAGGGTGGTTTCGGTAGAAGTATCGAGCTTTATTGTCTGGAAACATTTTTATGCGCTTGTTTCTCATTCTTCCTCTGCTCTCTGCGTCACTGCGTTTTTACAAATAGCCTAAAAATGAGTAAGAATCGAGGGGATCGGTGGAAATAATGGCACAAGTGACAATTTAAAAAAAAAGATTTGACAAGAACGGGAGCAGATTTTTAAAGTCTTGATCTTAAAACTTTATTCTGTAAAACGAGGGCACAGATAGAAATTAGTGTAGGGTAATAATCTCGATAACCGGCAGGCTAAGAAAAATACCGTTTTTTGTCAAGGAGAAATTAATTAGAACACTTGTACTTACTATTGTTTTTTTCTTTGCTGCCATTTTGACAATATGGTAGTTTTACGTATAGAATACAAACGAGTCGAATAGGAGAAACTATAATACCCCCTTTTCAAAAAATATCTATTGTTCGCGTATAAGGTTTAACTTTTATCTTTGTTTTTTGTTATACGCTCAGACCTTCGATCAATATCGATTACTGGTAAGTTGCGAATCCACGATGAGACATTTTTAAAAGATTTCTGTCCCTCAAGACAAACATTTCAACGGTCGCAATGGAAACAGATGCCAGACTTGTGAATTATCGTAAAATATCAACTGTTTCGATAGTTACTTGAAATTCTTGTCTTGTGAGACAGATATTTCTTAAAAATATCTCATCGTCCGTTCCACCTTTATAAAATGTTCTCTCAACTTCCCTTTCATCACTTGCACCCCTTTTCCACATGTCTTTTTAAGCAACGAAATATAAAAATTCCAACTTAACATTAGGAAGTTTCTCACTTTCTTTCCTCCGTTTGAATTACATTAACATTTTTTCCGCATTCGGTGAAGGCAGAGCCACGTTCTAAGAAACTCGGGAGTGCCTCTCACCGCTTCGTATTCGAAAGACACGAAACGATAAATACGAATCGCAATGGCCGCTGTTTTAGAAATAATCTTATCAATTAAGATCGTACTGTTTGACCAAATATTAGACTGTCTGCAAACTCGAAGGATGCTATGTTTAATTCGTTACGCATGTAACTTTATCGATCGCATTCGTGACTTCTTCACAAAACGAAAGGGACCTTCTACCTTGAATAAACAAACGGGTAGCGCTATCAATTGACGTCACACCATTATCAAGAGCTAGATGCATACGTAGGCTGTAAAAATTATCACTCGAATGACCAATGGCGAGTCGTGTTCCATTAGTACGCAACTCAAGGACTAAAGGGATAGGGTTAGATGCCGTTTGGTTTTCTCCCAACAAGAATATATAATTAATAGCCATTACGTTAATATTATCAAGTTGATCGTAGAACATTGAGGCATCTTTACGGAAACCGCTTTACTTGAACGGCGCCGCGCCCGCGAACGCGCGGAGCTACCTGTTTACGATTATTATAAATTAATACTGAGAAGATCGTCTATCGGAGAGCATAATACATAAATATGTATACATATTATAAATAACACTATATATTTATATATGAATAAACGAATATTTAAAATGACGTTGCTGCATTCAGACTGTTTTAATCAAAATAATTCGAACTCTCAAGAATATACACACGAATACGATTAAAAGTAAATGAAATAAATATAAATATTTTTCATAACGATAAATTAGATGTAGGTCAATCGATAAGGAAGTTTTACGTTTTATTCCACCCCTCTCGCCCATATCACAGACTCGTGCGATCCTTTCACAATCTGATGAATAATCCTGCGTGACTTTTCGCGCATTTTAATCGAATCTATTCTCGAATAATTGTGCGGGACGTTTGTCAAATTTCATTCCTTGCATTTCGTGCACACGACTATACTTTCTGTGTTGGGATCCTTGCCGTCACACGCAACAAATGGATTATTCGCGATAGCGAAGGTACCAACGCCGGGATTATGGCTCGACGAATTTTAATTGAAGCTTTACGAATTAAATCGAAGCGTTGATTGATTAATGTAATCGATGCTGGCGCCATCAGACGAACGGTCTCCCGTGCTGATGATATAATTGCGTGCGATTGTTAATCAATTGCGTAATTCCAAGAGCGACGTTGACAATTGATTCTAAGTAAATTTATTTGTTTCCAAAGTTTCCCTCTTTTCGTACGAAATGTGTTCTGCGTTCGGTCTCGTAGCGGCTACTACATTGATCAGCGGATTAAAATGAATTCTATTTATTTTATTCGAATTCGTTCGACGCAAAAGAAATTTTCCTATATTTTCAAAGGGTTCTATGAATTTAATTGATATGCTCGTCGCAAAGATTATCCCGTTTCATTCGAGATGCGCTTTTCAAGCAATGTTTTTCTGCGAAGCCCGATTGAATACTCGAAAAAGTCAATCGATCTGATTATCCCGCCGAGTCCAATCCGTTGTTTGACTATCGAACGATGTGTCGCCCGGATGCGTTACGATTGTGACTGTTTATCATGAATTTAAGCGCATGGTAGATAAGTGGAAGGCATAATTATGTAGTGGTATTATAAGTGTGTGGAAGTTACACGAGACGGCGCGGACGGAGTGATTACTATTGCATCTTGCGTTGCCAAATGTATATTATTAATTAAGCGGAATTTCCTATGGCGAGATGATTTTCTGTGTAAGATTTATCCTATAATAAAGAATGATTTTCGAATGTTCTAGTATAATGTATTCTGCCTGTTATAGGAAGTCACACATAAATTCCACTCATCATCCGCTAGTTTATAGTACGCGTGTGTGTTGTTGCGTTTTATATTTCTTTGTTTATATAAAAAATGAATTACAGAAAATGTAAATCTTTTCAGACTGTTTCTGCGGCATATCTTACGATAACGTTTGTACAACTATACCTATTCTATAAATGTGCACATAAACCAACGCATTCAATTTTACTTAATTTGGGGGGGGGGGGTATTCGTGGCCGCACGTGCTGATCATACTTACTTCGTATATGTACTGTAAAAAAACAGGCGTAAGAGTGGTCATCGCATCCTAAGAAGCTCTCCTCTAACGTAGAATCCATCACGAGCATGGAAAAGACCTCAACATGGTCGTACGTACGTTTCTCGAATAGGTGTTTGTCCCACCATGGTGTATCAACGTAAGCGTTATCACTTGAGGAGAGCAAGGGAAGACCTGACAAGAGCTCAGTAAGTTTAACGACAGCGTACGTTCGACGGCAGTGAGGTCCGAGATGTTAGAGCAAACACGTGGTTCCCCTAATAAATCGTTGCATTCTCATAAAAATATCTGGCTCCTTTTATTGACCCCCCTTGCAAAGCCAACAATGGGCCATAAAGACTTCTCACCTACGACTAATGGAATTTCTGGAAGAATTGCGATTATTGCGACGAAACCTATCGCATTAGACGCGAATACTAAATCGGCAAATTAGAAATCGTTTTCTAACCTTTCAGTTTTTCCTCCAGCGGCGTTATAACGGAAGGTCCTCCTCGATGCTGTGAGATTTGCGCTAGCTTAATACTAAACTACCGAAGATTCTTCCATATAGAAATTTCCCTTGCTAATTTAACTTCCCTACTTTTAGTAGCTTTCGTGTTAAAGAAGTTTCAGACGCATACCACGTGTAACGATCGTTTACGGTGTACATTTATTTATCTTAGCTCCATAATTTGACGATGATCAGTTTTTACTACTCGAATTTTGCGGTCTCGTCAATTCCATCGGTGAATGCTCTTGCGATGCATAAGGACGGGAGTCAACGGCGCAAATTTTTATCGTTCCCCGTCATCAGGCCGGTACTAGCTGGCCATTACGCTAAATGACGGTCCGAGCACACCCTGCGGTGCTCTCCTCGGGTAGTTAAAACGCCAGAGGAGATGGTGCACTGCGCACAATAAAGCTCCGTCGTGTCGGGGGAAAACTCGCGAGTCTCGCGAAATTCATAGTGGTCTTGTTGCCGTGGCCATCAACGGGACGCGACGTCGCGTCCGGCGGCCGGAAATTTTGGCGAAAGCCTGAGAATTTTCCGTCTAAAAAGAGTCTAGCGGATGGTAAATGCGCGCAGGCTCGGCCAATGGCGCGCGCTCCAATTAATTTCTTCCAAAGTCTATTATGCAATTGCTTTACAATTTCCACTCTCCTGGGCATGGACCGTGGCGATAAAAATGCATCGTTAATCAAAGCACAGGAAGGAAGAGTGAAAACTCCTAATGGAGTAGACGTGTTTTCAGCGACTGCTATGATTCCCGTGACGTTCACGCAACGTGTCACCTACTAGGTTCCGTGATCGCATTCCACGGATGTATGAATATTTATCAAGCTGTATTCAATTTCGTTCATGCCACCGGTGTTCCCTGGATCCACGAAAACCACTTAATTTCTTCACACAATGGTAACTGTTTTACATCGCGCGGCTTAGGATACTCTTGACGTGCTTTTTGGCGAAACGTGTATTTCCATAGTGCTGCAGGAAGATGCATTCTACGGAAAGTTATAGGAATATGGTAATGCAGAGATATTCGAAAGTTCTTGCGCACGAGTACTTGAGGAAACTCGCGAGAACTTACAATGAGAGACCTTGCGCAAAAAATTCTATTAAAGCCTTACCGCGTAACACTTAAAAGAAACTATAATATTTTAGTTAGCAAATTTGTGAAACGAGGTGTTCTTCGTGCCACGAAATTTTGTTCTTAAATGTAAGTGCATATTACAATTTTAACACTCTGCACCTTGCAGATGATAAGCAGAAGAGAGAGTACGATGGACAAGAGGTGCGCGGAGAATGGAGACTTGTCCACCGCGCTTACCCCTCGCCGCGCACCTCTTGTCCATCGCCGTTCACTGACTCCGCTCATTGGCACACGCGTTTTTATTAATATCACGATAACTATTGCGAATTTTACATTATGGTACATGACTTTTCTTCTCGGTTTTACCCAATCGATCTCCAACTTTCGGCTCCGAAATCTTATGTCAAACAGCCTGTATATTAGTCAATCCGTGGTAGCTGCGGATGGACTAAAAAATGGATTGCTTGGGGCACATTTGGTTCACGGCGCGCTCCTGTCGAAGGATTCGCGGGAGTTCATCACGCTCGAGGAATGATGAGAGTAACGGTCAAGCCGGTTGGATCGGCCGAGGTCTCGGCTTTCCTAAGCCCGCAATATCCTGCCTGGATTAGAGTTACCTCCGGCCACTTAAGAGTCTCCGCTTTCTTTACCATTCTATCCCCGGATAAAGTCGAAACTGGGACAACTATTTCGTTCTGCGTAATCTTCCCTTCTCTTCTCTCCCTTCCTTTTTCTCAGTGTCTCTCTCTCTCGCCGCGGTTCTGTTCTCCCTTCTTTTTTGCTTCTCTCATCCCTGCCCGCCGCGTCTTTCCCTCCGAGATGACCTTAGGCGCAAATAAGAACGAGAGAACCGCAGAAACGGAGAGCCTAGGGGAGGGTGACAGAGCTCAGCATTGGAGCAGCGGCTTTGTCGGGTAATATCGTTGCGGATTTCCTTTTTTTTTTACTCACGCGTTTCTCCCGCTTCACCGTATCCAGAATAGAATCTACCCTGTGCGATTTGCGTCGTGTGAGCGCGCACACTCTTGAGCCCTATGAATATTGAAAGTAAAAGGAGTAAGTACGAACTCTTGAGACTTGGTAACAAAGGTACGGCGATAACTGCATCTTGCGAACATCCCGCAGGGCTCCTGTGCGAAGTGAACAAAAGAATGCTAGCTTTGTTCGAATTAGGTTACCTCCGACAAGATATTAATGGTAAGTTAATGAAAATTTATTAAGTCGTAATAGATATTCGTGCGGCTTCGAAATGCGACCGACATGTCTATGTTATCATATCGTTCGCAATATCGAATAATTTGTAAAAGGGATAGATGCTTACTATAGATGTAATGTTAGGTTGATTAGAAAGACATTGGAGTACCTTTATTTAAAGATAAATACATTTACGTCTGTATACTTGAAAATTTATTAAGAAATAGTAAGTTTGAATAGAGGGGTAGGCGACATTTTCATAGTTCCATGTGAATTGAACTAGTGCTTCGTTCATTTTGTAAAGATCAGAAGTGCCGATGAAGATAATCATTCGAATCAACGGACTAGTAATATATTCAACTCTTTTTTTTTTACTAAATAAATACGTTAAATCGTACGAATAACTTATTTTATATTCTCGCCAGATTTTCTTTCATATCCAATTCTGTAGCGGATGCTCGCACCTGACTTTAGAACCGCGATAGAGAAGAGCAGGGGTTGAGTTTAAATGCATCACTAGGAGAGGATTTATATCGTCGTGAAGTTTCGTTTTTTACAACGCAGTCGTTCGTTTTAGTCTCACCGTTTGTTATGTCCTCGTATTCCTTCTCTCAGCAGCGGTGTTTTTCTCGCCCTGTCCTGGAGAATTGGCAATTTTTATGGAACGGACCTGCGGGCAAGAATAAGTTAGGTGGAAGAGTTTTCCATTTGTATCTGGTGCGGCAAATATAGCGCATTGTTGATTTGACGATATTTTTGAATGATATTTTTTTATGCTACTTGCCAAGAGAAACGTAAAGAGAAACGAAATCAGCTTTGCATTCTAAAGTCTGCGAAGATGAGCCATGTGGCCAGTGCTCATCACGCTGTTTAATTAGATTAAAGAAAAGAAATGAGCCACGATGTATCTTTATACAAATCCACATAGATCCTTCCTTTCTTTTTCATAATTGTAGTTCCGCTTCTACCTTAAAATGACAAATTTCCTGTTGGTTTTTATCTCTCGGAAAAAGACACGGCCAATTGCAAGTAATACCGCGATATAGGATTACAATGTCTACTCTTGAGAAATAGTACCAGGATTCTTACGTTCGCCATCCTCTCCGCTCGCAACTTTACCGCTTGGAAGCCCTCGATTTCGCAACCGCATTTTCTCCTTCTCGCCAATATTTTCTTTTTACTTCCCTCTTTATCGTCGGCCAACTGCGACACGTCCTACGTATCCTTTTCCTTTCTTTATTTTCCTGCGCCATGGAATAAACCATATATAATCTCTTAAGAGGACTCTGCGTAACATATAAAATGTAAAATTGCGTCATGACCAGTAATTAGCTGCGTGTCGACCGACGCCGACGTATTTAGTAAGTACAACAGTGTCGCATACAGCAGATCGCGAAAGTATGAGCAATACTGCGGTTTTAAATGTTACGATACATACACAATTATCACATGCAAATTATGCGTCAAAAGTGCTTTTTTGCGTTAAAAAAATCCCGATAGTTTAAAGTTCGAAATAATTAAGGACCTGTTTGCGCAATAATGGTGGTCACATCGAAGCTGGTGATCAAGAACAATAACTAAGGAGCATAAATTCGATGGTTCGAGTATATGGCAGAGACGAAGCTCAATACGCAGAAAACATCGTTTTACAAAAACAATAATCATTTGCACCCCACGGTTCCTTTAAAACTTCTTCTCCTCCTAGTGTGTATAATAACGCGATACAATAAAACCGAAAATTGAACCTTTCTCTAGAAAGATCAATTTTGCGACAATTTCTGTTTACAGATCTCCGTCAATCCAAACGCGCGGAATCACTCGAAAAAGCCATTACACGAAACTCTCTTACACGCTGTACAATTAAAAATATATTAAAAATCACCATTTAATATTCGCAAAATATAAACCATTTCCAAGAGTCTCACAGCGCCCACCTTTATTCCTAATCTTGAGAGCACATTTGATCGCAACGTTGGTCGCGGAGAAAGAGATGGATTCTTATTTTTTCCACTCGTTTCAGGAATACATTTTTTCCGTAAAGTTTTATGAAACGTCGTGGTCGGCGACGCCGGCGCCGGTGAATTTTTTTCTTTTATTAAAAACTTCCGAGTGATCGTAGAATTGACTTGGACAGTGGGACGAGTCGCGGGGCTTTGTGGCCACTATCGATATCCTCTTTAAACCGAATGCAGCGGTGACGAGGAAAGGGAGAGATAGAGAGAGGAAACGAGAGGGATGAGGAAACAGCGAAAAGGTGGAAACGTAGGAGGTCACTCGCCCAGAAGCGAAGAATCAATTCGTTCGAGCGAATGGCCAGCGATGTTTCGACGAAGATCGTCCCTCGTCGTAAAGAGAAATTGTTTCCCTTTTTCCGCGAACGAGTTATGGCGCAGTCGTGTCGGATGCTTCTACATATAAGCCATTTCATTTGCATTCTTGGATACATGTGCGAGAGCGAGGACTGGAGTGCTGGAGGCACGCTGACAATCTCGATACGATCCCTCGTTAAAATTGAAAGCCGCCGAGGCAAAGGGACCGACGCAACTACGATGATCCAGGTGGAATGCCTTTCGAATGGTAGGAAGAGGGTGCGTCGAGAACGTTTCATTATATTCGCGTTCCTGAGCATTACCGTTTCGAATTGCACGCAAATTCGTATCTGTTAAAACTGAATCGATTCTTCGTTGCAAATCAAATTCTTCTCGACGTTGAATTATGTGGTTTTTGTACCTTTTAGTATTTCCTTCCTGCATCCTTTGAGAGAAAATATTAACGCTTACTTACCTAATTGTCCCACGTGTCCTCGTTATGCTGCGCAAACTTTCATGTACTTATGTACCAGCAACGACAAACGAACGAGAGTATTCTCTTTTATGAATTATTCTTTGACTTTGTCTTTGTCCTCAGTCCTGGAGATTCGCACGAGGTAACGATGATTTACGCAAAATTCCGCCCTTGCGAACGCAACCACGGCAAATTGGGTTTTCGACCGCGGCCGACGTGGACGCTGCTTTGTACAGTGCCTCTGCCAGCGGCATATAACGTTCAATTGCGAGGTGCTCTTTTGTCATCTCTGTAATGGAGAATGCGTGGAAAGGAAAGGGTAAAATACTATTTCTGCCTGTACTATATCGATTTATCGTGCATGAATTCAATCGAGAACCTTATGAAAATATGGATATATACAATGATGATTTCTCGTCGAGCAAATTAAGATACTAATTCGCTAAAGCTCAAAACCGAATTTTTCCTGCAAGCTCGAATTGAAAATTTCGATAGAGGTATTTTCCATCTTAGGTAAAACCACTGTATCAAATTAAGAGTGAAATGAATTACGGATCAACGTTTAAGGTAGATTATCTCTGCTCTCACTTTATTAAATTAAATTCCACCCGTATCGTAAAGCGTTATTTTTTATGGGACGATTACTTTATGTCGCTGGTTTCCTTCAATAAACTCTATCAGTGTAGTGACATAAGCGACGATGTACTAACAGCGAGCATCATTCGTAACAATGAAAGAAGACTATAGAGACAGTTTGTGTCTTACGTAACGCAATGTAACGCGCGTGGCGAATCTAGTGGAGCGAAATTTCTGCTTGCCTTTGACCTTGCCGATGTGAAATTGTACCGGGTCCATTCAGTTAGGACCGAATTTTCTTTATTGCCTTCCCAAGGTTTATACTCTACGATTCTCTCCGTGCTTCACCTCGTCCCGCCGCGCCACAGAGACCGAGCTAGCTGATGAACTTCTTGGGAAGGAACGCTTTTCCCACTATTTCGTTTCTCTCCTTTTTCTTATTTCTCCCTCCCCTACAAACCTATCGGAGCGGTGCAAGAAGATTGCAAGAGAAATGATACGAGTGCAAGGAACATCCGAGAACGAAATTTCACGATGCGTCTTTATCCTCTCGTATCCTGCGGTTGGCTTCCACCTCGCGCTGAAAAATATCACCGCGGATGCATTCGTGCCCACTGCTGAAAGTACCATACTCGAGGCTGCCGCCTGCCTCCAGCCTTTATGTCCCAGCTCCAGAATTCAAGGAGCATATCGCGTGCGACATTTTGATCCACGAGTTTTCAAGCCCGCATGGGAATTTGCGCTTACACCACTATCGAAATCTAATGGTGCGCGACACCGGGACGGACACGGGAATTTTTACTATTTTACAATATTTATAATATTTCAACGGATATACGCGACTTGTATACTCAGTAATAGCAAAGAGACAATCGATTGATTAATAAACTGTAAGTGACCGTGATGTGAGTAGCGGTAGGCATACGATGACGTAACCGCGTGCTATGCTATTTAAAGTTATCGCAATGGAGTCGGCTTTGATGATGAAGAGACGTTAGAGGCGAAGAAAAGGAGAGAAGCAAAAGGAAGGAGAGAGCAATGAGGACGAAGAGAGATAGAGAGAAGGATGTGGATGCAATTGAATCAGTGGATCTAGCGACCAGAAGGGAGAAATGATGATATTGTTTTTGACAACAAAATAGTCTGTGATTTATGTTCCTCGTGCGCGTCCGGAACGATGACGACGGCCTAGCCTGGTGTCCTCCTTTCGAAGGAGATAATTTGATCCAAGGGCACGACGGGACTGTTACCTTGACACAGTTTCGCAGTTAAATAAGCTTGGAGATTGAGGACTATTGTTCCTGATCAGGAAAACATTTTTGTCGCCTAAGGCGATCTAATTTATATGCCGCGCCTAATTTTACTGCAAAGTGCGCACTTTCAATGCTCCTTCGGTTATTATTGTTAAGCAATTGGATATTTCTTCTCTTATTGTAAGTTTCACGTGAATCTGAAAGGTCGAAACGATACATTTAATATATGTATTTACTTGTGAACGAAGGAAGCTTACTTTACAGGTCTCTTCTGACATCTTTTTATTATTTACACTTATAAAATATAAGTTTCACCGTTGAGGTACGACGTACCTAGCATATCGATTATATTTATGACAGAAGAGTAGACTTTCAAAAAGTAATAGTAACCTGATCATTCACATCGGCATTAAGCTTGATATCCCTCGTTGATTTTTATTTCTTCTTCTCTTCGCTTCTTTTCCTCCTAGGAATGGCTTTTACGGGCACTCAAACGCATAGAATAGATTATCGATCGATTTATCTGATATTAATTTCTCTTATGGCACTACTGTCGCTTCCCATCTACGGAGACCTTTGGGTTTTACGGTTTCTCGATCGCCCTGCAAGAACCATCGAAACTTTTTATGCTCCTGCGATAGCCTCGCGGATGGCCGAAGAATGCCGAGGAGGCCGAGGACCGCGTCATTGCTGTGCTCGAAGAGTGGATTCGATGGAAAAAGCGTGAAAATGTTTTTAGTGAAGGGGAAAAAGAAGGGCGGCAGGGTGGACCTCGAGGAGAGAGCAGGAAAAACAAAGAAGTGGAATAAAGCGGCGAAGCCGTCGTTGACGAGGGATTTAAAGAAAACAGAAGGAGGATCCACTCTTCGATCCTATTCCTCCAGAGAGCGTACCCGATGAGCTTGCTATAAACCCGCTCTACGAATTTTTCCCCGAAGTGGAGAATAAAAAGCTCTTGCTTACCCTCGGGAATGGTCGTCGATAGAATGTAAAATTAAAACCTGTTTGTTTTTTGTGGTTTATGTAAGTCGATTTTAAAACTGTTCGCACTACGTTGTTAACATATAACGGTTTGATGTTGCTTGGAAATACTGTCCGTTGATTTAAGTTGATAAAAAGATACAGCTGATTGTAAATTTGTTTTACACTTGCAATTAGCTGCTCGTTGAAATAATGCTACACCAAATTGGATATATTTATAGACGACAAATAACAGAAAACTGATTTTTTTAATTCGAACAAGGAGTGATTCATCATCTGTCTGTTTTTATGATTTATCAAAATAAATTTTTGAAAATACCACGCGATGAAATCGTACGTATTATCTGCTGCTACCCGTGAAGCTAATATATCCATCATGTGGAATAGAACCCGACATTCTGTATTTGAACCAGAGGAAACTAATAAAATAATTCACCTACCTGTTACTTGCTACATGTATATTAACTACCTATTATTTGAAGCAACAATCTTGTCTCAAATACAGAAATACATCGATTAAAATGCGCGATGTCTTCATTAACCCCTTGCACAAATAGTTTTCTCTTTCATCCACCACAGTCAAACATCGATTAATCTTTCTTAAACAGAGCCATACTGTAATCTAAAATAAGCTTATTAGTTAAGCTCCAAGAATAATAACCAATACTGCAAATTATGTGTTTCGATTAAGGAACGCAACAAATAACATAGACATAATAAGCAATGCTACAAGTAAAATATTCATAATACGGATAATATTGTTAATAATATAGTATTCAGTGTTACTTCCATACAATTTATTCAAATAATATTCAACGTTGTGCCGTATCGTATACGGCATGCGTCACGCCGAGACTTACACGGGAACATCGAGTCGAACAGGAAATCCAACTCAAGTTACAAAGTTACAAACGTTCCTGACGATTACAGGAACAGTTTCTATGGCGTACGTAGGTCGAGTGTTTCATTTCATTCAACAAAGTGCGAACCGAGTGGAAAATTCTGCTAGCGTTCCCTTTTTCCTGCTCTTTCTTTCTTCTCTTTCGTTTGGTAACTGTTAGCCGCTCACAGTGAGTTTGTCGGAGCACACCTGACTCGTTATTTTGTTACAGTCTCAAGCGGGCAACGCAATTGCCAATTTGTTGGCATGAGGGAGCTTTTTACGTGCAAGAAGAGCAGAGCAATGGGGGATGAGCGTGATGAAATAAAATGTAATGAGAAAGAGGTGAGAAATGTATGTCTTTAACGCTTCATGAAGGCAAAAGGCTGTGTTTCATATCGCTTGCACGATTACGTCAATTATTTCATTCCGGATAATTACTGCACTTCTGCTTATTACGCACGACCGAAGAGGAATGATTTATGCAATCACCACCGAGTGCGTTGGGTGTGCGTAAAATTGAATTGCGCGGAACAAAATTTGGCATATAATAGAAATATATGTATGTATACCAATTTAGTGTCATGAAACTGTGCATACATTTATCTCGAACTGTTTCAAAATGGTGGACATTAACAATTTTGGATAACTTATATTGTCAGTAACTCTCATACAAGATTGATTAAAGTTCTGGTTACGTCTGTATTTAAAACTCCGCTGGAATAATAAAATATGCAAATAATGAAACGTTCGGGTGTGAAGGTGCCTGAATAAGGGAGGTACTATATATATATTATTTGTCTCTTTTTTACTTTTTCTACCCTATACATTGACACAATCCAAGAACGCGATATCTCCGAAGAATAGAAAAAAATATGTCGTGTATTATTCCGTCGTAATCTATCGTTTTTTCGATATTTTCGTTTACGGAGACGAAGGAGACCTCGTCTGAGAATGTTTCGTCGGAAGCTTCTGAGAAAATACTCGGGCAATCGTCACGCCCACGTAGCGTCGCGACGAGGCCCTGCGATAAAAAGTACTCGAAGCAGACGACATAAATGACGTAGATGAAGGCCACCCACCCTGGAATATGCTTGCCCGCCGCGAAGTCGCGAAAGTTTGCACAAAAATGAAATTCGCTTCTACGGCTCTAAAGTTACTTCGTCCCTCCTGGAGAAAGTTTATATTCAGCGACGTTGGCGTCGTCAACGTATCGCGCGCCGTTATCCACGCGAAGACATACTTTCGGGTAAACGCGCGCCTTCGTCCTGTTGAACAAATTTCAAGCCTCGCGGATGAAAAAACTATCCCGAGGATAGATACATTTGAGCCGTTCAGCGCACAAATCGATTAACTCCACTTTTTGCATTTTTCATAAATTTAAGCATCGGAGCACTTGATTAAGTCCCTACTTTTTATATTTGTAACATAATTTTGAACATAATTTATGGAGTTAATCGATTTGTGCACTGACATACAGTTAATCCCAAAAGTATTCGGATAGTGACACAGTGGCATAATTTCACTATGTATTGATACAACAGTTATTTCCAAAAGTACTCGAACATCGACTATGTCGCGATATACCTAAATTCAACAAGGAGCCATAATATTACTCAATTTCGTTAAACTGCTCCTTTTAAAAATCACGTATCTTACAATTAGTGATACTAATTCGGAAATGTTTCAGTAGCCTTAGAAAAATTGACGCATTCATGTATGATTTTATTTTTGCGAGGCGCGAAAGACAGACTTCTGATATCAGCGCACATCCACCGTTCTACTACTATTTTTTGGCGAAAACGTGAGACGTCATATCTCGTGGATGAGGGACCCCATCCACAGCCACCACTTCTCCTTCCCCTCCGGTATTCTTCCGGCGCGAAGTGGTGTAGCGAATCGTAAGTTTTAGATGCTGTTAAAGTTACCTTGAGAATTTACGATTATTTCGCGAGCTTGCCCTTTTAGACGTGTACTGAAAGGATGGAAGGCGGTGACGGAGTGGATGGAGAATAGATGAGAACGAAGAATATGAAGTTTTGCAGAATATTACGATACACTTACGCATACCTTCCACTGTGAGAAGTTCATACTGGGACGGTGAGGAAAATATACGGTCGACGAGAAATGGACCCTGCGTTGGGAAGCGGTGCAAGAGTAAGTTTGGTTATGAGAACTACGCAATGAGATGGTAGAAAGTGTCTTGTTAACCTCAAACTTCAAGCCATTATGTGTAGTAAGTGTTTAAGGTACTACTTAATGTTCAACATTTGTCTGCTTTTACATTTAAAATTGGGATAAGGGTAGAAAATACACAGAAAAAAATACAAGTATTCCATGCAATTGATGAAGAAAGCTTGTAAACCTTTCAGAGAAGTAAAGATAGTTTCATAAATGTATTTATCTATAAAAAGAATGACATTGTTTTTATAAAACCAATTAATGTGCTAGAAGAAGAAAAAGAATGTATTATATGGTTTAATAGAAACAAGACATTAAATAAAGAATTCTGTTTAGAAAATTCACCCATAATTCGACATCACGAATAATAAAAGCGTGGGGCTGTTTCAAGCGCAAATTATTTTAGAATTGTTAAACAAAAATGTAATAAATAATTATTTGTATATTAGTTCTCACTGTACAGAAACGGCTAATCTCTTTCAGTCTCCGCTCAATGAAACAAAGATTTCAGGTACCGGGAAAACACTTGTCTTTTGTCAAGTAGTTTCCATAAGGATAAATTGTCAGTGAGAGAAACAGATTCTGAGATCGAAGTGATCCATCCTACAAAGGCCTAAACGTTGTCTCGAGAACGTAACGGTAAACCGCGTGAAACGTATGGAATGTGAAACGAGTATTGTTATTGGATGGAATTCAATTAATCTCTTTCGGCACCCAATGACCCAAGGAAGAATTAAAAGTCGATCTTATCCCTTCGAAGGATCTCTTCGTGGAAAGTTAAATGCAGTCACGGAGACACCTCGTTAGAATTTTTCGAGGATCCCTCCTCAAAGCGAGGCTCTCGTTTGAAGAAGGATCCTGACCTGCATAATTATCGGGAACTCATCGTGGCCGATTCACGGCGGTCAAAGTCCCTTGACATTTAATAATCAATTCCGGAAGAAAAATCTGACCGCGTTGCATAATGAAATTTGCATCCTAAAACATTCGACGATCTGCTTTTATTTATAGCCTTGAAACAATAACCCTAGAAGGATATGAAAGAATAATAAACTTTTGTCAACCTGTGTTTAATCCTTAACCAGAAAGAAGAAGTCACTTGGAATGCGCTACTTATTTCTGCTTAAATAATTTACAAAAACATTTGATTTTTAAACTCGTGGACTTAGACACGTTTCGAGGGTTGTAACAGCCACGCTTTAAAAAAAAAAACAATACTCACATTCGAAAAGCGCTAGAGTCTAAGACTTCCGTGTTAGTTAATGTATCGATATAAATGTATCAGATTAAAGATTAAAAACTTCATTCACGAAAATAGTACGTTACTATACAAGGTTGATATTAGAACCAACGTTATATTTCAGTATTAATTGTGTATATCTTTTTTGAGGTGGCGATGATACGCCGCAAGAATTTATAAATTCTTTTTCCTAGCTCTCGCGATAATAACGGCGATGCGTAAGTTGATCAAGAAATTTATGTTCGTTGATTTATCGTCGGTGCGTGGCATTCGACAGGCGCGAAACTATGCCGATGATTAGCAGCATATGAGATTTAAATAATAGTCGAAATTGATGCCGACTCTAAAATTACACGGGGCATTAGTTAGGGACAGCAATCGATACGAACTGGTAGACACACTATATCGTTCCCCGGCGTGTGATGCAACGATACATAAAATTTATGAATGCGCGCGATACGATGCATCATTGCTATCAGAGACTTACGACCCTTGAAATTGCAGTAGTACCAATGCTCTGTTTTATGTGTCGCATTTGCCGGCCGTTACCGGCTCTATCCTCGCAAAAAAGAGTAATATTTTTTATAGCGCGGCAAATGCGAGCGATACGCGGGACCAGTCGCCAAAAAACGTATTATTATTCGGCGCATTATACGAACAGTAGTTGCAATATCTTTGGCACATTATAGAATTCGCGTTGTAGGAGCTCGTTTACACTATTACGTTAACTGTTTGAGTTCGAATGAACGCTCTTGTGCTGCAAACGAATTTCCAAAAGAAAAAGAAAAAAAAAATTCGGCACTCAAACGATTAACTTATAACATTTGAAAGTCAATCGTTCATTATTTGTATTATGTCAAACTTGGAAAATCGTCACTCCTCTATTTGCATCGAATTTTGCAATGTCCGTAATGAACTCCGTGCGCGTACGATAGAAGGAACGATACATAATTAATTTCATTGGCAAATTAATACTTACGGTGGCGGCACGCGGTAGTGGCAACCGCACGGAAACTCCCCCATTTCCACGCAGTGGCTTCCTGCGCGGGGCTCATTAAACATTCGATTACTGATATTACTAATGCCAACCACAATTGAATTAATGAAGCAATTTCGCATCTACCCTTGTAAAGCTGATATTCTTTGCACCGTAAAAATAGGACCGTCTACCCTCGTCGGCTAAATTGCGCGAAGTGAAGTGCGTAGAAGAATTTGTGGACTATTGACGAGGGTTAAGACGGGTGGGTATCTCAACGACGATATTAGCAACGATAAAAAGGGGTTTGCGTGCACCGACTGCTATTCTTTTGGTCCGCTCAGGTAAAGCTCCCTTTGTTAGACAAACTCCTGATGATACGCCGGCCGAGTCATCGATGAAGACGCTCTGCAAAAAGATGAGACCTTTGAGAGACCTTGAGATCGTTCTTTACTCTCCCTTTCTTTCTTTTCATCTCTCATCTCTAAATGGAGTAATCCTTTTTGCAGTCGTGAAAAGTAGATTTTACAGTTTTTTTCTACGAACGACTTGCAGACATTTTTATCTGTATATTTATCATATGTTGTCGTTTATTATTCATCTCTCATCTCTAAATGGAGTAATCCTTTTTGCAGTCGTGAAAAGTAGATTTTACAGTTTTTTTCTACGAACGACTTGCAGACATTTTTATCTGTATATTTATCATATGTTGTCGTTTATTAAAAAAGAAAAAAAATTTTAATGATTATCTGGAATGTATGTATTCTACTAGGTCCAAGAACACAAAATTTTCCATTTTCCACGCTTGTCGGCGACTACCATCATTTGCTTTGTGTTCGACTAAAGTGACAAAATAATGTACTCTCTTTGCGGTCATGGCTAGAAAAATAGTATTATTGTAAGCAGAAATCGCTAATCTAGAAGACCGCCAAGCACCTCTTAACTTCGCGCTTTTCTATATAATTGATCATTTTTAAAATGTTCAGCTTTCTTCAAACATTTCTTCTCGTAACTCCTTTTATAAAAATTATAATCCACTGATATATAAATCGTGGAATTCTTTTTATTATACATATGGAGATATACATATGTCACATGATTTCGTGGATTTTAATGAGAAACGAACGTAGAAAGGATGTCGTTCCGACTATCTAACTCGAATCAAAATCCCGTCCCACCGAACACGCTAATTACTCCGTGCGAACGGGTGCGACAGCAGAATTCCATCAGTAGAGTCGTCGAAATTGGAGTACCGGCAAATAGTCGTATTTCTCTTAAGTGCAACGAACCCCTCAAAATGAAATTGAACTCAAAAAGAGTAAACGAAAATAAGTTTACCGAGTAAACACTTCAAGTAACGAGAGTTCGTCAAAATGGATAATTTATTTATTATGCGGTAATTTCGGAATCACGATACTTTCTCTTCAATAAACGAAGGTAGTAGATAAAATGTCTCAAACCTGAAGGAGAAGTTCTTTCTTACCTTTGCAACAGCAAATACTGAAGTAGTAGGCACTTAAATTAGAAGCACACGTGCAATTATCTAACTTGAGGAATTCAATTATTACAAAAGTCATAAAATCTCAAAGTAGCGTAGTAATACAAAAAAACAATAACAGAAGAGTATCTACACGGGCGTACATGTAATATGTAGAAGCATTAGGAGCAATAACATATCAATAGCAGATTACATATCAGCAGAGAAGTACATTGATGTTGACGAAACATATTATCGTTCGTCTTACGCACGTCCCACGACCCTCTTTTTTCTTTCGCAAAATTAATTACTACGGATAGTCTGGCTAATAGACGAGCTACTCTTTGCCTCGCACTCGATAAAGGGTGGCTCAGGGGTTGTGGGTGAAGGATCGAATCGATAAAAAGACGCCGCTAGACCTTCGAGATTGGTCGACCGAAGGACAAGAAGGCGACGTCTTTACGAACCTCGTCTTTCCACCGTGCTTGGCTGACACGAGGCTAATTTTGGGGATGTGAAGTGTGTAGGGAATCATGTGGTAAAGCTACGAAGGGTTGGAGTTAGGGATGATGCGTTCGATTTACGAATACGACCTTGACTATGTCCTTATCCCTCGTAACCCTACTATAATCCGCGCTGCCTAGTCTCTCTAAATTCTCCCTACGATCTTACCCTACGTCGATCCTATGCTAAGGACCATGTCGCTTTGCATACGAATATCGGCCGAACGCCGTGACCGATAAATTTGGATTATTCTGAAAATAATTGGATCTTGATCGTATCGTACAAGTACGATAATTTAGGCGTTGCTACGATGTACGATCCAAAAGCTCGAATCATACGGAAAAGTACGAAAATTGTCTCTCTTGGGTTTCCGTCCGAATAGACACAACTGTGTTAATTACACAGATTGATTATCCGCTTTAAGAATATTTTAAAAATATGCATATGATCTTTGCTCGGACTTTCAAGTCCATCTATAAATTTAAACAATTTTTTCCTTCGACTGTGTACTCTCGCCCTTTCTATCTTTTCTAACCGTCCCGTATATCGAAGCACTTGGCAGCATTAAATTCTCATCACAGCCTCTGGTGTGCGAATCTCAGCAGATTTCGCCCTTACCGCTTTTCTACGATTACACAAGAGGGGCGAAATTAATTTCGGATGAGGAGGGAATTAGTGGCTCTCGGGTTACTACGGTCCGCACCTCTTCGATGCAGCTTATTGTTTTCACGGATACGTGGGGCGGCGCGAGGAGCCTTCCACCCCTTGCACCTACTCTTCTTCTTCGCCACTTCTGTTTCCTCTGTTTGCTCGATGCAAACGTGCCAATACAGTTTCGCATTGTCAACGCGCGCCGAGCCATAAATTTTACGGTCTTCAACCTTTACTGCTTCACGATACGCGATGCTTGAATGGATTGAAATAGCAATACAGTGTCCGATCTTCCCGACAAATCATACAATAAAGTTTTTTATAATAGGTTCCTGTCGAAGTCAGTCTTACTAATTTATTTAGGCATTGCGCTAATTGTAAGTCCAATACACAATTTCTTTGGAAGCTAAGAATCCACGTTACTAATAGAAGATATACATATATAAAAATAAAATGGGATTTTAAATGACTCGCGAGCTACCAGAGAAAGCACTTGGACGTTGGATCACTACAATGGAGTAAAATGTTGAATGGAAATTCAGATCTTGCAGAGATAGGCAGGCCTTATCTTCGGCAATCGCGAGCGGGAAATTTATCCGACATTGACATTACCATTGTCGCAGTCTGCTATTTTCATGTCTCGTCGCTTCGAAGGTTTGCTCGTCATCGTATCTTCAAGTGGCTATTACGACGCGCAGATGGAGGAGGGTGTTAAAGAGAGCTCGGTGGTACGTAATGAATATGTATAGAGAGAGGATTGGTAGCTTGCGTGAATTTTGCGGCACAACGGAAAGCGGAATTTGTGTGAGAACGTGCGATAAGGTACGACGAGGTACGGAGAAAGCGCAGGATAGACGAGGCGGAGGAATTTTGCGGGAATAAGGAAACCGAGCAGAAGAGCAAGAGGAAGTACGTGCTAAAACACTTTACGTGCCACTTTTTCCACTTCAGGTAATTTTTTGCTTTATTAAGGGAGAACTTTTTCTTCACTTACAGTAAGCGATGAGACTGATACCATCCCTACGACAGTATCTCTATCCGTCTGTAAAGTTTCACTTGGTATTATTACACATCAAAGGGAAAAGTGTAAAAACGTATCGGTACTTCTCTAACACTAGAACTACCAAGCCGGTCAAAATGACTGGTCAATAAAAGAAGTTTCCATATGAAAACAAAAGTAAATGGCAGCTCCAGTGATCAAATAAACGCTCTCTCTGTTAAAATGAGTGGTCAAAAAAAGAAGTTTGCATACAGAAACCAAAAGTTCTAATGTTAAAGAGAAATTCTTGTGAAAAATTGACGCGCCCGGTCATTTTGACTGGTCGGTACTTCTAGTGCTAATAGATTTTTTATGGTATGCTCTTTTAATCAATCAACATGTCTATCGATCACGAGCGTTCGAATGGAAAAGGTGAGAGGAGTATTTCATACTTGGTTGGTGGACACAAACATATGCTACCCCTGTCTCATTCTGTCCCTTTCTCTTCCACGCTCTTGGTCTTCCTCCACCCTCCCCTCATCCTTCTCGTACTATACTCCTGCCTTGACAGGTAAGACGCTTAAGTTCTGATTCAATTACATTCGAACCGGTTTAAGCCGTTTCGAGGCAGCTAATTGCATTTACCCACAGCTCCATTACTTTCTTGCGAATGCACCCGCGCTCGCGTCGCGAAACAAACGCTGGTGACCTTCGAGCAATTTCGCGAGCGTGGGTAGATTACGCGAGACCAATGCTCATCTAGCAATAAGAAGCTTTATCGTCTCGCGTAAAATTTCCGACAAATCGGTTCCGTGGAGAACATTTTACACAGTCATCTCGTTCGCGCATAACCGCAATAATTCTATAGCTATCGAAAACAATGCGGTAGAACTTTTTCATCGATACTTTTTTTTTGTGTATCCCTTGTAGGAAAATATGTACTCCCTACGGGCAAATATGCCGGAATGGATCGCTTGCATGGCAGCAGTGCGGAAAACTCCTAGCGCCCACATTGTTGGGTTTACACTCGAAACACCGAAATATACGAGAGAACTAGTTCGTATGTTATTTTGTACAGCGTCACATCAACCGCCAGCGTTAAAAACATTTTTGAACATTTTTCATTAACGTCTTGACAGATCGTGTTGCAATAGTGCTCGTTGGTGGATGTTTTTGTATACTCCAATAGAGAAATCTGCAATGTCAAATTTTGTCCAGTGCCTGTTGCAAGATTGTTTAGCAGAATGGTAGCAGACATGACGAATCTGTGTTGTGCACCGATTGCGACTACATTGGCAGCACAGTCTGTTCGCAAATCCATAGTCATCTCTTTCTCCATTCTCCATTTAAATTTTGAGCTTTGAGCTAACCAACAACTGACGGTTTCGCTCGAAAACGTTACGTTGACACAACTTGGTTATCTATAACATGCATTTAGTCTTCGCTGGCCGTAACGTTACCATACGCATTAGCGACTCCCTTACGGATCATGGAAACGCACAACAATTCGAGCAACGCGCTAACGCGAACGCTCCACAGTATTTAATCTACTTTTTAGTCGAAAGGCACTACATAATTCCAGCCACAACGCGCATAGTCTCTGTTCCGGCTGATCCCTCGTATATTACCCGATCTCGTAACTTATCTGTAAGCAGGCGCTTCGCTGAGTGTACCAGGCAAAATTATGTTGGGGCCCTCGGGGCACCAGCCCGCTAATTTGCCATTCCCCGGCCCAAGCCCCTTTCATCCCTGTTTACCCACTAACTTGCTCCACGGAGTTACGGCAAAGTTTATGATTGTATAAACAAATGTACGGAGGAAATCATTTTAGCCAACATTTTCGCTTATGCGAATATCTTTGTGTCCGCTTGCACGCAAAGGTGATTTTATCTCTCCGAGTAGTGGCTGCGATGTTGCTGCGATTTGGCCTGTCTGAGAAAGTAAGTTTCGTAATTGATGCAAAAGTGGAGTTCACACAGAATGGAAAACGATTTCAAAATATATATGGAATTTCAAGCGTTATGTCTATTTTTGTAGGAAAGTTAGTAATAAAGTATACTGTCATGATCTTTTTGGCAAAAGCAGCTTTTTCTAAATTCTTTCAACTGAAAATGGTCACGATTTGAAGAACAATTAACGGAAGGCTTACTTAATACGCAACTTATTTCTGCTTAAAAATATATATAAATTCATTAATTACGAGGATGCGAATATTTTTGACTTACCTCAAAGGGCAAGGAATCCGCGTAAATAAAATCCCGAGCAATCGCCGAAGCTATATTTTCTTGCGGATTCGAGCAGGACGCCAATTGGCAATTACCTCTGCATCTTTGTTAAAGTGCAATAATAGTTAAAACGTCTCTATTAGGCACGTAGTTTGCTTCTTTTTTGTGAATATCACCGAAAAATTACAGCAACAATTGAAGCTAATTAATCTATACGACCGCGTGGCCGAAGTGGCGTACGATCGAAATTTCCAATTACGCGCGCGCGATTGCAATGTCGCTCAGTAGTACCTAATCCCTCTTGCATCCGTCTCGATTTACTTGGGCAGGCTCTAAATTCGCCGATAATCTAATTTCACCGCGGATCGAAGTTGCGGTGCGCAACACCACCGACGCTAATGGATTCGCGTGTGCCACGCGCACCCATCGTATTCGTAATTAACCCTGCCTGTGTGTTTTGGACCACCCCCCGGTTGCGTTTAGCTGGGTAATCGACCCGGGGCCGTTACAATATTAGCCGGTGTGTGACGATAGTCGTAGAGGTCCTACGCTCGGAACAAGATTAGCCAACAATGTTCGCCATTAATTGATTGGATCTCAACGACAGGAAGCTATACTCGCTCGATGACTGACTTTTAGCGAGCTTCGGAAAGCGAAGAGAGTCGATGAAAGTTCTTTTCTCTCAACCAAATTTTAATTATTTTATCTGTTACCTGCATGAAACGTTAGTATTGTCATTGCGCGAAAGAATATCCAGGTTCCTTGCTATTTATGTCAAATTTTTGTATTTGAAACTTCAAACGTATTTCGAAATTTAAGATATTTAACCGGTTAGGCGATTTTCACGCGACAATACGTCATACGGTAACTAGAGCCGCCTGAATATTGCAATGCAGCTTTGAGCGCTGCAGGTTGCTTCCAGCAGTGTCGCACCATTGTGGACTGTTGAATCGTTGTGTAAGATAACTCACGATGTATGTGATTGCTCGTTACATACTGCTCATTCCTTTACAGGTAAGAATAATTTTTCATTACAATGATAATGCCCCATTTGTATTATTGTGTACTAGTTTGACTACTTTCCTCGATCATCAATTTAAAAATAGAGAAAATGTAATTTTCTTATTGAAACTGCCTTGAGGGGCATTCATATATCTCACTGCTGTAGGACTACCAAAAAGCTAAATTGCACACTTACTTACCTAGTTAGTATATTTTAAGACAATAAATAAAGTTTTCTGCTTATTTCTTTTTGTGTTCAGTTCTCTTCTTTTCTACTTTGTTTTTCGTAATAAAAATTAATGCATATTTTACGTTAATCTATATTTATAAACTTGAGCGATGACGTTTCAGAAGAACCAACTGTACTATCGCAAGAATTAAAGTCATTCTCTGTATAAATAGGCCTGAGATCAAATCCAAAAATATTTCGGTAAAGATATCCGTGACATATTATACATAAAGGTCAATGACATTTCTCTGCCAACTATTTACAGACAATAATTTGAAAAATTGACAGGCAAAGAAAACTGCCCTAATGTAAACAGCTATGCAAGCTTATTACGCAATAAACTTAGTAAATTGTCGATGACTTTTTAAAATGTGAAAACGTGAATGTCCAATACTGACAATCAGTTAACGTGGAAAGTAATTAGAATAGTATATTGAATTTCGAGGATCGTGAGAGTACTTTTTAAATCTCCCAATCGGGCTATACCAGCGAGGAGAATTATCCGCTGCTCTTTTCATCCACCTAGAAATTGATGTGGAATAGAATGGCGAAGATCCAATTGGATTCGTCATTGTTAGAAATTCATCATTGTTAGGTTCTCAATTCTTATGCGAACTATTGCAAATAATCTTAATAGCGTGTCGACTTTAGCTTCGTTCATTTATATGAGAGAAATTAAAGAAGTAATCATGCACCGACTGACGATCTCTAGCGGATTACTGTTCGCGCGCTGAATAAAGGATGTCCACGGGACTACGACGATCCGCGTGGAAAACAAGGAAATTAGATTCCACGTCGTTCGTCAAGTTTGCACGCTACGCCTCTCACACGTGTTATATCGTTATTGGAAGTTTTCGTTCTGGCAGGAACAAACTGAACATATTAATATCCTCGGCCGCTGAGGCTCATAGACACTCGAGGCGCCTAGGGCGTTTCTGTTTCAGCAGTGCCTCGAATCCGATCGCGTGGGGCGCTATTGTTTCTCCTCGGATAATGGAAACGCTTTAACAGTCGATGTACATGAGATCGGAGAAAATCGATACATGCGAAATTTGCTAACGAGTAACACCTGCCTCGTGAGAAAGAACGATAACTGTACATTTGATAAAGTAGAAGGGTAACAAGAAGCTTCATAGTAGGCATACGATATATCTAAATGATTTCTCAACCCATTAAATAGTAGATGTGCATTCGTTCTACAGAGTATAGTCTCAACAGATGTGATTACATAAGTATCTCCGTTACAAAGGCGTTCGATTGACCTCTTACTCCTGTAACCTTAAAGCAAGTATAAGCAGTATTAAGTACCATTTAACGATAAAAGAAATCACCATGTAATTCACGGATCAAAACTTGGCAAAGCAAAAATTTAACAGATAAATTCGCAATAAACAAAAGTTGCACGGAATAATTAAAAATGTTTGTCACTTTGTTGTTACTGCTGTGATTCTTTGTCGAATGACGGAAAAGATCTTCTACACAATGAAATAGCCCAGATATTTTTCGGTGAAAATATATTGAGGCCCTGTTAACAACTTTGTGCCGAGGCTCCGCAAAATCTCCAGCTGACCTAGGATCCATTCCTATTCCAAGTATTGGGATAAGGCCTGGGCGACAGCGAAAAGGGTTTAAGAGCGCGCGTTTGGCCGCGTCAGGTTTTCCATGTGCGTGGACGCGAGTGCCAAGACCCTTGTGCCATAGAGGCGTGGAAGACGGGTCCACATCTGCGATAAATTACGCGCCAGGGCGTGGAGATACCGCGGCGTAATCAAGTATACACATGCGTGCACGTGTACAATGTAAAGCGGAAAGCTTTAACGTTTTTATGAGGAACATGAATGCACACACGAATTTTTTTATCTTTGCAAATTTGTTCGGGCAAAGAAGATAACCTTCAATTTTTTAAATGGTATACTGTATGTTTATTTTTTTCATACTATGAAAGCGACTGTTAAGACATATTTCAACGTGTGCTCTGATGCGACCCTCGTAGTCGAGGAAAAGTGGATTTTAAAGATATAATTTCTATCCTCTTAGATCAGACTGGCTTACGCGATTGAGTATATTTTAAAATTATACACTTCACAAGGAAATAAATGTAATCCAATTATTTCATAATGTATGGAGAGTCATCGCTACATACTCAAAATTTTGCTCGTGTCCGGATATTTTTCTGGAGCAACTGTACATAGATATATGGACAATTGGATATTTCGGCAAAACGCAAAATGCTAATGCAAATTCGGTACTTGGAGCCAGACACCGCAAGCGATTCATGAAGCGGAGCAAGGTTTTTACAAATACAGCTCATTTTTTGGTTGGGTCGGTCCGGGCTTACTTGTAAACCACCTTCAACCCTTGGAGCCCTAATATACTCCCTTCTCGGCCCGCTGGCGCTGTTCCCTCGCACTCAGTTTTTCAGACACCGTCGAGGAAGCCGAATTCTTCACACCTACTCTCGAGCGTGAAGAGTTTCGAAAAGAAAGACAAAGGGAGAGAAGCTCGTGAAAGAGCGTAAGGTTTCCTCTGCCTTCTCCACTTTTCGTTCGAAGTGCCATTCTCTCCCTGCGTGGTGAGAGCTCTGAGGCACGAAGAGTGTTTACGCTTTCCATCGGCTCGCAGGCTGCCTCTTGCTCATCCTCTGCTTTTTCACTCTCTGCTCTCATCTCTCTTTCCTCCTTCCATTCCACTGTTCTCTTCCCCTCTTGTTTCTCTTCCGACTTTTTACAGCGCGCGCACCTCTCGCAAAGAGTAGGTAGCGGGCACGGGTAGCACCAGATACTTCGTTTCTTCGTCGGTGAATCGTTGACCTAATTCCATGAGACATAAATCCGCGTTTCTGAATCCTCGATGCAATCAGGACATCGGAGATGATGATGGCGATGCTTTCATGCCTCGTAATCGATGATACGGCGTGATTGCGGGATTTGATGTCTTTGGCGCGCGTGATCGTAGAACTTCTACTTGGCTCGTCCGATTTAACGGTCTTGGGTAGCCGCTGTTGAAGTTTAAGGGATTAAACTCCGACATAGAAATCAGGAGAATCGAGTGTAGGGTTGTTAAGCTTGTCGTTGATTTTCCTGCTATTGGTGCTTCTTTCTTCATCGTGTTCTTCTCCGTTTCTCTTTGGATATTGTTTTCGGCATTTGTGCGATGGAAAGTGAGACAATCCACGCGAATTCCACACAATAATTTATTTACGGGATGAATGCGATGTTCTTGAGTTTACGATTAGGTTCGTAGGAATGATCAGAAGATTTGAGTTCACCATTCTCTCTTACAATTGATTCTCTTGTTTCTTTATGCCTCGCAAAGTCGAATTTCTTATTGAGAACAAGATGGTGCGATATTTTCGAATAATACATACCAGTGTACCACCTTTGATATTTGCCCTGTAGACGTTGATTCACTAACTCTATTACAATTTGTTTCTTCAACTGCACTGATGTTATTGCAATAGAAATGTTTGCATACTCGCGGAGATGTCCCCGAAACAAATAACTTTTGCTAAGAACACTTTTGTAAGAAATGCACACGAAAACAATTACGACAAGTTAAAGTATTATTAACATGTCCATGACGAACTTCAATTAAGCATTTGCTTCTAAAGAAAACACTTCTTTCCGTCGTAATCCCTGTCTAAAATACACGATTATACGAGCAGTGAACCAAATTGTTCACAATACATTTTTTATTAGTCTCGTCGTATAGAGTGTTGACATTTTCGATGGATTTTCATGGAATTATCGTGAATTTAACTCCATCTCTGATAATTTTATACGTGGAATTACAGAATTCAAATTGGATCAAACGGCAAGTGCGGGCGCAAGCTTGTAAATTTCAAATGCAGGAACGGGGTGTTCGGAGTAAAATCTCTTGAATTAATTGCAGCCATCGTGTAGGATCTGCGCAATGCTACCTACGCTACGTGCCAGTATTGTAACCGTGACGTCACGAGTAAACGAGAAAACGACTCGAAACAGGAAATTACTTTGCGGAAATTAATTACGTATTCAGGTTATCATATTTCGCGATTGCGTCAATCGGATTCGATAAAGAAAATTCATATCATTGATGTTCAATCTTGCGAAGAAATCTGATAAGTGACTTCACCAAACCATCGACACATTTTATATATTTTATATATTTCTTTCTTCGTTGAACACGAATGCGGAACGTAACCGTTGGGTACCGTAATCGATATGGACTTGTTGAGCCTTACTTCCGACGACCCTTTGACCAGAGACATACATTTAGACATTTCGTATTGGAGATATGCCTTTGACGAGGGTGAAAATAAAAAAATTTGGGATAAACTCTTTTAAGTGTGTTGGGAAACGGCATTTTTATTTGGAGTAGACAAAATACATGATTTCCGAAAATAAATCTGAAAAAAGCAAACTTAAAACTACAACAAATAGTTTGTTAAAACTTAGAAAACAATGTTATCATGTATAATCTGGCACAGAAAAATGTAAAATGCTATTATCTATAAGACTACCCCTCTCAGGTTAAGGGTTAATGGTGTTCGCGGCTACAGTTGCGGTTTATAAATGTATTCGTAAACTTGTATTCGAGTGATATTAAAGAAAATTCTTAAAATTTTGAATTTAATGATAATTTTGAACACATCCAACTCACGGCTCACGTACGGTCTCAAATAAAAACTACATAGAGAGAACTTTACATTTAATTCCATTACTTTATAGTCTCTCCTTAGACGCTGTCTCTTATGATTATTTTTTCCAGATCAGCTCGTCCATTTATCATAAGGAGGTTTTTCTTGAAATGCTTTCGAACGGTGAAGAGTCTGGTGTTCCATTGTTCCATCAAAAATCGATTAGAGACAGCCAGACGGGCATAGTTCACGGGTGGTTAAGATAAAATTCTGTCAAGTCATTATTAAAGTGTGCATTAAATGCACGTTGCATTTAAAAAAATTAATCTAAATTAAATTAACATGACCACGATGAAGACATCATCTGTACCGTCATGTATTTTCACAGAATTTGCTATATTTTCATATTATTTACTAACGATAACCGGGATATTGCTTTATAATAGAGATATTAAAAGACCATGTAACCTGTGTGATCCATTTAAGTAAGGCCACTTTCCAATTACGTCAATACAAAAAACTCTTTTATATGAACATTGTATTCCAAGGTTATTCATTCAGAACACTTCGATCATTGCTGAACAAAAATTTCTTTCTATGTCATCGACTTTTCCATCCTTTACCAATTCATCTTCTCCCTCAATTTCTATCGATTAATTAATTCGATATCAATCACTTAATTGATCTCCTCGTTTACTTTCACTTAATTTAGAATTACTTTTTGTTCTTCGACCATGGCATAAAATTATAAATATCTATCTATTTTTCCTCGAAGCCTGTTTTCCTTCGATAACTTTCAACTCTAAATATGTAAGGTCTCTGCGCGAGCGGCGTAGGTGGAACTCTTATAAGCTCGTGCTCTTCCTTAACCGAGAAGAAAGTATTACACTTGACTGAGAAAGTACGTGGGATGACAAGTTTTCGTCGCTCTCTCGAGGAGTCGCCAACATTACGCGATAAAATAGTCGATAAAATAGACAGCAACGACGCGACGTATGAACCTTCACGCCTAGGCACCCCTTTCGCAGAGCCGTCGCTGTCGCTACGGGAATAAATTTTACAATCCGCCTCCGACTACGTTCGAGGGACGTCCCTTCGTCGCATCTCGGCAGTTTTATTTTTTTCCTTTTTTTGCAACATAGGACTACCCGCCGTAAGAATGGTCTTCCCTATCGACGGCGATCCATTTATCAGACCTGATCTTCTTCACCGGAGATCCCTCCCTCATGAACGGGGTCGACTCGAAATATTTCTTACGTATTGTCGAGCGTGCGCCGAATGATTGATGAGCCTTTACGCAATCTCACGCCGCAAGCAGGAGCGCGCGCGAAGTCGTTAGGCTTGACGGAGTCCCCAGGAACGAGGGATAATCGATGCCACGATATCTCGACCGGATTTGTTTCCGGATACAGAGTATAAAGGAATCAATAAAATCGAGTTACCGTTCGATGAAAATCTCGCGGCGCGAAATTAAAAGCCTCGACGTCGGTCGAGGCTTTTATTTCGACATCGGTCGAAGCTTTTATTTCGAATATCAATTTTATCCTCTCACCTCTCAGCCCCTACCCCTTTGATCGTGCCGCATTCACGCGCGTCGCATTCAGTCGGTAGAATGCATTTGTAACGGAGAAAAAAAGCATCCTTTCTCTCGCTTTTTTTATCAAAATGAAACACGAAACGGGAGATAATCGGCGCCCGGTAACAAGCTTCAGCAGCATCCCTTGGGGCGAGACGGTTTATTTTAGTAGTACTGTGCGGCGGCGGAAGCCATTGAACGAGCCTCGTTGAGATCTCTTGTACCTCGGTGGGTGTTTCAATACCGCGATTACGCATGTTAATAATTGCTACGAGCTCATTATGCGGGCCTCGTTAGGGGCGCTTTTCCATTAATAAATTTCTGGATAACTCTCATATAAACCACGATAACTATGTTACAGTTTTTTAATTACTGCGTGTACATATATTACTGAATTTAAGAGGATCGACGGAACGCATGCTTGATAATAACCGTGGAAGGAAATTCGAGCGTATATTAAATCTGCGGTTTCTGTTAAAATGGAATACGATGGTCCATTGTTCTCCGCGGAGGATCGTGGTATAACGTTTAGATAATGTATCCTTAAGGCGGGTACAGATCAAGCGCGCCGATCTGCGCCGCGCCGTGCAAAACGTTCGCGAACGTTGCAGGCGCTTTCAATTTGGACGGGTTGTTCATGCGCGTTGTTGCGCGTTTGTGATCGGTAACCCGTCCAAATTGAAAGCGCCTGCAACGTTCGCGAACGTTTTGCACGGCGCGGCGCAGATCGGCGCGCTTGATCTGTACCCGCCTTTATACGTACATATTTTACGTTCTACACTGGTTTACTTAATAACCATTCTCGAAAAGTAAACAACTTGACGCGGTGCTGCTTTAAGAAAACGGTAGATGTACAAGCAATTTTAAATGCGCTCGATACATATGCATAGATATGCACGTTCTTATCTCTACATGCTTATCGACCGTATCAAACGTTACAAGCGGGTCTAAAATGACGGTGAGAATACACCTACCCATAAGGACGCATAAATGGGCAGTTCATAAAAAGATTTTTTGGTAAATATGCATAAAAAGGCCTCCCCTCCTCCGATGACCTTCAAAATAGGTGCATTCGACGCGTTTTCGCACGGCGAAAAACTTTTTCCTCTAACAAAATCGCCGGTCTAGTCGTGTGTGCGTTTGTGTGTTTTCTGTATTATATGAGTTAGCGTCAATGCCATCGAAGGGATTAATATTTTTGTTCGCAAAGCAAACTGGCGATTTTGTCAGAGTAAAAAGTTGTTCCTCGTATGAAGACGCGTCCAATGCACCTATTTTGAAGATCATCGGAGGGAGGGCCTTCTTTATGCATATTTACCAAAGAATCTCTTCATGTATTTATGCGTTCGTTACTACCTTCGTTACGCATCGTTACTCTTTTTCTTGTCCTTAACTTTGTTATCAAGCATCCTTTCAATGTTGCTACATACACGATATTCATACGGAACGTACACTATTGCACGGGTCACCCATCTTCGCAAATTTCACGGTAAACATAAATTCTTTCAAAAGTTTCGACGTGTTCATCGCGGTTCCACGACGGAGAGGGACAGCGACTGTAATAAATTGAATTTTTCCAAGCCACTCTCTCACCCAGCAACACAATCGATAAGCATCATAATGCACACCATAAAAGGCGCGATCATAATTTCAACGGGCGTTTAGTGAAATTACCTCTGACCCGCATAACCGGCGAGAAGAAAAATGCTCACCGTCCACAGTTAATAAGGCCGCGTTCTTGGTGCAACGGGTAGTCGCGGACGGTTCGTTAAGCGACTCCTGCCGCCTACGAAAGGATCCCCCGCGTTTCTCCGGTCTCAAACCTTCTCTTCCCTCCTCCAACGAAGTCTCGCGATAAAGCCGTGCCAAGCGGTAGATAATTACGCGCGCGTTCTTCGCCAGGAAAGAGGAAAACTTTCTTGGTCTGCGACGGCGAGAAAGGAAGAGGGGAATGAGGCTGGCAACGGAGCACGCGGTGTTTCCACAGTCTCGTTTTTCTTTCGCACTTTTCGTTCTACACATTCTCAACACCTGCGAACGAATATTTACGATCACCCCCGCCCTTTATTATTTTCCATTTAAAATGTAAGTCACCGAGTGCCGAGCGAGTCCCAAGGGTACCCTCCAGAACTTCATCAGATTTTTTTTAGATTTACGAGCACCGCGAGACGACGATGGTACATACACGAGCACGGTGTCGAGCGACCCATGCATTCCGGAGAAATCGATCGTCGTGGGAACGAGAAAAGTGGACGAACAAAATGATGGACAGTTCTCGAGATGTGATGCTGTTTATCAATGCAGCTACGTCCTCCCTCGTGCTACTGATTTATTTTGGAAAGATACCGGTGATGTTTGGTACTCTCTTCCTGGCAAGTGTTCGCATAATAGATTTCATTTTAATTACCTCCTTCTTACATAAATTCTAATTTCTGCATTTTAAAGGTAATTCGTATGTATTTGGATTCGATAGTGTTACAATGCATGGTGTTTACCATTTACGTTACTATTTTGCAGGATGTGCAGAGAACAGTTATCACCTTGAAACTTACCAAAAGTTTCGCTGTCGCTCAGGGTTTGCCCGGAAGCAGAGGTCAATGTGACGGTTGCGTAATTCTGCTGTCGAATCCGTGGCTAAACTTAAAATGGAGCATGCGATTTGTACCCTAGTTGTACATTCGGCAACGCGATTATTCAACTGTCGTGCCGATGAATGCTCATAGATTAATTACGAGCGATAAGAAATGTGGCTTATCTCATCAACGCTTCCGAAAACTTTGTCGTAACGTGGGTTGTATTTGCATTCAACTGCTACCAGTATACGCATTCTGCATCCAGGCTCTTTATTTAATACTCATGTTTCGTAATAAAAATAAAAATGCGACTGAAACGACGAAGGACGCATCTTCATCACCGTCTCTTTTTCACGCGGAAGGAAACGAAAGCGCAGTCCGCATTTCAAATTACCAAACAGGACCAGAAATCCTCTTTGATAAAAAGTATTTCCAGAGACCCGTGGGATATTTTAATATTTTCAGGTTAATTGAAAAGTCCGATGCACTCTTGCGAACGTAGGAAATTATGAGGGCCATTTATTGAATTTGGCGAGAGCGTTAATTTCAAGCATAAGATGAAAACGTTGTTGAAACAAAATTAATTATTCGATTTACATAAGGAGCCGCGTTCGCCGTAGGTAAATTCAATAATATTATTTAAGTACTCGCATGATGTTTTCACTTAAAACTGTCGAAATCTTTGAGCGGCGTACAGTCAAGATGTTGAAGATTCTGAAATGGAAACAATGTTAATTCGGTCGCATAGTTATATAATTGTACAAATTGCATGCGGTCGCGAAGGACATGAGTGTTCTGCACAATATCACCCTGCCAAAGTTTATTTCCGAGGAGTAACACTGAACACACAACGAAACGCTGGATGCACAACATTTGTTTATAGGTCCAAATATTTGCAGAGTGGTACGCCTTATGATAGCACTTGACACTTTCCATAATTTGCTCAGATTACAAATATCCTACATATTTTGACTGTCCTCCCACACGCCGCTGCATGTTCAGGTGTAGCCACGACAGTTAATATATGGACCGTTTATTTTGAAAGTGGTGTAACTCCATTTTTTAAACAAAACAGAACTTTTTATTTATAACGGGTCCTTCTTTTTTTGAAAAATGGGCTTACATCACTTTCAAAATAAACGGTTCATACATTCGTGCTCAATACTATTTGAATTATAGAGTAACACTTTGAAAAATAATGCAAAGTTCAGTGAACTGTTTCCACCTTTCTAAAATTTATTCGAAGAATTTATTCGTGTAACTAGCTAATGGTTAGAAATAATTTGTAATAGTTTATACAGTAATAGAATTAAATTATGGACGTAAGCTCTTAATTAAAGGTACATATTTACGGTTAGCCCGCCGGCAGTGCGTGCACGGCTAATTTTGACCGGATAATCATTTTCGTTGCACGAAATATACTTTCCGCTTAGCCCACAGGTTCGAATCAGCAGTTGCGTACTGGAAAACATATTTGTCGGACATTGGTACAAATTTGAGTAAATATGCTGAGTTCGTGATCGACAAGTGCGGGAATCTGCCCAAAGGACACGGTACATTACGCTGACGTTTCACGTTAAAGCTGATCGTCCAACCGGTCGGCTGCGCGCCGCGGAGCGTTCTGATAAAATGCATGTAATGAATGGGGATTATTTGTTAGGTGCTCGGACAACAGGGCGAAGTTTCGCAAGTTTAGCAAGTTTCGATGCCGGAATACAATTTCACTTATACTGGGTCATCGATATGTTAACACTTTAACGACCGCACGTCTACGCAGTCAAACGTCACCAGGGGCCGCCAGTAGCAATACCTTCGGCGGTAGCATCGCACACATGTTGTGTGAGCGGTCGTTAACGGTTGTTCCGGCTATCACACACATGTTGTGTGAGCGGTCGTTAAAGTGTTAATATTACTCTCATGTTACAATATTATAGTGCAAGTCAAGATAATACAAATGATAACATCAATACTTCCAGATCTTTGCCTTCGGTCACTTTTCCAAACATCAGCGCGTATTTCCGATAAGGTAAGCCAATGGATAAATAATATGACAAGGTAGCCGTGTGATCATTGAGTCAGGCAGAGTGTGCTTTCAGTTGTTGAGAAGAATGAAAATATTGTACTGTGAGATGTGTCGTGATTAAAGGGTTGTTATACGGTTACGTTAATGAAGACCTTGCAGTAATAGGGAGGACAACTCCATTTCCGAAAGTTGTAGGCAATTTAATAGAACCTGCTTATGAAATTGTTGCCTTCATTTAACATTAAGAGTGCATTCAGAATGTTTCTTACGTTGCGCATTATTGTAAAAATTTCGTCATGAATGCGTTCACAAACCAGGAAGTGTTTTATAGTAAGGTCCCATATAGCACGTCTATTACACCGTGGCAGAGTAAAACGGTCTTTGCGTATGAAAAAGACAGAAATGTAAATGCAAACATTACAGAAATTAAATATTACATTAATTAAATATTAAATATGTACATGAATCTGTCCTTCCTAATGACTCACAGCCGTCTGACTCTCGGTGCTCGGCATGAGATGGAATAGTCCAGCGCAAAATTACGAATATTGATAGAGAAAGTAGTCTAAGTCAGAAAAGTTTGGCTCATAAATGATTCCGTATTTTAAGTCTGTAAATGAAATTAATGTTACATAGTTAGAATACTTTAATTGTACAGATTGTCAAATTTTTAAGGAAACTTTTATTGGTTAATACCTGCTTCCGCATTTCAAAGTAATCGACGAATGGATTTATTTTCAAATATCACTTTTTTCGTCGGATTAACAAAAGTCACTTAAAAATTGCGAAAACTCTCAGTTAAACACCCGTTTACTATTTAGATACCTGTTACTATTCGGTCCGCACCGCGTCATATTTTCTTTGATCACAAAGTCTGCTAAGTCCGGTTAAATCGAGCCAATTTCACTTATTGGATTTGCACGCGCAACTGAATTTCCCCATACGCAGAGAATTCTCCTCAATCCCGATATCGGAAAAGGCGTAAATAAATTGCGCAAATGCTGCGGAATGTATTAGTACGTGATCACCGTAATCTCTGGAGGCCATTGGTTGTCGTGACTCGACGAAAAATGCTACTTCTCGCTGCTCGCAAGTAGAAAATACACCGCGATTCACGGTCGTGAGTCTGCAAAAACAGCGGATCAGGAGTGCGCGGGTAAGCCTTGATCCGCTCCCACGGCGGTTTTGAAATCGTAGAAGTCCCGGAAGGCAAGCTGCGGATTAATTTCCGACGTCGTTCGATACCAGCTGACACGGTCAATGGATTCGCATGCTCATTCTCACATTAAGCGAGCACTTTTAACATTTCTTCCTTCCATCTTCGATCTCTTCCTTTTAGGAATTATTAGACGAAATCGTTCTAATGTATAGCGCACTAGTTGAATTCAAACGTCCAAACTGTTGTGCCGTGAGTTCGATGAAAATTATACATAGACGTTACTAACATACATATGTATAAGAATGTTAATTAAAATTATGCTAATTTTGGCGAATGCATTTACATAGCTACAGCTATTTACGGGGTGGAAAGGTACATTTGCCTGAAATGTGTCAATCTTATCTTAACTCAGTGTTATGCATCACTTGCAAAAAAAAATTAAGTTGCAAGTTCAATGCGCGTTTTTAGAGACTCCAATGTCGAATGGACAAATAACCAAAAGCAATAGGGAAACGTGTGTCTTTATTGCCCTTCCTTGTGTTTCTTTTCCTCGTTACTAGAAATTGAAGTAGACCTTTGTTTCCAGTAGGGTTCCAGGCTTACTGACGACAATAATTGTCACGACAACAATTCTTTATCAGCCTTCTTTATCTTTATGTGCGAACTGGCTGCAGCTCGCCAGTGGTCAGAATGACCTTGCGCAGCCCCATATGGAATATAAATTATATCTGTAAACATATACATCTATCAAATTACTCTACAATAATTAAAATATATTCAAAGCAACGAACACTGTATCGAGCGCCTGTATAAAACTAATCATTGTATACGGCCGAAATTCGTTCTGTTAATTGTAACGGACAAAGCCCCTACGACGTAAGCAATGGAGTATAAATATCATACACATTTCGCCTCGGTGGCGATCTTTTCTGCTGATTTAAATCTTTCCTTGTTTTCATTTTTACGACGCCACGTTATTACGAGTCAGTTGTTTTTACCTCTCCCACGAATCCAGCCGAAATGCTGTATCATCGCGCTGCATTGGGCACTACTCACTGTGGGGTCGGTCGGTTAGATGTTTCCTCGACCTTTGGTAACTTCATCTTCTTTTTTCACGTATCGACTCGTGCGTACCACTCGGACGTGTGAGATAGAATATATCCGCAGTTGCGTCAAACAACTATTGCCACACGGATACGAGAAATTGACGATCGCATTTCGAACGAGCATAAATCTTGGTAAACAATGCGCAGTGTTGGAACGATGTAATTAGCTTCTCAAAGGTAAAATTTGCTAACACTTGGAGAATTTTATCTCTAGAAAAAATTGGGTAGATAATTTGGAATTTTTAATTGTCCGTTTATTCATACTTACGATACATTTATGAATTTGCTGTCTTTTCTCTAACTAATGAGTATGCTATATAAACATGCTTCTGCAAAGTAGCGTACTCTCTAGTTTCTCTCCGCTCTCACCATCGGACCTACAAAAAGAAGGACAGTGTTCTATTACATTCTTCCCCTTTCTTCTAATCCCATTCGAAAGTATCGCGAGTCGCTGCTCGATTCGAACCGCAACGCCTACGAGCAGTCCGAATGTAATCGGTCAAGTTGAGTGGTCGGCCTTGTCGCCCAATTACACGAATTTCGGGTCAAGGTTATTGAGCATTAATGGACGACTGGCGTCCAGCATCTCTCTCTCTCTCTTTTCTCCTTCTCTTCCTCCCTCTTTCGTCCATCTCTCCCCACCCGGTGATTTCTGACGGCCGATAAAGATGACACAGTGATAGAATAACTGTCGCGTCGCCTGCAGCCCCTTCGGTGAAAATACCAGGGACGTGCATCGTCTCGTCGATAACGTCCGCAAGGAGGACGAGCGCGACTTCGATAACAAGAGAAGGGTGATCTCCGTATCGGGGCAAGAAATCGGAAGGAAGTTAAATTCTGTTCTTTATTCCGCCCTGCGCCATTAATTGAAACGTCCTCTACGGCAAAGCGGAAGTGTTGCCGTTGAATTCTAGAATCGGTCGACCGCCTTTGTGGTAAAATGCCGCGCGTTGTCAGATTATTATCCGTCGATATATATAAATTAATCTAGTGGGCGGTGCAAGGCGTTGATTAGTAATGAATGTCGATGAACGATAATGGAGTGTTCGCTGATTGGCATATACGAGCAAAACTGCAGATATTGACTGAACGTGGCAGGAAATGTGTATTGACGTTTAATATAAATGCGTTCACATGAAACGTGTGCCTAGATTGTCTAGACCCGGAAGTTAATAGGAAGAGTAACATAAAAGAACTGAAAATGGAAGCGTGTAAATTAAAAAGATAGAACAATCAGACCACCCTGATGTTCGCGTCTGCACATGTTCATCAAGCGCATCTAAGATTGTCTAGACTCGCGATGGATCTTATAAGGGAAGTTACCTAAATGAACAACTGGTTTTGAAAAAATAATTAGTGGAAATTGTAGTGCTCTATCTCCTTCTACTAATATGAGTGTTATCGCGCTCGAATAATTTGAAACCGGCTTGAAAAATGACATCAAAGTCCAAGTTTTCGGTTTGCATGTTCATCCTTCTATTTTTATTACAGCAATTATCAGCTTTACGTAAAGTTCGTTAAATTAATATTTTGGTTGGATCGAGCCATTTTGAATTTTTATGTCAGACGATAACTTCGGTCGTTATGTCTCCGTACATTCTTTATGGCTCTAATAATCGTCTGATATAATGATGTTTGTCTACAATGCGACTCACCTTCGCATCGATATCTTGTTTAAGCACTGCTTTTGTTAAAGATGTTAATGCCATCTCTAATATTGTTGGTAAATATTGATTCGAGAAGATACGGAACGATGAAGGAGACTTTACGTTGTATATCTATTGAAACTGTTATCAGCTCGAAGTTGATTCGGTCGAATCGCAAATTGTAATTCCGGAGAGTGCGAAGTTAGGTTTGAGTGATGCAAATTCGTGGGGATTTACGTTGCAATTAGGGAGTTGGGCCAGGAGACTGGTTTGTAGAACGATCCTGATTAGATAATTCGAGGCCGAATGAAGCGGTTCGGAATGCTCATCAGACGTTTAATAACTTCTCGAAATAGCAAGTTTCTAGATGTATGAAATAGGTTTGTTTTTGCCTCTCGCCTGTCCTAATACACACGAGAAGTTCAGCAAGTGAACGGAATGTGAAATGTTGTCGTCCTTATAGGACGGCTTTCATAGCCATTTCTTATCCTCAAAATCGTCTTAAGTATTACTTTAAGTCGCCCTCTAGATGTATAAGAATAGCAAGAGAATATATTTTTTAATTTATAATACATAATCAAAACTCAAAAATGTCTACTTTTTTCCAATACAATTATGGTTTCGGACTTTCAAATTTTGCCAGCGCCGAAAGTATCGATCTTCTCGATACTCGGGATACTTTGGAAAAGTCTACTTTCAGGAGACTCAATTTCGCAAGAAAAACCTTGGCCCAACACGTTACTCGCGCTTACCACTCTTACGAAATCTTGGTTCTCGTTTCAAAACGTCAAAGTCTAAACTCTGATAAGTTCACAGGAAAGTCCAATCTACACGTGAGTGGTATACGCAAACACGCGAGATGGCTGTGCCATCATTGAAATTCAGGATTCTACGCTCGTAAATTGATTTCAATCGCGAGATAATTTTCCGCAAACGTTAAACACCGATGCACAAGAGAATTCTGGTTCCATTAACGCGTTATGCATCCTGAACAAACACAATCAAGAACACATACCTAGTCGAGACTCCGACTAGACGAAAATTCACACGATTCTCACCCACACCTTGTCCTCTCCCGACCGTTCTTCGTGTTACTTCCGCAGAATGGCGGTACGCAGAGCAATAAATACGATCGCGCGCAAATCATTCTCCAGCACAACGGAACACGGTACATCGCGCGATCCGCTTATCCCGGAAAAGCATTGTCCACCCTCGGTTATGTTTGGAGGCTTGTACGAGCAAGAGTGATCCACCCAACGTCCGCACAGCATCCAAAGGCTTCGACCCTTTCACATGGACCCTCTCTCTCTCACGTTTTGTTCAGGGCTAGGTGAAGGTTTCGTGAGATCCTGCGAAAAAGTTTTGAGCTATCGTCTCTACTTTACTCGATAAAGGCGAAAGTCGATATAAATTTAATTCAAACATTTCAGATTTCAAGTTTAAAACGATATATTGTGACATTTTTTTGTAAAACCGAAGTCTCGAGACCTTTCTGAACGCAGACTCTCGGTCCGAAACTTCGAAACAATCGTCGCCCGAGTCATCATTTGATTCATTTGCTCCCTCATTCATCCCACTCTTGTTCGTCAGTATTCTCGATTCACTATCCCGTGTCTCCTCACACGTCCGCACACACGTTCATGTCTCCTCTTCTTCCTCGATATGTCTCTTCGTATCTGCTTGACCAACTCTACACACTCAGCTCTCTCGTAGTAGCGTGCAGCGTTGATTGCGCGAAACGCTCGAGTCACGACGCGCGTTAGTCAGCGATATTTCCCGCGAGACCTCCCACCTCTTTTACTCCTGTTGTCGATTTGTCTCCGTCCGGCTGACGGACTCCTCGAAATTTATTATCGAGTTTTGGATAATCGCGCGATTATTTGACCGAGGTGTTGCTTTTGCGACCTTACCCACTCTTATCATGAAAGCGATCTCTCGTCGAGAATTTCTCGCTAAGGTCGTTAACGCGTGTCACGAGCAACAGTCGAGGAACTGATGCGGTTCGTGGCTTGGTAAAGAGAGAAAGAGAAAAGGTAATCGATACGCCGGGTATGCGTTTTTAAGTGGATCATAATTAAAGCGATAAACCTTGTTCTCTTTCACTTTCTCCGAACAGCAGAGATTACCGTTGTAATTGTACGTTCGAGTTTATCAGTCAGTACCACTCTAACTTCCAACGACGTCAACGTAATCTGCAACCATTACCTATTTGAATTTCTTAACGTTTTCCGGCAACGAAAGGTATTTGATCGTCTTGAATAGAAATCCAAAAATTTGGGATTTTTGTTCCGGTCACCTGACCTCGATCACGTTTCCACTCATTTTCTTTAAGTTTGCCACCTCTCTGAACGATCAAGCGTCTATTGGATTTTTGGCGTCACGTTCTACGCGCATAGTTTAGATAGTTATCGAAAAGAATTGAAAATTGTGAATCTCTCATGGGAACCATTTCTGCAACTTCGATTCACTCCGTAACTGCTCTCCCTTTACGCCACTCTGCGGACGTTCCAGTAGAAAGGCGATAATCCAATGCCCTGTGAGGGCGAATCGCATCCAACCTACTTCTAATATTTTCTCAACTTGTTCACCTTCCTGAACACTCTACGCTCTTCCTTTCCTTCCCTACCTTCGTGTCAACGTGTACATCGACTTATCGGTCGACATCGTTCTATCTAAACACACATTAATTCCAGGTGTTCTCTCCGCTCTGGTCGTCTTCGGGATTATAATCTTCGGTAACATGGTGCGCGAAACTGAAAGCTTCTGTATTCGAAGGTCAACCGGTAGGGACCCCCAGCAGAGAAGGAGAGTCCGGAGAAGACATGATCCCGCGATAGTAGGCGACGAAATCGCTCGAGAAAGGGAGTGAATGAAAGAGTGAGCGCTTTATAAGAGCGAGCGCTCCGCGCGAGTGTTTCATTCGGTCCGGGCCCACTCGTGCTCGATCCGAAGGCGAACCCTTCTCTTGCTCCGTCTTCATCGCCGATCGAGACTCCGGTCATTCGCACGACCACCAAGCCGGAATTACCGACCCAACTTCAAGAGCAAGCCAAGCAGGAATTCAATGGACCATTGAGTGTGCGTTCTTGTAAAGCGAAATTCAAGTCACCGAGTCGCGCGATGTAAGAAGTTCGTGTAACCTTAAATTCATATCCGGACAATTTTCCAAAGATCGTACGACTACCTCGTGTGGCATAGTTGTATTCGTTGTATCGTGTTAACGAGATTCAACGAGTCGTCAAATTTCCTACCGAGAATCTCGATTTTCCTATGTATATTTCTCTACTCGACTTCGCTCATCGCCGAAGTGCAACCGGGAGTGACGAAGACGTTCAACCGATGAACAATAAATCAAAAGAATTTTGCAAAGTGTTCGCGAGCGCGAGTACCATAGGGTGCTGCTGTGTAAGTAATTTCCCGTGACGTTGACCGAACGAGAAGCAACTTTCTGGATCATAGAAAGACACGGGCGAATGGTGCAGAAGATTTGCGGTGATGGACGAGCTATAATCGTTTGTTCGCAGGTAAGACGAGAAACTGAGACGCAAGAAAGCTACGCATAAAACGTCTACGCGTGCACGAACACGAGGAACAATTCGTTCTCATTCGCAGATCGGAACTCTACGCATAATTTCGTCTGTTTCGCAATAGTATTGCTCCCGCGATACCAGAAGTATCAGTAGGAGGAGGAACGATTGCGCAAGAATTCCCCAATATGTCGCCCTCACTGCCGTGCTTAGCACGTAGCGCACGCGTATAGATGAGATATCATTCTGGAAGGAATTATGGCCGAGAAGTTATGGGAGAGTTTAAATTCTTCTCGTTGAAGACGTTTGCTCTTGCGAGAATAAATTCAGGTCGGCGAACTCTTGTAACTCCTAAGAGTAAGGTGCGACTGCCTTCGGCAAATCAGACGTGAATCACTTAAAAGACGAAGAGTGAATAAGAAAAAGAGAGAAAAAGTGCGTTCCTGGGATAAATTATTCTCGGGCGACAGAAAGAGCATTATTTTTCTCAACTGTTACGAATGTCTACAAATATCAGCTGCGTTCTGCTATCTTTAATTTTCCTATCTTTCTCTCCTTCTTGACCGAATTATATCGGCAACTTTGCCAAAAAGGAATTCTCGTAGAGAAAGTTTTATATTGTCGTCACGCGTCTCCCAAAGTATTATCCTCGTTCCATTATTAAACAGATTGTATGTATTTATGGGATTGGAATCGAAGAACAAACTCTGCCAAATTAACTATCAAAGAGAGGACAGAGGAAGATTATCGAGATTCTTCTACGGATAAGAATCATCGAGGGAGCACGTGACTCTCGTGACATCCAACGATCGATCAAAGTGGATGAGCGAAAGGAGACGGGAGGTTTACTCGATCGAAGCCAGCCACCGCAGGCAGAGGAGCCTGCTTTTTGTCTCGCTCGTCTTTCCCGTGGCTTCGAGGAGTCCCCGTGGGTCGGCAGAAAAGTAAATTTCGAAGGAGACCTCGACGATCCGCAAACAGTGAAAAAACCAGACCAAATCCAAGCGGATGATCCGTGGAGAAGCGACGGTCCGATCTTCTAAGGTTGAAATAAGTGGAATTATCGATTTTCGGAGAGATTTCTGACTGTGAAGTGTGATTGTTTGATTGTTGAAGTGTGCCGCGAAGTTACACAGTGCATTTGATAACCTGGGATCCCTGCTAGTACGAGACAAAGCAACCGAGCGTAGCGCATTTCATTTACGGAGTTGTAAAGGCCAATCCGATAGTGTACGATGTGGCGTAACAGTAAACTCGTGGCAAATAACTGTTTTCAATGAAATTCATTGACGGATCGAAGTGACCCTTTTCTCGAGGACAATATCTCGCAGTAAACTCGAGACAGACATTGATCGTTATGATCCCACGCGTTAACTTTATTGACTGACGCATAGTGACGTTTCCCCGATTGCACTGGGGTAGATCGTAAAAGACACTCCCCCACGCGCGAGATTGCTTTTTGCTAGTGAAAGTGATCGTCATTGGAAAAACTGCTCGTGGAAAACCTTCCTCGCCCTCTTTTCCGTCGACGGTACCCGGCCCACTTCCAAGGACGCTTTTAACAAAAACTAACGAGCGCGCCGTGAGCCGAGTGCTTCTGTCGGATGGAAGGTACAAGAAGAATCTTGCGACGGTGCAAGAAATGACCAGAAACCGATGACGAGGAGGGCTACCACGAAGACTTGAGTCTCCTCGCGGAGGACGCATACCGTCAATATATTCTGGAAAAAACTGCACCGAGGATTTTCTAGACATGGCGTTGACCACGAGGTAAGTCCGCGATGACATTCGCACTAGTTCGCATTTCTCGTTAATTATTTATCGTCTTCAATTAATTATCATGTAACGAGTGTTTGCTCGCGCGGTGCAGCAAGTCAATCTGCGTAATTAACACGAGAATTCGATAATATGAAAGGGCATTTTCAATTATTTTTCTTTCATCTTATAAAGATGAAACTTAAGTGAAAGTTTGGATTAAATTTGCTTATACACATGGAGCCCAAGCAATGACAATTTGTACATACTCGAGGGACGTTGACGATACTATAAGATTGTTCCTATTATTTGCTTGGAAAAAATTGAAAGTGCACTTCGGTGATTTCAGTGAAGAGAACCGCTCAATGCTGGGCTACTCCAAAGACAATTACATAAAGGTTGCAAAAATTAAAGATATCGACGAGGACATAGAAAACAATAATAACAGTAGTTGTGAGAACGGCAGTCTTCAGGATGAAAACATAACGCAGTATTCTTCAAATTCTAAGGGCGTCTTCGCACAGGTGAGTTAATTTCTTCGAATCATTTTCACTAGTTCAAAGTATAAGGCTTAACGTCGACAGGATTTCAATAAGATTTGAGTAAATGTGTACATTCCGTTTCGACAATATACATATATGCACATTAAGATATATGCGCTTAATAGATCACTTCGCTCCATTATTTTTATAACTGATTCTAAGGGACACATTTTGGTTAAAGTATCAATGTTTTTGCTACCCTACTTTTCTGCATGCTTGTTACGAAACGCTTACTTCCCTTTGATATTCACGGTGCTTCGACGCTCGTAACATCTAATCTGAACACTTTTTGCTTACGATAAAAACATTACTGTTAGATGAGCTAATAATGAAGCCAAGAAACCGTACACAATGTATACGCAAGAAAATCCTCTTATAGATATTCGCATGCAGGTTGCTTTTGAATGGATGGATTACGATGCGAAAACGCGGATATTAATCAAATGGCTATGAGAAGACATTTAAACATTACTCCTACATGTTTATTTATTAGAAACATTGATCCTAACGTGTTGACCATTAAAGAACCATTCGATGCATAACACATATCCTTTTATCTTTTGCGCGAACACTAATTGTTGGAGCAACGCATTTATCCTCCACCGCATTCTTTCCATAAAAGATACTGTTACGCCGAGCTTTCTAAGAACTTTCTTCACCGTCGCGTGCATCCATCTCTTGCTTTCATTGTCGAGCATCAGCATTTATCAGGGAGGACACGGCAATAAGCAATTTCCTAGTCTCGTAAAGCACCTTGAGCCGAAGGGCGCCGGCGCAAACCAACGATGCCGTCGCTCATGACTCAGAACTACTCTGATAGCACAGAGCCATGCACTCTTCCACTATCCTCGTGTATAACTCTCGCATTTTCGGATTACTTCCTTCCTCGTAGACGCTTCGCAGATAAGTAGTGAGCATTTTACGGTTCAGGTTACCTTGGAACTTTTAAAAAATCGAGCACCTTTTCCCATTTTCCGAGTAACTGCAGGTTACTTCTCAATGTAGAACAAGTTGTTCCGTGACACAATTTGATATGTGGAAGTACTTTTGTTATGAAAGTGTATTTATTGTAGTGCAGTTTGTTGATACAAATTCATTTTCCAAAGTGTGAGAAGAGGAGACGCACAATTATTCAGTAACACGAATCGAAACTATTAAAAAATGTGATTTTTACTAAGATGTTTCCCGAGTCGACAAACTTTTCCGTGAACTTGGTTCTTGAAAAACAACATTTACGATGAAAAGTGCGATATGAGCCGAATCCATTAGTGGCCGTGGATTTCATTACCGGCCCTCTTTCCACTAGTTTCTTCTCTCGCCACTTCTTCCTTTCCTTCTCCTTGCGCGCACTAACATCAAAGCTTATAGGTCCTTGATCGTCTAGTTCCTTATTAAACTTCTTCTATTTGTACGAAGGCAGTACATGTATTTGTTCGCTTCTCTAGCCCTTTACTAATACACGCATACAGCTTACTCGACATTCGGAATACATAGGGATACTAAGGAGAGCAATTCCATGGGCTTCACCATAAATTTCCATTTCTCCTGCCTTTCCTCCGTCTCGTACCGTCTTTTCTTTCGATCTCATTCCACCGTCGTCTGCCGTCGATGTGTCTATCCGCGCACTTATTTCTCTTATCCATCTTTCGATCTCTGTCTTCTTGTCTTTTCTCCTTCATTCTCTCTCCTTCTCACCCTCACTTCCGCTTTCATCTCTTCCGCCTTCTCGCGCAAGGGGCTTATTACGAGAGCAACGAAACTACCGGCGCGGCGGCGCACTCGCTTGCCTACTTCCTTTCATCCTATTCGCTCCCGGTGCTCTCCTTTCCTCTGTCTCGCCTACGCTCGGCAACGGGCGCCTCTTCCATTCCAACAGCTGTTTTCAATCACCTCAGGGCCTCGGGTACTCCTTGTTAAGTCATCCAATTAATTTCACCACTGCAAATCCTCACTATCTCCAGGCGAGACTGTGTCGGGAGAGAAGCGAGCAACTTACCGGTTTCATGGAGAACCGCGCCCGCGGTACTCAGGGCGCGAACGTTTTCCTTTTCCGGCGAGTAAAGGAATCGCGTCGAATTCTAAGATCGAGAGATTGAATCGATTAATCGTTAACGATAACGAGCGTTTATCTACTTAATTCGTGATACGTCACGATACCAGGAAATATGAGGAAGGCCACAATCGTGCGGGAGAACGATCCGGTTGATTGACGGTATTTGCTTATTTTCTTCTCAATCAAGGTTTGTTGTTTCATTGATAAATCGCAAAAGTAAATGCATCGAAAACGATTCGACACGACATGTTCGCGAAAACGGGAATCGAAATTTTCTTATCAATTTTGGAATCGTTTTCAACGAGATTATCGTCCGACTCTCATGCGATAAAAATGTACGTTAGGTTCACTGAGCTCTCAATAACGGATGTCGGTCTGTTCAAGAAATGACTCTAGTGAAAGTTAATTTTAACGATAAATTTCTACGATTATAATTTGATAGAAACGCGTATATTTGATTCGCGTGACATTTCATTCACCCTAGATGCCAAATCGGTGATTATCTTTTCACTTTTCCGTAAAGGACTACGACAAATTTCACATAACACGTAGAGTTACACCCTTGGCGAGTCATTCCACCCTGGCCGATCGTAAATCTGAAAGCGTCGAGTTCTCTTGGTACCCTTCCAGTATTCGGCTCGTTAAAAGTTCCTTTCCCCTTCCATTATTCATGCCATGACTTCAACGACGCAGCGAGATAAAACTTCCAGGAAGTCCCTTTGGTATCTTTTAGCACGAGCTGAACTTTCTTCGCGATTACATTAAGATCAAGATGTTAGAGCTGCACTTGTTGCAACGGCCTTCCCAATATCCGCTGCCAGTGCATTCAACTTAATATCCATTGTGTTCCTGGGTTCGGTGGCGATTCGAGTGATTGTCCGAACTCGGCAAGTAATAAAAATATAATTGGGATATCACGGACAGCTGGAAGATTATCCGAAAGTTGCATGTTGTTTGGACTCGTAAAAAAAAGTACTCGAAGCAAAAATCGTTGCAACGCCAGAATTTCGCAATGAATTTTCGCTTTGTTTCCTCAACCCGCCTGGCTTGGTATCGGAGTAAGCGCAAACTGTGGCTCACTTTCGCGTTGTGGCTTCTAATGAAACAAAAGCACAGTGAATTTTCTATATTTTTTCTTGTATTAGTTGCAAGAAATTTAAAAATATTCTAATCCCTTTTCAATGTTTACAGTGCCTGGTGACCGGTGCCGTTTTGTTGTTAGCAGCTGGCGGTGGCATGCCAATTGGTTACAGCGCTATTCTGTTGCCCCAATTGGCTGAGGACAATGGAACGATGCACATCGATCGGGAACTCGGCTCGTGGATCGGTAAGCTCTATTTTACAATAATAAATTTCTTCAAAAATCCCAGACATCTTATTGATAGTAATAATGCGGCGATGCTCATCGACACGATAAAAATCGAATCCCTGGCAAACGTTACACTAAAGAACGACTGACACATATAAATAGGAATTTAAAAATATTCTGTACGATAAGTACCAGCGTAGTGCAATTAAATGCTGAATTGCACAATATGAGAAAAATACTTGGCCAATAAAAGTGCACAACAAGAAAATCGAAAAAATGAGATATAACTACGCGAAATGGTGTTTTTTAAATTAATTACACCATTAATTCATCGTCAAACAAATTCACAGGTTCTTAATACGCAAGAAAATAAATCTAATCAAACAGTTTTCTTGAGTACTGGGAATCAATTCGGCTCGAATTGATAAGCGCACGTTAAACTTGACACATCATCGCGGATGTCAAGCGAACGGAGAACGGCAAACGGTCTCCAGACTGAAAGGTCGTTGAACCAAACACAGGTTCAAGGTCGCGCGCCGGTCGTCAGTGTCCTCTGTGCTGAATAAAGACTGCAGCGATTGCAATAACCCTCCAACTTCATCGTACTCGCAACTGACCTACATCCAACGTACCGTCGGTGTTGATTTTTACCAATGAGTGTCAAGAGCAAGTTTAACCGACAAGGTCCCATCGTTTGTACGATCATGAGGTCGTCTGCGTGAGCTATACTTCCCGTTTAGATCGTGCGGTTAAGCAGATACCTTTATGCACTTTATATTGACTTTGTTCCGGTTCACTGCTTCACGGGATGTTGCGCCACGCATTCAGCGTAAAGCATCGACCATCACTTTCCTCTAGCTTTTATCAAGTATCGCGTAAAATGCTAAGAGTGGCATTTTACAGGAAAAAGAATACATATGTACACAAAGTGTAAACGCTTGACACGACGCGCTTGATTTATCGAATGGAAATTGAATATTATGAGATACGTTTGATTGTTTAAAATTCAAATACAGGATAACACTCGTAAGCTGAGCGAGTATCCGAGGTCAAGCCTTCCGGATCTTTATAATCAGTAGATGATATTCAACACATGATTCATATACACATATTCTACACATATTCTACACATATTCTACATATTGATTCTACACATGGTCTTGAAAGTTATCTCATCTTCCAAATTGTTTCTCGACGCTCCTTTTGCCACGTGCCACGCTTTCGCGTTCGTTGATGTTGTCGTTGGTCGTGAATTGTTTTATCGGTCTCGCGATAAGGCCTCATGACAGGACGAAGTGTCTAAAGACGCGATAGTGTCACACGTCTTAAACATTTTAGTGCATAGGACGAATCTGGTCTCGATAATGATCCTTGCGAAATCGCATAGGGAAAACCACAGAGGCTAGCTGGAAAAACATGGACCAAAAACGAAAACTGAAGCTAAAAAAATTAATTATTTCTGACTGTGATGTCCGGACATTGCATACATTGACCTAATTACCCAGTTTTTTCAGTAAACACATTTATTTTGAATTTAAATGCATTATTTACTAGGCTTTACTAAACGTAGAAAATAATTAATTTATCTTCGAGATGTGAACTTTAAATGGCAGTTTCCCCAACTTCCATCCACTTACGCTCACAAATGACTTATGTAGAAACATTCGTTATTAAATTTTTGTATATTCTGGGTTTAACTGGTTTTGCGTGGGACATGCTCTAATTCACTTATGAAGTATCTTCCTCCCTGCGCATAAAACATCTCTCTTAACCCTCCATAGGAAGGTACATCGCACTTTAATATCTTGCTGTTAATCTTTGTATGCACGCAAATGCCTTTTCCCTTCGCTGTTACAATCAAGAAACGAGAATTCATCCCCACGATAGATCAAAAGTGTTGCTCGTTACTTCAACTCTCACTTTTTTCTATCGAATGCTTTTACTTTTACTGCTCGTAACTTTTGCACAGAGAGGACATTACCTTTTTCGTTTATCATCACTACAATTAAGTTACGTGAATTAGAAGCAGCATTTTTTTCTAAGGTATTTTACAATTGGTGTTCGACGAGCAATCCATATTTCTTCTTTATCTCTCGAAAGAATTGCGTCAAAACCGAAAAACTGTCGGGCCGCGAAACGCTTTCTTGCGCCTTTCTTTCCGAAAGCATCTGCGAAAAATCCTGCGCCACAAAGCATATCCCACTTTAATGTCTCCCTATTAATCTGAGCTTGGATTTCTCACGGAAAAGGGATTGCTTTCTTTGTTCGTCGTCGTTGCAATTAAGTCCACTATCTCAAGGAATTACAATGAGAACGCGGTCAAGTGCCGTTGTTGTGCGCGTTCTCGTACTTTGTTCCTAATCGATGTGATGTAATATCCGTGACTTTACGATTGATGCGTATACTTATCACAACAGTCGCAGAACCGATAAAATGTCCATGATGAATATCTATTAATTTTTTGTGTGAAATTGTGTCATTCTACAACTCACCGATATTAAAAAACCATATATTACATGCGCTTTATTTCCTTTAAGAAGATGAATGTTTCTTTAACGTCTAATTGGAGATTCCTTCGAACCAATAAACTTTATAAAAAGGGCAATATCAACATTAACAACAATGAATTCGAAAATGTAGCGAAGTTTATCTGGATTCTTAATTATCCGAATTGCCCTGCAGAACAAATCATCCGGACATTCTAAATAAATATGTACATAAATTGCAAAAGTAAATTTGATATCGTGGAATGGCTAAGAACTATCGGCTTGTACTGTTTGCAATCAAAACTTCACCAGGAGGAAGCACGGAACGCTAAATGCACATTCTTTCGCTCACCCTTCCAGAAGAGAGTGCTTTCTCCAAGAAGGTTTTGCCCTTCCATTAGCGTCTCAACCTGTCCAATCGACATTAAAGTCACTAGAAAATTTCGGCCATCTCGTCGATGTCATTGTGAATTCTCGTTGCCGGATTACCCACTAGGATGCACGTTCTAATTCTATCCCAATAGATTGAGCAAGAAGTGCATCGGTTAGAGCGAGTTATTCTTAAACGATTTAGGTCACGGATTCCTTCTTTTCCTATACAGACAAATTATCAGCTCCTCTCTCTTTTTCACGTTTTACTCGATAAAAACAACAAACGAGAAAAATTTGTCACGGATTTTCATCTGACCTTCGTTTATCGTGATTTTGCGTTATCCTGCTTACAAGTGGTGACAGTACCAACACTCTATTTTCGATTCGATTTTGTGGTACACATTTTGATTTTCTTTTACTATTTGGCGAGCTTATGGAACATTTCACGAATTGGAGTAACCCCAGTTATTAACGATTAATGGTATGTATTGTATCTGCATGCTGTTTAGTTATTTGTTCTCGATAGCAAATACATAAGTAAAATAACATACCCTTGCGAATCTTCGAGGCAGATTCCTGAGATGATTATAAGCACGCAAGTCTACGTAGAAATATAAAAAAATTTGAAATTTTTTTGAAATGTAAAGTATGTGGAGATTGGATGTCGAATCGACACTAGACAAACTTTTCGTTGAAGATGAGTGTAGTATTTTCTTAAAGGCTCTGCTAATCGGATTGCCCTTGCATACGAGTTTTCAACGTTCGTTTCATCTAAATTCATGAGACTTCTCCACTAATGGAACGCAAGCTTTCCGGACCATTCACTTGCCAGAAGGAAAGTACCTATCGCTGCGAGATTCTCTAGCGTTTCTATGATTCGAGGAACGCGAATCCTCAAAACGTCTTCTTAATTTCGTTAAAGCGGACTTGCAGGAAACGGAAGGGGAAGGACGGAGGGTATTCTCATTATGATACAGCATGGATAATGATTTTACTCCAGGAATTCTTCTCCAACAGATTTCCCTCGAGATCGACCCTCGTGACCGAGTGTCCGATAAATATTTGTTTGGAAAAAATTAGCAAACCGATAGCATGAAAATTCAGGAACTGAGCACTGAAATTATAAAGCGACGTCCTCTTCGCTTTCTTACGAACGAGACGATCACAAGTCATTCTCTTGCTTTCATTAAAGTCGATTCCTCGGAAGATAAAGGAGACATGTCTCTCGAAGAGAATATATTGCGAAGACTAATCTGTAGCTACCCCGAGCCTCGACCCAGGAGGAATTTTAAGTAGCTTCACAGTATACGAGTCTTGGGGATTAATGATGTCAAATTACGACACAATTAACGATCCAGATACATAAATCTACTTACGTAGATTATTTTTCCAATTATAATTCAAGTGAACTTAATTATTATTTTAATTGCACAACGAGCAGCAACAATTTCATGTACTCCATGAGATCTTATGAAAGTTCTTCTAACGGTGAACGAGCTAAGTGTACGGGGGTCTGTGAACGTTTGCACGATTAATTTCTTAAATTTCGAAAGAACGAGATCTCAGAAGACGATGTCGAATAAAGAAATTGAGAATATATTGTAGAGAATATAATTTAAAACCGTGCAAAAGTTTTCTCCGTGGAGAACTAAATTTTTGATTTCTGCATGAATAACTTATTTAACGCCGCCAACACTTTCCATTAATTCTCCACTATTTTACGGAAGCGGATTTTCTAATAGTACAGAATGTTTCCTACAGCTTCGGTTCACAGCCTGGCAACACCGATTGGCTCCCTTCTGTCTGGTCCGTTCCTCGATGCGATCGGCAGACGAGGATCCCTCCAGCTCTGCGCAATTCCTCTCTTAATTGGTTGGATTGTAATGGGCTCCGCGCGAAGCATAGCCTGCATTCTAATCGGCAGGATGGTCACCGGACTCTCAGTCGGACTAATGGCTGTCCCCGCTCAGGTACGATCAAAAGAGATTTTCACCAAACCTCGTCTAATTCAGACGTTCGCCTCCTACGCGGTAGAATACAATTCTCCGAAGAAAGATAACAATTGGTATTTTATGACAGAAACACTCGTAAAATTATCTTCGATCGGCTCGGTTCAATTATTGTATTCTCGACTACCAGTGAATTTAACCGTTAACACTTCGACGGGCGCAGCTTTCGCGCACAGTCTTTCGCTTGCCGACGGCACTCATTGCACAGTCTTTCGCCTATCACACGACTCTACCGCATTTCGCAACCTCTTTCATGGGGTGCTTATGATAACATAAGTACTTCATTATATTTCAATCTTAATTATAATATATCATATTATAATTATAATATAATATTATAATATAATATATTAATTATAATATATTTTGGCCTGCCAATAGCACCGCCTTGATATCGCCGACAAATAACGACAGGCTTGTACATGGCACCACGTTGGTGTCACCGGACGTGAAAGTGTTAAAGTAATTCCACAAACATCTACGCGTTTATCTAAAGCTACGCGTGACTTCGAAAAGAATAGTTTAAGATAGAAACATTTGCGATGTTCTTTGGCTTTTTGACAAATTGAATAAAATCGGTCTCGCGTAACGTTAAAAAATTCCGCTAGGTACTCCGGGGATTATTTCGTAATTTGAACATTTAGTGCTCCTGTTCTTATTTGTCCTTGATAATTATTTATTTGCAGTTTTTTTTAAATTTTTTTTTTATTGAGTAGAAATTGGTAAACTCGAATATTCTTAATGTTTGGCTCGTACTAGGTTCTCGTAGGCGAGATGGCTGATCCTGGTCTTCGAGGTTGTCTCGTAGCGGGTTCTTTCGCGGCGTATTGCTTCGGCATACTGTTGGTGTACGCTTTCGGTGCATCCTTCAGATGGCACATAGTAGCTTATTGCGGCACCATCTTACCAGCTCTCGCTTTACTCGCACTCACCATGGTACCGGAGAGTCCTGCTTGGTTGGTGAGGAGAGGAAAAATCGAAGCTGCCAGAAAGGCACTCTCGTGGCTTCGCGGCGGTGATATCATGCAGGTGAGCTTACTTTCTTATTCGTATGCATTATGCTTATATACCGTAACAAGGAAAAAATAAATTTCAATTCCTTCAAGCTCTGTTTCCAAGCCTAATGAACATTTTTTATGTATAAGCTTCGCATATATTCACAATAGTCGAGATACTTGCGATGGAACTTATTTCCTCATTAAAATTTTCTTTGCTCGTCGAGGCCTAAAGCTTTCGATCCATGGGATCGTAAGATGTAAAATCTTCAGTATTTCTGTGCCCACCATTCTCTCCAAACAGTTAAACATGAAGTTCTGAACTCTTGCGATGTATTGCGCATACTGTATATAAGAGTTTATATGGGTATCGAGTTTCGCTGAAGTTCTATAAGTTCAATCATCGTGAAAGTATAGATATAGTGCTCAATGAGTCTGGATCGTCTGCAGGTAAATATGGAAGTGGCGGTTCTGCAAGGTAGAGCAAAGGCGGATCTAACTAGAAAATCTCTAACACTGACGGCGAGACAAAGGATTTTATCCCTTGTGTCGACTATTATCAATCCTGGTGTACTCAAGCCGCTGATCATCATCAACGTCTTCAACGCCCTCCAATTGATCAGTGGCACTTATGTCATTGTGTTCTACGCGGTGGATCTTGTCCATGATATCGGTAAGGATGGAACGTTTATTATTCTCCTGAGATGTATGTAGGAAGTAGATTAAGGCAAAAAATCACCTCGCCTTTAGAAGCTTCAAAGAAATCAGCTTTAATTTGTATTTTCGAAGATTGCGTTACATTGCTCTGAAAATAAGTGACCCAAATAAATGATTAACGATACCTACATACTACGTTATATGCGATGTTAGAAATATAATTAATGTCGGACTTACTCCGTTTGGGCAGGTGGTGGCAGCGTGGATAATTACTTGGCCGCAGTAGTGACTGCCATCATCAGATTTCTCTTTGGTAGTCTTGCCAGTTTCTTATTACTCAAAACTGGTAGACGAACTCTTGGCTTGGTATCGGCAATCGGCACCGCACTTGCTTCTTTAGTTTTGGCAGGGTATATCCTGGCAAGAAAAGAAGAATCCTACATAGACGTGAGTATAACGAATAGACTAAAAATAACCATTACATATCTATAATGCATTCGGACGTTAAATGTTTCATCTTTTTCCCAAAGAACCATGCAAATCCAGGCTTTTCGTAATAAATAATTTGGTGTAAATATTTTGCACGAGTTTTAACAGCAATCATTATAGAAATGAACTTTTTAAAGCGGACTATTATCATGCTAAATAATATTAATTGTAATAGGGGAGATATGGGCCAAATTATCTCACAAGCTATTTTATATGTCTTATACATAATTAAACACATGTGCCACGCTTGGAAGTCGTCAATAATAGTCTCACGTACAACATTTATGCAGCTGAATGTCGCTATATTTATTATAAAAGTCATGAATTGAAACTCACAAAAATGTCAAAGAGGATCATTTTACTAACAGAATCTAAAGTGGTCCCTATTTTTGACATCAAAATTAACTTTTTTTTCTATAGATAATATACAAATACATAATAAATAAATTAGTGTAAGTCAATTATCATGTTGAGAAAATGATCCTAGACATCGTTTTATAAATCAACTTTAGGATTATTTTGCCAAAAAGTGAGTTTGAAGAGCTATACCTAATCTCAATCTCATAAATATTTTAAGAAAATCGAAACAAATATTCCAAGGATTCTGCAAGGAAAAATTCTCCTTAGCTTCAGCTGATCGTGAATTGTTCACGATAGTATTCTTAGATCGGACGTATAACTAGTAGTAACTACTGTATTCTTTATACACAATAGGTTGCAATAGTCCACGGATGCGCGTCACAGTTGTCATTTGGTTAGTTAAAATAACAGTTTATGATACAATCAGAATAACGGCTTGAAGTGTGAAGAGAAATTATTTTTTGCGCGGAACCATTTTATCCGAATCTGCCCTACACGAATTCTCAACTAGCAAAAAATATTTAACCCCTTAATATATCATATGATTAATCATATTTTAATCTTATTTATCATACGTGATGACATAAAAATGTGCCTATTGTGAAGAAAAGGGTCTATGTTTCAGAACTACATCCTCGGAATCTGCCTCTTGTCCTACGTTGGAGCGAACACCGTGGGTCTACTGACGCTTCCGGGTTTAATGACCGGCGAGCTTCTACCTCAAAGAGCTCGAGGCATCGGCGGGGGTTTCAACTTCTTTCTTTTTAATCTCTCGTTGTTCGCTGTCACCAAATGTTTTCCAATGGTACGTATTGTTTATTCGAAATCGAATGACACTTTTGATCCTTGTACAAAAGTGTTGCGAAAACCTACAAGGTAGTAGGTTGGGTTGCCTATCCGTCCATCTGCAGGCGCTCGCTCTGCTGACCGGCAAGAAAACGTGGAGGAAGGCAGACTGCCAATCTACTGGCACTAGGTGGCACTGGACATGTAGAGGTTGACGCTCTCGGCTCACGCCTCGTTCTTATATTAACTACATTTTAATTATTTTACCTGCACTTTACCGACCGATAGCCTATTAATCGGTTTTTTCTAATGCCACCTAGCGCCAGTAAACTAGCAACCTGTCCCCTGCAACGCTCTCTTGCCGGTCAACAGAGCGAGCGCCTGCAGATTGAGGGATAGGCAACCCAACCAACTGCCTTGTATGTTTTCGCAACACCCTGTACATTTAATAGAACGTCGATTAATTTTTTCTTTCGAAAAAGATAAACAAGGCTGTAGGTATCGTCGGAGTGTTCACAATTTTTGGAACCTCGGCCCTCCTGGAAGCAATCTTTATTTATATTGCTTTGCCTGAAACGAAGGACCGTACGCTTCAAGAGATCGAAGACTATTTTCAGGTAATATACAGTTTACTTTGGTAGGAGGTTTGCAATTCTTGCAAAATGATAACTGATTTTGTTCTCTCTGTTTGTAGCAAGACAATATCTTGTGGCTGACTAGGACGAGAAAACGAAAGTCGGATGAGCGTTTTATTGTACGCGGCGCTTAACTCATATTGGTATTTGGCCCGAATGTACATACACAGGATTAAGAATCAAAAATCATTAATTTATTATTTTAATGTGCTAAAAGTATGTATGTACAATTGTACATTTTAATATTATTTGTAAGGTATGTGATGCTTGTGTGTAGAGAACCTTTGAAAATTTGTATTATGTATTATATATGTATATTAAAGTTTCTTATCAATAAGAAAATAGTAAAACTCTCGTTTATCGTATGCCCTTGCGTTTACATTTAATTCGACGGGTACGAAAATAATCGTATTACAGTGTAATTGGTCAAATTTATATTTATTCTTTCACTTTTAAGGCGCGCTCTCAATAAGAAGGTGTACATCAATGTTTACAGCATGCGACTTGCAATCATTTCATTTTACCAATACCTATAATGTAAGAATCTAGTAAATGTGTAGATTTGTTATTGTAAGATATGTTCAACTCGTGCTACATATCGGATATATTTTATTTTATTTTTGTGTGGTTACACTACATTTTTTCACGTAGCAAATTATGCTCTTATCCGTAAAATAGAATTCCAGATTTCAGTAGCACTTGCAGGAACGACCCACTCGGCAGCTATTAAATAATGCATTATTATACATAGAGTGCGTATATTCACTGTGCATCGGGGTTTCAAGGATATTTGCAACATGCAATAAAGTGTTGCCATTTACTGTAAATATTTTATTATATACCATTCACTAGGAAAATGACACGTAATTTTTACTCATAAATTTTGTTGCAATGGATTCATATTCATCTTATGCCTGAATGTACTTCTATGACCATCAACAGTTTACTTGAGTGGTAATGCTACAAAATTATGGAATCCTTTCAACAGTATCATCCAATTAATTGCAGAAGTACATGTTACAATGTACTCTATAACTGGATTTCCATAATAACAATCTGCATGGTATTTACTTTAAGAAACCTTCTTAAGCTTGAGGATTACGGAATTTTTCTCCGGCGTATTTAGCAGCACTGCCAAGTTCTTCTTCGATACGAAGAATCTGATTATACTTTGCCAAACGCTCTGAACGGCAAGGTGCGCCTGTCTTGATTTGGCCAGTGGAGAGACCGACAACCAAATCAGCAATGAAAGTATCCTCTGTTTCACCGGAACGATGAGATACCATAGTACCCCATCCATTGCTCTTGGCAAGCTTATGCGCATTAATTGATTCGGTAACACTACCGATTTGATTAACTTTAAGCAAGAGGCAGTTACACGCTTTCTTTTCGATCGCTGTTTTGATTCTGGAAATAATCAAGCAATGTCATTGTTATGAAAGTAGTTAATAACATTTTATTATAATAATGTATTACTTAAAAAATGTATACCTTTCAGGATTAGTTACAGTCAAATCATCACCAACAATTTGAATAGGAGTAGCAGCGGTCATTGACGTCCACGAATCCCAATCATCCTGATCAAACGGATCTTCGATAGATATAATCGGAAAATCTTTTACGAAGTCTAAATAAAGATTCTTTAATGCTTCAGGTGACAAATATGTGGCGGGATCGGATTTCTCGTTCTTAAAATCTAAGTCATATTTTCCATTCTTGTGGAATTCAGATGCAGCAACATCCATGCCCAATTTAATTTTTCCCTCATAGCCAGCAGTCTAAAAATTAAATCCATAGGTTACACAGAGTAAAGTTTTGGTTGTATATGAACATATATTTAAACGTATTTGAACATGGTACCTACTTTAATTGCATTTATAACCAAATTTAAGGCTTCCTTGTTTTCCAAGATGTTTGGTGCAAAACCACCCTCATCGCCAACAGCTGTAGCATCAAGACCAAATTTCTTCTTGATACCTGCTTTGAGATGGTGATAAACTTCACTGCCCATTTTCATTGCTTCTGTGAAATTGGCAGCACCAGTAGGAAGAATCATGAACTCCTGCATAGCCAATTTATTTCCTGCATGTGATCCTCCATTGATTACATTGAAGGCAGGAACTGGCAAGATAATGTTGTCATTACCAGCCAATTCAGCAATATATCTAGAATTCAATACATTGTATTATTTTACTGTTACATTAATGGAACCGTTAAGGGAAATGCCACAGTAATTCTTGATTAGAATTAAAGTTACTTTAAATGTTTTTTTTTACAAATACGAAAGAAGAATAGATAACGTTAGATGTTTCTAGTGTTTCCCGTTGTACCACTCACTAATATTTTGGGCATTTTCACCCCCCAATCAAATTTTGGTTATTTAATTTTAATTAAGGTGCCCAAATTTAACAAGTAGTTTCTATAAATTCAGTAACATATATACTGCCTATAATGCCTGTAAAGAATAAATAAAAAGAAAAGTTTTTAGACAAGGATATGAAAATTGGAGAGTAGAAAAGACAAATAGAATTTCTTGAAGTTAATACACAAAATAAAACAAACAGAAAAAATGATCCAAGAAAAATTAACACACAAAGAAGAGCAGAAAAGAAAAAGTAACGCCATTCGTCGCAATCTTTGTGCCAAAAGCTTTAACAAACTGCGAATAAAATGTAATTTTTATGAAAAATGGTCTCAAGAAGCATGTGCTAATTTGGAGGGCCCCCTGTTTATTATAAATATGTCAATCGTGTGTAAAAGTTGGATTTAGTTTCATGAGCAATACTATTCGCCATATCTTTATTCTTACGTGTTTAATAATTTTCTTTGTTTCCTTAATGTAGTTTTGGCATAGATTTGTTGGCAACTTTGGTTTGACAAACATATTCATTTTAGTTTCATAGAATTATTCCTATCCAAAAAGGACACAAAAGATGGTTTATCCTAGATTATATAAATTTTTTTTTAAGTAAGTGGTACTATCAAATATTCCTCTACATATTAAGTATACTATTAAATCTATCTTACTTGTATAGAGGTATACCCTTCTTAGCGGCACCAGCTTTGCAGACTGCCAAAGATACTCCTAAAATTGCGTTTGCTCCCAACTTAGATTTATTCGGTGTGCCGTCAATTTTCAATAATAGATTGTCAATATCAGTTTGTTGAGTAGCCTCAAGACCCGCCTATAGATAGAAATTTATAAATTGTATATGTCTGATAATATTTTATATAAATTGTGTAGCAAATTGCTGATTGCATCGTTTTATTTGCACAAGGGTCTACTTATTGCATCATACCTTTAGCAACTCAGGTGCGATTATATTATTAATATTATCGACTGCTTTGAATACAGATTTTCCATGGTACTTTGACTTATCATTGTCTCTGAGCTCTAAAGCTTCATGAACACCAGTAGATGCTCCTGATGGTACGGCAGCACGGAAAAGCCCTTTCTCGGTCACAAGATCGACCTAAAAAAGTAAATTGTATCAGTACACTGATGTTACTGCTGCATATTCTAAAAACATATATGATAAGTGCAGTATATTAATAAAAATTCATAACAATATCATAAGTATACTAAGGATAACAATATTACAATAGGAATAATAAATATAATTACAGTAATTTTGTAATATACGAAAGATCTGTCTTACCTCCACTGTCGGATTACCGCGTGAGTCATAGATCTGACGTGCTTTGATGCTTTCAATAGGCATCCTGGTGCACTTACCTACAATTGTAGCAACGGGTGAAGTTAAATATCTAAAACAGAATTATTATTAAGAAATAATCACATATACACTCTAATTTCAAATTAATACGTATTGCTGACTTACTAAAATCTTTATAGGCCGTGCTTTAAAACTCAACAGATATATTATAGAATTTATTTCAACACATTTTGTCATGACTTGAACTTACCCATGTACTTTACTTTTCTTATTAAGATTTATCAAAAATTTAACAGTCGACCTTGCGAAGGTCATAATTATAAAAATACCGATACAAAAAAAAACTTATCACTCCTTTCTTCATTCAAAAGTATATTATGTTTAAAACCTCTAAATATAATTGCACGATATAATGCGAAAAGCGTCCTTGTACCAAATTTTCGGTACTCAATGCTAACATTTCCAATTTCTCCTTCTCAGGCAACTTCACAAGTATAAATCGAATCTTTCAAAATAGACTCGCTATAGAATAGTAGTTATTTTTACGTAAAAATGTGTAAGTGTTGCTCTCAAATAAAATAAGTAATTTACGAAAAAGCGTGCTCACCTAAGAAAATGCGTGACAATCCGCTCGGAGTGTTCGAAGAAGAATGAAGTAATACTGACCTACCAGTGACCTCCAACCGTACAATGGCTTACTATTGATTGCGAATTTTTTAAAAGGACAAAATTGACGGGCTGTACACTAAATGATATTTTCTACACAGGGATTCTCTCATGTAATCAAGAATATATCTTTATGAGTTGGCTTTAATCCACACTTGTTCGTGGCCTTGAAAATTGCAATAAACGTTAAACGAGATTGCGTAATCAGCGCAGTAGTGTTGCATAGAGCAAGTAGAGCCGGAAGTCTGTTCTTTATTCCTTCACCGTGACTGACCGGGACTGAGGTCCTCTATGTATTCTGCTGAATAAACATGGATATTTTCTCCCAAATCTATCATATATTCATCATTTTAGCATATGATCAGAAGCAGTGCTGGAAGATCCCTCCTTTAAAGAGGTTTTTAATTGAAAAAGGGATGGAAGTTTTCTTGTAAAATGGTCAAAAACCCAATATTAATAAGAAAAATCAAGAATAGATTCAACTTGCAGTACACACAAAAGTTTAGCCATGCAATAGTTACGTTTATATTAGGAAAGGGATAAATTTGTCCCATTAGAGGGAATTGAATTTACATGACCCTCCCATCACCGATCAGAAGTATCAAAACATGAATACGAGTAGTGTGAATGCGCCTTTAGATGAATAAGCGCAGTGTTTCTAATTAATATTCTGGAAGCTATAGCGTATATATTGCACATTTTAGCATACAAAATTCGAATCTACTGAAAGATGCTCGTTGGTCGCTTTATGATACATTACGAGGGACCTCCATAAGCTAAACGAAATAAAGGACGTGCACGAAATGCATTCCATTTTGCCACATTTTGCGTGATTGGCTATTGTGCGATACCAATCGTGTGCGAGGTTTTTGTCCATTGGTTGCATTCCAATGTAACTTAGAAGACGCACTACACAAGCTAGATCATTCGCGTAGATGACAAGGAGCACAAGGAGTATACTCGAGGGGTCGTCGCACACGAGGTTCCAACACGTGGGGATGAACACATGGCTTTTAGTCCAATACATTTGTTTCATTAGAAATCCGCCCCGTGACACGGCAGAATTGGACTTTCTAGAACGTTCTATGGAATTGATTACTTCAAACGGTTACGAACTGGCTGGTTTTCGAAAGCATACAGGATTTGTTTCTGTTACATATAAGATTTATAGAAAACCGCTATAAATTTTAGAAGCAATCTTAATTAAAAAATACGTAAGTCTTCATAATAGTTCATATAGAGTTATTACATTTATCTATATTATTCATTCATATAATACTTTTCATTCATTAAGCATGCGTAAATAGTTTTAGCAATTTTTAATGCTATTTGCATTTTTAGAATGACTGCAGTAGATATATCTCCTGCCAATGATGGTGGTGTACTTAAAGAAATTATTAAAGACGGCACTGGCGATGTTACTCCTTCTACAGGCAGCAAAGTAAAAGTTCATTATACCGGTACTTTATTAGATGGGACTAAATTTGATTCAAGCAGGGATCGACATGAACCATTCGAGTTTGCTTTGGGGCGCGGAACTGTTATTAAAGCATGGGACATTGGAGTGGTTACAATGAAGAAAGGTGAAATTGCCTTATTTACATGTGATTCTAACTATGCCTATGGTCGCTTGGGTAGTCGACCCAAGATACCGCCAAATGCAACGTTAAAATTCGAGGTCTGTAAGATTTCAAATTATTTAATTTACTTTATGCAATTACAAGTGTATTTGATATGATACATGAAGTGATTACAATATTTTATTTTTAATAAATTGTGTACTGTAATATTAATGTTAAATAATGGTATGGCGTGAATTCATACAATTCAAACATTGTAAGGTGTAACGACCACAATAAACTTTCACTTCCAAAACCCTATATATTTAAAAAATTATTTCTTTCTTCACAGATCGAAATGATTGACTGGAAAGGAGAAGATCTTAGCCCAGGCAAAGACGGTGGCATTGAAAGATTTCAAATTACACCAGGAGAACTCCTCGGTCATCCAGCTGAAGGAGCTTTGGTTGACGGTAAGTGCTTAAGACAAAATTAGCTGGAATATGTGCATATAGGCAGATGAAATGGAATCTCTTTGTTCTACAGTACATTTAACCGGAAAGTACAACGATCAAGTTTTCGAAGACAAAGATATTCAGTTTTCTCTTGGAGAAGGAGAAGGTCTAGGAATTATAGAAGGTGTTGAAATTGCACTAGAAAGGTTTACAACTGGTGAAAAATCAAAATTAAAAATTAAAAGTAAATATGCATTTAAAAATAATGGAAATGCAGAATTAAATATACCCCCATATGCTGACCTAGAATATATAGTAGAACTAAAGAAGTTTGAAAAGGTAAATTGCAGTTAAATTCAAACAGATTATTACACACATTTTTAGGGATTTTTAAAATAAAAAAACATCTGTTTCCATTTATTAATATAGGCAGCCAGAGCTTGGTCCTTATCAGCATCAGAGTCAGTGGAACAAGCCAAGCTATTGAAGCAAAAAGGAACCTCTTATTTCAGTGAAAAGAAGTATAATTTAGCTATTAAAATGTATAAGAGAATTCTGACATTTTTAGAGAAGGAAGATGGTTTTGATGGTGATTTGAAGGAAGAAAAGAATAGTTTAGTATTGACCACACATTTAAATCTTGCACTGTGTTATCTGAAAACTGATCAAAATCATAAAGCAAAAGATGCATGTAACGAAGCCTTAAAGGTGGATCCCAAAAGTACAAAGGCTTTATTTAGGAGAGGACAAGCACACCTGGGACTTGCAGCACCTGAAAGTGCAATTAAAGATTTCCAAGAATTTAGAGCATTGTCACCTGAAGGATCTAATATTGGTATTGCTCAAATTAATACCTGCAAAAAACTTATGCAAGAATATGTAGCGAAGGAGAAAAAACTTTATGCCAACATGTTTGATAAGTTTGCTCAAGAAGATACAGAGGTTTGTGAAAACAAAAATAGTATAAAATAAAAGTAATAACTTTCTTATGTTTTTCATAATTGACATCTACATATTATGTTATATGTATATAAACATTTTATGGTGTATGATTTAATTTGATTTGCCAAACGTGGATAATTTATAAGATGAATTTGCATGAACTCCACCCTATATCATCAAAATTAATTTCCCCTTTTTATTTATGGTCTACTGCAAATTAACTGCATGTATGTTATTTCATACTTCAATGTGTTAAATTTTGTATACTTTGGAAGCAGTACAATTTAAATGTATCGAGAAACGTTTGAAACTCTTATATAGTATCAGCTTGTTATGTGTGACCATAAACTATTAGTAATGTCACAGAAGGAAGAGGCAAAACTACGACAACAATCAGATGTAATGCGCGGAACCTTGGGGGAGTGGGGACAAGAAGAAAGACCAGGAGGTAGGGATGCTACTGCCTTTGAAAAAGAAAACCCTGATATTCTCATGCTCTATGATGGTTTTGGTGAATTTGAAAATATGTAAATAAAAAAACCCTGTCGCGGAATCCTTACATTACGATATTTAACTGCCATTAGTGCCAGTCACTTTACTAATTTTTAATAATTCCATTCAATATCATACTCCAGACTTAGTAAATTTTCTAATAAATACTTTTTATATTCATGCAATATGCAGTAGTCACCTAGTCATTTAATAATAAATACACCTCATCATTATGCATTCAGTACAGATTTCCAAATCATGTACAAATATTAGGATTACATGTAATTATGTAAGTTTGTTAGAAATACAATATGACATATCTCATAATCGTAGATAAAATTCATTATTAAAATTGAATCTGCGAATAACGTACTAATAGGTATGAAATGGTGACAAATGCAAAAATATATGCAATTTTATTTCTATTTTCTTCTGATATATTCAGAACAAATTATAAGAGAATAAAACATTCCCAATAAATATACATATACAACTTACTCTATATGAATATAGAAGTGCTTAAGGTATGCTTACGATAGCCATAAGTAATAAACTGAATTTTATATATTGGCTTAATTACAGTAGTAAGAAAAGCAATATGGGCTGATATAAGTTCAAGTATTACTGTTACCTCTAGTTATTATAAAACTTACAGATGTGTGTAAAATTATTTGCTCATCAATCTTTATAATATGTGCTTGTGAATGGTACTTGGTAAAAACAGTATCTGATAATTAAAATAAATGATATCGTCGGTGAATAATTTGCAAGTTTTATAAAAATAACCTGAGTAAAATAACAATCGTAAAATCGAATTATTGTAAATAAATATTTTTAGAATTAAATTTAGATCTTAGATATTATTGAGATATGAAAAATGTTAATTGTATGTAAAGTGTCTTTTTGTTAAACTGTTTATTCAGTGTATTTCACCACACATTTAATATCTGCAATTCAAAAATCATTTAAAATAATATGTGATCAATGTGATATAAGATAATTTTATTAAAAATTCACTGCTTTGATCTATGGGCTCCGCGTATATAAACAGGGATATGATGGCGCCTGCAGCTTTTCAGTCCACAGTCCACTTACGGCACTGAAATCTATAACCAATAAAGCATACATATGTGAATGCGCATGCGCGAGAAGTCCATGGCGTCTGGCATCACTGGCTGCACTGTAAGCACACTGAGACTGAATCTGTAAAAATCCATAAAACAATGCTTTGATATGTTTAGCAGCGATACTCAATCAAGCTCCTACAAAAGAATTTCAAGAATCTAGATATTCATGGATTTCGAAACGCTATAGAAAGGAAACTATTCATCTAGAGCATGTTAATCGTATGGTTCCCAAATCATGTAACATTATTGATGAACTAAAAGCAGCTTTAGAGGAACAAGAGATTATGGGTTAGTAATGTATTAATAACTTTATCACGTTGTTATATTTTTAAAATTTCCAAATCCCGTGGCTATTTGATGTCAATTCGAGATCATATGTGTATGCAGTGTATAGGTGGTATAGTTATTCGTCCGTTTTGCACCGCCACAGGAGTGCACCGCTTAGTGCGCCGCATTGCCGCTAGGTAGTACCAGCCATCTTCCGTCTATCACACGAGAAGAGCGGTCGCAAAAGACTCTAATAATCTCCGTTTATCAACCGCGGGTAATGTTTCGGCGGGTCTACATGCGGTCGGTCATCGTGGTGTACGAACGAATTTTTCTTGTTTTCCTTTATTTCCTTTACCTTGATACGTTCATAAGGATCGACTGTAGGTCTTCTCATGCGCGCAAAATCCAACCTCTTCTCTTTCCTTTTCTTTTCGTCGAATCTTCCGGGTTTGTCGCGGATGTGTACCTGGTGTGTACCTGTGGTGTTTGTGAAGGAAGATCTCTTGTAGGTCTTCTTCAGGTTCGACTCCTGTCTTGCTCTCTCGTCGAATGGTCTCCCGTGCGAGCCAGTTTCATTGGGGTCCGCTCGTTAGTTGGAGCGCTTTTTACCTATCCACGGTCGGTACTGGTGGTTTGCCCTACGAGCCGATATTTGTAAGTTGCGGGTCTCTTCTTTCAGACCATCTATTTCTCGTCCAAGCCTGATATTGGCCTCTACAAAATGCCGGTTTGTTGTGTATTGTCTTAAAGTTTCTGAAATAATATTGTAAATTGTCGTATCGCGCAGTAGGATCAGTACTTGTCCGCGAGTTTTCGGTGGCGCGGTAGAGCCAGTGTTGTTTGCTGGGACCTTTAAATCTCACGCCAGAATCAGTGTTTGCTCGCGGGTAGAAGTTTCACGATCGCGGTTTAAACATTTCTAAAAGAAGTGGCATCACGCGTAGTAGAGTCGCTTGAAGAGGAGCAGCACTGTAAATTACAGCAATTTAAAGCATCCATTGCTACAAGTGAGTATATTTTATCATTTTTACCAGTTCAGCTTTCTTTTTCGCATTTGCGTGTACTATTTAACTTTGCTAATGTACTATCTCTTTTGCTCGTTTCAGATTCGATTGCTGCCGATGTGTGGTACCAATTTCAACCAACGCCTGTTGCCAATCCACACCGATGTTTGCCATCATCGACCTGCCACTGCATGGTAACCTCGTAGGTGAGTGTCTTTATTATTTTTTTTATATCAATTCTCTTTTTTCTTATTCCAGCAATGTTTACTACGTTTTTTAAACTTTTTCTCTCGCACTTATGTGTATTGTATATAGAATTTTATTAATTGATGCTTTCTTTTGTTCTTTTTAAATTTTCGTCTGCTGTCCATTTCTGCTGTCGTCTTCTGCCCGTTCCTGTTGTCCTCTGCTGTTTTTCGATGTTGCAGAACAACGTTTTTGTAAGTTTCCATTTATAGTTTATCTGATGCCCAATTATGTTGTGGACGAAAAGTCCAAAACAATTATAAGTAATTTATCCCGTAGTTTGTACTGGGCGAATACCTCAAACAAATCCTGCCAGATGGTAGCACTAGGTACTTTAGATCAATATTCAACTATTTCGCTTGCAGTCATCTGTGTCGCGATTTTTAATTCTATTGTATGTATATGACCCGTCATGATTTCTAGAACAACTTATTTCGTTAACATCTTAAAGTCGGTTCAATTTGGAATGTGTATATGTTGAATCAAACGAGGGTGCACGTAATATATGCGTGCGCTCGTACTGAAGTAGAAGTTTCCGTATGCATACGTACTCATTATATTTGAGGCAATGAAATAGCTGCACAGATCCTAAAATACATAGTGTACATTTTACGTGGAATACGATGAATACGCATGCACGCGCAAACTTGAAATATCAACTTAAGTACAAGCGCATGTATGTATACATATAACAATTTTAACAATACCGCATTGATCCATTCAAATGTCGTTTCTAATAACCTCGCTACATTTTATCTTGACAACTCTGTTTTGCCAAAAAACGTTTCGTTTACTTAATAAATTGAGATCACCGTAAAATAAGGCGGAAGAAAAAACATTTATTTTGCATTCGAGCGTAACGACGAATGCCGATTCTGTGCGGCCTTCCGTCAAGGTTTCTTCTTTTTTAGCAAGCACTTCTTATCTGCTCTTTTTAAGCTAATGCTTCCGGATTCTCTGTCTACTGCTCACTAGCAGTAGGTACTATTCATGGCCTGTTCTACTTACGCCTTTCGTGAAGATTCCTTAATTCTTTATAGACGCCGCATTCCCTCTTTTACTTGGAAAATGAAATGAACATACAAGTATCGATACGCGTTCTTTCTTGCCTGCGAGCGTTCCGTGAAGAACTGCGAAGAGTCTACGAGTGATCTAGTCGACCGAGGGACGCGCAGGGAAGATCGACCTCGATTTCATATAAAGGGCTGCAACGAGAATTTTGCGTTGGAGTCCCGTAGGAGGACCGTTGTCGCGTTGTGTTGGTGTTCTGGTACCGTCTTATACACGATCTCTGGTTGTGAGCGAGTTCCGCGCGTCGCGAAGGCGCACAGGTAAAAAGGTGTGACGAAGGTGGGAGAGTGGAGGTAGGAAGAAACGGGAGGGAGAACGGAGAAGAGGGTGTTGAAGGTGGCGGTGGCGTCGTGGCGGAGGAAGAGGAAGGTCGAAGAAGATTCCCTAGCCGCAGGAAAGCTGTGTTTGGCTATGGAAATCGGTAAAGGAGGTCAGCGCATGCAAATAACAGGGTCGCGAGGGTTGCCACAGCCAGGAGAGGTCCCGTGGGTCAACGGACAGGAGGGTATAGCCCCAGTCTGCCTCAGCCCTTCCTCCTATCTCGCACTAACCTCCGCTCTCATTCTCATTCTCTTTCTCTCTCTCGTCACCTCGCTGCACCCCTTCTCCATATGTCTTCGGAGAGTGTCTGCCTCTCTCTCGTTCTCTCATTCTCCCTTGCACCTTCCAACGGTGGTCCCCTCATCGTGTCTTCGTCTCACCCTCTTTAACTCGCCCTGTAGGGCTCTTTCTCCCTCTTTCTTTTGCACTTCTCGTTTCCTCTTTTTACTCATTCTCTCTCTCTCTCTCTCTCGCGCGCTCTCTTGCTCTCTCTCTTTCTACGTCGCTCCTCTCCACCTCTCCGCCGTCTATTACTCTCCATCCTTGTCCATCCTTCTTCGCGTTACCGCGCCCTCCTTCTCTCGCACCAGCGACCGTTACGGCCCCCATATATTTCCACGGCTAGTGGCGCCGGTGGCGGTGGCTGCGGCGGTGGTAGTGGCCGAGTCACGTCGGCAGATATAAAGGCCATGCTACGCCTTCCACTTCTCTCGCCTACGCCTATGGAAATATTCGATTTTTACGATACGAGACGCACTCGGTACTATGAGATCGACGCCAGTCCTTCCACGATTCCTTGTAACGTTCCACCTTTTAGCTCGCACTGCCCTCCTGATTCTACTTCTAAAAGAAATTGTTTCTCCGTCTCACCCTCCTTCTCTTTCTCTCTCTCTCTCTTTTTTTCCTTCCCTCGCTTCCTATTTCTTTAGGCGTCTCTGCTCCCCAAGGCACTCGTGTTCTTCACACCCCCAAGATTTTGTCACTCCACAAAATGCAATTCACCAAGGATCCCCTTCCGATGTCTTCTCGAGCATATTCTTTAATCCTATAGACTCGAATATCCCAGCTCTATACGGCAGTGACTCTGTCGATTCTGGGACGAGCCATGTAGGCCACAAGTAGAAGGCTAATGTTAATATGCGAATTGCCAGATGAGGGGCGCTGGAGCGAAGAAACGTGTGCAATGGAACGAAGGGTGTTGCGGAACAAGAAGGTCGGAGATAGTCGCGAATATGGAACAGCTTTGAAGGGCCAAGCACGAGGGAGAGGAGGGTGGAGGCTGTGACTAATCCACTGAGTGTTTAATTAAAATAAAGGCTCGCTCGACGTTATGCGGGCAAGTAGAAATTAGCGGCGGGGTTTTTGCGCCGTTAGGTCCACTGGGGTGGAAGAGACTAGTCGGAGGGATGTGGCTTGGGCGCGAGTAAGAGACGGTGGTAGGGACGGTGGTGGTGGCTACAGCGGTAGGGGAACGAAGGGGCGATGAGGCACGGGACACCCACCAACGGATAACCAGATGTCCACCCTTTTGTTGCTGGTCGCGTGACACATAGCGGTCGGACGTTTTTGAGCCACGCGGGGAGCCATGAATTCGTCGCGCTGGTTAATGCGACTACCTATGGACGCATGCTTAATTGCTTTAATTAAAATTCACGCTGCGCGTCGAGATACCGGCAGTGGGAAACGGGAAAGGAGATAGGAATGGAGATAGAGTGAGAGTAGGTGGAGAGGGAGCGAGCGAGAATCGAAGGTGGAACGTAGCGAGGGGAAAATAGCACGAGCGACGCAACGTTATCCGATAATGTATGGGTTCATCTCGAACGCCCATGTATTCCTCGGAAACAGGGAAACCTGTCGTTTTGCCGTTGGAAAGATTTTACCCCTCGCGCGAGGCCACCGAAGTGACGGGGTGCGCTCCAGCTCGACATCCGCGAATTAAATTCTCGGCTTCGCTGCTTTCGAGTACGCCCGCTCCGAACTTTAAGAATTACCTCCGTGAGAGAAAGAGTAAATCATAAACACGCGAGACGGGGTACCTGTATCTATGGAATAGTCGTTCAATGAATGTGGGCACGTGTTAATATACGTGTAAATAAAACACAGTACATTGCCTCGTCGCATCGCGATGATTTAACACTATTTCTACCAAAAGTCTCAAAAGACACCTTCTCAAATTGTATTTTAAAATTATTTTCCAAGTTCAATAATTTTTCCTTCATTACTTCTTTCACTATTCGTATATTAGTTGTTAAATTAATTTAGCGGTATCATTTTCCTACAGCTCATCCTGGACCCAAAAAGACAACACCTGGTCGAAATGGGTATACGCAAAATCCCGGTAGAGATACTATTAAAACGGACGCGGAGAAGGAGCGAATGCTGTTAGAAGAAATAAGTAATTCGTGTTCGTTTCACGTCCCGTCTAGGGATAAATCCGAATTGGTTGTCGCGGTTTTGTATGTTATAGCTTATACCGCTGCACTGTACGCCGCATTCCTCGTTATTCGACATCAATTAACACGAATGATCCATCGTTCCTTCGTTCGTCGATGACGCGATCGATGAAAGAAGAATTGGGGAGGGGGTGCTTGTACCGCGTTAAGTTGGAGGGTTTCCTGTGGTTCGACGCTCGGTTTGATGGCTAGGACTGTAGCCACAAGTGTCTGCCCGAGCACCCTCCCTCATTAATCCTCCACCCTTGTTGCTTGTTAAGGTGGAAGTGGCGCGCCCCTGGCCACCCATCTCCGGTACCCGCTCCGCCTTCGTAGCCGTGTCTCTCGTCCTTCCTTCTCCTCGGGCCAAATCGCTCCTTCCTCAGCCCTCCCGACCGCCTATTCCGTTCTCCTTTCATTCTCGTCCTCCATCCACCTCGCCACCCCGCGTCCCGTTTCATCCCGTGCCCGCCAGGGTGGAAATACTTTCTTCGGCGAGCTCGGATAAGAGGGGAGGGAGCTAGAGAACTCGTGTAAGAGCGAGGCGGGCATGAAGGGGTCAAAGGAAACGCGGGCGAAGGAATAACGGAGGCGCGCCAAGGGAAAAAGGAGGAAAGCGAATATGCGGGAGATGTGGGGCGACGGAAGGGCAGGAGAACGAAAGTAGTATTCGTGGAGTCCACGGTGTGTGTGCGTGTATGTGTGTTTGTGTGTGTGTGTGTGTGTGTGTGTGTGTGTGTGTGTGTGTGTGTGTGTGTGTGTGAGAGAGAGAGAGAGAGAGAGAGAGAGAGAGAGAGAGAGAGAGAGAGAGAGAGAGAGAGAGAGAGAGAGAGAGAGAGAGAGAGAGAGAGAGAGAGAGAGAGAGAGAGAGAGAGAGAGAGAGAGAGAGAGAGAGAGAAGGAGAAACGAGGAAGGAAAGGCGGAAGCTTACGTGCAAGGCGACAGAGACAGATCGATGAGGTGGAAAAGAGACAAGGGAACGCGCAGCGGGAGATAGCGAGAGTGAAATTTAGGAGGAGGAAAAAGAGAAGACACGTGCCAAATTCTTTGAGAGGAAACCGAGAGGGGTTGAGAGGAAGGTGACGTAAGAAGCAGGGGTGATCGGATGGGACCAACGGATCACGCACGTTCCTCGCATAATTCATTCGAATAACATCTAACCCAGATCGAACGATAAGCGCGTATAGGAATCGCATATTACACAGTTTTTCCTTGCTTGAGATTTTCATCTTAAGACAGTCGAGGTACGAGCTGCACTTTGGTCAAGTGGCAAGAGGTAGCGAAACTGTTGAATCGTAAATAATGCAATTGCAGTTGTCGTGCTTGGTCGCGTTTATTTTTGCCGTTCGATATTGCAGGAAAAATATTGAAAGTCTAGTTTTCGATGGACGGCTCAGCCAGTTGATCTTTATCCTTTCGATGCATTTCGTTGCGTAGGATGGGAATGCGGAGAGGAGGAGGTGAAGATTCGTTGTAATGAGGATCCACGGGACAATACGCTACAGAAAAATCGTTTCGCCATTGAGAATCGCTAAGCTCCTAAATTAAAAAGCTCGCTTGTTATTTCCGAGCGTAGATGTGGTACATCTACATACATTCCAATGATCCATCTGCGATTTCGTCGTCGGGTCTGATCACTCGTCCGTTCGTTAACTCGAGGTAAGTCGATCGATTTAGTCGTCGTTAAATTCGAAACTCGCAATTGCTTCACAGGTGCTTCCACGACAACTTTTTCATCTTTCCCTCCCTCTTGAAAGGCCGATCCACGATCTTGCATCGTGTCCTCTCTCTATTTTCACCTTTCCGATATCTCGTCCATCTCGCTACCGTTGCCGATCCTCGACTTCTCGTCTCGTTCTTTTTCGTATCGCTCCCCGTTCCTCGAGCTCCACGGGCTTCAACTTTTATCCCGCACCAGCATCTCCCCATCGTATCTCGGCTCATCTCCGTATTCTTCCTCCCTCGGAGCGCGCGAGGGCAAAGTTATGGGGGAAGAAAAAGGGACGGAGGGAATCTAAGAGAGGGGGATCGAGCGACGTCGAAGGAGAGGGAAGAGGGAGCGAGACGAAGTAAGAGAGGCTATACGTTGAATTAATTTGCGTTTGCCTGAAATCCCCCCCGTTCACAACTCCCTCTATATCCTCCTCCGTTTTCTCTCCTTTTCTGGACTTTGCTCTCTCGGATTTAAGATCCGACCTGTCTGCCGCACAGATGCAAAATGTCCTTTGTCGTACCTTCGAGGATTTTGGAGATAAGAAGCAGTAGTAAACATCGCCAACACGTTCTAGCGATTTTTACCGATAACTGCGGTGGAGGGTACGACGGACAAGATCATCCTATGCAAAGAACTATATACAGTCGTACAATACCTATATATTTCCTTTTTAGGGATTATAACCTTTTCTAGAAAGTTTAAACACGATGAGAAATATCTCAGTTCCTATTCGTGAGTAGCCTTGTAAAATAATTGAACAGATGTCAAATTGAAAAAGGGTTTTGACTACCTCAAAATTGAAGGCCGGTTTAGCAATTCTAAATGCTGGATTAAAGTGGACCTACCGATAAATTTGTACCTTACTCGAACTTTCTAATTGCTTCCCTTTATTAAATCCTTTATTACTTCTTTTCCTGCTTTCTAATCCCGACGTTCCTTCCAGATCTGCTTCTACCCAATCCGTTCCGCCCCGTTCCGAATCCGCATACTAAAATTATGTTCGTCCCCCATTGTGCTCCCCTCTCTCGCCTGGTACCATTTTGAATCCACCCGGATCTCCTGCCGAGGATTTTCAGCATCTCTCGGTCTCTCTCGACACGTTCCACAACTGCATCGAGAATCATCGCGCTCGGGACGCTGTGCGTCCGGTCCGGTGAGTTCGAGAAAGGACTGGTCCTGTCCCGGGGCGATCTCCTTCCTCTTGCTCACGGAATCCTGTTATCGTTACGGGCCCGTTCTCCACCGAGTAACTCGACCTGTCGCCCGGAATGCCTAAGATTAAGCCTTTTTCGGACTTATGGGGCGCACGATGAGCGTGTTACCCGAACGGTCCAACACGGTTTCCGTGCCTCTTCGGGACTACGTGGCGAGTCGACGAAAGGAACTAAACGTTAAGAGAGAAGAAAGAGTCGAGAAAGGATAAGAATCGTCGAGATGTCGAGTTTGCGCGTTCGTTCGAACGAATCGAACGGAAGAAAATGTAACTGAGAAATTGTTACGTTAGGCTCTTTTAAGTGGAAATTTCGGCTTGATTCTGAGTCGCCGAGGAAAACCTACCATTTCGAGTAGATAATCTGCAATACTATAAGTCACCCTACGTCCTCCTCGCACGGAGGCAAGACGCGCATTAGATGCTTCGTCGTTTCTCTACTCACCTTGGAACACGTTCTCTACCGAACGTTCATTCGAAAAATAGAAGACACTTCTACTTTTATTTTAGTCTTCCGATCTGCAAATGAGACGGTCGCTCTGCGACGGTGGAATGTGGGACGAAACGAGAGATGGTAAGAAAAGCGCACGCCGTGTCTGAACGGATATTTTATTCGTTGGGCACGATGCAATGTCTCTACGAAGACTATTCGATTAGAGATTACCGGATATCCAATTGTGTGTCTTCCAGTCCTGCTCGTTTCTGTTCCGGGGAATCGCATCGTGTCTAATACGTTTTGACTACCGTTTTGAGGAGGACGAGGGGCGGAAAGAGGTAGCGACGAGTGCGAGAAAAAGAAAGAAAAGTCGTGTCTCCATTAACCTCAGGACGAGACTACTTCTTTATGTGTTTGCTTTCGTTTGCCGACCGTTAAAAGTTATAAGTGACGAATTGATAGTCATTCGTCATTTCACGCCCTTTCGCTCGTTACGTTTGTCTGCAATAAAATCTCGCAGAGTAACTTAATAGTCCGGACGTACTCGCATGACTCGTATACGAAGGCGAGATATCGAGTGAACGAAAATCAACGATGAATATCCTTCCAATTGCTTCGTTCTACGCGCCCCATGGCCGTTAATATCGTTAGTACGAAGACTGAGGAGGCATCGTTGTTTCCATGATGTAAAAAAAAGCAGTCCATAGAAGAGGTACCGATAATTTCGGTCAGCCTATTGTATCTTTGCAGGACATAAATTGCATTCGCTTCGATGATAAATAATAACGAATGACAGCATGTATTCTATAATCTAATGGTAAACAAAAATAATTCAAAGGATACGCGTAACCCCGTTGTATCGATGTATCGTCGTCACCGTCTCGCGATTCCTATTTTCAAATCTCGAAACGTAATCAATAAATAATCGATGTTGCCAGGTACCAGTGCCAAGGCGACCTTTCGGATCGACATTGGAAATCGTTGAAAATTGGAGATTTCGTACGATTGGGGTTAGAGCGTGTATCGCAGTTGTCCGGGCGGAGATCGTTACAGTAACCGCGTAAAGGCGCGCGGTGAAAATCATTGAATTTGGGCAATTCCACGGTACGCCGTCTTCGACCACCCACGTCGGATCTTCGCTTTAAACCGTCCCCCGCGGAATTTCTCGAGACACGACAAACTTCCCATTAAGGGATATCTGAAGGTCGATAAGCAGTGTGCGACCGCGGGAGACCCCAGGGTTTCATGTGGGACACGCGCTTCGTACCTTCGGGTCTGATAAGTGTTTATGGTGGCGATAGAGACACCATTCGATCCTCGAAGAGTGGATATGCTCGGGCAGGGACGCGGAGCTAAGAATTCCGAGACGCCATTATCCCAATTAGGCATCGCGTCGCGACACTTCGAACGTTTTACGACGCCAGGTGAGATTTCCGGTAGCGCGCGGATTGGACGTCGACAGCGACGATCGTCACCACGGTCCATCTCTTCGACGCTTCTTAAGAAACATTCCACGATCGTTTCTGCAAATTTGATTTTTCCACTTCGCTCGTTGATCGTCCAGGGACGCACGAGGTGAAATTAGACAATGCAGCGTTACGTAAGTTAATGAGAAATTCGAGGTATTGGTCGAAGGCGAAGGAATGAGACGTTGAAGGGGTAACGGAATCGAAACGTCCACGGGATAATGTGAATCGTCGGCAGTAGAGCACGCATACACTCGAAACACTGCCACGCGCACACTCTCGCGATCGACAAGAACCGCGCCACGGATAAATGGATGGGGCTAAGCTTCTATTATTAGCAGATGGGAGATTATATCGATTTTTTTCCTATCTTTCAGCCCCTCATTTCCGCCTCGGCCGTCACGCCCGTAGACCCCTCTCCTTCCACGAGCACCGACCGTCAATGCCCTTCCGTAGTGTACCCACCGGCGAACACGTCTCTCACTCTCACTCTCTTCCCTCTTTCTGCCAATTATTTGACGACACGAGAAGGGCTTCGATGTTAATTGATTTCATTGGCCTAATCGTAGCTTTGGGGTACTTTGGGACGAGCGTAAGCGAAGTGGCGCCGTACACGAGTGACCCACTGGGCAAGTGCTGAAATTTCTTTTGAATTAGTGTCAAGAGGAGAACGATACTCTTTAGTATAATCGTAGCAAGGCTGTCTGATTTAAATACGCGTTTAAGAAACTCGCAATTATCGTGGATTTCACGAGTATATATTTGCTCTATTAGAGCCACAGTTATCGATTATTGATATCGATGGAACCATCGAAGCGCAGACGTATAATAATTTGGTTAGGGGTGTATAGATAGGGTATACCGGTCATGTGAGTGCGTCGAATCGAACGTGATCGCAAATAGGCGAGGACACCGAGCCACGGTTGCCTCGTGTAATTAGTGGTCAGCGTACCTTGGTAAAATAGCCAAACACGCGTTCGAAACTATTCACGTTACTCAGCTACCATGTTCGAAGGATTTGTTTCCTTCTACCGATTATTTAAATAACCTGGTGGACTACGAGCCGTAAAACCGCGCGAATAGAATAGAAGCAACGATATTGCCAATAGTGACGGTGACCGCATCTTTCTCCGTTATAGGAGAAAAGTAGGTACGCGTTCTCGTTTTTCATTAATTTCTATAGATCCGCAACGAAAATTAGACACGGTAATCCGTGTGACGAATTGAGATTAAATATAAAAAACTGGTTAAACCACTGGAGAGAGAGTGTATTCCGCTTCGAGCCGTTACGACGAAGTTCGTTGAAGACCTTTTGCCCTTCATCTCGAGATCAAAATTCAAGTTGGATACCTTATGCTGGACCATACAGCATCCCTTAACTGGATGGGGTAGTTCTCGTCACTGGGGTTGGCATCCCGCATTGGAGATTTTCCGCCCCTTGGATCGAGATGCGATAGAAAGAGGAAATCTCCGGAGAGTAATGGAAGCAGTTTTCTATTAATAAAACTTTCGTCAAAGCGTCATCGATGTTCTCTGGCCGCCAGTTGGAGGAGAGATGAACGGAATCTTTATTAATCTCGTTTCAACGGAAAGAAGACCTCTTATTTTAGTGTAACGTTCGATAATGTCGATAAGATCGGCTTTTCTAATTTGATCTAAACCGAACGTTCCGAAGAACTCCTTCGAAAGAACGTCTACTGCTCGTCTTGCAAGAACAAGAAAGCGAATGCGAAAGTGTGCCTTCCGCGTAGAGCGTTTAGTCTATGGCACGTGGGGAGTAAGATAAAAAGAAAAGATATCTCTCAGTTTTCCGTTCCTCTCCTTTCGTCGAGGAAACTCAGTTCCTCCAACTTCCCCAATGAAGTGCGCGATCGAATAGGCGGGGTCAATCGTGGGTGCTAATCGATGGAATAATTATGACTACTTCGAAGTCGAACGCGAAGACGTAAAATAGTTCTTACACCGAGGAAAGTCGATAACGCGGTAAGATTGCCATTTTCGAATGACGGGCCATAAGGAAAACGAGCGACGGAGAATCAGTTTCCATTTGCAAAAAACCGGTACTCGACGAATACGATCGACCGGCAAGGTGGCGATAGAGTCCATTGAATCCTTCTTACGGTGGTTCGCGCTTAATAGAGAATTGATCCTTAAGAGAAGGATCCACTTGTCGTTTCTTTTGTAAAGTACCATTTGTCAAGCGATATTTTTTGGCTTTGGAGGTACAAAAAGAGTATGAGATTTCGGTAGCAACAAGAGGATGACATTGGACAGAAGCGATCGCAAAATCGGTCTAGATTGACAACACGATCGCTACCTCGCCGATCGTACACATGCTAATTCTAAGGCTCGGCCATTTGCAACATCATTCGTGCACACTTTCGGTTTCTTTCCGTGAACGTTCCGCTTGTGCAAATACGTTGATAAAGCAAGATGCTATTTTCTGTTTGATAATGCAAAAAACAAATGAACCGTACAGTTGGCTGAAATAATGTGTTACAGATGTGAATCTATCGATTTTACCGATGGATATCCACAAACGAGCATGCGTGTTTGGTATCATAATCGCGACGGGCACGGCTCGCTCGTGCTTTGTCCATTGTCCCTTCCTGGTGCGACAATAAGCCAATGTTCAGCACAAGAATAATAGCTGTTACTAATTGTAAGCGGCATACAAATCTCAAATACGACTAATAAGCGTAATTTCGATGATCCATAACATTCGATGCGGACGACCGCAACACATGATATCCGCAACATCTAATTAAATAAAATTTCGTGCGTTAATAGACAACCGTGCGTGATGGAAGCTTGGGTAGATCACGGGTACTTCCCGGCCCTTCTCTACGCGTCCGCCTTCTATCGGTGAGCACAGAGTGCATCATTAGCGTTCTCGATGAGAGCCATCGAGGGAATATTTTGAGGCTGTCGTACGGTGCACTCTATACGCCAACCAAGATAAGAGATTCCACGAGGGTGGTGGATCGGACGTTCCTAACTTTTTCATTAGTTTAACGACGGTTCCCTGAACCATTCTCCTCGCCCGGTGGAAAATTATGCGACAAGTTTGGAAACGTTTCTCAATTTAATGACCGACTTCGTGCCGACAACGCGCGACGGTCCAACCAGCTGCATTAACTTACGTCCCGTGCTTCATAATGCTAGTGGATTGTGGATGACTTTCGATAAGGGCGTGCTGACTAAAGGCTCATGCACATCATAATAACAGGACGACTCGCAACGCAGAGCACTGCAGAAATGCACGTGCGATCGTTTTCACTCATTCTATTGGGTCGTTCGGAAATTTCTTGCCGATTTTAAAGGTTACTGAAACGCAGCACATTTAAATTTTGGTATACATTTATTAAATTATATAGGTGTCATTTTGTTCCACAACCTTTGCCTGAAACATGGAGAAAGGTTGTGGAACAGAATGGCACCTATATAATTTAATAAATGTATACCGAAATTTAAAAGTGCTGCGTTTCAGTAACCTTTAAAATCGGCACGTACTTTCCGAACGACCCAATACATGTACGCAAACCTTACGTGCTTTTTTAAATCGCGCATCGAAAACAAGAGTTTTCTCTGCAGGAGCATCTCACATTTACGATTGCCAGTCGTTCATGGAGCTTTTATTACGAAAATCATGATAGTTTGCCTAGCAACCAGTGATAATCTGAGATGACGAGAAGGATGGAGAGAAGGGGGGTCAATAACCGCGCTAACCTCTCTAAAATTTCAAACGGCTAGCGCCGTCGTAGGGGCGCGCGGAGCTAATGTTGAAATCGATATTTCGCGGAGCATCGCGCACTCTGCGTACAGCGAGGGAGTAGACAGAGAGGTAGCATCTCGTTAGAGCGACTTCTCTCTTGTAAGCCAAATGACCGAGTACTTTCGCGATTGCGAAAAAAAAAACACGCCATTCGTCCATTACCGCTCATCTTGTTCTTGAGCAATTGTTTCCTGCGATCGTTTTGTCGGCTTAAGTTAGACGCACCCTTTCAGAAGGGTGCATTAACATAATTCTAAATCCGGTGGCAACGCGACGCGAAGGGATGGAGCGTGTTCGATGATCCCTGTCCCAGGAGATCAGAAACGAAAAGCTAAAATCGGATATTGACCGCGCATACGCATGCGTTCACGATCGTGAGTGTGAGTACACGGGCACGCCTTGCGGTTGTAGCGGGCACGAATACACAGGCAGCTTCACAATGACGTTACAGCGGGGCGTAATCCCGTTAGGGGGTCGAATCGGGGAAAGCACATTATCCACCGCGAGCGAATAGTTGCCCTTAACTGCTCTAATTAATATAAGGGCTTCCGTCTGGGTGTCCAAATGGCCGGAGTATCTCGTGGCGAGTTATACACGCTATAAGGTGCCTCGGATAGAACGGTATTTATTGACACTCGCGTTTACATCATTCCGAGCGAGCCTACTTATCCGGCAAAAATCGTACATTCTCCCTGTAGTGTAGCGCGTTGAATGGAATCATCTCAATTTCGGTGGCTAGAATGTCGAACCCTCGGGGTACGCGTCAAGCTGGTACTTCCATAATTCGGAGATCCGCTCCCCAAAGACTTTTCCGCACTTTTAATTAAAACGGCGGAAAGCGGAGCTCCGAGATTATTTTAATAATGAAGCGGTTCAATCGCAGTTACCGCTGCCTGTGCCCGCGGAGATAAATGCAGGGATATCTCGTCGTTAAAATTAACAAGCCAGCGGGGGAGGCGTACGTGGTTCGAACTTTTCCCCCGTATTTTTGTTACCTCCCCGTTCGCGTGACCCATATCGTTATTACGTTAATAGGCGGATACGAATCGTGGGAAGGACGCAGTGCCGCACGATCGAGTAGTTAATACTACTCGAGCAACTTCTCGACGTTCGTCCTATTAATAGTAATTTCTCCTTGCACGCAAAATTCGACATTGGAGAGGTGGTGGAAGAAGGAGCAAGAGAAATTTTGCTATCTCTTCCCATCAGTGGCCGAAGTTTCCGCTTCTGAACCCTCGTATGGACGCGCGCGGCCTTCCGGCGCAGTTAATAAGGCAGCCAATAATGCGGGCCGATGTGTCGCGGCACACGCGCGCGCTCGTCGGCGCATCGCTGATTCCGTGGCCGAAACGTCCCGTAATTACATCTTCATTAAAACGATGGCGGGTCGTGTCGTTGGAGCGCGCGCGGCATCAGGCAGGTATATATACGTGGTAGCAGCGCTGCCGCCGTTGGTTGCGCTACCGCGTGCGCGACGCGACGTGTGCATTCGCGCGTCGGGATGGCTAGACGCGCTTGCACGCACACGGAAACAAGCGCGGCTATCGCGCGCGTACTTATGCGGCGAAACGGGCGCGCACATGCGTTCGTTTCAGTCCACCCTCGTTCCCCCTCGGTGCCGACGGTGGAGGTGGATTTCTGGTATCTATATCATGGTTAGCCGTCGTACGTTAAGGGAGCGGGAGGGAGACGGAGGCGATAGCGATGGGGACGGTATAAATGGTGGGTGCGAGCGCGAGGGCGAAGAGAAGGAAGGAGCTTCGCGTGGCGAGAGAAGAGAGGAGGACGGATGTGAAGGGAGTAAACGAGGGTGAGTGGGGAGGAAGTAGGAAGAGGTAGGGTTGGAAGGCGGTGGAGGAAGAGAAAGAGGAAGTGGAGGATGGCGAGGACTGCGAGGCGGTGGCGGCGGTGGGAAGGCAGAGGAGGAGATGGCGGGAGAAGGAGAGCGGTGAGAAGGGGAAGGAAACGAGGGGGCGGCGGTAGAGCCACCGGAGAGACGATATGACGACTGGGATGGTGAGGGATGGAAAGTGGGATCGATGCGTCGCGCCGCGGGCCGATGCCTGCTCGCACTTTCGAACTGACACCACCACGGGTATATGCTTTCACGCAGAAGGGGGATGAAACATCCCCCTATCGTGCTCCCTTCACCCGTCCGGACCCCTCACCCCACACTTCCCGCGAGTACTAGACTGCGCGTTCCACCCCCTACCTCCTTTCATCCCTCTTCACGGACTCCTCGACTACCGCTCCGCGACCCCCGCGGCCCTAGATCCCGACGCGACTCTTTGTTCTCGGTGGATCGCTAGCGCACGATCCTTCGTACTCGACTATTACGCTCGGCGCGATGCCATTGCCGCTCGAACTAAGTTCGATACTTAATTACGATAAGAACGCCGGCGAGCATCGACCGCGTACACGGTTAGTCCGGCGATCTCTGCGCGCTGGGAAGGTACGGCGGGACGCTCGTCGATTGGACGAAACGTTCCGTGGAACGGACGCTTCGGGGGAATAAATCGCATGCTCGCGTTAATTGTAATATGGCGCGTGCGGATTAGATAATTACCCCGGTGCTTTTCACGCGGTATGGAAAGCTACTGTTTTTATCCTCGTCGATTATGATGGGCCGCTCGCCAGTTTTCTGACGATATTCGTCGGTTTCAGCGTGTAAAAGGGCAGTCAAACGTTGAACCCAAAATCGATGCGATTCGGATTAATATTTCGCACTTCGGCCCGTCCTCGGTCGAGTATGCCTATGCCGTCCCGACACGACTCCGCCCGCCTATAATCCCCACGACCTCGATCCCAAGAGACAGACCGCAAGTGTTTCCAGCGCTCACCACTGCGCGCCTCCTTTTCATCCCTTTCGAGGGTCGAATCCTTCCTGAGCTCTCGCCGTGCCGCTCTCTCGACTCGGCGATTAAAGTGTCTGGCAAGAGCGGTGCCGAGCTGGCTCAACCGAGGCACGATCCTAAGGCGGTGGTGCCTCTGCAACTTTTAAGAGCACCTTCGAGGATTATCCGGCGAATTCTCCGCGACGTTCGACTAAATTTTCGTCTCACCGGGGTAAACCATGGCGACCGGAGAACACCGAGACGTGGATATTTCTCCGTGCTCGGAGATTCGTCGATCGCGACGGTTGAATTAGCGAGGTGCGAGTCGAGACGTGATTATTTCACGGGCTACCGTGCCATTGTTCTTTCAATCCCTTGAATCATTAACCGTTCGTCCATAGATTCTCTCGATCATAATTACGATAATGGATTATTAACCGAATTAATTTGTCCTCGCAGTCGCAATGGCGGAAGGGATCGCCGTAGTAACGGTGTCAACGGACGGGGCGGTGGCTGTCTGCATTGCTCCACGATCGCGAAATCCGGCTGACCACTTGTTGTTCCATCCCGAGATTTCTTCCCCGGTCGGACGCGCGCGCGCGCGCACGGATGGTGGACTCTCGAGCACCCTCCAGCAAGGGGCGGGTGTTGAACGTCGCTTTCACGAGAGTGGGTGACGAGAGGCGAGCGGCAATGAGACGGGAAAATCGGTGGACCGCGCTTCGGTCACCTTAGTCGTCTCACCGAGCGACGTCTCCGTCAGAAATTATATTCCGATGGTGGAGGTGGTGAGAAAAATCGCTTCGACTTAGATTTTTCCGGTGAGCGAGAGGTCTCTTTTTGGTGGAGAAGGGTGAGTATGGGACGGTACGACGAGAGACAGGAGGGACGGTCGAGGAATGGCATTGAAGGAGGAGTGACACGAGAGAACGCTCTTGACGGAGATGACGACGACGACGACCACCACCACGACGACTACGAGACGAGCAGTCGAAACCGGGCCGAGACGAGGTGAAACGGTTGAGCAATCACATTACCAAGGGAGCTCACCCTAACCCTATTCGATATCCCCTGTCGCCCTGTTCGCCCGTCTACATCGAACCTTCCGCCCTTCCACCCCTTCGATCCTACGTTGAAGCTGGTGCTCGGCCCACTCATTCCCTCGTTTCCTCACCCTTTCTCCTTCGCCTTCTCGTTCTCTCTTCTCGTTCTTCGCCCCGCTGCTCCCTTCTTATTTCCACAGTCGCGGTCGGTAGAAGCCCGTCCACGTTCGATCGCTGGTTTCACTCGCTCCTACGGAACAATTCGCGGTGAAATTGAAACCGTGCCCCATGCCCGACGGATTATCAATCGGAGGCCACTTTGCGCGACCGACCACGAATATCTTCGCTTTCCCTCGGACCAAACTCCACGTTGGGAATTTTCCGAGACTCGGTCGCCCTTTTTCCCTACTCTCACAGATTTCCGTTCTCTCGATACAGCACGAAATTTCTAAAATGTCCATCGAACGTCCGCGAAAGGGCGGCTGCTAATCAATCGCTACTGGACGAGAATACATTGAGAATTTTCAGTTTTTTGTTCGAATACCAAGAGAGAAGATTTTTTAACTTTCAAAATATTTCCTTGGTTAGCATGGTGGTGTTTAAAGACAAAATTTGACAGTAAGGTTAGATGATTTTCTTAAAAAACTATGCCGACCTTTGATACAGACAATTAGGCTAGGCGCACAGTTGCGATTTTCAATTGCGCGATTATATAGTTGCATAAATAGTACGCAGTAAAGTATCGCTAGTCGCATGTGCGTGGATCGTGATTGAAAACTATGCTTTCTAGCCTTAGACTTGGGATTATTTGCGACGAAAAGCGCGGGCGTTTTACGCGAGAAAATTAGCGAAGTCGTCATTACATAAAGATGTTCTATCGATCTCGCGTTTAGCGCCATTAGCTCGAGTGGTACGTTTATGTGCCGCCCGTCCGTTCGTGTCTCCATCGATCTCAAGCGGGGAAAGCGCGAGTCGTTTGGCGACGGCGGCCGGTTGTTGGCCACTTGTGGCCAACCACGAGTCGATGACGGGCGCCAAGGAGACGTAGGGCGAGGAGAAGGGTCTCGCGGGACGATCGTCGAACCGGGAACGCCCACGGCATTCCCTTTACTACCTTATCGAGATCCAAATTTTCTCACCGATTTTTAAATCGTATCGGAACCCACTTTATCGCTTCAAGTCGGCCGGAGAGTGCCGTACAAATTTTATTTCGTCGTTCGCGGTTGCGCGAGCGCCCAGATCCGAGGATATGGGGAGAGCATGCCTTGCGAGAGATTGCAATTTAATATCTCGGTAGATCGTTTTCTCCGCATTGCGCGATGGTAACTATACGCCGCTCTCGTCGAGCCTTCCTTTCGCAGTCCCTTGAGTATGATATACTTCGTCGCACTGCGAACAATTCGCAAACGCAACACTGCTCTTGGACGTTAAAGACCGTAGTCTCCGCGTTTTCGCGCGTGTACTTTTGTTGATTAAAATTCATACGCATAATTAGACCACCCATGGATGTTACGCACAGCGCCGTGTGGATCCCCGCATACAGGCGCGGGCCTGAAATGGACTTTACTGGAATCCTCATAAAAAGTTTTTGCTGGCGCGACTCTACTCGCGAGAACAGTATCCGATGAATCATCCAAAATGCAACGGATCAAAGCTCTGGTGAATGCGGTTACGATTCAATCTCCAAAACTAAGGAAGTATAGTGGAGAAGGAAGGGGTATAAATAGTCAGGAATAAAGCTTTCTCGTTTCGTCTGATGCGGTGGTAGAAGCTGGGACAGAGGGCGGATGCCATTCAATGGCTCGATCGTTCCACCGAGTGAGCCGCGTCGTCGAGTGTCGAAGATCGATGCAGAGCTCAACGAGGTTCACAATTAAGAAGTCGGCAGCGGCCTACCTTCGAAAGGTGACAAGCGTAGCAGTCGGGAAAGTCCTTAGACGTGCAGCGCGGTTGTCAGTGGACTTCGTGATAACATCATCGTTCAATTTGCACCTCGAGCACTATAACAGCCAGCTTAGTCGAGAGAGAGAGAGAGAGAGAGAGAGAGAGAGAGCGAGAGAAACATAGAAATCCCCTCGTGATCCCCCAACTAACGGTTCGGAATCACTGATTTTAAATGCCCGGTAATCCGATAGTGATGAGGATTCTGTAGGGACCGGATGGTCCGCGGAGGCTCGTGTGATGGGAGAGGAAATGTCGGAGCACCGATAGGAGCGGAGAAAGGGATCGAGGGAGTAGGAGAGAGGGAACGAAAGGGCAGCAGCTGAGAGAGAAAGAGCGAGCAATAGAAAAGTCACCGAGGACGTGGGAGGAGAAGGAACGTGGGAGAGATTGCAGCCGACTAGGAAGGCTGCCGTAATGAAATCAAGGGTGTAATGGCCCCGTCGGAGCGCAAACCACCCCTCGGCCAACCCCGATCCTCTGTAGTCACTCCGTCCCGCTCTCCTTTCTCACCGTTTCTCTCCTCCGGCTCATTCGCCGGCTGCTCGCCTCTCCGCCACCGACAGCCACCCCTCGTGCTCTTTCCAGCTTTGACGCCGGAGCACCGAACTCTACCATACATAACCGCATTTCGCGTCTACTTAAATTGCTCCGTGCGCGCGCTTTCACCGGCCGCCGAACTTCTCTCGTGCTAGAGATATAGCGTACCCGTAATCGAACCAACGACAACGGCACCGGCGACGAGTGAAACAAGGAAATAAACTAAGGAGAACTCTTACTCGGACGCGCGTACATTACTGTGGGCGACGAATGGCAATTGTCTCGGAGCGTGTCCATGCTCTCCGCTCTGGTACTTATATTACGCTGAGAACAAGCCAAAGCAGTGAGCAGAGGAACGATCGAAACGAGGAGCGTAAGAATGCTCAGACACAATATAGATTGACATCTGAGATGTAATTAACTCGTGTCCTCGTAAGAAGACGTTCTTTGTCTGTGTTGCTCCGCTCCTCATTGTCATCGCTGTTTCTCTCATTGTTAGTCTTCCTCGTCCGCTCCACCTACCTGCTTGACTTTTCTCACTCGGAGCGAGGACGAGACCCGAGTGGTTCGACGGATGTTGCCACCTTTTCGTGTTTCTTCGTGCGATATTTACTCGCCACCGAGCATACCCGTCCATCTTAATTAATTGAACCTACCGAGCGAGCGTACCTCCAACGATGACGAATGACAATGGACGCGGCCAGCTCGGCCCGGCTCGCTAATATCCGCCTGACGTACACGCCATTTCGACAGGCCGGATTATGAGTTTATCTGTATCCCAGGGTATGCGAGGTGGCCGCTGGCAAGCGACCTAATCCGACCTACGGGTAGGATATATATCCTTTGCCATTGATTATGATACTCGCGGACTACCGAGTTGTTCCATCCTCCTTGTCCCCTTCCTCCTCGTATTCCCGCTTCTCCTTCCTTCTCCCTTCCATCGTCTCTGCTCCGCGCCGTTTCTTTTCTCTCTTGCGATCCCTCCTTCTCTTTCTCTCTCCACGAGTATTTCGCATTTTTTGCCGGCCTCCTTCTCGCACGCGATACCGCGTGGGCTATCTCGACCAACCCCACTCTCTCTCTTCCTCTCTCTCTCTCTCTCTCTCTCTCTCTCTCTTGTTCCTTCGCTCTCTCGTAGAGAGTTTTACACACCATGGGTTTCATGCTGGCTTCCATCCAGAGTCGGGTTACGATTCCATCCTCCCTGCTCTTCCCTCTCTATTCTCTCTCTTCATCGTACTATCGTTCGCTCGCTCTCTGCATTTCTCCTTCTCTCTCCTCGCTATACGTCCATCGTCTACTCTTCCTCCCTCGTTGCTCGCTTGAACTCCACTCTTTCTATCCTTGCGTCTCTCTCTCTCCCTCTCTCTCTTTCATTTCTCTTTCTCTCTTCCTTCTCACCCCTCGTTTCCCTTTCCATCTATATATCGCGAGGAAGTTTTGCACACCGCAGAGCAATGCCAGCACTCGCATCCAGAGTCGGGATTCCGCCCTCCTCCCTCCTCAACCTACCCGCTCCAGCGTCCTGGCCTCCTTTAACGTTTCTCGTATCGCACCCCACCCCGTCCCGCTTCTCCTTCCGCTCCCCGATATCCCATGCATTTCGTTTCCCCTCGTTTCCTTGCTGCATCGCGCGGTACCACCGTCTCTCCTCTCCACCGTTTCTCCCTCGCTCCCTTCCCCCTCTCGTTCTCTCTTCCCCCTCGACAGACGACTCCTCATCGCCCCCATGATGGTTCTCTCTTCCTCGAACATTCTCGAATTCTCTTCTTTCGTCCCTCTCCTCCTGCTCTCCTCTCCCATCCATTCGTTCCTCCTTTACTTCGTTTCCCTTTCTGACTCTCTCTCTCTCTCCCTCTCTCTTGCCTTCTCAGTACATTTTGCTCTCTATTCGGAAAGCCAGTTCCTTCTCCTAGTTCTACTCGCGCCGTTTCACCACCGCACCCTATGTAGACGGGATCGCGAATCTAACTGGGCAAAAGTTGAATAATCAACTTGCTGAAAAATTCAACTTTCATACTGGAGTATGCATTATGGCGACAGTTTTACGACCTAACGCTTTTATTTCGATTATCTAGTAGATTCAGGAGTCATTCTTATTTATAAGTTAATGCCAAAGTTGAAGTAGGTACTACTCATGATTGATAAAGCTGGCAAAGTGCTGAGAGCTTTGTCATCGTTTTGCAAGATACCGTTTCGATTTCAATTGTTGCATTGATCAAATGATACCGTGCCGACATATAATGCGTGTTATTCAATGTAAATTTTTAACGAAATGGAGCTTTTTTGGTCCAAGTAGAATCGTGATTTGGAGGACTGTGCACCAACGGGTTACCGCTTCTCGCGTCTCAGCCTCGAACTTCTTCCCCTCTATTTCCCCTCTTTTTCCTCTCTCCACCTCTTTCCTCTCTTTTCTTCTTGCCTTGCTCCTGCGTAGTGCCTACTATCCTTTCTCAATCAGTCGCACTCGCTCTCTCCTTCTCTCCACTCTTCCCTTACACTCTTCTCGTTCGCATGTACAAGTGGATGCAGGCTTTCAGACCGGCGCCGGTGTCGTGTTTCGCGTAATAGGTCGGCCGTCTATAGTACGCCGCCCAGTGGTCGCCCCCTTATTGTTATCATAATAGGTGTACGTTTTATTTCTGGCCTCCTCTCAGTTGTTTCCCTTTGACGACCTGGCCCTGTACACGTTCGTCTCTTTGCCTACTTTTCGACCGCTGGTAATGTCTTGGAGAATGCCCCGTACTCTTGCAAGAAAATGAGGGAGACGGATGAGTGGAAAGTGAGAGGAAGCAAGAAGGAGCAAGAGAGGCGAAAGGACCTCGTTTTTTCGCACCAACCTGGTTATCCTCCTCGTTCTTTTGCTTCAGCCCCTCTCTTTCTCACTTTTTCTCTCTCTCTCTCTCTCTCTATCTCATTTTTGACTAACGCTTTCCACCGTCAGGTCCTCCGCTGTCTCCCATTCTCTCCCTCCATCCTTCTGGGTTGCTCGTCGAGCACCTTTACTCCGCGTTCTTTTACCTCGCCAATTTTCCACAACGAGGTCACTCGCCACACCCATGGTTCGTCGCACATACCCACCTACCTATCTATCCTGCCCTTACTACCGGCGTGAGAATCGATAGGGGATACGTAGGGTCGATGTTAATGGCCTTGCAACAGGTTGAATGAATCGAGTGTCGCATCTTTTCTATGCCGTGGCTTATGGACCCGGAGACTCAGACACCTTGCGAAAAAGCGTCACGACGTCGTCGTCGTCTGGTCATTGGGGGATGAGGGATCGCTAATTCGTAGACGGAGCGGAGAGTGCAATGGGAAGAGAAAGTCTTAGGGCGAGACCAGTCCCGGAGTGAGAACGTCTATGCCTGTATTTGCGCTTATAGTTGATACAGGATCTGGTGGTGCAGCGATAAGAGGATTGGATGGAGAGACGGGAAAGGAGAGGAGAAGGGGCCGCGCATATCGGATGGGGCGCGATCGATAACTGTAAATCATATTGAATCTGCACCATGAGACGCCGCATCGAAAGTTCCGCATTCGCTGTCGATGATCCGCAAGGACTGTTCTTCGTATAAATCTAGAGATTGTGTTTGCATTTCCTGATACAAGTTTTCTCGAATAATGACGTCTATCGATGACAAAGACAACACTCGCCGATATCTGGATGTAAAGATCGTATTTATATTGATGTTTGCTCACAGAGTCAGATTAAAGGGTGGGTTGACTGCGTACTAGCCGGGGTCAGGCAATTTGGGAGTGCTAAATTAAGAATATTAAAACATTTAGTGCTGGGTATTACAAATTTCGATTTAATAATTTTCATAATTGCCGATGTAATGAAGAGTCGCGAGCCGTTCCCATCTCGATGGTGTTACTCGTTAACTATTTATAGAGTGGACTTGAGTAGCAATTACATCATCTCCGACGATTCGATCGCGAACTTATGTAAACGCGCCATCAATAATTACACAATTCTCCCGATAAAGAGAGACGTGCGTAATTTTAGAGATATCACTTTCTCAAATCTCTTGGGTTTCGCTCCGAATCTTTCGCCACTTCAAAAATCGCAAGTGGGGAGCAAGCGTCGGCACCACTTTTGCAAAACCATTGACCCCACTCCTTCCTTTGCTCCCCACTTCGCAATAGCGTCTCTTCTTCTCTGCCACCCACCCCATCATTCTACGCTTCCCCTTTGCGCACGGCTCCTGGCTCGCTCGATGCTCGGGCCGTTTCGTTCGCCGCGAAACGTCGGTGCCTGCCTTCACGATAATTTCGCTCGAATCTTTTATACCGTGGATTGGATTGGTCGAACGTAGAGGCGGCGATAAAGGATACCGGTAGGTAGGTTACGTCGGTCCGTCTACGTACGTGTAAGCCCGCACACCGTAAGCGGATACGCGGTATCCTTTCCCATTTCTACCATCTACCCTACTCACCGTACTCGTGGAACCAGAGGAGAACGTGGAGGCGACGCCCGCGCCCCGAAATCCACAACCTCCGGAGAGTTTTCCAGGCGCATTTTCCGACCCGAGGAAATCCTGTTAACTCATTAATAACTGAACCCCGCGTTATACGCCCCCGAGGGAAAGGCCGGAAACGCTAGCAGGGTTGCTTTCTCGGCCGTCCGCCCATGGCACGGCAACGATGTGCGCAACGATCGCGTTGCCCAGCCCGACGGATCTCGAGTGTGGCCCGGTTGGCGAAACTGGGGGATGGGAGTAGGTGGAGGCGACGGCGCTAGTAGCGAGACGCATCGTTTCGCTTCCCAAAGATTAATGGACGAACATTTGGGATCGGGAATAGCGACGGATCTCGAGAGAAGGTTCGCGCGAGGCACCGTCGCCCTACCCCTCTCATCAGATTACCGTATACTTCTCTATGTTTATTGCCAGGCCTGGAGAAATGCAAAAATCAAGAATCTCTCGTTCGTCGCGGCATTGATTTCGTCGATGAAAACGTAGGAAGGGGTAGAGATGCCGAGGCGAGAGAGACAGGAAGGAGAAGGGAGGTAGATGAGTTACGGGAAAAGCCGACGCGAGGTAACGAAATTAGAGGAAGGCGGAAGGTAAGCGGGAGGGAAAGTGGCAAGCTGCCGTATTACTAACGATTCGTTTCCGGATCCTCGCGCCGACCGGCGCGCCAACCTAGCGAGTTCCTTCACTGTATTTACTCGAGGTTAGAGAGACCTGTTTCTACAATAACTTATAATAATTTCTTATAGAAAACTAGTCATTTCCTTCTCGCTGTCTACCGGACGATCAAGCTCTCTTCTAACGCGATCGGTAAATCGTAGGACTTTGGGATTTCTCCTCTGACCGATGGGCTCTGCACACGTACAAGTAAATATCTGTACCCGGCGCTCGGGACGAGCGAAGAAATTCACTCTCGTTTTCTCCCACGTACCCGGGTGAGAAACCGGACGGACGTGGAAAACGGCGAGGAAAACGGTGGGCCAGCCGTGAAAACGGACGTTTCTGACGACGCGACGGCGCATTATTTTATTTCTCCCTGGAGAGGGCCTCCGGAGTACCGAAAACCTCGCGAAACCTCCAACTGAGAAGAGTGCGAAGGGTGGGGCAAAAAGCGAGGCGGGACAGGGGGGCGCAAGGAGAAGGCAGAGACTCGCGCCACTGGTTAGAGGAGTGAGAGATGTCGAAGGGGAGAGAAAGAGAGACAGCGAGACGGAGAGTGAGAGAAAGAGAGAAAAACGACGAAAATCTACGGGCCGAGAGGTAGGACGGCGAGCGACGAAGAAGGGGAATTCGAGAGTGACTGCGAGACGAAGCGAACGGGATGAGAAGAGGGGCCGAGGGTTGAGGAGAGAAAGGAAAAAAGGAACAAAGGCACGCGGGGACCGATAAGCCCGAGAATCGATATTCAAGCGGGGCTACACGAACGTTGCGGGACATTTTCGCGAGGAGGCCGAAAGCGCGGTAGAATTCCATGGTGGGGATGCGTGAAGCGAGAGAGGGGTGTGTCGTACAGGGTAGCGCCAGTAATTATTACACCGGTACCGCTCGTTAACGCATGCTCGTGTAAATTCGTGAGAAAGCGAAGAAAACGAGAAAGAAAGAGAGAAGAGTAGGCCGAGCCGTAGGAAGGAAAGGAGGAGAAAGAGGCAGAGGGTGAGGAGGTAGAGGAGGAAGAGCAGGAGGAGGAGGAGGAACCGTTCGCTTTTTCCTCTTTTTTTTTTTTTCTTCTTTCGACGAGCGTCGGCTGCGCTGAACTCCGAACGGTCGATGATGAAGTTTAATACGTCTGCCACGGATATTCCATCCCTCTCTCGACCGTCCTTTTCTCGTTGCTTTCGGTTCTTCTGCCTCACCTTTGGTCTCCCCTTCCATCTCCCTCTCTTTCACAGTACCTCTCAGCATTGCTCGCGCTTGCCTCGCCCTCCTGCATTCTACGTCGCGCTCGCGCTACTAGCGACTCGACTGATCTCCTCACTCCCTTTCGCTCTTCCCTTCGGTGTTCCTGCCTCTCCGCTTCCGCTGCCTCTCCTTCCCTTTCGTCCCTCTCTTTCGTCCCTTCTCCGGCTCTGGTTGCCAGCTCATTAGCAGGTGATTAATTAAAAATTCGTTTGTTTTCGCGGCTCGTAGCAAGGGCACCGCCCAGTTACGATCGCCTGTGATGTCGAGCGAGGGGTCCGAACGCCCCGGCACGGGACCCGTGGAGGCGCACCCGACTACCGCGGATGGTACGAACCCACGAGAGCGGCTAGGGTAGAAAGAGGAGCGATAGCGGCTTCGCTCGGAATTGCCAGTCAGCCGGAAAATACACACGCACGAATAAATCCAACGAGCGTGGCACAAAATTATTACTGTTCTCTCGACGCGACAGCAGTTAAACGGTAGATCGCCTCTGTATACGTATTTCTCGGACCTTCGTTAGTCCTACTCAGGCGCGCGATTGGCCTTCGAGATGTCTTATTCGCAAAAAACGCTGCTTGTCCATTTTGGATTTTGCGAACGAATCCGGGATTAATCCCGTCAGCTCGTCGTTACCGTGATAAAATCGCGGACTATCGACAAAGGGACGAACCCGTCGTCGAGCGAACGTAGCGATTAACGCGAAGTATCCGTGTCGTTCGCTCGCAGACGTTAAGGCGCATCCGCCGTGCCGGACAGCGCGGCTGACGGCGAATCGTTTATCAGGTGAACGCAGTAACACTTGGCAGGCCATGGTAGCCGGAGAAACGAGGCGACCCGTAACGTCGGCCGTTCTAAATATCGCCTGCCAAATACTCGGATGGCTGTACCCACGACTGCCGACGACGACGACGGCAGTGGCGTTGCGACGCCAAACCTTACGAATAGCCGCCACGTCTACTCAACGAAGAAGAAGGGAGAGACGAGGAGGAAGGGAGGAAGGCACAACGACGAGTACGCGAGAGAGCACGAATGAGAGAAAGAAGGAGAAAGAGAGAGCTAGTAGATGGCCACTCGTACGTAGGAACGTCGAGAATAAAAGGGAAGATTGATGGTACTCCTTGAAACTACCGCCGGTACGTTCGTCCTGCCAAACGTTTCGTCCGCGACAGCGGCACGGCGCGCTTTCGGTACGCCCGGCCGATGCCAACTCGCACGCGTAAAACATTTTCAGAATGTCGCCATTGTCCTCTCCCTCCCTCCTCTCTCCTGCCCTCTAAGATGTACTACGAAGTTTATTACGTGATACTGAGAGCGTGCGAGGAGGCGCCGCGGCACTGAACTTTATTACCACCGTGCGCCGCCATCGCGAGATATCAGCCGGCGATTCGTCGGAGCCGATTTGCTCGTGTTCCCGTTTAACGTTTCAGAAACCGCTAGTATGGTTTACGTGGTTAAACAGCATAGCTAGATGGCAATGCAAGTACACGCTTTCTTCTCGTTAACCCTCTATAAAAGATTTCCAGTTTTAATATATAAACGCGATTTACGCAGAAACTGCGCCTTCTATTAAAAAAATGGTTCAAATCAACGCTGCTGCATTTATTTTTAGTCTAGATAGATACGTAGGAATCACACGGATTAAATTAAATCGTGTACTTTTTGATTCACCGATCAACGTAACTCGTCATTTCCTATTAAATTTTATTAAGGTACTTGTGTCGAAAAAGCACAGTTTCGGAGGTGTTTTAATCGTAATATTTTAACGTGATGATATTACAAGTAATGATGGTCGTGAAGTGTCATAATTTGACGAATATTCTGAGGGCTTTAAGTGAACACGATTGTCCCAATACCTTTACTATTCGACAAAAACTGGGTTAAATTTAATAAACGTGATAATCCAGGGCACCAACTGAATAATACTTAATTTTCGATACTCATTCGGCGTTGCCGTTCTTTGTTACGCTTCTTCGACTTCTTGGCTGCTAGCAACGATCGATCCTCGGAAAAAAACTAACGCAAGGCGTTTAGCCGGAGTGCCTAAATGGCAAGGACATTCGAGTTTTTCTACGATCTTCGATCGAGTAGGAACTGTACTAGCCGCTTTTACGTAATGGCGCCTCGTCAACGGTATACGGGGAATATCGATTCACCACTCTTCTCATAATAACGGACATAGAAGTGCTTCCTTTTCTATTTTTTTTTTTTATTCGACGCGTTCAGCCTCTTGATATGCGCTCGCTGCTTCGGCTGCATCCAACGTTCGCGGGAAGGTACGCGAAACGACGGCGAAGCGTACCTAATGACTGCGGATCCGTCGCGGCGCCCATACGCCGATGATTATAATCGATAACCGAGGCGGGCTCATACTCGGCAGCAGTCCCACTTCGCTCCTCGTCCTCTCTTCTCTCCCTCGAACCCACCCTTCGTTCAACCCCTCACAGCTCTTCTCTTCTTCCTCCCTACCCTTCTTTCTTCACCACCGCCGCCACCTTCTCCTCGTCCTCGTCGCGCTCCTCTCTATTGCGTAGAGGCCATCACCACACGTGGACCCTCCCACCGTCGCGTCGACGAGACCCTCCACGAAACTACCGACGCGTCTGCCGCCTCTGGATGGAAGCCGATACAGAGAGGAGCATCCGGTTATGGTTATCGCCTCTTTACAAGCTCGTAAGCAGTCCACAAACTTGCTCGTTTTCTCTCCTTCTGTGCCGCTTCCACTCCCGCCTCTCCTATCATTTTAACCAACCCACCGCGCCCTTCCACCCCCGACGAGTTTCTCTTTATCTGCGTTCATGCGCTCAGACGGTATCTCGAAGGGCCAACACCGGCGCGCGGCGTAATGTTCATTACGGGACGCGATTTGAATATCCGATGTGCAACTTAAACGTGTTCTACTTAAACGTTCTACTTAAACGGGGTTTGTAAATTTTGCACTTCGAGGTAATTAGAAAAAACTCAACGTGCTGTCAGTCGTCGACCTGTGCTGTCCATTGGACGACACAGTTTTGCGTTATCGCGCGAAGACTCGCGGTTGTTTAAACGGCGACTGCGTTAAGATCCGTGGGCATAAAATTACGTCGCCTCCTCGCATACACCCCCGCCAAAGGCTTATGAGAGATTCTATAACTTTCTTGTTCCTCTCTCGGCCTGAGAAGCGCGCGGTTACGGGAGGAGGATGACGAAGGAAGAGGTGGGAGAAGAGGTACGTCACGGAGGAAGCCAGGTATTTACGTATGCGCATACATGCATGCAAGGACGTAGGTATGCATGTACGTCACTTTGCGGTCTTCCTCCTAACACGAGCTGGCGACACATTGATTGATGACGTCGTCATCTTGCGTCGCAGCGCGGAACGCCGCCGACTGTATGTATGTATGCGTGTAACGAGGAGACGAGGAAGGAGAGAAGGAGGAGAATGAAAGGAAGAATGGAGAAGCGGTCGCACGAACGAGTACGACGAAGGTGGATAATAACGGAAGAGGAAGGAAAACCGGGTCGACGAAGAGAAGGAGACAATTACGCGAGCAGGGACTGTGGAGGTGGTGGATGAAGAATGGAGGTAGAGGAAAGGAAGAGAGAAGCAGTTGCGTGAGTAAGGACGACGGAGCTGGAGGGAATGAACGAGAGCAGATGCAGAAACAGTCGCATGAGCAAAAACGACGGAGGTGGAGGAAGAAGGAAGGAGAAAGGAGACGAGAAGAAGGACAAGGAGACTGGGACACGCTATGTCGTGGTCGAGGTGGGAATTGGCTGTCGCACAGTCACTTACGCTCCACCTGAGTGCTGTCCAATGATCGCGCCCACTCTCCGAACCTCGTATGCACGAATCAAGTAGCCACTCGCTGCTCCGTCCACGGGATGGACGGTATTGTCGGTGACACTCCGCAAAACGGATCGTCGGATGGGTCAAGCTTCTACGAGATATCGACGGATTCGTTGAGGATGTTGCCTACGCATCTCGGTAGAACGTTCACTTTACCTTGCGGCTTCTCGCGATAACGAACCGCCTTGCTGGTCGCTCGTCGCAAACGGCATAAGAATCCACGAAGGGCGAGTCGGCTCAGCGAGATCGATAAGATCGATCGATTTATCGAGATAATTATCGAACGTTCTCCCTTCGACCGCGGTAGTCGTCTGGTGGGTTTGAAAATAGAAGGAGACCAAAGGAAACTGTTTCGTTCCACGAATGGTGGGCGTTCGAGCCTGACGCACGTAACGGGCAGGGAGTGAGTCTCCCGTGTATCCCGGAAACATTCGATTTCTGGCGCGTTCTTCGTGTTATCGACGAAAGGTAGAAGGTACCTTAAAATATGCAGTCGGGCATGGTAGATATCGCGAGGGGGCGAGCCCGTCGAGCTCATTAAGTTTGCAGACTTACGCGATCGCGGAAATGCCGGTACGCGGGAGTGAGAGGTAGAGGGACAGGACGATGGAGAGAAATGTTAGAAAGGAGTGAGAAAAAGAGATGAAGAGAGATGCGCGCACACAGATCGTAAGTCAATCACGAGCGTCTGAAATCCATTGGATATTAACGGGATGCCGTATGATCCCCACTTTGGATCGGCGCTACGGCGAGAATCGTACGATTAAAACTCGTAGTAGGGGACGTGGAAGGATAGAGGCTATTTGGGAAGGAACTGTCTTTCCTTATTAACGACTCCTCGAGAGGAGCTTATGAGTGACGGCACCAGGCAACCGTTGGCCCGGAGATTCGTAGGAAAATCGATTATCCTGTTGGCCCTTCTCGTTTCTCGGCCGTTAGTTGCCCTAACGAGTCGAAACGATAGAAATTACTCGACAGGGATGCTCCGCGTGGAAATACTCGCTTATACGGACATTATACACGATCTTACTATTCAATTCGATTCTGCATCGAACTCAACGTGTCGTATGTGTATTGCGGTCTTTTCTCGATTCGAAAGAGATTAGATTTGCTGTTACGAGCGATCTCGCTCCGACGACCTTTTAAATCACTTCGTCGGGTCCATCGTTTGTCCGCTCTCCTCTCTTCCACCTCGCAGTAATCAAACTTACGCGCGCCTGTCCTCCTTAACGAATTCATTTTGTCGGGTGTGCGCGGAGAGACGGCGAGAGGGTCTGGTGGACGCGACGCGACGACGCGCGACGGCAGGAATGACTCAAATTACATTTAATGGGGTGAATTAGGGACGACGAGAGAGGTCCCCGCTCGTGAAGTCGAGCGTCACGTGGGACATGCGCGGAACAAACGAGCACGCGAATGAGAGAATCTACCGTGTGTGTACGGGGCTTGTCCCCTACCCCCTCGCGAGTAAACGTAATCGCCAGTCGTTCGGTATCGTTCGCTTCTGCCGCGAAGCCATTGCTCCGTCTCTCTTTATCGATGGGACCCCCTGTTTGCTACCATCGGGTCGCGGGACCCTCGAACGTGGCCTGGTAAATGCGAGGGATAAAACTACAGCGGGGCGAGTGTAAGGGATGAACGGAGAAGAAGCTAATGGGAGTGGAAAAGGGAGAGAGAGATGGATAGAGAAAGGGAGATTGTATGGTACGAGAGGGAAGACCGAAATGCTGGTGGAGGAGGTATGGAGAGAAAGCGTGTGCGCGCGTGTGCACGAGTGAGAGTTGGCTGAAGGGAGAGAGAAAGAGGGTTGTAAGGTACGCCAAGCGTCGACCGGGCTAAGAGTCGAGGAGTCCTACGCCCCTGGGGGTTTACAGCTGTCGCGTACCCAACACCTTTTGCCATCCCTGCAAGCGCGTGTTACACGCACGTACGTTGCAGCGCGTGCATGGAAATTGTAAGTCGTCGAAGGGGAGGCGAAGGCGCGACTCACATTCCCCGTTCCACGATGTGAAATCGCAAGATGCGTTCCCGGCTTTCCTTCTGTTACTTGACTTACGGTCGCGTACTCGTAGAACTGAAATCGGCCTCGTTCACTTTTTATAACCGTCCTCACGTAAACGACTTTACGAACGATAAACGCCCCCGACTCGTTCACCCCTATAATTTTGCCCTCCGGCGAATTTAACCTGAACACAAACGGGACGAATTAACTTTGTCGTTTCAATGACGATCGACGCGAATATACCGCGGTAAAGCTAAAAACGAAATAACGCCGACTCGTTAATCTTTGAACGATCTAGTACTGCTATTAAATTCGTTCGTATAACGGAAAAGAAATTGACGTTTAAGTTCTTACTGCAATTATAATCCCTACCGCGGGTGGACCAGGTCCATTGTTTCGAACCTGAAACGCCACCCACCCCGAGGATCGTAAAATACAGCCACGCGTCCCGTGACTGTGAGACGGTCTTGCCCTGTCCTCTTGAACGTAGGTCACAGATCGCTCGTCCGTCGCGGAGACAACGTTTGGCCTCTGCCATCAATCCGCAGGAGATCGGGAGAAGACAGAGATGGTTTCACGGTAGACATCCTACCGTGACGCGGGAACGAGAGGTGGGTGGCATCCACGGTCGGAGCTTGGGAAAGGGGGTGGAAGGGCGGACGGTGTGGATTCGACGAAGGCAACTGGCGAGTAGGACCGGAACAGGGAGGTAGAGGGGCATTGAGGTGGGAGAGCCGAGCCAGTGGGTAGGAGCGAGTAATAGGGGCTCGCTATGGAGCCACGGGATTATTGAGTGCGGAGGAGGGTTGGCTTAGGGGTGGAAGAGAAAGGGGCGGGTTGGAAAGTCCCGGGACCCCGAGCGCCCGTTCGCCACCACCGCAAGGTTTATGATCCTTAAGAGGAGGACGGAGATAATGCGGGCATGGCCACGTGAGCTCACACGCGTGCGCCCCTGGTGTGTGTATGATAAACGCTCTGTGTGCATCCGTGTGTGTACATGCAGCACGGACCGCGTACGACGTCACGACCGACGCGACGGTCGTCCCGAGATGTCGTCCCTTAGCCCGATGAAAGGTGGAAGGAAAATGAAGGAGGATGGGAACATCGAGGAGGATCAAATAAAGCACTCGATCCACGATAAGTAGGACGAATTAGTCGGATGATACGACGCTGAGATTATCGGTCATTTGCGGAGACTCAACCAACCCCCTCTTCTTTTCGTGCTTTCATTGTGGACTTTCTCTACCTCGCTCCCGTGAGAATTTTGATGTCGAATCGATAACGGCACTCTCCAGAGCAGCGTTCAATTTTATAATATTAACCTTGCTATCGCGCATAATATAGACGGTCAATTTATTAATTCATTATTTCATAATGTGTGCACGGCACGTTAATGATTCTGCGGCACTGGATGTTCTATGTCGTTCATGGACCCCTCGCCCCTACATATATGGGTGTGTGTATGTGTCGTCACAAATGGCGACCATCGCCTGTACAACCTCCCACATGCCCCTCGAACGATCGAGTGTTGCTAAGCGGTGCGATTCTGTTTTTAACGTATAAAGGGAACTGCGCCTTGATCCAGGCATTTTCGGTCGAGTATTAAAGACGAACGTATCGCGTCACGGCACTCAGTCCGTATTTTTCTTATAATTTAAGCCGGTCTGTAATTAGATTGCAAAAGCGATTCTTTGTGATCAAGGATATTGACGTTCTCGTGTTGTTATAATGGACTTTTTATATTTCGTAATGGAAATAAGCCCTACAAGGTGCGTAAGGCAGTGACACGTCACAGCATAGCGAGCTTCGCACATTGCGCTTTTGTATATTACACGAGGTGCAATAACGCGAAGGGCTGTCTATCGTGGAACGTTGAAAACAGATACTGTTTAATTCGGCGGAAAGGTGACATCGCGTGAAATAATCGTTAGAGCGTTTCACCACGCCCTCGCTTCGATTAGTTCGACCCCAGGCCACAGGACGGCCGTTTCGGGTAAATTTCTCTCCCTGTTTTTCTCACAACGAAGGTGCCAGCGAGTGGTGAGAGGGCGGGGCGTCACGGCTTGCAAATGATGTCGGAAAAATTTCTACTCTGTTCCCACCTGCTGCCCTTTTCCGCCCCGCGTTTGGGCGTCTCCCAGAAATTCCACCATGAATCAAAATTAAAATCGCTTTATCGTAAATTTTTCCCCACGCCACATTCGCGCCTCCTTTCCTCCCTTTCTACCCCCGATTGGTGATTCGCCCTTTGTCCCTCGGGTTACAGTCTCGTGGTACCTAAGAAAGGCAATTAGTCATTCGCGGGTGCGATGATAAAACACAAAAATTGCCATGGCCATTTGTCAAACCCCTACCTCTTTCGCAACCTCCACTTGCATCCTCCTCGCGAGGATGCGAACTTCTCGGATTAGCGACTCGCCAAGTAGCGGTAGAACCGCATCGGAAATCCTTAAATAGGTTTTACCGAGATTGCTCGATTAGATACTTTAACCACCCCATCGACACTTCGTGCGTTTAGCTTATCTCGTCATACGGTACAGAATCACGCAACTACGGCATCCGTCTGGGGACATGCAGATTACTTGACGCAATGGACCGCGCAATTAAATTCCATACTCTTGGAATCAGGGCATCTAGAGTCTGAGAAGGCGGTCCAGCAGAATCGCCAAGATACTCCCCTATCTTCTTTACGGATAGATCGAAGCCCTCTCGGAGCGAACTTGTTGGACCAGGGGAGCTCCCTCTGGACTACCCTCTTTCTTGTCTCCCCATTCGCTCTTCCCTTTTACCCTCGCTTACGTCCTACTGCTGATAAGCGATTTCGTGATCGCCCTGCGCGTTCGGTCCTCTCTTTCACTTCGATTCTTCTCTTTCTCGGTTACGTAGGAATCGAACGCGTCGATAATGCACAGCGGAAAACCTCGCGACCGACGCTCGTAAAACTTGACATACATAGATCGCTCTCGTGCGTCAACACGAGTATCGGGGAGGGCTCCGAGTCCACCGTTGATTAATGCATACCGTCCGATGTTAAATAATTAATGACTCGCGGCGCGACGACTCGCTTCGGTCGCTCACACACGTGCGTTAGGCGCCCGGTAAAACGCGTCGGTAGCTAGCGGGAGAATTTCGATGAGCATTTTCGACGAGAGCTACGGTACACGGAACACCATGGTGATTGGCTATGTATGGCATTAATGCCATAGCAATAGAGGGGGAAAGCGAGGGTGGAACGAGAGAAAAATTGAGCGTCGAGCGTTCGAAGCGGGTGCGACACGGAACTGATGATCTTTCCCTTGAAAAGAGAATAATCGTTCTGCTCGTAACTGTTCCAAAGCTAGGTTTCCTTCGAACTCGGTACTCGCCACTGACTGCGATTGAAAAGGCTTCCACGAACCAACGCGAGCACCATCGCGAACGTAAATGCTAACATAAACATTGGCGCTAACCACTATGCGTCCAACTTCTCACTTACGCGTTCGTGCTCGCCTTCGTTGGTCCGTGTAAGCTTTAAATGCAAATGTTCGACTCGGCGCATTCACAGGCCCAGGAAGCAGGTGCATCTATCGGATAGGGCTCGCGAATTGATTGAAAGCCGAACCCGCGCTTATTAAATAGAGCGCACGAAAGCTTTACTTCTTTCTCCACTCATCGCCAATATTAGCTATCTCATGAACTCTGGAATACGACGCGTCGGAAGATCGTCTCGAGGCCGATGCGAGCGCGTAGCGCCTCGTAGAATCTCCGCCGTCCGTCGCTTCCGGCGCTTTCATCCCTCGTCACGTTGCCTTAACCGCGAAACCGCGGTAGCACGGGTATGTACCTACAAACCACCGTCCTCGTAGTCTCGTTGATCGCAGAATCAACACGTCCCTACTCACTTCCCTACCTCCGCGTAAACAGGGAGTTACTCCGGTCACCCCACGAGGATCTTCACTCTAGCCACCTCGCGTATCACGCTACGAGAGATACTTGCCAAAACTGTCGTCGATGTCGACTCTACGGCGCGCTCCCTCCACTGCACCGGGGGTATTACCTGCGGACAATCAAGCGAAGGAATCGAATTAACCGCGTGTCCCACCAATGATCCTCCAGTTTACGACGGAGCAAGAGAGGAGCGGCACTCTCGTGTCGCGCGTCGTTTCGCCGAAGCGCAACCGAGGTCCTCGTTAATTCGGAAAACCGTTGAACGGCACTCTTCCGATCGGATGCATCGACCGCTGGTAGAACGGCAGAGGGTGGTGAAGGGACGGCGATAGGAAGAGTGGGCGACCGCGCGAGAGGTAACCGTGAACCGGTGGTACCGAGTAGGAGGGTAGAGAGAAGCGGAGGGATGGTGGCCTGGCTGAGGAAAGAGCAGGGGATAGAGAGGAGAGAAGGGCGAAACAGTAGTGGGACTGGTGGCTGCGATGGCGTGAACGCGGCACGAGGCGCTTAATTAAAATGTTTAACACAACCGCGGGTAGGACGTCGAAACGCGAAACTTGATTAAATTGGTTATGACGATAAAAATAGAGGCGCGAAGCGGGGAGCAAAAAGGGAGAGCCGGGAGGATGAGAGGCGGCAGGAAGGAAACGGGCAGGAGAGTGGAGAGGGAAAAACGAAACGGAGTGGAACGAGGGAGGAAGCGAGGTGGGATCGCGAGGGTTGGGCAAGTAACGAGGAAAATGCGAGCAAAGCGAAGTCCCTTTTCGACTCGTAGGTTCTCTGGAATAAGCGAGACTCGCGGGTTCCGCGTTGCGGAACTTCTCACTGCATTGCCGCGCGCCATTCGTTCCGTTTTAATCCGTCGCGCGAGCGATCGCCTATCGGGGTGGAGTCGTGCAGGAGAGTTAAATATCGAACACGTGGAGAAGGATGAGAACGAGGGGGTGGCGCGCGAGGAGATAGACGAGAAGGTGGACGAGCGAGAGGAGGATTAGAGAGGGAAAAAGGGGACGGACGGTAGAGTGACACTCCGGCTTCCTTCTCTGCCTAGGGGAGCGGCCAAGAGGCGTGAGGGACTCGATGCTCGAGAGAAGCCGGCGGAGCGGCTTGAACGCAGGATTTTGCGAGACGTCACTGCAAAAATACGCGCGATTGAACTTTTCAACCCTGTCGGCCTGGGCCGGGGATCTCGTACCATCCGGACCTGGCCCCCTTCGCCCTTGGCTCCTCACTCCGAGCTTCTCTCCCACCCCTCGAGCTCTCCCTCTCGATCGCTGTCCTCGCTTGCCCTCCTTTCTCGTCCGCTTCCACTTACTCCGTCGCCCTCAAATTCTAGACTCGTGCGCTCTCTCCCTCTACGAGCCTCCCTCTTTCTCCCTCCTTCGTTGCATCTCCTTCCATCCCTCTCGCTCGCTTCGTCTCACTCGGTCCTTACCCCAGCCTCTCACTTTCTCTCCTTCCCTGCCGCGAGCGCGTTAAACGCGCCGTATATCCCGCGCACATCTCTCCCAGCCCTTCTCTCTTCCCTCCTTCCCAGCCTTCGTCCGCCCGCTTCGGCTTCCTCGCCCGTTCTCGGCTTCGTTCCACTCCAGACCGTTGGCACCGCCTACACCACCTTGGCGGCGGCGGCATCGCTCTTTTGTCACGGCACCCTTGTTCGCGCTGTCCCACTCTATTTGCCACCCCCCGTCGTTCCATCATCCCTCAAAGCCGTGGGTTCTAACCGGTGGCACAGAGGAGTCGCTAGTAGTAGTGGTAGTAGTAGTGGTGATGGTGGTGGTTCGTACAGCGCCGTGGGTCTCGTCGTCGGTATCCCTCTTTCACTCTCCATCACTCTCCCTCTCTCGACTCTTTCTCTCTCTCTCTCTCTCACTCACTCTTTCGTTTGCTCTCTCGTTCTACCTGCCTACGCTCACCCTCCTCCGCTCGTCGATCGTCTTCCCTCTCGAATTCTCGCCAGTTATCTTTCTCGTTCTTCCTCTTCTTCTCATTCCGGTTCTCTCTCCTTCCTCTCGCCGCTAGCAACCACGGTGTCGTCTCCTCTTCTCTTCGTCCCAATCCCCGTATATCCGAGCAGCCGCGTGCTCACCCCCACAAAAACGTTGAATGCTGGGTGGGATTTGCAGGAGCCAGCAAATATGCGCCCGATAAAGGCGAGCCACCCGTGTGGACGAACCCTCCGCTACGATTACCTGAACCTTCGACCAGATGACGGCCCCCGATATCGGCATCGGGCCGCACCGCGGATGCGCCCGAACGGCCGTCCGGCGGTTTTCACGGGACACCGAGAGGATATGATCCGCGGCATTACTTCCTTACGTATATCTGATCCTCTTTCATCGCCTCTTTCCTTCACCCCGAAACGATCGATCGGCGAGCGTTCGCGGAGACGCTGAATAAAGGAAGAGCGAGGGATGGAATGAAAGGTAGGCTGGACAATTTTTCAGCTCGATACTAAGAACCGTCCGAATGGCTAGAAGCCAGTTCGAATTTTAATAAGTCTTCGAGAATTTAAGCGGACGGTGAAGTAATTTTATAATTTGTGAAGCTTCAAAGTGCTCGAGACTTGAATCTGATGAAAGAATTTGTCGATGATTTCGAATCCTTCCGGATTTTCTCGTCCTACTCGATTACTGTTTTCGGGTTAATTGGATAAGTAGTGGATGCAATAAATATCCACATATTATATCGATAACGTCACCGTACTAATCGTTAGGTAATCCATGGATGTTGGAGTTCGATATTAAGGGGAGCAACCTATCTTAAACGAGGTATTTCCAAATGTACATACCCAAGGTATCGAGAAATGTATGGAACCGAGGTTCCTTACCATTTCATCTGTGAGGGGAAATGATCACTGGCGACGATCGATTGTCGTCGATAGCGCCAGCAGGAGAGTCTCTTTCTTCGGGAAATCTGGTTTCCCGCAATCTCCCGTAATTATATTAAGTTCGATAAATCTATTTCCAGTATCGACCAAAAGGTTTGGATCACCGCCGTCACCGAGAGGCATGCGGTCAGTCCAATCACATTAGCCGTTCCCAAGAGGCCAAACGGTAAAATATTATTCGAATTGCTTACACGCGCGGATCCCATGGCCTTCGCCATTAGACCTGGCCAATACCAACAAACCCGTTAATCTTCAGTGGCCTGACCAAACACAAACTAACCGTTGTCGAGGGGAAATTTCAAATTGCATCGCACGCGTCATTTTACTCATTGTCAGGGAAGACACATTGTCGCAATAAAATGGATTTTCACGAGAAGGTTTTGCTGTTCGTGCCACGGTAGCTAACGTCAAAATCGGTTAAACTAACAACAGTTTCGCTTTAACTCCCGACAATGTTTCCACTCTTTCATTACTAGTCCCATAATCCTTATTACAATTAGCGGAATTACTCTAGACCTCCATGTAAGCAGTATGAGTATGTTTCTCACTCAACCAGTGGAGAGTTCATTATGAAGAACGTAGAAAAAGAGTAGCTCTATTTCTTGGTTAGAATTCGAAGAGTTTCATTTATCACCAATAGATGTGAATTCGGAAGGATATGATCTATAAAAAACAAACAGCATTTTTTGAGCCACTTTCCTATTGTGCAACATCTAATTTTATCGGGCAGTGGCTTCCTGTATTGCATAATTCTTTTTTAAATCGGTGGACGGATTTTTCAGCCATTTTTTAGTGTAACATTTGTCGGTAATTTATTTCTTTTCACGAGCCGGTAAACATCAACCATGTGTTATTCTCCTCGCTCTCGGGTCATCACCAGCCTGCCATCGAATAAACGCTTCTCTCTTGCAATACACGTCGTTAAAGGCAAACCTGTAACATATCAAACAAGAAAACTACATTTCATTTCACAATATTAATTCATATATTAAATGCACAGCATACCTGTAATAATGTAGATCTATCCTTTCTTAAGAGAATTACTGTTTCTCACTTAAATTTTAATTTTAACAATACATTATTAGGATTATCCCTACGAACTCGTTCTCCTTGCTTTAGTTCCGTCTCCGTTGGAGTTCACCCTGAAACCAGCCATCGACGTTCAAATCGAATGTTACGGAACGGAAGTATGCACTCCGCTCAAGCGAGGAGATAGAGGTCAGAATCTGACAGCCCTTTCTCACGCGACTGCCGTCGCACACAGTCGCCGTCACACCACCACGATCATTCCCGCGGATCAAACCAGAATTCCGCCGCTGCAACCCCTTTGCGATCTCGGAAGATTCAACCCGTGCCTCCGATCTTCTCCCCCATTCCATCTCACCATTCTCCCTTCTTCCTTTCTCCCTCTGCTTGTCTCTCTCCGCTCCACGTCCAGACTCTCCTCTCGTCCGACCCGCGGAACGGGACGTGGCTTGACCGTTGTCCAGTTCTCAGCATCAGCATCCCTGCTCTCTCGTCCCGTGAGAATGGGCCTTGATCGAGAACTGGTCCATAGAAAGTGCGAATCTACGAATCGAGAGGAAAAGGAGTGGGGAAGTGGGGTGGATCGCAGGGAGTCGGAGAAGGAGTGAGAACAGTGAGAGTAAGAAAGAGAAGGAGGAGAGAAGAGTCGAGTTCTCGTGCTATGCGAGAACGTTCACGTAGATTTTTCTTCTTTAGTACGAAACTCGCGGTGGTGGCTAACGGTGTCGAACTAAGCCTCCCGTAGAGCCTTAACAATCCGTATTTTTCGTACTTTTGAAATCGCTGCGGTCTCGACGCGTATAATTCGTGTTTTTGAAATAGGTTCGATTTCGACGATCGGCACCCTGTCTCGTTAGAATAGCAAGGCATATCGGTATTTTGTGTTCCGGGGTCGCACGAATCGCGAAGTACTTTCGACGATCTCGATTGACGTGACGTAATTACAGTCACACGCAAACTGTGAAAAGAGCATCGCATTGGTGCTACGACCGTGGAAAAGCTTCTTCCGAAGGTGTAATCGAAGTCGCAGTGGACAACGTCGCAACGAGAATTTCGTTGGAAGTATAAGAGGATTACTTCAACGTGTTCCCTAAAGATCGGTATTGCGCAAGAAAGTGTTTCAAGTTCTTGAGGGTCGTACAGTCTTAAAGTACTCAGAGTACTTTTCGAGTGTACAGGACGGCCAACTTTTGCCCGTCCAATTTGCGTGTTCTTTCCTTCTAGAAACACTCGGCGCGTGAGGTGGTGGCACCGCTTAGGATATCCTTTTACTTTGATCTTTGCTACGAAATTTAGTTCTGCGATTCGTTCGTATCATAATATCACACAATGAAAGTCCCTTTCATAATCGCGTAGATCCTTAGCTTTAATCATCCTGTTCAATTCTTTTGATCGCCAAAATATCACCTTCGATTTATTCCGTTACCGCTAGCAGTGGAACCGTTCAACGAGTACATCACCTTTAAACGTTCTTCGTTCTAACTCCCTTACTTTAAGCCAATTCGTTAAACTGAAATGTACTCTCCAAGTAATCCGTCTTAAGGTAATTACCTTGTAATACGTGGAGCAATTAGCTGCTGGCTGGAAAGATATGCGTCAACCGCTCAACGCTCGGTGGCTTTTCATTTAATCCCGTATGCGCGACGAGCATTTTTCCACCTCGGTTCATTGAAATTTTCAGATTACCCTTTTCATTTAATCCTGAAACGACATAATCATTTCACAAGTACTTTAGTATCGATCGTTTCGTAAAATAACGATTCTCTCAATAATAGTCTTTGTAAAGAGGATGTACGTATATTCCCTTCGACCTCCATCGACAGATATTAACGACAAAAAGATTCAGCAACATTCGATGCGAATTCATCGCCCTTACACGTTCCCTAAAAAATCTCCTTTTGGCATCTAGGACGAAACACTCGGAGGTCGATCGCGTGCAGCACCGTCGCGCGTATCCTTTTTGTGCCACGAAACCGAGAATCGCGCCGAGGGGTTTCAGTGCTTTCAGGTTTCGGTTCGCGTCAGGAGGATCAGCGTCCAGGTCCCAGATTTGCAGTAGACGAATCCGGGGACACTTCGTCCACTCGTGTGCATCTCGTTCTACCGTGTACGTGCCACCGAAGTAGAGTCTCTTTGGCGAAACGGCGGAGAAGGAGGCCAAAGGCGGATAAGAAGACGAGGAGGAGGTTCAACGAGAAGAGGATCAACGACGAGGGAAAGAGAAAGGAAGGAGGAGTAGGAGAAAGATCGAGGAACGGGACAGTGGGACGTTTCCGGCGACCTTCCCCGATGTAGTGAGAGGAGCTTCCTTGGTATAACTGAACCTGAACACGAACGCTTCGAGCGTAGTAAGCGTGTGTGACTGTGTGTACGGGCGGACAGTCCCGCGAGGTTTGACGACAGCCAAGAAGCTTTTAATCTGCCGGGAGACTTGGACAGGGGCCAGAGGACGCGTGGGTATAACGAGACTCGTCCGACGAGCGTGTATCGGTGAATCCGTACGCGCCCACACGAACGCGTACGCGAGTGTATACGCGCGAGGAAAGCGCAAACCCCAGGACTGATAGGTGGATACGGGGAACGTATGTATACAAGGTTGTGATTGCGCGAGGAAAATGTAATTAGCGATGAGACGCCGCTGTTGATCCTTCATCTCGAGTGGCTCCTGTCTCTGGTTCCGCTGTCGAAACGACATCCCGAGGTGGTCCCGTACGGAGAATCCGCCTCCTGCCACGTGGTGGTCGGTCTGCCAAGGAAAGAGAATGAAACGGCTGGGTGGAAACTCGAAAGGTGAATCGTAGAGGGTCCGGCAAGAAAAACGCTTCGGATCTTCTCGGTCAGGTGAGTGCGTCTGCTCTTTCTGATGTTTTTTCGTAAATTAATCACTCCAATCGCAAATTCCCCCATGGAGAATATATTAAGCGCGGTCTTCTTTCTCGAATAACCAGGTATGTGTATAGAGGCGCATGAATATGCATGTATGAAAATTAAGTCTACTAGGTTGTAGTTCGGGCGCTACCTTTTAGGCGATCGACGTAGGTGGGTAACCGTAGACGTTAAGTCACGACGGCATCCGCCAATTTATTTTACATGGCCCATCCGAGGGGCGAGAGTTCGAGACCGAGAGGTGCCACGAGGTGCGTAATAGGGCGAGGCCGGTGCTCTAATGGTTTCATTTGCGCTCGAAGGTCGAAGAATGGAGTCACCCTAAACAAAGCATTAGGATCCTTAAGCCTCCCAGGTAGGATGGCACTGCTCCCCAAGGGAACTATGCGCGTGCTACGTGGGATTCTTTGTGTCGTCCGCGTGCAAGGTGCCCTACCTATTGGCAAGGTGTCAAGGAAGGGTCCCGCAACTGGGACATCGATCCTTCCTGCAAAAATATTTTAACCTCGCGCTTCGGTTTCGGCCCTCGCCGCGATGCGCCGATGCGCGAATGTCATTAGCGTACGAGAATAGACGCAACGGTCCGGAGTCGCCGGTCCCACATTCTATTTCCAGATTCGCGACGTGCGCGATTCGCGAATAGAGCCCGCGAATGGCTCTTCAAGTTCGATGCGTTCGCGACAAATCGAATCGGAGAGCCTGCGGGACAGATTGAGATTTCGTTCGAGGTTCGTGGATCCCTTCGCGAACGGATGTGGATGATCGCGACCTACGCGATGCTGATTCTCGCGCGGACCGTCCCGCGGATGTGGGTGGAGAGGGAAAAATCCGCTTGACGCGGAAACGCCCCGATACACGGTCACGTAGTTGGATCGGACTACGTCCCGGAAACCCATATTTAGTTTCGCGCACGGGGACAGATAAAGAGAGAGGGTGAGGACGAACGGACGAGTGGCGCGACGCTCACACACCCCAGGGTCGATCGATCGCATCGGTAGAAACACAAATCCCCCATTGGATTAACGCGGAGTTTTTGTCGCCCCGCATCAAAGCGGCTCTGATTGGTGGGCTACGAGCACGGGTGCCACTGTTGATTGGGATCATTGTAGAGGGTATTTTATGCACCGTACCGTGCAACGTCGCGTGAACTTGAATACCGAATCAGAATGGCGACGAGGGCGAGAGGAAGAGGTCAGGAGGGAGAAAGAGGGATCGATCGGGGGAGAGGACGGAGCAGAAAGCTCGAGAGAAGAGGAATAGAGAAAGAGAAGGGTCTGGATCGTGATAGTATTGGTATTACCAGGTACCTAGGCAAGCTTTTGCTTCGCAAGGCCCGTAACAGGAGAACCTATCCCCAACCCATGGGCCTTTTAATAATCCCAGGGCCCCCTTCGGAGTGGGACGAACAACGATAGGCCACAGCTGGACCCCCTTTTTGCCGCGTGCCCGGCGTTACAAGGGGTTCCGCCCCCCCCCCCCCCCCACTGCGTGCATTTATCGAGCCTCATCCGCCCAGCGTCGCTCTCTCCTTTCCCTTTGTTTTTTAATTACCGCGATTCCCACTTCGTCCCTCTCAATGCCTCTTGCCCGGACTTTCGCGCGTATCGCGCAAGAAGGATCCGGACATCCATCTGATATTCTTCACTTCCTGGTACACATCTTGAGAGATTCTCTTCTCCTAGTGGCTTATGGCTTATCGTCTTTATCTGCATCGCTGCCCACGATCGGCCCGCCTCCTCGTTCCACCTCCGGCAACCCTACCCTCGCGTGACCCGCGGTGGATGCATACGCGTAGATCTGCCAATAAATCGATGTCCGACCAGGTCCATCGACGACCGGTCACCCGCTGAAATCGAGCGTGAAGGATCATCGCGCGGTCTCGCCTTACACCCAGAAGGGAAGCGAGAGGCCCTTCTTCCACCCGGTGGACCTCCCAGGGGAAGGACCGGGAATCCACCAAGAACGCGAACATCCGGCTCTAGACGCTGTATTTTGCGATGCGGAGGGGTTCTCAGTGCTCTCGCCGGTACAACTCAGGTATCCAAGCTCGGTCTACTTCCTTCTCGCTCTCCTTCTTCGCCTTTTCTCTCCTTCATACCTCCAACGTCTCTGCTCTTCCCGTTACTGTCCTTCTCGACTCTTTCTCTCCTCTCGTCGTCGTTCATCGTCTTCTTTACCCACCCCCGCTCCTTTCTCCCTTTCGTTTTCCCCATTCCTCCGCCCTCGGTGACTTTATTTCACTCGCACCCCGTCGCAATTTCTTCTTCCTTCGTCGTCTCCTCGTCATCCTCGAATCGTACCTTCTCTCTCTCCTCTTCGTCGTGGCCCAAAGTCACCCTCAAAGTCGGTCGTTCCCAGGGATTGAAGCGGAAAGAGAGTGCATGCGACGGAAAGAGAGAGAGGGGGAAGGGGGGTCGAGATTAAGGCAACTTCGAAGACTCGCCGACTTCTCTTCCGTCTCGTCTGTGTGAGAACGCACTTTGTCGGAATAGCCGAGCACCTCGTCCTACCCCGCGTCGAAAGCAGCGCGACGAATTCCCCAAAGTACCCAGAAAGACTCCGTCCCTACCAGCACGGTCCGTCACCCGCTCTTCCCACTTCTCGGACGACGGATGCGTCGCATCGTTGGATTTAGTATAATAGCGCATAATACGCATATCACTGATAAAAGGAAGACCCGCGCATGGAAATGTCCCCCTCTTCTCGGCCACCGAGCCATGCGGAAATTTCTCTCGCTGGACGAATTTGCGCGCTCGTCGAAGTAACGGGGACAACCGCTAAAACGAACGTCGTCGATGTTTCGCTTAACACACAGATTCATCCGCAATTTTTCGTAAGCACTATGAGCGCTATTTGAAGGCACACCGTTCCATACTTATCGACTTCGATTCAGTCGGTTCATATTAATTATTCGCCCTACCTACTACGACGCTTGCGCGTGCGCGCCGGATCGCTCGATTAGTTAAACCGGGTAATTAACGAGTGCCGCGAACGAGGAGAGCCGCGAGAGGTCGATTGGAAAATTACGGATGCGGCAGTCGAAACGTCGATTCGCGACTCCTGCTGCGTTTCGCGATCGTCAAGCGAATCTTAAGGAGGCTGTCGTCGATCGGTTAGGGCGAAAGTAGCGGGAGGAAGAGAGCCCGCAAAGGAGGAAACTGCGAGAAATTCGCGAACGAACCAGTTTCAGCTCGTTCGACGTTCCCTACACACCCGTTACATCCCTGCGGTCCCCTACTCCGGGCGTCCTCCTCTTCCTCTCATCTTTTCTCCCTCTTCCTCTGGCTCTCTCCGTCGCTCTTGCTCGAGCGCTCTCCACCGGTGGGGCACTGAAAAGCTCCAGTAGGCAGAGAGGCGGCAGGAGACCTACGATATGCTACCGCTCTCGGTGTGGCGCGCGCGATCTCGAACGCGCGCGCACGTGCGAAGGAAACGCCGCGAGAGAGAGAGGGAGTGAGAGAAAGAGAGGCGGGAGGGGCAGGAGAATCGAGAGAGGGAGACGGAAGCACGGGAGCGTGGCGGGCGGCGAAGTAGAATGAGAAGGGGGTGGGGTAGGGGAGAATACTCCTCCTGGAGGAAGCTCGAGCTGAACGGTAGCGCCGAGCGAGAGGGCGAGTGGCGATGGTCGATAGAGGAAGCGAGAGGAAGGAGGAGGAAGGTGAGAGCGAGCGAGACGGGCGTGGAGAAGCGGCGGGAAGAGAGATGGACCGGCGGCGAACGGAGATGGGGCGGATAGATGAAAGGAGACGGAGCGGCGACGTCGGGGAGAGGGAAGGAGGGAGCGCGGTGGAGGATAGAGGAAGCGGCGTGACTCCGCGAACGATGAAAAAAGAGGGCGAACGCGAGCGAGGTTGGAAAGTGGCGGAGGGAGAAAGAGGTGGGATGGAAACGGAAGTGAGACGGGAATATCGAGTGGCGCGTGTAGGAGACCGAGAGAGAAGGGGAGCGCATACGGCGACGAGCCTCGAACGAGGAAGCGAGAAGCGGAGGAGCGGCGCGACCGAGATGGCTGAGAGTCGAACTTGCGCGAGCGCCCGAGCGAGACCGAGGCAGACCGAGGGGCAGAGGCTCAGCCGTTGGCGTAGTAACGTGCTGAGGCACGGGCGCTGAGCCTGCCTTGCCAGCCTGCCTTGCCTGCCCGCCAGCCTGGCTGCCAGCCTGCCTGCCTGCCTCTGCCTGCCTCTGCCTGCCTGCCGCCCGTCCGACCGACCGACCGTCTCCGCTATCCGTGTGAGCGCGCGTTCGTATTGCGCGCGGCCGGTGCCGCGGGGCGGGAAGCGTCTGTGTGCGCGCGCGTCGGCGGCGGCGTCGGCGGTGGCGGCGGCTGCGACGGCGGCAACGACGGCTCTACGTGCACGTGCGCGCGTCAGAATAAACGTTCCCGTGTATGCGTGCGTGTACGTGGATGAGGGTCCCGGCCCGGCTCTCGGAACGTCCCGTTCCGTCTCGTCCCGTTTCGTCCCGTACCCGTCCCGTCCCATGGCATCCCACCCCGTCTCGTCCCGTCCCGTGGAGTATCGTACCGCTCGCCACCCGCTATCCACAGCAGTTTCAGCCAGCCCGCCCGCCCGACTGCCTGCCAGTGTCCCACCGCACGCCGAACCGTTTGCACTCAGAAGCGATCAGGGAGCCCTTCTCTCCCTTCGCGTCTTCACCCCTCCCCCCTTGCGCCGGCACCCTACGGCACCCCCTCGTCGTCGTTTCGTCTCACGCGCATCGCCCAACGTGCCGCTCTACGCCTCGGGACCGCCTTTACTCGCCTATTCGCCGTCGCTCGTCCCGTTCTCTCTTTCTCTCCTCTCTTTCGTTTCTCCTCTTCTCCTCGTCCTCTCTCCCGGTCCGTACCCCTCGACGATATTTTTACCTTTCCCCCGGCCCTTCCAGTCCGAGAATCGTCCTTTTTCCAGCACCACCCTCCGCCACCTCCCTCCTCTCTCTCTCTCTCTCTCTCTGGCGCTCTCCTCCCCGTCGGTCGAGCGTAAGAGCGCCGGCTATCGTCGTCCCCTCCTCCTTTTCCGCCCGCCGCTTGCCCTCTCCTCCTCTTCCTCCTCCTCCTCCTCCTCCTCCGTTGGCGACTCCAGTCGTCTTCGTTGCTCTTCTGCTCCGTCCCGCTCCCTGGACGCGGTTAACCTCCCCCTTCCGCTCTCGTGGCTCTCCACCCGCTCACCCACCCACCGTCGTCCGTCTCAGTATATCTCCGTCCCGCGCGCAAGAAGCACCCATCTCACCGTCCTTGTCCTCTGGCGATCTCACTCGCGCGTTTTGCGCTTTCTCCCTCCGTTTCTCTCACCCTCCGCCGGTGCGGTTCTCTTCCTCTCCTACACGCGTCTTACCACCTCCCCCCCTCCCACCGCCTTCGTTCCGCGCGTCGTCGGGCTCGCGCTCTCCGTCACGCTCACGGAGTAACGCCGGTGTGCTCCCGCTGTCACCTGATCGCGGGACGCTTTTCGCGGGTGAGATACCGCTCGGCCACCGAGTCAACCGAGTCCGCCACTACCCACCTCTCCCGCTCCCTCCCTGCGGCCTCCCTCGTTCCTCTCGACCTTCGCTCTCGTGCGCGCTCGCTCTCCTCCTCCCTCTCTTTCCTCCTCCACGCCACCCGGCGACTTCTCTCGCTTCCTCCACTCGCGTCGGCCGCCGCCGCTCTCATCCTCCTTCGCAACCTTCTCCCTCCCGCCTTCCCTCCGCCGCCACCGAGAGAACGTGTCGCGGTACCTCCCGTACTCGTCTCGTTGCCGCGCGCCGTCGAACGTGCGCGTCCGGTCGGTCGTGGTGGCCGGTGGTGGTTGTGTCGCGCCCCGCTAGGAAGCGGTCTCGAGCGGATAACTACGAAGGTGTGGAAGAGGAGGAAGATTAAGAGACGCCGATAAAGGGGAGGAGATGGTGAAAGGCAAGTGAGACGAGATAGAGGAGTACGAGAGTGCGTGGAACGAGGGAGGCCGAGCGAGAGAGTGACTCGCTTCTCGTGATAACGGATCGCGGGCAAAGAGGGGAAAAAAAGGAAGAGAGTGTAGAGAAGGAGAAGAGGAGTTGGCGAGGGGAAACGTCGGAGGATTATCCTTCTGGATGAGGCGGCGGGCACGCGAGTCCGCGCCTTCTCGTCTTCCTCCTTTCACGGATCGCCGCGCTCTCCAGTCGCGATCGTCCGCTTACTTGGGTAGCCCGAAGGGAAAGGGACGGTGAAGGGCGAGAGGAGGCGCAGCGGGTGGTGGGAGCGGTGTCGAGTCGGTGAGGACCCAAGGAGGAAGGAAGTGGCGGTGACAGTTTCGGAACGCGCGTGTACCCACGGCATGCATCGTCGCACTATCCGCGGATCCTCTCTTCTACATCGATGAGAGGTCTCTCTCTCTCTCTCCCACTCTGTCTCGTGGGAAAGGAGCGCGGCGCGCTTCTTACGTTTGCGTGCGTGTTTTTTTTTTGTCAGTGGGTGCGTATTTGCGACGGAGACACCGTTTCTGGTACGTCGGTGTCCTCCCGTCGTCTCCTTGCTTCTCTTTCCGGGAGTAACGCCAACAAGGAGAGCATCGGCGAGAAGAGCGGCAGGGACAGGTGCAGCAGGTCGGTGATACGCCGCGGTTTTTATCGCGCGGCGATTATTAGTTTTCTCCGTGTCTGTATATTCTTGTTTTCTCGCTTTCCGAAGCGTCGGACGACTCGTCGGTCGCCGGGCATCCCCTCGGCCAATTACGCGCGCGCGTGAGGGGCGCGGAGGTGTACCGAAAAATGTGTGCGCGCGGGCGGACGAATGTGTAAGCTTCCGCGTGCGGTTCTCTCGGTGTCGCGTGCTCGCGCCGTTGCGTCTACCGGCCGTTACTCTCTCGTTCCGCTTCCGCCACCGATCCTTCCACTCGCGTGCATTCACGCGCGGCCTCTCGCATCTCGGGGTCCCGCGAGCGATCGGCTCGAGTGATTCCCTTTGCGTCCCGGTGCGGTTCTTCTCATCGTCGAAACCGCGGGGCGGCCTTTGCGTCGCGATTTCGAAACTCGACTCCGCGCGCTCGCTCGATGCTGTCCCGCTCCTGCGAAGCCCACGCGCAGTTTCCGCCGTATCAATTTTCCATCCCGAACGTTCCGATGTACATCGACGATCCGTCCCATCCTCCGACACCCTCAAATCGGCCGACGAAATCAAGCCACGAATTTAGCCCACGAACTCAACAACCTCGACCGACGATTTCAAACGTTGAGATCGACCGTTTGAGAGATAGCTGAGGTAGGATAAGTTCGATCGTTCGTGTCTTCTCCGCGCCCTTGATCGCGGAGCGTCTCGCCCAAGGACTGCGGGCCCAATGGTCTGATCAACCTTTCCCGATTCATTCCATCGTCCTTTCTATCCTCTCCAGTCTATCGTACCTCCCTATCTCTCCCACTGGGCGATTTCCGCGCGGACCACCGACCGGCGCCGCGCGCGCGCTTCTATCGCGATCTCGAATCACCGTCCCACCTATCAACGTCTAATTCCAGGCAGCCGGTGGGGTCTCGCTCTCGATCGATCGCCCGCGGCTACGACGAGGCGCGTCGAGGCGCTAAATCGCACCGTGGCGACACTCGAGAGTCTCACGGACGGGCGCCTGTCGGCTCCCGCGGTTAGAAATCGTGCGGCTGGAAAGGTGGAGGGGCGGGTTGGCGGAGGAAGAGACGGCGGAGGCCTGTGGCTCGGCTAGACGAGGTGAAGCGTGGCGAGGAAAGGGGACCGATGAAGGCGCGCGCGTCACGGTGACGGTGGGGCGACGAGGGTGTTGGTGGGATGAGTGAGACCGGCGGGAGGAGAGATGGAGAGAGGGGCCCCGTCGTGGACGTTCCTATCCAAGCGATGCCCGTTGCGGGCTGCTCGCCACACCCGCCCGTTTGGGAATTCGACTTGTACCGTGCCGCTCCGGGACCTTCCTTCGACCACGAGCGCCTCCCGTCCTTCTCTTCCTTTCTCTTCGCGACCCGCTCACCGACGTTTTCTCTCCGCATCGTAGCGGATGGCCCGGGAAAGTGGCGTTAGAACGAAAAAGTGGGGAAGCGTGGATCAAAGGCGGCGAAGGAGGAGGCGCGCGAAAAAAATCTTAGCCTCCCGCGACTCGGAATCTTCTCGGCTGATGCTCCGCTCGCGGGCCGTTTGGTCGGGGCGCTAAGTTGTTTGCCAGTTCCTTTTTTTCTTCGGCTACGTGGAATCGAACGAGAAGTATGCCGTTTCATCCTTACGTTTTTGGGATTGGGGGAGCGAGATGAGGACGAAGGTGTCGGTCTTGCGCGCTTTAACATGTATCTGTGGATCTTTGGGAGAAGGTACGACGTGCCATCGACGAATTGCAAAAGTATCTACGTGACGCTGCGCGGTTGATGATGCCACGACGCGTCGTACCGCGAAGCATCGGCCTAACGTGCCGCAGCGGCTTAAGAAGCGAAGCATAGAGGATGTCGCTTAATTACTCGGCCGTCTAGAAGTAATAATTCAGCTTAAGGAAGCGAATAGCAGGTTGATTAGCGAGAGTCGATACTGGAGCAAGCGGAGCGCGACGTACTTACCTTTTTTTCGACGAGTAGCACGAGCCAGGCGTGCGGATTCCTCGAATGTTTTCGATTTCGCTACGCCGGACTCGTGTTACGCGATCGTCCTTCTACAGTCTCTGGTCGGCTGAGCCACTGCGAACAACCGCGTCTCTCGAAATTCTTCCTCGGGAAAACGATCGTGCGTGGTTAAGCGCCGCGCGTAGATAGGCGCGACGATTTCCTAAACGAGACGCGAGCGGAATTCGTTATCGCGTCCGCGAATGAAAAGCAATCGCTCTTTTACGTCGCGGTCGGATTTCTCTCTTTCTCCTGGACGTGGGGACGGTCCCGCTCCGTTATGGATAACATGGCCGGTGAAAACATTCGCGCGGGACACTTCCACGGGCGGAATATCGATTGGAAACTATATTGAAATGCAACCTTGGGGTATCCGCGAACCGAAAAGGTTCGTCGTCCGTAAAGGAAGATCCGGCTCGTCGGTGGCCGCGGTCTTTCGTTCGCGCCGACAACCTCGGTAGCGTAAAAGTTACGTAATTCGCCTCGGTGCGCGTAGAAGGCTCGCGGACGTGCGTTTAATGTTTCAACGTTTTATCTCTGCGGATCGCCCGCTCGTTGCCTCTCGCGTCTTCGCGCTTTTTCCTCCTGTCGATCGTCCATCGGTTGATCGATTGCTAACGCGTCGCTCGCCCCGACTCGAACCCCTTCTCCAATTTTCCTCGTCCCGACCGTATTTAATTTCAACGGTGCGCCGATCGATGTCACAGCTAGTTCGCAAGACGCGAAGGATGAGGGAGAGAGGAAAGGAGAGCGGGACCGATCGACCGAAAGCTCGAGGGTCCCACACGTTGGAGTAAAGGGACGGCGGGGGTTTACGTTGGCAGACGCATCCGTGTATGCATACTCGTCGCGGATGGGCGGCTGGCTATTGGGCGTGCGCTCGTGCGACACGTAGGCCGATATACAGGTCACCGTGTGTTATCGTGACGTTTCGATTCCACGGGCTCGCTCGAGGCCCGAAAACCGTAAAGGTTGCGCGTCCGTGGCATGGTAATTGGTCAGAAAAGGGCGGGGACCGTATCGTCGTTGAACACCGCGGAACCTATCCCAGTAAATTTGAAGGATACCATTTTCTATCATCCAAAGTGTACGACCCACCAAGACGATTGGACATGTATAAAAATTGGAGCACCCGGAACATTTGCGGACAGTAAAGATCTTTTGGAAACACCTTCAATGTTTAGCCCTCTTAGAGAACCGATAACGAGAGAGAATTGCGATATTGAATACCATCGACAGTGGATCCCGTTCTCATTCCACCTACGGTACAAAAGATTTCGTCCTGCCGTCGACGTTATCCGCGCGAGGGAAGACGCGCTCCGTTACGAGCTAGGCCGTCCACGGCGTCCGAATGAGAGGTTCCTATACGGTTGCTCACCCGCGGCTCGCTGGGCTCACGCGTTCCCAAATATAAATGTAAATATAAATACAGACGTGCACTTGGGCTGGGTGGAAGAGGTAGGTGCGCGCGTAGCGCGGTAATACAGTGGCCATGCGAGCTTGATTACACATTGCGATCACGAGTGTTCCACGACGAGCGGGCGGACATAAGGCCTTTTGTCACACCATGGCCTGCGGGCAGGAAGCACGTAGCGTGACACCGGGCCGCTCGTCGCATACGCGCGTCCGTGTGTCGTTGCTCGCGTATTGTCGCGGTGTGTTACGCGCGCGCGTGCACGCCTCTGTGTGTGCGCGCGCACGAGAGCGGCACCCACGTTATACGCGGCACGTAATATGTATACGGTCTACGGAGGCGGACAGGGTGGCGAAGAGGAGGACGAGGACGAAGTGGGAGAGCGAGAGAGCAAGAGACCGATTGAGTGGGCGAGAGGGAGAGAAGGTGAGAGGCATGCAGCAGGGTAGAGAGAGTGACGAAGGTGAGGGAGACGGAACGAGTGAAGCCGAAGAGAGAGAGAGAGAGAGAGAGAGAGAGAGAGAGAGAGAGAGAGAGCGAGAACGATAGGGGGTGAGCAAGCGAAGAGGGAGGAGAGGAACGCGCCATAATACTTGGTGGTCCCATGCCGCTACGTGACTTGTGTGCCGGCTTTAAGCCGAGACCTCGTACTATGGTGGTACCGGCGACCTCCTCCTCCTCCCACCTCCCGCTTCTTCTCCTTCTCCTTTCTCTTCGACTTCTCTTCCTCGTCTCCCCCTTCCCTCCCTCTCGCTCATTCTGCCACCTAAAGGAGTGCGGATATATCGCGGCGAGGCCATTATACCGGCTATCGTGCCGGACGGTTCGATCGGCCTTATTGAATTAGTCCCGTCCTCTCCGCGCTTCTGCCTCCTCCTTCGTCAGAAGAAAGGCGAACTGCCGAGTGAGCGGGCGAGCGAGCGAGCGAAATGAGCGACGCGCGCTACCTGAGCAGAGGGACTCCTGCCGTGCGGGACGTTCGCAGAAATAAGGGGGTGAGATGCATGGAGATGTGGTAGAGCGTAACGATTTAATCGCTTCGTTTTTATTGGGATCGATTCACGAACGCTCCGAGGGACAGAATCCGAGACTCAGACTGAATTTTTGCCGGGGAATTTTATTTCGCGCCCGTCCGCAAATATTTTCAACAATTCCGTAGTAGGTAATTATACGTACCTCGATGCGAATGTGGACTTGATAAATATCCGTTTATCTCACATTATGCGATTCGTTAGTAGAAGTACGTCTGTTTCTGTACCGTTCGTTACGGCTGATTTCGAAGGTAACAACATCGCAGTGGCAGGATCGATCCTTTGAGTTGAAATAAACACTTTCTTCTGGTCTCCGATGAGAAATTGTTTCCCGGTGGTACCGTCGATGCGTCGCCAAATAGCGAAGGCGCCCTATCGTAGTATCGACATTTGCAAAATCGAATTAGCATTACCTCTCCTAATGACTACGAAGGGGTAACGATTCGACCGCCGACGTTATTGCCCGCCCACGTCGTAACCACTGGATCGATCGTGCGCTTTACCTAGGTAAACGTATTTCCATACGACCACGTGGAAAATATTCGTTTTGCGATTTTCAGACGCGTAGTCGCGAGCGGAAGCGCGTTAGAGCAATTATCGGTCCGCGCTGGCGCTGATAAAATCGGATTAAGCTGACTTTCTAACGATCCACGAGGGTAACGACTCGGTGACACGGTTATCATCTGCGAATATCGGTCATGTCTCGCGAACGCAGACTCTTTCAAAGAACGAGCCGTCGAGATTATTACCGCGAATCGAGACAGCCTTAATGTTTCCTAAGTTTTCCACTGAAATTAGGATTATCGCCCGCGCTTTGGTCGCCGACTTTCCCGAGTTAATCAACTGGTGGCAGTCACTATTGGGATAGAAGAAATATTTTCTTTTCCACGTCGAACGCCGCGAACTGGCTTGCGAGAACCGGGTTGCTATATTTGAACGGATTATCTTTTCAAACGACGCGGTTCGACCGACCTTAGTGGATTAATGCTCCGACTCGTTGCTCGTCGTTTTCTCCTTCCTATGCCACCAGCGCGATACCTACCTGTGCCCAACGACCCTGACTCGTGGTCGACTCGCGTCCTTTGCGGGATAATGCGAAGGGAACCTTCGAAATTCTTCCACCGGCATCCGTAGCCGGGTACATTCAGATAAGCTACGATGTTTATCTTGGATGGGCACGCGGGCGATATATTCCATGATACGACAGTTCTGTTTTTGACATAGCGCGACGTGATATAGTTAGACGTGGACGGTGGAGAGTCAACTTAAATCGCAGGTGCAAAATTATCGTTATTTCGACCGAAATTGCGAGTTTCCACAGGAGCTAGGTTCGTTTTTCTAAAACTGTACGACACGCGATTCACGAGGAATGCTCGCTTCCCGTCGTTATTTCGTATCGTCGTCTTCATCGTATGTCATATAGTCGTCAAATTTGCAAAGCGCGGTGCTAATAATAATATAGAATCTCTGTTCGAGAAGGTGGCGAATGTCCGCTTCGCGCGGGGTGGAAGGAATGAAAAAAGAATGCAGAAGGAGAGAGCGGTGTTAAAAATTGCACGCAGGAAAGACGGAAGAGTGGACGCGAAGTAACGGTAGCAGCGGGTAACGGCAGCGTTGCCGTCGAGCGAACGAGCGAAAGCCAATTTCCCAGCAGAATTTCAGCCACATATTATATTCCAACGGCTGTAATCTAGCCTCCCCTCGGTCTCCGTAGCGCGAGCGCCGGAGGTGGGCGGGCGGCGACCGCCTCCACCCAGTTGGCTGCCCGGGGTAGTCCATTAGCGGGCGCCCTCGTTTAAACGTTTCCGCCGCTTAATCGCGCATAACTAATTTTCCTTGTCACATCTTGGTACTTCTTCTGCTTCCAGGAAACTCTCGGGGGATTCAGCAGGCTTCGTCGCATCGATTTCCACATTCACGAGAAGCGAAGCGATCAGGGTGCTACAACGCGAAAAGAAAGGAAAGCCAGTGACTGTTTTCGTGCATTTGCGGATCGATCGAGTGATCGCGCAGGACCAACCGCGAAAGTTCGCGCTCAAGATAATGACACCGAGTGCGACGAGAGATGTGTTCGACCAATGGTGAACCACAGTGAGCGCGTGGTGATCGTTACGAGTGGCGATCCTCGCGACCGTGGCAATTCGGCGAGCGCGCGTTTATCGTCGTAGATCGACGATAGTCGCACGAGACGACGAAGCAGAGGGTGTGCCGTGGTTGTCCGTCGTTGGCGATAACGACGGGCGGATCGGTAGCGGCGGCGAGCGCGCCGTCAGGAAGGAAACGCGTAAACGTCCGCGACGGTACGAACGTCGGGCGTCGCGTCGCGCACGCGATCGGATCGGATCTACGGGATGGCGAGCGCGACGATGGGCTTGCGCAGGAGGGTTCCGGTGAACGGTTCGCCGACTCCCTCGGGACACTCGCCACCTTCATCCTCCTCCACGTCGTCCACGTCGAGCGGTGCGTCCAGCGGGACGTCGAGCAAGCGTTCGCGGTCCGAGAACAATAACAGTCCTTCGCACGGGAATCTCAACTCGACGGGGAGTAGCAGCGGTCAAGGGAGAGACGAGCCACCCACGAAGAAATCCCGCGGCACATCGACCACCGGCTCGAAGAGTAGCACCTCCACGTCGACCACCACCTCGTCCACTTCCTCGTCGCCCTCGTCCTCGAGCAATGCGACAAACACCGGAGGATTCGCATCCAGCACGGATGTCTCCCAATACCATCATAGCACGAAGAGCCGCGCCACGTCCATGTCAAGATCCTCGTCGAGTCAACAGACCAAGACCGCCTCGTCCTCCTCCTCGACGTCGACTTCGACGTCCACGTCGAGTCCTTCCACGATTTCTACCAGCGACGCCTCGACGACGTCTTCGAGCGTTGGGACGCCCGGCGTAGTGGCATCCTCGACTTCGACGACGTCGAGCGCTGGCAGCACCAACGCGCTCTCATCTGCCACGTGGCCTACCGCGTCAGGCATCTCGGAGGTCGTCCCATCCTACGCTTCCGTGACGGGAATGGGCATGACGGGCGCACAGGGGGCCGCCACCCTCTGCTCTGGAAGCTTAGGCATGTCCACGGCGATACCTTACATGTCCACGAGCATGGCTACTTTCGTCGGGAACGCTACGAATCTCGGTAAGAGCTCGTCGGTTTCGTACCTCGACATATCGAACATGACCGGGGGATCGTTGAGCTCGACGGCGACGAATGCCCTGCAGACGGGTTACGGGACTGGCGGTGCTGCTGGAGGAGCGGGAGCCGGTGGAAATGCAAGTGCCGGTAACGGGAAGACCGTGACTGCCGCATCCGCGGGGACCACCACCGGCACGGGATCGGGACTGGAGAGCGGGAAGAGCGGATCGCAGATGTCCTACTACGGAATCTCCTCGAGTATTGGAGGTGGGGGAGGAGGTGGAGGAGGAGGAGGAAGCGGTGGCGGTACTGGCGGAGGCGGTGGCGGAGGGGCCTCTTGTTACGGCCTGCAGAGTAACGGCCAGGGACAGAGTAACGAGGGTAATTCCGTGATCGGGCTACCGAAGAAATTCCAGAGCGACGGTATGTTCAACGCTTATCAGCCCTGGGTGATAAAGACTTATGGTGATCTTGCCAAGACGAAGACCATCACGATAAAGAAGTACGCTCGTATACTGAGGACCCTCAGGGGAGAGGAGGTGAACAGCGCCGAGAACAGTAAGTTCCGGTTTTGGGTTAAGAGCAAGGGCTTCCACATCGGCCAGCCGGAAGGATACGACGCGAAACCCGCCGACAGGATTATCGGACGTCATGCTGTCACGAGCGCTGGATTGGATCCGCCTCTATACGTGCCCACGCAACTACCCCACAACAAGGTGAGTCCGTCAACTTGGATTATCCCTTCCTACTCTATGCTCGTCTTTCTCCGTCTCTCGCTACATTCCACTCGACCAAACGGGCTCCCCCTATCCTCATCTTTCTCCATCCAACGAATCCTGCGAGATCCCGTTCGCGCGATTCAAATCTCTCGAGTCGCGTTAGCGGAAATCGAAACCGTCCGTGAGATGTTACGTCGGCCGCGACGCGTTTCCGGTACGATAGCAAAGCGGATTCCTTTGAATGAATTTTGCTTTATCACTGGTGAGAATCCGCGCGCGTCGTCTCGGAGACCTCGCCGCTTTATTAGTTCTCCGCTAATTCGTTTCATCCGAAAAATACGTCGAAGAATTGTACAGACGGGACGCACCGTTTCCAGCACGCGTCTCTCGAGTCGAACGTCGAAGCGGATAGTATCGCTATCGAAATTTTACTATCGGCTACGTGAGAATTATCCGGTAACCCATGTGTCACTTCTCAAAGCCTCTCACCTTCGCTCTCGTTCGCTTAACGCTAATTGCTTTTGACCGCGAAACGTTTCCAACGAAAGTTTCTTATACCTATCGACGCACGCCTCGAGCTACTTCGAGAATCCTTAATCTCGAACTCGTCCGTGTTAAGCTGTGCATACGAGGGCGAGTAGACGCAGGTGTAAGTGTGAGTTGAATCCTCGCGCGGAAAATCCCCTGGCACCGGACCTGGCCGGTGCTACCGTGGTCGAATGGAAACCGCGACGATTACGTCGATCCGCGGTCGCCAAGATCTTGCTGGTCGGATTGCTTCGTCGACTATCCGCTACTGCTCCACGCTCCGCTGCCGGTAAAGCGTGGAGTAGCGAGCGGGGTTACGGGTCGCGGATTTATCTCCGACGAAATAGGAAAAGCACGAGAAATCTCGGGCACGGGCTGGCGCGGGAAAAGGAACGCGCGAGAGCCGCTCAGATAAGGTGCCCGCATAATTACGTCTAATTATATCCGTGCGCTTACCCGCTCTCGCGGCTAAGTCCGCGGGTGCCGTCCGCACTGGTGCGAGCGGTATGTTTATCACGCGTGCGCACGTTGCCGGGATGGTCGCTCGCTCGCACCGACGTACGTTCTCATCGCGCGCACCTCGTTGCTTGCGCGGACGAGCACGTCGTCGGAGGGAAGCGGAGGGAAGGAGAAAAGGGTGAAAAGGAGGAAGGAAAAAGGACGAAGAAGCGGCGGCGGCGGCGCCTCTTCGATCCAGTTGCCGGAGCTTTGCCAAACCCCCCTAACCGCTCCTACTCGCTCACACTTTTCCTTCTCGTTCATTCGCTTCGTCCTTCCTTCCTTCCTCTCGTTCCAACCTGCCTCGCCAACGTTCCCTTGGTCGTTCGTTCGTTCCGACGAACTGAGCCTCATCGGAGGTATAAACGCCTTTCGTGCGGTAATAGCGCCGCGCGATATCTCGCTATCATCGGCCTACCCACCTCCTTCTTTCCTGGCTCGATTCTCGTGAATGACTCGTATACCGGACCAGTCGTCCTATACGAGATACGTGTTCGTACTTTTTCTTGGCTACGGGGACGAACCTCGCCAATCGTCAAAATTCCGGGCGCGAGGATACCTCCAGTCTCCATCGTTGAATTCCGCGAATCCTCTTTCGCGCCCTTCGCCACGGGAAGCGAAAGAATCGGGGCGGACGTATCCGGGCCCTGGTAATCGCTTGAAACGGCGGCCAGGGGTAACCACCGATGCCGGTGTGTAAAACCCAGGAAGCCCGCTCGGCTTTACGGTTCTAAGATTCGCAGGCGTGGGACTCTCGAGGCCGCGGAAGTAGCGAGAGGAGGGACCGGAGCCCGTCGGAGCCTCCCTTTCTCACGGAAGAAAGAACCGCGAGTCGATCGGCTTTCGATCCTCTTCCCGGATTCTCCACGTGAATTCGAAAAATGCGCAAAACGGGGAAGAATCTTCCGACTTCGGATCGTGCATGCGGGTCGGAAGGCACTTTCCGGGTCTTTCGAGTGACCGTTGGTGACGAGCTGTAGGCAAACGGGCTGGTGGGCCTGGGATTAGAAGCCAGCACACATGGGAGTGTCACGAACCTACGTGCCTCGATTAGACCTACGATTATCCAAATTTGCGGCGCTCTGTTCCACGTCGTATCGATATCTAAGCCCAGACATCGGGGGCAGGTCCCGATTGTCCGCGGATCGCATTATCGGCATTGGCCTCCCTTCACTTCCTCCTCTCTCCTCCGTGCGACCGACGAACCGATCGAGATTCGATCGGAAAGCGAATCGCGCGACCTCCTATCCGCCGCCACGCACCCACCCCCGGCTCAGGCTTCGGCGCGCGCACGTTTGTTGTGGGAGATGCGCGGGTCTACGTACGCGATGGTCCCGCGCCGCGTAAAATATTTCTTCGTGGTGGTAGTCATTTTTCACGGTTGACCAACCGTCGGGCGAGGACCGCGAGATAACAGGCTCGCTCACCTCCCTGATATCTCTGCTCCGTCGACGTGTCCGGAGAGCGCTAGGAACGGGGGAGCGTGAGGAGGAGACGGTGGGAGGGAAAGGAAGAAGCGACTCCTCGCAGCGGCCTCGGCTACTCTTCCTTCCTCTCGGTCGCTCGCCCTCCGCTCTCTACCTCCTTCCACCTTCTCCATCTCTCTCTCTCGTTCTCGTGCGCCTTCTTTCCTCGTCGCGCGCCAGGTCGTTTACTCGCTCGCTCGCCCGCCCGCTCTCACTCCGTCTCCGCCCTACCGTCTGTCCTTCTTTCGCTCGGCCGAGCGGTAGAAGAGTAGGTCCGGTCGGCTAGTCATTAGTCACTTTCCGAAGCAGAGGCACAGACAGGCTGCGGCGGTATCCTCTCGGTCTTCTCTTGCCTCTCGGGCCGCCGACGTATCGTCGCGCCGTCGTCGTCTCTCTCCGTTTTTGCCTCTCTTTTCATCCAACTTTCCCTCCCTCTCCTCTCTCTTTCTCTCTCGCAAAAGCTTCTCGTTCGCTGGCCCTCTTTTCCTCCCTCTATCCCACTCGCGACCCCTCCTCACCCCTCTCCACCTCTCCATCACCTTCCACTCACTTTTTCTCGCTCTCTCCACCGCTCCCGTTTCAACTCCTCTTTCTTTCTCCCCCTCCCATCGTCGCTCCGGCTGCCGTTCTTCTCCTCGCAGCGTCCTTCTCGCGCAAGTCGATCCCTACACCTTCCACCCTCGTCACTTCCCACCCTCCCTCCCACTCTGCCGTTCCTCGCCTGGAGACTCCAAGCGGTAAGTCCCTTTCTCGGTTCCGCCGCTTGTGGCTTCTCGTCGTTCTCCCTCTGGCTCCGTTTCTCTCGGTGCTGCTCCGTCGCTCGTTCAGCCTCCTTCTTTCTCTCTTTCTCGCACTCCCCGCTTCCGTCGGTTTCTCGCGTTACGGAGAAATTCTGCCGCGCACCTCTTCCACCACCTCTCTCGCTCTCTCACCCCCGTTTTCTCTCTCTCTCTCTCTGTCTCTTTCTCTCGCTCACGCTCGACTCCTCTCCCGATGCTAAGCCTCTCGCGCGTCTATCTTGATTGAGAGGGAGCGAGCCGCTCTCGCAGGTATGCGAGCGGAACGAAGAGGACGCGGACCATGCCGCCTTCCGTATCGCCGACGAGGACGGGGAATGCGAGAGGAGGTTGTCATTGATCGTCCCGACTACGATTCGCGAGCCGCTAAAGGTCCCGTACAAGACGGGCCCTCCGGCGTCTCCGCGACGGGCGGGCGGGCACCCAGCCAGGCAAGCGAGCGAGCGTGCGAGCGAGCGTATGCGTGACTCGCGCGACCGTATGCGTGCGCGAATTTCTTTCCACGTGCGTGTGACGCTCGCGCGGAACCTAGGAGGGTTTAAATAAGATATTGGGTTCTTTCTAAGGATAGGGTGAGCGGGTGCGATCGTTAGGCAGGTGAGATAGGATCGATGCCAATCGATTCCGGGAATCCGAAAGGATAGGAGAAATGTAGGGTGTAATTTGCAATGCGATACTATAGGCACCGGTATCGGGGTGAAGTAAAGCACGGATTTCATTGATATCGTTGAAGTAAGGCGATGCAACGTTGGAAAGGTTATCGGAAAGAGATACTTGCAAATTTACCGAATATGTATCAGGTTTACTCTTTGATTAAGAGTAACGGTGTTTACGCCGGAGTATTGCACCATATTAGGGACACCTGATGCAATTACATCTCATGCAGAATTTTAAAATTGGCTCGTAAGACTTTCTGCTCTCCCCTCCGGTATAGATGGCGAAAAGAAATCGCTATTGACTCCGGAGATCGCGGGCCCAGCTCCTCCCTCCTACCTCGTGGATTCACATTTGGTCGTTCTCGAGAAGTTCTTTTATGACGGAAGCGCTTACAATGGCGCACTGGATCGCATGTGCGGGCCGCTTCGGGGAAGTTCCGCGGCAGTTGGCTACGGATGGCAAAGAGGGGCACAACTTTCGCGCGGACTGAGAAAAATGAAGCGGAAAGGAGAGAGAACAACGAGATCGTTCATTCTTTTTCTTGACTCGTCGATGTTCCGGCTCGTACGTACGTACGTCTTTTTTACGCTCAACGGAATTTCGTCGAACGGGCGATACACGCGTACCCGACATTTCGGAATGGCGAAGGTTTGCTAGGCCGCTCGCGTTTTCCGAATCGATGCCAAACGAGAATTTGCGGCCGAAAATAAGAGAGCACGTGAGAATGGAAAGGGTCCGACGAGAGAAAGGTGCAAGCTGTAGGTGGGCGTGATTGAGCCGATAACTCGTCCTTACGATTTTCAGGGGTTTGGCTTGGTTAACCGTAACCGTTTCTCTGGAGGGCGCGTGCCTCGACCCACAGTCAATAAAACAGTTGACCCTTCTCCTCCTTCTCTTCCTCGTTCTCCACCTTCGTCCCCTCTTGGTCTTCGTCCGCCACCAACGCTGTTGCTCCCGCTTGTTCCCGGGAGTAGAAGTGGAAAGAAGAGTACGCGGTGGAGCAGAGGAATGGACAGGGGGAAGGACAAGGAAAGACGAAAAGGGTGCAACGCGCCGAACGAACGGCATGGCAGCAAGCAACCGGCGAGATTTTGGCGAGCGCTCCGAATCCTCGGCTAATGGTCCCGTGACGCGGAGTCCCGCCGCTTGATATACGAGCGGATCCCTACAAATGACCGTACGAAGGCGCGAAAACAAATCACGGGGATCCCGCTTTATATAGTGGGGAATAGATCCGCATCGGAGACATCGGGGAACGAAATTCGGACCAAGAGTTTTCTTTCTTCGGTTACGAGGATTACACTTTGTAACAAGCTTGTTCTATTCCAAAAGACTTTACAATACTCGTAAGACATTTCTGTACGGTAGTAAAATTCACTTTAATCTTTCTGTTCGAAAGACTAATGTGTCACTTCGGCAGGAGTTTATTTACAGATGCTGCTTTTACGAATACGGAGAACTGATTTTTCCGTTTAATCTGCTTCCAATTCGTGTTTCGATACACGATGGTGAATTTATAATGTGCGGTCAATTGGCTAAATTGGCGTAAAGGGCAGCGAGGAGGCAAGATGCTGGAAGCATCGTCCTCTCGATCGCAAGACCAGCGAAGAAAGGACTCTCGTGCGCTCCTGTGGATGTTCTCCACAGTACCCTGACCTTCACTGCCGTACTACTAAATATCCCGTACCGGACAGCCTCGTCCACGGGCCATCCCTTTCCAACCGCTTACCCACCCCCTCGCCGCGCCACGGCGGGCCCCTTACCGCACGACGACGGTCGATTATTATCGCCGCCTCGATAATGAAAGTACACGCACGTGCCGTTCCGTGTTAGTGCCGTGGGGCTTGTGTCACGTCCTCCCCACCTCTCTCCTCGCTGCATCGTTAGCTTGGGCAGGGTAGGTCGTCCGAGTTTCAGGGGTAAGGAAGGAGACAATGAGAGTGGGTTCGTTTCGGTTCAGCTGAGTCACGCGGTGCGGAGACACGCGTCGTGACCTCCAACTATGGAAAATAGAGTAAAAGACGCGATGGGGAAAAAAAAAGAAAAGTAAATTAAAAGAGGAAGCTCAATCGAGAGAGATTCTCGCCCTGCGAATTTTCATTCGATTTTCATTCCTTGCAATTTTTATAACGTCAGCAGGTTTCTACATTAGTACACAAGGGGAAATACCGACGCCAATTTTGGAACAACGGTCGATGATCTGTGTTAAGGTCTTTTTTTGGAGTCATATTAGTTTAACGTTGCCGAGAACACATCGCGTGTCACCGAATTGTCGGCGGAGCATTTGCAGTTAAACGCCTCGGGATCGCTCTCATTTGCGCGTCGGGTAACTTTCGATGGTTGCTCTGTGGACGCACTTTCTAACAGCTAGAGCTCTTATGCTACTACGGTTGAGCATGACACGCGTCCAGTCGTAACAACGTCGGCGAGATAACGCATAAAGTTTGTTTGCATTAGCGAAGCGCGTCGGTGATTGTTAAGATAGCGTAGTCCAACTCACGTCGGCCATCAATTGCCTTCGATGAACTTTATGGATCGACCGTGCGACAAGCCGAATTCGTGAAAAGGATTTCTGCGTGCGTAAAATCTCCCCCTTCGTGCGCTATCCTACAGAATTTTATGTTAGTACCGCGTACAGTGAAGGATCCAAGGAGCTCTGACAGTCTCAAGGAAAAAGAACGTGAAAACAAAGATTTCTCTCCGATTAAAATTAATTTTATGCCTTACGTGGCACTGCGTTTTCATCCTCATAATCGTCCGACGGATTTTGTCGCAGAGACATTAAAAATATTTTTATCCGTTCAACTTGGCCCTGCTGGAGATTAAAACCTGAGTATCGTTGGCTTTCTTCGCGTAGAGGTGCCTTAAAGTCGATAAACACTTATCACAGTTCGATTTCTCATGGTTTCGGTGTTATCAAGTTTTCCTATACGGCTTTTAACGTACTTATGTATGTACGTTGGACTGGCCGTGGTCGGTCCGCCGTGATTTCGATTGATCCAGGTTTTCGGTTACGTTCCTTTGACGTGACCGTATCGAAAGCCACGCACATGTGTTTTTATATAAGTGCTGTTAATTATAAAAGTGACGTAAATTCAAAGTTCTCTCCTTGAAACTCGATTTGTATATTTATCAAATTCAGGTAGTGGTAACGCGAGGTAAATGGAAAAGTCAGATTTCCTTGAAAGCGGACACGTGTGGAGCTCGGCACGCAGTCCAAGCAGCGTCCATGGCTAACAGAACGCACTCGATGGAACCGAAACGGAAAGTAATCAAAACGTATCGCGTGCACATCGTCCTTTACGATTTTGAGGACGTTTCCGTCGAAGGAGATCGCATACCCTAGAAGGAAAAAGAGAAGGTACGCTCGTTAGCGTATGCGCGATCGGCACGCGGTAACCAAATCTGGAGCCACCCAGTTTTCTGACACATTCTTATCTCTCGTTTTCTCTTCACCGTCGTTGTGGCGGCCCGCTCGGAAACGACTGCAATATAGTCATGGCTGTAAGCCGACGGAACACAACCGTGGCGGGACTCTTGTTCACGCCGCGATGCTCAGCGGCCCGTGGCCAGAAGCGGTCGGCGGCAATTAGTACCGGGCCGCCAAGGGAGCCCCTCCGGCACTAGCCGAGCCCCCTTCTCAGCCTCTTTTTCTACGGCGTGGAGCTGCTCATCGGGCCTTCCTCCACCGTCGTCGTACCGCATCGAACCTCGCCAGCGGCCGACGGCAGCTCTTCTCCTCTCCATCGTCCTCACTCTCCTCCTTTCTCCTTTCCTCATCTTTTTATCTCCTGTCTGCTTCCTTCTCTCGACCGCCATTCGTTCATCGTTTTCTTCTTCGTCCGCGTCTTACTTCATTCTCAACTTCTTTAGCCTAAGATAGGGATGTACGAGTACTCGATTTATTCGGGTACTCGAATTTCGAGTCAAGTAACAATCAACAAGTCGAGCCGAGTCGAGCGTTCGAATTTTTCAAGTTATTCGAATCGGCGAACTGCTTGAAAAAATTTCGAACTACTCGAAAACTTCGAACAGGTCGAATATTCGAACTACCCGAATACATTCGAGCTACTCGAATATTATCAAACTATAGTTATACTATACGAATATTCGATCTGTTCGAAGTTTTCGGGTAGTTCGAATTTTTTTCAAGCAGTTCGACGATTCGAGTAACTTGAAAAATTCGAACGCTCGACTCGGCTCGAGGAAGCGAACCGGTCTGGGCTCGACACGTAAATTACGAGTACTCGCACACCCCTAGCCTAAGAAGGTAACTGAACGGCCGCGAAATCAGCAACGAAAAGAGGGCGAACAAAATTAATAATGTGTTTTCACCAACTCACGCATAGTGATTATCAAGTGATTATTGCATCACAGATGTCAATTTTTCCTGGCTACGAGCATTCCGTGCTCTTCGATTGCATCCCTTCTTTCTCGTTTGCTTCTTTATTTTCTTACTTTCTCCCCCACGCATCTTGTGCCAGCGGAGTATCCCGTTGTCTCGGTTGAATCTTGCGGTTTCTTCTTCGCTTCTTCTTACTTTCTCTCTTTCCGTGGCCCATTCGTCAGTTGTCTGAAGTCGGAGGACTCGTCGACCGGAAGTACAAGGAGGAACGGATGGGCAGGACGACGAGTCAGGGAGAATAAGACAAAAAGAGAAATAAAGAAATGGGTTTCTACTGATGCATTCTACGGGTGGACAGATTCAGTAGCGCCGTCGCCAATAAATGAACAGCGGCCAAAGTAATATCAGCGATCTCGTGCTAAATAGTCGATCGCCCGTGCCTTATACGTACACATATAGGGTGAGAGAGACCGAGCAAGAGGAGAAAGAGCAAGAGCACAAGGGTTGAGCAACGGAACCAAAAGGGGTAGATGGATGGCCGGAAAAGGTGCAGGTACAACGGGTGGTCACATTCGTGAGAGAAACGATGAGAAGAGGAACGAGGGTAGGAGGAGTGGAGAGAGGGACGATGTGGGCGGGCAGGGGGTGTTCGGTGCCACAAAAAGAAGCATACGCATTACAAAGAGTAAAAGGAGTAAGCGGCAGGACGGCAGGGCGAAAGGAGAGTCCGGTAGATAGATGGAGCGACGGATAGTTATGACGAGAGAGAATGAGAGAGCTCCGTCGGGCGAAAGACGAAGGGAGAGGGGGAGATAGAGTGAGACAGCAGAGGGGTAGAAGCTGCAGGCTTTTTGTCTCGCCACAGCCACCGCCACCGCGGCCTTCCTCGCCCGACAAAAATAGAGCCCGCATCCCTGGTTGGTCCATACGCGGGACACATACCGTGCATTCGTAGAGCAGGCCCGGGCGCTCTTCACTCTTTCCGTTCCTCTTCCTCTTCCCCATTTTCCCGCTTTCTCTCTATTTCCATTTCTCTTTTTCCTTTCGCATCTCCGAGCGAGCTGCGAACGGCAGCACTCGTCCTCGTCCTCCTTCGCTTCTCTTCCACTCCTCTCTCGCTCTTCTCTTCCTACTTCCATTCCACTCTTCTCTGTCGTTCCTTCGCTTCCTCTCCTCGCTGCTTTTCTTCTTCTCCACGGCATCTCCTTCTCTTACTCGTTGACGCGTCGAGGCCTCGGCTTGGCTCGTGAACGCGCGAGAAGGTTGTTAAGAGGGTGCCTGAGATGAGACCGATAGAACACGCCTCGATGATCCCTATCTGCCAAGCGGCCGGGGTGACGTGGGCGTAGGCACACCGGAGGTGCCTACACGCAAGACGCGCAAGGGTGGTAGACTCCCTCCTTCGGTCTTCTTCCGTTTCTCTCCTACTTTCGTCTCCGTTCTCCGTCACTCTCCTCGATTCATGTCCGACCTCTCTCGCACCTTCTCTTCTACGCTCGATCTCGGTTCCCCTCACCTGTGAGCGCTTTATAGAGCTCCGTCGACCTTCTTCGTCGCGTCGTCATCGGGTAGTTGCATCTCTCTTTCTCGTTCTCTCTCTCTTTTTCTCTGTTCCTCTCTCGCTCGTTTTCCCACTTCTTCCCCAGACTCATCCTTCTACCCTGGCGATATACCTATCCGATAACCCCGGTCGCTGCTCGGCAAATCGCGATACGTATCGACCCCTTTCTACGACCGTACACGACTCCCTTCCCCTACAAATAAGTTCCCGAACTCGCTTCCTCTCCACGAGTCCCGCGACACCAGTGCAGGATTCCTTCTCCCTCTCCCTCGTCTCCTCGTTCTCCGCGATGCTCGACTTCCACGCGATATTCCGGAATTTACTTCGACGACGCCGCCACCTCCGTTCCGCGAATCGTTCGCGACTAATGGAATTAATTATCTCGGACGATCCACCGTTCGACGAATCCCTCCTTCGTTTCCCTTCTGCCTTCCCCTCCAATTTCCCATTAATCCGATTTACGAAATCCCGTTGGAGATAATCGTGCTCCCCGAGCTTTTCGAGATCTTCGTGGTTTCCGAGGTTCGCTAAGAAGCCGATCACTCGATCGGAAAACGATCCTCGTGCTCTCGTCTTACCCTTTACGTGTCTACGATCTTTTTTGAGTTTTCCTTCTTCCGGTCCGTCTGTAAATGGATCCTCCAGAAGGAGGATGAGGAGGAGGAGGACCGCGAATGTTGTAGCTCGTTGGAGTACGCGAATATAAAGAGAAACGACGGAAGGGAAGGAAGTGAGGAGGCGTGATGAGACGAAGATGGGAGAGGGAGTCGAGAAGGAAAGAGGTAGCCTCGAGTGAACCTTCTCGCCCACTTCTTATATTCGCCATGCATTAATCTCGCCTTGCTCCCTCCCACTTTAAATGTTTCACTCATACACCTCGCTTCTATTCTGTAATCGTCTCGCTCTTTTGTCCTTTCATTTTCTTACTCTATGAAAGAATATGGTAACCAATCGCTACCGATGTCCCGTCTTCCAGCGCGCCGGTAATTCCATCGGGCAAACTATTTTGTCCAATGGAAACTGGATTTTGCTCGAGGCTTTCTCGATCGTGCCCGAATTTACAATTTTTTGGTCGTTAGGATTCGATTGGTCGTTTCAGTGGCTCGTTCACGGGTCGCGAGAGTAATTCTCATTTCTTATCACCTGCCATCATCAAGGGCTCAGACTGATTCTCCAAGTCCCCCAGTGGATCGGCGATCGTTCGGCAATTCTCTTACCTTCGACGTACCCTCTCTCACCTTCTCTTACCATTTTATGCGCCGCTCGCATCGAGCCTTTCATCGCGGTCACAGATTGACAAGCCCGAGCTCACGCAATTCGACCCAATTAACTCGGACTACGGTACGTTCAGGCGTGCGTCTCATTGCCTTGGATCTATTTTCAAGATGCAAAATAAGGCTCGTTTGCCTTTGATCCAAGCGCGCAGGCTACGATCGCGAAACTCCTTGCCTACCGCGAATGCCGGTACCGTGGTGGAATCGAATTCATCACTTTCAAGATACACAGGCGCGCGAGGCGTTACCGCTACGGTCGGCGCGCGTTCCGTTCTGAAATTACACGTGCCCGCGGCGTAGAGATGAAAGAGTATGAAGGAGAGAGGAAGCGGTAAAGTCGAAGAGGCGAGGAGTTTGGGAGTAACGTCGACCTTGGCTCTCCTTTAATCGTAGGTCGGAGGAACTTGTCCACCTTGTAGGAGTATCTCGATTCGGTGGGCGTCTCTCAACCTCGTGGTTGCTTGCGGTAAGCAGAGAGGCAGAGATAGAAAGAAAGGAAAGAGAGAAATTAAATGTGTAGAATCAATGGAAAAGCGAGTAAACAAAAACAATAATAACGGTGGTTGGGATTACGAATATTGTGTTTGAATATTCGCGTTTACTTTGATCCTACAGGCCGCCATCTGACTCCGATTATTGTACGTAATCGATTACGATTACTCTGGAGGCAGTAGCCGATAAAGGAAAAGAACGGACTGTAAGGAGAGAAGTGGGCAATCATATTGGGCTCGTAATTTTCAACGATCCGCTATCGCGCGGCAATCGTTGTGTATGCACCTGTGGTCTGACGAATTGTTCTCGATTTACTCTCCGCCATGGAATAGGTGCGTTCAGTTTAGTCTCGATTCGAAGCCCTCCTGGAAGTTAATTCGCGTTTTGACTTCGACTATTGCCATCCTCCAGGTTGGTCCGGCTTCATTGTGCGGACGCGGTCCGTACCGACCGGTCGAAACTTTAGCCACGCTTCAGATCGTAAACCCGAGCTAACTGAAGTTTGGTTTGTGGATTTGACGGGAATGGAATTCGGCTGCGATTTCGTGACAGTTATGCGTGACATTTGAAAAACAAAAAAAGGAAAAAGCACGGTTGTAGTGATTAAAATGGATGACATCTTTTTTATGCGCGAGAGAGATTCAACGTTGACGGGCAGAGGGAATGGGGTAGCAGAGAAAAAGTGGGTGGAAGGGCAACGGATCCATGAATGGGGAGAGTGGCGCGCAGACACCGCAATTTTCATGAATTGCGGTGAACCGTGAACGTGGGATCTGTTCTGCAGATATAGTTTACCGATCCTGGTACGCACGGTTTGTTTGCCGGCGTGGCACGCGACTCCACCAAATTAGCATTTATCTGCGCGTATCGATCGGGCCATGGACGTCTCTCGCTCGGATAAGATCGTTGTTCTGGGCTCCCCTTTGATGGCCGCGAGGGTGCGCAGACCATTTTAAAATCCAAACGACTTTTACGCTTCGTTACGCCGGCACGGAACGAGGATTTGGCGGGTGGGAAGATAAATCCAATCGAACACGAGTGGCGCAACTCGTGGTACAGGGGAGTGCGAACAAATGAAATTTTACGCAACATTTTTTTCAGAGTACACGTATCTCGGAACGAGAAATTTCCCCGCTTCCTGAAACCAAACCATCGGCGTCGATTCGAGCCTCACTTTACGCGCGGTGACAATTCGATACGCGTTTTCCGATTGATAAACGAAACACCACGCCTGTCGGCGACGCGCGGGCCACATTTACACCCACATTCGAGGGGATACCATTCTCTTCTCGTTCTGTCTTTCCATCTTCGTCGAGCGTCCGTTTCCATCGTGCGTCGAGTATCGTCGAAATTATAATCGGTGCTACGAGGACGTGGACGATGTCTCGCGATCTTTCGACAATTATCGTCCTCTCCCTCGTCACTATTTGGTCATTGGTTGGCGGCATCCGTGAAATCGAGTCGCCGATCCCCGCCGTAATCGAACGCTCGTCATTCCCCGCGGTTCGTACGTCATCGTTGAGAATTTCGGAATGTCAGTAGGGAATCGACGATGACCATGCGTGGTAGCCGACAGCCATCCCTTGCACGCGGTGGGCTTCCTCTACCTGGAATTATCGCATTCGACTACCACGACAGGGCCGACGGCTACCACACGATTACGACAACGTCGACGGCGACGATATCGATTGTCCCGTCGGATGGTGGCGGGTGCTGGGTAGGCCGAGGCGCGAGTCCTCACAAGCGTCCTTCGTTTTACCCACCTTCGCACCCCTTTGGCCCCTTTTCCTTTTTCTGCCCTCTTATTCCGTTTCTACGAGAATGGCCGCGGAATCGCGTCAACGACGAGGACGAGCGCGGTGACGAAGATTCCTAAGACGACTGGCAAGTGGCGTCAAAGGAGAACGAGGGGTGAGAGACGGAAGAGAGGCGCGTTTAGCGGGTGCCAAAGGGAATCATCGATTTTGCGAATCAGGCGTCCCGCGGCGGCGCTCGCGGTCGTCGTCGTAGTCGTCGTCGTAGTCGTCGAAGAAGCCAGCCACGGGCATTTAAATCTAGAAACCAGCAGGCAAACTCGGCCGGTGGAGGTAATTGGAGGGTCGCGGAATTTGTTGCTCCACCGGCGTGGCGCGAGGGAGGGCGAGGGACGCTGAAATACGAGCGACGGTTAAACGTAGGCCGGTGGTCTGGCGAAGCGAGGAGGGAAGCTGGATGGCGGCAGGAGGGTAACGGGAAAGCGAGAAAAGGAGGACGAATGCGTTTGCGTGAGGCTTGGTGGAAGAGGAGGGAATACGGTGGACGGAAGAGAGGAAACGAGAGAGACGGAGAGAGAGAGAGAGAGAGAGAGAGAGAGAGAGAGAGAGAGAGAGAAAGAGAGAGGGAATAGGGCGACGAGAAATTGTACCGGCACCGGAGAGAGTTGGATATTCGGGGAAACACCGTGGTTCCGTGTACGGGGAAGCGAGTTCGAGGAGGGCAGAGAGACTGTGAAACGAAATGGCGCGAACGAGAGTTCTTCTACTACTAGAGAGCCAGAGGGAGACGGAGGGAAAAAGCGCAAAAAAGCGGTGGGTCGGACGGGGGATCGAGGAAGGCAAGGAATGGACCTGTGGTGCTCGTCGGGTTCGCTGGAAAGAGTAAAAGCGCGGAACGGAACGGTGCCGGTGTACGTTTGCGAGAGAAAAAAAGGGAATGCGGACGAAGGAGAGGGAGGAAAAGAGAGGGAAACGGAGCGCGCAGGGCGAACAGAGACGGTTACATGTAACGGGCCGTAGGTGCGAGGTTTGCGTGTAATTGGATTCATCCCCCTTGCTACACGTTCAACTTCCTTTCTCCCTCCTCGCTCTCTTTCTCCTCCTCCACCCCTCCCTTCACCATTCCTCGGGCGCTCTCGCGCGTCCGAGGTGTCCCTTTCGTAACCTCTCGTTGCGAGTTTACCCCCTGCCGCCTACACGCGCCCGCCCCACGTTGCGTCCCTCTCAACCGAATTAACCCCACGCAATCACGAGACAGACGACACCCGGAAGGGGGTGGGTGCTCACTCGGGGGTTGGGACGAGGAGGCGGCCATAGAGGTGGGGATGGGTGGCGGACGACAAGGACGAGGGACGTAGAGAGGAAAGGGGAGGATGCGCGAACTCGGGGATACTCGACGGTGGTGCCGGCTGGTTTGCGCCTCCGTTCATATCTTTCTAACTTTTCCGCTTGCCCCTCTCACGTCGGTTCTTGTCCTCTTCCGTTCTCCGTCCCTCTTTTGCTTTCGACGCGCCTCGCTCGATCCTCACTCACCGTATTCGCCTCACCGTTCTGGTCCTACCCCTTTCTCTCTTCAACGGCCTCCCCGCAATCCTTCTAGTTTCTCTCTCTCTCTCTCTCTCTCGCGCGCGCGCACGCGAGCGCCTCCACCTTCTCACCGTGCCGAGGGTGCTCTCTCCGCTCACGGATCTCTTCGCCATCCCCCTGCCAAGACTCTTCTCTCAAACTTTCCGCCCTCCCTTCTGGCCCACCGCGCCGCTACCCTCACGTGCGAAATTTCAAACTTCCACCGCCTCCACCGTTCCGTCCGCGAATCGTAAAGCTTACGGCAACTGCGGAGGCTCAGCGAGTACGACGTCGACCTCTTCTCTCTCTCTCTCTCTCTTTCCTTCGTTCTTTGCTTCTATCTCTATTTCGTTTTAGTTCACGCGTGCGGGTATAAGGATTGGTGCTGGGAGAGAAAAGACAACTTTTAAACCGACCCTTTAAGCGGCGAAAGGTTACGAAAGGCGAAAGGTTACTAGAGGAAAAGAGAGAAGAGAGACCCGCCTTGAATTTCTTCGTGCAGCAGCGCCGTTTAACGTGACCGTGGCGATCCACGAGACCATCGCGTGTCCGCAACGGGTATCGTGAGAGAATTTCATAGGATCGATCGTCCCGTTGGAACGCGACGACTTCCGAGAGCATCGACTATGGGGGGTTTCTCTCGTCACAATCCCATCGCGCGTTCCTTATCCGTCGTTCCGCCTCCTCGACGCGCTAGCAAGCGTTTTCGCAGTCTCTCCTGGGAAACGAAGGGAGATTGGAGAGGAACGAAGAGAACGCGAGAGTAACGGCTTCTTGCTACCGTTCCAGATGTATCCGCGCCCGGTAGGCTTTCTATCGATTCGCGAATCCGTCGATTATCAATATTTCGGAAGCATTTATTACCGTTAAGTGAAGGAAAGTTTGAAGGTACCATTGGCAGGAAGCTCCATGGAAAGATTATCGAAGAGTAAACGAGTCTCGAATAATTTTACATGAATTTATCCCGTAGGCGTCGCCTCCCGACTATTCTCCGCAACGAACGAATTCCCGCGAACCACTACTGCGAAGCGTCGGCGACCACCCACTCTCGAAGCCACCCCCGCATCAAATCCGAGCAGCGTGCGTGCTGGTCGGGGAAGCGATCAGGGATGAACGGTTTTCGAAGCCGATCGATTCGCAGGACGACGCATGCATCGTGATGCATATGTACGCGGTGTCCGACGGTTGGCGGGGGCCAGCCGGGGGCGGGACTGCGGGCGGTATAGGTGTGTGTCGCCGGTGCAACGAACGAGGCGCTCGGGGGTCACCCGGTATAAGCGTCGTCGTTTGCGGGATTGTGGCTTCGGGCGTTTAGCAGTCTGCAATCGGCCGGCTGGCTGGCTGGCTCACTTGCTGGCTCGTTGGTTGGTAGGTTCGTTGGCTGGTTGGTTGGCTGGTTGGCTGGTTGGTTGGTTGGTTGGTTGGTTGGTTGGATGGTTGGGTGGTTGGGTGGTTGGGTGGCTGGGTGGTTGCTTGGTTGGTTGCCGTGTTGATTCCTTATGTCGAACGGCGGCGACGGCGGCGTCGACGATACAAGAAGCTTCCAAGCGAGTGGAAGAGAAAAGGAGGAGGAGGGCGGAAGCGAGAAAGCCAGAGCGAGAGGGATCGGCGGATGGAAAGTGAGACGGCAGGAACGGAGGGAGAGAAGGATGTTTGGCCGGGCTAGTCGCTTGGCCTGACCCGGTGTGCGCGCCGCCATGACGCAGCTTGGCTTTGCCCGTCCTGGTCCGTCCCGTCCCGTTCCGGCTCGGTCTTGTGCTCGACCCTGCCGACCTGGCCTCCGCACTCCGCAGTCCTCCTCTACCCCTGACTCCTCGCTCCGTCACCTCTTCCACTTCCTCCGCCTCCACCCTTCGTCGGCGCACGCTTCTCCTTCTCCCCTTGCCCCTTCTACTCGATCCTCCTCCTCTTCCTCCGCTACCCTCTCGCTCCAACCAACCGAACGCATACGTCTGGTTAATGAGGCACACGCACACACGACCGCGCGCACGCGCAGCGTGCGCGGCCCCTTGACGCCGGCGCCCTCCTCCTACTCTTCGTCTTCGTCCTCTTCCTACTCTTTCTTCTTTTCCTCATTCTCCTCCGTCGCCCCTCCAGCTCCATCATCTCCAACTTCTCCCTTCCTCGCTTCTCGTCCTCTCATCCTCCTCTCTCTTCCTTCCCTCGCCACTCCTCTTTCATTCCTCTCCGTCGGCCTCGAACACAATGCGCCACGTCGCGCTGCCTAGGCGTCGCGGTAATGATATACTCCCACATGCGCGCCGCTCCGATATCGCGCCGCCTCACAGCACCGTCAGCACCGCCATCGGCATCGCCTCAGTCACCACCTCCATCACCACCACCGGCGGTCTCAGCGGCAGCAACAGCATTAGCAACGACGCTACTGCCGGTAGCACCGGCAGCTACACCCGGATTGTCCTGGGAGAAAGCCGGACCGATGCCGAATCCGATCGTTGTTGGATCTACCGCGCGATCATCGAAAAAGGGACTTTTCCGAATACACGTAGAATTGTAGAGTTTACATCTCTTACAACGAAAATCGGTTTTGATCGATTATTTTGCAGATCGCAGGTCGGTCGGTATTGCGTGTTTTCTTTTGGAAATAAGCGCTGTAATATCATTTCGTACTGCCGTCTCGTGATGGCAAGTGATGACACTAGACACAGAAGAGAAGTGACGATAAAAAAATGGGACAAGAAATACTGTTTCTGTCCTTTCTCCCTTCTCTCTCAGGCCAATTCGAAAATGAATTTGATGCAGGCCACCAGTCTTGAGGATTTTGCGAATAGGTGTACTCGCCTATTTCTCCGCGGTAGAAGACTAATTTCGTTGACGTATCTGTCCACCCATTTTCGTCATGCTCTTCTTCTTCTCCTCCTTCTTTCGCTTACACCTTCTTATTCGCTAGCATTAGGTAGCTTTGGTGCTCTCTTCACGCTCGAACGAGCTGTACACTCCTCCCTCTCGGCGTCGAAATACAGCGGGGCAGGATGCACGGGTGGCTAACAGGCTTGGACGCTCCTCATCTCCCCTCGGGGAGGGAAAAAGTACGACGAGAGAATCCTTGTTCATTACATCGTGTTGATCTTGGGTGGGTTCGCCGGTGCTGGGAGCGAAGCTAAGTAAGCAACGGTTTCACTCTTTCGCTGACACGCCGGCGTGACTCCTTTCTAGCCTAGGCGCTAACCATGCTCACATTTGTAGAGTTCCGTCCTTATTCTACTCTCCTTTCGCTTCTGCTGTCACGTACCTACTGGTTTTTCGTATCCATTCGCCTCTCTCTCTCTCTCTCCCCTCTTTTCTCTTCTTTCGATTCTTTCCGTGCGTATCTTACTCTTTCTTTCCCGATTCCCATCTCTATACTTTTGTACTGTTGCCTTAATCGCGGTGGTTTTAAACTCCTTCATTTGTACGATATCTTTACATCCCACATAATTACTCTCGCCTCGCACTCGACGCGCTCGCAATTATCGAAGATACATCTACCATTACTACGTCGGTTATTTGTATTATTAGTGGAGGAACCTGAATTTTACGACTCTTTGGCACGATTCAATTGGGCACTTCCTTGCGGCACGTATCGAGCGCGCATTCGTTCGTTTCTTCTTTCGTCGATCCACCACCATCGAGTCACAGGTGGAGAAAACATTCGCTGAACGTAGGGTAGGTACGAAAAGTCTTGTATAAACGTGTACATTCCCAGTATTCTCGCTACCCTCTCGTTTCCGCGGTAATTATTTCCCTAATCCATCTTGTCCACGTTACGATTTACGTGGTCGCGTTATGTATTGCAACCTTCGCGCCATCACAGACACACGGAAGATTCGCGTCCATGGAAATCGTTTAAGTGGGAAATGTTTCACTCCTAATTGCCACTTAATCATTTCTCGGCGTGCGACGATCCTACCCCCGCACGGGGATAGCCGCGATAAACACTTTGTACATTCGCTCCTCTGCCCACTCCTCCTCGTCTTGGTTCGTTTGCTCCGTGTCTCATCTGCGTCTCCTCTAGGTCTCCTCCACGTCTCCTCCGGGTCCTCTCGCTCGAGGTAACGTTTGCTCGGCGGACCGTCGAAAGGTCAGCGAAGCGAGACTGGATGAAACGAGGAGGAATAACCAGAGTGATATCAGGGCACTGCGTATGGGTGGTTAGGAGAAACTTCGTGGTACGCGAGGTAGGAGAGTAGAAAAGGGTCGAAGAAAAAGAAGAGAAGCGCGGGGGAGGACGAAAGGAAAAATGTAAAGCAAAAGGGCGCGTTGTAGAGGGAGAGCTGGAAAATGACGTAGAAAAAGAAGAAGGACGATAGGGTGGAAGAAACCGAAAGCGGAAAGAAAAAGAAAGGAGAGGCGAAGGAAGACGGGAGGACGAGGACGGAGAAAAGGAAGTAGCAGGGGTAGAATAGAGGAGTGATTACTGTGGGGTATGGAGTAGAGAAAAAGAACCGAGCGGTAAATGCTACAGATAGAATGGAAAGAGAGAGATGAGGGACGGAAGGACGAACGAGCGAACGGCGAGTGAAACGCGCCGATAAAACCTTTGAAGAGGAGGGACCCATGCGTGTCCGAGCCGTACCCAGCCGCATTACGTCTTTTTACATCTTTTGCACGATTTCCATCAACATTTCAAACGGAGCGCGAAATCTCCTACACGCCCTTCCCATCGTCGCGTCGCGCCGGTAGGCTTGGAAAACCGAGAACGAGCACGCCGTATCTTTTCTCCTTCGTCAAAATGAATCCTCTCTTCGCAGACTACGCAATTGTATCCTAGTGAATGGAGAGAATAAACAGAACCGAGGATCTCATCGGATGGAAATAATCGTCGATATTGTGAAAGAAGTATCGCGATGATATTCCGCACGTAGAACTCGATTCAAAAGCGAATTTTTATTTAGCGAAGGATTTTCGATCACGCCGTCACGCCTCGCGTCGACAAGATTTTTCACTGCCCACATATATCCGTTCACGAAGCTCGTCTCGCCAGCTTCGAAATTCAATAAACGGATACTTAACGAATTTATTTAACCTTGCCCGTTGGATCGATCGACCGTCGACTTACAGAAGAGGGAGAGTTCAATGTATTCGTCTCCTTTCTCTCGTCTACTCGAACGCGCGGGTCGCAGGACTCGTAGACGGCTAATTAGCAATTTCGAGTGATCGGACAGACGCTGTCTGCCTCTTGTAAATATCTATCCATCTATCTATATCTATCTATCTATCTACGTCTCTCTCTCCCTCTCTCTCTCTCTCTTTCTCTCTCCCTCTCTTCCTCTTTCGCATCCCGTATGGAATCTCAGACATGAGATTCCGAGAATCAAGATTACTCAAGCTTACAACGGGAATAGAAGCAAGCGCCCGAACGGGGGTGGCCTCGTTGGCGAAGGACGGACATAGCGGAGGGTGAGAGGATCGGAGGGAAAAGGTAGAGGTTTGCGGCGGGAATAGTACCGAATTCGAATCTACGGTGGGTTCGATGCGCGGTTCGGGTAAGGCAAACCTGAAATACGAGACGGGAGTTAGTCGGGAGGGTGCGAGCGAGGAGGGTGGAAGGAGCAACGGGGGTGGGACGAGGGTGGAGCGGTGGAGAAGGGCGGGAGAACTGGGACGAAGCGAACGAAGGGGCCGACGAGGGGACCGCAGAAGAGACGAGGATAGAAAGGGAGATAGAGATAGGGACGGATGGGGAAACGAATAGACGGGTAGCTTATACAGTTTGCGTTGACTGTGAATCCCGCGGTCTATGCGCCGCGTGGCCCTTGCTGCCAGTGTCACCGGTATGACGCTGGAAATGCGAGCGCCCTCCACAATGGAAGCCTTTTTTTCACCGAGCGAGGGGAGACGCGCAAACAGACCTTCGTCGTAAATGGCATCGGGCACGGCCGAGCTGGGAAGCATGCCACCCAGATCGATGCTCGACGGAGAATCGTTGGACTTTATTAACGGATCGTTAACCGGTCTCATCACCCGGGACCCAGTAGAACAAATCGATAATTACGCGGATGCGGAGACAGACGGAATTCGGAAAACGAAGACTCCGATCCGATTTCTCGTGGCATTTGAATATTTCGTGTGGGCGAGAACCGGCGCGACGTTTTTAGAGATAGAAGGGAGGGTGCGCCCCAGTGGGCGATAAAACGGAGCGCGAAGGAAGAGAGTCGTTACGGCGTCCTGTGAAAAACGACGCACGCACGCCTTCCGAGCTGCGAAGAGTCAGCGACCATGCCGCTCGTCGACCGCCGCGGCATTCCTATGGGAAGTGCATTTAACTAATTCTCATTACGCTCGAGCTCGTCATTTTTCCTCGCGGGTACCGTTCGCGCGCGCCCGTCGGCGCCGGCGTATCGAAATATAGCGGATCGAAATTGCATAGTTTCTCCGCATGGTGCCCGCTCCCTTCCTCCGTGCTTCTTTCTCCCTTCACCCTCTCCGTCTCCCTTACTCTCGCTAAGAAAGTACCTGCGCGTTACGCGCGCACCTATCTCCCGTAGATCCTCTCGTTCCATTTCGTGGATCTCATTAAAGGCTCACCTATCGCTCGTGTTCCCTTTCTCTTCGTTCCATCTCTCTTCCACGTTTATCTTTCCCCTCCACGCGCCAGTCCCGCGGCCTCCGCGATCACCTCTTATCGTAAATTTTCCCTCGTAACGGCCTCGTCACGGAGGAGGAAGCAGCAGCTCGTGCCTGTGCATTCCCCTTCTCTCCATCTCTATCTTCTCTCTTGGCTTCTCTTTTTTACCCACGTGCTTTACCCGCGCGACCGCTTCTGGGACGGTTCCAAGATTGCGAGGAGCGTCGTGCCAGACTGGATTCTCTCCATACGAGTTTGCGACACTTCCCGTGACTGCTTGGTCGAGTTCCTCGATTCCTCACCTCGTTCTCGTCAAAGTTTCTCCTCGGCTCCTCCCTCCGGTATCATGCGCCGACGTTATCCCATTTCATCGCTCTTTATAGTCCATCGACCAGCGCCACCTTCGATGATCCTCGGCTTATTGTTAGCGGGCGATCGAGGGCGAGTCTCCTTTTCGTCACGCCGAAATGATCTTAACGCGCGGCGCTGGCCGCATTCGTTTCGATTTTCACTTCTCGCTTTACGCGCATCGCCCGTAATCCTTGCGAACGATCTTTTCTCGCTCCTTTGCCTCTCGTAAGCCTCGTTGGCTCGTTCAAATTGTTCACCCGTGAGAATCAGATTCCGAAAGAATCTCTAGATTTGGTATTAACTATTCGGATGTTGTTATCGATGCGATGGTATGACGATCGCGTTGCTATTCGCGGTACGATCGTATCACGTTTCATCGGAGATTCGTGTCGATCCTTCCTACTCTAGATCAATCGTCAACTTTCCCCGTAGGTCGATCTATCGGCACGAGCCACCGCGGGCGAGCAGCAGGCGCTAACGTTCTCGTCCATCCAATCTCGTTCGTCACGACACGCCACGCGCTGGCCTCGCGCTCGACTTTACGCCCACCGAGATTTTTCATTTTCGTCGCACGAGCCAACGTCGCCGTTGTTACCCCACTTAGGGTGCTCACTCTAGTCCCTACTTTTTGGCGCTGATCTTTACGGGACTGATGTTCCTTTCCACCTTCGTCTCTCTCCATCTATCTCTGTCTCTCGCCGATCTTACTCACACGAGTACGAGTACCTCCGCAACTCTTTTTCTCCCTCTTTATCTTTCGCCAACACACGCGCGTCTCCAAACTTTCTCTCTCTTTTTTTCCTCATTCTTGCCTCTCTCCCCTTTTGACTTACGACTGCTCTTCCCTCTTTTCCTTCGGCTTCTTTCTTTTTCTCACCAACGACCGATAAGCCAAGGAAGACGACGACGACGTCGGGTATCATGTGCGGCGGCGGTAAGCTGCCGGGCAGCTGCCTTCCATGCAACCGACGAGGCTGGCGCGGCCAAGCCTGGCCCGTTCCACGGTACTCCATGCGTGGAATCTCCGGAGATTCCTCTTGCCCGCCAGTCGCGTTCGCCTCCCACTCCACCTCCGCCACCTCGGCCGTCACCTCCTTTTCCTTCTCAGCGTTCGCGCTCTTTCACCGGGTGCGCTTCGTCTCTTTCTTCTCTCACGGACGGTTCTTGCTCCCTTTTCTTCTCTCGCTTCACTGTTCCCTACTCGCTCTTGCGTGGCTTCCAGGCCGGCGCAAACTCACAGTGTTCCTTCTCCGTACCGTCCGCCTGTGCTTGTCTTTCCGCCCTGCTTATCCCCTCGCCGTCTTCCTTCCTCTTTGTCGGTGTTCCTTTCGCTCTCGCTCCCTCTCACTCGCACCTTTCCATCTTCTTCTTCCTCTCCGTTGCTCGCGTCGGTGTCTCTCTTCCTACTTTCCGCTTCTTTCGCTCCCTCTCTCTCCCTCCGTCTAGGCACGGTAGGCGGCTTTCGCACCCTCGGTGGAGCGAGCAAGGCGGAGAGGGAGCGAAAGACGGAGAAAGGGAAAAAATAGGAAGGACGAGAAGAGCGCGCGTGCGGTGAACGACGATCGGACGGTGGAGGGGCTGAGGCACGGTGCGAAGAGGGGCGGAGGAGGAGGGAGTCAGAAGGTGCCGAAGTTTCGTCAGCTGCCGCGGTGAGCTCCACCGTGGCGGCCGATCGGACAACTATTGTCCGGTGCCCGTCCCGCTCCGGGCTTAGGGGTCCCGTTCGAGGCCGAAGTATAGGGAGGTGGGAGGTGGAGAACTTGGAAGGCTTCGAGTCAGATATGAATCTTCGTGCCGGGAGGGCGCAGGAGGAAGGGGATCCGGGGTCTCCGTCCTTCTTCTTTCAGCGCCTACCATCTCTCGCTCTTCTCCTCTCTTCCTTCCTCTCTTTCCCATTTACTCCATCCACGTTTCTTCCTAACCGTCTCCTTTCCTCCATTTCTCTCTCTCTTTCTCTCTCTCTCTCTTGTTCCGCGAGCGGCAGGGGGCCGGGTAAAGGGCAAAAGACGACGACGACGACGTCGAGGCTTCGTGTAATAATTTATTCGGTTTAGGCTCGCTGTCGGGCCTCTTCGACGACCGATCGCGGACCGGTCGCGCGTACGAGTACCGAGGACGAGTATGTGCGCGCTTCGACGGCGGTACCAAGCTTCAAGGGCAAGCGCGTTGGTTCTCCATACCGACGCCGTCCCGTCGGCCGATACCAATACCGATTGCGTTGCACGTGCTTGCACGTATCTACGTGCAGCTCGAGCACGACCGACCTCGCCTATTTTCCTTTCGTTTCGTCGTGGTCCTGGGACGCTGGTAGGCTCGACCACGCGGTTCTCGCGATTCTCGATACTAGGAGCTTCGGTATTTCGATTCAACCGTGCGTCGGTTCCTCCGAACGGACACACTCTACGCGAAGTGTCGACTTTTTTTTTGCAGTTTGCACTTGTCGCGATGCTCGTCGCCGACAGAGCGCCGACGAGATCGGTAGAGGGATCGACTGGGAACAGTCGTGCGGACGTTCCGGTTTTCCGGGATATCCGTGCCATAGCGGCATGCCGGACGTGGCTTTTCGGATGATTGGCTGGCCTCCGCGCGCGCTCCCGCTACGATCGGTTTCCGGTCACGGGCCGTTGAATTCCAGGTCGTCTGGTTGGTGTGCGGGACTGTTGGCGCGACGGCGCCGACGGTGGTGGTGGTGGTGCTGGCGGCGAACGCGAGTGCAGTCACCATTGCTACCACCGCGGCATTGGTATTGCCACTACCACCGACGCGTCATCGTTGCCGTGAACGCCGCCAGCACATCCACCTCCGTTCCTCCCTCCATCTCCACCTCTTCCTCTTATCGATTCGCGCTTCGTCGTTAGCGATCTGGCCGAGAGGCACTTTGACGGCTCGCGGGACGACGAGTGGGTTTACGAGTGGACAGTTAGGGTCGACCGGAGAGCAATGAAAGTTCTCCACGCGTTTTCCCGACGAAAGCAGGGGAGCCGAGGTGGGAGCCCGAGCGCCCATTCCGGTGCTGATAAGCGCCGCGAAGGGTCACGAGTTCCACCAGCGGGCTCGGTAGCCTCTCGACGACTCTTCGTCGCCGGAGGGCGACCGGCCAGGGGTGGAAGGTACGGGAATGGGGACGGATTCGATTGATCGAGAGTGGTAATGGGCGAGGCGGGTGACAGGAGCGAAAGTTCGGAGGATCGATGAACCCCTTGCGGTCTGTGAAAAACGTTGTAATATGCCTGGGCCTGGATCTTGAATTGTTTGGATTTCTGCGGCGGTTCGGCTAATGGAATGCGTTTCGAGTCGTCAGTTATAGAACCTTGATTAAACGTGAAACTCGTTACTTCGGTTAGGGGCATTCTTTGACTGCGCGGATAACTGCGAGAATCGAGGATCGTGGTAGAAGGAAAGGAGAGTCCCGGAAAAATTTCCCGATTATCCGCTCGGCGGGGCTCGCTTCCGGTAACGAGCGGAACGAAGGGGCGTTGGGTGATTCGGCTGGAGCGCCGAGCGGCGATGGTCGTGCCGACGGCAACGGCTGGCCGTGGCGGGAAAAATTCTTGTCGAACCCCTGTACAAATATCGCCCATGCCTCGCGGAAAAAGAGATTCCCCGAATAAACCGAATCACGAAAGGTGGGTGGTCGGGCGCGGGCTAGCGAGCACGAGAGCGGAGAGAGGAAAGGGTCCAGAGCCTGAGAGACCCTTTGTTCCGTCACCGAAACCCAAACACTTTTTATCCCTTCGCCGAGTATGACCTCAGTGTTGGGAGCCCTCTGCGATCCTCATTCCTCCCGCGATCCTCCGTCCGTCTCCTTCCTCCCTCACCCTTTTGCCGTACGTGCGCGCGGCCTTCCTTCTCCTCTTCTCCCAACCCCTCTCTTCACCGTCCTTTCGTCTCCTTCTCCCTCCTTCTGCCACCTCCGCACCTACAGTCTCTCACTTTCTATCTCTCTCTCGCTCGCTCTCACCCCGGCGCAGGCATCCCGCGGCACTCAACAGGGGCCGGTCGTTTATCTAAATGGCTACTGGGTGGCCTGCCTCGTTCCGTCCCGTTCCAACGAGCCAAACTAACCCAATCACACGCCTCCAGAGCCACTCCGCTCGGTCGGAAGAAAAGGAGAAAGGATAACGAGAAACAAACGCTGATAGTCGAACTGGGACCGATAGATTGAGGCGTATGTGTCTCCGACTTTCTCTGTCTCTCTCTCTCTCTATTTTCTTTTTTTTTTCTCTTTGCCGGTATTCATCCGATCAACTCTGTATTGAGAATGGAGCGCAGGGTAGCCGTAACCTGGAATCAACAGCGAATTTTTACTCGCGGGTTCCGCCGTGTTCCCCGTGACGATTGGGGATCGCACGAGGTGGCGGTCGGCTTCTCGATGCAGCGTAATCGGTGCTGTAATCCGACCTCGTTGAGAATGTTAACGCTGCGCCACACGGAACGATGGCGCGCCACTTTGGCGGTACTTCCTAGCTGGTTGGGTTAGTCTGTGACCGCTCGGTTGGCACGTTATTACGTAATCGTAATTTACCTCCGGTGACGTCGAGGGAAACTCCCAGGCTGGCTGATCTCGCTCAATTCTAACGGACGTGTTCTCTCGTCCGGGAGAGAAGGACGAGAGGAGAAAAATGTCGGGAAAACCGTTTCGCGACGATAAGCGGATGTATCGATCGCGCGAGCTATCCGCGTTTCTTTCCCCGTTCTGCTTTTTCTTACGTCTGGTGCAACGATGCTGGGTGCCGTTCCCATTGCATAGCACCGAGGCAAAGATCCGCGAACTCTTTCGATTTTCCGCGATAGATATTACGAACCAGGATCTCTAGTTAATCGCGCGAACCGACGAGCGAGGACGACGCGTAGAAGAACCGAGTACCATTGTGAAAATCTATTTGCGAGGAAAGTAGAGCGAGATTTTGAATGTGTAAACGATAAACGCGCGTCCGTCATATTTTACGCTCGCAATGGCATTTGCGTGGATCGGCAGGCGCGGAATGTATTAACGCATCGTTGGCAACGGTGAGGGGAGTCCATTAAAAAAAGAAAAAAACATAACGAATCCACTCGATGAGATTAACCGGGACGCTTGTTTGCAACCTGCGAAACATTATTATGGAATTAATTCAACATCCGGGAATGACGTTTCAATTTGATAATCATTAACGGCGCCAGAATTGTTTATCATTTAGGATCCGGTGTTTATTGCCTGTGGACTTTAATGCGCGGCTGATTTTTATTCCCGGTTGCGTCGCGAAATCTCGACCACAACCGCGAAAACACGCACAAAAAAAAGAGAGAGAAACGCCCAGCGGACCGTTTGACCGGTGATGGGAAACTCTAATTTTCCATATTTGAGAAAATGCCGTGGGCCGTCGCGTTGCCTCCTAGCCCGTCCCTCGAATTGGGCGCGAACCAGGACGTTGCGGCTCGCTAACGCTTCGGGAATCGCGTTAACGGCGCGGCACACGATGCGTCCCGTCGCTGTTTCGTGAAATTGGATTTTCTCGGGTTGTAACGGGGGAAATCCGTTCGGCGTTGGTCCACCCGGTTCTGGTGGAGGGAGAAGGGGTGGAAGGTTTCTCTCTCACGCTTTTCCTCCCTCCCACCCGATTAATGCGCGCGGCCCCATCGCCGACGCAAACCATCCCGCGCGACTCCCCAGTGAAGTTTTTTAATCCGACTCGTCGGCGCGTTTGCGTGAGCGTAGCGCGTTGTTTTTTCGCATTCCGTCTGCAGTGGCGGCGCTCGTTTAAAATGCAAACCGTCAGTCCGTCGGGTTTTAAAATACCCGCCGTATCCGGATTTCGTTTCGACGACTCGAGGGACTCGAAAGGGTGCCTCTACTCGAGCTTTCCCTCGGCGGAGAGTTTGAGGGAGGAGGTGGAGGGATTAGTTCGGTGTATAACGCGACAAGTTGCCGAGAATTTGGTATATTTACAGTTAGTAGGATTCAACAATGGCGGATGCTTTTTATCTCCAACCGTTTGCTGTGATCGGTATTATGCGTGGGCATGAGCGAACAGGCATTGCCGGTCTCTACGACGAGTAGAGAGTTCTGTTCTTGGCGATACAAAATTTGAGAGGCGTTTGCGCAATTTTTTTAAGACTTTGTTCTACCGTTCATCGTTACTTTGCGGTTTCGTTCGAATCTCTGCGTACGTTCGGAGAATAAAGCGAAAAAGTCTCGTTTCTCGAGCTTGTCGTGTTTACCCTTCGTTACGCCCGGGCACGCATCGCGTGATACGACTAGCTCGTGCGCAACGAGGTGGGGTCCCGCGAACGCGTAAGGCCCACGTATTCGGCCGTGAAAGCCACCCTCGTGCGCATCCCGTTAGGGTGAAAACTGTGGGGGTAGGGTAGCTTCGTTATCCGCGTCGATGACTGTGAAAAATTCATCGTGTCCCCGTAAGACTCTCGCGTAAGGGCGCAACGGTCGATGCCTCGAAGGATGAATTTTCATGCGTAATTAGAGTGGAACACGCTGGAAATTGTGTCAGCGATTTCCTCTCCGCTTGAGAGACGGGATAACTTAAAAGCAGCCGCTCGGCACGAATTTATCGCGTTCGATCAACGGGTGGTCGATCACAAGGGGATGAAAAGTAAGGGGTGGGACGATCGGAAAATCAAATGGAGGTCGTCAAGCCCGTCGAATAGGCAGGTCTGGTTATCCTTCCTTCTTGACCACAACCACTTAACCGAACCGTGAGCTCCACGAGTTCAACTTTACCCTTCAACAGGTGTTTAGGGAAATACAATAATGTAACGCATGCGCGCTCGGCTCCTTAAGGCTGCACAGTCCGTTCGTACAATCTGACCGCGCTTATGCGTAACGTTCGACGGTCTCACTCAGATTCGAGGTGAATACTCGTGTTTCCAGGGTCTGCAGCTTTTTGGCACCGTTGAAAAATTTTGGTAGAGGGTGTGGTAACACGGATGAATTTTATTGGGGCCAAAAATGCGATTTTTTTCGAGTGCTACGTCGTGTACGCTTGTTAACGTTAGATTATCGATTATTATTAATTACACGATGGGTCCTCTTTATATTTTTGCGGTGGCTATAGATCAACACGCGATTATCTGTCAAAAAGGGGAAGATCAGGAGTAAAGCAATATAAACTGGCGATTTAACGTCTGTACTGGTGTATGTGAAACGATCAATTACGGAGTACGAAGAAATTTTGTTTCGCGTGCAGCAGTTAGGTAATGCTTTGAAAAATTTTCATGAAAAACTAAATTAATACGGTGGCGAATTTACTGTTTTACGGTTTACCGGTAACTCCGAAAAATCGTAGATCAGTCGTTCGATCCCACCATGATTTATAAAGATTACCCAACAACTGTATTCTCTCACGATTTTCAATATTCTTGACTGACTCGCCACCTGCAATATTTACAATAATTTCTAAGCAGGCCGACGAATCGTGCAAGTATCTCCGCCAGTGATAAAACAGAACAGCAGCGTTATCGACGCTCATTTCTGCCTTGCCGACACCCCGTACGCTTTGCTCTACAGTCGGTAAAAACGATCCAGAAACTGAAAATCACGAAAGGTACTATCACCTATACAGAAGTTACTTCACGTTCGCTAGATGGCGACTGAACCATATCACACGACTTGCGGCCCTTCTTGTAAAGGGTTGAAACGCATCTGCGACGTAATGCATTTACATTTTGGTTCGATATTCGCGCGCCGCATATGTGTCGCGGAATTAAATAAAAATTGACCGAACCCCTAAAAGCATTATCGCGCGCAACCGCGGATAGTCTGCCAGGCCGGAATGCATTCGATAATCTTTACCCTTACGATTCAAAATCACATACAGCCCTTTCGCACGCAATGACTACTTACCCTTTATTAACACCCATGTAATATTGATTGCAGACGCTGAACGGTGCCGAGGGTACAGTCCCACCCGGAAGAGTGTACAAGAAGGTGGCGATCGTTGAGAATTTCTTCGACATCATTCACGCCGTCCACGTTGATCTCGAAGGTCGTCCTGGGAAGCACGCAGGACAGAAGCGCACCTACAGAACGGTGAGTTTGAAATTGAAATAGACTTCGATTAATCGAAGCGTGTCAGGCATCGCGAATTCATGCGTGCACGAGAACTCCAATTCCGAAAACCGATTCCCTCGCTCACGGCCCATTCGAAGCATGCTCTGGAAGGATAAAATATTAATAATTATTCGAATTAAAAAATCGCCGCGACCTGTTTCCCTTCAAGGTTCTATCCTTACTCAATCGAATTCCCTTCCACGTATCACTTTTCATTCTGTATCGTTTATCACGCTCCCGCCATCCCGAACGGAGCGGTCCAATCGACCTTCCAATCGCACCTCTAAAAGAGACGCTCAAGAATCTCGGCCACCCCCTGTGGTCCCGTCGAAAGAGACTCGTTTTGAGCGCGCGCGCGTGATTCACCGAATTCTTGGCGGGCCGGGTCGCGGGACACGCGATATTTACGATTCCCTAAAGGGGATGGCAAGCGGGGCATTGGAGCGTCGAACACTCGATACCACACGTCATCTCGCATGTTCTAGCGCGCGTTCGCGTAAACCACTCTCCGGGGTATCATATCTGTTCGTACGTCCTCTCTGTCTCCCTCTTTCTTCCTCTCGCTCTCTCTTTCTCTCTCTCTCTCTCTCTCTCTCTCTCTCTCTCTCTCTCCGTCTCTTTTCGTCTTTCGATCACCACCCCCGATCCCACCTATCGACGCGCGCGCGCCTCGTCTCCTCTCTTCTACGCGAATGTCTGGCCCCGTCGCGGCTTCCTCCTTACCACCCCTTTCGTCCCCTCCTACCCCCACAGACCCCATTCCATCCTTCCGTCGTGCGTCTCCCTCGTCCACTTGTTCTCGTTCTCTCCCTCTTTCTCTCCTCCCTTCTCTCTCTTCTGGCTCGTCGCGTTCACTCACTCACTCATTCTCTCTCTCTCCCTCTCTCTCGTACTTCGTCGCTCCGGCTCGCCGCGATCTGCTTGTGATTCAAAACCTCAGGACACTTGTTGCATTGCCTGCTTACCAACACACGTACTTAACGGCGCACTCGTATCGCCCGCGGACGCGCATACCCACCCATACAACGTGCGCGCGCGTCCACGCGTTCGTTCACGCACTTACACGCGGAGACGAATGTACACGCGTACACACATCGCGAAGTAGTTCGCCCGCGACGTCGTCGGCACCGACGAGTGAGACGGTTTTACGTTTAAGTTGCCGTTGGAATCGACCATCGTTCCTCGGCTCGTGGAAGCCGTCGGCGTTAAGCTTTGCGCGTCACCGTGGCGAGTGTATCGCGCGAAGTCGCGAGAAGCGCTTAGAGCGAGAGTACCGGGAGGACACGGACGGGAGGGAGGAAATGCGACGGAGCTCGGCCGGCATCGAGTCCAACGTTTAATTGTCCTGCGTCCGGACGGCGCGCGTCGGGTGCCGACAATTACTTCATTGCCTCGCCCCGGTGTTACGAGACACCGTCGCGGAGAATTTTCTCACGTCCACGGAATCGACTTCCCATCGCGTATCGAGGTCGACGCAGTTGCGAATCCGCGGACGCGTGCGAGCGGTGAGGTAGAGGGAGAGAGCGTGAGAGAGAAACAGAGAAAGAGAACGTAGCTCGGTTTTCTCGCATTCTCGAGATATCGCTTTTTTAGATACATTTGCTTTCGAATTACGCCTTGATAACTCAATGTAGCTTGGAACACAACGAGTGGATTGTTGAGCGCGATTGCGGCCAGATAGTTCCGGCGAATTCGATTCCGAAGTTTACGTTCACGGTCGGACGTTAGGAGGAACGGATTTCTTCATATTCCCAGGATATCATTTTTTTTTAGATTGATACGTTTTTTTCCTCTGCGCTATCTGCATGCAGCTTAGTTTACCACGTGCGGATTGCGGATTTACAAGAACGATTTCAAAAGAATCTCCGGGAAACGAGGTCTTTGGGGCATTTCACTGGACGACAAGTGACGTCTGAATCTTTTTACCATCTGGCATTTTTTCATCTTTCATCGTCTTTACTTGGAAACGAAAAGGGACTTTACGACCGCGCAAACCTTCGGAGAACTGGGAATTTCTGGAACGTATTCCACCGAACGCGTTGCCCCTATCATACAACACCGACGAGGTTTCGACGGTTAACGGTAGGGGTGGGTTTGCGAATTTGTTGCTTCCATTCTAATAGTCACGGCGTAACAAAGGCGCCGCCACCACCGTAGCCGCCGTCGTCGAGCGAGTTGAAAGGGATCGGTATACGTATTGGATTTATATACCCCGCATCAAACTTGGTGCCGTGGGAGTAGACGAGGCCTCTCGGTAACTTGCAGTAAGTTCGCCACTGTGTCATGTTGATCCAAAAGCCATTATCTCAGTTTCTTACCTACACCTTCCTTACCTCCCTTTCTCTACTCTCTCCTCGTTCTCTCGTTTCTTCTCCTTCACTTGCTTCTGTCCTCGTTCTCGTCTAATCCCCTTCTCTCCACCTCTCTTATTCTCCCTCCTCTCAGCACCCTTTGGCGCACAGCTCGCAAGTACATCCCCTCTTCACCTTCTCACTTCCGTGCCTCGAGTAAATCTCGTCGAATTTGTGCATGTGGGTAAATATCTTCGTACACGTGACATGCTAGTAAGGTAACGTGTATCTTCGTAAGCGCAAACAATGGCGCGAGGTGACGCGTTGAACTCGCTCAGCTTCGAAAGAGACCTCCTCGTCGTGGGAATTTGGCGCAAAGAAATATTTATCCGAACGTGTTGAACGGAGTTGCGAAAAAGAATCGGCGCGTTACCCTTCTGCGAATACGTCGGTCTCCGACGATGAACGCGTCTTTGTTAAATTCTCCATGAGACGATCGAATGACCGTAAAAATGTTTACTGTTTCAGATCACCGAGACGTACGCTTTTCTTCCACGCGAAGCGGTGACGCGGTTCCTCCTAGGTTGCACGGAGTGCCAGCGTCGCCCGAGGACACCCAGCCCGACGAATCTGTCGAATCAATCGCAATCGACGAGCACGACGTCGGCGGGTACCTCGACGACGACGCACCCGTCGTCCACGTCGACCGGCTCTACGTGCTCCTCGTCAACCCCCTTAAGTCCCACGTCTACGCTGAGTTCGTCACCGATGCACAGCAGTCCCAAGGTTCGTGACGGTAGCAACCATCATGTTTCCGAAGGTAGCAACGGCACCGGCAAAGGACTCTACAGCTACAGACATCAGAAGCATCACAAGTCAACAGCTTCCGCGTCAACGTCCACGACTGTCGCGTCCAAGCACGAGAAGCACGAGAAGGAGGAGAAATACAACCCCTTGAGCATCACGAATCTTCTGAAGAAGGAACCTTCGCAAGGTGGTGGTGGCGGTAATGGTGGTTTCCTATCGAGCTCGGAGAATCTTACGGAGTCGAGGAGAACCCCGGAGTCTGACCGAGCGAGCTCGCGAAGTTCCGCCTCGTCTAAGAGAAAGAGGATGCTGCCAGAAGGTAGAACCCCATCGCCCCAGCCCACTCAGCCGTTGCCAAGGCCTTGGAGCCCTGGGCTGGATCCTAAGGACACGCCCATCGACTACAGTCTTCCCATCACTACCTCGTACCTGAAGCATCAGCAGAGGCTGCTCCAGGCAGAGAAGAACAAAGCGGAGAGTTGTAGCGGCGGTGGCGAGGTCAGAGTAGGTGGCAAGGAGACAGTGGAATTTTCGAATGTCGATGTTCAACATGGCTGTGGAATTGTTCATCCTCAGCCGAATGCTACTGAGATCGATGGCGAGGTCGCCGAGCGGGAGAGATTCTCACCTGCCGCAGGACTCATCGACACCAATCTCAATCTCTTGGCTACCATTCAGCACTTGCATTGCCAAGTGATGCTCGCGCTTACCGAGAGACTGAGACCGACCATCGCGATGCCCGGACCCCTGGTCTTACCATTGGCCACCGCCAACGTCCTGTCCAACAGGATGTTGATCAGTTCCGAGGTGTCCGTGCAGACTGGGGAGAATCAATCGTGAACTCAAAACTTCGTCGGTTAATATTTTTGTCTCGTGGCTGATGCCAGGAAGGACCTAGGCTGAGAATCGCTTCCAGTGCGATGCATCGAATCGTCGATGAACTTACGGACGTGGACTCGTTAAATTCTACTGCCAAACTCGCGATCGTTCGAGTCGCCTTGTACGACGTGAGCGAAGAATTCTTGGGATTTATTTGCCATTCGTTTGGAAAATAAAAACACTGTTCTATCGAATTTACCTTCGTCCCAGGGACGTGGCACTTCGACTTCTTGACCACCCGAAATGTCTTTTGGACCAATCTTCGTTTCGCTCTTTCAGGAGGGGAGAAGCACGCGTTTAATTAAAACGTTGCCCCATTTCCACGGAGTCCTTGGAACAGCTTGCGCGTAAGAGGCGCACGCATTCCTACGCGGAGCATCTGCTCTTACCGCGAAATCGATCGGTCGAACGGACTTTCGAGACTGCCCGATATAGACGGGGGCGAAGCGCGCGGAATAATTTGTGAACCGATTCTAAATGTGGGGTGGCGTTGGCTCAGGTCGCATCGCTCGCTCGATCATCCACTTACTCGCTTCCGACGTTCTGGAGAGGAGTCACACGATCCGTTGGTTGATTTCAACCACCTCTATCGTGACAGCGATCCACCGAAATTACTCGATCAACTCTCGCTTTGATAACGGAGCTCCTACAATATTTAGGGATCAATTTTCTCTCCCTGCTACATCTTTTCGTCGTCTTCTGTCGATTGCTTCTCTCATCTCCTTCTTTTCCTTCCTCACTTCTCTCACGTTCCGTGTTCCTTTCGAGTCGAGCGAACGAGCGACATCCTAGATCGTTTTTGGAAACTCGAAAGGTTTCCGTAAATGCGCCCTCGCCCGGGGTATAAAACGGACGAAATGCATTCGAGGCCATAACGGTAACGAGAATTCGCGCCCGTCCTCAAATTTAATTTGAAGTAGACGGAGTCTCGTATGCTGTCTTTGATTGTTGGAGGTAGCTTCGCGGGGGGAATGGTGACCTTCTATTAGTTTTCGGGGATCCTTGTGAGCTCGTCGCGGGATACACACACTTTTCCAGAATCCTTCTTGAGTGCGCGCGGAACGATTCGCCGAAAATTAAGTTCGAACTTTCGCGGAAAACTTTTTATTCACCGATTATCTAAGCTCGATATTAAATCGAGTCGATTATAGATCGTCTCTTGCGATCTCGTTGCGAATCGATATAAGGTCGAACGTGCTATACCAAAGGTAACATACAGCCGCACTTGCGCATGCACTCGAGAATCGAACTTTCCACCGAGCCCTATCCTAAGGCTTGAAATCAAAAGGTGTATCTCGTCGCATACGAACGTTTTATCACGATGTGCAATTTCCCGAAGGGCGGAGAGCGAACGAAAGCGTCGTGCTGTGGCCTTTAAAGAAAATTGGGACGGAAGAAACGATGCAGTCGCGTTTACTTGCTGTGGTGTAGCCTAAAGTCCGAACGCATTCGAGTGCGGACGGCACGGACGCTTTCGCTCGTTCGTTCGTCGGGCGGCAAAGAAGTTTCGAAGCGATTCGTCGCGTTCGACCCACAATGAGGAATCGTCTCGTCTCAACACGCACACGCGATAAACAGGGCCTCGCGGCTAGAAGAGGGCCCTTTCGCCAGAAGTTCGATAATCGCCGGGTGGATCAACAAGCGGAGGACTTGGAATGTCGAAAAGTTTCGGTCTCCTCCGTTGATTTTGTACAGAAGTCGATTGTAACATAATAGCGTATCGCCAAAGTCTAATTGGCGAACAAATGGCGAAGAACGGCGCGTTCGTGCGTGAGCGTCGCGTTTCTCGTCGTTAATGAACGTGTAACTAATTATTATTCCTATTATTATTATTATCATTATTATTATTATTATTATTATTGTAATAATAATTATTATTATTATGGTCAGGATTATTATTATTATTACCATTGTCATAATTATTACCGTTATTCATACCACTGTATTCGTATGATGATATTTAAATTGCGCACGAGAGAACCCCGAGTTTGGGGAAAATACATGAAAGTCTAAACACTCGATACGGGCGTGTTTCATTCTTGTTGTTCCATTCCGGGAATCCATCTTGGGGGTGCCGGAGGGAGGGAGGGGGGCGTAACGAGAAGGCAAGGGGACGTGGAAGACGAATAGAAGAGAAATAAGCGAATGGAGCAAGGAGAAAGGTGAAAGAAGGAAGGAGAAGAGGAGAGGACGAGGAGAAGAAGGAAAGTGGATGGGGGGTTAGGTAGGTAGTTCGGTCGATCCCCAGCCCAACGGACGAACAATGAACGCAATTGACACTTCTCGTCGCAAGAAGCAGTCGCTTCGGTTCTACGAACGATAGGTACTTTAATATCTGAGAACAAAGGGGTACGACGGAATCATCGTGTTGCCTTTAACAAAGGGGGGAGAAAGCAGAGCCAACTCACCTGCTCTTACTAAGGATCGTTTCATCGAGGCACCATAGGTAATGCAGCCTTTACCCATCTGGCTGTTGGCAACGTTGTAGCGTCCTCGTCCCATCAACTGCTTCCCTCGCCGTTCTTGCCACCTATCTACCCCCGCTTCGCTTCCACCATCTACCGCCTCCTTCTTCGGCGCCATCTCCTGCTCTCCACCGAACTCCCGTTTCCACCTTTCCCTCCGTCTCACCACCGCCTCCCTCACCTCGTTCTCCTCTTTCTCTGCTACCTCGTCACCGTCTCTTCCTCAGCCCTTAGGAAAACTCGGCCCCGGTTCCCCTCCCCGGTTCCAATAAGGCTGCCACGTTCCATCCTTTCCACTCTCCTATGCCCTCTTCCTCCTTTCCTCTCTCGCTCTCCCCGGTGCCGTCCTCTTGGTACCCTCTTCCACCCCTCACCTCTTTTCACCATACAGTCCAACGTTCTTTACTCTCTCCCTCTCGCTCTCTCTCGACCATTCCACCTCTCTCTGTCCTCAGTCTCTCACCCTCGTTCGATCTCTCCCTCGACCCGCTACCGCGCCCGAAACTACCCCTCGTTCCACCACCGGCATCACCAGCTCCTCCTCTTTCTCTTCCTCCTTCTCATTCTCCTACTCTCCGAGCTCCATACCCTACCTCTGCATCCTTCGACGAGCAAGCAAGGCAAGGAAGCAACCAGAAGCCTCGAGCTTTTGCCACGGCATTGTTGCTATCGATTCGGTCCTGGGAACGTGTTTTTCTTCGGATTTTTCGTGGCTTTCCGTGGATACGGGAAGGGACCAGCTACGTTGGAATAACGAGAACTCCCTGTTACGAGAGTGTTCCACTCTCTCTCTCTCTCTCCTTCTCTTATTCTCGTGCTTCCTTCCTTTCTTCATTTCTCCACTATCGCTCCAGTGCGCGACCATTCGTTTCTTTTATCACTTTTCCGCCCTTTTCCATTTTTTCCTTCGTCACTCCTACTCTCTTCTTAAGTTTTTCTATTTCTTCCTTCGTTCTTTTTTCGACAGTCATCGATCCTGCGCTTGCGATCTATCGACTCAATACGAATGAGCTTCCACGAGGTTAAGTCGCATAGAAGGTCGATATTACACCTGTTAGTAGGGTAAAGAGTTTCCTTCACCGACGAATTGTACACAACGGATCGGAGGGCGTAGGAGTGCACAGGAGTTGGAAGAAGAGCCGGTGAAACAACGAAGGGTGCTAGGGAGACGTTTGTAAAGAATGGGCGGTAAGAGAAAGACGGACGGAGGCAGCAGTGAGTGTGCGTAACTGAGAGAAGACCGAGGAGGCGGAGAGAGTGAGTGAGAGAGAGAGAGCTGGAGATAGAAATGGAATGGGTGGAGGGATGAAATATCTCTACCCGCACGCCGCATTGTTACGCGAAGGATCCCACTGATTTGCTTCCGATTATTCTCCAAAGGCCATCGAGGGAAACCAAACGTTTGCGAAGACGCCGCTCAATGGCGGGTGACGGGACGCGCCGTGATCGGGAATCGAGGACTGAGAAGTAGTGGTGGAGAGGGTAGACGAGAGAGATTTCAACGGAGCGTCGCGTTTTCCGCTATACAGGCGATCCGCGCTAATTGAGATCCGCAGGCGCTTCGCGCCACGGCCACTCGCTTTTCGATTCACGTAGTACTCTTCGATCTCTTTCGGCGCGCAACTTTTCATTCACACCTTCCACCTCGTCGTCCGCAAAGCGTTTCAATGACCGTAGGGCGCATTCAAGCGTAGCTTACGCAAACTTTCTTGGACAATTATTTAAATACCACCAGGTACATTTACGTATACGACGACGAAGCAATAATAGGAACGAGCATACGAGACAGTTGTCTTTTTAAACCGTTTTCGTGAGACACGAGTATTCTGAGCGTTTCTCTGTCACTTATTCGTAGGGGAAGAGTCCTTTATTTGCAAATTAAGTTGATTATAAAGGTAAGTGTGACATTGGTATGTCTATTAGGAAGGAGACGATAAGTTTGCAAGTATATTAGAGTTGATTTTCCTAAGTCGTACAATACTATCGTCGAAAATCAATGATGTCGGTGATGAAAGAAATTTTTGTACAGCCGGATATTGGATACTAAATATTTGACATTTGGCCTGATATTCGACTATTCGGTTTTCATATTCTACCTTCCAACAAAATTTGCTTGAAATCGGTGCAGAATTTATTGAGCGCGTAATTCATATGTCGTTTTTAGTTCGTCCGTGTATTATTATATTCTATTTAATTTTACATTTAATTTTGTTCTCGTTTCGAGTTAAAATTTTC